>OZ022500.1:75822288-77196208 GCA_963989385.1 Ctena decussata | reverse complement strand
CTAGGTTTAATAGTAAAAGTTGTTAGCCAAGCAAGATAACCTAATGTGCTTAAATATTGGGTCACCTAAAAAACATTAATTTTCCATTTGGGACAAATGGAAAATTAATGGCTTTAGATGTCCCAATACTTAAGCACTTAAGGGTACAGTAAGGGCTTAAGATAAGTGTTTTATACTGGAATTCTAAGAGAAGCTGTTTTTTTCACCATTAAATTTTATTCTGATTGCAGAAAAAACGTCACAATATATACACCTGGAAAAAAGTTAAGCACCCCCAGTAAAAATTCATTTTTTCCATCAGGCATCTTAGAGAGAGAAAACTAGATGTTGAAATTGAGTTCTAATGCAATTCAAAGATAGGAACATCTAACATGTTCTTACTGAATTTTGAGCCATGATTTGTCAAAATGATGATAATTCTCTCTGGAATAACAACGAAGACAGCCCTATATCTAGGGGTTGAACTTGACACTCTTATTCACAGACTCATTCAGTTGCATAACTTTTACATGCTTGAGACTTCGTATGCTTGTCAAATCAGTCATTTCTGGATGTAAATAACCAATGAAGTTCCTTGATTGCAGCCAAATACTTTAATAAGCCACTCTTTTCGTTTAAAACGTAATGCACACTTTCAATTAAAACTTTTGAGTGATTTACTTCAAATTAATGCCCATTTACTCATTATTAAGCAGAGTATATCAAGGCTTAATAATCATGAAAAAGAAATGGTTTAGAGTACTATAAGTGAAAAGTTGTGACAAGTTTAGACTAAACTTCTGAAACAAAAATTGAGGGTGCTTAACTTTTTTCCAGTTGTATATGTTTTTTATGAAAAAAATAATGAAACTGTCCCTTGATTATCCCTTATTTATCCCTGTTATCCCTTCTTATCTAGAGCACTGCAGGCCCTTGTAATATAAATTTTCCTTTGTAGGCCTGGCTGGATAACCCCATAATATATGTTGCCGTGGGGTACGACTATACATACAGAGCGAATGGCACCCAGGGAACCAATGTCAGTGTTGCATGGAACTTTGAAACAGCCGTTCTTGAGAACAATTCCTATCCTGGAGAGTTTTCCACAGCCTCTGTAACATATAGGTTGGTTTAACTTATACCGTATTAATCCTAATAAATGCCCCTACTCTACTAAACACCCCCTACTTGTTTTCCTGAAATAAGGTTATATAAACTTTAATGAATTCCTATTTGCTTCTCTTTATAAGGAAGCTCTTTGAAATGAGGTCTACTCTTTAAGAAAAGAATTTGCTCCTAGAGGAGCAAATTACTTCCTTTAAGAGTTGACCCTTATCCCTAAATGAGAAGGGAGGAAAAAATAATTGAGTTTCTTCCTCTGAAAGTATACATATTTACTTTTATATTGTTACCCCCCCCCCCCCCCCCCCCACACACACACACCCCCCCCGCCCTCCCCCCCCCTCCCCCTTTTATAAAATGCAACGCCATAGGGACTTTTAAAAGGAATCATACAGTAATCATTCTAAATTGGGAAACATTTGTGGCTGTTTTCTTCATGTCAGACTTCATGAATTCAACGTTTTGTGAAATTTACTCTCTGAAATGCTTATGGTCTTTATCAATCCAGAGAACCATTATGAGAGCCACGAATTCAAAGCTTATTTCATAATAAGCATTTGCCATAAATTCCCAGTTTACAAATTCACGGTGCTTCCATTGTGGTTTATTGATGTTATTGTTTATTGTGTCTGCTGACTGTACAGGTAGTCTTCAAAAAATTGGTTAGTTTTATGTCTTGCCTGCGAAGCAGAAATGAGACATATGTATTGCTTTTCCGGTGTCGGCGGCGGCGGAGTAAACATTTGTCGAGTTTTTGCGTTTAGGTCAGTTTCACAAAGCCCTGACAGGCGAGACACAGCATTCCGTGGAATTCTTGTGTTCTCTTTAAACCCAGTCATACAAAGTATGTCAAGGGGTATATTGTTTTCATCTTTCCATCCATATGTCCATCCATCTGTCCATCCATATGTAAGTTAACAGAACTTTGCATTAAAGTTTTTTGTTCAGTTTTGTTTTGGTGCTTCATATAATATTATCTGGAACTTCTTATATGCTTAGTTTTTGTCTCGACTGCAGAGCAGAGGCGAGACATGTGTATTGCTTTTCCGGTGTTGTCAACGGCGGCTATGTTGGCATGGGTGTGGGTGTCGCACTTTAAAGTTTTACGACAAAGTTTTTTATGTTATGGGCAAGGCACTTCCAGGCAAGCTATCCTGTACGCAGAAAGGTCTTGTTTTTTATGCTCCCCGAAGGGTGAGCATATAGTTGCCGCTTTGTCCGTCCGTCTGTCCGTCCTTCCGTCCGTCCGTCTGTCCGTCCGTACGTCCGTCCATCACACTTTTGTCCGGAGCATATCTCTGAAAGTATAAGGGGTAACTAAATGAAACTTCACACATAGATAGAGGCCAACGAGGGGAAGTGCAGTGCATAATAACCGTAACCCTGTCACAAGTATTTACGAAGTTAGCTCCCTTTCCAGTTTTTTCAATATTTTGCTTGTCCGGAGCATATCTCTGAAAGTATAAGGGGGAACTAAATGAAACTTCACACATTGATAGAGGACAATGAGAAGAAGTGCATTGCGCAAGAACCATAACCCTGTCACAAGTATTTACGAAGTTAGCTCCCTTCTCATTTTTTTTTATTAAGCTTGTCTGGTGCATATCTCCAAAAGTATTAAAGGGAACTTAATGAAACTTCATACATTGAAAGAGGACAATAAGAGAAAGTGCAGAGCACAAGACCCATAGCCCTGTCTTTACCAGGTTAGCTCCCTTCATATTTTTCAGTATTTTGCATGTCCAGAACATATCTCTGAAAGTATAAAAGGGAACTTAAGGAAACTTCACAGGCTAATGAGTGAAAGTGCAGAACATAAGAACCATAACCCTGTCATAAATAATTATAGAGTTAGCTCCCTTTTTAATTTCTGCTTTATTTTGCTTGTATGAAGCACATCTTAGGAAGTATTGAAGGAAACCAAATGAAATTTTACACATTGAGAGTGGGTAATGCAAGGAAATGCAGAGTTTAAGAACTATAACATTACATTTAGTAAATACGGAATTAGTGTCCTTCCTAATTTTTTCAGTTATTTAGCTTGTCTGGAGTATATCTCTGTACATATTTAAGGGAACATGAATGAAACTTCTTATATTGATAATAGAGGGCAATGACAAGAAGTGCAGAGCAGAAGTACCATAACTGTAGCCCAAGTTATTTTGGAGTTACTTCCCTTCTTATTTTTTCTCCATTGGTATGCATGTCTAGAGCATTGCTCTTAAAGTATTGAAGAGAATTACTTTTTCCATTTTGAATCGCATTTAGTTTACACAGAAAATCACTCCTTCACCAGGATACCCATTGTCCTATTCCAAGCCTTCGGGGAGCATCCATCGGTTCCACCGATTTTCTTGTATTAGGTGGTTACACTGGCCGGGAATATTCATGAAACCCTGCTCATTTGCTCTTGTTTCTTTATAGCCAATTTTCTTTCTTCTTTCAGATACAATAGCCCAGGAGAATACAACATTAGTGTCATAGCAAGTAATCTAGTAAATTCACAGACAGTTTATGTTTACGTCATTGCTATCTACTATATCAATAACCTTACTTTCAACGTTGATAGTTTTCTTGGTAACACCACGGAAAACAGTAACTTTAAATTCAAGTTTGGGTCTGCAGCCGATCTACCAATGGATGTAATAAACTTCAATGTCAATTACAAATATGGTAACAACGATTCTGAAACACATGATCTCAGTCCATTGGTAACTCGTCCATATGTTATAAGTTTGTCTCATTTATTTCCCATTCAGGGGATTTATTTGGTGGAAGCATGTGCAGAAAACATTCTTGGCAATGAGACTTTCACCATCAACATGAGTATATGGGATACATTAGACCCGCTGGAGTTCAATTTTTATCAGAGTAATGGAAAGTATATAACCAACACTACAACTACACTGATATTTGAAAATGTTCCGAACGCTGGTTTTGAGTACATCATTGATTATGGTGATGGTTTCTCTGAAAGTAGCAATAGTTCGGACATTTTGTTTCATCTCTATAACTTGACTGAATTCAATCATACCTATACCTTGGCAGGAGTGTACACTATAAGGTGGATTGCGCATAATGGGCATTATAGACGGGACGAAAGATTTACAGTGCTTATTCAAAACAAGGTTCCCTCTGAAGGCTATAGTCTTGAGCCAATTGACAAGAAGTATCCTTGGATCAATCTACAGTCAATTTATATTTCTGTCAATATCACATTGAATGATACAGTGCCATTACCCACAAATGCTACCTGTGCTTTTGTTCCAGATGACGGTGAGCAAGGGGTTTCAAGTCTGGTATATAATGAAAGTTTCTTTCAGCATCAGCATCGGTATCTTCTTGAAGGAAACTTTTCTTCCTATCTAAATTGTTCAAATGAAGTTAGCTGGTATGTCTACGTGTTTAGTTTGTGTGTTCAAAAATATAATGCAAGCTTTCTCAGCCTTGTATATGAAGCTTTGGTGCCACTGAATGTTTCTGATACAGTCACTGTTTACTTCCATATTGACAATGGCGGGTTTGCTCTTATACCGGAAAATGTTATACTGGATTGGAACTTTGGCGAAGCAACTAGCAGATGGAGGCGTTCACCTTCTGTTGTCACATATGATAAACCAACGTATGATCATCTTTATAGTGAAAGAGGGAATTATACTGTAACTGTTGTGGTCAGTGCTGATGTTACAAACACGACAAATACTCTTGTGTATCCTTTGAGGCTGGGAATTATGTATTTTAAATATAACTATGATATTGGCTTTATCAACACTACAGAAATTTTATACGAAATGTATGGAGTTCTTGGTACAGATACAACCTACACCGTTGATTTTGCTGATGGAACACCAAATGGTGAGTGTTCTTCTGTTGATATATCTGGCTGTGACATCCCTCACATATTCCCATACTGGGGCCAGAGAACTGTGCAGGTTGTTGCACGAAACTCGACATTTGTTGAAGTTGACGAAGTGTTTATGACTATTGATAATCCCATTGTTAACTTCACACTGGACCTAGTGAGGACAGTTGCCATACCAAATGGAACTGTGGATGTGAACTTCAGAATAGAAGAGGATAGTCCAGTATTACCATTTCTCAACTGTAATGTGAGCATGGGAGATCCCATTAGCAGGGACATGATTATTGATACACAGAACGTGACATATCCTTCTCCATTCTATTACAGTTTTCAGTATATTGCACTGGGGCGTCAACAGGTAGAAGCTTATTGTTGGAATCTGATCAATGAAACAAATATACGGACGGAAATTACTGTGACAAACAAAGACTTCTTGTTTACTGGAACTTTTGATAGGCAGTTTTCACAACGTCTGACTCCGCTAAGAGTGTCTGCCATGAAGGATAATGAGATCACAAACAGGCTCTATGTTGTAGCTCCATTGGAAGAGAAGACTCGCATTAATGAGTGGGCAGTGGAAAATACAAATGATATTTTCCCAGGAAGACATAGCATTATATTTCCACGAGCTTATCTAAACGATGGGACCTACCAAGTTGTTCTTGTTGTTGGTTTTGTTGAAGAACCAGAGAATAAGATCGGGGAGCCTACATATGTAGACTTTATAAGCCCACCACCACATGCAGAAATTATGGGCGGCAGGAGAAGGATATCAAGCGAGGGCACCGTAATATTTGATGCCAAGACTTTATCCTATGATCAAGTATTTACGGAGAGCAGTGGCTTGACATTTAGCTGGGATTGCAAAAGGTATGTTATTACATGAATGCAGAGCTCTAGATAAGAGGGAGTATTTGATGATAATTAATGATAATTTTTGTTAATTCTGCATAAAAACATATGTTGTGACCCCTCATCTGAACCGTCTCGATGAGATGGTTCAGATAAGGGGTCACAGCATATGGTTTGAATGAGAAATAAGAAAAATTATCCTTAATTATCATCAAATACTCCCTCTTATCTAGAGCTCTGTGAATGTGTTGTTATATCAAAGTGTTGGGATACTCTAAGGAATTCAAACACTTCATTTTTTATTCACCATTTTTTTCAAAGGGAAACATCTTTTGATGACCTGTATGCTTCCCAGGAAAACAAATTCATTTCCAGATAGGAGCAACTGTTACAGGAAAGAATTTGCTCATAGGGAGCAAATTCTTTCCTTTAAAAGTAGACCCCTTTGAGAGAAACTCTTCTTACAGGGAAAGCTGATACAAAGTCCTTGAGTTGTCTACCTTGGAAAAAAATCAAACAGTAAAACGTGTCCATTCACCTAGTAAAATGGTTTTATTCACCTTAATGATACTATCAGTCTTTTATCTGTCTACAATGTCTTTCATTACATCTTAGTCTACTATCAATCTGGTGGCGCTCTTTACATCTTGTCTTCTATCTATGTACAATGTCTTTCTTTACGTCTTAACCCCCAAGGGGAATGTTAGATGGGTCCTGGTAAACCAAGTGCTAAAGGGGGTTTGCTGGAGTAAAAGAGTAGCAAAGAGGGTGAAATGAGTTTCTGTAGTGCAAAAAGAGTGTTAATATAGTTAAAAAATAAAAACAGAAGCTGATGTTTAGGACTTTAGGGAGGGACGTGGATCACCTGGCAGACAGGACTGCTGAACTGTGCCAAGGTGAGAAGGACCCGTATGTAGGCTGGTAGGGCATTCCAATGGATAATGTACCTTTGGAAGAATATGAACCTGTAATAGTCTTTAACCCTATTGCACTTAGAATTGCCAAAACTCCAGAGTTTTGGCCATTCTGAGTGCAATAGGGTTAAAAGTGTGGAATTGTATGAAAGTGGATGCATATGTCTTGATTGCCTTGTATTATGGATGAAGTACTACAATGCAGGAATTGCAACAAGGTAATATGTGACAATATACAGCATTACAAGACGACTTTCTATACTGATTATTTCCATGTATGGGAAATAGTTTCCGTAGATACTAGGATTTATTTCTTAGCAATCTTGTGTTTTCAGCTACACTGGCTTAGTAACATTCGATGATGTCATAGCAGCACATGAAGCCGGTGGCTCCTCCCAGTCATGTACGGCAACTCCCGCCAGTGCTGGTAATGTCACGGTGAATACAATTAGCAGTAGATGGTACGCTGTTTCAGTGACAGTGGAAAACAACAGGACTCTTACATCCTCCTATACACAATACGTTCAGATCAAGTCTACACAGGATCTCAGAATAATGTAAGAGCTATTTTTATTAGTGCACATTTGCGAAAGCAAAGGTCCAGTGCTTATGTAGGGTTGAGTCGGGTAAATTCAGGCAGCGGGTAAATTCGGACATACTATCACGAACAGTGAAAATCCAGATGAGACGGCTCCCATCAGGAATTTCACTGTTTGCCTGGTTAATTTTGTTTTAATTCAAAACAAATGACATATAAAAGGAAACAATGTCACTGTCCGAATTTACCTGCTGTCCGAATTAACCTGACTTGACCCCAGTAGCCCTTGTCTGCATCCACATGCATGTCTTCCTCTGTGTGTGTGATTAACTCTTTAAGCCCCAGTGACGCAATTAGCAAAATTTGCAAACAGTGTAGATCCTGATGAGGCGGCTCATAATGAGCCGCCTCATCTAGATCTACACTGTTTGCCCTCTAGTCTCTGAATTCTCAATATAAAAAGTCTGTGACAAGGCATTTTTTTAATTTTGGCAGACGTAAATTTTGCCGTCTGCTTTTTGGTAGTGAAAGAGTTAACCCATCAATGACTTGCATCTCATAAACAGGACATAGGCAAACAGTGCAGACCTGGAGCAGGTGATGCAAAATGCCACATCTGATCAGGGTCTACACTATTTGCATAAGACAAATGGGTATTTTTTCCTGAAGAGAAAACAAAAGTGATACAAATATATTTAACCAGACACCACTTATTTGACAAATGGACTCATCCATTCCATTGAGATAGAATAGTCAACTGGGCACTAATGGGTTAAAAGTCTCACCTACAGTGGTTAGGTCAGTTGATTAATAAGCACCATGGATAGACTTACAATACATGGCACACACTGGCTAGTAGAGGATTGACACTGGATGCGTTGGACCATACTTAAATCTTAACCTATATTTTCAAGGTCACAGGTCTTAACATGGCAACAAGTAGCGAAAATGATACTGATGGGAAAGCGCAGGTGGAGGGACAGCGTCTTTGTCAAACAAAATTTCTTGTTAAACTTTGCCTCAAGTTTCCTGGTTTAGCTCTGTTTTGTGACAATGCGCAGATAGGCAAGTCATAGATTCCATGGCTTGTTATGGGTGGTCTACACTTACATCTAGGGAACACCAACAGAAAGCAGTGTATCATATCTGTCCTTGACTACACTGTACTTAAGCAAAAAGAGTTAGTTCATATATTACAGAATTTATTCACTCAAGGAAATATAAAATGTTACATGTATAGTCTGTATATGCTTGGCACAGCCCCACTTCTTGTCTTTTTCCCCCAACTCATTTTAAGAATTCATTAATACATGAGTAGTCATGTAAGATCCTTGAAACAATGTGTTTTTGTGTTTCTTTAAGATGCAAGATCAATTGCCTGGCAAAGATTGCTGTGACCTCTAACCTTCAGCTGGTCCCTCAGCTGTCCAACAATGGCCCAGCTACATTTAAGTGGCGACTACAGAAGAAATCGGGATCCAGCTATGGCAGCTACATAAACCTGGAGAGTATAACTGAAACAGGTGATTATACATTAACCCTTTTTAGGTCGGATAACCTTTTTGGGGACATATGCAAACACTGCAGACCCAGTTCAGACACTGCAAAAAGCGGCATCAAATCAGGGTCTTCTCTGTTTGCTTGCAGAAATTTCTATGCAAAATATAGTAAAAGTGAAAATATTCACCAGCAACACATAAAACCACAAATGATTAGGATGGACAAGTCCACTGGTCATAAAAGGGTTAAGTGGAAATTAATCAGCCATATTTATTCAGATATAAGACAGGGTTTCCCCCCTTAAATGGCCCCATATATCCCAGCGGGTCTTGTTAATTATACTGCAAGATGGCCTTGTCCCTTCCAAAACAATCACAAAAGTCTAGATCCGTCTTAGACGGATCTAGATTTTTGGGATTAGTTTGGAAGGAGAAACCACTTTACTTATTTCATAATCGACCCATTTACCGCACATGCCCCTATAACCGCACACCAAGGCCATTTCCGGACAAACTGCACAAGCGCACACTGCTTTTTCTTTGAAACTCTCACAAAACCCAATAATTAACAGGAAACTCATGAAAAGTATAATCACAAAGTATTTCCAGTCCTACCCATGTTGCCTCTTTCCAGTCACCCTGCATTTCATTGTTCTGAGTGTGCGGTTATTAAATACATTTTAACCACATCTTTTTGTTGCAATTTTGAAAAAGTTAAGCGCACGGTGCGGTAAATGGGTCGATTACGGTAACTGAAGAATTGGTATAGATACAGTGGAAATTAACGTTGTTGTAACTTATGAGAGATTGAAGAAACTTAAGAACTGATATGGATAATTATAGTATTGTAGAAACCTTAGTTTTAGCAAAACGGACAAATATAGATGAATCAGAAACTCTTTTCCTGCATACCAGATAAAGAAAGGTATCTGCTATTTTGAACCTGTTGTTACCCTATGCTAGGATGAGAAAAAAAAGGAAATGCATACAGACAGTTTGTTGGCCGAGCAGGCGGTTACATGTCTGAGACATCAAGACTTATTGAAAGTAGATAGACAGTTTCCATAATCATATCATAAGACATCTTTTTCTCATGAAATGTCATAAAAATTTTCGTAGGATCAACCAGCCAATCACTGACTGTGAAGTCAAACAACCTGGATCCTGGATCTTGGTATCTGGTGACCCTAGACATGACACAGGAGGGTACACTCTATGGTCCAGCATACTATGAGTTTGTTACTAACAAACCACCAAAGGGGGGTACTTGTCAAGTTGTGCCATATGACGAGTATTTAATACCTATTCCAGGTAAGAACTGTTAAAGTTTGAGTCCTAGCATCCCAGCATTCCAGATAAGGTGAATATTTGGTAATAAATCTGGGACAACTTCTTTATTTCTCTATAAAAAACACAGCTTGTGAACCCTCGGTGAAGCATTTCTAATGAAGGGATCACAACATGTTTTCTTTCAAAATTTGCTAAAATATCTCAAAATTGTTTTCAAATTCTTCCCTTATCTGGAACTTTCTGTTCCATTTGAATGCATCCAGTCTCAGGGGACTTCATTTGTTACTGTAATGACCCTGGATATTGGGACTGAAGTGCATGCAAAAAAACCCAATGTAAATCCAGATCAGTTGCCTCCTTTAGAAGCAGTCTGAACAGGGTCTACATTGTCTGCTATTCTACGTGCAAGATTTTGACATTTGAGCCGTGACACGACAAAACCAACTAAGTAACGTGCACATCCACCCACTTTGATCAGAGTCTTTGCTGATCTAAGCTAGCTGTATGCAGACAGCAAAGAGTCTGATCAGACTGGGCAGATGCCCAGGCTGATCGGGCACACATGCCACTTTGTTGGTTTTGTTGTGTTGTGGCTTATATTGTAGGAGTATAAGTGAAACAGGTGATTCCTGATTCTCTAGAAACAAGTGATTCCTGATTTTCCAGAATCATGGTTATACCTGAAACAGGCGATTCTCTCAGGTTTTGAGATGCTAACAGTATTTGGTTAGGGTATATAGTGTTTAGGACCATTATGGTAGCTCTGTTTGGTATGGTTTAGCATTACTGTTGTTTTAGTGTGTCACATACCCATGTGATCTTCTGCTTATGAGTGTTTTTCACTACTCCATATAAAAAACCAGTACGATTTTGCCAAAACTCAGCATGACGTGTCCATTGAAAACCTATTGGGACCATGCAAATACTGTTCAGGATAACTGTTCTTGGATATTCTTTTCAAATTACCTTCTTGCATTCTGTCTGGAACTACTGTAAACCAAACAGAGTTTTTGACAACTATGCTGGAATCATTTGGTCTGTCACGTTGCATCAAGCGTCGTTTCATCGCAAAAATCCCATTCTGTTCCATTTTCTCAAAATAATTATGTTTTACCTATGAAGCATTGTTTAAAAATTGTAAATACTTATTTTTATAGCAACAGCTGTCAAGCAGACAAGCTGCATAACTTTTTTAAGCATTTTGGTTAACTTGAAAGAATTGTTTTGAAACTTGGAATATCATCCTACTATTTTACAACAAATTTCTCAACAAACACATAGTTGTAACCCCTTGTTATAATCATTACAGCAAGGCGTCTTGATGTAAGTTTTGTGCAGAAATTCAGAAAATTATCATATCTCTTAGAGTTAGCCCTATTACCCCATCTGATCTGGTGCCTTGTATCTTGGGCACAGAGTTTTAAAAATGGGCCCAATAACCTTCTCTTACTGCATTTTTATACGCCCGTTTTGAAAAAACGGATGTATTATGTCCTGGTGCTGTCCATCCATCCGCCTGTCCGTCTGTAAACATTCTTGTGCGTGCCATAACTCAGTAACCATTTGGGATATCTTCATGAAATTTGGTAGGCATATGTATTAGGTTGGGGGAATGTATCGTGTACAAGAATGGTTGCTCCCCCTTTCTTAGTTTCGAAGTTATGCCCCTTTGATTAATTTTTTCCCTGCAAGTCTTATACGCGCCAACTAGATAACCGTTGGGGATTTCTTTATAAAACTTCATAGCAATGTGTATGAAGTCCTAACAATGTGTCGCCCACAACAATGGCTGCTCTCCCTTTCTTTGTTTAGAGTTACGTCCATTTCATTAGTACTTTTAGGCTATTTTTGTGTATACTTATCTTGTGCATGCCATAACTTGGTAACCGTTCGGAATATCATGATGAAACTTTATAGCAATGTGCATGATCACAAGACAATGTGTCACATATAAGAATGGTTGCTCCCCCTTTCTTAATTTTGGAGTAACCTCCATTTGATTAGTATTTTTAGGTGTTTCTCATTCACTCCATATTTACTGAACCTTTTGAAATATTAGAATGAACTTTGTAGGAATTTGTATAATAATGGGGCAACATATCCTGAACAAGAACCACTACTCTGGCTTACTTACTGTATTATGAATTATCAGCCCTTGCATAACTTTCATGTTTACTCTAACGCCTTAACCATTCAAAATATTTTAGGTGATATGATGTATATTATAACATCAATGATGTCAAGGGAATGTAATAGAACCAAAAATGGTATATCTAGTATATTAAGTTTATCTCCCTTGTATGACTTTGGCAAGAAGCTGATTTTTGATATCTACTAATAGTATTTGATGTGTTAGATATTTAAATAATGTTGCAGTCATTAATTATAGAGTGGTTGCCCTTGTTTGTCTGCCTATCCTTTTGTAAGCAATCTTGTATATTCTGCAACTGCTTTATGACATTTAAACGGGTGTATCATGCGCCGCTTGCAAAGCGCTTGTTACTCTTCTAAGAGGTGTATTCATGCCTGAATAAAAGTTATTGCTGTGTGTCAGTTGCCTGTATCTTATTGTTTTAGGGACTTCATTTTCAAAGACTGCCAACTTGCGAGCGTACAACCTGACATGTAAAGACTGGCTAGATGAGGGGTTTACCGATGACACTTGGACAGAAGATGAGCCGCTCTACTATCTCTTCTTCCTCCAGTATGGAAATGAAGCTATTCAGAGACAGATTCTCTATTTTGACCGTAAGTGAACATTTAAATTTTAGGGTTTGGGATGGTGTGGAAGGTAAATGAACAATTTGTTACTTTATAGGCTCTAAGTGCTAAGTCCCACTTCCATAAGATGCAATGCCCTTGGTAATTTAATAAGATTGATGAGCCACGACACAACAAAACCAACAAAGTGGCATGTATGCACAGCGAAGGCTCAGCTCAGCCAGGGTATCCACCCAGTTTAATCAGAGTCTATGCTGAGGGCATTGAGGTAGCTTAGGCTCTTAGCTAGCCTTTAAGCACATAGCAAAGACTCTGATCGGACTGGGTGGATGCCCAGGCTGATCTGAGTCTTTACTGGGTACACATGCCACTTTGTTGGTTTTGTTGTGTCACGGCTCATATGTTTTTGAGTAGCAAAGGGAAACAACTTTGATGATCTTCTGTTTGTTTCCTTGGAGGAAGGAGACCTTCCAAAATGGGACAACTCTAAAGGAAAGCATTCCCAGTAGGCCCATGATGTCAAAATGACGTCGTATTGACGTCGATGCGACATCATTACGTCACATCGACATCAATACGACATCATATTTCGACGTTATATGCCAGCTGGGTTTGTTCCTAGGGAATTGTAAAGGCAATAATTGGCCCCAAAAGGTGCAGATCCTTTCTTTTTAAGCAGGATTTTGCTCACAGATGCAAATTCTTTCCTCTAAGAGTTGACAGCCATTGGGGAGGAATGCCAAACAGAAAAAGGTAGATTTGCTTCTCCTGAAAGGCTTACAGTAACATGTATAGTTAGACTGAAGTTGGCCATAATAAAGGCATTATACCACCCAGTTTCTATGCCCATTGCACTTATCCAGGGCTCCAGATCCAGGGCTCCAAATAAGAAGGGGTAACAGGGATAATTTGGGCATAATTTTCAGTAAAAACATGTTATGACCCCTCATTAGAACCTATGAGGGGTCACAACAGTGTTTCCATCAAGAAATAAGAATAAGTATCTCTGAATTATCACTGTTACCCCATCTTATCTGGGGTTCTGCACTATCAGAGAAAATATGGTATTTGAACTTGAGGCATTATTATTCTTTTTCAGCTGGAGCAACATCAAACCTGGTTACATTCCAAATCGGCGATATAGATGATAGTTACAAAGCTACTGTTGTTTTACAGATCTCTGACGTCTTTGGAGATTATGTGGAGCTGAGATTCGATGCTGTTGTTAGTATCAGTTTGATTTCGTTTCAAGACATTTTCATTTTATACTTCAGGACTTATATGCATTTGAAAGTTAAATGTGAATGGGGGTGTTTTCAGGGAAAGCAGCTCTGCCATCTTTATTCTTGCCCCCGTTCTCAATGTGGGTCAACACTTACAGAAAGAATTTGCTCTTTGGGGAGCAAATTCTTTTTTTTAAGGGTAGACACTACTGAGTGCATCTAACTGAGATAGGGTGTTCTGGCAAGGAAGCCAATATTAAATCCTAGAAGCTGTCACTTTTCAAAAATGGCTGGGAAACATAGAGATATCATTTACTAACCTGGAATGATAAGACAGTTATTGTCACCCGACGTAGGCGGAGGGGGACTATAGAAATGACCCTCGTCCGTCCGTGTGTGCGTCCGTCCTTCCGTCCGTCCGTCCGTCCGAAATCTTGTCCCCGCAACTCCTCCTCCGTCTTTCATCGGATTGATTTGAAATTTTACAGATTGTATTCTTATGATATGAAGATGTGCATGTGGTTTTCAATTTTTGCTTCGGCCATTTTTGATGGAGTTACAGCCCTTGCTGACTCAGACCTTCCGAAATCTTGTCCCCGCAACTCCTCCTACATCTTTCATCGGATTGATTTGAAATTTTACAGATTGTATTCTTATGATATGAAGATGTGCATGTGATAGTTTATTTTTGTTTCGGCCATTTTTAATGGAGTTACGGTCCTTGCTTACTTAGACCTTGTCCCCGCAACTCCTGCAACATCTTGTATCAGATTGACTTGATATTGTGCAGAATGTTTCATCATGATCTGAAGATGTGCATGTGATTTTGGAATTTCAATTGTCCTATTTTTTACAAAGTTATGGCCCTTTGTCATTTTTTGGCATTTTTCCAACTTTTGAACCGTTTGACCGAGAGAGCTGAAATTTGGTATGCTATTAGCATTTGGTAAATTGATTATTCTGATTATTGTTAGGATGTGCTGAATCATAAGTGACAGAATTATTCCCCTTTCATAGATAATAGACATTCACTTAAAGGTAAAAGGGATAACTCCAGAACTATTCATATTAATGGGCTGAATTTTCATAAATGCATTGTTCATTTTTCATCAGATTCATATAAGCAGGATTATGGCTCTTGTTATTTTGTACTGGGTATACAGTCTTGATGTTTTGATCATTTTGTAAGGGCCAATAGTCTCAGTAACCTGATTTTACACATATATGCCCCGTTCTGAACTTAAGTATTTTATAAAGAGGCTCAGTAATTGGGTATATGTCTTTGCTTATGTTCAGTTATCATTTGCATACCAGGTTCTGTAGTATATATATTTTCTGTATTTGGCCATACATTTACTCTGAAACAGAATAAAGGGCTGAACTTTGTGACACATTTCAAACGTCGGGTGACACTTGGCCGATGGCCTTTTATTAACTTCTCAGCCTTTTCCCTGAGAGATGGACAGGTGGGTTGGCTTAGTGGAGTTAGTTAAATTTCAAACTTTTGGAGTCCATTTCACACCCACACCTGGTTAACTATGTTTTCAAGGATGTTACGAATCAAAAAAGAGCTGTTACGAAACGAAAAAGAGTCATAGTTACCAAACGACCAGGTCATCAGGTCGTTTGGTAACTTTGACTCGTTTTCGTTTCATAACAGCTTTTTTTTGGTTTTGTAACAGCCCTTGTATATACATAGTTACCCAGGAGTGACACCAGGATGTCCAGAATTGGTGTCTGAACTCCATTGAACGATTAGGAAATTTACCGAGACATCATCTGATCATGCCCCCTGCATCCAAAGTATGTTAGGGATATATAGTTTGCCATTCCATCAGTTAATCCATTTTTCTCACCTAGTGGATAAGAATAACCTTTTCTAGAGCTGTCTTTATCTCGGCCTGCTATCTCAGAAAGCTGTCTCATCATTGCTATATAGTACAGCCAGATTTATTATTACACACTTAAATTCAACTAATCCACTTGCTATGCAATCCAACTGTCATGTGTGTCATGTAAATTGCATGCAGAATGGCCGGGCCGCGTAGCGCAATGGGTAGGGCACCTGACTCATAAGTCAGAGGTCTTGTGGGTTCGATACCGTCTGGCCACATACTTTTGTTTCTCCTTCTGCTGATTCAAGAAGGGCAGTTGTCAGTTACTGGCAAAAGTATGTGCACTTAGTACTGGTTAACGGCTTAGGAGGTCTAAGCCTGCCCAGGAAGAGTGTGGTTAGGTTAACTGACCATCCCAACATGAATATAGCTGTTTACTGTGGACGTAAAGCAACAAATCAATCACAATCAATGCATGCAGAATGATATTGACAGAATGATATTGAAAACCAAAGCAACCAGTGAAGACCTAGATTGGACTGCTCCTGTTGCAGTTTCACCAAGTGTTTTCAGAAAAAAAAAATTGAAAACAGAAAAACATTTTGTTTTCCATGATTAATTTTCTGAAGGATTGCAGTTTAGAAAATCTTAGACCAATTACCATACCCACTGGCACTTGACCAACAGTATTTCTAAGAAAAAAAAATATTTCATATATTTTTCAGCAAGGAATATTTTTTTTCACGTAGGAATGCTGTTAAACATATGTACACTGTATTGGTCAAGTGCCAGTGACCATACCATATTTTTTCGACTATAAAATGGCACAATCCAGAAAAATCGAGATCCTTCTTACAAGATTTGAGCCGCGACACGACAAAACCAACAATGTGGTTGTGCGCCCAGCGCAGACTCAGATCAGCCTGGGCATCCGCCCAGTCTGATCAAAGTCTTCGCTGCCCGCATGGAGGTAGCTTAGAGCCTTAGCTATACTTTAAGCACTTAACAAAGGGTCTGATTGGCTTGAGTCTGCGCAGTACTCACAACCACATTGTTGGTTTTCTCGCGTCACGGCTCATTTGTTTTGGAGGGAAAAAACCCCGTCTTGTAACCAAAGAAATATTGCATGTTTCCAATTTTCTTCAGTCTGAGCCCTACATCACCACAGAACAGATGCAGCCTCTGTCACCAGCTGAACAGCTGAACATCATTTCGGCTAATATATCTCAGTTTGATGACGAACTACTAAAGGCTAATCAGTCTTACGACTACAGGACCCTAGCTCGGAAGATACAGGGCATTGCATCAGTTTACAATGCTGTGGTGAGTAGATTTGGATTGGTAAATTTCAGTTCTCTAGATAAGACAGGGAACAGGGATAATTCACAGATAATTTTTCTTATTTTTCAACAAAAACATAAGTTGTGACCACTCATTAGAACCATCTCAGTGAGATGGTTCTAATGAGTGGTAACAAAATAGGTTTTTATGGAAAAAAAAAAATGGAAAAATTTGCCCTAGAAATAGGAAAAAATTTCCCTTCTTATCTGGAGCACTGGGTAAGGGTCTACAGAACAGGGCTACAGAAATCCGATTTTTTTGTTGGTCCGGACCGATTTTGAGTTCGAAAAACCGATTCAGTTGGCATAAGGTACATTTTTTTCGGTCCGGAAAAACACGATTTGCGATGTATGATGACATAATTACCTGGATTTTAGCCATGTGTTATATTGTTAATCCAATAGTCACGCACTGCTGTCAAAAGTTATCACAGATAAACAAAGTGTCGATTGTCTTGCCAGGGTGTGAACAGAAATCTTCGATAATTAGCATGTGTCACAATTTTGGCCAGCGGCGAAGGTTTTGCAAAACTCGTAATACACACACATGCCGATGCACGGAAAAAGGCTGTGCAACGTAAAGATACTGACTCTTGTATACTTTCAAAGATAGCATAAGGAAAGAATTTGACTAGCAAAAAGAAAATTTAAACCGTACTTGATTATGTGCAGTCTGGTCAGTTTTTTTTTTGGGCCGATCTCGCGCAGAATTTTTTTTTCTTCGTCCGAACGCACCTTTTTGCAAGTATATTAATATTACAAGGGAATTAACTTGAATACAGTAAAATACGTCAATCGTAATACTTCGGCCAATTCCGTAAATGAAGATCGACGAGGATGTCCGATTGTACCAATGTATGTGTACTTTCACTTTCGATCTGACTGTCTCTGCGCTTTAAAGCGCATTTTTCACGATAAGTAAGAACATGTGGACTAAATGGCTACTTCAGCGATGACATCCGCGTTATAACGGCGCTCCAGTGTAGTCATTAGTTTTCGTGACTTTTTTTGGATTGTGGAATACACAGTGTAGTCATTAGTTTTTGTGTCTATTTTGGATTCGTATGACGTCATCGGCCCTCCGGACCGATTTGGATTTCAAAATTTCTGTAGCCCTGCTACAGAACCATTATCATTAACATGGAAAGTACAGGGCATTGCATTATCTATGTTCAGTGCTTGGAATGCGATGAGAATATTTTGATTGCTTTCTCTCAGTTTTCTTGTCAGAATTTTTTTCTCTCTGAAAAACCTGGTAGTAAGTGATATATTTTTTCTTTTGGTCATTTACCTAAATATTTGTATAATCTCCCTCATTTATCTATTTCATGATTTCAGTAATGAGTATTTATCAGTATTTTTGAAATTATCCATAAAATATTTAAGAATATCTTCCATAAATGGTTTTAGAATATGCCTAGGTTTTCCATAAATATGATTTAGATGTAAATTGACTATCTTATGATGGCCAAGAAAAACTGGAATTTTGAAAAAAAAAAAAAAAAAAAAAAAAAAAAGAAACTTGTAATATAAAGTCATTTATTTTTTAGACATTGAATACATCAGCAAGTATCAGCTTGACCCCAGATGACCTTTTGACCTTGGGCTACAAGAAGACAGATGATGGTAAATTGATCAAGTGGGCAGACTACTGGAAGATGATCGTGGAAGTTGTCGACACAAGCACACAGGATTTCCTCATACACGTAGCTATATGCAAATGAGTCACAACATGTGGTTTCCAACAATGTGGCATTTGTGAAAAGCAAAGGCTCTGATCAGACTGCACATAAGTGCAGTCTGATCAGAGCCTTCGCTTGTCACATAGGCCATCTATGGAAGTTACCCAAGCCAAACAGCCAAAAATGAGGTCTCTGATTACCCTGTATAAATGAGAGGGACGATCTGAATATCACATTACAAAATTGCCACATTGTTGGATGTCACTTGACGTGGCTCAAATGACTTTTATCGACATATTATATTATATAAATTACGTATTATGAAAATTCTGAATATTGGGACAGATAAGTCTGAGCAAACAGTGAAGACCCAGACCAGACTGCTCCTAAAAGAAGCAGTCTGACAAGGGTCCATATATTTTACCTATCTGTCTGCATCTTTTAGACATACTATAACCACACCTGATTAAGTATGTTTTCAAGGCTGTTACAAAACGAAAATTAGTCATGGTTCCAAAACTTCTTTGTCATCATGGCTAAACAAAGTTGTTTAGCCACAATGACCAGGTTGTTTGGGAACTAGGACTCATTTTCGTTTTGGTAACAGCCCTTTTTCGTTTGGTAACAGTACTTGTATATGCATTGTTAACCAGGCTTAAGCCTTGCCACCTGGGGTTCTGTGCCCAATATAATGCATGAATGTTAGGGCTGGCTAATCGAATCCAAAATGGTAATCGATTATCGGTCTGGTCGTTTCGATAATTAACCGATTAGTAATCGCTGAACGAGGCAAATTGAAAATGGGTATGTTTAGAAGCTTCGGTGGCACAGATTTGTGCTAAAACATTTTGACAAGGTACACTAACAAACAATACAGTTGATAACTATTCAAATTATCAATTACATTTGATTAAATCTTGTCTTCTGATATGCCAATCCAGGCTAATTGGCTTCCTAATTGGCAGCTGATTGGCGACAAGCGACCATCTTGTTCTATTCAGATTCAGATAAGCAACCTTCGGTAGTTGGTAGTACCTACTTTCAGTACAACTACCGGGACAATATCTATCGGTTTGCGTGTTAATAAGGACCTATTATTAAAAAGACTAAATAAAAATTATAAGCGAGGCTACCGAACTCATAAAATGTTCCGGGTTTTGCGCAAAACATTAACTTGGTCGTCTGAACTGACCAGAACACAACGGGTTTATGCTATTCGTTACAACCTATTCACCGTATCACAAATACTCTTCAACGTTTCCGGTTGGTCTCCGAGACTTCCGTTTTCCTTTGGAAGGAAATAAGAAGTGAATAACGGTTTAACGAGGAAATTTTATTGCAGAAAGTGACAGGACATTTTCAGCAGGTAATCGATTACTTAATTTCGTCGATCGATAATTGTTTTCGTTTTGCTTATCGACCAATTAACCGATATTTCGATTAATCGTGCCAGCCCTAATGAATGTACATGTAATAAGGAGCAGCTGATATTCCATAAGGTTTGATTTAAATATATGTTGTGACATCTCATTGGAATTGCCTAGGTGAGGCAATTCCAATGAGATGCCATAACATATTTAGAGGTTAGCATGATATTATCTTGATTTTCCATCGAATACTCTATTTTATCTGAAACCCTGATTATGGCCTTTTTCTTTTGGCCCTGCCCCACCAGTTGTCAACAAGAGCCCGCAAGCTAGTTGTGGTCTAGATCAGGCCTGTGGCATGTGCGCCCAGCAAAGACTCAAATCTGCCTGGGCATCAGCCTAGTCTGATCAGAGTCTTTGCTGTCGGCATAGAGGTAACTTAGACTCTTAGCTACCATTTACGTGCACAACAACGGCTCTGGTCAGACTGGGCAGATGCCTAGGCTGATCTGAGTCTTCTTTGGGAACACATGCCACTTCATTGGTTTTGTCACGTTGTGGTTCATTTCTGTTTTCAGACTGGTGAGAAGTATGTTCTGATGTTACATCATTCCATAATGACATGGCCTACTGACAGACGTATCTCCATTGTTGCCATAGAGACCATCAGTCGGGCTCTAAATGCGACCTTGTCTGTGATAGAGTACTCAAATGTCACAGCTGCTGTAAGTTGTTATTACTAATAAATTGCTAACTCACCAGAGCTGCATTCATAATTGACAGAAAGTTATAATATTTAAGGCACATTTGTTCAAAGCAGTTTTAGTTTAACAAACTCATTAGGAATTTATTAAGTCTTAAAGTCTATGAATATTTGCTGTCGTGGTCGGCACGTCTATGTATACATATTATACATAAATAACATAGTAAGTGAAGCGAAACTTTAGTTATCAGTGCCACAACCCATTGTGCATTGACCCAATGAATGAGGATAGATGAAAGGAACCATAATGTTATAGTTGATCTCGCAATGTTTACACTATCAAAAGGATATGGTGTACTTGTTACCAGTTGCGTAAACTGCGTTTTTGTTGTTGGGGAAAACTTTCAAGTATTCATATGTGTACTCCAAAAAATAAAATGTACGATATGTAGTTACATGTAGTTAGTTTGATTTGGATGCTACTGTATGACTCAAATTGGAAATGCTATATGGTATCTTGTTTTTAAAAATACTGTATAGGTACTGTGTCTATATGTTTGTCAACGATGAGAAAACAAAATAAATTTAAAAAAAAAATTATGAGTACAAAAAAATTAAGTCTTAAAGTGCACATAAAATCAATTGTGCGGATTTTTGGCATGAAATATTTGAGGAGCATTTGCACTGCAAAAATGGCTATGTTTTTGCTTACAAGGTGTTTCAAAGGGTAATGTCTTGTTAATTTACAACATGGTTATTTTTCAATTTGAACAGGGTTCAAGGTTATAAAACTTGAGAATAATCTCAAACTCAAAATAAAGCACACTGACTGGCTGCTTCCGAGCATGTGCTTGGAAGCAGCCAATCAGTGTGCTTTATTTTGAGTTTGAGAATGTACTCAAGTTTTATAACCTCGGGGCCTGGTGGGACATAGTATTTACTGCTATGCTGCTCTCTTGCAGATAAAGGCAGCAGAATGTGCAGAGGAACTGTCAAAGCATCTCAGTTACCATGTTGAAGATAAAACATTCCCCAACACTGACGATATCATGTGTGCTGCTATAGGTAATCTTCACTTTAGTCGAGTGAGAACACCTCAAGTTTTGGCCGTCATTTTTACACAGGGATTCTCCTGGACTACAGAGCCCTTCTAAAATTGGGGCTTCTATTAAATGAATTTGCTCCCCAAGGGAGCAAATTCTTTCATTTAAGACAACCCCCAATGAAATGCGAGATAGATTTTTCTTGGAAAGAAATATCTTGCCTGGAGAAAAAGATCTCCTCTAACGGCGATTTTTTGTGTGTTTATTGTCATTATACATGTATTAATATGACTAGGGGTATAAAGCCTTCGTTTGTCCCTCTAAACTTTTACTCTGTACCATCCCCACCCATGCCTATGACCTAGAGGTCAAGGTCATGGACTTTGACTTTTCATGTCAAAGTTTTCCGTGACCTTGACCTTTAGTTCACAGGCATGAGTGGGGATGGTACAGAATAAAATGTTTGACTATTATTTATCACCATGCCAAATGTTAACCCAATCCAATAAAGGGTTTGGAAAATATAAGAGCTCAAAAACATTAACACAAAACTTTGACACAAATGTTAACTTACGGACAGATGGACAGATAAATGGCCGTGCTGCGTAGGGCAATCGGTAGCATGTCTGACTCAAGAGCCAGAGGTCCCAGGTTTGATACCCGGTCCAGCCACATACTTTCGTTTCTCCTTCCGCTGATTCAAGAAGGGCAGTTATCAGTTGCTGGCGAAAGTCTGTGCACTTAGTACTGGTTAACCGCTTAGGGGGTCTAAACCTGTCCAGGAATAGTGTGGTTAGGGTATCTGACCATCCCGACATGACCATAGCTGTTTACCATTAAAACAATAAAACCACAAAAAAGATGACAGACAAATGGACAGAGGTGACCTCTGGCCTCGAGGTTATAAAACTTGAGTACATTCTCAAACTCAAAATAAAGCACACTGATTGGCTGCTTCTGAGCCTATGCTCGGAAGCAGCCAATCAGTGTGCCTTATGTTGAGTTTGAGATTATCTCAAGTTTTATAACCTCGAACCCTGATATGGGACTGAATTGTTTGTGCAGGCACAACTGTCACAATATTGTTGGTATTGTATTTAGTTGTCTATATGATACAGTTTTCCTCCTCCTGGACAAAAATCTAGGGGCCGTATTTATAAAACGACTTAAGTGGTTGCCATGCTGTTGCTAAGGCTGAATTTCTAATAAGGAGATTCCCTACAACTATGAAAGTCCTTTTCAGACTGTTCCTCCAGAGCAAATTTCATAGTTTTAGGGAATCTCCTTCATAGAAAATTAGCCTTAGCAACAATATACATGTAGCAATGACTTAAGTTGTTTTATGAATACGGTCCCAGATCTATTGTTCAAGACTAATCTGGGTTCTGGGGTTTTTTGAAAGGAAAAATAAATCTTCTTTTTGCAGAACTAATACAACTGCTTTACATACCCTAATGTGGTTAAGTATTGGGACACATTAAACCATTAATTTTCTATTTGTCCCAAGTGGAAAATTGATGGTTAATATAGGTGTCCTAATATTTAAGCACATTAGGGTATTTGGGGTCAGTTTTGAAGGGGGCAAATATGGTAAATACAATATTAATATACTTTCAGCTCTGCGGGATCTGATACGTAACTGCCTAGCAACACTTCAGGCAGTTTTAACCCCTAATCTTCCTGTGGACCCTACTGTAGAAGAAATGAGGAATTATCTCCTGTACATACAAGTTTTCAAGACTGAGGTTGATGGTTCAGCGCCCCTAAGTCTTCAAGAGCAGACATTCCTTGCACAGAAGCAACTCCAAAAATACCATGTTCAGAAATACATCAAGTCAGAGGCGGTAAAATCTTTTTGACCAGTGTTCTTAAGCATGCAAGAAATTATATCAACTTTAACTTTGGAAAAATCTTGACAGCACTTTTTTCCCCCTGAACATGTAAAATCGGCTGTTAGCTTTATGAATTTGAACATCTGGGCCCAATAGCTCAAAACGGATGAGTTAAAAAAAGAGACATCAAATTTTCAACACAACTATATGCCAAAACACTACCATTTTTTGCTGAAAAACTGTGAGGAGCTTTTGAGATGCAGGTAGGAGAATAGGAGTAGTTGATGATAATTCCAAGATAATTTGTAATTTCTCCACGAAAACATACATTGTCACCTATCATTAAAACTGCATCAGAGAGGTTCTACTGAGTGGTTCTAAAATGAGAGGCCACAACATATGGCTTTCAGTAGAACCAAGAAAAATGATCCCAGAAAATTTCACCAAATACTCTCCTTCCCAGCATGCACATGAAGTTGTGGCAATGGCAACTCTATGCTGCTGGGAAATCCTTGATATTGCATCATCATTGGGTAAAGGCTGTTCCAACATCACATGCCTACTGGCTTATGAAGAATTATGGTGACCTTTTAAAGAGCTTAGGAGAAGTATTCAGCAAGCTGACCGCTAGACAGTATTGCCAGAAAGACCAGCGTTTCAACCTAACTTATAAAATTATAAAATTTTATATGTTATTCTGTAACATCTGTTACTCAAGATTCTCTGATACATTTCGCATATTTTATGCCACTTATTCATATGTAAATGGAAAATAATCAATTTGTACAACACTTGCATTTCTAATGGCATAGGTATATTTTTATGTTACAGTCAAAACAAGCACTGCCACATCTAATGAACTCACTCACCCACCTCGCGGAAACATTCAGCAAGATGATACAGATTGGCCAGGAAGAGATGTACTTAGCAAACGATTTCATCTACGTCTCTGCTGAGATCATCCCTGCGTATCTCTTGTTTGGGACCACAGTGGTGCGGCCACATGCTGCTATAGTTCTTGACTCACTGATAGAAACTCATCCAGAAGCTTATAATGGCTCTGCTGTGACTATTAAAGTAAGTGAGCCACGACACGAGAAAACCAACAAAGTGGTTGAGTGCCCAGCACAGACTCAAATCAGCCTGGGCATGTGCCCAGTCTGATTAGTCTCTTTGCTGTCTGTATGGAGGTAACTTAGACCCTTAGATACCCTTTAAGTGCTTAGTGAAGAGTCAAATCAGACTGGGCAAATGCCCAGGCTGATCTGAGTCTGCGCTTTGCGCACAACCACTTCGTTGGTTTTCTCGTGTCGCGTCTCAAGTACTGTGCAACTTTAGAATGACAGCATTTGATTAGGGTCACCTGAAATGGAGACTGAGTCCATATGTGTACTATACATATTGAAATCAGGTTGTGTTTTATGCTCAGACTGTCAAAGTCATGGCTTTTCACTTTTTAGATTTTCTTGTATTCATAGGGTCTATATGCATTAAGTGTGATACTTCTGCTACTGATCAGTTGAAACTTTTCCTAGTACAGTTGATTCTCCAGTTGGTCACGGGGCATGGAAGTGAAAATGAGCACACCAGCCGATCAGAAAAGTTTGGTCGCTTCTCAGTTTATAAGCCTTTAAAGAGCAAACAGTCATCAGGCATTGTGCAAGAAAATAAATAAATAGCAAAAAATAAATTCAAAAAAAAAATTATGATGGCCAAAACCCTCTCTGACAGCATTTACAGAATTTAGAAGTACACTCCAAAGTGAGCTTTGAACTGCAGGGACTTTTCTTTCTTTTCTTCACTGAAACATAGTTGTTGATTATGTATGGCATAGGACATTATGCAGTATATGTAACATGTGTGTTAATTACCATATCTGTTTGGTTATAAGACAGGGTTTTCCCACCTCCAAAACACTCCATAAAACCTAGATCTGTCTTTTAAGGCAGATCTAGAATTTTGGGGGTTGTTTTAGAAGGGAAAACCCATTTATAACTGAATTACACAAGACTGATTTAGATACCGTATACGCGTTTTTTTTTCCAGGGTTCAAATTTTCGCGGTTAAGGGTGAAAAACATTATTATTAATTTTCGTGATTTTTAATTTTCGCGGTTAGCAACATGCTTGAAAAGCAAAACTATTTTTTTCACTTGAGTCCGTTCTTTCATTAACCTGCGGCAGGGCCGCCGCAGGTTAATGAAAGAACTGGCTCAAATGAAAAGTACCAGCGATTGCCTAAGCAAACACAAACAAAATATATGAACACTGTGTCTACAGACACTTTGTAGAAAACAGGAAATTTTTCGCGATTTCTAAGTGACCGCGAAATATCGCGAAAAATGGAACACCGCAAAAATTACCATGTATACAGTATTGTGGGTCATTCTGGAGGAGGAACCATCCCATCTTATAACAGAATTATTGCTGTATATGTGCTCATGTATTTTACATTACAGACAACCATTTTCAAACATAACCCCTATTTCTGGGGTGAGTGGGCTGACAGAATATCATCTTATGTACCAAAGTTTGAACTGGAGAAAGCTATACTCATCGGTGACATCATCAGATTTAAACTACAAAATGCTGTTACACCTGATTGCATGTGAGTAAATCATATGAGCTGCTACACAACAAAACCAACAACGTGGCATGTGTGCCCAGGGAAGACTCATATCAGCCTGGGCATCCGCCCAGTCTGATCAGAGTCTTTCCTGTCTGCATGGAGGTATCTTATACCCTCAGCTACCTATTAAAGTGCACATTAAACAATCCGATTAGACTGGAGGCCTTCCCTGAGCTTATGCCACTTGTTGGTTTGGTTGTGTTATGGCTCAATTATCAGCATGATTGGGTGTACTGGCACACAGATAACTACCATATTAATCCTATTAACACTTCTGTTCAAATACATGCCCCCTGCTTCTGCATAAATTTCTGTTTACTTCTCTGGATGGAAGTACAGAGCTCCAGATAAGAAGGGGTAACATGGATAATTCAGAGACAAATTTTCTTATTTTTCAACGAAAACATACATTGTGACCCCTCATTAGAACCGTCTCGCTGAGACGGTTCTAATGATGGGTCACAATGTTTGTTTTAATGGTAAAATAAGGAAAACTTTCCCTAAATTATCCCTGTTACCCCTGCTTATCTGGAGCTCTGAAGTAGCTCTTTGTAGTGGGGGTCTACTCTTAAACTCTATAAGAGTTGACCCAATCCCTCCTGAGAAGAGAGGTAAAAAATAGTAGAGCAACATCCTGTTAAAGTATACCCATTCACCTTAATACTGTTTATTAGAGGTATTTTGGCAGTGGCTGAACTACTACAATTAAAGGCTCTAAGTAATGCCGTCCTTTCGTAAAATGCAGCGGCCCAGGCGCATTTAATAGGATTAATTCAGTAAACGTTTTTCTGACAATTTCATTATGAAAGAGAGTTGTTAGTCTGTTACACCATCTAACATCAAGGAATGTTTTCAAGGACTTTTCAAAGTCATCACTAATTGCCAATGAAGTCATCAATTCACCTTTCCCTTTCCGAAGCCATGCATACTTTAAACAGATAGGCATCACTTCATGAACTGTAAGGTAAAATCACAGACTTACTGTGGGACATTCAGCACCTGTGATTTTGCTTGTGGGACTATGCCACATGCTAAGTTGTCATTGCAATGGTCAGTTATACACTATCAGAGGACTTTTGAGTGACATTCTTGGTGTGGCTTGAAAAGCAGTATTAGACGGGTGCTCAGAAACGGTGATTTGTTGCAGAATTTCCATTTCTCCTACAGGTGTACTGTGGTAGAATTCTTTATAAAACATACAGTAGCAGTGACAGTGTCAATGAAGAGATACTACATACATTTTAAGGAAGAAGAGGCAAGCCTATCTGAAAATTAATATTGCCACTCTCCTCCAACAGTTTCCCCCCCCCCCCCCCCCCCCACCACCACACACACACACACACACATTTCCACTGCAACCTCCACACACACAGAAAGTCACTGGCCTCTTGTTCGACATCTGTTTAATAAAACATCTTTTTCTTTATTTGTCAGAGATGCAACTCCCACATACTTTGAGGATGACCCCAATAAGATGATATATATGCTGTTTGACCGAATGTATGGGGATGACGATATTCTCCTGTTTATAAGACCAAATGCCACTGAACTTGTATATCAGGCATATTTCAACAAGGATGAAAAACCTTCTATCGAGGACAACCAGTATATTTATAGCACAGAGATTAAAACTGATAAGTGGACACATGAAGATGGATATAAGATAAAGATAAGTGCTGAAGAGTTTAGCACGACTGGTAAAATATGGATTGCTCTACGACCCCTCCTTGGTAAGAAATGCTGTGATTACCATAATGTGCTTTAATATTCGGACACATAAAAACATTAATTTTCCATTTGGGACAGTAAGCTGTCCCAATATTTAAGCACATATTATGGTACTCAAATTATTGTGGCACTTTATCATGTTACAATACCTGTTTACTCAGCTATAAGACAAGATTTTCTCAATCCAGAATGATCCCATAATTGAGCCGCGACACGACAAAACCAACAATGTTGTTGTGCGCCCAATGCAGACTCAGATCAGGATAGGCATCCGTCCAGTCAGCTCTGACTCTTTGCTAAGCACTTAAAGTGTAGCTAAGGGTCTAAGCTACCTTCAAGCGGACAGTGAAGACTCTGATCAGACTGGGCGGCCGCACAACCACTTTGTTGGTCTTCTCGTGTTGCGGCTCATATGTCTTAACCAGTCTGATGTAATTCTGCAATATGATTGGATTTCCCTAAAACATTTTTTAAAAAAAATACCCCCAACAATCTAGATTGATATAATGAAATGGATCTAGATTTTTAGCTCACCTGAGTCTTTAGGCTCATAGGTGAGCTTATAGTATAGCCAGGCATCCGTCGTCCATCCGTCGTCAACATTTTCAAACATCTTCTTCTCTGAAACCACTGGGCCGATTGAAGCCATATTTCATATGGAGCCTACCTAGGTCGGGGGAACGAAAGTTTGTTCCGGGTATCTGGGTCACATGACCAAGATGGCCGCCAGGCCCATATATGGTAAAAACCCTTCAAAAATCTTCTTCTCCAGAACCAAAAGGCCTATGACCTTGAAACTTGGTATGTTGCATCGGGCATGCGGGCCCATCATAGTTTATACAAATGATAACCTTGGGATGACCTTGACCTAATTTATGACACGGTCAACTTTGGTACATTAGGCTTTTATATGGGAAAATGCTAAAACAGTGGATTTCTCAGACACTGTTTAAGTCTAAGGTACAATACTTGGTATACATGGTCAACTAAATGAGCGAATGAAGATATTATGTCACTAAAGGTCAAGGTCATTCCATCGGTCCATACGTCGTCAAGATTTTCAAACATCTTCTCTTCTGAAACCTCTGGGCCGATTGAAGCCAAATTTCATATGGAGTCTCAGTGGGGTTGGGGAACGAAGGTTTATACCCCGGGTCTGGGTCACATTACCAAGATGGCTGCCACGGCAAACCACTCAAAAATCTTCTTCTCCAGAACCAAAAGGCCTATGACCTTGAAACTTGGTATGTTGCATTGGGCATTCGGGCCCATCATAGTTTATACAAATGATGACCGTGCAGTGACCTTGACCTAATTTATGACACGGTCAACTTTGGTACCTTAGGCTTTTATATGGGAAAAAGTGTAAACAGTGGATTTCTCAGACACTGTTTACGTCTGAAGTACAATATTTGGCATATATGGTCAACTGAAAGAACAGCTGAAGATATTACGTCACTAACGGTCAAGGTCATTCTGTCAGCTCATCCATTGTCAAGAATTTCAAACATCTTCTCCCCTGAAACCACTAGGCCGATTGAAGTCAAATTTCATATGGAGCCTACCTAGGTTGGGGGAAAGAAAGTTTGTTCTGGGTATCCAGGTCACATGACACATAATTTGTACAAATGAGGACAGTGCGGTGACCTTGACCTAATTTATGACATGGTCAACTTCGGTACCTTTGGCTTTTATATGGGAAAACGCCTAAACAGTCTTTTCTCAGAAACTATTTAAGTCTAAGGTACAATATTTGGTATATATGGTAAACTAAATGAACAGCTGAAGATATTATGTCACTCAAGGTCAAGGTCATTCTGTCAGCTCGTCCATCGTCAAGATTTTCAAACATCTCCCAGTGGTTTCCACTGGGCCGATTGAAGCCAAATTTCATATGGAATGTCAGTGGGATGGGGGAACAAAAGTTTGTTACCAGGGTCTGGGTCACATGACCAAGATGGCCACCACACCCATATATGGTAAAAACCTTTCAAAAATCTTCTTTTTCAGAACCAGAACGCCTATGACCTTGAAGCTTGTTACATAGCATTGGGCACTCGGGCCCATCATAGTTTATACAAATGATGACCGTGCGTTGACCTTGACTGAATTTATGACACTGTCAACTTTGGTATCTAAGGCTTTTATATGGGAAAATGCTTATACAGTGGATTTTTCAGAAACTATTCAAGTCTAAGGTACAATATTTGGAATATTTGGTTAACTGAATGACCAGATGAAGATATTGTCACTAAAGGTCAGGGTCATTCTGTCAGCCTGTCTATCTGTTGTCAAGATTTTCAAACATCTTCTCCTCTAAAACCACTTCCCCGATTGAAGCCAAATTTCATATGGAGTCCTAGTGGGGTGGGGGAACGAAAGTAGGTTCCCAGGATCTGGGTCACATGACCAAGATGGCCGCCATGTCCATATATGGTAAAAACCCTTCAAAAATCTTCTTCTCCAGAACTAAAAGGCCTGTGACCTTGAAACTTGGTATGTAGCATTTGGAAGTTGAGCCCATCATAATTTATACAAATCAGGACTGTGCGTTGATTGTGACCTAATTTATGGCAAGGTCAATTTTGATGCATTGGAAAATGCTTAAGCAGTGGATTTCTCAGAAACCATTCAAGTCTACCACATGCCCATATATGGTAAAACTTCTTCAAATATCTACTTCTCTAGAACCAAAGGCACAATGACCTCATTGCATTGTATGTAGCATTGAGGACTCGGGGCCCATCATAGTTTGTACAAATCATGACGGCGCATTGACCTTGATCTAATTTATGGCAAGGTCAACTTTGTTATGTTATGCTTTTAGGTGGGAAAATGCTTAAACAATTGATGTTACGGATTTTTTTTAAGCCTAGATATAATAATTGGAAAATATGGTTAACTAAATAAATCAAAGGTCAAGGTCACTTTTTGAACTTTGCTCAAGGTCACTGAGATTTTAAAATTAAAATATGGGCACCTTTTAAGCTATTGGTTTCAAATTTGTAATAAATGAGCGAATTGACAAATTGTGTCTGTTGACAGAAGGTGTCAGGTGAGCTACAGGACCATTGGTCCTCTGGTTGCTGTTGACAAAAAGACAAAAAGACATCTAGCTTTTGGGTCTTTCCCCTTCAAAACAAGCCCCAGAATCTAGAGCCATCTTTACAACCCCCAAAATATAGAGCCATCTTATAAGATGAATCTAAATTTTTGGGCCAAAGCTCTAGATTTGGTTATAAGATGGGTCTAGATTTTTGCAGTTGACAACTTTTTGCGGTTGACAAATTTTGGGTCTTTCCCCTTCAAAACAAGCCCCAGAATCTAGAGCCATCTTTACAACCCCCAAAATATAGAGCCATCTTATAAGATGAATCTAAATTTTTGGGCCAAAGCTCTAGATTTGGTTATAAGATGGGTCTAGATTTTTGCAGTTGACAACTTTTTGCGGTTGACAAATTTTGGGTCTTTCCCCTTCAAAACAACCCCCAAAATCTAGAGCCATCTTATAAGGTCCATCTAGATTTTTGGGGTTGTTTTGGAGAGGAGGAATCTCCCGTCTTATAAACAAAGAATTTGGTATTTGTCAGTGTCTTAAAATTTGAAGAATAAGGTCAACCCAATCTTCACTGTTTTCAAAAACATTCTGTTTATTGTAAGGAATCTATATAGTGAAAAGAGAAGACTACGGTTAATCTGCATGAATGCACAGCATGTTCTGAGTCCCCACTTTAACTGATGCTGTTGGTTACCTTTTCCATGCTTTGAGTCATGATGAATGGACGACTTGGTGGATTAACATTTCAGTGTTTCAGTCTTAGCAGGATGATGGGAGGGTGGTAATAAAAGATTCTGTGCAATGGTCCTGTTTATTTTCAGGGAAAATCTCGGTTCCAGTGAGACTAAAACTTGCGACTGTGATCCAACGTTGGGAGTGCTAGCCACTCGGCTACTGGAATGCTTTATACCTTTTCTCAGTTTACACATGTAATGCTTTAATGTTTAACCCTTAATGCGCCAAAAAGCAGACAACAAAATTTACGTCTGCAGAATTTCAAAAAATGGTTCGTCCAAGCGATACCATATTGAGAATTTGAACACTAGAGGGCAAACAGTGTAGATTCAGATGAGGTGGCTCATGATGAGCCACCTCATTTGGATTTGTACTGTTTGCCAGTTCAACAATTTTGATTTTTGGCGCTTTAAGGGTTAAATCGTTTTTCTCTTTTACAGAAAATTCTGGAGATTTGTCTCTTCTGACTAAACCATTCTGTGCCAATATTACGAGTGTGAACTGCTTGGCATGGGTACCAGATTCAGATGGCAACTATTACTGGGATAGACAGATGTGTAAGGTGTGCATACAGTTTCTATTGATCTGTGTGCTCAGATGGCTTTTGAAACAGTATTAACATATTGAATTATGAAAAGTTTTGAGAACTTATCATATGAGAGTGGTAATTAGATGAAATTGTTTTTGAAATGACACATTATTTTGAAGGAAAAAGGATGAAGCCTTTGTGCTCCAAAATTGCAGAAGACACATTTGGATCTAGATTTTTGCGGTTGACAAATTTTGGGGTCTTTCCCCTTTCCCCTTTTGGGTATGAGCTATTTCATATTAAGGTTTCAAAGACTAGAGAGCAAACAGTGTAGATCAGATGAGGTACTTGATATGTTTTAACCCTTAATGCGCCAAGAAGCAGACGACAAAATTTATGTCTGGAAAAATTTCAAAAACTGTTTGTCCAAGCTATATCATATTGAAAATTCAAAGACTGTAGGGCAAATAGTGTAGATCCAGATGAGGTGGCTCATTATGAGCCACTCCAGCTGGATCTACACTGTTTGCAAATTCAACAATTTTTCAGTTTTGGAGCTTTAAGGGTTGACAAGATTTTGACTGACACACAAACACTTTAAGAGCTTCCAATGGTCATTTTCGGTCTAAAAAAGCATTTTTGTTTAGAAATTACAGCGATTTTTAGCTGGCCTGTACAAAAGTACAGGGAGCTATGGTTGTCACCCTGAGGTCGTCATTGGTGTTGGTGTCACACTAAAAAGTTTTGCGACAAAGTCTTTTTATGTGATGGGCAAGACGCTGTCAGGCAAGCTATCCTGTATGTGGACAGGTCTTGTAAATGAAGGTAAATGGATACATCTCTTCTGCTTGCTTTCCTGGAGAATAAAGTGCTTCCAGAAGAGAGCATAGAGGAGTGAATTCATTTAGATAAAAGGCATTCAAGAAAGAAAACAACAGAGTTGCTTTCCTGAAAGTGCACCCCACAGTGCTCCTAATAAGAAGGGGTAACAGAGATAATTTACGGATAATAATCATTATTTCTCCACAAAAACATATTTTGTGACTCATCATTAGAACCATCTCGTCAAGTCGATTCTAATGAGGGGTCACAATATATGTAATTGTTGAGAAATAAGAAAAGTATTCTCTTTGAATTATCCTCAATACCCCCTCTTATCTGGAGCTCTGCATCCCATTTACCTTAATTTAGAAGTTTACTTGAATCCTGACTGTGCTTCATGTGTACCATATTTGTTTGGTTATAAGACAGGCTTTTTGCCTTCAAGCCAACTCCAAAAAGCTAGTTCCATCTTATAAGACTAAATTGATTTAGATATTTTGGACCATTTAGGAGGGAGGGTATCTCCGTCTTATAGCAAAATAAATTCAGTATTTTGTTTGCCTTTATCAGGTATCCAGAGAGAGCACTCGTGCTGAAACAATCTGCGATTGCCAGAACCCGGGGACAGCACTGACTGTTGGGACCACCTTCTATGTTCCACCCAACAAGATTGACTTTCAGGCTGTGTTTGTGGACACCGATCCTCTCGGCAACACTCCTGTGCTTGGCACCATTATTGCTGTCGTCAGTACTTTTGTTTTGTTTGTCTTTTGGGCCTGGAGAGCTGATTTGAAGGACAAATATAAAGTAAGTGGAGCCAGGCTGCACTTGTGTTAGTTTGATAGTTGAAATAATATGCCGTAATAGTCATTCATAAAGGCAGAATTGCAATGGTCACAACGAAGTTGTTTATAAGCTACACAGTAGCTACACCAGCAGAAGTTTATTTATATAAAATTCAAATGTTTTTAATTGTATGTATACAGAAACAGTGAAAGAAAAGTCTGCACCTGCCCTTTCTTCCCCACCTACTATCTGCTGTGATATAAAAAAGCACAATAAGGTGTATTGATTCACTTCCATATGAGCTGCGACACGACAAAACCAACAAAATGGTTGTGCACCCAGTGCAGACTCAGATCAGCCTGGGCATTCCCCCATTCTGATCAGAGTCTTCGCTGTCCACATGGTGGTAGCTTAGTCCCTTTGCTACCTTTCAAGCGCTTAACAAAGAGTCTGGTCAAACTGGGCGGATGCCCAGGTTGATCTGAGTCTGCGAGGGGTGCACAACCACATTGTTGGTTTTCTCGTGTTGCGGCTCAATTATATCTGCCAGCTTTATGAAAAGAGACAACTTTTGTACGCATTCACTTTAAACTGATTTTATAAGTGGATAACTTCTGATAGCATAATCATCTGAAGTTACAAACTGTTATCCAAAGACGGTTTAACATTCTATTCAGCACATCCATTTTCTTTACACTGCTATTGCTGTTAGAATTACCTCTGAATTAAAAAATGAACAGGCTCGATGCCAGGAGGTGCAAGTTACAGAACTGTTCCCCTGAGTCTCTTGGGAACATCATTATTAGAATTAGAAAAACATTGTTAAATCTATGATTCTTCTGTACAACATTTCTGATATACAAGCAGCTAAATTTTATGAAGATATTGCTGATTGTGAAAATAGAAATCACAAAAATTAATAATCATATGTTGGACCCAAGTTCACAAAAAAATTAGCCCACAATAAAACTATTACTTGATAAGTTGTTAGTGAATATAAAGTAGCTGTAAAAGTATATACAGTAGATTTCCTTGATTTATTTCAGTGGTCATATGCTTTGTTAGTGGACAACGATATTGCTGATAGTTACTTCTACCTTATACGGGTGTACACAGGGATCCGTCATGGGTCGGGCACAAAGTCCAATGTTGGGTTTGTTCTTGTTGGAGATGATGGGGACACAGGGATAAGGATAATGGATGATGACTCGCATGTGGTGAGATGATTTTATTTGCTATTTTACTTGTGTTTTGAAGAACGTGCATTAGCACTTTGTACCTCCTCTGTACAAAGTACAGGAGGATCATGCTACATCTTTCAGTACTGTATGGCATCAACCTTAGCAACAATATATGAGCCGCGACACGACAAAACCAACACTGTGGTTGTGCGCCCAGCGAAGACTCAGACCAACCTGGGCATCCACCCAGTCTGATCAGACTCTTTGCTAAGTGCTTGAAAGGTAGCTAAAGGTCTAAGCTACCCCCATGCGGACAGCCAAGACTCTGATCAGACTGGTCTGTGCTGGGCGCATAACCACATTGTTGGTTTTGTGGTGTTGTGGCTCAATTATGTTTTCACCAATACTAAAGCTTTATAAAATATTTAATGTTAAAGTATTGTATGGTGGTGGTGGTGGTGGTGGGGGGGGGGGGGGCAATGAGGGATGGAGATATGGGTAGTGGGTACCTTCATATGTCTGCACATAATTCGAGGTACTAGAGCCACAAGGTCATATCGCATAGTGCATTTTAATCATTTATACGACCTTGTGGCTCTAATACCTCGAATTATATGGCAGTACATTGGATGCTTTAGACAGGTTGTTTTCCCTGTCAAATGTTATATAAAAAGACTGGGTGAATGACAAACAGTGCAGTGCCACATCTGTCTGCTCCTCTGTAGGCAGTCTGATCTGGAACTAGACTGTTTGCAGGCATTTCTAGTGCAGGAATTTTGTGATAGTTCACAGACTGAGTAATGGGTACCTGCTTTGAACCAGGGAAGGTTAAGGCAGCGAAAGGAGAGGGATGGACTCCGCCTTTCATCTGCTGTGCCCAGGACACAGTGGGCCTCTAACCCCCACTGCCTCTACGGCCACTAGGCTATGGGTTTTCTTTTACCTTTACAGACTGAGACATGCTGTAAAATAAGAAAAACAAAAATAATGGATAAATGAGAGATTCTGGAATAACCTGAGTGAGAATGATTAGAAAAAATGACTTAAAAATTACTGAGTCTCACTTAATAATTGGTGAAATTTAAGATGACTGAATTCTAAATTTTTCAGGGTTTTGAAGCGGGAAGTGTGCGTAATTTTGTACTGAGTACCCGACAGCTCCTTGGTGAAGTTGTTTGTTTGAGAATCTGGCATGATGATACAGGTGGGAATGACTCAGCCTGGTTCCTCAACAGAATTGGTGTCACAGACCTACAGACAGGAAAGAAGTATGAATATAACTGTTTATACCTGATTTACCCATATTAGGTGGACGGAATAAATTCCAGCAGTGTGTGCTAGTAGTTGTATGAAACATCCTTCGTAAGAAAAGTGATTGTTTTCAGATACATGTTCAGAGATGGCTAATAATAGATTTTTATGATAATATCTTCAACCATGTGTGAGAAGTGGTGGTAGACTCTACACTCACCACACCAACATTTTTATTTTGAGACTTTTTATTGATATAATGCTGCCATACTTTTCATATAAATGTCTAGTATTCAGACTAATTTTTGCAATTTTGCTGTACACATGTAGGTAATCCTTTGATATGTTGTGTACGCTCATAGTATGTTATTTACAGAATATAAATGTTAAAGTAGTGGGCTGGTGACAGGAATTATTTAGCGATAGTTTTTTTCATATTTTTCCAGAAAAGCCTATGTTGTGACACCTCATTAGAACTGTCTCACCAAGTCAGTTCTAATGCAGGGGTACAACTTACTAATGCATTGAGAAATAAGAAAAATTATCTTAGAATTATCCATAAAACCCCATCTTTTCTGGAGCTCTGGATTATAGGGTGTTTCTCTTGCAGGTATGTTTTCAAGTGTAATGAGTGGTTAGACTATGATCGAGGTGACCGTCGTGTGGACAGAGTACTCACAGCTCAAACTGCAGATGACCATCGAACATTGTACGAAATGGCTCCATACACAGCAGCTGAGAACCATCTCTGGATGTCTGTGTTTGTACGACCCCTTAACAGCAACTTTACACGGGTCCAAAGAATGGCCTGTTTACTTGGTTTACTGTATCTGGCTATGATTGTGTCCACACTTATACTGAAGACACCGGATGAAGTGCCGGATATGCAGCAAGTGGTGGTCGGGCCATTTAGATTTTCCATGGAAAACTTCCTCACTGCATTTATATCTGTTGCCGTGACATCACCGATAATAATGATCGTGGCATTTCTGTTTAAGAACTCTGAAAGTGCAGAAGATGACAATGAATACTTGTCATGCTGTAGAAAGGGATACAAAGGTGTGAATGATCTTTTAAAGATTGACAAATCAGTGCTGGGAACTGAATATGTTCCACCGACACGTGTAGTCGTAAGACATTTCCACTTTCTGCCGCACTTCTGTGTGTATGTTGGTTGGGCTTTGCTTTTACTGATTGTTGCCATGGCAACATGGCTGCTTGTGTTGTTCAGCATGGAGTGGAAGCAGGAGAAATCAGAGGAATGGATGACAACAATGTTCACAGCCGTACTTTTGTCAATATTCGTTGTTGAAACTATTAAGGTAATAATCGAACATATATATATATATACATATGAGCCACGACTTAACAAAACCAACAAAGTGGTGGTGAGCCCAGCGCAGACTCAGATCAGCCTGAGCATCCGCCCAGGCTGATCAGAGTCTTCGCTTACCACATGTAGGTGGCTTAGACCCCTAGCTACCCTTAAGGGCTTAGCGAATAGTTTGATCAGACTGGGTGGAAGCCCAAGATGATCTGAGTCTGCAATGGGCGCACAAACCACTTTTTAGCTCACCTGAGCCGAAGGCTCAGAGGTGAGCTTATAGGATGGGAGTCGAGCCGTCGTCCGTCCATGCGTGCGTGGGTGGGTGGGTGGTTGGGTGCGTCAACACTTTCAAACATAAATATCTCAGAGACCAGTTGGCCGATTGCAATCAAATTTTAACTGAAGCATCATTTGGGTGGGGGAAAGGCTGCATTAGGTTTTGGTGCCGATCAGCTCAGAACTCTGGTTTCCCTGGCAACAGATAGCCCCCATAGGGTTATAATGGGGAAAATGGCGTCATCACGTTTTCTCGACTGTTTTTGATTAGATCCTTATCATACTTGCAGGTAATGATGACATACATAAGAGCTTGGATGAGTTCGAAATTTGGCCGGATTCGAGCACAGACTACGGAGTTAGCTGCCCTTGAGCATTTGAAAAAGTCCCATAGTCTTATAATGGAGAAAACAACTTCATCACATATTTTAAGAAAAACTTTGTCATCGCTCTATTGCCTACATTTCTCAACGGATTTTAAAATAACTTCACATAAATGTAGGGCATGACAATATCTCGAGCAAGTTCGACTTTCAGGATGCTGCGCCCAAGGTCAAGCTCACTGTGGCTATTTTTAGAAAAACCTTGTCAGCGCTCTAGCACCTACATTTCTCAGCAGATTTTAAAATAAATTCACACAAATGTAGGGCATGACAATATCTCGAGCAAGTTCAACTTTCAGGATGCTGCGCCTAAGGTCAAGGTCACTGTGGCTATTTTTAGAAAAACTTTGTCAGCGCTCTAGCACCTACATTTCTCAGCAGATTTTAAAATAAATTCACACAAATGTAGGGCATGACAATATCTCGAGCAACTTTGACTTTCAGGGTGCTGCACCCAAGGTCAAGGTCACTGTGGCTATTTTTAGAAAAACTTGGTCATCGCTCAAGCGCCTACATTTCTCAACGGATTTTAAATCAACTTCACACAAATGTAGGGCATGACAATATCTCAAACAAGTTTGACTTTCAGGGTGCTGCGCCCAAGGTCAAGGTCACTGTTGCTATTTTTAGAAAAACTTTGTCAGCACTCTAGCACCTACATTTCTCAATGGATTTTAAAATAAATTCACACAAATGTAGGGCATGACAATATCTCAAGCAAGTTTGACTTTCAGGATGCTGTGCCCAAGGTCAAGGTCACTGTGGCTATTTTTAGAAAAACTTTGTCATCGCCCTAGCACCTTCATTTCTCCATGGATTTTCAAATAACTTGACACAAATGTAGGGTATGACAATATCTCAAGCAAGTTCGACTTTCAGGATGCTGTGCCCAAGGTCAAGGTCACTGGCTATTTTTAGAAAAATTTTGTCATCGCCCTAGCACCTACATTTTTCAACGGATTTTAAAATAAATTCACACAAATGTAGGGCTTGACAATATCTCGAGCAAGTTTGACTTTCAGGGTGCTGCAATCAAGGTTTTTGATTAGATCCTTATCATACTTGCAGGTAATTATTACATACATAAGAGCTTGGATGAGTTCGAAATTTGGCCGGATTCGAGCACAGACTACGGAGTTAGTTGCCCTTGAGCGTTTGAAAAAAATCCCATAGTCTTATAATGGAGAAAACAACGTCATCAAATTTCAATTTTCATCAGATCCTCTTCATACTTGCAGGTAATGAGGATATGCATAAAAGCTTGAATTAGTTAGCATTTTCGCTAGATCCCACCACTGACTATGGAGTACCTCCCTGAGCATCCAAAAAATCAATGTCGCCACTTTTTCTTGGTTTCTACTGATCCGATCCTTTTCAAACTTGCAGGTAATGAGAAAATGCATAATATCTTAAACAAGTTCAAATTTTGGCCAGATCAGGCCAACCACTATGAAGTTAGCTGCCCATGACAGCTCTGTCTATTGTGCTCTTGATCAGATACTTTTTAAACTTGCATATGAGGGCATACATAATGTTTTGGATGAGTTTAATTTTCAGCCTGATTGGACCACTGACTGTGGAGTTAGCTGCCCTTGAGCATCTTAAATATCCCTATAGGTTTACAATGTCTCTCAGGTGAGCAATTGTTGCCCTTTGGGCTACTTGTTTGGTTTTCTCATGTCAGGGCTCAAATTCCCCAAATACAGGAACAGCTTAGTCAGTTACTGTAATTATCATAACACTTAAAGCATCAGAAACGAAAATATTCAGAAATGAAAATACAGTAGAACTTCATTGGCTCGAACAGGCTTGAGGACCATGAAAATAAGTTTCATCCAGGGGTAGTTCTAGCCATCCAGGGTTAGTTTCTATATAAAGTGACCTCTAGGGACCAAAAAAAGAGTTCTAGCCAGGCAGTGTGAATAAGCCATCAGGGTTAGCCATTGAAGTTCTACTCTAATTAAATTTGAGGACAGTGTAGATCCTGATGAGGCAGCTCATAATGTTGATAATATGGATCTTCACTGTTTGCCCCCAGAGGAGCAAATTACTTCCTCTAAGACTTCACCCCTATTGAGATGGGAGGCAGACATGACGACCTATGAATGTATACCTGTTTACCTTAAGGCAATGTTCAGTGTGTGTGTGTGTTTTGGGGGGGGGGGGGGGGGGAGGGGAGGTTAACTTTAAAAGAAAAAAATATGCTTCCTACAGAAAATCATTGAAGCCCATACACTTTATGGTCACTGGCACTACTTATAGTATTAAAAAAAATGTACCACTTAAGACATGTTACATGTAGTAGCAAGCAGTTCTTCATCCATCAATTGAAGCCATTAAGGTGAATAGGTATGAGAAGATTCACATTGCTTGTAATGTTTTGTTTTTTCTTGCAGGTTGGGCTGATCATAGCAGTGGTAGCATTACTATGTAACAAAGCCTATGATCCTCCAGAACCCTACATTGATGTGGACAGACTGAAGGAGATCACAAAGCACAACTCTCACTTTCTCACTAAGGGGCCATGTAAGTACAGCGAAACCCATGGGGGTTTGTCACATTTTTAGGTTTATACTTATTTATAGACAGAGGGTGCAACTTTGTAAAGTTAAAGCTTTTTGCTTAAAAAATAGGTTTCCCTTCATATTATGCTTCCCCTGATAAATTTTTCCTTTCAGATTCAGCCTGTATGTGTTGCTTACTTCCTCAAATACAACAAAACTGATAGTTTTTCCCACCAAAATCTAGCATCTACAAACAGCAATGTCAAATATTTGTGTGATTGACTGAGTTTTCAGTAGTTTGATTAGAGTTCAGAGGCCATTTGATAACACTGAAAGCTATGCTACTGTAGCCTTCAAATTGTGTACAAACAAAACAGGCATTATTGCTCTTATATAGGCAGTGGCGCTACCCTGGGGTAAAAGTGGACCTCCTGCTCAGTAGCTGTAGTGACAGTGACATTTGGCATATTTGTTATATGACCAGCCATCTTTATTTACTGTAGTTTACACCAACTATCTGCATCAGCCTCCACTGCCTGACCACGAGACACTAGAACACAACCGTCGGAAACGAATTAGCAACCATCAGTTGCTGAAGATCTTCTACCAGCTTGTTGCCTTTGGAGGGGTCCTCTACATCGCATATATGATCAGCTTTGAGAGCAGGGATCCACAGTCATACTACTTTAAAAGACACGTTGAAGATATGATGGCCTTTGACACGGTAAGAGTTACTCTTTCAGGGGAAGCAATTCTGCCAGTTTTATTTTTGCCTTCTTTTCCAATGAGGGTCAACACCTAAAGAAAAGAATTTGCTCCTGTGGAAGCAGAATCTGTTCTCTTAAGAGTGGACCTTCTTTTGAAGGGCTAACCAATCCATGGAAGCAAACAAGAAGTCAAAATCGTTGTTTCCCTTTATAAAAATGGCAGAAAAATGGAGGTGTACCCACCATAACAGTGAAATTTACTAGCATTACCATGATGTCCGAGGTTAGTTGGACAGAAGTGTGAGAACATAGAATGTAGATCCCGATTAGGCTGTGCCTGATGGAGCAATCAGGACTGCTTGATAAAAGCGTATGTTACATTTTTTTTTCTGCAAAAAGTATTAGCACACTTGACTTTGTGTTTACAAGATCATCATATCTTTATGGTCCGGCCGCATAGCGCAATCTGTAGGGCTCCTGACTCATAAGTCAGAGGTCCTGGGTTCGATACCTGGTCTGGACACATACTTTCGTTTCTCCTTCCACTGATTCAAGAAGGGCAGTTGTCAGTTAGGAGGTCTAAGCCTGTCCAGGAATAGTGTGGTTAGGTTAACTGACCGTCCCAACCTGACCTAAGCTGTTTACTGTGGACGTTAAGCAACAAATCAAATTAAAAATCATATCTTTATGATAATAATACAGCTTTAAGGTGGGGTTTCTCCACCTCTAGACTGATCCCAAATATCTAAACCAGTCTTTCATAATTCTGTTGTAACATGGTTTTTGTCTCACCTGAGACTAGCAGAAGCAAGACATAATTATTATTTTTCCGTCAGCATTGGTTCCTTTCTTTAAGTTTAGTGGCAAAGCACAGACAGGCGAGACACTGCCTTACACAGAATTCTTGTTTCTCATCCAAAACTATTACAAAAATCTAGATACAGTGGACTCTTATTATTTCGAACACTGATATCTCAAAATTCTCTCTTATATCGAATACTTTAGTTTGGATACATTTCCTATATCGTTTTTCATTTCAACTCCTTTTATCTCAAACTATTGGTATCTCAAAGTAAATTTTCTGGGACCAGAATATTTACTTTGAGATATCAGTTGTTTAAGACCAACTATGAGATATCAAAAGTTGACTGTATATCTTATTAGCATTTTTTTGTTATTGTTTTGCAGGAGGAAAATCCCAGTCTTTTAATTTAATGAATATGATATCTCTTTAATAGGTGAAAGATATGGATACTTACATCTCCTGGTTAAATGGAACATTTGTGGAACAGTTTTTCTTCAGCAAGTACTTTGGATCTGAGTACAATGAGGGCACGTACAAGAGTTTCACAACTGATATAGCAAATGTGCGTGTTGGTCCAGCAAGACTGAGACAGCTGAGAATTAGTCGAGGTGTGTATATATTAGCTTGTTAGGTCACCTGAGTGGAAGGCTCATGTATAGCTTTGACTGTGTCGTCCGTCAGTCAACAATTCCAAACAGAATTTCCTATGAATCTACAAGGCCAATTGTTACCAGATTTCATACAGCATTAATAGAAAGGGAGAATCAGTAATACTGCTTTTGTCGAGCCCGCTTGTGGTGAGCGAGACTAAAGTTTTCACAACTTAAGTTCGATGTATGTGCTTATGTAAATATGTGCATCTGTCCGTCCATCCAAATCTGTCTGGGCCATAACTTCTACAGTTATAGATGAATTTTAAAATATTATGGCACCATTGTTCTCCTTGATGAGTAGAAATGTTTGTTCAGGTTGGACCAAGGTCAAGGTCACACTTGACGGTCAAATGATAAAATTGTCATAAGTAGAGCTTGTCCAAGCCATTACTTCTACGTTTATAAATGGATTTCAAAACAATTTGGCACAATTGTTTTCCTTGATGAATAGAGCCATTTGAAACATTGTTTAGTTAGGTCCAAGGTCAAGGTCACCCTTGAAGGTCAAATGGTAAAATGGTCAGAAATTGAGCTTGTCCGAGTCATAGCTTCTACATTTATGGATATATTTCAAAATAATTTGGCACAATTGTTAGCTCACCTGAGCCAGAGGCTCCGGGGGAGCTTATAAGATGGTAAGGCTCCGTTGTCCGTCGTCGTCCGTCCGTCGTCCGTCGTCTGGCCACAATTTCAAACGACTTCTCCTCTGAAACCGCTGGGCCAATTGTAACCAAATTTCATATGTGGCCTCCAGAGGAAGGGGGAATCAAAAATTATTCAAATGGTCTTGGTCACATGACCAACATGGCCGCCATGCCCATATATGGTAAAAACCTTTAAAAATCTTCTTCTCCAGAACCAATGGGCCAATGGCCTTGAAACTTAGTATGTAGCATCGAGTACGTGAGTACTACCAAGATTGTTCAAATTATGACCTTGGGTTGACCTTGACCTTTTTTACGGTAAGGTCAAATTTGCTTCCTTGTGCTTTTATATGGCAAAATGCTAGAACTTAAGATGTCTTGGAAACTGTTGAATATTTTAGGCTAAAAATTGGTATCTACAGTCATCTTAATGAGTACATGGAGATTTATGAGTATAAGAGGTCAAGGTCATTCTTTGACCTTTGACCCAGGACTCTGATATTTTGACAATTTCAAACTATCTCCTCAAAAGCCACTGGACCATTTGTAACCAAATTTCATATGTGGCCTCCAGAGGAAGGGGGAATGAAAAATTGTTCAAATGGTCTTGGTCACATGACCAACATGGCCGCCACGCCCATATATGGTAAAAACCTTTAAAAATCTTCTTCTCCAGAACCAATGGACTGATGGCCTTGAAACTTGGCATGTAGCATTGAGTACTTGAGTACTACCAAGATTGTTCAAATTATGACCTTGGGTTGACCTTGACCTTTTTTATGGCAAGGTCAAATAAAGGAAAATGCTAGAAAATAAGATTTCTTGGAAAGCTTTGAAGATTGTGGCCTAAAAATTGGTATACACAGTCATCTTATTGAGTACATGAACATTTGTGAGTACAAGATGTCAAGGTCATTCTTTGACCTTTGACCCAGAACTCTCATATTTTTACAATTTCAAACAATCTCCTCAAAAACCACTGGACCAGTTGTAACCAAATTTCATATAGAGGTTTCAGGTGTTGAAGGAATGAAATTTTGTTCAAAAGGCCCAGGTCACATGACCAACATGGCCGCCACACCCATATATGGTAAAAACCTTTAAAAATCTTCTTCTCCAGAACCAATTGACCGATGGCCTTGAAACTGAGTATGTAGCATTGGGTACTCCAGTACTATCAAGATCGTTCAAAATGATGACCTTGGGTTGACCTTGAATATTTTACGGCAAGGTCAAATATGGGAAAATGCTAGAACATAAGATTTCATGGAAAGTTTTGAAGATTTAGGCCTTAAAATTGGTAAATACAGTTATCTTTATGAGTACAAGAGGTATGGTCATTCTTTGACTTTTGACCCAAGACTCATAGTTTGACAATTTCAGACATAAGAAAAAGCCACTTTGCCAATTGCTCGGGTGAGCGATTCAGGGCCTCATGGCCCTCTTGTTCTCCTTTATGAGCAGAACTGCCTTTTGAAATATTTGTTCAGGTAGGTCTAAGGACAAGGTCACACTTGAAGGTCAAATGATAAAATTGAGCTTGTCTGGGCCATAACAGCTACATTTATGCATGGATTTCAAAATAATTAGGCACAATTGTTTTCTTGATGATTAGAAGTGCCATTTGAAACATTCTTTCAAGTAGGTCCAAGGACAAGGTCACACTTGAAGGTCAAATGGTAAAATGGTCATAAATTGAGCTTGTCCAGGCCATTACAGCTACATTTATGCATGGATTTCAAAATAATTAGGCACAATTGTTTTCTTTGATGATTAGAGGTGCCATTTGAAACATTCGTTCGAGTAGGTCCAAGGACAAGGTCACACTTGAAGGTCAAATAGTAAAATGGCCATAAATTGATCTTGTCCGGGCCATTACAGCTACATTTATGCATGGATTTCAAAATAATTAGGCACAATTGTTCTCCTTGATGAGTAGAAATGTTTGTTCAGGTTGGTCCAAGGTCGGTCACACTTGACAGTAAAATGATAAAATTGTCATAAGTAGAGCTTGTCCAAGCCATTACTTCTACGTTTATGAATGGATTTCAAAATAATTTGGCACAATTGTTCTCCTTGATGAATAGAAATGTTTGTTCAGTTTGGTCCAAGGTCAAGGTCACACTTGAAGGGCAAATGATAAAATTGTCATAAATTGAGCTTTTCATGGCCATTAGTCATGTTAGTTCTACTTGTTTTCCATAATGATAAATTTAAAAACGAAATTTGCTGTATAAGCATGATATTGTTTGGCTTCTTTCTAATAAGTTAGTGCAGCAGTTGGTCCTGACATACTTGTAGGTCACTATTGCAAACAGCAAGTTGTTCAAATATGTTACTATGGCATGGCCATGTAGTGCCAAAGGACAAATAGTATAAAGATGCTGTACACTAGTTTCTTTAATGCCAGTTGGCCATTTGTTCAGGTACCATGTTCATTCGGTCACTTAGTCTATGAGTCCTAGGGGATCTTAAAAGGGAAAAGTTGTTTGCTGCTTATATATGTAACAGTAAAAATTCTAAGTATTGGGGACATATAGGTCTGAGCAAACAATGCAGACCCAAATCAGACTTTTCTTCTACAGAAGCAGAGGAGTCTAATCAGGGTCTACAATGTTTGCCATTTCATCTGCATCTTTTGCATTTAACTGCTCTCTAAGCCCAAACTGTATCATTTTTATACGCCCGTTTTGAAAAAACGGACGTATTATGTCATGGCGCTGTCCGTCCGTCCGTCCGTCCGTCTGTCCGTCCGTCCGTCCGTAAACATTCTTGTGCGCGCCATAACTCAGTAACCGTTTGGGATATCTTCATGAAATTTTGTAGGCATATGTATTAGGTAGGGGGAACGTGTCGCGTACAAAAATGGTTGCTCCCCCTTCCTTGGTTACAATGTTATGCCCCTTTGATTGTTTTTTACCCTACAGGTCTTGTGCGCGCCAGAACTAGGTAACTGTTTGGGATATCTTCATGAAACTTCATAGCAATGTGTATGAAGTCCCAACGATGTGTCGCGTACAACAATGGTTGCTCTCCCTTTATTCGTTTCTGAGTTACATCCCTTTTATTAGTTCTTTTCGGCTGTTTTTGTGTATACTTATGTTTTGCATACATTAACTCAGTAACTGTTTGGAATATCATGATGAAACTTTATAGCAATGAGCATGATCACAAGATGATGTGTCGCATATAAGAATGGTTGCTCCCCCTTTCTTAATTTTGGAGTTAACTCCCTTTCCTCCGTCCATAAACATTCTTGTGTGCGCCATAACTCAGTAACCATTTGGGATATCTTCATGAAATTTTGTAGGCATATGTAGTAGGTAGGGGGAATGTATCGCATACAAGAATGGTTGCTCCCCCTTCCTTGGTTTCCAAGTTATGCCCCTTTGATTGTTTTTTTTTTCCCTGCAGGTCTTGTGCGCGCCATAACTAGATAACTTTTTGGGATATCTTCATAAAACTTCATAGAAATGTGTATGAAGTCCCAACAATGTGTCGCATACAACAGTGGTTGCTCTCCCTTTCTTCATAACTGAGTTACATCCCTTTTATTAGTTCTTTTCGGCTATTTTTGTGTATACTTATGTTGTGCATACATTAACTCAGTAGCTGTTTGGAATATCATGATGAAACTTTATAGCAATGTGTATGATCACAAGATGATGTGTCACATATAAGAATGGTTGCTCCCCCTTTCTTAATTTTGGAGTAACCTCCCTTTGATCATTATTTTTAGGCATTTCCATTCACTCCATATCTCCTTAACCCTTTGAAATATTAGAATGAAACTTTGTAGGAATGTGTGTAATAATGGGGCAATGAATGCTGAGGAAGAACCATGACTCTGGCTTGCTTACTGGATTATCTGCCTATGCATAAATTTCCTGTTTACTCTGTAACTCCTTAACCATTTAGAATATTTTAACACAACTTTATCAAGATGTGTATATTGTCAAGGGAATGTATTAGAACCAAGAATGGTATATCTAGTATATTTAGTATATGAATTATCTCCCTTGTTTGACTTTGGCATTTTTCAACTTAGGAGCCACTTCACCTTGGAAGCTGATTTTTGGTATAGTAATAGTATTTGATGTGTTAAATATTTAAATAATGTTGCCGTCATTAATTAAAGTGTGGTTTCCCCTGTTTGTCTGCCTGTCTGTCCGTTTGTAAACAATCTTGTTCATTCCATAATTCCTTTATGACATTAAAACGGGCGTATTATGCGCCGCTTGCGAAGCCCTTGTTAAAGCAATTTCAGGGCTCTAGATAAGAAGGGTATTTGATGATAATTGAGATATAATTTTTTTTATTTCGCATTGAAACCATACATTGTGACCCCTCATCTGAACCGTCTCGTCGAGGCGGTCAGATGAGGGGTCACAACATATGGTTTCAATGTAAATTGACAAAAATTATTTCTAATTATCACCAAATACTCCCTCTTATCTAGAGCCCTGATTTTAATAATGCTAATTATTCTTGCTGTCCCAATTTTTAGAATTTTTGCAGTTATTATTATGGTATTAAGAGCTATGTTTATTTTTCAGATGATTGTGCCGGTCCCTTGGGTGTTGGTCTGGATTGTTATAATAGATACGTGGACTCAAAGGTGGAGAGCACAGACCACTGTATTGCATGGAAGAAAATGCCATGTGCTGTGTCGCAGAAAGCGGACTACTTTTCATCACCTGCCTGGCTGTACAATTCGTCTGACGAAGTTTGGGGATTCCCTACAATGGCCGAGTACACTACTTACGGAGGTGGTGGCTACTTTATGAAACTGGATGTCAATAAAGAAGTATCGCTGAAAATATTTTCTGAGCTTGTGAGACAAGGATGGATAGATCGTCAAACACGAGTTGTTATTCTGGAATTTACACTCTACAACATAAATGCAAATCTGTTTGCTTATGCAAAATTTGTGGCAGAATTTCCGGAGGTGGGTGGAGTAATTCCCTACACGGACATTCAGATATTTCGACTTTTTAGTAACAGCAGTACCATTTTATTTCTGCAGTTTTTCTTTGTTTTACTGGTTCTTGCGGCCACGGTATACATGTTGTATGAAATCTGCAGCAATGGCTTAACCTTTCTGAAATCAATATGGAACTGGCTGGATATTCTTGCTTTGGTGATGAGTTATACCACCATAGGAGTCTTCATCCTGAAACTTGGCATTCTTGAAAGAACCATTGATACATTTCATAAGGATAAAAACGCTTATGTTAGCTTTGAGAATTTGGCCTTTTATGATTTTGTTGCAAACACAACTCATGGAATTTTGGTATTTCTTTTATCGATACGTGTGTCAAGAATTCTGGGATATAGTGGTAAAATCAACGAGATGGCTGCTGTGATTACGTCATCTGCTGCTGACCTGGCAGGATTCTGCATAATATTTGGAGTAACATACTTTGCATATGTTGAGCTGGGAACTCTTCTGTTTGGCAAGGGAACCAGCAAATATCGTGACATGTTCCACACATATGGGACTCTCACCGAAGCCATCGTTGGCAAAAATAGACTAGCAGTCATTCTTACAACACAGCCAATGTTGGCGGAGTTTTATTATTTCACATTTGTCCTGTTTGTGCTTCTGACTCTAGCAACAATGGCAGCAGCCATTTTGAATTTCAGTATTTCTCACGTGAAGAAGGAATCTGAGCAGATCTCGGCACCAAATATTATAGAAGTAATCTTTGAAAAGATTGGAGCATTCATTAAAAGACTAACAGACGACAGTAACAAGGATAGTAAAGGTTTGAAAATCATAATTGAGCCACGACACGACAAAGCTAACAATGTGGTTGTGCGCCCAGTGCAGACTCAGATCAGCCTGGGCATCCGCCCAGTCTGATCAGAGTCTTCGCTGTCCGCATGGAGGTAGCTTAGACCCTTAGCTACCCTTTGGGTACTAAATGAAGAGTCTTATCAACATGGGCAGATGCGCAGGCTGGTCTGAGTCTGCGCTGGGCGCACAACCACTTCGTTGGTTTTGTCGTGTCGTGGCTCAAATCATTACATCTGTCTTGAAGCAAATAGGACACTTTCAGGGAAAGCAACTCTGCCATGTACTTTTTTGCTTCTCTTCTATATAGGGATTAACGCTAACAGGAAAGGCTCTTCTAGGAGTAAATTCTTTCCTTTAAGATTAGACTCCTTTTTGGAAGGGTTTCCTCGTCCAGGAAAGCAAACAGGAAGTCACAAAAATTGTGCCTCTCGGAAAATGGTGGAGTAACTTAGATGTGTACCCATACGTCTTAAATATTTTGAAAGCAGTGCCACAGTATTGACTCAGATCAGGCTGCTCCTTAGGAAGTCTGATCAGGGTCTGTAGTGTGCTGCCGGAGATTTAAATTTGGATTCCCCTTGTCTAGTAGGAGGCAAGACAGGGGTATTTTGTGTTGCTTTTCTAGCAGCGGCTCCATTGGCTGGTTTAGCTCTGTAAGTAGTATAGGGGCCTCTTTGTGACAAAAGTCAAACAGGCAGAGCTCCAGATAAGAGGGGGTATTGAGGATAATTCAAAGATAATTTTTCTTATTTCTCAAGGAAAACATATGTTGTGACCCCTCATTAGAACCGTCTCGACGAGACGGTTCTAATGATGGGTCACAAAATATGTTTTTGTGGAGAAATATGGCTAATTATCTCAAAATTATCTCTGTTACCCCTTCTTATCTGGAGCACTGACAGGCGAAACACAGCGTTCCTTGAAATTCTTGTTATTATCATGTCAGTGAAATAATTAAAGTTACCGTAAAACCCCTGAGTATTGGCACACATGCCTGAGCAAACAGAGTAGACCAGATCTGAATGTGCCTAGAGGAGCATAATTATGCAGTGTTTGCCATTCATCCATTTATTTACCATAATATTTTGGCAATAAGACAAGTTTTTTTTTTACCCTTATAGAATGACCCCAGATACTGAACTGTATTGTGTAATACTGCTGTTAGATTTATGGTTTCTCCCTTTCAAAACCATCCGAAAGATCTTAATTTTGTCTTTGATAGGACAGATGTAGAGTTTTGGGTTGTTTTGGAAGGGATTAGACAGATATGTGATGGGGAGGGGTGGGGGTGTTTCATGGGGAAACAACTTTAGCAGACTAAATATGATTGATAAAATCTTTTGACAGGGCAAGTGAACTTGTTGATATTCAAAGATTGAAAAAAAAACATCACAGATACAAAAAGAGTCATGGATGTCAGTTATTATTAAAATCAAAGGGCTAAAAACAGTTGATGAGAAATTGCAAAGTGTCACTTCATATAAATTTTAGTCCATTCACTATCACCCTGTTCTTTTGTAGGTTCGAAGAAAAACAAAGGAAGAAGAAAGTCATCTACCAGTGAGTTGCGAGACATTCTGACAGATTTCAAGTTTTTCCTGAGAGATGTTAAACTTGAGGTAAACTGTATTCATATATCTATTTACTTCTTTCACGCCAGACCAGGATTTCTCTTGTTTTAACCAGAGCTGGAAAATCGTAACTTCAGCCCATATCCAGCCCTATGGCTAGCTATGAAAAAATGATGTGAGCCGCGACACGACAAAACCAACAATGTGGTTATGCGCCCATTGCAGACTCAGATCGGCCTGGGCATGCGACAAGTTTGATCAGATTCTTCGCTAAGCGCTTAAACGGTAGCTATGGGTCTAAGCTACCTCCATGCGGACAGCGAAGACTCTGATCAGACTGGGCGGATGCCCAGGCTGATCTGAGTCTGCGCTGGGCGCACAACCACATTGTTGGTTTTGTCGTGTCGCGGCTCATGTGTGGTTGATGTTTTTTTTTGTTTTTTTTTAGGAAGTCACATTTCTGCACCATCAAATGGCGTTGGTTGTGCAGGCATTGATTTCAAGAAGCTGGCAAAATGATGCCAGTTTATGCCACACCTGAAGTTAACATAAAGAGCTGATAGTGTCAGCTTCTTCTGAAATCAAATGGAAACCTCTCAAATGCTGAAATGCATTTTGACAAGTTCTACATTTAAAATCAGTTGTTGTAAAGCAATTCATCTTTGCAGTTGCGGCATCTGATGTGGGTCTGCACTGTTCGTCTTTGTCCTTGTTGTGGAATGCCAGGCATAAATAGATTCAAGTACACCTAAAAATAAATTCTAACCATTGTGTTTCTTTTAAATTTTTCAGTCAAAGGAGAAATACCGTGTTCTCATACCAGAACCAGAGCCTGACCCTAAGGGATTTCTAAAGAGGGGAACTTCCTAACTGCATGTGCAGCTAATGTTGAGAAGGGAAATGAAATGACTCTTTCAGCTTCAGGCTGGAAGATAATGAAATACTTTATTGACACTGTTTATCCCTTAGAGGCCCCAACAGGCTATGCCTGCAAAATTTCAAAAAATGTTACCCCCAAGCTGTCATAATGAGAATTCAAAGAATAAAGGGCAATCAGTGTAAATGCAGATTCGACTAATTTCATGTTTGGTGCTGTAAAAGTTCATAGTAAACTGGCTGTTTTTGTCAAGCTGAGCTTGCATCAAAAATTTCTAAAATTTTGACCACGGTAAATTAATTATAAAATTCAAACTGTATCCCATACTGTACACATCTAAAAAAATTTTCATAAAACAATGAAATGGCAAACAGTGTCAATCCTGATCAGACTGATCAAGCTGAAATGAGCTTGCAAAGCTCTTATTACTAGCTGCAGTAATGAGCCTCCTTATCTGGATCTACACTGTTTGCCCTCTAGTCTTGAATTCTCAGTATATAACTTTTACAGATGTGCATTTTGTCATCTTTTTTGGCACTTTTTAAGGATCAATTTTGACAAATGAGGAGCTTTTCAATTTTAATAGTCGTTTTGGGCAGCTTTATTACACTACAGTGTGAGGAGTTTGTTTTGTCAACTCTTTCTTCATTTTGACTGATATGTCTGAGGCTAAATTGTGAGGACATTATGAAAACAATGAGAATCTGGATAAATTAAATGTTTTGATGGAGATATAATGAATTTTGATTGAATTACAGCCATTCCAAAAATCTCATTGTCCAGATGAATTTGTGTATATTTCAGGGTTAATTTCAGACTCTGTACTATCACTGCTACGGTATGGAATCTGTGCATGTCTTACTCACACAATTTTCTGGTTTTTAGCTCACCTGAGCCAGTGGCTGTGGCGGAGCTTATAGGATAGGCAGGCTTCATCATCCATCCATTGACCGGGCCGCGTAGCGAAATCGGTAGGGCACCTGACTCGTAAGTCGGAGGTCCCGGCTTCGAATACCTGTCTGGTCACAAACTTCCGTTTCCTTCCGCTGATTCAAGAAGGGCAGTTGTCAGTTACTGGTGAAAGCCTGCCCAGGAATAGTGTGGTTAGGTTAACTGACCGTCCCGACATGACCATAGCTGTTTACTGTGGATGTTAAGCATCAAATCAATCAATCAATCATCCGTCCATCTTCTGTCTTTCTGTCTATCAACATTTTCAAACGACTTCTCCTCTGAAATGGCTGGGCCGATAGTAACCAAATTTCATGTAGAGCCTCTAAGGGGCGGGGGAATGAAAAGTTGTTCAAACAGGTCTGATCACATGACCAACATGGCCGCCACGCCCATATGTGTTAATCTTCTTCTCCAGAACCAGTAGGCTTATGGCCTTGAAACTTGGTAAGTAGCATTTGGTACGGGAGTCCAACCAAGATTGTTCAAATTATGACCTTGAATTAACCTTGACCTTTTTTACTGTAAGGTCAAATTTGCTTTCTGTAGCTTTTACATGGGAAAATGCTAGAACATAAGATTTCTTGGAAACTGTTGAAGATTTTGACCTGAAAATTGGTGTAAACAGTCATCTTAGTGAGTACGTGAAAATTTATGCATACAAGAGGTCAAGGTCATTTTTTAACCTTTGACCCTGGTCTCTCATATTTTGACAATTTCACACATCTCCTCAAAAGCCACTGGGCCAATTGTAACCAAATATCATGTACAGTCTCTAGGGGGCGGGAGAACAAAAATTCAATCAAACAGTCCTAGTCACATGACCAACATGGCCGCCACGTCCATATATGGTAAAAACCTTTAAAAATCTTCTCCAGAACCAACAGGCGTATGGCCTTGAAACTTGGTATGTAGCCTCAGGTATACGAGTACTACCAACATTGTTCAAATTATGACCTTGGGTTTACCTTGACCTTTTTTTATGGTAAGGTCAAATTTGCTTTCTGTAGCTTTAATATGGGAAAATGCTAGAACATAAGATTTCTTGGAAACTGTTGAGGATTTTGACCTGTAAATTGGTATATTCAGTCATCTTAATGAGTACATGAAAATCAATATGTACAAGAAGTCAATGTCATTCTTTGACCCTGGTCTCTCATATTGTGACAATTTCACCTCTCCTCAAAAGCCACTGGGCCATTTGTAACCAAATTTCATATAGATCCTCTAGGGGCTGAGGGAACAAAAATTTATTAGCTCACCTGGCCCGAAGGGCCATAGTGAGCTATTGTCATACCAATGCGTCCGGCGTGCGTCGTGCGTCGTCACGGAATGTGTCCGTCAACACCTAAAAACAAATATTCAAACATCTTCTTCTGTAAAACTACTGGTCCCATGGTTCTCAAATTTCACATGGAGCATGACCTGACTCCAGGGTCTCAGAATTGTAAAATTGGGTCAGGTTGAAAATCCAAGATGGCAGCCGTTACTAAAAATAGCAAAAACAACAAAATAAACTTCTTCTCCAGAACCACTGGGTATATTTGTCTGAATTTTGGCATGGAACATCAGTGAAACCTTGGTATTTAAAATTGTAAAAATGAAAAAAATCTGTAGCGGAGTTTTGTCACAGTGACCTACTTTCTATTTACATGTGTAATTTTGCTCAAATGCCAATGTCAAAAAATGACCTATTTAAACAACTTCAAACAACTTCTTCTCTAAAACCACTGAACCCATGGATCTCAAGTTTCACATGGAGCATGACCAGACTGCAGGGTTTCAAAATTGTAAAATTGGGTCAGGTCAAGAATCCAAGATGGCTGCCGTTACTAAAAATAGCAAAAACAACAAAATCAACTTCTTCTCCAGAACCATTTGGTATATTTGGTTGAAAGTTTGCATGGAACATAAGTGGGACCTTGGTATTGAAAATTGTAAAAATAAAAAAAATCTATAGCGGAATTAGGTCACAGTGACCTACTTAGCGTTTACAAGGCTGATTTTGCTCAAATGTCAATATCTAAAGAAAATGCAACCAATTCTGACCAGATTTGGTCAGAAATGGTTCTTGAATGGAATTATTTCCATTTTGTGTCAGTTGACTATCCAAGATGGCCACCATTGGGGCCGTTACTTAAAATAGCACAAACATAAAAATGACAATTACTCAAGAACCCTTGAATGGAATTGGACCAATTTTGTGTCAGAATGTTCCTTGCATGAAGCCGTTCCGATTAATTGCAATTTGGCATTCCAAGATGGCCGCCATCTGGTGTTACTAAAAATAGCACAAACATTAAAATGACAATTACTCAAGAACCCTTGAATGGAATTGGACTAATTTTGTGTCAGAATGTTCCTTGCGTGAAGTCGTTTCGATTAATTGCAATTTGGCATTCCAAGATTGCCGCCATCTGCCGTTACTAAAAATAGCACAAAACATGAAAATGACAATATCTCAGTAACCGCTGAATGGATTTTGACGAAATTTGTGTCAAAATGATTCTTGCATTGAGATGTTTCAAAAATATCTAACTGTAGACCAGTCATATTGGCCTCTGTTACTAAAAATAGAAAAATGTGAAAATTAGAAAATCTCAATGGAATTGGGTTAATTTTGTGTCAGAATGGTCATTTCATTAAGCTTTTTCGATTTTTTGCATTTTGGCATTCCAAGATGGCCGCCATCTGCCGTTACTAAAAATAGCACAAAACATGAAAATGACAATATCTCAGTAACCGCTGAATGGATTTTGATGAAATTTGTGTCAAAATGATTCTTTCATTGAGATGTTTCAAAAATATCTAACTGTAGACCAGTCATGTTGGCCTCTGTTACTAAAAATAGAAAAATGTGAAAATTAGAAAATCTCAATGGAATTGGACCAAATTTGTGTCGAAATGGTCCTTGCATGAAGGCTTTTCGATTTTTTACATTTTAGCAATCCAAGATGGCGGCCATCTGCCATTACTAAAAATAGTACAAAACATGAAACTGGCAATATCTCAGTAACCCATGAATGGATTTTGATGAAATTTGTGGCAAAATGATTCTTGCATTGAGGTGTTTGAAAAGTAAATATATAAAGACCAGGCAAGTTGGCCTCTGTTACTAAAAGTAGCAAAATGTGAAAATGAGAAATTCTCAGTGGAATTGGACCAATTTTGTATCAGAATGGTCCCGTTGCACAATAGCGTGGGGAGCGATATCAGGCCCATTTGGGCCTCTTGTTCAAATCTTGGTCTGGGTCACATGACCAACATGGCCGCCATGCCCATATATGGCAAAACCCTTTACAAATCTTCTCCAGAACCAAATGATTGATGGCCTTGAAACTTGGTATATAGCATCAGGTACTGAGTATGTGTACTATCAAAATTGTTCAAATGATGACCTTGGGTTGACCTATTTTAAGGCAAGGTGAAGTATGGGAAAATGCTAGAACACAAGATTTTGTGGCAAGTTTAGAAGATTTGGCCTAAAAATTGGTATATACATTATTAATTAGTACATGGAAGATTTGTGGGTACAAGAGGTCAAGGTCATTCTTTGACCTCTTACCCATGTCTCTCATATTTTGACAGTTTAACGCCACTGGGCTAATTAAGAAAATTTATTCAAGCATCTAGGTCACATTACTACATTTGCCGGGACGGGTAGCGCAATCGGTAGGGCACCTGACTCGTAAGTCAGAGGTCCTGGGTTCGAATCCCGGTCTGGCCACATACTTTCGTTTCTCCTTCCGCTGATTCAAGAAGGGCAGTTGTCAGTTACTGGCGAAAGTATGTGCACTTAGTACTGGTTAACCGCTTAGGAGGTCTAAGCCTGCCCAGGAATAGTGTGGTTAGGTTAACTGACCGTCCCGACATGACCTTAGTTGTTTACCGTGGACGTTAAGCATCAAATCAACCAACCAACCTACATAGCCACCATACTCAGGTGAGCGATTCAGGGCCTCATGGCCCTCTTGTTCTTTTTTTCCCTTTATTTATTTTTTATTTTGAGTAGCATGTACAACTACTGACATCTAATAGTTACCTTATTAGTTTTATCTGGCTGTTTTCTTTTTTATTCCCTGTGATCTGTTAAATCCAACATACATTTTATTGCCCTACTAAAAAATGAATTTAAAAAATGAATGTTTCAATGCTTTATTATAACATCAGACTATGTTATTCACTAATCTAAAAATAAACTTTGGTGTTACTGCAGACTTTCGAGCCGCCACACAAGAAAACCAACACAGTGGTTGTGTGCCCAGCGCAGACTCAGATCAGCCAGATCAGCCTGGGCATCTGCCCAGTCTTATCAGACTCTTTGCTAAGCGCTTACAGGGTAGCTATGGGTCAAAGCTACCTCCATGTGGACAGCAATGACTGTACAGATAAGGGGGATGCCCAGGCAAGTCTGAGTCTTTGCTGGGCGCACATGTCGCTTTGTTGGTTTTGGCATGTCGGAGCTCTTTTTATTCTTCTGTGATATGTTAATCTTAAAGTGATGAAACTTTATTGTGTTGCCATATTGTTGTTGTTAGAGAATTCTAGTCACCTGTGATCTTTTAAATCCAAAAGTTAAGAAATTTTGAGTTGTTGTGTTATTGTTTGTTACTTTTAAAACAATTTTTATTTGTATTCACCTGTGATATGTTAAATTCTAAAATAAAGGACTATTCCAGTTTTGCTCTGTTTTGCTTCTATTTTCATTCCTGTTTAACCAAGAGGCCTGTAACAGAACATTTTACTTTGCTCTGGATGGATGGCTGAAGCTGAATTATGTACCTTTTCAACAGTCAGTCATATTGAGACAATGGTAGGATGACAATGAAAGGTTGTGTGCAATGGAACCCCAGGGAAGGTGTGAAGACCCTGGTGCTGACAGTATTCAAACCTGGCACCACTAGCATTTCCTGTATAATGGGAGGCAATTATTTACAGGTTATAGTGATCTCACTTGTCAGTGTATTTATCCACCTTAATATATAGAGAATACCATGTTAGTGTCTTTTGATATCAAGTTTATCAGGCGAGACCAGAAACAGCGTAGGAATGGCGAGGCTTGCCGAGCCAGTCCGACATGTTTCTGGTCGAGCCTGATAAACTTGATATCAAAAGACACTTACATGGTTTTCTATTTATCTTGCATGATAAGAAGATTTTAAGGCGTAAAGAGAGTCAAACAAATGAAAAGCAAACGCAGTTTTATTCGAACTGGCTGACGTCGGGTATGCGTTATGACGTAAGTCGGTGACGTCATTTAACCAATCGAATGTTGATATCACGGCCAACATCAGTATACAACCAATCGTCTTCAGAGATCGCTTCTAAAGACATGACCTGATAACATTCGCGCAAACGCAGTTCTACAGTGACATGATATCACATTGTGTTATCATACCCCTGTTATCAGTGGAATTTTGCAGTAAGTGCATGATAAGAGTAGATACAATGTCAGGGGAAAGAACCGCCATTTTCATTTGTGCTTCCCTTCTTTATGGGGTGAGCTCTTGAAGGAAAGAATTTGTAGAGCAGATTATATATTTTCTGGTCCTTTGAGATCATTGCATTCATTGGACTCATTCTCAGTTTGAAAATAAAGTTTCGCTGAAGGCAGTGCAATGGAGTATGGGCAGTGTTGCAAGATTGCTGTACATGAACAGACTCAAAATTTTGAGTCTGCTTTTTAGCTCTCCTGTACATGAAGAGCTATTGCACTACCCCCGGCGTTGGCGGCGGCGTCAGCGTTAGCAAAATGTCAAAGTTTTACGTTAAAAGTTCTTAGGTGATGAGCAAGGTGTTGTCAGGTGAGCTATCCTGTCCCACTGACAGGTCTTGTTTGTTTCTTTGATGTGTTCCCTGCTACTAGAATATCTTCAGAATTTATTTTATGTTTGAGTTCTTTACAGTGAACTGGATAACCTCCAAGGGAGACCACAGACTGGAAAATACGTCGTTTCAAGTGGGTGTACTCATTTCTTTAAGAGTTGACAGAAACAAAATTGATTCACATTCCTGGAAAGAGTATCAGAATTAAGTACAGAATTTGATAAATAATAGTAATAAAAGTACAGAAATTGATCTCTCTATAGAACAAATTCATTTTAGCCACAACACAAAGTGGCATATGTGCAGCTACCCTTTAATGCACAACAAAGACTCTGAGTCTTCGCTGGACACACATGCCACTCTGTTGGGTTTGTCATATTGCGGCTTCAACTTTTCTTGAAGCAAAGCACCCCCTTAGAGAAAGTACTTGTCTACCATGTCATTTCGGATGAGGAAGCTTAATCTGGATCGCTGTTTGCAAATTGGACTATTTTCAGTTTTGGCACTTTCAGTGTTGAGATGCTTATTCTCCTTACACTGCTAAACTTTCAAAGATGTTTGCCAACTAGTCAATTTGTCCTCGGGATGGGAATAAAATGCAACACTTCTTTCAAATCATGTTTTTTTTATTCAATATACAATATAATAATGATTACAAATTATTATGTCATAAATATAACGACCACTATCTTACTAAAATGCAGACATCATCAAAAACAACTTTCTTCATTTGTGAACCATTAAAGCTGAATTTTGTTATTTAACTCAATCTCTAGTGTAACAGTAACTGTAACAGGAATGGTAACACTGAAACTGTTACAAGTATTCCATTAGTACCCATTTGTAGTACTTGCATTTCTGTAATACTAAACTGTAATTCATTTCTTCATTGCCAAACTAGCAGTTGAATTTCTTCATTACCTATTCATAACAATCATTACTTCAATACCAAACGGTAACACTGATATCTTCATTGCCAAACTATAGAAACTGAATTTCTTCATTACCTGTGACAACTGAATTTCTTCATTACCAAACTATAACAAATATTTTGTCTGTGAAGTATTTCTTTTAAACAGTAACACGTTTTCATTACCAGTTTTAGCCATTTCTTCAGTACCAAACTACACTAGTCTAGTACATGCAGCTAAGACATGTTTACCGAACTACAAGTATTCATTACTAAACTGTAAGAAGTAACTACATCTAACACATCATTATCAAATTTCAACATGCATTTCTTCATTACCCCTAGGAGCAATTTTTTTCTTTAAGAGCTGACCCCTTTTGGAACGCTTACATTGTCCATGGAAGCAATCAGGAAGTCAAAAGTTATCTTCCACTGAAAAAATGGCTGAAAAGCATACTCCTTAAACACCACATTTAAGAAACTCAATCAGCTTCAAATTGAAGATGAATGATACACTTTCAAAGGGAAGCAACTTTACCATTTTAATTTTTGCTTCCCTTCTCAACAGGGATCAAGTTGCTCTTAAGAGAGTTAAATTCTTTCAGGAGTTGACCCCATTTTGGAAAGGCTACACTAGCCAGGGAAGCAAATGGGTAGTAACAAAAATTTGCCCCCCCTTAAAAATGGCAGAGAAATGTCAAGGTGTACCATCAAAGAGATGTTTATAAAGCAAACCCTATCACACTGCTCCTTAGGACTGAGTACACTTTCTAACCAGGCACTCAGTTCCATATATTTAGGGTATCTATGGTCAACTTCACAACCATTCTGTTTTAAGGCACACACTAATTTCTTAGACAAACACAAAAACATACAAGATTTGATCAGATCTAAACACATATTTAAGACATATTAAAAGTGCTTAAACACATAAGATGTGTAACTAGGACATTGAAAACAAGAATTCCACAGAAACTGATGTCTCGCCTGTCTGCACATGGTCACAAAACAGAGATAAACCAGAAGACTTGATGCAAAGTTTATGCTACCAACGCAACCAGAAAAGCAACTTCTGCTAGTTACAAGCATGACTGGAGCCGCGGTAGCTCAGTGGGTTAAGATCTAGCGGACGGGGTTTGAGCCCCGCTTGAGGTGAGAATCTTTCCTATCATAAACAGGGTTCCATTGCACACAGCCTATCATAATCACTGTCCCATTGTCCTGATATAACTGAAATACTGTTGAAACGGATGTAAAATCTTAAGTCATCCATCCATCACAAAACAGAGCTAAACCAGAAATGATGTAAAGTTTACGCCACCGACACCGGAAAAGTAGTACCGATGTCTCACTTCTGCTAGTAACAGGTGAGACAAAAGCCAATGAGACTCTAAAAGTATGCCACAAATATTTAGACAGTAATGCAAGAGTAAACAGTGCAGACCCTGATCAGACTTATGCAGGTCTACACTTCCCAGCAGTATATTATATTCAACAAGTCTGATGCTAGTGTGCTCAAATATTGGGACACCTAAGAACCATTAATTTTCCATTTGGGACAAATGGAAAATTAATGGTTTAAGGTGTTCCAATACATATGCACATTAGGGTAGGTCCTGTGAAGAGACAATTTGATGACTCTTTGATGGTTGAAGATGTAAGAGGATGACAATGTGTGAATACTTAGGACAAATGAAATGCACAAAACACCAAGAATGGCCAGCATTCTTGTTTTATATGTCGTAAAAACTCGTTATTCGGACAGATAGGTCTAAGCAAACAGTGCAGACTCAGATCAGACTGCTCCTAAATGAGCAGTCTGATCAGGGTCTACACTGTTTGCCATTCCATATTCATCTTTTTGACTCGTTACTGCACTGTAAACCAACCCATTCCATTTTTCAGGCAATTATGGTAATTATTTTAGGTGTCCCAATTCTTAGAACTTTTACAGCGAAACAGAGTACATGACTTCAGACCAAATATGTAGGTTTGAATTAGAATTAGCAGAGCATTTTTTAAACGAATGGCATCGCATGAAAAGGTGGGTACACATTCAAAGGCAATCGGAACACCGCTCGGCCAATTCCGTGAATCAACCTCGGATGTATGACATGGGACTACTTACGTCACACGACTGTTGTTAAGAACAATGACATAAACAAAGAGGGCCGCACTGTTGCACCGAGTAAATAATAAAATGAAAAGAAACAAATGTATTTTCTGTCTCGGCATCAATTATTGACTATTTTGTTTTGACAGCAGCAAAGCATTAAATGAATGTCCATGCAACAGATGAAAAAGGTCGCAGGTCGAGAACTAATTAACATTCGTAGTCATAGAGAGCCACGCCTTCGGCGTATATTGTTCCGGCGAAAAAAATGTTGGATTTTACTGCATATTTCACCGCTGTACATACGCCCGAGGTCTGATTCACAGAATTGGCCGAGCATGCTCCGATTGATTCAAAGGGAGTAACTCCGCCATTTTGTTTTTACCTCCCTTCTCAAATGGGAACCAGCTTAAGAACAGACTCCATTTTGGAAGTCTTCCTCATCAATGTAAACAAACAGGGAGTCACAAAAGTTGTTTCCCTTAGTAAACATGAGTACACATTCACCTCAAATTCTACCATTCTTCACACATGATTCTTTCCACAATCGGAATCTAAACACAAATACAGTAATTTAGCTAAAAATATCAAGTTCACCATAGAAAATTTTGGCACAAATATGTAGTTTCAAATGTGGAGGGGAAGAGCATTTATTATTATTGTTAGCAAAAAAATACCAAAAATAAGGTCTTAAAAATCATATGAAAACATTGTTCCCAACATACAGGTTCATTTTATTGCAAGAGAATTTGGAATGGCATGACTTGAAGATGGCACAAAACACCTGATGGACCATTATACAATAACATGTAGCTTGGCAGAGGTATTCAGGGCTCCATTTATGAAGCTAAGAGATAATATTTCTACATTTCTGCATATAAACATTTTTATTAGACTCTAATTTGTATGTATGAGAATTCAAAATGCACTTTCAGCCCTGTAATTTGCATCATGTAAGTTGCCTACGTTAAAATCTCCATTATCAATCAACAGTATAATGATATCTTCTGCCTTGTTTTTGGCATGCATCCTTCAGATTAAGGTGTTTGGGTAGATCTCCAGGGGTGTTTGGGTAGATCTCCAGGAATTAACACCATTTTACAAAGGGGGATAACTGACTTCCTGTTTGCTTCCTTAGACAATATAGCCCTTCCAATTTGCTCTAAAGAGAGCAAATTCTTGCCTTTAAGAGTGGAAGCAAATTGAGAAGGGAGGCAAAAAAAGAAGTGGCTGAGTTGCTTCCCCTGAGGGTATACCCATTCATCTTAAGTTGAGACTACTGATAACTGAGGTATGAACAAGTGACAGATTATAAATACATGTAATTAATCCATGAACAATATGGTCCTCACTGTTGAATAAAAAACGGGGGTCTATTTCTGAATATACTCATCAAAGTGAGCCAATAATTTATACTATTCAGCACAGAGTATAGTTGATTCCGCCAATTTTCGCTTCATACAGAGACTGTCCGTCATATTTGGCTTCCGCCAAGACTGTCCACAAACTCTTGCTTCCTGCAGGGACCACTGTCCTCGAAAAATGGCTTCCTGCCGAGACTGTCCACATGACTCTGCTTCCTGCCGGGAGCCTCAGCAGGAAGCAGAATCACGCGGACAATCTGCAGGAAGCCATTTATCATGTACAGAAGTCTCGGCAGGAACCAAGAGATCGGGGACAGTCTCCGCGGAAGCCAAATATGATGTTCAGTCTCTACAGGAAGCGAAAATTAGAGGAATCGATTATACCCTGTGTTCGGTATCATTGATTGTACTACATGTCTAAGTACACAGCCTTTGGTAGATGCTGAACTAACAATGGACAATATGATTTTCGATGTTTAATAGTATATACATGTAATGGTCTAATACAAACCATATTTATTAGGTTATAAGACAGGGACTTTCATTATAAAAAGATCTAAAATATTAGTCAACTGTGCAATTCTGCTATAGGTTGGGGTTTTCCTTTCCAAAATAATAACAACAATCTAGATCCATCTTTAGAGGTTAGATCTAGGTTATTTTTTGTTGTTGTTTGGAAAGGTAAAAAAAACTGTCTTATCACCTAATATATACAGTAACATGGTGGAATCAAACCCTTAATACTGTTTATTTTATTATAAGCAGCTTGATAGTACAAAATGATACAGTAAACTACATTATTCTTTTAAGTCATTAGGGTTGATCAAAAACTTTTAATCCATGGCTGTTTTAAGTATGGTTAGATTTTTAATAGTATGCATATAAAAAATGTTCAAAGTGCATATTTAGTTTTTTAGGTTTTTTTTCTTTGACTGTTTCTTCCAAAGGACTATAAAATGAACAACTTTATAAGTTCATTCCTCTTAAACAGCCAGGAACTTTTGAACAGCCCTGATATCTACTAACACTCTCAAACAATACTATTTTTATCAGCATTTATTTTCATCAACATCACATAGATGTAGTTCGAAGTTTTGCTCTGTGTATTGCCATCATATTCCACGGTCATACGGTAAGATGTCGGCTATTCTGTCAGATCGATACTCTGCTCAGTACAACAACACCTGTCATTCTTCTCTAACACACTTGAGATCACCAAGCAACAACAATCTTGGAAGGCATAAAAACCAACTGAGAAAGTATAAAATCCAACTGAGAAGGTATAAAATCCAAATGAGATAAAACACATCACTGAAGCTCTACACTGATTTCCATGACATCTGCTGACACAGTTGATCTTATGTTGCTTCCTCATTAAATTTAGGCCTTGCTAGATAAAGAAAGTGTGCAACTACTGGTACTATTGACTACCAGTACAGATCAACACAAGCCTGTGCAATCTTTGTCAAGTCATGGCCTTGTATAGTAAAACACTTTTTTTGACCATTTGACCAATATAAAATATCCAAGGAACACAGGTGGTCTTGATCATACAATACTGCACAGATATGCAGGCCAACCAGATCCTTGAACTAAAATGGGCAGGGGAATTAACTATTTTGCAAAGGTAGGCAATTTAAATTGCCTCCCTTGCAAAATGGTTATTTCCCTTCTCAATACTGGCGAAGGGGAGTAATCCAGTAATGTTTCCATTTCCACACAATCATGGTGTCAGAAGTTGAAATTATCTTTGGCTAGCATCGTGACACATTTGCCTTTTTATCATCTATAATTTGTTGAACTCTGTTTTTTATCCTTTGATACCTGAAACACAAAAGAAACACATAGTTTATGGTTGCTAAAACTAGAGTTTGATGAAAACAGGCATCTTATCCTCTATAGACTATAGAAACTTGGGTACAATTTAATTTTGCATGTTAACTGAAATCTATTTAATATCCATTTTAACAATTCACTAATGACCATTTGGTGTTCATGAAATTCAACGTCCTATCCCAAACTATGCATGTTATAGTAAATCACCCTATAATACTTCTAGGAACAAGGTATATAGTAAAACTGAAAGAGTCAGCAGATAAAAGCTCCAGCATGGAAAGTACCATAAAGCTATTTCAAGCATCCTTGGCAGAAGGAAGTTTGCTTACCTTGTTCCCTATAGCATATAACAAGAGCTTCGCCTGACAGCATAGCTCGCCTGAATTGGTGCTTGCCCATCACACAGCCGCTATGGTGGAGTGGACTGCTATGCATAAAACTTCATGCAAGCATGTCCATATTGAAAACACATTTATAAACAAAAGCTATCTCAGAAATAAGTCTTAAAATAAAATTAAGATAAAATAAAAGTAAAAAAAATGAAATGAAATTTCAAAGTCCATGAGCTTGAGGTAAAAAAAAACTGACAGGTAGGGGGTGGGGTGGGGTGGGGTGTGTGTTGTGTGTGTGTGTGGGGGGGGGGGAGGGGGGGCTATGTGGACTGCTATGCATAAAACTTCATGTCAGCATGTCCATAATGAAAACACATTTATAAAAAAAAGCTATCTCAGAAATAAGTCTTAAAATTATATTAAATTAAAAAAAAAATGAAATGAAATTTCAGAGTCAATGAGCTTAAGGTAAAAAATTTTATGGGTGGGGGGCTAGGATGTATCAAAACCCTGAACCATTATCTAACATCAGTCCAAGTTTTAGTATCAACTGAGTCCATCATCGTGGCACTGTGAAATTATGTCTTCATAAATATAAAACTATAACCAAAATCTTTAAGACAAAATTCTAAGTCCTCGACCTTGACTTCAAGGTCATCCAGTGGGGTAAGTATAAGGTGTTTTGTTAAAACTCAAAAAAGAGTCTAACATCAGTTCAAGTATGAACTAAATCTCTGCAAAGCATTATGAATCAGTATGCAATTAAGACAAAAATTTCCTAAGTCCCTGACCTTGACATCAAGATCACTGAGCGGGGTTGGGGTAGTACTCTGTAGATCTAACTACAGTGAAAATATAAAAAGAATTCATCTATGGGTTCAGGAGAAATGTGTCTTTAAAAACCTTTAACCAAAACATCCAATCAATGAAAAGACAATATTCTAAGTCCATGACCTTGACACCAAGGTCACAGAGGGGGGTGGGGGTAGTATCTTCGAAAACTTTAGACCAATATCTAACTTAAGTGCAAGTATCAAAGGAATCCATCCACGGGTTAAGGAGATATTGGGCTTTATAAAACTTTAACCAAAACATCCAGTCCAAAAAAAACTACCAATTTTCTAAGTCCATGACCTTGATATCAAGGTCACGGAGTGGGGTGGGGGTGGTACCCTGTTGAACCTTAGACCAATATCTAACTACAGTGCAAGTATTAAAAGAATCCATCCATGGGTTAAGGAGATATAGGTCTTTAAAAAACTTTAACCAAAACAGCCAACGCGGACGCGGACGCTGACACGGACGCTGATGCCGTGGTGACAACAATAGCTCTTCCTGAACTTTCGTTCAGGCGAGCTAAAAAGGTTCTGGTATGCTATTTTGTACACACTGATAGCTGCACACAAACAAGCTCTGTCAATATAAAACAACCTATTGCATAAATTCCACTAACAAACAAGGATAATCTGGGGGGGAAAAAACTGTGTATATTAAGTGCCTAAGCTGTGTCTTTTAAAAGAAAGGCTATAAATTCCAATATAATATAAACAATTCAACTCACTTTGCTTTTAATCTCTTTATGTCTTGTGCTTCATCATTTTCAAATTTAACTAGTAATCCTCTTAACACTGGCTCAGGAATATTAACAAGCTGCTCAACCTAAAATAATACAACAAAATATGAAATAAGAGCATCTGATGAAATTCTGGTATCTTTTTCCTGAATTGTTGTGACCCTTTTTAGAACTGTTTCTGTTACAGAGAATTTCTCAGCATCCACATGTTACAGAGAATTTCTCAGCATCCACATCAATTACCACACGAGAATTCCATGAAAGGTGGTGTCTCACCTGTCATCACATTGCCACAAAACAAAGCTAAGACAGGGAATACTACAAAAGTTCCACTGCCTATGCAGACAGAAAATACAAATGTCTTGATTCTGCTAGTCCCAGGCCAAACAAAAATAAAAACATTTTGGCATTCATCTATGCTGAGGAATCTACAGAGGAACAGCTAGTGCACAAACTAGACTGCATAATTACTCTGAGACTACATACTTTAAGTGCATGGATACATAGTCAGGGGGAAAATAATGCCCCTTTCATTTTTGCCAAATGATTCTGCCAAAAGGTGCATGACACCTGCCTGCTTTTATGTGATGGTCAACAACATGATATGTTAGCAGATGGACAGAAAACCAGACACCTACATCACACCTTACTAAAGCAGCAGTAACAGTAACTGACCATAGTTATCACACCGGGTAGGCGGCAATCGAAAACGCTCTAGCAATTGACGAACGCCGATCAAAAACCGTTAGAAACAGCGTTTTCGATTGCAAATTGTTGACAATTTGCAATCGAAAACGCTGTTTTTAGCGTTTTTTGATCCCCATTAATAGATTGTTAAGAATGTTTTCGATTGCCGCCTACCTGGTGAGGTTATGTCTGTATAAGGTTAACTACCCAAAGATTTACAATGTTAGAACCTCTTTTACAAACTATACCTCTTCTGGTAGTGGGGTCTCCTCTATTGGGGTCGGGCTTTCTCCTGTGGGTGAGCCTGCAACTGGAATGTTTATTTGGGGTACAAAAGAGGGTATGTCTGGTCGATCTCTTATGAACAGTTTGACAGAGTCTGTTGGACCTAGCATAAGCCGCTCTAATAATGGAATGTCTGTGGACTTAAGTTGTCGTTCCTCTGTAATAAAGGTCAATACAAACATTATTGCATATATACCAGTGTCACATGCTATTAACAGACAGGTTTTAACAAGGCAATTCAAGTGCTGATAATGACTGACTTTGCAGCTTTTCATATGCAAGTTTCAGGGCAATACTCCATCAATACAGATCCCAGTTGCAACTATCGATAAAAGACTTGTATGCGAGAGTTAGACAGGTTTGGATATCCTAAAAATTGAAGAGCAGGCAACATCAAAGAGAGAAATTTAGTGAAAATGATTTTGACTTGCTGCTAAAGGTTGACAAAAATTCATAATAAACAAAGAAATATGGTAGTTATGTGGGTGGGGCTATACTGTACCTACCCTCTTCCTCTGATATGATATATAGGTTGTATTCCTGAGGCTCATTTTCAACCTGAAATACAAAACTTTTCTTTGATCTACCATAAAACTCTAAGTATTAAGCAGTGCAGACCTAGATCAGACTGCTCCTACAGGAGTAGTCTGACCAGGGCCTATACTGTTTGCCATTCAATCTACATTTTTAGGGTGCTTTACGCATTACGCTAATTATTTTAGATATACAGACTATTAGAATTTCTATGATACGAGACAAGAAAAGATAGCTCACAGAATATTTTAGGTAAATAGGTGCATTTTCAAGGGAAGCAACTCTACAGTTTTCTACTTTGTCTCCCTTTGAAGCAAACCGGAAGCCCTACCCCCACCCACAAAGTTGCCTCCCTTCATTAAAAAGGCTGAAAAACATGGACATATACCCATACACCTTAAACAGAGAGTACTGAATATTTTAAGTAAAGCATGGATATACATGTAATTAAGTTTATGATAATCTTGCCTGATTACCCCCTTTCATAAAATCAGCATCTTACCTTGCTGTAATATCATGCTTCAAATTTTTGCAAATGCTCAAGCAAAAGTAAATATCATATGCCTTTGACTATAAGTCATTTTTCCCTCCAAAATGGTCCAAAATATGTAAATCAGCCTCATCAATTCTGCTACATGATGTTTTGCCCTTCCAAAACATATCCCATGAATCTGATCTGTAGTATAAAATAGATCTAGATTTTTTTAGAACAGGAAAGGAAACATCTTGAAGCCTTATAAATAGGAAAATTTTTCCAAAGTTTTGCACTGACAAAGGCAGTATGTATTTCATGATTGTTTTATTTTTGTGGAACTTATGGATGCTACAATTTGCAAATAAAAAACTTCTGTGAATATTTCCCAATTAATGATCCTTTTGATCCGATGTCCCATTCTTACCTTGAATTTATCAAGTAATGTTTTAATAACTTCTTGCACTGTCATCTTGTTGTTCACAGTGACGCTCGTACAACTCCCTAATACTGGCGTAAATACACTAGTCTGAAAGTATACATGGCATGGTTAATCACAACATTGTTTCTGTGCCAAGTCATGATCAAACACATGATAGAGATGCAACATTTGCAAACTATCCAAGTTAAGTCTAAGCAGTCCAAATTTGCCTTGATAATAACTGGATCATGTTTCTGACTTGAATTTTTACAGGCTTATAGTATCTAGTATCATAATGTGTTTCTGAATTATTTTTTATGCAGACTTTATCACAATATTCTGTTTACTGATCAGTCTGAAACTTGATAGACATCATTCACCCTTTTCAGTAATGTTAATACAAGGGCTGTTACCAAACAGAAAAGAGTCCTAGTTCCCAAATGACCTGGTCACTGTGGCTAAACAACCTTGTTTAGCCACAATGCCCAAGTAGTTTTGGAACCATAACTCTTTTTCATTTCATAACAGCTCTTTTTCATTTTGTAACAACCTTGGAAATATAGTTAACCAGGTGTGTCATGTGGTTTCCAAGAATGCATTTGGTTCTGGAACTTTCATATATTATAGTTGTTTTTAATATTTCAGGTTTCTGATCCACCCTTTTTCTCTGGCCTAAGCAGTATACCACTGTAGATACTTTGTGCACACAATTCTAAGACTTGATACCGGTTTATACAGATTAACATTAAACACAATTCAAAGGAAAATGGGAATGGACGGAATAGCAGATGGACATGCAGAAAAGTGGACACCTATATCCTAATTTGCTTATGGGCAGGTGGGGCAAAAATAGCCGAAAAACATAAATGTGTAACCATCCATCTTAACTGGGGCTCTGTACTTACATCAAAATTATATATATGACCATTTATCGAGGCTCTTTTCCACTTGTTTGGTCTGTCTCTGTCTCCTCTGTATGCTACTGTATTGGACTTCCGGATATTTGTTTTTCTCATTACCACTTCTGATGATGGCGATAAGAAAGTATCGTCTAACCCATGACTGGCTAATGGAGATTGAGAATGATCAGGAGGTTCCTGGAGAAATATACAAACAGATTATTGATTTGATCAGCTGGCACAGAAAAAGACCTCTCACAGCACTGTGTAATGTGAATGTTAACTGATGGATTTTTTTTTTCTCCAAATTTTCAGTACACTCCCGAGTTTGTTAGAAACACATAACTGGCATAAATTCTATTTTCTAATAATTTAGTATACTGAAAAGATTTTCTTTTATTTTGTTTCATGGAAAGAAACAGTAATGTTTTCCCTCAATGCCTCAACAAGCCAGTTTACATTGTAGGCCTATGTATGATCATTTTACAGAATCTGATTTACTATATCATGTGAGTGCCATGCTATGGCAAGTTGGGAAAAGGTAGTCTAGAACTATAAGACTGAAAATGTGGGCAAAGAAATAAGACCTATTTTGTCAGGAAATAAAGCTTAATATATAGGTTTTTGCCACTCTAGTCTGTCAGTTTGCGCAACAACCACACATCAAAGTTCCAAATAAGATTGCACACATTGTTTGCATCTATAGATCGGCCAAGAAAAGGTGAGTATCTGATGATAATTCGGGGATTATTTTTCTCCATTTCAACCTATGTTACGACGCATCTCCTCTAATTCTAATTTGGGGTCACAAAGTATAAGTTTTAATGAAGAATTTACAAATATCATCTTAGAATACTGGCCTCAACAATATGGTTTATACATAGCTTATAGATAGGAGGATAAATAATGACAGTTCTGGAAAAATTTCTGTTTATTCTGTATTTTTTAAAAACATAATTAAGTAGTCTCTCAAATATAACTGCTTCAGAAAGGTAGTGCTAATGAAGAATCACAAAATATGTTTTTATGAATAGATAAAAATTATCACAGACTTGTCATCAGATAAACCATTATAGATTTATAATATAAGAAATATTTTTCCCCTCCAAAACAACCCCTTAAAATCTAGATCCATCTTAGAAGATGGATCTAGATTTTAGGGGATGTTTTGGAAGAGAAAAACCTATCTTACAGCACACTAAGTCTTACATAAAACTGATTCAGATATTTGAGGTCATTCTGAAAGGAGAATACCCCTGTCTTATAGCCAAATTATTATGGAAGCCATCTTATCTAAATCTCTACGCTATTATGCTAACTTACATGATGATCGATTTCAGGTAAAGGCTGCAAGTCCTTGCCGTCTGTTATCACGCTGTAGCGTTTCTTGGGTGTTGGCACACTGGGAACATTGTCATACTGTTTCAACATGATTGGCTTCTTGAGACCCCAGTAAATTCTCAAGGGACCTTGAACTCGTACATTGCCGTCTTCCTAAAAACAGAAGTTCAAGAAACCGATAGACATCAACCCTTTAAGCACCAAAACAACAGTGACAAAATTTACATTTGCAAAAATTTCAAAAAATAATTTCTCCAAACTTTATTATACCGGGAATTCAAAGACCAGAAGGCTACAAAGTAGATCCATTATGAGCTGCCTCATCTGGATCTACACTGTTTACCAATTCAACTATTTTCATTTTGGGGGTTTTAACGGTTCATATTGTAAACTGAAAATATTCATAGATGTTTTATTTTTTTGAAAAGTTATATATGTGGGGTATCTCATAAAAACAAAACTAGAAGGGAAAAGGTTATCAAACTAGAGTGGCAGAGGCCAAGGAATATACCTCCAGCCACCCCCTAAAAAGTCAATTTTAATGCATAAATGTTCAACTGGACAAACAGATAACGAATGGACAGGTAGATGAATGGAATCCATATAACTTTGACATACTTTGTATGCTGGGGCTTTAAAACTGTACGATTTTTGTATTTAATACAAATATTCTTTTTGTTGTGTAATGAATGAATAACATACATCTCTGGACCACAACATTTTTTTTTCCAATAAAAACAACATAACAGAACTACACAGGAGGTCAAGAAAATGTTACAAATCATAAAACTTGATCTTTATGCACTGCAGGTTTATATTTCAATTTGTTAACAAATGAATTTCATTTAATGGTTTATACAGGTATATTAAAATACAAAACAGGAAACTGAAAAAAAAGATAATATAAAATTAACTGGCGGGCATAACTCAGTTGTAATATTTCATCACAGCTCAAGGTAACCAAAAAATTTGGGGATAAAATTTACCTGTCTTATTTCTGCATATTTATAACATTATGGAATCACAGTATTTTCATGGTTGTGAGGTGCAAAAAGATAATTCCTCATGAAAGTCACTGTTCGGCACCACAAGGCTTGCAGAGTGATACTGAAAGGTGATCCTTATTGTCCTAGTAACTCATAAAGAAAAGAATTTGCCTGCCTCTATGACAGCTGCTCTATGAGCAAATCCCTTTATAGAGGGTTTTCATTGTTCTATCAGGACAGCAAACAGGAAGTCACAAAAGTTGTTTCTCTTTGTAACAAGAATTCTGCGGAATTCTGTGTCTCACCGCTGTCAGCACACTGTCACAAAACAGAGCTAAATGCAAAAACCAGAGGATCAAAGTTTATGTCGCCAACACTGACGCCACCAATGCCGCTGCTGCCACCTAAAAAGTACATACATCTTGTTTCTGCTAGTCACAGGTGAGACAAAAATGGAAGAAAAACATGGAGGAGTACCTTAAGACAAATTAACTGCACCATCACTGGTCCATCAGTGTATTGTTTTGACATTAATATAGTCAGTATGAAAATACCACTACCATAAAACTAAACAAACTAGAATTGTTTTCCTACGAAAAAACAGATGTCTCCCCCCTTTTTGATGTCAAAAGGATCCAAGGGAAAAACAATATGTTTCCCTACCCTGAAGCAGGGATTCATAATATGTAAAAAGTATAAATGCAAGAGTTATAGTTGTTATGCTCTGCATGTCATGTAATGTTGACTGATATTCATATTTAGTTTTTGTCAAAAAATATAAATGCAAGAGTTACAGTGCTCTGCACGTCGTCTATTTATATGTTGACTGATATTTGTATGAAGTTTCATGAATATAGCTTTAACGGTTTTCAAGTTATAGAGCTTTGACGATTGAGACAAGATTTTGTGAATGACAAAGTTCCAAGGGAAATAACTCAAATAGTATAAATGCTGTGCTCTGCAGGTTGTCTAGTGTTGACTGACATTTGTATGAAGTTTCGTGAATATAGCTTGTCCGGTTTTCAAGTAATAAAGCGATCGAGACACGATTTTGTGACTGACAAAGGTCCAAGGGAAATAACTCAAGAAGTATAAATGCAAGAGTTATGGTTCTTGCACTATGCAATTCTTCTAATGTTGATTGATATTTGTATGAAGTTTCGTGAATATAGCTTGAATGGTTTTCAAGTTATAGACCAGACACAACTGAGACACGATTTTGTGACTGACAAAGTCCTAAGGGAAATAACTCAAATAGTATAAACGCTAAAATTACGATTCTTGCATTCTGCACGTCGTCTGATGTTGATTGATATTTGTATGAGCTTTCATGAATATAGCTTGAATGGTTTTAAAGTTATAGACGGACTCGACTGAGACGCAATTTTGTGATGGACAAAGTTCCAAGGGAAATAACTCAAAAAGTATAAATGCCAGAGTTACCATTTGTGCACTCTGCACATCGCCTCATGTTGATTGATATTTGTATGAAAGTTCGTGAATAAAAGCTTGAGCAGTTTTCAAGTTAGAGAGCGGACACAATTGAAACACAATTTTGTGATGGACTAAGTTCCAAGGGAAATAACTCAAAAAGTATAAATGCCAGAGTTACCATTCTTGCACTCTGCAAATCGTCTCATGTTGATTGATATTTATATGAAGTTTCGCGAATATAGCTTGAGCGGTTTTCAAGTTATAGAACAGACACGATTGAAACACAATTTTGTGATGGACTAAGTTCCAAGGAAAATAACTCAAAAAGTATAAATGCCAGAGTTACCATTCTTGCACTCTGCACGTCGTCTCATGTTGATTGATATTTATATGAAGTTTCGCGAATATACCTTGAGCGGTTTTCAAGTTATAGAACGGACACGATTGAAACACAATTTTGTGATGGACTAAGTTCCAAGGGAAATAACTCAAAAAGTATAAATGCCAGAGTTACCATTCTTGCACTCTGCACGTCGTCTCATGTTGACTGATATTTATATGAAGTTTCGCGAATATAGCTTGAGCGGTTTTCAAGTTATAGAACGGACATGATTTGTGACAGACAGACGGACAGAGGGACGGACGGACGGATGGACGGACAGACACCCGGGGAAGAACAATATGTCTCCCGACCCTGAAGGGGGGAGACATAATTCACTAGAGTCCTAATTAGTGTTCCAATCACAGTTTAGTCAATCGTAATGACTGTACACCATTAAAAAAATTACAACTACTGGGACTGATCTGTCTTCTAGGGACCCTGTTATGCCCATAGTGGGGGGACATAAATAATCTTTCCTTTAAGAGTACAGACCCCATTTTGGAAGGAATCATTTAGGAAAGCAAACAGGAAGTCACAAAAGTTGTTTCCCTTTGTGAATATGGCATAAACCATCGAGGTGTACCCATTCACCTTAAAAGCCTTCTTCAGAGTTGCCACTTATCCTTCACTTCAAAATTCCCTGACTTTTCCCTGACATTTAACAGTTTTCCATACCATTTTTACTGATCGAAAAGTTAATTTTACCTCAAGAGTGCCAAATGCATCATTCGAAAATTGGGGGTTACTGTTAAAGTTAAGAATTTGCTCCCTCAGCAAATTCTTTCCTTCAAGAGTAGCTCCCAATGAGAAGGGAGATGTGCCTGGGTTATCTCTCTATAAGTACATCCTTTCCCCTAAAACAGAATAAGTTTTCTTAAGACTGCCATATCCATTAATTTTCAAATTGCCTGACTTTTCCCTGACTTTTCAAGTCATTTCCAAATTTCCCTGACCAACTGCAAAATTCCCTGATTTTTCCCTGACCATGAACAAACATCATTTTCAAGTAGTTTTTCCCTGACAAAGTTAACCCTGTTCTTGATCTGGAGCTACCAATCACTCTCATGCACACCAAATTTAGTGATTTTTTTTCTCTGAAATGTGTCTGTGTATAAAAATGCTATTTTGTCACACAAGGCTGCTGTTAGATAAAAGGGCTTACTATGTCACAGTTTACTTTCCCAGAAATATCATTACTACGGCGAAACTGTGACATAGTCATGGTGGAAGCAACAGTACATTGCCATATGTTTAATTCCTGCATATAAGAAAGATCGAACCAATCTAATCTATATGTGACAAAATAGCATTCTAATATTTTACATATATATGTTTCAGAGAAAATTATTCACTAAATTCTACAGGCGATGTTCATCTTTGACTCCTCTAATGCTCAACCAGACACTTCTCTCAATGGATTTTTAGTACTGAAGAGTGACTGGTAAAGGATAAGACTGTATACACTTACCTCTGTGAGAGTAAGGTTCTGGCCCCTTTTGCTTTCATGGTGATCATTGTAAGACTGGACCTTTTTAAACAATTCTGCTCCCCTGAAATAGACAAAGTGTTGCATAACAGTAAATTACAATGTTTTTACTACCACTTTCCCAACAGACTGCTACATGGAGAAGTGTATTATGCAGCTAGGTGTATTTGTAATGATTTCTCAACTGATCTTGTCGGTTGGCCACCACTGCAGCAGTGTATCCTTCTGCTCGGTTGTTAGTGTGGGTACAGACCCCATGTTCAATATATCCTCTGCAAAGGAACGCAGAATCTGACCAGCAGAGTAATATATGAGCCGCGACATGACAAAACCAGCATCTTTTATGAGCACTTAATGGGTAGCTAAGGGTCTTAGCTAGCTCCATGCGGACAGCAAAAACTCTGATCAGACTGGGATTTTGTTGGTTTTCTTGTGTCGCGGCTCAATTACAGACTCAACAGGAGCCAGGCTAGCTCTGACCATTTCGACAGCCTTTTCACGTCAGGTTGGGTTACAGAGAATGCTTTTGACCATTTATCATCCAAATTATTCCTCAAAAATGCCATTTAAAGTACTAGTAAATTGCTGTGTCCCCTGGGGATTTATTAGAAGAAATACGGTACATAGCTCACCTTATAAATTCAAAATAGGTGACTACAACTACCTGAAACTGGCCCAAGATTAATCGCTCTACCACTATCGAAAATTGACAATAAAAGTAAAATACACATAGTGCCACGTATTTTGTCAAACTATATAATATATTAGTTTATAAAATAAATTTAAACTTCCTCATTCCTTTTTTTACCTAATACATTGATATGTTATCAAAATACATGTATTTTTATTAATGCCGTAATTTCCATAAAAAACAACAACTGAATAGCTGCTTTCGTTGACTGCATGGTCATGATTTGAAAGCTAATACTTGTTTTCTTCTCAATTTATCAACAGCAGCAACTGGCTGACAGGTCCAACTATCAACAGGAACACATACAGGAAAAGTTTGATGATAACCCAGACCTTCATCATGTCAACAAACACATTTTGTCATTACTGTTTGTAACTTAAGGTGGCGTATTAACCAAAACACCTTGGTTGCCATACACAAGAATATGTTTGGTACCCTTATTTGCAAGTCTAAAACATAAATGATAATTATAATGTACATTTGAACATGCATGCACCCAGTTGTTCAAAACTAAAGATGTAGTTAGTTAATGAGACGTTAAATTTTTAGATTTATTTAAGGCATATACAGTGCCATTTTTTTGCTGAAAAAATGTGATATGCTTTTGCCTGTCACAATTTTTCACCAAACAAGAGGCCCAAATGGGCCTGATATCGCTCACCTGGCTATTGTGCAACGGAACCATTCTGATACAAAATTGGTCCAATTCCACTGAGAATTTTTCATTTTCACATTTTGCTACTTTTAGTAACAGAGGCCAACTTGCCTGGCCTTTATATATTTACTTTTGAAACACCTCAATGCAAGAATCATTTTGCCACAAATTTCATCAAAATCCATTCAGGGGTTACTGAGATATTGCCAGTTTCATGTTTTGTGCTATTTTTAGTAACGGCAGATGGCGGCCATCTTGGATTGCTAAAATGCAAGAAATCGAAAAGCCTTCATGCAAGGACCATTTTGACACAAATTTGGTCCAATTCCATTGAGATTTTCTGATTTTCACATTTTTCTATTTTTAGTAACAGAGGCCAATAGTACTGGTCTTACAGTTAGATATTTTTGAAACATCTCAATGCAAGAATCATTTTGAAACAAATTTCGTCAAAATCCATTCAGCGGTTACTGAGATATTGTCATTTTCATGTTTTGTGCTATTTTTAGTAACCGCAAATGGCGGCCATCTTGGAATGCCAAAATGCAAAAAAAGCGAAAAAGCTTAATGAAAGGACCATTCTGACACAAAATTAATCCAACTCCATTGAGATTTTCTAATTTTCACATTTTTCTATTTTTAGTAACAGGGGCCAATATGAATGGTCTACAGTTAGATATTTTTGAAACATCTCAATGCAAGAATCATTTTGACACAACTTTCGTCAAAATCCATTCAGCGGTTACTGAGATATTGTCATTTTCATGTTTTGTGCTATTTTTAGTAACGGCAGATGACGGCCATCTTTGAATGCCAAATTGCAACTAATCAAAACGACTTCATGCAAGGAACATTCTGACACAAAATTGGTCCATCCATTCAAGGGTTCTTGAGTAATTGTCATTTTTATGTTTGTGCTATTTTTAGTAACACCAGATGGCGGCCATCTTGGGATGCCAAATTGCAATTAATCGAAACGGCTTCATGCAAGGAACATTCTGACACAAAATTGGTCCAATTCCATTCAAGGGTTCTTGAGTAATTTTCATTTCTATGTTTGTGCTATTTTTAGTAATGGCCCCCATGGTGGCCATCTTGGATAGTCAACTGGCACAAAATTGAAATAATTCCATTCAAGAACCAATTCTGACCAAATCTGGTCAGAATTGGCTGCATTTTCTTTAGAAATTGACATCTGAGCAAAATCGGTCTTGTTAACGCTAAGTAGGTCACTGTGACCTAATTCCGCTATAGATTTTTTTTATTTTTATAATTTTTAATACCAAGGTCCCATTTATGTTCCATGCAAACTTTCAACCAAATATACCAAAGGGTTCTGGAGAAGAAGTTGATTTTGTTGTTTTTGCTATTTTTAGTAATGGCAGCCATCTTGGATTCTTGACCTGACCCAATTTTACAATTTTGAAACCCTGCAGTCTGGTCATGCTCCATGTGAAATTTGAGATCCATGGGCTCAGTGGTTTTAGAGAAGAAGTTGTTTGAAGTTGTTTAAATAGGTCATTTTTTGACATTGGCATTTGAGCAAAATTACACACGTAAACAGAAAGTAGGTCACTGTGACAAAACTCTGCTACAGATTTTTTTCATTTTTATAATTTTGAATACCAAGGTTTCACTGATGTTCCATGCCAAAATTCAGACAAATATACCCAGTGGTTCTGGAGAAGAAGTTTATTTTGTTGTTTTTGCTATTTTTAGTAACGGCAGCCATCTTGGATTTTCAACCTGACCCAATTTTACAATTCTGAGACCCTGATGTCAGGTCATGCTCCACCTGAAATTTGAGAACCATGGGACCAGTAGTTTTACAGAAGAAGATGTTTGAATATTTGTTTTTAGGTGTTGACGGACGACGCACGGACGCACGACGCACACTGGACGCATTGGTATGACAATAGCTCACAATGGCCCTTCGGGCCAGGTGAGCTAAAAATATTAGCAAACTTAATTGATTTTATGAATACCATATAAGCCTTAATTAATCCTTGACTAAGGGCTTTGTTAAGCTAATGACGCTTTGAACGAGTGGGCCCTGATCGACTTATAGTAATGAACTCTCTCGATAGTAGAACCTCCTTATAACCCTATGCCTCAGAATATTACCATAATGTGCCTAAACTTTGGGACGCCTCAAAATAATTAATTTTCCATTTGGGACAAATGGAAAATTAATTATTTTTAGTTGTCCCAATAATTAAGCACATCACGGTATATAGAATATAACACTACCATGTCAACATAACTGAGCATTTACCACTGGTATAAAGCGAGGCTATGAGTGGACAATTATAGAACAGAACAGAACTGTACTGAACAACTTGCAAGTATTGGTACAAATAGTTTTAAGCAACGTCAGTGCAGACCCAGATCAGACTGCTCTTCTGCACTGTTAGCCCTTCCAGCTGCATCTTTTGGACCTGCTACTGCTTTGTAAAACCAAACAGTTACATTTTTAGAACAATTATGGTAAATATTTCAGGGGGCCCAATTTTTTTAGAAATTTTTAGGGTACTAAGTATTCTGTATAACATTTCATCAAGTAGGGGATATTTTGTACAACTTTCAGCAAATAATTTAGATCAAGATCAGATTGCTCCTCCACAATCAGATGAGCATTTGACAAAAACTCTTGTGATATAATACTTCATAAAAACATATTATGCTGTGGAACCTCATTAGAGCTGCCTCACTGATGCAGTTCTAATGAGGGACCTCAACATAGACAGACCTGACCAGTACGCGGACACTACCAGTACGCGGACACTTTTGTGTTTTGCGTCAAATAAATGCTATGATCTCTTCTGAATTTAACTGACTTTTCAACATCATTTCGAGGTGCCCTTTCTTTATCTTTTTGTCATTCACTTTTGTATTTACACAACATAGTTTGGACTTTGCAGGGCAATTGCAAATGGGTATTACAATCGGTGCTTCAGTTTGGCAGCCACAAACACACAAACAGGCAAAGCAAACAGCCATGTGTTGATATGAAATCAAAACAATCCTCTACGATGTTTATACATTTTTATTAACTACGTGTATCAATAATTTTATTAGTATTGCAGCTAGCTTATAAATGCCATCTCAGTTTACTCAGATTCCAGTGTCCGCATACTGGTATGATAAGCCGATTTCTTTACAGCAAATAGCATTACCTCAACAGCGTTACATTGCGCATGCGCAGATTAATTTTTTCACCCGCTCCTTTTGTCTATATTTAGCACAATGGTTTTCCTGAAATTGCATGCCCCTCCGGTAGCCTGGAACACATTGGACTCTTAAACATCAGGTGAAACACCCTTAAAAGTGTCCGCATGCTGGTCGGGTCTGTCTATATATTACTATAAGGTTGTCCAGGCACAACTGGTCGAGCCCACTGTTTGCTATTGTGTCCTATAAGTATGTCAAGACTAAGTAACTGCTTCACTCTGGAAAGAAGCCAAACAACATCATGCTTAGCCAGCATATTTCTTCTTTTTTTCAAATTTTCACAAAGGAAAATAAGTAGAATTGATGACCCAGACAAGCTCAATTTATGACAATTACAATATCTGACCTTCAAGTGTGACCTTGACCTTGGACCTACCCAAACATGTATGTCACTTGACACTTCCACTCATCAAGAAGAACAATTGTGCCAAATTATTTTGAAATCCATGCATAAATGTAGAGGTAATGGCTCGGACAAGCTCAATTTATGGCCATTTTGTCATTTGACCTTCAAGTGCGACCTTGACCTTGGACCTAACTGAACAAAAGTTCCAAAGGGTACTTCTACTCATCATGGAGAACAATTGTGTCAAATTATTTTGAAATCCATTCGTAAATATTAAAGTAATGGCTCGGACAAGCTCACATTATGGCCATTTTGTCATTTGACCTTCAAGTGCGACCTTGATCTTGGACCTACCTGAACAAATGTTCCAAATGGCACTTCTACTCATCAAGGAAAACAATTGTGCCAAATTATTTTGAAATCCATCCACAAATGTAGAAGTAATGGCTCGGACAAGCTCAATTTATGGCCATTTTATCATTTGACCTTCAAGTGTGACCTTGACCTTGGACCTACCTGAACAAATGTTTCAAATGGCACTTCTACTCATCAAGGAGAACAATTGTGCCAAATTCTTTTGAAATCCACCCGTAAACGTAGAAGTTATGGCTCGGACAAGCTCAATTTATGGCCATTTTATCATTTGACCTTCAAGTGTGACCTTGACCTTGGACCTACCTGATCAAATGTTTCAAATGGCACTTCTACTCATCAAGGAGAACAAATGTGCCAAATTATTTTGAAATTCATCCATAAATGTAGAAGTTATGGCCCGGACAAATTCGGACAGACTCATGCACGAACTAACGTACGCACGCACTAACGCACGGACATACACCAAACTGAAATTGTAACAACTATGTCTCGCTCACCGCAAGAGGGCTTGACAATAAAAATTAACCAAAATTATTGTCAAACACCGTCACCCTATCTGGAGCTCTGGCCTACACCTAGCATTCATGCAAGAAGGGTGCTTATAGCATATGTGAACAGCAAATGCTCAGATCAGCCTGTGCATCAGCACAGTCTGATCAGAGTCTTTGTTGTTTGTACATACTATTTATGGACCCTGAGGAATCTACAGCCACAAATGAAGGCTCAGGCTAGAATGGACAGATTTACAGACTGGTTTGAATCTTTGCATGTGCAGATTTATATGCACCTTTATTGTGTGACACGTTTCATTTGAAAGACGGCCAATTAATAGATGGAATTCTCCTGGTGCCAACAGTAAAATATCAATAGCAGACAACAATTGAAATGAAGCAGTTGTTCTGAAAATCAATCTTCTTTAAATTTGTATCAGCAGTCTAGAACAACTTTTCCAACATATGTAACAACTTGAACTCAATGTATACAATGACATTCAAATTTAATTCAGTTTTCCTTTTCATACAGTTTTAAGAGCTGCATTAACAAGATGATGACTATGTGAACTGTCACTTTAGTGTATCTATGTTAAATATCACTGCTGACCCTCTGTTACTTGACACTCCTATGTGCATGTAGCAAGAAATATCATATATGAATTTTCATCATTTATCCAGCAGCAACATAACGTCAAGGCAACATCCCATCACTGTTGATACAACGTCATCACATTGCACTGACGTTGATGCGACGTTGCATACATTGTAAATGTCATGTGCTTGCTGGGATAAGTCCTTCTCTTTGATCTTCTATCATGTCTTTGTGTGGACTGGACAAGTCTTCCTAGCACCAGAAGCATGGAGTTTTCATCTTGACTGCAGTTGTAGTTATACTTCTAGTAGTAAAACAGGAGTTGTCCAGAAGCATGGAGTTTTCATCTTGACTGCAGTTGTAGTTATACTTCTAGTAGTAAAACAGGAGTTGTTAACAACTCCTGTTTTACTACTAGAAGTATAACTACAACTGCAGTCAAGATGAAAACTCCATGCTTCTGGTGCTGGGAAGACTTGTCCATTCGGGATACCCCTGTATCGGGGCAAACAGTTCGGATCTGATATCCAAACTGTTTGCTGCCTAGACATCATTTCTACAAGAGTTAGTAATAGACCAATATTGTCAAATTATTCTAGATTTTTGATGCAGACGACAATTTCAGCAGACAACCAAAAAATACCCAGAATGCAATGGGTTAATAGTCACAAGGAGAAGTAATCTTGTATGTCTTTGACATACAACTCCCTGTTGTTGTTTTTTTTTTCTTTCAGCTGGGAGATTCAGACTAGTAAGAGTCTTTGCATGTGCAGAAATGCACCTTTTACTGTGTAGCATGGTTCATTTGAGAGACACCAAATTTATTGACAAATTCTTCATCAAAACCCAGGGCCCATGATGATGATGGCAAAAAAATCAGAATGTCAGGAAATAACTTAAATATTCAATGTAAGGAAATAACTTATAATTAAACATTCAAGTATTACGCTTCTCAAATGTTCACTTCTGGCGTTATATGACATCACATTTACAAATACAATTAACAATTAATAAAATATTGGTTAATTGATAAATACGTATATATCTTAAGTCTTAAGCCCTACGTAAGAAAAATTATGGGTCATTTTTCTCTAAATCCCCATATAAAGTAACCCTATTTTCTAATTTGTATGCATTCCAATTTTTTACCATTTTCCATATTGTAAACTTGAAACTAAAAACAGACCCTTCTGGCTGATCAAGATCCATTGTAAAATAGTCACCACCCTAAGAAACTAAAAGAAACCAAACTAACCAAATGTGCAGATATTCCTTTTTAGTTAAACTACCTTCCATACTTCGATATCTCACTAAAATGATTGGTAAAATGTGATCCTATAACTGATTCAATCTCGATTACAGTCAGACCTATCATTTATCTCCTTATGGTGTCATTAACACGACATTCAACTTTACCTGCCCGCATTATTATGACTAGTGTGGTTAACTCTTTCACTACCAAAAAGCAGACGACAAAATTTACGTCTGCAAAAATTAAAAAAATGCCTTGTGCAAGACTTTTTATATTGGGAATTCAAAGACTAGAGGACAAACAGTGTAGATCTAGATGAGGCGGCTCATTATGAGCCGCCTCATCAGGATCTACGCTGTTTGCAAATTTTGCTAATAGCGTCACTGGGGCTTAAAGAGTTAAATAAGGCCAAATAAAATAATGTGAGCATAGGTTTACATGCCAGAAAAAGAAAACATATAGGGATCTCTTTATTCACCCCCTTTTTTTTAAATATCTTACCCCTAAAAACTGAAGGCTAGTAGATACACATGATTTGATGGCAAAATTTAAAATAGAGACCTGTTTTTGAAAGGGTTGAATGCTACTCTTAAATGAAGGAATTTGCTCCCTATGGAACAAATTCCTTCCTTTATGTGTAGCATATACATCTTTCAAAAGGCAAATGGGACCTTCTATATCAGAATAACCATGGCAATCACCGGCTTCTTAATTTTGAGATAAGATGAAAAAGCAAGGAAAAAATAAGTAGGGTCAGATAAACCATTTTTTTATTTGGCCTAAGAGTAAAATTATCAGGTCAAATACAACTACAGCTGCAGGTCTGGTGTGTAGCATGAACTGAAACTGTACAGAACCTTCGAATAGCACCTGGTCCAGTTGCCCAATAATGGAAAGCAAGTTTGGCACAGCCTTTTACAACATACAGAATGCTCCCTCTCTTATAAATGCCGAAAAAGTGGCCAAATTTCATCAAAATTGGCCTAAAACCATCAAAATTTGTTATTTATTTCCCAAATCTTTTCTAAAGAATGCCAGTTATATGACATGAATAGCTCCCTATGGTGCTTAGTAGAAGAAATACTGTATTTGTTTACCCACACCGAGCTATAAGGTTGGTTGGCTGGTTGGTAGTTTTTGGTTAAATGGCCCTTTGAGAAATATTTCAATGTATATTGAGCAGTGCCCCAAAGAGAGAGAGTGGAAGAAAAGAAAGAAAAGATTACAAGATTATAATATTCCCAACAATCCCTATAAGCATACTGTGTTACTTTGGTTATTGCTCTAAAATGTTGCTCCTATTGTGTCCACAGCACAAAACAGCATTTTCCTCTAAGTAATGGGTAGTAACTCTGGTGTTAATGGTCTGATTAATGGCCCAATTTATCAAACTTGACGCACATCTTGTAGTTGTATACATACTGTGCACATTTGGCTATGATAGCTCCACAAATGTTGTCTCCACTGAGTTCAAAAGATGAGATACTAATTTAATTTTTAATATGCAAGGCCGGCGCCGGGGCAGTAAGCTTGATGTAAACTTATAGTTCAATTTAGCCCATTATTGAACCTGACGGAGATCTTAAAGCAAAAAACATACTTTGCAAGTTTGGTTTCAATTTCTTCCAAAATGTTGCCTCCACCATAGGGTATAAACCAGTCCGCAAATTTTTGCTTCCTGCAGAGACTGTCTGTCATATTTGGCTTCTGCTGAGACTGTCCATGATCTCTTGCTTCCTGTAGGGACTACTGTCCTCCAAAAATGGCTTCCTGCTGAGTGTCCGCGTGACCCTGCTTCCTGCCGAGCGCCTCAGCAGGAAGGAGAATCACTCAGACAGTCTCTGCAGGAAGCCATTTATCTTGTACAGAAGTCTTGGCGGGAAGCAAGTGCTAGCGGACAGTCTAGGTGTAAGCCAACTATGACGGACAGTCTCTGCAGGAAGCCAAAATTGGCGGACTAGTTTATACCCTGTGTCCACTATGAACAACATTTTTTCAAGAAGTTAGGGAAAATAATTCTAGTTTTATTGGTGCAATTTGGCCCGTTATCAATCTTGGCCAAGATCTTGCAGCCCTAAATAAACTATGCAAGTTTGGCAAATAAATAAACTACAGCATGCAAGTTTGGCAATGATTGCTAAAAAATGTTGCCTCAAATATGTTCAGTATTAACACCATGTAAGGGCAATAACTCTGGTGTTAATTGTCCAACTGACCCATTATCAAATCTAACCAAGATCTTACTGTGCTTCGGCTATGATTGCTTAAAATGTGTTCACAATTAAGGTAAAAGGAGGATGACAGACAGGGAAACATTTCACCAGACCATGGATGGACAACCAACGGTGACAAATCAAAATGTCTCAATCACAATGAGCACTTAAAATGTGAGATAATAATTCGAAAATTTTATATACAGGAATATAATGTACAATGTTATTCAACATTGGAGTTTAAAGTACAATAAATATTTCCCTCAAGACTTGCATATCTTATAAACAAACTTGTGCTATCACACTTGTATTTGCAACTTTCTCGAGAAAATATTTCCTATGAATTAAAGTATTACCAAAGCGGCTTGCAGATAGATAGAATGAAAAGATGCGGACTGGAGCAAAAATGGAGCAGTATGGCAGTGAAACTGATGGCACAATTAGCACATGCACATACCATATTTTTTCAGTTAGAAGACAGGGTTTTTCCTGTCCAAAACACTCTCAAAAATCAAGATCTATCTTATAAGATGGATCTAGATTTTTGGGATGTTTTGGAAGGTAAAAACCTCAGTCTAATAATCGAAGAAATATATAGAAGCTGAAATGAAATGTAGTACCGTATTCTACCTAATTAGCGCACATGCCTCTATAAGCGCACGCCGTGGCAATTTGTGAGGCATAGGACTATTAAGGGGCATATATTTTTACTGGTTTATCCCTTAAATGCTTTCTCGTTTACAAAAGCTGAAAATGCAATAGATATTTAAGTTTTTACTTCTTAATCTTCTCTATCCTTCTACATGTATAGCCATACGAATTTAAAGGTTAAGCATCAGAGAAAAGCTGCTTATAAGCAGCTTTTCTCTGATGCTTTACCTTTAAATTCGTTCCCTTCAATATATAATAACCTATTAAAATGTGCGCTTATATGAAAGAAAGTCTACTACAAGTATTTGCCGCCATTTTGAAAAAGTTAAGCGCACAGGGCACTATTAAGGTCGATTACGGTATTTATAGTCCAGGCTCATTATCTCCTTATGGAATAAGTGAGTGACACAACAAACCCTAACCCTTTCCCCAATACTGCCCCTGGGAGCATCCATTACCCCATCCCAAAGCCCTCAAAATATTCAGTTTCATATATAGCCATGTTCGCCAGAAGGCTCAAGGGAACAGATCCATAACTTGCACCCCTTGGTACCGAGTCTGTCTTGAAAACCCTTCAAAACACACCACACCCATTTTTATCAATATGTTTTAAAAATTTCTTCAAAGAGGGTGTCAGGCAGTTTTATACTTAATTTTTTTATCTCACTTTGAGTTCTTATTTTGAAATGACATGAAATTCATATATGTATGACAAACATATGAGGAAGTTTTAGTCAGAAGATTGAAAGCCATACAAGTATTATGCTAGACATTAAATCTCATTGTTTAGTCAAAGATTGTTGAGCGCTGAGGATGTTAGCCAGCCGAAGAGTCTGTATAAATGCTTTGAAATCTACCTTAGTTTGGCTCGAGGTTTAGCTGCGGGCTTCTCAGTGACAGTCTCTTGACTTGAGGACAGTGGATTCCACACAGTCACAAGTCTGACAAATATATAAGTAACAATCAACCCTCTAAGGATTACAAAGGTCCATGGTGGGTAATTAGGAAAATATTTGATAATAATTTGCGGAAAAATTTTCTAGTTGTCCAAAAAAGGGTATGCTGTGCACATCATTTATTACTAAGACCAATCTCACTCACACCAGAAATTCTCATCAGATTGTCTTGCCAGCGTTATCAGGATTACACATCTGGTAACCTCGCTGTTCCAATCCCATATGGGCCCAGGTGTTCATAGCTAACATTGTCGTTATAATATAGTTGACAAAACATTAAATTTTCAAACATATTAATTGTACACTAAAACTCTGCCATTTTTTCCAGAATGAAGAGCCAAAATATATGCTGTATTCCACTTATATATATGTATATGAAAATATTAGTAAAAGAATTTCCGCTTTGTAAAAGGTTTGATACTCCTGAACCATACATAAATTTCAGTCTGTCCACTTTCAGCAGTTCTGTGGCTTTAAATTCAAAGCAAAAAATGATAAAAATGCAAACAAATATACTTAAAGTAAGAAACTTTACATTAATTACCATATGAGTCCAACAGTATTGTTATATTCTGGCTAAATGGTTGCAGTGAACTATTAGTTTCCAGGCCGGAATGGCATTTTCCAGGTTTACCATTAATAAAGCTCTGTTAATGAGAGATCACAGCACTCTACCACAGATATTGTCCCCAAATTCTCATCAAATACTCCTTTTTATCTAGAACTAGCTCTAAAATGACAACCATCTCCTTCTAAAATGATAATTGTCAGTGATGAAAGTGGTTAAAAGTGTGTATGTACATCCCCATGAATGATTTTTATTACTACTATTTTTCAAAGAAATAAATCTTTTGAGACTTTCTGTTTGCTTCCCTAAACAACTAAAAACACTTCCAAAATGCCCCCCCCCACCCCGGGTCTACTCATAAAGGAAAAAAAATGCTACTGCAAGAGCAAATTCTTTTCTGTAACAGTAAGAGCTGACCCCCTATTGACAAGACAGGCAAAATGAAAATGGCAGAGTTGCTTCCCCTGAGAGCATAATTCCATTCACATAGTAAGTTAGCTGCAAAAATGTATAACTAATTGGGTTGGAGCTAAAATGCCACTGAAGCAATGCAAAATTCTTTATATTATATATATAGGCACAACGAAGTCAATCATCTACATGCATGTCATGGCTTTTATAGTTAGGTGGCTCATAATTATCCACCTAATCTGAATCTATGCTGTTTGCAAATCTTTTTTTTTAATTTCTTTTTTGGTCCTCTAAGGATTAATTCATGCCACATTATTAGCAATAGAAAAATCCTTGTTTTACAATAACTAAAAATATTTGTCTATGAGAATGTCTGTATAATTTTCTTCAGTTTGTAGAAAAAGCATGTGTATCTTTGATTTTAAAAAATCACTGAATTTCCTATCATAAAACTCATTCTGTCAGAAAACTGACTTAATACTCGTATCATAGCTACCTCACATTCAATTTTTATTCAGTTGAATATAAAGTCAGCCACAATCATTCAAATATTCCAGATTAACATACAAGAGGGCCATGGTGGCCCTGAATCGCTCACCTGAGCATTAATCAGTTCACTGGCTCTGGTGAAGATTTATAAGAGTTTTTACCATACTAACATTTGACCTAGTTTTTGACCCGACATGACCCAGTTTCAAACTTGGCCTGGATATTGTAAGAATAAACATTCTGACACAGTTTCATTGAGATTGGATTAAAACTGTGCCCTCTGGAGCGTATACAAGGTCGTTCTTATATTTGACCTAGTGACCAATGTTTTGACCCGACACGACCCAGTTTCAAACTTTACCTAGATTTCATTAAGATAAACATTCTGGCAGAGTTTCATGAAGATTGGATCAAAACTGTGCCCTCTAGGGTGTACACAAAGTTTTTCTAAGATTTGACCTTGAGCCGACGTGACTCAGTTTCATAGGGGGCTTAGATATATGGACAATAAACATTTTGACATAGTTTCATGAAGATTGGATCAAAACTATGCCTTCTAGTGCTTACACAACGTTTTTCTAAGATTTGACCTAGTGACCTAGTTTTTACCCGACATGACCTACTTTCAAACTTGGCCGAGAGTTACTGAAGATAAACATTCTGACAAAGTTTCATAAAGATTAGATCAAAACTGTGTCCTCTAGAGCGTACACAAGGTTTTTCTATGATTTGACCTAGTGACCTAGTTTTCGACCCAACATGACCCAGTTTCAAAGTTGTCCTACATATTATGAGTATAAACATTCTGACAAAGTTTCATGAACTTTGAATCAAAACTGTGCCTTCTAGAGCGCACACAAGGTTTTTCTAAGATTTGACCTAGTGACCAAGTTTTTGACCCGACATGACCCAGTTTCAAACTTGGCCTAGAGTTTATGGAAATAAACATTCTGACAATGTTTCATAAAGATTGGATCAAAACTGTGTCCTCTAGAGCGTACACAAGGTTTTTCAATGATTTGACCTAGTGACCTAGTTTTTGACCCGACGTGACCCAGTTTCGAACTTGTTCTAGATATTATGAGGATAAACATTCTGACAAAGTTTCATGAAGATTGGATCAAAACTGTGCCTTCTAGAGCGCACACAAGGTTTTTCTAAGATTTGACCTAGTGACCAAGTTTATGACTCGACATGACCCAATTTCGAACTTGGCCTAGAGTTTATGGAGATAAACATTCTGACAATGTTTCATAAAGATTGGATCAAAACTGTGTCCTCTAGAGCGTACACAAGGTTTTTCAATGATTTGACCTAGTGACCTAGTTTTTGACCCGACGAGACCCAGTTTCAAACTTGTTCTAGATATTACGAGGATAAACATTCTGACAAAGTTTCATGAACTTTGGATGAAAACTGTGCCTTCTAGAGCGTACACAAGGTTTTTCTAAGATTTGACCTACTGACCAAGTTTTGACCCGACATGACCCAGTTTCAAACTTGTCCTACATATTTTGAGGATAAACATTCTGACAAAGTTTCATGAACTTTGGATGAAAACTGTGTCCTCTAGAGCGTACACAAGGTTTTTCTATGCTTTGACCTAGTGACCTAGTTTTTGACCCTACATGACCTACTTTCAAACTTGGCTGAGAGTTTATGGAAGTAAACATTCTGTCAAAGCTTCATAAAGATTAGATCAAAACTGTGTCCTCTAGAGCGTACACAAGGTTTTTCTATGATTTGACCTAGTGACCTAGTTTTTGACCCGACATGACCCAGTTTCAAACTTGTCCTACATATTATAAGGATAATCATTCTGACAAAGTTTCATGAACTTTGGATCAAAACTGTGCCTACTAAAGCGTACACAAGGTTTTTCTAAGATTTGACCTAGTGACCTAGTTTTCGACCCAACGAGACCCAGTTTCGAACTTGGCCTAGAGTTTATAGAGATAAACATTCTGACAATGTTTCATAAAGATTGGATCAAAAATGTGTCCTCTAGAGCATACACAAGGTTTTTTCTATGATTTGACCTAGTGACCTAGTTTTTGACCCGACGTGACCTAGTTTCAAACTTATCCTAGATATTATTAGGATAAACTTTCTGATTAAGTTTCATGGACTTTGGATCAAAACTGTGCCTTCTAGAGCGTACACAAGGTTTTTCAAAGATTTGACCTAGTGACCTAGTTTTTGATCCAACATGACCCAGTTTCGTACTTGGCCTAGAGTTTATGAAGATAAACATTCTGACAATGTTTCATAAAGATTGGATCAAAACTGTGTCCTCTAGAGCGTACACAAGGTTTTTCTATGATTTGACCTAGTGACCTAGTTTTTGACCCGACATGACCCAGTTTCGAACTTGGCCTAGATACTATGAGAATAAACATTCTGACAAAGTTTCATGAACTTTGGATGAAAACTGTGCCCTCTAGAGCGTACACAAGGTTTTGCTAAGATTTGACCTAGTGACCTAGTTTTTGACCCGACATGACCCAGTTTCGAACTTGGCCTAGATTTAATGGAGATAAACATTCTGACAAAGTTTCATAAAGATTGGATCAAAATTGTGTCCTCTAGAGCGTACACAAGGTTTTTCTATGATTTGACCTAGTGACCTAGTTTTAGACCCGACGTGACCCAGTTTCGAACTTGTCCTAGATACTATGAGGATAAACATTCTGACAAAGTTTCATGAACTTTGGATGAAAACTGTGCCCTCTAGAGTGTACACAAGGTTTTTCTAAGATTTGACCTAGTGACCTAGTTTTTGACCCGACATGACCCAGTTTCGAACTTGGCCTAGATTTTATAAAGACTAACATTCTGACAAAGTTTCGTAAAGATTGGATCGAAACTGTGCCCGCTAGAGTGTACACAAGCAAAAGTTGACGGACGTCCGGACGGACGGACGTCCGGACGTCCGGACGGACGTACGACGGACGACGGACATCACGGTATCCCAAAAGCTCACCCTGAGCACTTCGTGCTCAGGCGAGCTAACAAAACAGTGATTCAATTCAATAACACTCAGACAAACTGCCATCTGTAGCGGAAAATATGCTAGGAGAGTTTAACTTCATGTTGTTCTACCATATTTTTCAAAGGGAGACAACTCTTGGGTTTAATATTAGCTTCCTTTCGAAAAATAATCCTCATTCGAAAGGGGCTACCCAGGTGAAAAAGTTGATGGAATTTCACCCAAATTGCACCAAAATTCTACTGAAATTCCAATGGAATTTCGTAGGAAAATACTGTAAAATTTGGTCAGAATTCAAGCAGATTTTCATATAATTTCATAGAAATATTACCACAATTTCGTTGAAATATCACCATAATTTCAGCGAAATTTCGGTAAATTCCTCTATTTTTATGACCAAATTTATCACTGTAATTTCAATAAAATATCAGTGAAATTTTGATGAAATAAAGGTAAGATTGCACCAGAATTTGATAAAATAATGGTAACATATCAGTGAAATTTTGATGAAATAATGGTAAAATATCAGTGAAATTTTGATGAAACTAGAGGTGGCAGTAAGCATGGCTTACTAAATACCCCCCGCATTTAACAGTTAGGCATGCAGCTTTGTCATTTAAGGTTTACATTTACACAGCATACATGTTATGACAACTGCAAGTGCACATCCATATACCAATATGTGTTCACATATTTAATATCAGTCAAACGGTTTAGGAGACGTAGCAAAAAAGCAAAAAAGGCAAAAACCCTATAAAATAGGGCAAAAATATCAAAAAGGGGCATAACTCAGGCAAAAAGGGGCAGAATTTAAAATCAAAACCCTAATGCACATCTTCATACCAATATCTGTTCACATACTTAATTTCAAGAAATTCTGTCAAACCATCTAGGAGGAGTTGCGATAACAAACTTATCTCATGAAAAATACAAAGGGGCATAACTCTACAATAAAAACCTTCCAGGATAAACTGAAAAATATGTATCCACTATTTTCTTATGCTGCATCCATGAACAAAATTTGAAGCAAATTGGAGCAAATTTAATACAAAAACCGTATAAAATAGGGCAAAAAATATCAAAAAGGGGAATAACTCAAGCAAAAAGGGCAAGAATTTAAAATCAACACCCTAATGCACATCTTCATGCCAATATCTGTTCACATACTTAATTTCAAGAAAATCTGTCAAACCATCTATGAGGAGTTGCGATAACAAACTTTTTTCACGAAAAATACAAAGGGGCATAACTCCGCAATAAAAACCTTCCAGGAAAAATTGAAAAATACGTATCCACTATTTTCTTATGCTGCATCCATGGACAAAATTTGAAACAACTTGGAGCAAATTTAATGCAAAACCCTATAAAATAGGGCAAAGAATATCAAAAAGGGGAATAACTCAAGCAAAAAGGGGCAGAATTTAAAATCAAAACCCTAATGCACATCTTCATACCAATATCTGTTCACATACTTAATTTCAAGAAAATCCGTCAGACCATCTATGAGGAGTTGCGATAACAAACTTTTTTCATGAAAAATACAAAGGGGCATAACTCCGCAATAAAAACCTTCCAGGAAAAACTGAAAAATACGTATCCACTATTTTCTTATGCTGCATCCATGGACCAAATTTGAAACAAATTAAAAGCGTTGCGGACGGACGGACGGAAGGACGGAAAGACGGACGGAAGGACAACGTCAAAACAGTATACCCCCCACAAACACAGTTTGTGGGGGGTATAATAATGGTAAAATTGCACTTGAATTTTAAAAAATTAACAGTGAATAAATATGGTCATATTGCCATCAGAGTCTGACTATCCAGACATGATCTTAGCTGTTCCTAGATGTTAAGCCTACAAAATAAAACAAACAAAACGAATGAAGAGAAATGAAAACATCTCTTTTTGAATCTCCTTGCTAATCACACCATAGAACCATGGTACTCTGAAAAAACACCATTACCCCACCCTGTTACCCCACCCATTTCAAAAGATTTTCTAACATTTGCTTGAAAAAAAGATGAAAACACAAAAGAATTTATTTCTAATTTATCCTATTTCTATTATAGGACATACTGACACTAACATCAGTTAACCTACATGTACCTCCTGCAGATATTTGTTGCCATTGGAAAAGTGCATGACAGTCACCATGTTGCTCCATTTCTGCACAAACCTAGCAAAATTTTTACTTTAAAACCATAGAAATTGTGGCTTCAAGTGTACTCACTATGTCAGCTAACTCACTATCATGTTTGCCATGTAGAAATTGCTTCACAATTATTTTTTTTTTAGCACAGCCTTCAAATTCCCTCCATTTCTGGCAGCCATGTTTTTTCCCATCATCCATCTGGTTATGACATCATCAAGTGTCACATGATGTGAAATTTCATTGAAATTTCACAGAATTTCACTGAAATTTTTATTCTAATTCTTGGGCACTGGAATTTCTCTGAAATTTAGTGCATCAGTGGAATTCACTGAAATTTCAGTGACATATCACTAATATATGACTGACTGTTTCAGCAGGGAATTGAGTTACAGTTTTAAATTTTATAATCTTAAGAATTTGACAATATAAGGTATCTGATCATGAACTTTTAAGTTCATGAATGGTTCATAAACAGGTACCTAATATATTTTAAGATTATAAAATTTACATGTATCAATAATTTAGTAAAGGTTCATGAACTTCTCATGACATAACTTCTGTGTACAATTAGCTCAATGATGTTTAGTGTCTTTTTAGAGCGAATTTTGTTTGTTTTTTAGTAAACACACCAAGACTTTAAATGTATACATTTGGTATAAAGATAAACACAAATCTAAATTGTGAAAAATATGCATAACTTAATGCAGTTACACCCTGCATAGTGATACTAAAATCACTGACAGCAAAAATAGGTCATCAGCATGCTATACAGTCTAGTTTTGTATCATAGAAATTTCATTTTATATATCAATTTTGTGTTTTCTTTTTCTTGAATAAGGCTGAAATATCAGTGAAATTCTGTTAGCTGCTTTGAAACTGGTCTAACTGAAATTTCACTGAAATTTCACTGATATATCATTGGAGTTTTATGAAATTTCAGTCACACAGCAGAATATCACTGATATTTCGCTGTATCACCGAAATTTGGGTGATTTTTCACCTGAGTAACTCATACAGGCAAAAATTTGCTCCTGTAGGAGCAAATTATTTCCTTTAAGAGTTGACCCCCAATGAGAAGGGAGGCATTAATAAAAATGAGTTTCTTCCCTTGATTAAGTGCATCTATTCACCTTAATATATTTACCCTAAATAAATATACAGAAAGGCCTGGATCTGACTACTCCAGGTGTACACTGCTTGCTCTAAATACATTCTACAACCATATTCTGAAATGTCAGCTTGGGCCCGTACACAGAGAGGTTGCGGAGGATGCAAACCCGACCCCCACCTCCTCCTTCTTCAGACTGAAGGGAAATAACTCTCTTTAAAAGGGCCCAATCCAGAGTATATCAAACCAAAATCTCCAGCAAAGTTTCAAAGGAAGTGGAAGAAAACTGTTAGAAAAGTTGTAGTGACAAGGTTTCCTCAGACTCAAGAAGGGGAATAACTCTGCTGACAAGGTTCAAATGCACAAGCCAAATTAGGAGCCTTTGCTGGTAGAATATGCAGAGCTCCAGATAAGGTGGGCCTTTGACGATAATTCATTGATAATTTTTCTTCTTTCTCAAAAAAAGATATGTAGTGACCTCTCACTAGAACAGTCTCAGTGACAGTCACATCATATTTTATGGAAAACTAAGGAAAATTATCCCTAAATTATCCCTGTAACCCTTCTTATCTGGAGCACTGCAATATATGTTAAGGACCATCTTTACATGTCGTGGCAGATGAAAGCAGGAAACTGCAAACAGCTTTGACTTGTCTTTACTCTTAAAATACTTTAGTGTTTTAACCACTTGACATGTTGTTACCGTAGTGACCCCTATGTAATAGGAAACTAGAAAATTGTGTCTGTAAGACACCAATGATGCCCCCGTGCAGTGCCTGCCACAGGACAGTGTACCTCCCTAAAGCACCTTTTAAGCACAAACACTATCATTGACAATTATACTATCTTTATATTATTTAATGCAGAAAACTACCCAAAATTACTAAGTTCAAAAGGCTGTTATTCTGTCAAAATTAATTTTACATTTATCAAAAAGCCATATGCACATCTTCATTGTGCCCTCAACATGTGTACACAGTTTGAAAAGAACCCATTCAAAACTAAAGGAGGAGTTGATTACACAAACTCCACACCCTATAATGCAAAATGCCGCCCAAAATGACCAAAGTTTAAAAGGCCATTATTCCATCAAAATTAATTTCTTCTCCATTAAAAACCCACATGCACATTTTCATTATGTCCACAACAAATATGTAAGGTTAGAAAAAGATCCACTTAAAACTGTTGGAGAAGTTGATTACACAAACTACATACCATATATTGTAAAAAGATACCCAAGTTTAAAGGGCCATAATTCTGTCAAAATTTCATCTCCATCAAAACTCCACATGCACATCAGATTATTCTTCCTTATGTCCACAACAACTTAGTATATAGGTTTGAAAAAAATCCATTGAAAACTAGGAGCAGCTGATTACACAAACTCATTACCCTACAATGCAAACATTTGCCTAAAATGACTATACCATAAAGTGTGATGAATGGACAGATGGAAGGACAGACAGAGACAGACAGACAGACAGACAGACAGGAGCAACTTTTAATGCCCCCTGACTGTCATCACAGGGGCATAATAAATGGCTATTCCTATGCACTTGTGTAAGTAACGCGACGTCAGATTGGATGTCAAAAATTTGCGATAGTATAGTATATCCTGCTATATACTGTGAGAAACCTGACGTCATTAAGTAATGTTGCTTCTCATTGGCTGATGTTTGATTTTATGTCGCTGAAAGCGTGTGTTATTGGTACAAAGTAGAACACTTTTAAAGGTGAAAATGTGAAAAGTGCATTAGAATGGGGATAACTGCATTTAAAATTGTCAGTTGAGGAGGTAAAACGTCTATTTTATGGTCCCAAATTGCATTTTACAGCTCCCCTAGGGCGTCCCCATGAAACAAAATTTCCTCCAGCCATAAAGTGAGTGAGTGAGCTTGGGTTTAACGTCCCACCAATAACGAGATCATACAGAGACAGGGCCTTGGTTTGAAGTCTCATCCGAAAGATCCGGGAAGTAGGGGATTGATCTTGCTATCCCTGGATTGGTAGTCCAGTGTGTTATCCACTACACTATTGCCACACCTCCTACGATTTACCTCCCCAAATGACAATTTTGAGTACAGTAATTCCCAAATTAAAAGCAAACAATTTAGACTCAGATCAAACTGCTCCTGATCTGCCAGCATAACAATTATGATACAGTGAGGCATTATTAAGTAAAAATGCACTCATTCAAATTTTACCAGAATTCATTAGTTAATTAAGGTGAATCGATACACTTTTTTGAAGAAGCAAATCTGACCTTTTTCAATCTTTTTCCTCCCTTCTAATGAGAAGTCAACTAAAAGAATTTGCTCCTAGTGGAGAAGCAAGTTCTTTCCTTTCATAGAACAACCATTTTTAGAAAGGTTTTATCATCCAGGAAAGCAAACAAAAAATCACAAAAGTTGTCTCCCTCTGAATGGAAACAAGAGGGCCATGGTGGCCCTGAATCGCTCACCTGAGCATTAATCAGTTCACTGGCTCTGGTGAAGATTTATAAGAGTTTTTACCATACTAACATTTGACCTAGTTTTTGACCCGACATGACCCAGTTTCAAACTTGGCATGGATATTGTAAGAATAAACATTCTGACACAGTTTCATTGAGATTGGATCAAAACTGTGCCCTCTGGAGCGTATACAAGGTCGTTCTTATATTTGACCTAGTGACCAAGTTTTTGACCCGACATGACCCAGTTTCAAACTTTACCTAGATTTCATTAAGATAAACATTCTGACATAGTTTCATGAAGATTGGATCAAAACTGTGCCCTCTAGGGTGTACACAAAGTTTTTCTAAGATTTGACCTTGAGCCGACGTGACTCAGTTTCATAGGGGGCTTAGATATATGGACAATAAACATTTTGACATAGTTTCATGGAGATTGGATCAAAACTATGCCTTCTAGTGCTTACACAATGTTTTTCTAAGATTTGACCTAGTGACCTAGTTTTTTACCCGACATGTCCTACATATTATGAGGATAAACATTCTGACAAAGTTTCATGAACTTTGGATGAAAACTGTGCCTTCTAGAGCATACACAAGGTTTTTCTAGTATTTGACCTAGTGACCAAGTTTTTGACCCGACATGACCCAGTTTCAAACTTATTCTACATATTATGAGGATAAACATTCTGACAAAGTTTCATTTACTTTGGATCAAAACTGTGCCTTCTAGAGCTTATACAAGGTTTTTCTAAGATTTGACCTAGTGACCTAGTTTTTGATCCTACATGACCTACTTTCAAACTTGGCCGAGAGTTTATGGAAGTAAACACTCTGACAAAGTTTCATAAAGATTAGATCAAAACTGAGTCCTCTACAGCATACACAAGGTTTTTCTATGATTTGACCTAGTGACCTAGTTTTCGACCCGACATGACCCAGTTTCAAACTTGTCCTACATATTATGAGGACAAACATTCTGACAAAGTTTCATGAACTTTGGATCAAAACTGTGCCTTCTAGAGCGTACACAAAGTTTTTCTAAGATTTGACCTAGTGACCTAGTTTTTGACCCAACATGACCCAGTTTGGAACTTGGCCTAAAGATTATAGAGATAAACATTCTGACAAAGTTTCATAAAGATTGGATCAAAACTGTGTCCTCTAGAGCATACACAAGGTTTTTTCTATGATTTGACCTAGTGAGATAGTTTTTAACCCGACGTGACCCAGTTTCAAACTTATCCTAGATATTATAAGGATAAACTTTCTGATTAAGTTTCATGAACTTTGGATCAAAACTGTGCCTTCTAGAGCGTACACAAGGTTTTTCTAAGATTTGACCTGTTGACCTAGTTTTTGACCCGACATGACCCAGTTTCGAACTTTGCCTAGAGTTATAGAGATAAACATTCTGACAAAGTTTCATAAAGATTGGATCAAAACTGTGTCCTCTAGAGGGTACACAAGGTTTTTCTATGATTTGACCTAGTGACCTAGTTTTAGACCCGACGTGACCCAGTTTCAAACTTGTCCTAGATACTAAAAGGATAAACATTCTGACAAAGTTTCATGAACTTTGGATGAAAACTGTGCCCTCTAGAGCATACACAAGGTTTTTCTAAGATTTGACCTAGTGACCTAGTTTTTGACCCGACATGACCCAGTTTCGAACTGGGCCTAGATTTTATGAAAATAAACATTCTGACAAAGTTTCATAAAGATTGGATTAAAACTGTGTCCTCTAGAGCGTACACAAGGCTTTTCTATGATTTGACCTAGTGACCTAGTTTTAGACCCGACGTGACCCAGACCTAGCTTTTGACCCAACATGACCCAGTTTCAAACTTGACCTAGATTTTATGGAGATAAACATTCTGACAAAGTTTCATGAAGATTGGATCAAAACTGTGCCCTCTAGGGTGTGCACAAAGTTTTTCTAAGATTTGACCTAGTGACCTAGTTTTTGACCTGACATGACCCAGTTTCATTCTTGGCTCAGAGTTGATGGAGATAAACATTCTGACAAAGGTTCATGAAGATTGGATCAAAACTGTGCCCTCTAGAGTGCACACAAGGTCTTTCTTATATCTGACCTAGTGACGTAGTTTTTGACCCGACATGATCTACTTTCAAACTTGGCCTAAATATTGTGATGATTAACATTCTGACAAAGTTTCAAAAAGATTGGATCAAAATTGTGTCCTCTAGAGCATCCACAAGGTTTTTCTAAGATCTGACCCAGTTTTTGAATAAACATTCTGACAAAATTTCATTAGGTTCGGATCAAAATTGTGACCTCTAGAGCATACACAAGGTTTTCCAAATATTTAACCTAGTTTTTGACCCGACATGACCCAGTTTCAAACTTGGCCTGGATATTGTAAGAATAAACATTCTGACAAAGTTTCACTGAGATTGGATCAAAACTGTGCCCTCTGGAGCGTATACAAGGTTGTTCTTATATTTGACCTAGTGACCTAGTTTTTGACCCGACACAATCCAGTTTCAAGCTTTACCTAGATTTTATAAAGATAAACATTCTGACAGAGTTTCATGAAGATTGGATCAAAACTGTGCCCTCTAGGGTGTACACAAAGTTTTTTCTAAGATTTGACCTAGTGACCTAGTTTTTGACTAGACGTGACTCAGTTTCATAGTGGGCTTAGATATATAGACAATAAACATTTTGACATAGTTTCATGAAGATTGGATCATAACTATGCCTTCTAGTGCGTATGCAAGTTTTTTTCTAAGATTTGACCTAGTGACCTAGTTTTTGACACGCCAAGACCCAGTTTCACACTTGTCCTACATATTATGTGGATGAACATTCTGACAAAGTTTCATGAACTTTGGATCAAAACTGTGCCTTCTAGAGCGTACACAATAATTTTCTAAGATTTGACCTAGTGACCTACTTTTTGATCCGACATGACCCAGTTTCAAACTCGGCCTAAAGTTTATGGAGATAAACATTCTGACAAAGTTTCATAAAGATTGGATCAAAACTGTGTCCTCTAGAGTGTACACAAGGTTTTTCTATGATTTGATCTAGTGACCAGGTTTTTGACCCGACATGACCCAGTTTCAAACTTGTCCTACATATTATGAGGATAAACATTCTGACAAAGTTTTATGAATTTTGGATCAAAACTGTGCCTTTTAGAGCGTACACAAGAATTTTCTAAGATTTGACCTACTGACCTAGTTTTTGACCCGACATGACCCAGTTTTGAACTTATCCTAGAGTTTATGAAGATAAACATTCTGACAATGATTCATAAAGATTGGATCAAAACTGTGTCCGCTAGAGCGTACACAAGGTTTTTCTATGATTTGACCAAGTGACCTAGTTTTTGACCCGACAAGACCCAGTTTCAAATCAGTTCTAGATATTATAAGGATAAACATTCTGACAAAGTTTCATGAACTTTGGATCAAAACTGTGCCTTCTACAATGTACACAAGGTTTTTCTAAGATTTGACCTACTGACCTAGTTTTTGACCCGACATGACCCAGTTTCAAACTTGGCCTAGAGTTTATAGAGATAAACATTCTGACAAAGTTTTAAAAGATTGGATAAAAACTATGTCCTCAAGAGCTTACACAAGGTTTTTCTATGATTTGACCTAGTGACCTTGTTTTTGACCCTATGTGACCCAGTTTCTAACTCGTCCTAGATATTATTAGGATAAACATTCTGACAAAGTTTCATGAACTTTGGATGAAAACTGTGCCCTCTAGAGCGTACACAAGGTTTTTCTAAGATTTGACCTAGTGACCTAGTTTTTGACCCGACATGACCCAGTTTCGAACTTCGCCTAGATTTTATAAAGACTAACATTCTTACAAAGTTTCATAAAGTTTGGATCAAAACTGTGCCTGCTAGAGTGTACACAAGCAAAAGTTGACGGACGTCCGTACGTCCTGACACACGGACGACGGACATCAGGGTATCACAAAAGCTCACCCTGAGCACTTCGTGCTCAGGTGAGCTAAAAATAAATAAACATGGCAGTCTATACAGACAATGTAAAGGTATGCTACAAGCTTGAAGATAATTACCATGTAAGTTATTAGCATTTAACAGTGCACAGCTGGGTACTTATTCATACCCTCATTATGAGAATTAGAATGTTACAACAACAGCTATTACCAATGGCCTCCAAACTCGATTCATGCATTTTGAAGAGTATCATAGCAGCATCCGTCATTTGAAACTATAGTCTCCCCATTTTCTGCACACCCCCAGGAACTCATGCAGGTGGCTATGACTTTCATCCATCTCAGTCTTACTAATATACCTGCACTTTGGATTGTCCCTTGTCTCCTAACTAAAGCTTCTGCAATTTCATCTATCTCTTTAAGGAAATTACAGCCCTCCTATCACCCTCCCTCCCACACCACCCCACTACCACCCCGTCCAACTGTGAAGATGACAAAAGCCATTACCTGCTATTACAACCCTGAAACCCAGGGCTTCAGGCGGCAGTGGCTACAAATGATCAGTTCGTAACCATAACGGTACTTTCTGTTGCACCACATTTGTTTTAATCTGGCGGGCGGGCGGGCAGTGAGTGAGAACTGTTTTGTGAAAAAACCAACGTTATGTACCGTCATTAGAACCATCTCGCCAGGACCGTTCTAATGAGGGGTCATAACATATGTTTTTATGGAGAAATATAAAAGGCCATCCCAGAATAATCATCAAATTCTCATCTTATCTGGGCCACTGGTCCACTAACAGGGGTTGGACAAACCACAGGAACTTGTAGTTGGATCAAATAACCCTTAAAACAGTCAAAAAACCAGAAAACAGTGATGGCGAGCCTAACGGGCTTTCGATTTAAACAATGATGGCGAGCCTAAAGGGCTTTAGGCTCGCCTTCACTGTTTTCAGGTTTTTGACTGTTTTAATGGTTATAATATATTTGATCTAACGAAAGGCCCCTTTATGCTGGCCATCACTGTTTTCGGGTTTTTGACTGTTTTAAGGGTTATTTGATCTAGTTCCTGTGGACAAACAGGCAATGACGCTTACCGCTTACCGGTACATCTGTGGTCTTTTGCCTCTAGCTTAATTAATTAATACAACAGACACAGCGAGAGCTTTTATTAATTAATCATAAAATTAGATTAGACAACCAATAGCCAGACAAGTCAGCCCTCTAATTTTCAGTGAAAATTGTTTTGAGTGTCTGTAACATAGCTTGTGAAACTAAGTTATAGATAAACTGACCTATTTACATTTTGATGGTATTTCCTGAATGCTACATTAATAATTTGACCTATTTAAATGATCAAATTCCTGACTAAACCAAAAATAAATGGCTTTGATCTTTATATGCTAGATGTGTATTATACGTCTCAATTAACTTACCTAGGAAGTTGCCTATAAGCCATATTTGTCACACAGTATTATTGTATACATGAACTTAATCTACATCCTTCATGTGCTGCCCTCTATCTCAGTAATGAGGAAACTAACTCTCAACATTAAGCTCTTCTGTAATCACAGACAAATCAAAACATTTTTTATCAACATAAAACTACTCTATCTTTGATCCCAAGGTTGCAGATCTGACCTTGAGTATAGATAATATTCACAGCTGAACTGATAATGAAAACAGATGCTCCGTTCAGAATCTGCAAGGGAAACAATCAAAAATACTTGAAATTTTCAACCAGCAAAGATATTATTTGCATTGTCTCCCTTGCTATGACTGACGCTACACGAAAAGGTTTCTTATGGCATGGGTAAGTAATTCATAGTTTGAGGTACTCATCAGTCACCTAGCTGATAGTGTACAGCTGGCCATTGCAGGGGAAACCTAGCATGTGGCATAGTCCCACAAACAAAATTGCACATGTTGAATGTCTCACAAGTCTGTGAATTTACCTCACAATTAAAGACGGATCTGCATACATGTTGAAAGCTTGGTTTAAGAAATGTGAATTCTTTTTTGGTCTAATCATAGCCTTTGCAGTTTGCAAATGTCATGTATGAGCCTTGTATGCATGAGGAGCTCTTGCCAGACTGCACCAATTCACAGACTGGTTTAAGTCATTGCTGCATGCAGATGCATTAAGCAACCTTTCTACAGGACATGGCTCAATTATGGCTTGCCATATCATGCAATCACTGATTAATCCTATTAAATGCCCAGGGGGTGTTGCATTTTATAAAGGGGGAGGGGGAAATTATTTAGAGGAAATTATTTTAGAGCCTAAAAGAATAGTAAATCAGCCACTGCCAAAAAACTTCTAATAAACAGTATAAAGGTGAATGGATATACTTTTAGATGAAGCAATTCTATTTTCCCTTTTTTTTTTTGGCCTTTCTTCTCAGAAAAAGCCTCAAAAAGGCTGCTTTTATAGGAGCAAATTCTTTTCTTGAAGAGTGCATGGACTCCATTTGGAAGAACTATTAGTCCTCCAGAGAAGGAAACAGGAATTCATGTTTTTTTCGTTTGTAAAACTGATGGAAAACACAGAGGTTGGCAAGTTAACAATTGGGCGTTTATTAGGACAGGGGTATTGATTAGGATTAATATGGCATTTATTCCCAATTTCAAGCCTAAGAATTTACCTCACTGGACTGGTCCTCTTCAAATCACTGTTGACCCTTCCAACATCACTATGGCTTCTTATTACATGAGATGTCTTTAATTTCGCTGAAGTCCTCTTTGATTCATTCTCTTCTGACTGATATACACACTTTAATCCTCTGTCATTATGTTCCGAAATTGATTCTAAAGAAGAATTACTTTCTATCATGGAAGATCTTCCACTGTCTGTGCTCTCATAACCAGAACTACTTTTTGTGGGAGTAATACTTCCAAGGCTATGGCGTTTCTGAGGAGTTTCATTTGGAGGTTTAAGCTGAAACTTAATTGGCCCAGGACTTGTGCCTGTTGATTTAAATATACATGTCATTCCATCCTGCTCCTCTTCAATACTCTTAGACTCACTGATGAGTTCTGTTGACTTTCTGAAGTTGGCTGGAGAGCTGATGTTGGAACCATATCCTAATATTTGTGGTCCAAACAAAGCCTTGTAACAGGGATTGTGGCAATATGGTTTTCCCTTTCGCTGAAAAAAAAAAAAAATAAAAAAAATAATAAAACTTAGAGCAAGTGAGCAAGAGCTCAACACCAGCAAGCATCACTGCTTCATGAAATAAAACTTACCGGTAATGCAAAATACACAAACTATTTATATGCAACAACCAAAAGCAGTAAAAGTCCATTCAAGAATTTCAGAAATCTCATCAAAAGGAAAACAAACTTTTATGTAAGATATCTAGTATATGAAATATCTAATATAGCATATCAGATATATTGTATGCCTATTTAAGATATCTCCCATACTGGACTAAATGAGATATCTCATTTGCTGATAAAGATATCTGAGATGCTATACTGGATCTCTGATAAGCTATAAGATTATCCAATAATAAGATAGTCCTTATTTACCATCATATAAGATATTTGATATATTATATATGGATAAATCAGATATCTTATTTATCAATTCTGATATAAGATATCTTCTCCAGCATATCAGATACCTTTGTTTAGCATATCAGATATCTTATAAATCATACGTCATAAATATTAAATCAGAAATCTAGCTTTCATATATATATAGATTGCATATAATACTCTATATGTAGGGTAATAAGATATACAAAATAGGAAATATGATACCTGATTTTACCAATTCAAATATTTTTTATTTCAATATATAAGATATCTATTTTTCATAATAAATATGAAAACAGCGTTTCATCGCAAATAATATCAAGGTATCATTTCCTGTGTATTAGCTGGCTGACTTCTAAATATGCAGCTATTATCCTTTATAATTTATACTTTGACCCATTTATTAAATTGTATGTTATTTCGAAACATTTTTCATTGTACAATGTAACAAGTTTATTCAAAATATATTATATAGGGAAGGTCCCTAGTATATTTTTCTGAGAATACCAAATCTTGATCAAGTTTCTACGAAATGACTGCATGACTATTTATTTCAAACCAAATTCAAAATTTTAACTATTAAATTTTCCCACAATAAATGCTGGGTTGTATGGGTTAATACTTTCAAAATATTGAGGTGTACGTGTACACCGCCATGTTTTTCTGTCACTTTATAAAGGGGCATAATTTCTGTAACATCCTGTTTGCTTCCATGGATGATGAAGCTCTTCCAAAGGGGGTCTATACTCTTTAAGGAAAGAATTTGCTCTTAGGAGCAAATTCTTTCCTTGAAGAGTTGACCCCTATTGAGAAGGGAGACAAATATGAAAATGGCTGAGTTGCTTCTCCTGAAAGTGTACCCATTTGTATTATGTGAATGCAGTCCACCAGCTCAACTGTATGGAATGCCAATTTACTAAATATTCCCAAGTTTGGATATTGGGTTATTCATTTAAGGATATCCATAATTAATTTTTTGGTATCCCATATTTTGAGATATGGTATCACAAAATAATATTGGATATCTTAAATTATTTCTGGATCCACACTTTGACTGTAGGGAATAAATAGTAAAACCTTTCCTTATATGATGTTCAATTTGACTTTTGGATATCTATAATAAATCAATTTTTGTATATCCAATATTAATCATATTTTTGGATATCCATAATTATATGATGAATATTCATCACTTAATATTAGGCTATCTAAAAATAGAATTATGGCTATCCAATATTCATCATGTTTTTCTGATAATTATTATTCAAAATTAGATAATGAATATCCAAAAAATGAGTTGAGGATGTCCATAAATCAAATTATGGATTATCCAAACATCAAGATGAATATTGGACATCCATAATTGCATTATGGATATCCAAATATTGAAATCTGGATAGCCATAAGTAGGGAATAAATAGTAAAAAGGTATTTCATACAATACTGGACAACTTTGACTTAGCCTTACTCACCTGTCTTAAGTGTTGCACAGCAAAGGCTATGATCAGGTTGACTGGATGGTCAGATTAGCAGCTAGGCAGAACACTGTATTGGTGCACAGCCATAACCATAATGTAATGCACTAGTCATTTGTAACCACTGCCTACTGGGTAGGGTGGGGGATAGTGGGGCTAAGGTGCAGGGCAATAACGTTTTTCTTGTCCCCACAGTGCCAGGGAAGTGCTGGGGTTCTAACATTTGGATCTTTACCCCAGTGGAATGTTCTGTTAATTACAGAGTGGGGCTAAGAGCACAGCTTTAACCATCAGAGTGTCCCTAGAGGGTGGGGCTTAATGCTTATACCAGGGCACTATAAAATGAAAAGTCATTAGCCCTGCTATTCCCCGTAGGTGGGGGAGCAGTGGTTACAAATGACTGGTGCAAAACCTATGTGTTCAGAAAGATGTGCCTGAGTAAACAGCATAGACCAAGATAAGACTACTTCTTGCAGCAATCTATTCAGAGTCTGCCCTGTTTGAAAAACCCTGATAGTTCAAATGGATTGGTCTAAATTGGAAGACAATAAAGCCACTTAAGGTGATTGGGTACACTTTCATGGGAAGCAACTCTGCGATTTTCAATCAGTTGCTTGCCTTCCTTCTTGATGGGGCTCAACTTAGAGGAAAGAATTTGCTCCAGTATCCTTTAAAAGTGAACACTACCATAACATGCTTAAGTTTTGGCACACCTAAAATAATAAATTTTCCATTTGTCCCAAATGGAAAATTAATTATTTAAGGTGTCCCATTATTTAAGGACATTAGGGTATTTTATTTTTGGAAGGGTTTCGTCAACTGCACAGGGTAATCAATTCCGCTAATTTTCGCTTCCTGCAGAGACTGTACATCATTTTTGGCTTCCACTGAGACTGTCTGCGATCTCTTGCTTCCTACAGAGACTACTGTCCTCGAAAATTGGCTTCCTGCTGAGACTTCCGCGTGACTCTGCTTCCTGCCGAGAGCCTCGGCAGTAAGCAGAATCACGCGTACAGTCTCGTCAGGAACCCATTTATCATGTACAGAAGTCTCGGCAGGAACCCATTCATCATGTACAGAAGTCTCGGCAGGAAGCAAGAGATCGCGGACAGTCTCGGTGGAAGCCAAATATGATGTACAGTCTCTGAAGGAAGCAAAAATTAGCGGAATCGATTATACCCTGTGAACTGGAAGCCACAAAAGTTGTTCCATTTGTAAAAATGGTAGAAAAACATTGGGATGTAAAACCACTGGCTGACATGTCCCAATATTTTGGCTACTTATGGTAGATCGCTCTGTGGTGGGTCAGATCATTTCTCTGAAGTCGCATATAGCAGAAAGATCAAATCAGTTGAGGGCAAGATTAATTACCTTTTTATACAGATTTTATTGATCAATTGTTGCTTAAGGTTCATACATGTTACTACTTCTGAGTGAGATGAAATCTCATGGAATTTACTCTTCTAGAAACAGATTCCCATCAGATTTTCAATTTCACTTTTTCTGATGTTCCAAATTTACAGTTATAGGGAGATTTCTATTGTTTCTTGCATACAAACACTTGAACGGAAATAGATTTCAAAAAGAGTCTCAATTTAATCATGTTATTTAAAATTTCATGAATTCTTATATAGGTCTGACATATTGCAGCCCAGCGCTTTGTAGTATGTACGCTTAGCTAAGGCAATTAAGTTTTATCTTAACAGATCTTTAAATTTGAACATGTAGATTTTAAGGTGTATGGGTATATTTAAGGTGTATGGGTATACCTACATGTTTTCCTTCCATTTTTACAGAAAGATGAAACTTGTGTTACTTCCTGTTTGCTTTCCTGGACAATAAAACTGGGTCCACTCTTGAGTTGCAAATTCTTTGACTTAAAGAGTTGACCCCCACTGAGAAACAAGAAAAAAATGAAATGGCAGAGTTGCTTTCCCTATAAGTATATATTCACCTTAATGTCACAGTATTTCACAAGCCTGTGGGTCAAAGACTTCATGATTGTTAAGTTTTGTCCACAATGGGAGCGTCTTTATGCATCTCCCAATTAACCTCGTGTGTATCACACAACTTACCCTAATGTGCTTAAGTATTGGGACACCCAAAAAAAATTTCCATTTGTTCCAAATGGAAAATTCATTATTTTTAGTTGTCCCAATATATACGCACATTACGGTATAAGTCTCTTATAATGGGGAAAAGTAGGCATTGCTTTTATTGTGTGTGTATTTCAGTTCTCATATCGACATTCCCCCTGCACCTCAGCGGAATGGATCCATAGCCGCAGTAACGGGGCGCCGATCGTCCATCCTTGCTTTTATTGCCTATGGGCTGAGCCGCATATATTATTACCTCTGCATGTTGCCCTGGGGTGAGGACTTTCCCACATTGTTCACACTTCAAACAGCTAGGGTGCCAGTTTTTACCAAGAGATGTCTTCCGTTCCGCTGTAAATTGAAAGTAAAGGCCTAATTAGTATGTGGTACGGACAATGTAAGGTGAAATTATCCCATATGTAACGAGATATATGGAAAATTATCTGTAAATTATCCCTGTTACCCCTATTTATGTTCGTGATCTCTCTTTAGTACCATCTCATTGAGACGGTGCTAAATGAGGGATCATCAGCTATGTTTCGTTGAGAATTAACGAAAAATTATCTTTGAATAATCCTCAAAATTAAACTCACCGTATCTGGAGCTCTGGACTAACAGTTAGATAATCCTGCGCAGGTGGGACAAAACTATTTTACACCACTCTCATCAGTGTAGACCTTGCACATTATGCGTGATACCCTTTGATACCCTAATGTGCTTAAGTATTGGGACACCAGACACCATTAATTTTCTATTTGTTCCAAATGGAAAATGCATGGTTTTCAGGTGTTCAACTATTTCACTTAATTTTGCCTATTGGGAGATGATTCTCATAAGATTTTCAAATCTCACTTATTTTTCAGTATTCATGAAGGCCTTGTTTGTTCAATTCCTTAAAAGGCAATTCGTATTTCAAGTGTTTAATTTGTTTCTTTATGAAAAACATTCATTTGAACGGCTTTAAAAACCTGTGTACATGCAGTCTAGCTGCATACAGCCTAAAATTTTTTTGTAATTAAGAGTCTTACTTAATTAAATTAGATTCCCACTTAAATGAGCAGCGCTTTGTTGAAGGGGTAAGAGAGGGATAATTTTCCAAATTTCTGCAAAAAAACCCCATATATTGTGGCCCTTTATTAGAATAAGAAAAATAATTTCTGGGTATCCCAGGTGTTGCCCCTTATTCTTATCTCAGGAGCTCTGAATGCTTCTTAACAAAAAGAAAAAAAAAAAAAAGAAAAAAAAAGAAAAGAAAAGATATACCACAGGCTTTTTAAACCTGTGTACATGAATATTTTTTCTTGTAATAAGAGTCTTACTTAATTTTATTAAATTCCCGGATATTAGATCTCAGATTACAAGTCCAGAGCTTATACACACCGGGAAGACGGCAATCGAAAATGATTGTGCAATCGACGAACACGGGTCAAAAACCGTTAGAAACAATGTTTTTGATTGCCATTTGCAATCTCAATTTGCAATCAAAAACGCTGTTTCTAACCGTTTTTGATCTGCATTAACCAATTGTTAAGAGCCTTTTCGATTGCCCCCTACCTTTTGTGTTATATTTTACCCCTTTTTTCCATTTTATTAGAGACACCATGCAGGTTATCATGTAGTCTAGGTACTAGACTGATAATGAATTTTTATCACATAGTGAAAAAAATAAGTTTTCATCCATTCTACTATCCAAGATGGCCACCATGGGGACCATTACTAAAAATAGCACAAACATGACTATGGCCAGTCTATAAATAATGAGTCTGCTTGCTCCCTTTCTTATTGATACATTATCAGAAGAAGTTGACCCAGAGAGTATTTAGACTAGCCACAAATACTGAACTTATATATTAACTATATTATAAAAATTGAAGTTATAAGGTGAAAATTCTTCTTCGCCTAGTGACTAGGCTAGTTACCATGTACAAGGAAATAAGTTACCAAATCAAACTTTCAGGAGCAAGAATGTCTCCAAAAAGTTGTTGCATGTGCTTGCGAGTATAAACACACTTTTTTTGCTTGCCCCCAGCAAATGAAGCCTGGCAAAACTTGACTGACACGTGACAATGAACTGTCAAGTGAAGAATTTGGTCTTGTCATTTAAATTAGCTGATATTTACCACACAATCTGACAAAATAACCAAGACCAGACCAGTCTGGATAAAAATATTTCCATTTCCACGCAACTGCTATTTTCACAGTGCTGAGACTGACAATGACTTTCTGTGCTGCTGCTACAGAGCTCTAGATAAGAGGGAGTATTTGGTGATAATTAGGGATAATTTTTGTTATTTCTGCATAAAAACATATGTTGTGACCCCTCATCTGAACCGTCTCAACGAGACGGTTCAGAAGAGGGGTCACAACATATGGTTCCCTCATCTGAACCATCTCAACGAGACGGTTCAGAAGAGGGGTCACAACATATGGTTTGAATGAGAAATAAAAAAAATTATCCTTCAATTATCATCAAATACCCCCCTTATCTAGAGCTCTGTTAACAGTGCAGAACAGATGAAAATGATAAAGGTGGCCACAATGGACCCAGAGCTCAAGATATGAGGGACCTTTTTGTGATAATTAGGGATGATTTTGTTAATTCATGATGCATAAAAAATGTACGTTGTGACCCTTCATCAGAACCCCTCACTGAGGTCCCAGGCGATTGTTTAATAAGTCTCCACAATCAGTATGTAAAATATGTTGTAGACGAGGAACTGTTAAGGTTCAAGTCTGAATAAAATCTCTTCTGTTCTGTTCTGTTCATAATCTTTAGTGAGACTTCCTAATTTTTGTTCCAAAACCCTGTTTAACAAATGTTGTCTTGCTATTTTTTTCTGAAATTTCACAGTGTATTTAAATAAAGATAAAGGTCTCACTGTTTATTTTCCAGAACCTCACTAAATTTTATTTTCAGAACTTGATATGTCTGTGAGGTGGTTAAGAGAGGGGAGAGTGGTTGGGGATCACAACATACATTTTCAAGGAAAAATAAGAAAAAATACCAGTTAATAACCTTAGGGGGAATGGAAATACTTTCAAAGGAAGCAACTCTACTAGTTTTTACCTCCCTTCTCAGTATTGAGTAAGTGTCAACTCTTAAGGGAAAGAATTTGCTCCTCCAGGAGCAAATTCTTCCTTTCAGGGTAGACCCCATTTGAAAGCACTACCTCATCCAGAGAAGCAAACAAGAATTCATGAAAGTTAATATTACATTATTTTCGGAAAAGAGGCAGGGGGCATTTATTAGAGCAGGGGCAATTATTAAGATTAATATGGTATCTAAAAGTGCAGCCTAGATGCACTGGTGTAAAGAATCAACTTCAACATTTATAAAAAAAAAAAATCACAATGGGTGTGATATATTCTTTGAAAACTGTGTATCCGTGTGAATTAATAGATTCACGTTTCATGTTTCAAATAATTTCAAGATATTACACACATTTTGATGTCAGTTTTAACCTTACATGTTTACTTACAAGGAAATTATTGTTGATACAATGATTTTTATTGCCACTATATTAAACTGCAGGTCTTCAAATCTTTAGGCCTATTTACCTTGGAAACACTGATAGTAAATTCAAATCAAGTCTGGGTCAACCCTCCTCACTTGATTAAATGGCCAGACTGAATTGCAATATTTCATATTATTAATTTACGCATATAATTAGATGGAAATCCTAAAAATGCTTCTAGTAAGTAAGTAAGTAAATTCTTTATTTAAAGAGGGTTACTCATTAATATAATTAGATGGAAATCCTAAAAACTTCTAATACTGCATATCCAAAGGTCATACGATATGACTGATATTCTCTCTTTATTCCCAGTATATCCATAAATGGAATGTAGGATATCACAAAATCAAGGTGAATACTGGGTATCAAAAATCAAATTATGGATAGCCATACTTCTTATTTGGAAGTCCGATGTTTATTTTCTGACACCATAAAGTAATTATAGATATCCTAAATTATTTATGGAGTATAGATATCCTAAATTATTCATGGATAGCTTTAATATGATATCCATTCAATTTAGATCTCTAGAATGATCCAATGCTCATTTTGATTTTGTGATACCCCAGATTCTGTTTGGGAACATCCATATTTTTATTTTTATTTGGGTCATCCAGTTTGATTTGGATATTGATTTTGGAATTCATTTTTTTTCTATTTCAACTGTTCACCCAATATTTGGATGTCCATAATTTGATATAAGGATATCCATGCTTCAGTTTCTGGATATCCATAATTTAATTAATGGATATCCAATATTCACCTTTGTGCTATCCAACATTCAATTTATGGATATCCATAATTCATTTTGTGGATATCCACAGTCTTGAATATCTAAACAATGGATAAAACTATGGTTATTTATTTAATGGATTTCACTGTGATGTTGCATGGATATCAGTATGGTAATTACCAATTATCAGATGATGGATAACAAAATTTCAGGAGATAAATAGTAAAAGGGCACAGTGTCCTCACAATCTTGATAAAATTATATCTATGTCCCATCTCAAACGTTATTGATCATAATTTCAATATCAGATTATGAAAATCTTGTCCCATTCAGTTTCCAGTAGCTCCCCAGCAGGCACATGACGTCGAAATGACGTCGTACTGACGTCGATGCGACGAAATGACGTCGTACTGACGTCGATGCGACGAAATGACGTCGTACTGACGTCGCATCGACGTCAGTACGACGTCATTTCGACGTCATGTGCCTGCTGGGTCTTCTCTAATCCACTCCTGAGTTCTCCTCTGCTCCAGTAGCAAATATTACTACCAAGACAGACGAAAGGGTAATAAGGTTGTAATATTACAGTGTTCTCCCCAGAGATTTCAGAAGGCATGTCGCTTTCAGTATAAATATCAGATTTCAACCTGTTGATCAATTTCTAAAATCCTTAATATTGCAATATTTTGTCAAAATTTGCCTAAATCTACATTACAAATTTATTGATGATCCCCAACCCACCCAAAACAATTTTACTGACTAAGAAATGAAAATAATAACACTTTAATGAATTTTCATTAGAAATTAAGGCATGTTGCAAAGGTGGTTATAAGAGGAAGGCATGTTGCAAGTGACATGCCTTAAAGGTCTGGGGAGATCCCTGTAATATACTATTTCCCCTACCCCAGCTCAATAAACTAGGCTACTTACCAAAATAGACAGGTTTTCCACACTTTGAACACTGGTTATCCTGCATAGTTCATGTTCCCGCGCACCTGTCAAACATCAAACAACTTTCAAGTTCTCAGCTAAATCGATGACCCACGTAGGTTACTTAATAAAAGATAAGAACAATCAATAATAAACACATAAAACCCAGAAGAAATGTTTGACCGATTTGAACACACCTTTCTACAATCTAAATCCTGTCATTCTTTCACAATACGTGTGTATACAATACAATCTTTGGGATCGAGTCGGGAGAAAACGTCTGTGGTGGCTAATTTGAACGCCTCAGGCTTTGACCAGATTTACACATGCATAGTAGGCGTATACTGTCCTATTCTTGTCTGTATGTCTGTGTATGCTCTGACAAGACCGTGCATGTTCGCAGCCTGGTCCGAAAATGTACAATTCGCATATACTTAAAGGTACGTTTTCCTACCGCTCCTTTCCTTTCATGTGTATTTAGCCGGGAATACATGACGCGCGACGGTCCCTTGAACAGGATTTCCATTTAATTGGGGGAATACCCGAACTTAGCACGCGTTGTTGAAGCCCTGGAGGGCTTGATTACTTACAGCTTGGCACTTCTTATTCCTAACATTTTATTTTTTCTTTCCTTTTCTGACTTTTCCCGAAATATAACTTCTGGTTTGCGACTTCTTACTATTCAGTTTCACTTTCTTATTTCTAAGCTTTTCCTTCCGACGTCTGTCTTCTAACTTTCGATTTCTTACTTCTGACTTCCAACTTGCAAAAAATCGGAAATAAGAAGTTGGAAGTTGTAAACGTCCCCAAGAATTCTCCTCACCTCGATACAGTCACGCACGGTACTGAAAATTCCGTTTTTGGATGTAGGGTAGTATTAAGTTTGTAAAAAATGACCGCACTAATATTTCTTTGATTTTCCTACAAAATATATCAAAAGATTTGTAAGATAGTGTAGAATACTAGGATAACACAACATTTTTGACTTAAGATCCGTGCTTTAAGAAAAACGTAGAAAACTGAGTAACTTTTTGCTCATTTTCTCTATTTTCCCTATATACTATTAGGAAATGATGGCCAATATTAATCAGAGCAAAAATGACCGCATTAAATGTAAACTTAAAAGTTTGAAAAAAAAAATCTATGTGCAGCTAAAAAAGTGCACTATATTGACCTAACACAACATTTTTCATTTTTTATTCAAGGAAGACAAAAAAAAAAAAAAAAAAAAAAAAAAAAAAAAAAGAAGAGAAAAACTGTCAATGTCCTATCTAATTTAATGCTATTTCAAGCTCACGCGATATCGTCGTTTACAGGTAGATTATACGGGGCTGAGGAAAAAAGTTGCCCATGTAAGAAATTGGAAGCCGGAAATGAGAAGTAGGAAGTCTGAAGTCTTGAAGTTGGATGGACTTGCGGCATATCCAGACGATGGGCGGAGGGTGATAATGAAAGGCTGTGTACAATGGAACCCTGTTTACGGTTGAAAAGATTTTTGGCCTCCAGCAGGAACCCGGGACCGCTAGATCAACTGTCCAGCGCTTAACCCGTTATGCTAACGGGGCTGCTTTGAACTGAAGAAGTTGGAAGTTCCTCCAGGGCGTCCATATTATTCAGACTTGAGCAGTCTTATAGTTTTGTCGACATGTATATCTTACACATTTTGCTCCTCATGATCGGCAATATGACCACGGCCCTTTTTTTCTCATATATTAATCATATTTGAAGCCATTTTAAATCGTATACCCATCCATTCCCCTCCGTTTCTCCATTTATTTTACATATTCAATTTAAACTTTCGGTGTAAGCCATTATGGCTGACGTTTCCATTTAAGGTCATCGAAGTTTCTTGGATGCGATCCCTACGATACAAATGCGGATTTAAGCCCAATGTTCTGATGTAGCAGTATAACCAAATAGATGCAGTACCGCAGACCATAACAAACTGGCACACCTGCAAAGTATTTGAGCTATCCGCTATAAAGGACATACGTCACTAGATGTCTGTCATGTAATGTTATTTTCATCTCAAATGTACTATTCTTTCCTGTAAGTCTTTATTTAGGATATAGACCATGCAGACAGTGGCTAGCGGACTTGTGAGGCAGAATCTTTCCTGTTCTTACTCTTTCTGTTGTCAAACCTAACACTCAAGAATGGTCTCTCTCCAGCGGGGATAGTGCTCATTCTTCCCATATCCCAGCAGTGTTCAGTATCAAGGCTCATGATGCCAAGCTTGTTGCAACATTGTATGCAGTCTGATCCTTGCACTGTCATGGCGGGGGCAATTCAGAAGATAATGTGTTGAAGTCTCACATTCTCCGCACTCACACTCACTTGACATGGCAGTGACCACGTGCACCTTATGTTGGTATTCGTTGAAGGTGAATCTCCATTTCTGAGCTGGGTTAAGGCTTTGAGCCCGCTAGTAGATGGTAGATCGATCAGGCCCTTCTCTTCTACTGATGGTTTGAATTGGAAGAATCTCTGTGATTTCCTACCTTTTTCTGCAAATTTCCTGACAGACTGGCTTTCTTCTTGCATGGTCACCATTCTGGTATCCTTGAGCAGTGATGCTGCTTCAGTGGCAGCTTCCTTTGCCAGCTAGTCTGCCAGTTCATTTACCAGGATTTCAGCATGGCATCGAGACCAGAGAATGTCAACAGTCCATTCATTTTGGAATAGCTCTCCCATTCCCCTCTTAACATCTGTGTGCAACTGTACGTAGAATGCCCACCGTCATCGTTCCTGTCTGGGGCACCGAGGTGATAAGTGTCTGTTGTGGGACCGTTGTGGTTTAGATGGATGTGGATTTTCCTTTATGCCCATGCAATATTGAGCCGCGACACGAGAAAACCAACAAAGTGGTAGTGCGCCCAGCGCTGACTCTGATCAGCCTAGGCATCCGCTTAGTCGGACCAGACTCTTCTCTAAGCGCTTAAAGGGTGGGTAAGAGTCCAAGTTAGCTCCATGCGGACAGCGAAGACTCTGATCAGACTGGGCGGATGCACAGTCTCTAGCAGAACCTCTTTGTTGGTTTTCTCGTGTCGTGGCTCAATTATGCCCTGCATGCTCAGAAGTAGGCAAGTCTGCTCCTCACCAGTTGTGATAAAGTCTGTATTGGTCCGTCTTGGGGACGGTCCTCTATACACTCAGAGCAAGCTTGATAATCAGGCTAGCATGTGACGTGGGAGGGATGGTTCCTGGCACAGGCTGGCAAGGACTGTGTTGTGGTCGGGATTGGTTTAAAAGTATTTTATTCAGTTAAGCCACATATATACAATTACAAATCATTTCAATGTAGGATCTGACGGTAAGCGCAATGCTTGTATAATAGTCATCTCCTATGGTCGGGATTGATGTGACCTGTTAGCATTCGAGTCATGGCATAGCATGTTTGCTTACACAGATACTGAAGGGTGTCTGATGATGGCTCATCTCATGTATTGTGGCCCCTCATTAGGACCATCTTCAGGAGACGGCTCTGGTGGTAGTGGATGTGGTGGTTGCACACCTGTGTCACGGGCTCTGTGACTGTGTTGGTCTGTTTTGTGGGCGAAAACTGGTATAAAAATTTCAGTTTTGCTTGAACTGAAGTTGTTTCCCTTAGACCAGTTGTGATATTCGAATGCGAAAAAGTAGGATGGACAAAGTTGGTCCTCTAGAAACCGGACATAAATAATATCAGGGGCGTAGCTAGGGGGTAATGACACAGCACGCACAACCATGTTTTATACTCATTAAGGGCAATAATAAGGGGTTAAGCCGCTAAGACTTTTCAAATTTTCGTGTATGTTGCCAGTTAGTATTAAAATCATGCCCAATACACATCATTTCAGCATGAAATACGCAGTTGTGTGTTGAAATTTTGTCAATTTGAAAAAATTTCAATTTGCGTATAGGTAGCTAAGCCCTTGAAAAGGATCTTCCTTCAGAATTGAGCCGCGACACGACAAAACCAACAAAGTGGCATTTGCGTCCAGCGAAGAATCAGTCTGGTCAGAACCTTCGCTGTCCGCACAGAGTTATATCTTAGACCCTTAGCTACCCTTTAAGCGCAAAGCGAAGACTCTGTTTAGACTGGGCTTATGCCCAGCGGCTGATCTGAGTCTGCACTGGGCGCACATGCCATTTTGTTGGTTTTCTCAAGTCGCGGCTCAGTTTATCTTTACTGCAGCTAGTGTGAAATGTCGAGTCGCGGCCGTACAAAGTTTTCCCATACTTAATCTCAGTGCTGGTTATATAATTGCAGGTCCTTTAGTCAGTTTGAAAAATTTGCTGACGCCGGAGCTAGTGTGTGTGTGTGTGTGTGTGTATGTGCCTAGGCAGTGTTGCTGTCAGAGAGTAGCTTTTTTCCCATTAGTAGTCCCCCCCCACTCTCCCCCCCCCCCCCCCGAAAAATGACTACAATTTTTCCATAGTAGAATTTCTCGCCGGAAAAATGGCTATATAGAAGAATTTCCCCCCCGGAAATATGACTATATAGACAATTTTCCTCGGGGAAAAACTACAATACGTGTTTTTGCATAGCCATTTTCCCCCTCTTTAGTGGATTTTCCCCTGGTTATACGATCGCAGGAAAACAGGCTACATGGTGGAATTTGCTCCCTCCCCTATCACAATCATGAGGCTCAGAACTGAAACAGAAATACGAGTAATACCAAATAAAAGATGCTGGAACCGCATGCATGTATCCATCAGTCTTATTTTTGTTTTGGAGAAAACTTGTAGGCATTTTGCTTTTCCGTGGCAGCCAAATGTAAATAAATAAATAAATAAATAAAGAAAGAAATAAAAAATAAATAAATAAAAAAAGCTTATGGGGTACGTGGTTGTGCGCATAAAGTTTTATAATTTGTATCATCTGTGCGTGCGCGCAGCAAAGTGCCTGGACTAGTGTTCGCCTTTCATGCAGGAGTCATAGGCTCGACTCTCTTGATTATTATTTTCAATCTTAGAACATCCCCACGCCCCGCTAAATCAAAGTTCCCCTTCATCCTTTCATCGTCGCGTTTGTACATCTTCCTGTAAGCTTTCGTGCGTATATACGTATATGTATGAACATCTGCGATGGAAAGAAATGACACTTGTTCTGTTTCAATTCTCGTAAAGACGTTCCCCAAGTGGTTCAGCAGTACGTAACCATAGCTGCACACACCTGGCGCCGACTGTCTCTAGCATTGACACAGTTCTATTCTGTTCTGTTTCTAATCTCTTGTTCTGTTTTGTTTCAATTCTCGTAACGACGTTACCTAAGTGGCTCAGCGGTACATAACCATAGTTGCACACACCTGGCGCCGAGTGTCCGTCCAAATGTTTCAATGCGTGCGCCTTTCTGAAATTTGTTATTTTTGATTTTATACGCCCGTTTTGAAAAAAACCGGACGTATTATGGCATGGCGCTGTCCGTCCGTCCGTCCGTCAACATTCTTGTGCGTACTATATCTCAGTAACCGTTTGAGATATCTTCATGAAATTTTGTAGGCATATATAAGAATGGTTGCTCTCCTTTTCTTCGTTTTGAAGTTGCATCCCTTTGATCAGATTTCTTAAGCTTTTTTGTGTATTCTTGTCTTGTGCATTCAATAACTTAGTAGCCATTTGGAATATCTTGATGAAACGTTATAGAAATGTGCATGATTACAAGACGGTGAGTCACATATAAGAATGGTTGTTCCTCCATACTTAATTTTGGAGTAACCTCCCTTTGATTAATTTTTTAGGCCAACCACGTTCCCCCATTCACTCCATAACTCCTTAACCCTTTGATATATTTCAATGAAATTTTGTAGGAATGTGTATGATAATGGGGCAATATACCATGAGCATGAATCACAACTCTGGCTTACTTACTTCCTGAATTATAAGCCCTTGCATCAATTTCCGTCATCATCATCATATTTCAATTCTCATATCGACGTTACCCCCGCACCTCAGCGGAACGAATCCATAGCCGCAGTAACGGGGCGCCGAGCGTCCGTCCACATCAATTTCCGTTTTACTCTGTAGCTCCTTAACTGTTGGGAATATTTTAACAAAGTTTTATGATGATGTGTATATTGTCAAGTAAATGTATTATGATCAAGAATGGTACTCTAGTTCATCTACTTTATGAATTACCTCCCTTGGTTGACTTTGGCATTTCTCAACTTCTGAGCAGCTTCACCGTGGAAGCTGATTTTGGTATACTAATAGTATTTGATGTGGTAGATGTTTCAATAACATTGCAGTCATTAATTACAGAGTTGTTTCCCCTGTTTTGTCTGCCTGTCCATCCTTCTATAAACACCCCTGTTTTGTCTGCCTGTCCATCCTTCTATAAACAATCTTGTTCATTCTGTAACTCCTTCATGACAATGAAACGGGCGTATTATGCGCCGTTTGCGAAGCTTTTGTTTAAAATAAATATGGTTGCTAAATTTGCATATTATTTTACGTGAATCGTTTTATTACCTCCCTTGTAGTGCCGATATATTTCTAATGCGACTTATTCCATAATATGTCTCTGTTCTATGCCGTTCATTTCTGTTTCGTTCCGCAAATTACTAATTGCCATACCAAATTCCTTAACTGTCCATTTTCCGGTGTGTGTGTGTGTGTGTGTGTGGGGGGGGGGGGGCTCTATGAGGTCCGAACAATCCCCTATATAGTTGTCCTTCCTATTGCTATTTTTCCAGGGGGAAAGGGGGGAACACTACTGCAACTGTCAGAGAGTAGTTCCCCCTTTTCCCCCGGAAAAAAGGGGACGACGACTATAAATAGTGAAATATCCAACCTCAAAGAGACACTTTTCCTTCATAGTCCCCCCCCCCGCCCCCCACCCCCCCCCCCCACACACACACCGGAAACACACACACGCTCGCACGCATGCACACACGCGCGAACGCGCACGCACGCTTGAGAACATATTCATGCCTATAGGAGTGTGAAGACAATGATATCTTTCCATTTCTTTCTTGCTTGGCAATTGCTGCAAAAGAAAACTAAAAACACGTTTAATCATTTCTCTGTCATTATTTCTTCCCAGACAGTCAGACAAGCATACAAACATACGAAAAGGTGCATTAGTGTTACTTTAAAATAGAAAATTAACCTTTTGTGTAATAACTCGCCATTGCTATTTATGCTCGCACAAAGGTACATAAATATACAAATAAGCACACACATACATACGCATGCAAGCTTGCAGGTGAAGATGTGTACACGCGCAAATGAACGCTTCCAGACAAACACTCATTTAGGCGTATGTGCACTAACACGAACACACATATCCTTTCTTGGCAGACACGGAAAGACGGTGGGTTTTCGATGTTTCTCCCCAAAACAAAATAAGACGGACTTGCGAATCTAGCTCCTATACTCCGACAGATACGCGCATTTGAACAAAGGGAGGGAGCAAAGTTTATCATATTGCGGGTTTTCCTGCAACCGTATTGCCGAGGGAGGGTGGGGCGAGATGCACTATAGAGGAGAACAACGGCTCTGTGAAAACACGTATAGAGATTTTTCCCGAGGGGCAGATTGCTACATAGTCAAACTTCACGATGTGTGTGTGGGGAGGTAGGGGTTGGGCGGGGGATTTCACTATGAAAAAAATCATAAATCATAGCATTTTCTTCCGGGAGGTGTGTGTGTGGGGGCTGGGGGGATACTAAGGGAAAATGCTACTCTCGGACAGCAACATTTGGTGTGTAAATCGTAAAAATGCATTTTGTAATTTAGTACATTTGTAGAAGTAAATGCATGTTTCTGCTTGGTGTGTGTGTGTGTGTGTGTGTGTGTGTGTGTGTGTGTGTGTGCGTGTGTTGGTGTGTGTGCGTGTGTTGGTGTGTGTGTCGGGTGTGCGGGTGAGAAAATCATTATTACAAATACCTGTATGCTTGGTCATCACTGCTCCTTTTCTTGAAAAAATCAGGTGAATTTGACATTTAGAATTTAATAATGGCACTTAATGTGTCAAATATACATTGTAGTTCAATAAATAAATTAGTGCGGAAAAGGGGGTATGCTTGAATGCGTAAACCCCTGTTTAAACAAATGAAAATATCTTGAAGACAGTGTACCTTCCAATTTTATTAATACAGCAACCAAAACGACCAACTCCACGGATTAACTGGAACAAAAGTAGCCTCAGCTAAGCATAAGCCATTTTGTTTCGCTGACATGGCTTTTAAATGGCCGAGGCTTGGCAATGAAAATTAATGGGCGTCAAATTAGTGGTGGACATGTTAAAAGTGATTTAATTATTTTTACATTGTTCATCACATGATACTCGACGATATATAAAAAAATATAAATATGACATATATGTTGATGAAAAAGGGTTTATATAAGTAAATATCAAAGGAGAATTTGAGGCGCAGAAACCTAAAAAAATTATTGAAAACGCATTTAGATTTGTAGGTACTTTAATACAATGAGAGTTCTGTTCTTATTGTAATATTTTGCAACTCTTTTCACAAACAAACGAAAACAATAGCTTTACTGCGTTACTGTGACCGTACATATGTGTGATGAAATATAATTCAGCATTGAAAAAGTAGACGCGTCTCTGTTGTCTTCATAACACAGTCTAAAATTTAGACACAGACTACTATTTTTTATTTTATTTCTTCAGCCTGTCAATAAAAGTATGTGACAGGCTTGGAAAAGATAAATGATAGGACATTCCTCGCAATGCATTGATTTACCTTCAGACCTAGATGCATTTGCAAAAATTATGATTATGACTTTTTTTTCCTTTTTTTTGTGCCGCAAATTACCCTTTGAGCTTTTCTGATAAAGTCACTATTTTGGAATTCTAATTGTCGCAAACAAATAAACCAGCAACTTCGGTAAATTTATATATCCCGCTGAAGTGGTTTTAATTTGTTTATGGTTTATTTTAAGTTTTATAAAATTTCGTTCAATGGTTACTTAGTTACGGCCGAACATGTAGATTGTAAAAACCAAATCAAGGGCAATAACTCTTGCATATGTGAGCCATTCTTAAACACTGCATCAGCATCACTGCCCTATGATGATAATTTTTAATCAACTTTCAAGCAATTTTGCTCACCTGTACCTTAGTTATGGTTAATTTATGGATTCTCAATCAATTCATGCACTACTGATGCGATTATGACAAAACTAAATGTGCACTGCTGTGTCATGAAAATACATAATTAGTTTAGGTTTCTTGCGACCCCTGGATTGGTAGTCTTGCGTTTTGAAGAACAAAAAAGATCTGATCATACAAAACTTGAAAATACATATAAAAACTTAGCCTGTCTGACGAACTCTGAATGATTTTTTTTTCGGTTTGAAATTTTGGTCCTGACCCCATGTCTAACATAAATAGGAAGAGATCACATATATCTTATCTTTTCAGACGGATTTCATGTTTTCTTTTTTTCGGCTTTAGCCGTATAACCTTACTATTGACCCACATTTAAATTATTTCATTGGCGAATATAAATACACCCGGGATTTGATGTAAGTGGCTTACTTTCGCTTTCTCTTTCTACTTTCAGTTTCATTTGACTGTTGGCCTATAAACCGTGTCGTGATGAATCTAGATATTTCGGTCCAAATCGCTTTTTGCCTAAGAACACTTCACCTTCTATATCGTTCATGTAAAATATGAAACCAACAAAATAACTTGACACAGAAATCGAAGGCGAACTGAAGTAATTGTTGCGGCTTAGTTGTTGATGTTGTATTGGAACTGCGACACTTTTGAGGTTATATGTGGGGCGGTCAGCCAACCAATCCTCATTGTTGTGTGCAACACAGACAATCAAAATTCAACAGCATTGCCGAAATCGAAGCCCCAACACCAACAACAAATTAGAATATCAAAATGCGCACCCGTACAATCTGATCAGCATATTCGATATCTTACATGTACCTGACTCATACATATTACAATACACACTTCTATTTAAACTAAGCCGATTATCTTTTTTAAAGATTTTTCTTGTTTCTAAATGCTTCAATTTTTATTTTAATATCCCCCTTTTTGTGAACTGTATAACAGATGACTTGCAGTATTACTGCCCTTCAACGGTATTTCAGTCAGGTCGAGCCGATGGAAGGATAATAATGTAAGGTCATGTGCTATGGAACCCCGTTTACGATAGAATTCCCCCTCCTGCAGGATTTGAATAGGACCGCTAGCCTGCACAGGGTATGCATTTAGACAGCACATGTGGGCTAATCGCGACTGAACCATGTCTTTCTGATTCTCATAACAGCGTTCTCTTAGAGGCTCGAGAGAAGCCCTGGTAGGCTAGTGGTAGCTCAGTGGCTTGCTAAGCTAGCGGCCCGGGTTCGATTCCGGCTGGAGGCAGAAAACCTTTCAACCGCATACAGGATTTAATACTCACATCCTTTCATTATCACTCTCCCATCGCCCTGATATGACTGAAATACTGTTGAAAAGAACGTAAAATCGCAAGTCATCCACCAGGAGACTCAGGGAATCGAACCCATAAAACGCATGTGCACCTCCTAGAACTGACTGACAACCAATTTTGAACGGATGATTGGAGCACATCTCACATGTGTGCGAAATTACGCAACGTTTGTTTGTCTCTACATAATGGACCTATCCGCGATGCATGTAGGAAAGCCCATTTGAATTATTCAGAGTGTAAGGTAAATTGGCTGGCCAGAGATACTTTTTATTAAACACCCCTATTTTGAATAATGAACGTCTCTATGATGGGAGAGTCAATTTGTGTAATAAGTGCGAACTGATTAGGACCTCCTCTCTAGATGATAAACTGATCCAAACACAAAGGAAGGGTCCATTTTATATTTGCCAAAATGTATTTTTCCTTTGATGACGCTCCTACAACATAAAATGGGCTGCTCCGAAATCATTGATGGAGGAGTCAATTTAAGATATATAGGGGTGAAGGGATTTGTATTACTATTAAATATTTATCTAACACCCCTACACTAAAATAATGAACTGATCCGAAATCAATGGAAGAGTCCACATAAAATATTTGGGGGTGATAGTTTTGTCGCCCTTATTTGACACCCCTACCATAAATAATGGACTACTCCAAAGGCATTCATGGAAGAGTCGATTTAAGATATTTAGGGGTGAAAAGATTTGTACTTTTAGTATTGTTTTGTCAGAGACCCCTACTCTAAAATAATAGATAGGTCCAAAATCGATGGAATAGCCCAGTGTTATATTCGGGTGGGGGAGGTATTGTCCAGGTTCAAAGCCCTCGAGCATTTCCTCTGTTTGAAAATGAACTAATCAGAAGTCGAAGATGGAAGAGTTTATTTTAAACATTCCGGGTGAAAGGACCATTGTATTCCAGTCACTCACAATTAGATAATCCTAGTAATCACTCAAAGTAAGATCAGATGACAAAAGGAAAATCTGTCCTGGGGCGATGTGTAGTGGGTGGGCTTCAATCTTTTAACACCCATCGTCTCAAAAAACGATGATGGATGACTTGTGAGTTAACGTCCTTTTTAACAGTATTTCAGTCAATCAGAACGATGGAAAGGTGATAATCAATGGCTTTGTGCAATGGAATCCCGTTCACGGGGTTGAACAGATTTCCACCTCCAGCGGGAATGAAACCCAGGACCGCTAGATCAGCAGGTCAGCGCTTAACCCACCATGCTACCGAGGAAAAGGGTATTGGCAAACGTTGCAGACCGGTTGGGGTTGTCGGACATTTTTTTCTCTCGTCTATCATTTTTTTTCTTTCTCCCTCTCCCCGGGAGACGGCCCGATATAGACTGAAATACTGCTTCAAAGGGCCGTTAAACCCAAAAACAAAAACAATCAATCAAAAAAAAAAACACAGTTCTGGAAAAAAATAGCATGAAAACGGCTGATCCTACACGTCCTAAGAGCATTTCTGCTAATTAACAGCATTCCCTGCCTTATAGCTATTGAAGAGTTGATAATTTTAAAGCTCAGTGTGTTAAGCGCTGGCCTGCTGATCAAGAGGTCGCGGGTTCAAGCCCGCCAGAGGCGGAGTTCTTTCCATCGTAAACGGGGTTCCATTGCGCACAGCCTTTCATTATCACCAGCCCATCGTCCTGATATGACTGAAATACTGTTGAAAAGGACGTAAAATCACAAATCATCCATCCATCTATTATTTATTTATTTTTCATTTGTATGGCAACGAAGCCAGGCCCCGAGGTTATAAAACTTTTTTCATGCTCAACTCAGCTGAGCATGAAAATGCTCAACTCAGCTGAGCATGAAATTTTCTCTGCTGATAAATATGAAAAATGCCAACTAATGTTGGCATTTTCATATTCATAAGCAGAGAAAATTTCATGCTCAGCTAAACTGAGCATGAAAACAACTGTATTTATGTGTAATTTACTATTTATTAGCAGGTAAAATTTCATGCTCAGCTGAGTTGAGCATGAAAAAAGTTTTATAACCTCGGGGCCAGTTAAACAGTATGGGAGCCTACCTGAGACATACAGCCAGTGTTGTTTCCCTTGGAAAACAAAATGAGCCGCGACACGAGAAAACCAACAATGTGGTTGTGCGCCCATTGCAGACTCAGATCAGCCTCGGCATCCACCTAGTCTGATCAGAGTCTTTGTTTAGCGCTTAAAAGGTAGCTAAGGGTCTAAGCTAGCTCCATGTGGACAGCGAAGACTCTGATCAGACTGGGCGGATGCCCAGGCTGATCTGAGTCTGCGCTGGGCGCACAACCACATTGTTGGTTTTGTCGCGTCGCGGCTAAAATATATAAAGCGGGATGTCACGTGTAGATGGGCATTGTGGCACTATTCAAATCAGCCAGTCAGTGCCTGCTGTCTAGTCAGAGTCTGAGCAGAGCTGTTCGCCTTTACATTAACAAGTGACATACGACGACTCTGGTTAAATGATGTCGTACTGATGCCGATGCGACCTAACTTGACGTCGCATCGACGTCAGTTTTACGTCATTTCGACGTCATGTACCCGCTGGGAGTCATTCTGATGTGCATAATTATGTCTGACCCCCAACGGGTGGTTCATGTCCTATCAATTTTTTCAAGCCAATGGACCAGGAAATACGCAAGTGGAGTAAGTGGTATCAGAGTTGTGATCAGCTATTGCAAAGTGAAGAACTAAATGTCGGGGCAAGAGTGCAGTTTTTCTAACCAATAAAGAACAAAGAATGAGTGATGCATGTCCCAACCTTTTTTGCTTGAAGATCAGAATTTCATTTTCGTTTTAACTTAGACGGTAGACGGTTAACAAAAGAAAGCCAAGCCCCCCCCCCCCCCTCCCCCCCCCCCACCACCCAGCGAGAAAACGAAAACGATCTGAAAGAGGAAATATCTTATCTTGAAAAAAACCTCAAAGATAATCGGCTTAGATAAAATAGAAATGTGTATTGTAATATGTATGAGTCAGGTACATGTAAGGTATCGAATGTGCTGATCAGATTGTATGGATGCACATGTTCATATTCATATTTGTTGTTCGATGTCGGAAATGCTGTTGAATTTTGATTTGGGTCTGTCTGTGTTGCACATAACTATGAGGATTGGTTGGCTGACCGCCCCACATATAACCATAAAAGTGTGGCAGTTCCAACACAACATCAACAACTAAACCAGCAACAATTACTTAAATTCGTCTTCGATTTCTGTGTAAAGCTATTTTGTTGGTTTCACAGTTTGCATGAGCGACATAACAGGCGAAATGTTCTTTGGCAAATAGCGATTTGGACCGAAATATCTAGATTCATCAAGACACGGTTTATAGGCCAACAGTCTAATGAAACTGAAAGTAAAAAGAGAAAGCGAAAGTAAGCTAGTTACATCAAAACCCCGAGTGTATTTATATTGGCCAATGAAATACTTAAAATGTAGGTCAATAGTAAGGTTATAGGGCTAAAGCCGAAAAATGGCAGAGATGCTTTCCCTGAAGGTGTACCCATTCCCTCAAATGAGCAGACACACAAGGGAGTGCCTTTTACCCTAAAAACGCTAAGCAATATCAAATTCAGAATTCGAGACTAGAGGGCAAACAGTGTAGATCTAGACGAGAAGGCTCTTTCCCGGTTTTCATAGCGTTGAATCGAGAGTACAAAATTCGCTTATAACCAGTAGTCGGAAATCATTATGTTTTGAGATTTTATCCGGAATCTGCTGCGTCATTTATAGTCATTTAGCTTCGAAAATGTAAAGAGGTAAGTTTAATATAATTTGCTCTTCGGTCTTTTACTTTCTTGCCCTGTACACTGTCAGGTATAGGTGGATAGTAATGAGTACAGTATTCAATTCGCCCTTGGCATGATTCTAAAACCATTTTGAGCCTTTTCTTACATGTTTCATAAAAATCTTTAAATAAACGGAAGGCGTTATCAATCTACAGTTTGTTAGTTTTGATAGTAGGACGAGAGCTAGGTTTTGAACGACACAAACTCGTGGTTAATTAGCTGTTCGGAATATAATTTCTGTGACGGCCATGAGGCTTTCATTGTACATGGCAATAAAGTAAAAGACCGAAGAGCAAATTATATTAAACTTACCTCTTTACATTTTCGAAGCAGAATAACTATAAATGACACAGCAGATTCCGGATAAAATCTCAAAACATAATGATTTCCGACTACTGGTTATAAGCGAATTTTGTACTCTCGATTCAACGCTATGAAAACCGGAAGAGATGGTACAGTTCGTTCGGATACTGTGATTGTGAACCGCCTCATCAGGACCTATATACGTTGTTTGCAAATTCAGCTATCTCCATTACAGGCGCCTAAAGTGTTAACTGGAATAGAATAAAGCAGAACTGATTCCAGAACTTTATTTGCTATCATTTGACAGTTTGATTCGATTCTTCCACAGTGTTAGTAAACTTTGCAAGAGCAAGCATGGAAGTGACATAAGTATATGATTCGGAGCACCAAAACGGCCAGTAATCCGGGTAGTGGTTGTAACCATGGAAATCTATTGGCGTCTTCTTGCCCAGCCATTTCCGCTTTAGGAGTAACTGATATTCGTCCTCAGAAACCACGCCTTGGAAGCCCAAAATATACATCGGCTGGGCATTCGAACTCATATTCCATCTGTTAATTGGATAGTAAGGCCAAGTCTGCAAAAGAAGGCAAACTTCCATTTAAAAACCAACAAAATTGTCTGATGTGTGTCTTTCTTGCATCCGAGAAAAAAGTTTTCATACAGCACTCGGATAATTTTTACAAAAGACATTTCTGCTCAGCAGGACCGGCCACCAGGATAAGCCTTTTTCATAAAAAGAGGCATTAACTACATGTATAAAACCTACAATATAACTGATATGAAAAATTGCAACAAAAGCTTGGCAAGCGGCGCATACTCGTATTTTTTTACATCTGGACATTTAGGCTACAGTTGAACAGCTTATCGGATTCTTTCGCATCTGACGAGGCTGACCAGAGTCAACAAAAAGCATATTCGGAAATCTGACCAAACTCCGTGAATTTGCTGATGGTGCATTAGTAATCTTGTAGAGCGACTCAAATAAGCAACAGAAAATAAAGGTCGATTTTTAATCTCTCTGTTAAATCTGTAAGGCCTTTTACAGAGTTGTTCTTACTTACAGTTTCTCCCTTCACAGAGCCAGAGAAGAAAGCATTCCATGGCTTATACTTGAAGCCGAATATATGCTTATTCAGGAAATTGGCAGACTTCTGTACGGTGACCTTGACATCTGAAGGCGTTCCTAAAAGTAAAATAAATATACAATCCTAAAAGTTTATTGTATAATAAAACTTTAAACAGTATTTGTATCTTACTGAAGAAGATGGGCTGGTTGTTGCGCTGCTGCGCAAAACAGCAAGTGATGATAAGAACTAGTCAACTGGCTGCTTATATTAGGTACTTATTTTGTATACTTTTCACTTCAGATTTTGAAAAACCCACAGGAGCTGAAACCAAAGTTTTTTTAGAAAGGAGAATTGCTACAAACAAATCAAAGACAATAAAGAATAAATAAGTAAAGTTACTACATAATGCGCTATTTAAAGGATGTTGCTTTGTGTATATTCTCGGATTCGTCTAATGCGTCTGTGGTTAACTTGAATAACTTCGTCCACTCACCTTTCTCCCAAACCAAGGTTTTAGTTTTATCATCAAACACCGTCCAAGTGCTTAACAGGGCGTTTATTGCCATGGCTGTTGTGAACAGGCGGTCCTCCCCTCGAACCTAGGAGAAATAGCTTAGTCCAGGGTTCGAGGTTATAAAACTTAAGAATAATCACAAACTCAAAATAAAGCACACTGATTTGCTGCTTCCGAGCATATGCTCGGAAGCAGCCAATCAGTCTGCTTTATTTTGAGTTTGAGAATGTACTCAAGTTCTATAACCTCTGGACCAGAGCTCCAGATAAGGCAGAGGTTTGAGGATAATTCTGGAACATTTTTCTTATTTCGCAATGAAAACATATGCTGTGACTTTCATTGCAACCGTCTCGGCGAGACGGTTCTAATAAGAAGTCATAACATATGTTTTTATTGAGAAATCTAAAAAATAATCCCTAAGTTTCAATCCTGTTTCCCCTCCTTATCTGGAGCACTAGTTTACATATAAAACAATAAGGTCAATGTAAAATCTATACTGAACAAAAAAAGAAACGTTACATAGGTAATTCATGAATTTTAAGCTAAAGAACACTATTTTCGAATAATGCTACGTTACTCTCCCCCGTGTCAGACACCAGACAGCCTTATTAAATAATCGGTTTGCGATTTGCATAAATTGTTACAGAATTATTCCACTTTGACTGAAAATACAATTGGCAATGTGGGACGCTAGATGCGCATGCGCAAGCGCTTAAATTTTTGCACTTTCGGATTTGCCTTGTAACCGCCAATAAGAAACGCTATGAACCGTATGACACTTAACCAGCAGCTCAAAGAAATAAGATGTTAAAAATAATGTGTCTTTGAAATTGTCTCCCTTGCAATTAAAAGTATAGCAAATCATTTACTCCGATTTGCCAGCACGTTTGAATAAAATTTTCAAGTTTAATTCATGCATCTTATTCCAACTTCTCCAGACAATGGTTCATGATGAAAAAGTTTGATCAAACTGGTTAATTGTCCGTGGTATATCACCTATTATTGTCTATGCGAGTTTCAGTGCATAGCATGAAAGTCAGAGTCAAGTGTCATGAAAAGCGATATTCCAAGCCTTGTGCTTCATTGATCAACCCTTTGGAAGCGGCGATGGGACCGTTTTTGTAACAACTAATGCCTGATAAACGTCTCAGAAGTGACTTGCTCACATGGGCTGACAACTTGAGTGAAACAGGGGTCTTCAAAAGGCACCTTAAAATAGCAATTTCAAATTCTGACCCCTCATTGAATCAAACTGATCTGGAGACATTAATCTCGCAGCTTATGTTGTGATATTCATTTTCTTAAATACGGATACTTTTTGGCTGTTACATATAAAATAAAATTGGAAAAGTCTTAATTCAGTTCAAAGACAACGTGATTGCATGTAACGTTTCTTTTTTTGTTCAGTATATTTGAAACAAGAGGTCCAAATGGTCCTGAATTGCTCACCCAAAATAAAGTGCATTCTGGTTTATAAGAAAGCATATAAGAAAGTAGGTAAATGTAACGATGAACTATAGTGACAACACCTTAACATGTCCATGAAATCTATATTCCTACACATTTCCAGAACAGCAAAGCAGAACAAAACTATGGTCATTATAGCAAAGCAGAAAGTGACATTTGCTGAGTCAACAGCTAACTCCAATTTTCTACTTAATTATGGAGGAAAGGCGCATATCTTAATTCCCGGTCCTGTGCAAAGTAATCAACCATTCAAGATAAACCCAATTTCTCTTTTGAATGACGGATTGTATACTTTGAACCATCCTCCCCATCTAATCGGACTGCCCGGCCATGCTGGCCGATGGAATGAAGCTCCAGACTTATGGGTTTATGTCCTGGCTTTCTGATGAAATCAGCATTTCAGCACTTCTTAAACCTTTGTTATACTATGGCGGGAGGGCGAAGTGGGATAACGTAATGATTAGTTAGTTCAAAATCTCAAAACCTGGCACTGTTTTTATATAGTTGCACTATTAGTCTGAAAATTTAAAGCTGACAAATGAAAATCCAGGCAAACACAAGAACACACTCAATTATACTTTTTTCGTTCAATTCTCATTACGATGTACCCATGCAGGAGCCCCAATTGAACGAATGCATAACTCGCACCTCCTCCGTGACATCTCTTCTTCGAAGACAACGAGTTTGTCGATGTACGTATTGTTTGTACTTTTAACTTACTTTGGTGCGATTTGTGAAGAAATCTAGGTCTCCATCCCCAAGAAAGTCGTCAAAGTAATCTGTATTATCTGAGAGATCTATCTGCGTCGCATTCAGAACAACATATGTCATATGATCACGGAGAACTTTACCAAGATTCTGCCGCACTGTCTCGAGAACCTGCAGTAGAGTTATGTTGAATGCATAAACCTTTTACAGAGACAGCTCTAACCCGGAAGTTTTTTTTTTATGTTTTACGGCCCTTTCAAAACTATTTCACTTACATTAAGTCAACCCTAAGCAGAACTGGGCGAAAAGCGAAGCTCGCAGAGAAATAATCAACTGATCCTCCGCGAGAAGAACGCGTCTTTCTCACTTGTAAACCCAGGTAGGCTCGAATGGCACACAATGGTGAGAGACCTACTGTTTAAGAGTCAGCGCTCTTATCCACCAGGGCTCGTATTCATAAAACCACTTAAGTCGTTGCTATGCTGTTGCTAAGGCTAAATTTCTATAAAGGAGATTTCCTACAACAATGGAATTTGCTTTGGAGGAACAGTCTTTGTAAGGAACAGTCTTTGTAAGACTGTTCCTCCAGAGCAAATTTCATAGTTGCAGGGCATCTCCTTCAAAGAAATTTAGCCTTAGCAACAGCATAGCAACCACTTAAGTCGTTTTATGAATACGGCCCCAGGCGTCGGATGCCCTGACCTGGAAGTATTTTGGCTATCTTTTCATGAAGGATAACTCTTATGGGTACTCTTATGGGTCTTATAACTCTTATGGGTCTAATAACTCTTATGGGTACACTTCCATGTTTTTTCCACCATTCCGACCATAGGAATCAACTTTTTTTGACTTTCTGTTTGCTTCCCTAGACGGCAGGGTGTACTCGTAAAGGAAAAAATGCTCATATGGGAGCAATTCTTTCTTTTAAAAGTTGCCTCCTTGACATGGGAAGCGAAATAAAATTGGCAGAGTTGCTTCCCTTGAAAGTGTACCGATTCACAGGGAATAGTTTGCTTCCAGACAGGAACAGCTTCTTCCCAGCAGGCACATGACGTTAAAATGACGTCGAACTGACGTCGATGCGACGTAATGACGTCGCATCGACGTCATTACGACGTCATTTTGACTTCATGTGCCTGCTGGGTTTCCTGAAGAGTAACTCACCACATGTACACACATGGGAAGGGGGTCAAATGTCAGCTAAACATTTTTTACTAGAGTGGCTTCCTGACTTGAACATTGCAAAGAGGGGAAGGAGAACTAAGTCAGGTGAAGTGATATACTGCAATGTCTTTACTTTATTTTTAAAAGAGTAACACTCTTTGTGAGTTCCTATTCGCTTTGGCACGACGTCATTTTGACTTCATGTGCCTGCTGGGTTTCCTGAAGAGTAACTCACCACATGTACACACATGGGAAGGGGGTCAAATGTCAGCTAAACATTTTTTACTAGAGTGGCTTCCTGACTTGAACATTGCAAAGAGGGGAAGGAGAACTAAGTCAGGTGAAGTGATATACTGCAATGTCTTTACTTTATTTTTAAAAGAGTAACACTCTTTGTGAGTTCCTATTCGCTTTGGCAAAGAAGCCGTTTCTTTTGTTTTGTTGGGAAAGAGAGCTTATGTTAAAGGAAAGAAACTGATCGTAGGAAAAAACATTCTGTCTTTTAATAGATGCCACCCACTGAGAAGGGAGTGTAAATTGAAAACTTGTTACCTCTGAACCTATACTTATTTACCTTAATAAGAATGCCCACCAAAATTTACTTTTCTTACATTGTGAACAACAAAAGTTTAGCTAACCAGAAAAACAATTATTTTGTTCATCCGAAACAGTACATTGATTTTATTATGAACTTCAAATGTCCGAACTAAGAAGACAGTCGTAAAACGCTACCCTCTCTCTCGCTCTCTCCGTCCCCCCCCCCCCCCCCCCTCTCCCAAACACACCACTTCTATAGAAATGCCGCTTTCTGTTAGCCCTTGACTAATCAAATCGCACTAAATTAGAATAATGTTGAGTTGGAATATTACGGAAGGACAATCAGCGGAAAGTGTGAATATGTAACTGTATCACAAACCGGGTGTGGAAGAGGTCCCACTCTGGAACGACGCTGAAGCTCACCAAATGTACGAGCGATGAACCAGTAGAATTCAAATTCCGATGGATAGTAGAACAGAGCTAGGTCTTGTCGGGAGCTGAAGTTGGTCTGAATAACGTAGCTGATCAAACTTGTCGTGTTCAGATAGATTTGCTGAAAAAAAATAAAACTATGTCATAAGGTGGGAATTTGAAACAAGGAAACAATGAAGGCGGTAAATATTGAGAAATGTTTGGAATTACCGTATTAATCCCAATAAATGCCCCTGCTCTTATAAACGCCCCCCCCCCTCCCCTGCCTGTTTTCCCAAAAAGGAAAACAACTTAAAATTGAAGTCCAACCTTCGTGTTTTCTATCAGTTTTGTTCACTTCTCTGGAGGACGTAGCTCTTCCAAATGGGGTCCACTCTTTAAGAAAAGAATTTGCTCTCAGAAGTGCAAATTTTTTTCTTTAAGAGTTGACCCCTATCGATCAGGGAGGCAAAAATGGAAAGCTAGAAGGATTATTTTATATGCAAGTATATTGATTCACCTTAATACTGTTTATTAGCGGTATTTTGGCAGTGGCATATTGATATTTACTTTCAGACTCTAAATAACGCTCCGCGCCCCTTTCGTAAAATGCAACGACAACATGCAACGATGCAATATAATTAATACGGTAGCTATTTTCGTGCCCGGTAAAGACAAGATATCAATTCTATGTACCTATTGCTTAAATCAATAATAAAGCAAAGTTTCTAAAATCTTTGTATTACGCTTAATCTCTGTATCAAATAACCACCAATTATTACACTTCCCATCCGTTAGACCTATCTTTCCTAAATGTCTGGATCTACAAACAAATGACCACAGCCAAACTTAAACAGTAGTCTCCAATTATCAGGCACAAAAGGTCAAGGGATGCTAATAGCTTATTCAGTGTACTTTCTTCTTTCTTTCGTTTTTAATCTGAGTTAACCAAAAACAACTGTCATTTACCCCAGTCCAAGAGAAATACGTAATTGGTACGTGTTTCAAATGGGCATTAAAATCGTCTGAACAACTTATCTAGGGTAAAAGTTCCTCGAAATGAAATTCTATTTTCTCATTATTTCCGATTAACATTTTAAGAAAATGTAAAAACTGCACAAACCCTTATATCAGGGTCGTCGAGTATGTTGGGCTCCAGTAGACCATTCAAAATGCCGGAAGTGGTCCCAAACACACCATTTGCCGCTACTGTGACGTCAACATTGTTCACATTTAGAGGCATGTCCACACCTCTTGGTGCCCATTTCTTCACTTCGTTTAGGTCTTGAACCTACATGGAACACAGTCATTTTGTTACTAAGATGGATAATCTAACATTTGTATGAATAGAGAATTTTAGCAAAAGTGTAAATCTAAGCTAAACTGATACACTTTATGAGAAAACAATTCTCCACTTTGTTTCTTCCTTTTTCTTTCGATTCTTTTTTTTTTGTAATCTAAATTAGAAAATAGGTGTAAACAGATGATACTGTGTGTCGTTCGTGAATTTAGTCAATTTACGTATAAACTTCTTTACCTTTTGGTTTTGAGGGTGGGATACGGGATCTGATTGCATTAGTTCTTGACCATTCCCTATCTTCTTGCTTTTCATTTCTGTCTTCTTTCTCGATAGAGGTCAACTAATTTGCTAAGGTTGTTACCATTAGTTACCCTTTGAGCACTTAACGAAGAGTCTGATCAAACTGGGCGGATGCCCAAGCTGATCTTAGTCTGCGCTGGGCTCACAATCACATTGTTGGTTTTCTCGTGTCGCGGCTCATTGAAGGTACATCCTTATTAAATATTGTGACCAAACCATGACACGGAAAGCACTTACCCAGGTGGGAACAAGTGCAACGTCCTGCCTGTTTTTCACAGCGTCTTCAAGGAAATACCGGAGATAGAAGTACGCCCTACAATCAATGGTGTTAATAGCATTGTCTGTAGACAGCGGGCGATACGCATACTTCTTCAGAGCATCGTATATTGATGTCAGGTTTGTGTTTTGCGACAACCACTGGGCATGAGAAGCTGGAAAATCGCCTTTCATTTCAGCGAGAAGAGATCCAATTCCAAGATTAACATAGGTGTCGTCAAAATCAGGCGGGATAAGAAACGCATGAAGGTATCCGTTTCTGAAAATAACAACAAAGTACAGTTGATATATACATATACATGTACAACGCTGAAAACCATTTCAATTGTAAAGTCTTCATTAACTTGATTAAATATAAAGGAGGTTGTAAATTTATACAAACAGAAGATGAACCTTTAACAAATGTTAGTCATATGAAGAAGATGACAAAGTACAAAAAAAAAAAAAAAAAATAAAAAAAAAAAAATGGTGGGTAAGGTTTGTGCTGTGAAGTAAAGACACGTAATTTTTTAGACTATTCGAGTACCCGTGCTGTGAAGTAAAGACACGTAATTTTTTCAGACTATTCGAGTACCCGTGCTGTGAAGTAAAGACACGTAATTTTTTAGACTATTCTAGTACCCGTGCTGTGAAGTAAAGACACGTAATTTTTTAGACTATTCGAGTACCCGTGCTGTGAAGTAAAGACACGTAATTTTTTTGACTATTCGAGTACCCGTGCTGTGAAGTAAAGACACGTAATTTTTTAGACTATTCGAGTACCCTAAACCATAACTGACTGATGCCACTGACATACGGTTCGATTATAAAGATTACCTGGATATATGCAAAGGCATTAAAATAGAAAATGCGGCGTTGAAACCATTGAATATGCCAGTAGTGCGCTTTTTAACAAATTTATCAACAAAAGCTTGATATTTGAAACAGTCTCCAGCAAAACAAACTAACTGAGAGACAACATAACTGGTGCGAAGGAATATTGATTCTCAAAAAACGGAAAGTTAAATATAGGAACATTGAAATTGTCCCTCTTTTCATAAAGCCTAGTAACAATGTTTTCATTTTCAATACAGAGATAGCTGCCGAAGTATGAGACAGATGAACTGGATTCTCTTTAACACTTTAAGCACCAGTGACGAAAATAGCAGAATTTGCAAACAGCGTAGATCTTGATGAGGTGGCTCATAATGAGCCACCTCATCTAGATCTACACTGTTTGCCCTCTAGTCTTTGAATTCTCAATATGAAATGTCTTGGACAAAGCATTTTTTGAATTTTTGCAGACGTAAATTGTGTCGTCTGCTTTTTAGTACTTGAGTAAATTTCAAGTTCACAGGTACAGAACTTCATCTCTGTACCTATAGGTCACGTATTGCTGTGCGAGGCGTTGTTTTACCGTTCTTTAAGAGCCCATAAGAAATAAGTCGACAAGTAAGTGAGCGCAGTGAATGGCCATTGGCATGCCAACTGCCGTTGATAAACTTGTCCGCTGAACTCCACGTAAATATTACCGGAAAGATATTCTAACATTTTAATGACATTAACTTCTGATATTTGTATGAGTATCCGAGTGGGCCTGTGTCCAGATACCCAAGAACAACATATATAAAATGGCGCTTTCTATTTTTGTGATATGTTCATATTTTCTTTTAAACTGACACTCTGTAAGCGTTTGGTATATAGAGATTATTACATGGAGTTTTCATTATCACCCGATTTATCAGCCCGAGATTCCAATATCGGACGATTTATCAGCCCGAGACTCCAATATCAGTCCGATATTGGAATCTCGGGCTGATAAATCGGATGATAACGAAAACCCATGTAATAATCGCTATGTATTTGCATTGGTATTTTCATAAGAAAAAAAGCCGAATAAGGCATTCAGTGACACTATACTTACAGATAGGCTGGATTGAAGAGATACTCAACTATCTTCTCAAGGTCCTTAAACCCCAGCTTGTCGAAAAGCTTGGCTAGCTCAGTAGCATTTAAAGACATAGCCAGATCAAAGAATTTATGTAGATTAATCGGATAGCTCTCCCACGCCGCCGAGGTTGCGTTGTACTTCTGCGGCCAAAACGTCATCAAAGAGTTGGCATAATCAACGTTTTTGTCGTGATATTCTTTAATTGCTAAAATGGCGGAAGTTATCTGCTCTTCGGAAGGCTTCGGTCCGTTTCCGTATCTGAATGTTTCCAGTAAACAGGAAGTGATCCATGCAGTCGCAAACATATTGTCGTCATACACCTAAAATATGATTATCTATCTGTGACTTTTCCTGTATAGGCCTATGTCAAGTTGGCAATGAGACGTCTTTGCCAGCCACTGCTGATTGCCACCAGTAACTGCTACCTTTAGTACACGCGCGATTCCTTTCCCACGTAAATGATAATTCTAACACTGGTCGCCTATATAGCCAATGCTAAAATCTCGTGATATAATGCGTGACAAATCACTGGGCGGACTCGCGTGACGTTATATAGCGCCGTTCGGACGTCATTTTTATTCGTTTGGTGACGTCAATTTTCATTTCCATGAGGCTAGACGGTGTAACGTCGTTTTCTCGCATCAAAAACTTAGGAAACATATGTGAACGCTTTTGTAACAGTCAAAGTTGTTGGCGGGATTTCTTCCTGTTATCATAGCGGAAAACTGGAAAAATCTGAAGGAAACAATTGCGTTTTCATCGTTTCTGGCGTGTTAGAATCGTGTTAGATTCTTGCTAACAAGTGATTTGTTGACCAATATATCGCTGGTTGTCGGTCAGTCGTCAGTGACTATATCACTCGCATTTCGCGCTCGTGATATATCACTTTACGACTGACCTTCAATCAGTGATATATAGGGTAACAAATCACTGTAAGCAAGAATCTATTTCTTAATAATAATAATAATAATTATTAAGCGATGAACAAGCTTCTGCAAATGGATTGCCACATATAACAAAGCTGTTTGAGCCGCGACACGAGAAAACATTAAAGTGGTTGTGCGCCTAGCGCAGACTTAGGTCATCCTGGGCGTCCACCCAGTCTGACCAGACTCTTCGCTAAGCACTGAAAGGATAGCTAAGTGTCTAAGCTCTTTCCATGCGGACTGCGAAGATTCTGATCAGACTGGGCGGATGCCCAGGCAGATCTGAGTCTGCGCTGCCGGTGCACAGCCACTTTGTTGGGTTTGCCGTGTCGCAGCTCAATTTTGTTAGCTTCAGCTTGGTAAAATATAGGTGAAGTAGTGGAGTTGTCATAAAGCACATGAAAGTGGCAAAAACCGAAATTTCGGTTTGGCCACATTCAGAACTTGTTGTAACTCCATTTCGGTTCGGTCAGCGTTTTGTGATAAATCCACCTGTTCTTTTACTTAAAGAAAATATTGTGTTCAATTTGGCTTTCCGTGCATACATGTACGAGTAGAATAGCCTTGTTTTTAGGCCAACTATTTGCACAGGCTTGATAAGCCGCGACACGAGAAAACCAACAAAGTGGTTGTGCGCCCATTGCAGACTCAGATCAGCCTGGGCATCCGCCAAGTCTGATCAGAGTCTTCGCTGTCCGCATGGAGGTAGCTTAGACGTTTAGCTACCTTTTGAGCGCACTGCAAAAAGCTTGACCAGAATGAGCGGATGCCCAGGCTGATCTGAGTTTGAGCTGTGCGCACAACCACTTTGTTGGTTTTCTCGTGTCTCGTGGCTCAATTATGTTTTTACTTTCCAGGTAGAAATGAAATTATGCATTTACCAGGTGTGAATCAGTGTTTGTCACTGCTATCTGCGAGCAGTAGCTGCTGACTGTAACAATGCGGTAATCAACGGCAATTGCTGACAGTGTATGATCACTGCTAGCGGTGATGGGTGAATGCTCGTAGTGACCATAGACTAGCAGCGGTCACACTCCGCCATTGTTGTTTTTGTCTCCCTTCCAAATGGGTGTTAATTCTTAAAGAAAAGAACTTGCTCCCTTAACAGCAAATATTTTTCTTGAAGAGTAGACCCTATTTTGGAAGGGCTGCGTTTTCCAGGGAAACAGAGCGGACGTCATAAAAATTATTCCTCTTTGTAAAAACGGCGGAAAAACATGGACCCATTTGATCCTAACTCGAGCCTCTTTTCTTGTCCTATGTCTGCTGAAACATTCTGTTGTTCAGGCGCAGCGGAAAAGTATACATTAGCGGTACAGTAGATATAAACTAGCAGGCAGGACACGGTATATAGAAGGCAGAATCTGTACAAAGACATATGAGCCGCGACACAAGAAAACAAACAATGTGGTTGTGCGCCCACCGAAGACTCCCAACAGACTCTTCGCTAAGCGCTTAAAGGGTAGCTAAGGGTCAAAGCTACCTTCATGCGGACAGCGAAGACTCTGATCAGACTGGGCGGATGCCCAGGCTGATCTGAGTCTGCGCTCGGCACAGAACCACTTTGTTGGTTTTCTCGTGTCGCGACTCAAATTTAGTATGTGCACAAGTGCTTACGCGTGCACAAAGTCACTGTAGTAAACAGTCCATATTATGCAGCGTACAATCAGATTTTGAATTATTTAGTGTTTATATGCAGAGCCCGAGTAGACACGAGAGAGGAATCTGTAGGAACAGGCAGTAAACAGTACACAGCAGACAGTATAAGTACACAACGGACAGTAAACAGTCAACACGCAGTAACAGCACACATCAGACATTAAACAGTACACATAAGAAAGTAAACAGTCAACAGGCAGTTAACAGTACACAACATTCAGTAAACAGTCAGTATGCTATTGAGCATGTGCAAAATATATTATTATCTCGCACTACACAGTATTGTATGGAATTCCTTACCTTGAACGTGTCGCGGAGTAGGAATAAATCCTCAGCACCATGGAAGTAAAATTTTACATCACTTTCGTACATGCCCTTATGTTTCTCCCAGAACATAGGTGGTTTGAAAGGCGTGTCTTTCTTGATCTGCAGAGAAGAAACCCGTCGAAACAAGGCATCCACGGTCGTCCGTATGTCCGCGACATTATCGTTGTCCGCCGTAACAAATCCAAGCCATACAACACAAACTATGGATTTTATGATCATTCCTAATTCGATATTTGGCCACTTCACAAAATAGATATAAAGAAGAACCTATATTTATATTCCTACTTAAGATGAATGACTACACTTTTAAGGGAGACAACTCTACCATTTTTATTTTTGCCTCCCTTCTGAATTTTGGTCAACTCTTGAAAGAAAGAATTTGCTCCCATTGGAGCAAATTCTTATCTTTAAGAGTAGATCTTAATTAGGAATAGCTAGGTTGTCCATTGGAGCAGAAAGGGATGCTACAAAAGTTGTTTCCCTTTGTGAAAATGGCAGTGTACCCATACGCCTTAATGATAAGAAGTCAGATGTCTGGTTTGTAAAGTTTATTTTATCGAAAGTCAAATATTTGTGTTTTCGTGTTCTACTTTACAGAAGGGGTTAAAATATAGCCGTGAAAGATTTTAAAAGATCGAAATCAAAGAAAATAAACATCCTTGTTAGGTGACATAAAATGCCGTAAATATTATACATACGGAGCACATCAACCATTTAGTTTGCTGTATATCATAGAATTTGAACAAAATAATTCGGAATGCCAAACAATGCGGAGCTTGATCAAACGACACTTGAAGGAGCAGTATTATCTGAACCTATACTGTTTGTTCCAGTGCGGTATCTCAGTGGGTTAAACGCTGACCTGCTGAGCTAGCCGCTCCCGGGTTCGATTCCCGCTGGAGGCGGAAATCTTTTCTTTGTATACAACTTTTCATTATCACCCTCCCGTCGTCCTGATACGACTGAAATACTGTTGAAAGGAACAAACAATCGCAAGTCACCCATCCAGTCATCAGCCAGACTTTCTGTCTACAACGTTATGCCTTTACGTAAACTCAATACTCGTCTAAAAATATGTGAACAGTGAAGACTGAGATCAGCATGCACATCCGTGCAGTTTTGTTCTTGTCTCTTCAAAACAGCCATTAATGAATCTCGAGAAATCATCCGAAGGTGAAACAGCATTTCGTTTTAAATTCAATGTATTCTTCACTTTTGTAGTCCAAAAATAGTATACATGTATAAAAGTAGGCAAGAATGGCACAGTGTCGGTGTTTTTTTGTTTAAAAAAAAAAAAAAAAAAAAAAAAAAAAAACAAGAACAAAAAAGAAAAAAAGAAGAAGAAAAAACAACACCAACAACAACAACAAAAAAAAAAAAACTGTGGAGGCAAAAACCAACACACCTAGGTAGCGTGCCTGCTTTTGCCTGAATGAAAATTGGAAGTCGTACATAAGGGACCGACCATTTGATATTCTGGGGGGGGGGGGGCCTGGTATTCTTGATGGAGACACAACATTTTATTTCACTGGCCTCTGGAAACAATTTCTTTTTTTTTCACCTTGTGGAAGCTAATTTATTTTTTTTACAAACTAACTCAAACAGGTTATTTTTTTTTTATTTTATAGCTGAACTATCAGATCCTTGTTTACTTGATCTTAATATCCTTTTATTTTACCCACATCAGTATTTTTTACACCTTTTTTCTCACAAAAAGAACATGGTGCTGTCTTTAACCAGGCGAAGGGCATGGCTTAGCTTGCTTTTGCAAACCAGTGCCTGGAGCATGTTACTCTTTTCATCTAAGGTACAGATACAAACATCCCTGTATGAGTTTGGCAAAAAATTAGGCCTTAAATTAGGGATATTTTGGCCAAAATTTAGGGCTATTTTGGCAAAGCTTTAGGGCTAACATTAGGAATTTAAGTTTTTTTTCTATCCCAATATATGCCCAAACATGCTTTATTCATCCTTTAGAAAGTTTGATAAATACTTACTGATAGAGTCACATTATACATGAATGGCAATTAATAAAATGGCTGAAAGTTATGTGTTAAGAAGTTAAGAAAGGGGGGTCTGGGGGGGGCAACGCCCCCCAGAAGCTAAAGCAATTTCCCGATTTCAATGGCAATTTTAAGACTGGAAACAAGAGAAAAACTAGAAAATGTGTTTATGAAACACTATGCCCCCAACCTTATGCTTGCCTCTAAAGAGGGTTCATCCCATAATTTACATATCCATAATTTACATATCAGAAAGGTGTATTAACCGGTTCATCTAAATCTTAGTCTGTAACTGTATGCCAAATACAAGGAACAAAGCTTGAGCAGTTCTTTGGATGTTTTGTTCACAAGCTCGCTTATTTTTCATGTACATGCCACACATAAAATTTCAAGTCCCTATCCATAACGGTTCTTGACCATATGTACAGGTACTTTTATACCATAGGCTTCAATGCACTAAGTATAAAAAGGGGCTTAACTCGGTCAAAAATTTACAAAAAAAAATTCAACAGTTGATCAGGTCATCTACACCTTGGACAATGTCTTGCTGCAAAGAATCAGGATCCTAGCATCAGGGGCTCTCAAGATATTTTGTTAACAAGGTTCCATAGGCTTAAATGCACTAAGTTGAAAAAGGGGCATAACTCGGTCAAAAATTCACAATTTTTTTTCAAAGGTTAATCAGGTCATCTACACCTTGTGCAATGTCTTCCTGCAAAATATCGTGATCCTAGCATCAGGGGTTCTTGAGATATTTTGCTAGCAAGGTTCCATAGGCTTACAATGCACTAAGTTGAAAAAGGGACATAGCTCGGTAAAAAATTCACAATATTTTTTCAAAAGTTATTCAGTGTATCTACTTTATAGGCAATGTCTTCCTGCAAAATATCATGATCCTAGCATCAGGAGTTTTCGAGATATTTTGCTTACGAGGTTCCATAGGCTTACAATGCGCTAAGATGAAAAAGGGGCATAACTCGGTAAAAAATTCACGATATTTTTTCAAAAGTTAATCAGTTCATCTACTTCATAGGCAATGCCTTCCTGCAAAAAATCATGATCCTAGCATCAGGGGTTCTTGAAATATTTTGCTAACAAGGTTCCATAGGCTGACAATGCATTAAGTTGAAAAAGGGGCATAACTCGGTCAAAAATTCACGATATTTTTTTTAAAAAGGTTAATCAGTTCATCTACTTCAAAGGCAATGCCTTCCTGCAAAATATCATGATCCTAGCATCAGGAGTTCTCGAGATATTTTGCTAACAAGGTTCCATAGGCTTACAATGCGCTAAGTTGAAAAAGGGGCATAACTCGGTAAAAAATTCACGATATTTTTTCAAAAGTTAATCAGTTCATCTACTTCATAGGCAATGCCTTCCTGCAAAAAATCATGATCCTAGCATCAGGGGTTCTTGAAATATTTTGCTAACAAGGTTCCATAGGCTTACAATGCACTAAGTCAAAAAAGGGGCATAACTCTAGAAATACATGACCAGTGGAAAAAAGAAAAAATACGTGTCTGCTTATTTTTCATGTAGATGCCACATATAAAATTTCAAGATCATAGCATTAGAGGTTCTTGAGTTTCCAAGCTGCTTAAAAATGTTACGGACGGACAGACGGACAGACGGACGGACGGACAGGCCCAAACCAATATGCCCCCTCAACTTCTCCGAAGTTGGGGACATAACTAGGAATGATGGTAAAAATAAGGGTTTTTATATTCGGACTTTTGCCTTTTAGAGTGTTTATTTTGCCATAATGGTTTTGTCTCCCATAAGCTAGTGACTCTTTTGCAATTCAGTTTTAGTGGAAACATTTACTTAGTAATGTGGCAGATCAATGATACATGTATGTGAATGTTGTATAGGATTTTTTTGTAAATGTATGCACATGCGGGCCCGCTGGTGTAAACCAATTGTAGATAATATTAAAATATAACTATAAATATGGGGGTCTGGGGGCGCAGCCCCCAGAAGCCAGAGAGATTATAAAAACTCAATTCCAATGGAAGTATCTGCAGACTATATTTTTTCTTTGAAATTTTGGGTGGAGACAGGTTATTTTTTTCTCTTACTTTTGAAGCCAGATTATTTTTTTGAACCCCCTTATGAGCCAGGATATTTTTTTCTTGCATATCCAAAAACAGGAATTTTTTTTGATAAATATACCAGGCCCCCCCAGAATATCAAATGGTCGGTCCCTAAGTACTCGTGTATTTTTAATTTATCGAACGAGTTGAAGAGCAGATAAAATGCAAAGCCTTGCGGAGCATCCTCTAATAGCTTTAATATACACTGCTCACAAAAAGTAAGGACTATAGAGACTTTTAAGAAGGACATAGAGACATTTAAGAAGGCAGAATGAAGGAAAATAAGTGGACGAACATTACACTTCTGTCATGTCCATAGAGACTCTCAGTATGACTATTGATACATTTAAGCTTGTCACGTGACCTAGAGTAAATTGGAAGTAGACAAAGGGTCGACGACTAAATTTGCACGAATCCAGCACATCAATGACTGACCATTTTTATGCAAACCTTTTTAAGACAGACGCCTAATGCCTAGGTTAACAAGATACATATATATTTTTATGCTGTTTTATCAAAGGACGAATCGATACCAATGTATGGTGAGTTATTTCACCGATGGTGACTTTTACAAGGGCCCTACACCTTAAATAACGCAATACTTCCTAACAAAGTGGATTGTTATCAGTTTGGATTTTTTTTGAAGAATTAAGATATTCACAGAACTTGAGGGTCTAAAAGAATTTTGTTTGCCGATGTGACATTGAGGTGTTGACCCCATAGTCCTTTATGTGTTGCTATAGGTCACGTGACCTACTTTGACACAGTCTGTTTTAAACTGAATATGGTCACTTGAACAGTGCTCTATCGATATGACATAATAATCTAACCAAGACATTATTATTGATTCTTGTAGTCACTTCTATGCCAAAATATCCCTCTCTTTTTTTGAGCAGTATATAACTACTTACTTAACTATTTAATGAAAGAGTTATATACAATTGATAATTAATAAATATAATTACCGATGGTAGGACTATGGGTGCCCTTGTAATAACATCTGCATCAATTTCAGAGCTGGCATCCACCGTATATAAATCAGAGTTAGATAGCTCAAACACTTCGAACATACTTTAATTGTAAATTTTCTAGATCTACCAGATGGGTCGAAAAGAATCGTTGAAGAGTCCCTCTAAGAGCTGGCCCCTCGACTAGCCCGTCAGAATCGCCTCTAATATACTTTTATAAAAATTGAAAATAGAAAAGACAACCCTAGTACGTGCAGTTTTATCTGATAATGTATTTATATGCTTCACACCATGTACAACACATTGAGCTTGAGCAAGGGAATAGTAACATCAACTACGGTCTCCACACCTTATAACTGGGTCTCAACAAACAATAGCTGACGTTACTCGTGATATGAAGACAAACAATTCTGTTTTTAAACAGTGGCTTTTACAGAAAGTTAAGATATTTCAGTTTATCAGAATTTATAATTTACTTTAGCGTTGAAAGCTGATGTAAATTACAAATTCTGATAAACTGACATGACGAAATGGCACCAAGAGTGGAGTCAGTAGCATTAGACTGTGCAAATGCTGAGTTTGTTGAAATTGTTGATGTTTTGAGTGACATGCAGTCTCCAGAGAGATTACAGAGACAAAATATGCGTTTGCATACACTTTCATAGGGCAACTGGAAAATAGTTCATAAGTTCATTCTTTAAAATCATAGTAATAAATGACAAAAGCATCACAAACGACTGTGATACCCACCACTATAAACCTGTCTGGTCCTGCAGTATCACTATTAGTGCTCCATAGTTATCATCAGCCCAATGATAAGTACTATTAAAGTGCTAATTTAGAACTGTGCTTCCGTATTGGCGTCAGCAAGTAAATACTGATAAAGTGTCGTATTCCGTATTGTCGTCAGCAAGTAAATACTGATTTACAGTGTCGTAAATTCGGAAATTAGTTTCTTTATCTTATATTTAACTTATTCCAGACAGCTTGTTCTCTTCTTGCCAGGTTTACTGTTGGCTTCCATAATCACCACTTCTTGTTTTTAAAACACACGTTTATTGTTTTAACTCAGTATTTTATGACTTGCTGATCGAGACTACATGTACCGACACCACTGATTAGGGTCTTGTCAGAAATCGCAAACTTTTTAAAAGGACCCTTTACATATTACTTCAAGGTAACACATTAAAGGCAACGAATTAATCTTTTATTACTAATTAATGGTAACTAAGGGTCTAAGCTGCCTCCATGCAGACAGAGAAGACTCTGATCAGACTGGGCGGATGCCCAGGCTGATCTGATTCTGCGCTGGGCTCACAACCACTTTGTTGTGGATTTTCTCGTGTCACGGCTCAAATATCAACGCGAACAACAGAGAAATTATATGACAAAACAAGCGGATATAGCAAAATAAACAAGTGTCTCTAAGGCAAGTAGTACACAACACACCATAGACTTTTATTAGTAGCTCAGATAGCATAATACTGTTACATATGAGCGAATGCTAAAGTAATACTGAGTTAACAGAGTAACTGAAATAGTGTCAGATTAGATGTGTGTTTCTAAACTTAGAGTGTTAAGACCCAGACTAACACACGCCAACAAATACACACCATCAATCATAACATCCTCGAATCAACGTTGATTTAATATTGTTTAGTAGGGATACACATGGGGATACACACACATGCTCGCATATATAGGCTTAGAGGCTTATTAATACCATACAGTGAAGATGGTGTAGTCAATTTACATGCATATGTTTTTGAGATAAAATAAAATATAACTTTCAACAAAATTCTTAGCATACATATTCCATTTGAATTTACATACTTCTGTATAGAAAAAGTTAACTCTCCTTTCCAAAGATAACCTTTCGAAATAAAAAAGCTACCCTTAACCAAACATAATAGAAACTAGGTAAAAATACATGTTAAAATACATATGTATTAGGCACACAAAACAACTATTTGAGCCGCAACGCGACAAAACCAACACTATGGTTGTGCGCCGCCAAGTTTAATCAGACTCTTCGTTAAGTACTCAAAGGGTAGCTTAGGTCTAAGCTACCTCCATGCGGACAGCGAAGACTCTGGTCAGACTGGGCGGATGCCCAGACTGATCTGAGTCTGTGCTGGGCGCACAGCCACATTGTTGGTTTTGTCGCGTCACAGCTCATTATATATAGTTTCTATTATTTATATGCATGTACACTCCTATCAGAATATTTGAAGACTATAGATAAGCGGCGACAACAAATACTTGTGCCCCAATACATTTGCAGAGTATGATGAAAAATGCATTTTATATACTCAGCAAAAATAGAAACTTGACGGTTGAAAGCTTGTCATTGGTTGTCGAACTCAAAAATTTTAGGGAAATCTCAGATCTCAAATTCGTGATTTGAAACTGATCAAATGTTCTTTTCTTTCAATTCTGGTAAATAATTGGGGCACTGGAATGACTGAAAATGCTAAGACTTGTTCTAGAAAGGACAGGGGTCAATTTTCAGACAGAGGCAAAATTGAAAACATAAACAAATTTTGACATGACAGGAAATGTATAGATTTTATCTTAAAAGCAATACAAAAAAAAAAATGAAAATCTTATCATAATATTCATTTCAACTGTGACGCTGGTTTCTGAGAGTAAAGGTTATCGAGCGTCTGCAACTGAACGTCCTACGTATTTGGCAACGTAGACGCCAGTAAACAGAATCGCAATTTCAGTATTTGTCTAATTTCAGAGAAGAATAACACTAGGAGTATGATAGTAATGTAGAATTTGAGATTTTTTGCAGGAGTGTAGAGTGTCTACGTAGCAGCCTGCTAGAAATGTTACTAATGCACACCTGCACATGTACAAAATATGCAAAACTAATGGCACTGTTGGGGACGCCTGTGCTCGCAAGTTTACATAAATAATTTTAAACGTCGTCGTATAACCGTTGTTTCCGGGTTTTTTTACTGACGCACCTTAAGATTTTCATAGGACATGTCTTGGTTGGCCTCAGCCTTCATGCAAGACTTGGTTTCAGAAGCATTAGTTGTGCGGTCCATTTGTCCACGGCCTGTATCTTCTAGTTCTCCATAGACATGATCTGTTGTGCCAGTTTGTTTCTGCAGAGGTTGATAAACGCCTGCATTTTCCATAGACTTACTGGCCTCTACATCTGTTTGCATTTCTACTGTCGACTCTGTAGCATCGCCATAAAGATGATTGTCTGTCATGTTCTGTCTCTGAAGTTCTTCATAAAACATACCACCTGTGGCTGTTTCTTCATTGGTATGAAAATGCGCTTTCATTGATGTTCCCGATGTCATTTGTCCACAAGAAGTCCCAGCGTTCACATTCATTTCTTGTAAAAGTTCAAATGGGGTTTCCTCGAGTGGCAACTCATAAATTGGTCCCTTGGCAGGTTCAACACGAGACGATTTTAATTCTTCACAGGAATGGTCAGCATTCATGGACCGTTCCTGCACCTGTTCATATGCATTTTCCGAGACTGGTATGTTAGAACTGTGTCCCTGGACAGGCCGTTCTGACTCGGCTGATGTCACACTGTTTACATATATCTGAGTAGGAACATCTTTTGTCTCTGGGTTGCAGCATTGGACTTTCTCTCTGTAACATATAATAACCCTCTTCCTGTAAAAAGGAAACAAAATGCTTTTATGCCGTAATTACCATACCCACTGAGACATTCGTTACCAACGAAACAATGTAGATCCAATTCTGTCTGCACCTCAATAGAAGTTTGATATGCTTCTGCATTGTTTGCAATGGTTTGCCGAATTGCTGGTTGACTGATCATCTGTTATAAATTTTTAGATAATAACAGTTATATTTAGGGCAAAAGTCAAATTGACAGGTGAATGATTGAAAAGTTCCCACACCAGCATATCTACATAACGGCATGCATATTTTTGTCACATTACCTTTTTATACAAAGGAGAATCAGTGTCAAGCCAACCAAAACCAGACTAGCAAATGTGTACAACACTGGACCAAGTATGTCCTTCAGTGATGGTGCGTCTTCTGCAGCAACTTCTTCTAAGGCTGAAAACAGAAAAAAGACAAGTATCAGCTATGTACATAACTTTTATCTGAACCGAGATAGGCCCGCAAAGAGACTATCAAGCCCTTACTAACTCCCTACCAACTAGGCAAATTGGGCCTCTGTATCCGAAGACTTTGTTTTATTGATCTGAAATTCTGATGGATAGATTTCTTTGACCATAACGTCAAAGTACGTATTATCATTTGTTTCATGAATTACCTAAATATCTCCATGCAGATTTTAAAGCTTTTATGATTTCAGCTTACCAACCCCCATAAATAGACCACATTCAGTCTCTTTCACAGCAATATAAAAACAAATCTGCACAATTAGTGCTCACGTGACTATTTGACTAAAATCCTTCGAAAACAAGACATGTGAAAAAATCAAGTTTCGCATTCTCCGATTTTGTCCTACTTTTAGCATGTTATAAATGTTGGTCTTAGGAGCTTATTACTGCAAAGAAACCTTTTGTTGCAATTTGTTTTAGGTTCTCCCACAATTTGACTGGACTATAAGGACGGTTGGCAGCGACTACTTAATCGCAATATTATTTTCACTAGAACTATATGTCAAACATGAAGTTTGAGCACGGTTTACGAAAAGTGTAGAACTTGTAAAGCGGAGAAAGTTATAGAAAATATAACTACATAAGAGCAAAGGATGGACAAATGAAAATAAAATGAAACTATGAAACTAAAAGAGATGTTTGTAAAACCACCACTCATTGGTCTGAGGGATGATGACATGGACATAGATACCATGGTTACCACCTACAATACAGTAGTGACTGATGCAGCCAGTGAGATACTTGGGAAGGAACGTCGCAGGAAAAAGCCATGGGTCACTAGAGATGTTCTCGACCTCTGTGATGAGAGGAGAAATTTGAAGAAGAAGAGGTATGAAGCAGGAGGAGCAGAAGAATACAGGGGAGCAAACAAGAGGATTCAGAAGGCAGTGAGGAGCGAAGGAGGACTGGATAGCTAGTCAGTGTGAGGAGATCGAAACTTGCCTGAACAAAAACAACAGCAAGAAAGCATACCAGCTGGTGAAGGATCTAGCTTCAGAGAAACAGGGTAGATCCACAACTATCCAGGACAAGTCTGGGAAATGCCTTACAGAAGAACAAGAGATTCTCAGCAGATGGACAGAATATTGCTCAGAATTATACAACCGTGAGACTGAGGGTGACAATACGGTTCTGGACTGCAGTCAGTCCCCAGATGAAGATCAACAACCGATCCTTCGTGAGGAAGTTGAGATTGCAGTAGCAGCACTGAAGAAGGGAAAATCTGCCGGAGTTGATAATATACCAGCAGAACTTGTTCAAGCTGGAGGGGAGACCATGATTGATGTTTTAACAGATATCTGTAACAGGATCTGGAGAATAGGAGAATGGCCTACCCCATGGACTCAGTCGCTGATTATTACTCTCCCTAAAAAGGGCAACCTACAGCTCTGCCAGAACTACATAACCATCAGCCTCATCAGTCATTCAAGCAAAGTCATGCTGAAAGTTATCTTGAACAGGCTTAAGCCACAAGCCGAAGAGATAATCGCTGAGGAATAGGCTGGGTTCCGAGCAGGAAGGAGCACCACAGAAAAGATCTTCAACCTTAGAATCCTGTGTGAAAAGTATCTCCAACATCAGCAGAATCTGTACCATGTCTTCATTGATTTCAAAAAAGCCTTTGACAGGGTATGGCATGCAGCCTTATGGGCCACCATGAGGAAGTACAATATCAATGCAAACCTAGTTCGCACCATTGAGCAGCTATACGACAAGGCTACAAGTGCAGTCCTGATAAATGGCAGCACAGGAGAATGGTTCAGAACAACAGTTGGAGTAAGACAAGGATGTCTTCTGTCACCCACCCTCTTCAACATTTTTCTCGAACGGATCATGTCCGATGCTCTGGAAGAACATGACGGAAAGGTTAGCATAGGCGGCAGAAATGTTACCAACCTGCGGTTTGCCGATGACATAGACGGTCTTGCTGAGGAAGAGCAGGAACTAGAAGCTCTAGTTGAAAGTCTCGACCAGACCTGCACAAGTTATAAGATGGAGATCAGTGCTGAGAAGACCAAACTGATGACAAACAGCGCAGATGGCATCCAGAGGGAGATCAAGGTAAAGGGGCAGAAGCTGGGTACTGTAAGCAGCTTCAAATACCTTGGAGCAGTTGTCTCAGATGATGGCTCAAAACAGGAGGTTCTCTCAAGGATAGCACAAGCCACTTCAGCTCTTGCCAAGTTGAAACCAATTTGGAGAGAAAACAACATATCTCTTGGATCAAAGGTGACACTAATGCGCTCCCTTGTCATTTCCATATTTCTGTATGCCTGTGAATCATGGACCTTGACAGCAGAGTTAGAAAAAAGAACGCAGGCCTTTGAGATGAGATGCTACCGAAGGTTACTGAACATTTCGTAAAAGGACCATATAACCAATGAGGAGGTTCGCAGGAAGATCCAAGCAGCCATTGGGGAATATGATGAACTCCTGACGCTGGTCAAGAAACGGAAACTAAGGTGGTTTGGCCACGTCTCAAGGTCTTCTGGTTTAGCAAAGACAATTCTTCAGGGCACAGTGAAAGGAAAAAGAAGAAGAGGTAGACAGAAGAAGAGGTGGGAAGACAATATCAAGGAGTGGACTGGAATGGATTTTGCCAGCTCAACCAGGGCAGCTGAAGACAGGACAAGGTGGAAAGGGATTGTTTTGAAGTCAGCTGTGGTGCCCCAACGACCTAGTAACGTTATGGGATAGAATAGAATAGAAAACACTGCGCTCCTACCCCTACGATATGCCTGACCCTAACAGCGAATGGCTCGTACTAAAACAATTGATGGATATCGTTCAAAAATTAATCGCTCACTTTGCTTATCATGTCAAATTAGCCGACCGAGTTTCCTGTCCACATATTTCAAGATATCTTGCTGAATTTTCAATGGGCGGGCCATAACTCCTAAAACAGTTGGTAGAATTCATTTAAAAGCTATTCACTTAATTTACTGATCAATCAGCTGCCCAAGTTTCAAGTCCCTAGCTTAGATAGTTTTAGATATCTTGCTGACAAATTCATAATGTCAAAAGGCCATTACTCCGAAAAAATGACAGAAATCGTTCAAAAGTTAATCAGTTCTACAACTTGTCATCTCTGATCAGCTGACTAAGTTTCAAGTCCCTACCTTAAATGAGCCTTGACACGACAAAACCAACAAAGTGGTGTGACCGCCCAGCGAAGACTCACATCAGCCACCCAGTCAGGCCAGGGTCTATGCTGTGTGCTTTTAGGCTAGCTTAAGGTCTACGCTACCTGAATGCGGACAGCAATGACTCTGATCAGACTGGGCGGATGCCCAGGCTGATCTCAGTCTTCGTTGGACGCACATGCTACTTTGTTGGTATTGTCGTGTTGCGGCATAAATGGATCCACCCAGTCCGATCTGAGTCTTCGCAGGGCGCAAATGCTTTCCGATATATCTTGCTGACTAGTTTAAAGTTTCAAAATTTCAAAGGGCCATAGCTCCGATTAAAATTGAGGGAATTCGTTGAAAGCTAATCAGTTCATCTTCTTATTATTCTCTTTAAGCTGACAAGGTTTCAAACCCCTAGCTAAAATATCTTTTCGAGATATCTTGCCGACGAGATTTCAGTTTATATTTTCCAAAAGGCATAACTCAAAAAAGGTAGACAACTCGAATAGGAAAAAGAATATAAGTCAGCTATTTTTTGATGATGAATCAATATGTGAAATTTCAAAACTCCAGCATGCACGGTTCATAAGATGTAGGTGTGACGAACGGACGGACAACCAAGAAACATGAAGCTCCCTCAACTTCTTCGATGTTTGGGGCATAGATATAGATATATCTTGACTGTTAAGGGCATTTTTTCAAAATAAAAATCATCAGCGACTGTGTAATAGTCCGGCACTGCTAACCAATTTCCATCCTTTTACCTTTTGTCTTTAAGATTTTTTTTGTCTGTACATCATCCATAGTGCAGATTATTGTATTTTTGTCCTTTGAGATTAGAGAAAAATTCTGAGCAGTTGGTTTAGATTTCTATTCTAGACCATCGTTTCTTTATTCATTTCGACTTCTTTATACTAATCAGTCTTTGAATCGACTGCCTTATCGAAATTAAAAAAATAACAGTATTTTTTTTCTTTGACATTCAATGCCAGACCATGTCAGGGTCAATGATGAGGTTTGAATTGCCGAAACTTCGAAGCAAGACCCGTGCTCCTTCATGTGAATGTGTTCTCTATTCTTCAAGGAACTCTTATACTAGTAGATATTAATTTATATATATTTCAACTCCGGGATGGGCGACGGAAACCGCCCTGGATAACCATCACACGGATCTTGGGTAAGTCGCCGTGAAATTCAGATTCCGAAACACCTTATGGCCGAAACGTTTTAAGTGCGAACTAAGTTTACCCTCGCTTTCAAAAGATCCCGTTTTACAGAACTTAAAGGGGCGCAGCTCGGGTCAATTACATAATGGGCAACGTCATTTATTATTATATTTGAGGGTAAATCAAGTGGTTTAGCCCCTTATACAGTTCATACTGTCAAATTTCTTTACAAGTTTTCTGAAATCTTGTCCATTTAAAACCAGAGGACCAATGACCCTGTAGCACACCAAAGACCTTACTGTCAACAGACACTTCGTTAATTTGTTACAAATTTTAAACAGACACTTTGCCCATTTGTTAGAAAGTTTAAACCAATGGCTTTAAGGGAGTGCATATTTTTAATCTTAAAATCTTAGTGACCTCAAGAGTAGGTCAAAGAATGACATGACCTTTGGTGACCTTATGTCCTAATGTATTTATTGAGTTACTATATTTTCCAAAAATTATACCAAGGCTTTAAACGTTTCGTGAAATCCACTGTTTAAACATTTGTCTGTATAAAAGCGCAATGAACCAAATGCCATAAATAAGGTCAGAATCACTGCAGTGTCATCATTTGAACAAACTTTAATGCGATTGAGTCCAAACTGCGACATACAAAGTTTTAAGATCATCAGACTTTCGATTCTCGGGAAGAATATTTTAAAGGGTCTGTACCATTTATGGGCATGACGGCATTTTATATATTATTTGGACCCTATTTGATACTTATCAGTCTTTGAGTCGACTGTCCAATTAAAATTAAGAAATTACAGTTTGCTTTTCTCTGGTTTGCACACCAGATATTGTCAGGGTCACTGAAGAGGCTTTATTAGCCGAAACTACGTAGTCTGGTCCACGCTCCTTCTTCTGAATGTATTCTCTGCTCTTCAAGGAACTCTTTAAGAATTTAATTCTTGGTCCCGTGACAAAACCACCAGAACATCTTTTTGTTCCTCTGACCCAGGGAGTCTTCATATGAAATATTGCTTTAATCGGCATAGTTACTTCAGAGGAAAAGATGTTTGAAAATGTTTATGGGCGACAAAATCTCAGTGTCATAGAATAACCTCGGCGTATAGCAACATAATATCTTCATCTGCTCATGGAGTGGTCGGGTGGTGTGATGGTGCTGTTTATAACTTCCAGTGCCGGGCGTCCGACTGATTTGGAAGACTGTAGGACAGGGGCTTACTGTGCTTGCAGTAGGTGCGGGTTGGGGCTGCTTGGACATTTTTTCTCTCTCATTCTATCATTTCTCTGTAACGCAGAAGGTTTTACACACGGGTGTAGTGCCTTATGCGTCGCCAGGACGGCGGAGGGTGACTTCCGGCTAATGGTGTTATCGACCAGTGTACTACTTTAATAAGGAACTCTAACAACGTTAGAATTTTTGAAATTTATATCTGATAATGTTAGTTCTATATACAAACAATACAATTTACAACCGTCACAACTACAATAATTTACAACACATATCAGTCCATGTCGCTGGCGCAAGTAAGGTGTTTGTTCCAAATCTGTAATGGATCGGCGTATGTTACGCAAATCGATTACCGTCTGACGTCAACACCGTGCTCTGCTCAGCGCCATGGACTAAATAAATACAAAGAACAAAGACGTAAACTGAGCTCACAACGAAAAAAATAAGGCGTTTATACCGTTGCCGGCTATCTTAGACTGGTCACTCCCTGGATTATATCAGGGACCAGTCTATATATTATAGGAAACCACATACTTTTTCCATATCTCGCACTTATGGATAATTTTCAGCAAGTGCCATTGACTCGCTAATACACTAGTGGACGAACGCTACTGGTTCATTCTATCTCACTTGCTATTTAGCAACTAATCACATCAACGAAAGTGGTTGACTACGTCTAATTTTCACGCATCCCGACTTGACTAGGATTCTTGCGCAAGTTGCTTCGTAATTGCCTTCTACCCGGGTTGGTATTAACCTGGAGATGTAATATGGTATCTCCAGGTGAGAAGTGGCTTTCAGCCCAAACAGTTGACTGCCGGACTTGAAGTGCCTAAAAATAACGAACTTACAATTAATACATTATAACAACATAATAACAATACGTAAGACCTGGGCCTGTCTTGGAAATACCAAACAACGCCCTCGGCGAATGCCGAGCATAACGCGCACACGCCAGCCGTGTCACTAGACACAACTCGCGCACACGATGTAAAGCTTAAATTGTGCTTACCAGTTCCGTCAATGAAGTCACGTAAATCCTACCAAACATGTGCGTCGAAGGATCTGACGTCAAACATTGTCAAGAAGTACACTGACGTCAACAGGTATCACCATGACATATCCCACATAAAACATGAATGATCAAAACAATGACTTTTCTTACGTTAAATAGAATAACAAAAAATCTAACTTGCACATGTATTAATTCACTTCTTTAAACTAAGCGTATGACCATTTACCGTAGATTATATCCTTTGAATAGCTTAATAAGTGTTTCTAACCCATTTAGGGTCATCAAGTTTGATCTGACGTCATGACGCCAATGATGTCATGTCATATGACCTCATCTAGTAAAAGCAAATCAAACGCATGACGACCAAATGTTTCCGTTATAACATAAGGATATAAAACCTTAATGCGGTGCATGCTATGACGTCAACTGACGTCGAGTATGTAAATTATCAATCTAATTCTATAGGTCACGTATACATGAAACTAATGTAAAACGTGCTGACGTCGCAATAACATGAATGCAACTGACGTCACTCGACGTCAAATATACGTACACCAGTGCAACCTCCATCGGTGTTACAAATTTCCGTAATTTCCAAAATTCCTAAAATACAAATTTCATGTGCAGCATGATCATTATCATCATAATCAGTCGATACATTTTAATCATACCATATCAATCAGAAGTCACATTTTTCATTTTTAGCCAAATCTATTATGAATGAATATAATAAACTTTACCTTTCAGAATTTAGTGGCAAAATTGCTCGCCTAAAATTCACATCAATGCAAACAACCTTACATCACCTTAAAAAAACCAATCACAAAGTCAATTATAAAAAATGACTGATAAAATTGTGCCTAAATTCTATATATATTATCAATCTTTTACACTGACAGATATCAACCGGAAATCAATCCCGTAACTACTGACACCATGTTACGCAGAAGGTTTTACACACGGGTGTAGAACCTAATGCGTCGCCAGGACGGCGGAGGGTGACTTTCGGCTAATGGTGTTATCGACCAGTGTTCTTCATTAACAAGGAACTCTAACAACGTTAGAATTTTTGAAATTTATATATGATAATGTAAGTTCTATATACATACAATACAATTTACATTTTGGGATCATCACGTTTGATCTGCGTCATGACGCCAATGATGTCATGTCATATGACGTCATCTAGTGAAGGCAAATCAAACGCATGACAACCAAATGTTACCGTTATAACATAAGGAAAAAACCTTAATGCTGTGCATGCTTTGACGTCAATTGACGTCGAGTATGTAAATTAGTTCCATTACAAATCAATCTAATTCTATAGGCCACGTATACATGAAACTTATGTGAAAAGTGCTGACGTCGCAATAACATGAATGCAACTGACGTCACTCGACGTCAAATATACGTACACCAGTGCAACCTCCATCGGTGTTACAAATTTCCGTAATTTCCAAAATTCCTAAAATACAAATTCCATGTGCAGCATGATCATTATCATCATAATCAGTCGATACATTTTAATCATACCATATCAATCAGAAGTCACAGTTTTCATTCTTAGCCAAATCTATTCTGAATAATTATAATAAAACTTTACCTTTCAGATCTTATCAACTGAATCTAGGCACTATAATATCCTTTCTTATGGAATTTCAAAGCCACTCCTATTTGCCTTGGAATCAACAATTATGAATAGTAAATCAATAGCTTGGTCGTCTCACCTTAAAATCATGCAACTTGTTTTTACAATGAGCAAGCCATGTGGGTATAGTAACCGCCTAAAATAGCTATACTAGAAAACTGGAAAATACAGTGAATTTATATTTCTTAAAACAGGTGAAAATTGATAACTTTGTCATATAATGTCCTACATCCACAAAAATTATATTGGACCGTTTAGGAACAAAAATTGAATCTAAATGAATGTTAGAATACGTAAAAACAAGTAGCCCAAGGGCAACCACCGCTCACCTGAGTTATAAAATGTAAGCTTCCAGCTCAGGTAAGCTAATAAACAGGCTGCAATTCTATAGGATTTGATGACCCCATGGGGTGTGGCAAGTTTGGATCCCAGGAGCTTGATTGGCAAGATTTATGTAGAGGACCACTATACACTGCTACATACTAAATATATAAGCTCTTGGCCTTATGGTTTCATAAAAGAAGATTTTTGAAGGTTCTTTAGCTATATAGCTCTTGTGGGCAGTTTGCACCTCAGTGCTTGATTAGCAGAATTTATGCAGGGGATCACTAGACATTGCTGCATACTAAATATGTAAGCTCTGGGCCTCATGGTTTCAGAGAAAAAGATTTTTGAAGTCTTTCCCATTATAAGTCTATGGGAGCAACATGGCCAACTTGGACCCCAAGGGGCATGGTTGGCAGGATTTAAGTTGGAGACCACTAAACGTTGCTACATGTACTAAAGAAGTTAGCTCTGGGCTTCATGGTTAAAGAGAAGAAGATTTTTTAAGATTTTCCCATTGTTAGTCTATGGGAACTAATGACCCCTGGGGCGGGGCCAGTTTGGACCCCAGGGGCATGGTTGACAGGATTTATGTAGGGGACCACTAGACATTGTTACTTGCTACATATATACGCTCTTGGCCTCATGGTTACAGAGAAGAAGATTTTTTTAAATTTTCCCATTGTAAGTCTATAGGAGCTTATGTCCCCCTGGGGCGTGGCCAATTTGCACCGATATGATTTATGTAGAGGACCACTAGACATTGCTACATGCTACATATATATGCTCTGGGCCTCAGCTTTCAAAGAAGAAGATTTTTCAAGATTTTCTCATTATAAGTCTATGGGAGCTTATGACTCCCGGGGCGTGGCCAATTTGAACCCCAGGGGCATGGTTGGCAGGATTTATGTAGGGGACCACTAGACATTGCTTCATGCTACACATATAAGCTCTGGGCCTCATGGTTTCAGAGAAGAAGATTTTTTAAAGATTTTCTCTTTGTAAGTCTATGGGAGCTAATGACCCCCTGGGCCCCAGGGGTATGGTTGGCAGGATTCATTTAGGGAACCACTAGACATTGGTACATACCAAATATATAAGCTCTGGGCCTCATGGTTTCAAAGGAGAAGATTTTTTTAAGTTTCCCATTTTGAGTCTATGGGAGCTTATGACCCCTGGGGAGTGGCCAGTTAGGACCCAAGAGGCTGGGTTGGGAGAATTTATGTAGGGCACAACTAAACATTGCTACATGCTGTATATATAAGCTCCCGGCCTCATGGTTCCAGAGAAGAAGATTTTTGAAGGTTCTTAAGCTATATAGCTATATATAAACGAATGACCCCCTGGGGTGTGGCAATTTGAGCCCAAGGGGCATGGGTGGCAGGATTTTAGTAGGGGATCACTAGACATTGATACATGCTATATACATAAGCTATGGGCCTCATGGTTTCAGAGAAGAAGATATTTAAGATTTTCCCATTGTAAGTCTATGGGGGATAACGACCCCAGGGCATGGCCAATTTGGGCCCCAGGGGCATGGTTGGCAGGATTTTTATGTAGGGGACCACAAGACATTGGTACATACTAAATATGTAAGCTCTGGGCCTCATGGTTTCAAAGGAGAAGATGGTTTTTGTTGTTTTTCCCATTATAAGTCTATGGGAGCTTATGACCCCTGGGGATTGGCCAGTTTGGACCCCAGAGGCTTTGTTGGCAGGATTTATGTAGGTGACCACTAAACATTGCTACATACTATATATATAAGCTCTGGGCCTCATGATTCCAAAGAAGAAGATTTTTGAAGGTTCTTAAGCTATATAGCTGTAAATAAACAAATGACCCCCTGGGGCGTGGCCAATTTGAGACCAAGGGGCATGGGTTGCAGGATTTTAGTAGGGGATCACTAGACATTGATTCATGCTATATATATAAGCTATGGGCCTCATGGTTTCAGAGAAGAAGATTTTTTAAGATTTTCCCATTGTAAGTCTATGGGAGATAATGACCCCCAGGGTGTGGCCAATTTGGGCCCCAGGGGCATGGTTGGCAGGATTTATGTAGGGGAACACTAGACATTGATACATACTAAATATGTAAGCTCTATGCCTCATGGTTTCAGAGAAGAAGATTTTTGAAGTTTTTCCCATTATAAGTCTATGGGAGCTTATGACGCCCGGGGAGTGGCCAGTTTGGACCCCAGAGGCTTGGTTGGCAGGTTTTAGGTAGGGGACCACTGAACATTGCATTATACTATATATATAAGCTCTGGGTCTCATGATTCCAAAGAAGAAGATCTTTGAAGGTTCTGAAGCTATATAGCTATATATAAACAAATGACCCCCTGGGGCGTGGCCAATTTGAGACCCAGGGGCATGGGTGGCAGGATTTTCGTAGGGGATCACTAGACGTTGATTCATGCTATATGTATAAGCTATGGGCCTCATGGTTTCAGAGAAGAAGATTTTTTAAGATTTTCCCATTGTAAGTCTATGGGAGCTAATGACCCCCAGGGCATACCCAATTTGGGCCCCAGAATCATGGTTGGCAGGATTTATGTAGGTGAACACTAGACATTGATACATATTAAATATGTAAGCTCTGGGCCTCATGGTTTCAGAGAAGAAGATTTTTGAAGTTTTTCTCATTATAAGTCGTTGGGAGCTATATGTTGCCATGGCAACCAGAGTTCCAACCCAATCTACCCTTAAACCTAATGCAGTCAATCCCCCACCCCAACAATGCTACACATAAAATTTGATCAAGATCAGCCTGCTGGTTTAGGAGATATTGGTGTTTAAAAGTGTGGACGACGACGACGCCGATGACGCCGACACCGACGCCGACGCCGACGACGGACGACGGACCATGGCTATACTATAAGCTCACCTTAACAGGTGAGCTAATAAGACAATCCTGACCCGAAATATTTCTCCAACAAGTATCAAATGGGAACTCAGCTTATGTGCACTTACTGTATTGAGAGGCTAAATACTTCGTTGGAAATACGATTCACCAATTATTAATACGTGACTAATAGCCACGATTTCCGTAAATGTTTTACTTCCACAGTTACCCTAAAAACTGTAGCCCTACTGATTGAACAGAATTAAAAGGAATTTCGACTTAACACAGTCGACGATCCGATCCATTTCGTAACATTCTCTTCTTTCTCCCTCTCTCTGGGAGACGGCCCGATATAGACTGAAATACTGTCTCAAAGGTCCGCTAAACCAGAACAATCAATCAATCAGCCATCTGCTCATTCAGCTAATTTTTATTCATAATTTCATGGCAACATATACATAAAAGTGCATACATGAGCCAATGGATTGGACGTAGGCACTGGATATATTTGTCCTCTCCCGTTAATGTAACCATTTAGTTATTTAGTTAACCATAGATACACCAAATATAACACCGTAGACTTAAATAGTATCTGAGAAATCTACTGTAAATAGGCTTAAGTCCCCAATGCTACATACAATCTTTCATAGTCATTGCCCTTTCGGTTCTGGAAAGAGAATATTTTAAAAAGGGTTTTCACCAGATGGGCCATGTTGGTCATACGACCCAGACCCCGCAGTTTCGATCCCCCGGCCCAGGAAAGCTCCACATAAAATAAGGCTTTAATCGGCGCTGTTGCTTTAGAAGAGAAGATGTTTTAAATGATCCTGATAACATTTTTATCTTTAGGAAAATTTACGCCTTAAGCATGAAAATCCTTGCATTCTTGAAAGTGGTAGTGTTGTCCAGGAATAATAAGCTTTGGAATCGTTTTACACTTACTTCTGTCGCATGTGTCTCCGAAAAAGTCATATTCACAGCCAAGCAAGCACGTTCCATTTTCTCTGTCGCAGGATGAGTTAAGACAATGACTGGAGCAAGGTAATGTGCAGTTCTGACCATAGAAACCGCTTAAACATCCTTGTATGCATGTGTCAGTTTGATAACAAGTGATTTCGCCACAAGTTGCATTGCAGTCGGCATTGCAGCTAAAAAGGCAAAAGGAACAATTGTATAGGTCGTTTTCGAAAACGTGGAGGGCATAAAATTGGTTAGTTCCATTACTACTTAATAAATTTTCATCAAAATTTGAAGACCTTCATACAAAGTCAAGCAATGAAAATTAGAATATTTTGATCATTAAATAAAAATTAGTCAGATCAAATACATGTAAAATGTCTCAAATCAATGAAGTTTTGCGCTTGATTTGTGCAGTTTTGGAAAAAGCTGGTGCTGTAAGACTTTTCATAAACAACCCGAAATATGGGCCGCTACCCGCTGTTAGGAGAAACATATTAGTCAACCTTTTCAAGTGATTGGCCCATTATTGCTTAAGCCTCTTGCTTAACAAGAAGGGACTGAACACAATTAAGCCACACGGTAATTTATTAAATAATAATAGTATTAGTATAGTAAATATTGAAGCAACAATGGTTGTTGCTCCTTTATGGTAACCTTCAGTGTTAGAATGATATAAAATAGAGAAGAGAAATGGTTATACTTAATAAAGTAACTTTTTATTCAAAATAAAAAAAAAGCTTTTTCTTTCATGAGTTTGTATAGGTAACCGAATAAGATAGGCAAAGCTTCATGAAATTTTATTCAGTAGTCTATGTTTTGCCTTCCCCTCTTTCACAAACGCCCTTTACCACTGGGTGGTCGCTTAGTCCCGGTAGGCGATGATTTTTCTGACAATTGTCAACAATTTTTTCTGACAATGGTCCCGGGTTTTTTTTTTTCCAAATTGTCAATGATTTTTTCTCCGTGGCGTCATAACACAAAACTGATGCGACAAAATGGTGAATTTTGTCAATTAAACCATTAATTTACAAATTTTGAACGTATTCCTGGTAGATCTAAGGCAGATTAGATACACTATAAGTGTTTAACATAGTCAACAGATAAATTAAACCCGGAAATTTTCATTTAGGGTACATCTTGATGAATTGTCCGCTCTGTCTGTCTTCGAAGTTTACCATAGGGAAAAGCTATTTTTTTTAATCATAAATCGGCGTTGGGAATCATATTATATTACTTTTTGACACTTTACAATGATACAAATGGGTCTGTCAGCAGATTTTAATTTTTCATAAGTCCAGGATTTTTTCCTACAAGTCCCGGATTCGCTCCTACAATAGATTTTAAGCGCCTGATTTTTCTGACAACGCAAACTACAAAATGAGTAGTCAGTATGATATTTTATGGCGCATAGATTGAATAGTTAGATTTAAGCATGTCTCAAACTTCAATTGTGAAAAATAAATGGAAGACGAAATACTTGTTGGTCATTAAAAGACGACCAGCCTTTTCATTTTATACAGACAATTTGTCGCTCCATATATAAAAATTTACAATGGAATATCGTGTAGTAAAGAGCTGAGATTAAAACTATATTCAGTGGCCTTCCCAATGCAGGCAAGACTGCTGTACTAACTCTACTAACTGAACGACGTGGCCACATGGTCGTCCAATGCCAGGATAGCTCAGCTGGCAGAGCAATCCTGATCATTGCATATCTTTTTACTCAGTAGTACCAAGAAGGTTGAAGACTCGAGTTCCGCCGTGGCCAGGGTGTTTTTCTCGCTTAGGCGGCGTAGAAGATTTACCTATTTTCTTCAAAATTGTGCATGCGTGCTACTGTGTGTGTGTGTGTGTGTGTGTGTGTGTGTGATTCCAAAACATCATTGCGTACTATCCTTGGTGTACAAAAGCTACCTGTTCCTCACTATAACGTAGTTAATGTGAGGCTTGATAATTCTAAAAGCAGTGCACATGTCCAGCCGGTGCTGGAGCCCCGGTAGCTCTGTAGGTTAAACGCTGTTTTGCGGATCTAGCGGTCCCGAGTTCGATCCCCGCTTGAGGCGAGCATCTTTTCAAACGTAAACTGGGTTTCATTGCACACAGCCTTTCATTATCGTCCTCCCAACGTCCTGATATGACTGAACACTTCTGAAAAGGACGCAAAATCCCAAGTCATCCATCTATCCAGCCAGTGCTTCTCTTGAGGGCCTGTACAGTTTTGTAAACAGCACTGCAAAACTTTAACAGAAAAAGTTCTGAAAAGTCAGATCCTTTGAAAGCAAGGAAAACGCCAAAGAAATGAAAATAACATACTCGGTTTACTGCGGCTGCTCATGACCAGTCATGAGATGTGCAACTCCGGCCATGCCCCTAGCCGCGGCTACTGTATTATTAAAATAAGTCGAAATGAAATAAGTGATTCCGAAAGGACCAGAACATATACAATCTACACTATGAATGAATACCTAGGGACGATGAAGGGCCGTCACACGGTACCTAACACCAGTTTTAGTGAAGTTTCAATAAAATGTGCAAACCCAGCCATGCCCCCTAGCAGCAGCTGGGCTACTCTATTTTCAGAATGACTCGAAATGAAATCATTGATTCGAAAGGACAAAAAATATATAATCTGCACTATGACGGAGTACGGGGAGACTTAACGGCCGTCGAACACCACCTCCAGCATCCTGTGAAGTTAAATAAGATTTGAAATATTTGAGTTTTTGGAAGCAAGAAATGGTCAGAAAGAATGAAAAAGCAGACTATGCTTATTGAGTCTGCACGCGGAAAGAGGACTCAAGTAAACAAACACTTCTGATGTTATATCTTTTACGTATTCTTTGCTTCTAAAGGGTCCATATTTTCGATTTCATCACCATGATAAGGCATACATGACAGAAATGCTTTTGATGTTCATTCGGTGAAGTAAAATTAGTTCCCACACTGAAAAAAAATCTAACTGCTGTTACTATGCTGCTAGTTTAAGACTCTGAAATGCAGAATAAGTGGTAGGAAAAATCCGGGACACTGTAGGAAAATATCCGGGACACTAAAGCCGTTGTAGGAAAAAATCCTTGAGATTTGCAGTAATTTTGTCCTTAGTTTGCAGAGGCTATTTCCCAAAGAAAAATATGACAAACGACAAAATACGCCTATAGAATGCTCAAGTAAACAACCTGATTGAAAAAGATCCCAAGAAAGTGTTGAAAATAACTTTGTTTACTTACCTTATTGCTCCGTCACGCTTATGAGACATAAATTGTCAGAAAAAAACGTTGACGATTGTCAGAAAAACTCACCGCCTACCGGGACTAAGCAACCACCCAGTGTTTACTTCGTTAATCTGGGTAACTAGGATTTTTCTGTGTTTATAGGCAATCTACACACAAAGACCATAAGAGTTTCAACAAGAAAAATATTCTCGATAGACTCTACTGCATGAAGAATATTTTGGAAGCATTGCCAGGACAATTAATGGGGGTCAGTGCACCATGGTACCTATCTCCATTATTTATAATTCCGAGAAACATGCAAAAAAAGCATTTTTTTCTGGAAATTCGAAATAATTGATTTTGGTTGCACAAATAGTCAACATTTGTTGAGAAACCTTGAATTAAAGCAATTCTGAGCGTGCAAGAAAGGGCTTAACTACATATTTCATAAAACTGAAAATTGCATTTTAAAAGTAAATGTGGCTACATCAGTAATCAAAAAGTACATAACACTGTGAACATATCTTAATTTGTCAAAATATGAATAGGTCCCATATTCATCAATACAATCGCAAAAGTATTAAAATGCTCATGCAACAAAGGTACGAACACCATAATGAAATCTTGAGATCCACTATAAACATTTGAGAAAGGTTAGATTTATTTAAAAATGAACTTGTCACCAAAAAGTCTAAATATAAAATAAATTAGATACATCTTTTAATTCTAAATCGATAATTTATAAAAATATTGTGAAGAATCAAATTCGATTGATTTAGGTCTTTTGTTGCATAATATGGCTTAAAAGTAGGTAGCACCTTTGCAAAAAAAATTGTAAGCGCTTTAAAAACATTTCTTGGCTGATTCTATGGTCAGATGAGAGATAAATTGGTGAGGAAACATATTTTTGCATTGGCAGATTGGTTTCTGTCAAATGTGAAAATAGGTCCCTTCTTGCATTGACCCATTTAATTATTGTTAGAAAGCTAACTTACCAATGCAACATACATCTTTTCATTGAACTAGAGTCTGTCTCCTCATGGACAAAATACAGCATGTTTCACTTTCATGTAATTTTGAAAACAACAATACCTTCGACTGATGTCAGTGGCGACGTGACGAAAAGGAGAATAAGAAGAAGAAAAAGAAATCAAAGATAAAAAAGCAGAATGCAAAAATTTAAGTCATGCCAAGGACATGACAGAATCTGTATTTACTGGCAGTAACGGATCACTTCTCATCCCATTTGCTCATAAATGAAAGCTATTTTTAACCATAAAATGCAGTCCAAAAGTGGACCGAAATTATGGAAACTTGTAAAAACAATGTAATGGTGATTGCTTTGATGCCGTTAAAATGCCAAAACTCGACATGTTGGTGCTTTAAGTATGAGTATGTGCGTTCTACAAAGAAAACTATAATAATGAAATACCCTTGTCATACAACGTTTCTCACCTGGTCCAAGATGTGAATGCGTATTTATGTTTTACACAGCACAATAAAAATTCTACTGATACTATGGGGAAAACTTTTTGAGATAGGATATGTTAAAATGTTTATTAATTTGATGTTGCCCAGTGTCGATCATGTTGACTTTTGCGGACATTTTAACTCAGATTAGACCCGCAGAACACACTTCCTGATCAGTGTTCATAATATGTTTGCAGTGAAACGCCAAGTGATCAAGTTGAAAATGCTTTAACTTGTGGTTGTTGACAAGCTGTAGGGTCTGATATCGGTCTTTACCTCTTGAAAAGGTCGATTATTCACTTTGGTGAAGTTATAGCTTAAGAATTCGACGATGGTTACATGTAAAGCAGCTATAGCAGTTATATCTCTAAATAAAAGCATCGTAAACGACTGCGTAATACCCCGCCACTGCAAACCAATACCCCTTCTTTTATCTTTTATACATTTTTTATCATCACATGAAGCTCATACTACCTAGACTATGTGTCGCACGTTTCAGAAAATTCCTGTTCATCTTTGATTTTATGCGGAATTTTTTCATAATTTTATACATGTATATAGCTCTGGGGCAGGGGCAGGTAACCTATGTTAACTTAATACTACTTGTAACAGAAAGCTGATGTTATTTCAATCATTTCTATGAAATTTCATCAAGATATACCAAAAATCTGATTTTATAAGATTTTTTTCATGATTTCATACATGTATACAGCTTGTGTCAGGGGCAGATAACCACTGGAGGACAAAAGTTTGATCAAGATATAAAGCTTATATTAATATGATAATTTGCTACAAGTTTCAGAAAAATCCCTTTCGACTCTAATTTTATACAATTTTTTTTCATCATTTCATACATGTATATAGCCCCAGGGCAGGGGCAGATAACCCAGGCGGACAAAATTCTGGTGTAACAGGAAGCTTATGTTACTTCGATTATTTCTGTGTAATTTCATCAAAATATTTCAAAGTGTAAAGGAACTACACACCAAAAACTGTTTTTAAGATCATGCCAAGGGCAATAACTCCATCAGAAGACATCGAAATTTGCCCATTAACAATCCCAACCGAGATCTTCTCAAGACCAATGCACATGCCAAGTTTGAAGAAAATCCATTAATAAATACTAAAGTTATCGAATGGAAACGAAGTGCTCACGGACGGACGGATGGACGGACAGACGTACGTACCACGGACGGACGGACGGACGGACGAACACACGGACAGCCAGCGGGAAAACATAATACCCCGCCACTAACGTGTGGCGGGGTATAAAAAGGTTATGCCCCTAGCACCGGCTTTAGTTAGAACTCTGTTTTCAAAATCACTCTAAAAAATAAATAATATCAAAGAACAGAAAGTACATACATAATCTGTTTCACCGTAGAAGCACAGGGTGTGGTTTTGCATGCAGTAAAGCCCCCCCCCCCCCCACACACACACACACGCAAGTAATATTTTATTGACCGTTCGAAGGCGGTACGTCTGGTGTGGTTCCTCAGTGTTACATGCTGTTATGTCGTCATTTGTAAAAAAAAGACGTGCTCCGTTTGAATTAGTATAGCTGAATGACAACCTGATTGGGAACGAGCTGCTTAGTCGGTTCGCAGTTCATGTCTTTCGAGAACGTTGTCATTCTTTTGTGTGTGCCTCTTTTCCTTTTGGTTTTGAGGGCGGCATTAGGAATTTGATTTTAAAAAATAATGCATAAAGTACAAAATCGGCAAACCAGGCTAATCGCATTTCATTTAGCGAGTAGTGATACACAGAATTCAAGATCGTATGAGCTGTCCCAGTCCATGGACAAGACAGAATTTTCCTGCATTGCTAAAAATAGAACAAAGAAAAATAATATCTGTATAATAATACCCTTTGGAAGCCAAGAAACGATATTAAAATCTTAAAGAGTTCCTTGAAGAGCAGAGAACACATTCAGAAGAAGAAACGTGGGCCAGACTACGTAGTTTTGGCTAATAAAGCCTCTTTAGTGACCCTGACAATATCTCGTGACGAAACCAGAGAAACGCAAACTGTACTTTCTTAATTTTAATTGGGAAGTCGATTCAAAGACTAATCAGTATAAAAAGGTCCAAAGAATCTAGAAGACTATGATCTAGAATAAGAGTTTAAACCAATCTAAAATATCAGATTCCTCATAACATATCCTCTGATCTCAAAGGTCAAAATAAAATATAATCTGCACTATGGAGGATGTACTTGGAGACTTTTTACATTCACCACACGGAACAGCACCAGCTGCATTAAAGTAAAATTAGACCCTTAAAGAGTGGAACACATTCAGCAGAATGAACATTTGCCATACTACGTGGTTTCGGCTAATATAGCCTCTCCAGTGACCCTGACAATATCTGGTGACGAAACTAGAGAAATGCATACTGTACTTTCTTAATTTTAATCGGGCAGTCAATTCAAAGACCGATTAGTATAAAAAAAAGTCAAAAAAATGTAAAAGACGATTATCTAGAATAAGAATCTAAACCAATCTAAAATATCAGATCCCTCAGAACATATCCTCTGATCTCAAAGGCCAAAAATAAAATATAATCTGCACTATGGATGATGTACGGGGAGAGGTTTTACGGCCACCACACGGCACAACACCAGCTGCAGTAAAGTAAAATTAAAATCTTGAAATAGCAGACTCGGTTTAATTGAATCTGTTTATGACCAGTGGTGAATATAGCAGACTCGGTTTGACTGTGTCTGTTCATGACCAGTGATGAAATATGCGACACCAAACACTTTCTCTAGCACAGGCTTTAGCAGAGCTCCCTCTGCTTTCAAAATGACGCTTAAAAAACTCAATGATTCTAAAAGACCAGAAAATATGTAATCTACATTACGATGATGTACAAGGGAGCGTTAACCTGTATTCAAAGGCGGGTTCTTTAAGATTTTATTTGAATTTTCCCAAACAATATTGCTGAAAGACTACAAAGGTATTCAATCTTCGACAGTTTATATGTCCTACTGTTCAGTTAGGCAAATTACAGATGTTAGGCAGTTGTTTTTGTAGCCCCTTAGACAAATCCAACCAAAACAAAACAAAACAAAATAAATAATAATAATAATAATAAAACGTTTGATAGAAACAAAAGCATATGATCAGATACCATAACTGTCGTCATACCATCCTGTAACTTCCGAGGAGCTATTGACCCTTAAATAATTAAGTGGATAATTTTTTGAAAAAAAAAACAGATACATGTGACATGATATAGTTTGTAACTATCATGTCTTAAGACAAACATCATCCGAATACAGCTGTTTACATTCTTGATGGGGAAAACAAAACGAAAAAAAAAAGGGTGGGAACACCTTGCCCCCCTCCAAAGAAAAAAAGAAATAAAATAAAAAATAAATAAATAAAAATAATTAAAAAACTAATGAAAAATAAAACAGGGAAAACAGAGCAGAGCTTGTTTTGAAGCTGTTCTATTTCTGAATAATTAAAAACTTTCGGAGTTTATTGACCTCATCTATCCAGGTGAACTTAAAATAAAAGATACGATAGAGTCCAGTTCATCTGCCTCATACTTAGATTAGTTCCTTTAAAGACAATTAAAAGCTTGTTACAAGGCTGTATGACAAGAAGGACAACTATAATTTTCACAAAATTTACTTTCCATTTTTGAGTAGCAATATTTCTTCGGCACCTGCATACGGAGTTTACGGAACTAACATAATTCCAGATCCAACCCAAGACACCATGTGGGAAAGAGACAACACAAAATTAGTCATCACCAAAGACAACACCAGCGGCAGCCATGTGAACACCCATATCCCATGTAGATGGTCAACGGGCTAACCTGAACATCACAAACAATATATCAATAACAACAATGCAAACAACCAAAAAGAACCGAAACAGAACAGCAGCCTTGGGACGACCAGTAATTAAATACTGCGTGGGGGTGGGGGGCGGGGGGTGGGGGCTTAACCGGTTTATTGTCGATCAAACCTCGCCCTTGGCTCTGCCTTGGTTCAACGGGCACTTAGTTGTCCACGCAAGCATTAACATTCACAACCCACACAACAGATTGACGATAACATTAACCCGGACAAGAAGAACAAATTATACAAAAAACACAAAAAAACACTGAACATCTATTTTTACCTACATGTATTTTTATGTAAGGGCTGGTCTTAACGTCACAAACAATATGCCAAGCAACAATCATCACTCAAAACACTTGTGGGGGGATGGGGGTGGCTTAACCAGTTTGTGGTCGACAACCGTCGCCCTTCACTCTGCCTTGGTTCATCAGATACTTAGTTGTTTAGCCTAACAAAAACAGCCACACCCCACATAACAGTCTTACAAAAAGCACCAACCTTGACAATAAGAACAAATTATGCGTAAAACATTTAACATCTATTTAATCTACTTTCAATTTTATAATGTCAAGGCTAGCCTTAACATAACAAACCATAAATCAAAACAGTCAAAGTGACAAACAACATTTGTTGATAGAGGGAATCTCATCATCAGTAAATTGTTATCACAGGGTAATCGCAAAGCGAGGCTTGTGTCAAGAGTTATAAAGTTCTATATGAGACATAATGACCTAGTTATTCTCTACAATATTGCCATTCCTAAACCTATTTTGGATATGATGGCTTCGGTCGAAGTATACTTTCAAATACCAGACTTTCATTTTCACCAGATACATAGATATGGCGGATGTATTATAATAGGCAGGTGATTCTTAGTACTCGCGAGCACCTGATCACATCTCTGTTTTAGGGCCCATGAGTGTGTATCTAAAATATCTCGGAACGGTCAATGTTTATATGACTTACAATTTCGGACTTATGGTTTTTGGCACTTTGACCACTTTTTCTTCAAAACGATGGCTTGAAGGTTTGTGTTGTTGAGCGCCAGTTGTTGCAGCGAGATCTCTATTTCCGCTGTTCCAAAGCTTACATAACGGATATTCTTATGTATCCGTTTTACACTGGTCTGCTATTTAACACAGGAAACGAAGACTACGTACGTACAGGAAACTTGTTTTATTCCTCTAACCAGAGTGAGTTTGTTTCAGAAGTATAGTCTCACGGACCGACTGACTTCCGATTCTTAAACTAAGAATAATATCTTCATTCAATTGGTATGCATGGTTCAGCAACGCTGCAAAAACAATTTCGGGCTACAACGACAATGGCAACGAATTGATGAAGAAACCTATTTTTGCTTTGTATTTATACCAAACAGAATTTATTCGAAAGGTTTCTTTCACTGTGAGGTCTAACAAACTGTCGAGTCCGTAAGAATGATAATTTGAATTTAAATGAAACAGTTTGCGAAATCAATTGAGTTTTATAATCAGAAAGTTTTGTTGGCATGTGTTGCCCTCGTTGTTTGTGTTGAATGCCAGTCCAGCACGGTTCTTTTAATAACACGTGTCGAATGTACTGAAATGACTGTTTAGAGCTTTCATTTAGCAATGTAAAATTATGATTAATCGATGTCAGCGAGAGGGCCTTCTCTAGAACACTGATATATTCAAACTTTATAGGACGTTAAAATCCAGTTGTATTGTACTCCTTTAATAAATAAAAACATCTAGTACGTTGCAATAGTAGGCATGTATGCAGCCAAAACGTAGATTTTGTATTCCTCGATATAAATTTTAATCAATTTTATGATCCCGCTTATTGTCGTTTAGATAATGGAAGCTCACCTCGAGAAAAAATGTCCTCATAGTGTTTGCGAATTCTTAAAACTGACCTCAGACAGCACATCCGAAAAAGGTCGGCTCAGAGTATTTACTTTTGTATCGTTAAAGGGATGGGTTTCGCATAATATTTTACGTAGAAGCTATTCAAAAATATTTTTGGCATTCTCATGTCATACCAAAGAGGCCTAGTTTCAAATGATCCAGTTGAAAACCATTTTAGTTGAACCCATAAGTATGGTCTTCAAATTGAACAGAGAGAGAGAGAGAGTGAGAGAGAAACAGAGAGAGAGGGAGAGAGCGTAAAAACTATACAGCGGTGACCGTGTATGCAAGGAATTATATTTACGGACTTACTTTACACTCTAAACATTTCCAAAACGGATTAGTAAATTCATTTTTGTCGCATTTATTTCTAGAACAGTGTATGAACCAAGTACCGTCACTATTGTAGTAAAAATCTGTTAAAATCCTGTAGACAGTCTGTGAATTTTCACGATTTTGTGAAAGCCCCTAGACGTTAGAGTGTTGCCTTTTGAAGTATTGTTTTTTGTTTACCCCATTAAAACTTAGAGGCCGTAAAAATCTTAACAAGAAAACCTAACAATTTTACATGACATCATACCGTGAAAATTTCATATAAATAAAAAAAATTGTCAATTACATGCTTTCTTAACTGTGGCCCAGACTTGTCAAAAGGTGTGAACATTTCAAGACCCGTAAGAGATCAAACGCATCCAACATCAAGGGCGTGAAATAATTCGACAGTCTCTAGCTGAGAATGGCCATTCTATATGAGTTACATACTCCTTGTTATCCCCTTAACAATTTCGCAAATAATAATGGGGAGAATATTTTTCACGAAATTCGTGGTATTTAAGCGAAATATTCACATGGCTTGCATGGCCTTTTCATTGCATTTGCAGGTAGCCCCACTAAATGGCATTTTTACGGACAGTTTCACAACAAACTTTTACAGCTTCATTTTTCGATCACCCGCGACTCTGTTTACAATACTTACTAGTTAAACTCGCTATGCATTACGCTAAAATTGTCACCACTATTTCACAAGTACTTTCGCCGGCAGTGTATGGACCGAGGTTGTGTCTTTTCTTTCTTTTTTTTCATTTTTTCTTTTCATTTTTTCGGTTTTTTGTTGTTGGTGCTAACTCTGAATATTAGAAGTAAATTTCATATATACGAGACTCATTAATGCAAAATAACGGCAATTTCTTATGTGTAAGGACAATAAATACCATTTATGTTAGTGTTTCTCGGCAGACCTAAAATGATGAATGAATAAATATGACGATAGAATTTGAGAAAAAAAGTCAGTTATGATTTTTAAAGTTATAGGTAAATAATTTATTCTATACATATAGATAAAACAAACCTTTCTGTAGTACAATTGAGACAGTTATCGTCACATCTGAACTGGCATCTCTTTCCCCCGTAACCTTGATGACAACCATACAAGCACTCAAGGCTCGTTTCATTACAAGCAAGTCCTGATATATTGGTAGGTACCGTAATACATGTGGGGTTACAATTTACAGAGGCATAATCTGTAAAGATAACGCATTACAAAACAGAACATTCAGTTATATAACTGCTAAAGTATCAATGAACACTAGTAATGAGGTATTTCCCTTTTTCTTCCCCACCATACAACCAAAATCACACACACACACACATGCTTCCTTCCATAATAGTGATAGTGTTTTCATATTCAAATTGCTTATTTTTTCATGTAACTATTCAGTTTTCTTTCTATCAGTGCTGTGTATATGTATTATCAGACTTTTCAGCAAATGTTACTGACAGACTGTTAATACAGGTAGATTTGTTAAATGGAGCTCTGTTTATTTCAAACATGCCATACACAGGTTGAAGCGCCACAGCGGGGACATAGCCAGATTTTCTGATAGTTCTAGTTCGAAGCAAATTAACACAGTCGGGTTGATCGGACGGGCCAAACAGGTTTTACAATTGAAGCTAAAACAGTTGCGTCATCGATAAGGATTGCAAGGGTGTTTCCCATGACGGTAGATACTCAGTCGCACTATATTGAGCATATACATATGTAAATAATCATGCTTTGAACTAAGCGCATTATGATATTTTCTTTTTTTTTATAAATTGCTGAGACGTATAGGTAATATGACAAATAGAGTTATAGTCTCTCATAATGCATTAGTGTTACAGTCCACATTATGTGCTTTAAGATAAACTTTTATTATGGATACTCTAATAAAAATAATCCATAACTGTATCTGATGCTACCTGTCTAAATTAAAATTTGTTGTTTCATGTTGTATAAACTCATAAACCCGTCCCTCGCCGGGTCTTCATATCATTTTTATTCAAAGAACGCCACTGGTGTCCTGGTGACAATTTCAGGTTAACACGTGTCTAAAAAACTAGATTCCCGGCGGCTCGGCTCGGAAAGTTTGGAAGCCCAAGCAATTTTTCTAGTAGATAACTTAAGAAAACTTCGACTTCTCTACGCTTTATACGACAATACCAGATGACAAAATTAAAATCTAAATTAAAAGATATTGTAAACAAGTGTTTCTTCCACAAAAACGGAACTCGTCGGTACAAGACGTTGTTCATGGGTATCTGGACACATATTTCGTTACGGGCCACTATGATGGGCATACAAAATATTCTGAAGATGATGTCATTAAAATGCTGGAATTTCTTATCGACAATATTTACGTGGAGTTTAGCGGACGGATTTTTAGCAGACAGTTGGTATTCCAATGAGCACTAACTGCGCCCCCTTACTTGCAAACATGTTTCTTTAAGGGTATTAGGCGGTGTTTGTACAAGGACACTTAAAAGAGGGTAATAAACACTTTGCATAGACATTCAACTTCACCTACAGGTACATAGACGATATTCTGTCTCTAAAAAATTAAAAAATGTCGGAGTTTATTGACCTCATCTATACATGTGAACTTGAAATTAAAGATACCACAGAGTCCAGTTCATCTGCCTCATGCTTAGATTGTAACCTCTATATTGACAATGGAAAGGTATTTACTAGGCTTCTTGACAAGAGGGACAACTTCAATTCTCCCATAGTAAACTTACCATTTTTGACTAGTAATATCCCTTCGGCACCTGCATACGGAGTTTATGTCTTTCAGATAGTTGGCTATGCTATAGCCTGTTCCAAATATCAAGAATTTTTTTTAAAAAAAGATGGAACTACACAGGGTCATCATAAAGTTAAGTTTGTTTAGACAGTTAAAAAGTTAAATGGGAAACAATGATCCGTACAATGTGGCCGTTTCTAAAATAGTTTTCGATTGGACGGCCTCAGTCGAAGCTTAATTAAGCTTTCAATACCGGACTTTCATTTTCACTGACTTTTTCCACTGATACATAGATATGGCGGGTGTATTTTAAAAGGCAAGTGTTGCATACTACAATGCAAGTGATGCATACTACTCGCGAGCAACTGATCACACCTTTATTTTGGGGCCCATATCTGTGTATCTAGAATATTCCGGAATTGTCAATGTTAAAATGACTTACGAGTTCGAACTTATGATTTGGGTACTTTAACCACTTTCTCATTTATCCGTTAACAAGAGCGTTATGAATACACTTATTTAAGATAAAAAATTTCCTTACCCGTGAGTTATCGCTGTTTAACGCATGTTGTTGGAGGGCAGGTCACGAAATATCAATTCACGATGGCGAAGCCGTAGTGATTTTAATCAGCGATAATTCACGGGTAAGAAAATATTATTTAGATTCCTACATTACAAGTAATTAAATGCAAATATATTACAATGTTTTCTAAAGCACATTTTTGAGACGGACATCGGCAGAAGCAAATGTTAACATTCGACGTCAACAATGCGCAAAATTGGCATGTCTCGACGTTGGCAACATGAAATATCACAAATTTTCACAAGACGCCACTAATTCCTATGCATTCAATGGGGAAAACGTAAATATCATGTTATAATTATTTTTTGTTCAATTGTTTTATTCTTAATTATTTTACTTCATTTGAATCCTCCTAATAATACCAACGTTTCATCGCAACCATTCGTAGAAGTAGAAGTAGCCATTTTCCATATGTTTACTGATAACTGTGTTCGTGTATGTCTGCGTTGGGGCCAAATATGTTACATAATTTATTACTTATACACTTTTTTAGCAGAATTTTAAGCATACCTTATTCCGTTAAACAACACATAAAGATCGATTACCATAATGTGCTATGCCCTGAAAGTGGAGAGAGAGAGAGAGAGAGAGAGTGGAGCGAGAGAGAGAGAGAAAGATTTTTTAACATATATTAGTTTATCAGTTCATGATACCACAACATTGCCCATTACCGTTTCTTCTAGAGAGTTATAGACTTCCAACATTTTATCATTTCGAAGCAACAATATTTTTTCGGAAAAATTTAGATTTCATGAGCTCAGAGTAAATAATGTATTGTTGGGTATATGTAATAAATGCCCATTTCAAAACAGAAATATATATATAGTATCCCATACCGTTTTATAACATTTGATTGAATCGCAACCATAAACATTGAATTATTTGTATATTTTCAAAATTTATTATTCCTACATCAGCTCAATATTTTGTATTAACTTTGTATTAGTCATCGTTATATGTAAGATTCTAATTTTATTGTCTTTCATTTCGTATTATTATCAATATTCCCACTATGTAATAGTTATACCACGGTTTGTCCGCCTGTACGAGGAAATAATACGCGAGCTTCAGCGAGTGGATTATCTCCCGTACAGGTGGACAAACCATGGTATAACTATTTTATATCACCCTTTCTAGTGTAGACCTTGCTCATTGCGAAATATTTTGTATTTTGAGGAAAATGTGATTTGAAGGATTGCTGCGCTTAAATGAAATGGCGCAAAATTTTGAAATTGATGGTATAACAAATGCTAAATAATGCTAACTCACCATATAAAACATATTTTGGATAATTATCGGTAGATCAAGAAATGCCATCTCAATTGTTTGATTCCTGTATATTTTGTCCAGTAAAGAAAAAAGATAGGCAATGATCAGGAATCAATACAATCAAATCTCACATCCCGCTCTCAAAACCAATTGGGAACGACGCACACACACATGGAAAAATTGACACAAGTTCATGAAAGACACGCACGGTAAACCAAATGAGCAGTTCTTTCCTAAGCAGGTGGTCATTCAGCTACCTTAATCAACAAGTAGCCCAAAGGGCAACTATTGTTCACCTGAGAGACATTGTAAACCTATAGGGATATTTAAGATGCTCAAGGGCAGCTAACTCCACAGTCAGTGGTCCAATCAGGCTGAAAATTAAACTCATCCAAAACATTATGTATGCCCTCATTTAATATATGCAAGTTTAAAAAGTATCCGATCAAGAGCACAATAGACAGAGCTGTCAATGGCAGCTAACTTCGTAGTGGTTGGCCTGATCTGGCCAAAATTTGAACTTGTTTAAGATATTATGCATTTCCTCATTACCTGCAAGTTTGAAAAGGATCGGATCAGTAGAAACCAAGAAAAAGTGGCGACATTGATTTTTTGGATGCTCAGGGCAGGTTCTCCATAGTCAGTGGTGGGATCTAGCCGAAATGCTAACTAATCCAAGCTTTTATGCATATCCTCATTACCTGCAAGTATGAAGAGGATCCGATGAAAAATGAAAATGTGATGACGTTGTTTTCTCCATTATGACTATGGGATTTTTTTTAAACGCTCAAGGGCAGCTAACTCCGCAGTCTGTGCTCGAATCCGGCCGAATTTCGAACTCATCCAAGCTCTTATGTATGTCATCATTACCTGCAAGTATGATAAGGATCTAATCACAAACCTTGACTGCAGCACCCTGAAAGTCAAACTTACTCGAGATATTGTCATGCCCTACATTTGTGTGAATTTATTTTAAAATCCGTTGAGAAATGTAGGTGCTAGAGCGATGACGAAGTTTTTCTAAAAATAGCCACAGTGACCTTGACCTTGGGCACAGCATCCTTTAAGTCAAACTTGCTTGAGATATTGTCATACCCTACATTTGTGTGAAGTTAATTCAAAATCCATGGAGAAATGACGGTGCTAGGGCGATGACAAAGTTTTTCTAAAGATAGCCACAGTGACCTTGGTCACAGCACCCTGAAAGTCAAACTTGGTCGAGATATTGTCATGCTCTACATTTGTGTGTATTTATTTTAAAATCCATTGAGAAATGTAGGTGCTAGAGCGCTGTCAAAGTTTTTCTAAAAATAGCCACAGTGACTTTGACCTTGGGTGCAGCACCCTGAAAGTCAAACTTGCTCGAGATATTGTCATGCCCTACATTTGTGTGAAGTTATTTTAAAATCTGCTGAGAAATGTAGGTGCTAGAGCGCTGACAATGTTTTTCTAAAAATAGCCACAGTGACCTTGACCTCAGGCGCAGCATCCTGAAAGTCGAACTTGTTTGAGATATTGCCATGTCCTACATTTGTGTGAAGTTATTTTAAAATCTGCTGAGAAATGTAGGTGATAGAGCGCTGACAAAGTTTTTCTAAAAATAGCCACAGTGACCTTGAACTTTGGCGCAGCATCCTGAAAGTCGAACTTGCTCGAGATATTGTCATGCCCTACATTTGTGTGAAGTTATTTTAAAATCTGTTGAGAAATGTAGGCAATTGAGCGATGACAATGTTTTTAAAAAAATGTGATGATGTTGTTTTCTCCATTATAACACAATGGGATTTTTTTTTCAAACGCTCAAGGGCAGCTAACTCCGTAGTCTGTGCTCGAATCCGGCCAAATTTCGAACTCATCCAAGCTCTTATGTATGTCATCATTACCTTCAAGTATGATAAGGATCTAATCAAAAACAGTCGAGAAAACGTGATGTCGCCATTTTCCCCATTATAACCCTATGGGGGCTATCTGTTGCCATGGAAACCAGAGTTCTAAGCTGATCGGCACCAAAACCTAATGCAGCCTTTCCCCTACCCAAATGATGCTTCAGATAAAATTTGATTGCGATCGGCCCACTGGTCTCTGAGATATTTATGTTTGAAAGTGTTGACGCACCCACGCACCCACCCACGCACCCACGGACGGACGACGGCTCGACTCCCATCCTATAAGCTCACCTCTGAGCTAAAAACAGCATCAACATCTATTTAAAACTGCATATTTTCAGTTGAAAATCTCTTTGTAGTTTCCAAACATTTAAGGCAAAAATGTTTATGTGCATTTTATAGTTGAACAAATATCATTTTAAATCTGTGCATTTCATACCCAAGTTTTTTAAGCCCCCGCATCATATGATGCCGGGGGCATATTGTGTTCCGGTAGTGCGTACATGTACTAGCGTACATTTACGTGATTCTCTTAGACTCAGGTTAAGATGTTTGTAAGAGGTACCTCAGAATCAGGGTATTGTGATCCGTATGTCACGGTCCACTGACTTCGGACTTCTCGCATGATTAAGACTTTTGTAAGATGTAGACTTCAGGGCTCCTATTATTGTAGCAACTCGAAATTTGTACGAAGGTGTATATTTATAAGTACAACAGGAATACACAAGAATAATGTCATTAAGATGTATGTGTCACGGTCACGGTCATTACGATGTATATGTCACGGTCCACTGACTTCGGACTTTGGCTAATTTTTCACTATAAGATTTTTGTAAGAGATAGATTTTAGGGTTTCTATTATTGTAACAATTTGAAAACTTGTATGAGCATTAATATTTGTAAGTACGTTAGGAGTTTGGTTGGTTGGTTGTTTTGGGTTTAACGGCCCTTTGAGACAGTATTTCAGTCTATATCGGGCCGTCTCCCAAAGAGAGGGAGAAAGAAAAGAGAAACGATTGACGAGAGAAAAAATGTCTAAACAACCCCCACCCGCACCAACTGCAAGCACATTTGGCCATTGTCCTACTATTATTCAAATCAGAAGAACGACCCGGCACTGTATGTTATACCCAGCACCATCGCACCACCCAACCACCCCGAAGTACATTAGGAATATATAAGAATCAGGTCATGAAGAGCCATATGTCATGGTCCACTGACTTCGGACTTAGGACAACTTTGCAAGGTTAAGATTACGTAAGGGGTAGATTTTAGGGTTCTTATTATTATGCTGGTTTTCCCCAGCATTTAGATCATGTCCGATATTTAGAGACATCACGGTAAATATTGCCACTGTAGTTCATTGTGTACGACGCAAAAGGTGATTTCACAGCAAAAAAAAACGGAAAAGGGAACGTAATCGCTATATTCTTTGTCTCCTGAATGATGCTGAAGTATGCTGTCACTCATGCTTCCAGCCTGTGATTCACTGAAAATACTTTAATGATTTCTAGGGAAAGAGTTATTCTTTGGATATTTGGGTATGTTGCGTGCAACACATGGGTGGCACATAATAAGAAAAAACCTAGGCACTCGCAGAGACAAGCATGAAAAGTGCATGTACTTGTTCTAAGGGTGTACCTCTTGTGAAGAATATCTACAGTTACTGATCGTACTTTTCTTTATTCAGTATAAGAGCCTTGGTTGCCCAATCGGTTTAGCGATAGCTAACTCCTCTAGGAAAATATTGACACCGTAACGGTATTTTGAAAGGCGCCGTGGTTGAGTGGTTAGAGACGATCGGTTATGGTGTAGAAAGTCGCTGCAACGTGGTGAGATCACGGCCTGGTTTGGCCATGCGACGACTGGAAAACTTTTTCTGTCAACCCGGCAGTAAATGAGTACCTGCTTTGAATCAGGGAAGGAGAAGGCAGCGAAACAAGCGGGATGGGTTCCGCCTTTCATTTGCTGTGCCCAAGCCACAGTTGGCCTCTAACCCACTGCCCCTACGGCTGCTAGGCTATGGAAAACCTTTGCCTTCTAACGGTATTTTCATTGCAAACACTTTTTCATTATCATACGCTCATCGTCATGAATTTGACTGAAATATTGTTGAACGGGATATATAACTCAAACAAACTTTAATTTCTATTGTTCCATCATCTCGAATATAATCGAACTACTCCTGAAATGGCTCTAAAACTGTAGGAATGATATTCGAGCTTTACTCTATTTTGTCTAGTATATTTAATATACAAACCCACTGGGCACACAAGGTTGACTTCACGGCGTTGAATCAATGTTGATTCAAGGTTGATTCAACCTTGTGTGTCTGCTATGAAGGGTATGCAGAATCGTAAACGGTGTATGGCCTATTTTGAATGTAGCATTTGCGCCAAGTGCTATAGGGCCTTCTAGAAAAGATAGCAGCGAATAAGAGGTGTGTGGCAGGAGCTGCCTGACGACTTTATATAGATCTGTAGACCCCATTGATTATTATAGTGATCATCGATATTACCATTGTTTACTTATCCAAATAGTCATTGACAACGCCCTGATAATAAGACGTTTTTCTATAGGATTTTTCGGCCGCAATAACGGTACGCAAACATTACGGTTAATGAAAACTATTTGGGTAGGTCAACAACTGGATTTTCCTTTAGAATGTTTATTTACTAGGGGAAATGGTTTACCCTTCAAGGCATCCTATTGTCTACCCTTATAGCGCAGCGCAGATTACACGCCAACCACATCACAAACAAAGACAAATTAAGCGATTGATCTGACGAAGGAACACTGAAAAAGTGTTTTTTCAAAATATGAAAGATGTCCGACGTCTGCCTAATTTATTGTCTGATTATGTTTTTTTGTTATGGAAGAACAAGCCTTTAAAGTTAAGACAAACGGTTTTGTTAACTTGATAATAAGTTTCGCATACCGTATTTTACTTGGAATTTAATACTACTTGTCAATTTGCACACCTGAAGCCACACTTAGATAATGTTATAGCCTTTATGAAAGGTTATTGTAATTCTGTAAAATTAAATCGAAAGTATGTTTATATAACATTTCTCACCTTCAATCGAACGTAAACCGATTCGCTATTCAAAAAACTTCGGCTGAAATGAGCTGCTGAAAGACAAGAACGTCTTTTCGTTTGATCCGTTCGGCTGACGGGCCGTTAAGGCCTAGCCATCAGACACTCACGAGATATTCGAGTGGGTGGGGTAAGGGAGTGAGATGCTGCCCTTCTCATCGTTATTTTAAATAACATATATGCCAAAATAACCTTGATACTGAATGTTCTCTTTCGGCAAAACATGAGGCTGTGACACCATAGCAAGTGCGCTTTGATCCAGTTTGGAAAACGGCGTGCAGTCGTTTGATTATTTAAGACTCGTTGCTGAAGACAAATTTGTCCATTGTCTGTATTATTGCAGACGAGCCCTACATAATTTAATTACTTCCTTAGTAATGAAATATCAAATCACATTCAACGTTGACTGCTCAAAACACAGCGCGGCCATATTGGTGTTGTCCTTAAAATGTAAACAATGAAAATAAACGTTTAGATGACGGTGTTTGAAATCTTGATTGCGCCAGATGCAGGCCCCAGGATATAGAACATATATATCTAACGTCTTACTTTATTCGATGCATTTATTGTCCCTTCGATTTCGCACACTGTGTAAAATAAAAAAGGTGTCGGCGATTGTGTAAACTTCGTCTTGTCGAAAAATCCCCCAAAACGAGCAGGTACGAGCATTATCACTAATGTATTTATCCGCTGCCTCTGTCTTGGTGCAAAAAGATCGTGCATTTTTCCAGAAGTTTCCCAAGAAACTTCCATATTTGATCTAAGTAGATAAAACGAAGAAGATTTAAGATGTTATAAATATTAATATATGCACCAGTATTATTTTTCATTAATTTCACCGAACTACTTGCGTGCTGCTAGCGGTGCTCAGGCATGTCGATGATCTCCGCTTTAGAAGCAAATCGAAAATAAGCCATCGGAAAGCCTTTAACGGAAGGATCAGGCTATATCACAGTTTATTTAACATGTTTGACTAAAAGACTATCTATATATATATAGATCGAGCACGATCGTATTTTTTAGCGGGTAAAGTGCGCCTGTTTCCGTTGGTGTTGTCAATACACGTTCTTTTTAAGCTGTTATTTACAACTGAGCCACACTCGCTCGTGCATGAAAAACAATTGTACGAGGGGCGTTCGGAAAGTTTTGCAAATGACGTAATTTCTCGGTAATCACAATACAGACAGAACTTCTGATTTCAAAAACACTTAAAGCTATATCATGCGAAGAGAATTCTGCAAACAAGGTGCATTTTTTAAAAAAAGGACGCATTTTTAACTTCTTTGAAAGAGGTATACCCTAAAGACACTGCAGAATTTTACTTTAGTAGGCCGTAATTTATATATCAGCAGTCTTTGATATCTTTTTATCTTTGTTAGTTAAAGACAATGCCCAGACAATGTTGTTCTGTAAATATCGCGGAAATAAGTTTTAATCTGGCTTCCGTACAGGGCCGGGAATATGGATTATCCGTACTTTATGCTGTAGCAATTTCTCCATTTCTACTTAAATTTGATGATTTTGTAATGAAAACAAGTGTATTAGTATTCAAAATATTGTCGGCAAGAGCATTTACATGGGTCAACGAAAACCTGTCAACAAATTCAAATTAATGCCAAAAATGAAGCCTCTGCAAGCTTTCAAAAATGACGTTAACGTAAAATTCAATAACGTCATAAGAACTGCGCATTGCTTTGCAAGGAATAAATCGATAACAGTTGTCGCACTTCTAACTTTTGTATGGATATTATAGGCAACGATGGACAAGAAATGACAAAGATTAATTTGGTATTTACAAAGATATTTGACTTGAATGCCTAACACTGCAAAGATTTTATAGATAAAATTAGCCCAGTGGTATGACTGGGACCTATTAAAATGCGTTGTAACTCAATAAAAAAAGTGTCTTTGTATAGTGTTTGGTATCATTGTAAAGACAAAATGCAGTGCTTTCAGTACATGCATAGCAGTTGTACCCAGCATGCTCCTAACCAAAGTCATGAGGCCATTTGCAAAACTTTTCGAACGCCCCTCGTATATGGTGGAAAAAATCATCCATGTGGTAGTCTATATTTCGATATCCCTTTTTTTTAAATATTTTGCATAGAATGTCAGTGATAAGAATTAGGAAAGTTCTTGATTTCATTTCCTCTGAAAAAAAGATGTTTGTTATTTGTACAATTTATTGGGATTTTTACTTCTCTTAAAAAAAAAAGAAAGAAAGAAAATAACAGGTGGTCAACAAGTGCAATTTGAGATTCAGTCGGAGCACCGGCAGCTGTATGTTCAGCGATGGCCTACTGATCTAACGGCACCGGGTCAGAGCTCCGCCCGAGGCTGAAATCTTCCCAAATGTATACAGCGTTCCACTGAACACTACCTTTCTTTATCACCCTCCATTCGTCCAGACATGACTGAAATAATGCTGGAAAGGACGTAAAATCGCAGTCATACATCTATCATGAAATGCAATCTCCAAAAATCCCTAAGAGCTAGAGGAAAACATAACAGATATAAGTGAAAATATGGATAGGATGGCTAAATCCTAATTTTCTTTCACATCCGAAGGGAATGCTGTGATATGTAGTAACTAGTTGTAATAGACGTTGAATCAACGTTGATCCACGTCATGACGTTGAATCGGTGTTGATTTAGGGGATAACCGTACTCAAAATTGTCATTTGGGGAGGTATAAATCGTCGGTTTTATGGTCGGAAATTTCGTTTTACGGCGACATGCACGCCAGCGGAGCCGTTAAAACGCAATTTGCGACCATAAAACCGACGATTTACCTCCCCAAATGACAATTTACAATACAGCTATCCCCATTCTTATGCTCTTTTACGCATATTCACTGTTAAGAATGTGCTACTTTGCACCCACAGCAAACGCTTTCAGCGACGTAAAACCAGACGTCAACCAATGAGAAGCGACGTTATGTAATGACGGGTTTCCGACAGTATATCGCAGAGTATACTGTCGCACATTTTTGAAGTTATCCAATCAGACGTCGCGTAACATACGTACGTGCATTAGAATCGATGTTGATTCAGGCCTCAATACTCAGTACTGGTAGACTGCCTCCGTGAGTCTTGCACAGAAACAGTGCGGTTAGGTTACTTACCTGCTCGACATTTTCCCATTGTTAACTGGGCCGTAAGCCCCAACAAAAACAAACAAGTTATGTTTTGATTACTTGATTACCCACAAATGAGCGATGTTTTTAAAAGACCAAATAGTCAGTCCTCCGTCTTTCATTTTCTGTTAACCTTCGGAAAAAGCTATGTGTCAATTCCAATACGATTAACGACGGGCCGATCTGGTTATTATACTGGCCAATGGAATGGCGTAAAATGTGGGTCAATACTGAGGTTAGACATTGCCTGACGGCAACGAAAAAGGTACTATAATGCTTCTGATTTTCTTCAGGTCATTCGCAGCCAAAATAGTTTGCTTCTAATTCTGCCATTTATGTATTTATATGAATGACAACCTGAGTGAGTAATTTACATTTTTATGTGATGTGCCACGGTTATGCCCCGTTGATGGTAGAGTGAGGGGTCGTGATGCTAATGGAAAGTTACAGTATTATATCTATAGTTATTGAGAATACTGATACAGAATTGTGCAAGCAGACACTGTAGATCCAGATCAGATTTCATGAACTTCATTCATACTTAGCATTGCCACACTAAGACACTCAACTCCTGTATTATCATTTTGAGTGAATTTGCCGAAAGCAAGTACCTGAACCAGTTGCCACGGTCCATGATTGAATGTCTATTCTGTAAACATATTCAGTATTAGGGAAAAATATGTTTTGGTCTATAAAAAATTCTGGTGAGGTACTTAGTAAACTGAAGTCAAGAGGGTTCCGTGCGACTAGTTTGTCCACTTATGATTTTTCTACTCTTTATACCACATTACCCCATAATTTAATAAAGGAAAAACTTGTTGATTTGATTGAGAGGGCCTTCAAAAAGTTCTCCAAAAATGAAGATACCCTTTATATTGCCTGTAACGATAAGAAAGCGTTTTTCACTTCTACTGACCGTAAAATATATAGAGGATATAGTCTTTGGTCATGTCAGAATGTATGTGACGCCTTATCATATCTCTTAGATAATATTTACATCAGATTTGGTAATAAGTTATACAGACAAATTGTTGGTATTCCGATGGGTACAAATTGTGCTCCTCTTGTGGCCGATTTGTTTTTATTTTGTTATGAAAGAGATTTCATGACTTCTCTTTCTGTTGATAATCAAGCTGATATCATTGAGGCATTTAACTCAACCTCTAGATATTTAGACGATCTTCTGAATATTGATAATCCTTATTTTGAAAGCATGGTTAACCAAATTTACCCACCTGAACTTAAATTGAATAAGCTAATACTTCAGATACCGAGGCCCCCTTTTTGGATTTACATCTATCTATTTCTAACGGTTTTGTATCTTCTAAAATTTATGATAAACGTGATGACTTTGACTTTGATATAGTTAATTTTCCATGTTTGGATGGTGACGTTCCACGTCGTCCCTCTTATGGAGTGTATATTTCTCAACTTATAAGATTTGCTAGAGTGTGTAGTCATGTAGATGACTTTAATGCTCGTAATAAATGTTTAACTGCTAAACTTCTTCAACAGGGCTATCGGTATCATAAGCTTAGAAAGGCTTTTTCTAAATTCTATCGCAGACACCATGAATTGGTTTCAAAATTTTATGTCGGATTAAAATTTCTTTTACACCAAGGCCTATCGGAACCAGAATTTTATGGTGACTTAGTATACAAATTCAAAAAGATTAAGGGTAGGACTGATGTTTCTGATCAATTCCGAAAAATAATAATACGTCACAAACGTATTGGCTATAATTTAAATGTTATGCGACAGTCTGCATGCTTAGTGATTAACCCAATCACGGTTGATAACTTTGCTGCACTCTTTAATTGCACACCGGGGGATCGGTCGTCAGACTCTATGATGGCCCCGACCTAAAGCTATATATTTTAGTTGGTTGGGACCGGAGCCTTTTTGTCTGTTGCTTGGTCCTCCGGGGCTCAACTGGTGACCTTCTTTTGCTTCAGATTTCCAGTGGGGTTGTTTGGCAGGACAGGGATCTCCACCTGTCAGACGGCCCGTTGTATCTGTTGAGTCCTCGTCTTTGCTTCTTCATGGTGTTGAAATTTGATTTATGTGTTTGCCGTGATGATTCATTGACGAGTTAGAGGGTTATCATGCGAACCGAACAACCAACTAAATGTTTTGTACCACTTCAGAAACTGAGGGTGAGGTTGGGCCTGTAAAATCGATTTAAGCCCCCCAGTAATTCATTACTGACCGTTCCAAGGCGGTAGTTCTGTTGTGGTTCTCTGTTGCCTGTTTTTGGTGTCAGAGTTTCTGTGATGTTTTACCTTATGTATGTTCTTATTATTTTTTGTTCGGTTTGGGTTGCTGAGTGGCCACCTTTTGGGAACAAGCTGCTCACTCGTTTGGCCATATGTTCTCTGTATCTTGATTATTTATAAACTTAGTTGTTTCCATCTATGGTTTGAGGGCTGGATTTGGATTTTGATTGTTTCAGTTCCTGGTCTTTGCATACTTTTTACTTTTAATTCAAGTACATGCAAGAAGCAGACAGTAATTTATTTGAAACTCAGGTGATCAGTTAAATAATAGCAAATTTATTCATGTATAATCCGGTCATTTTGCGCCACCATACTGAAAAACATATGTATAGTAGGTACTACTTTTGTGAAAACTCATGTTTCATTAGATAGTTATGATTTATTGAAGAAAAAATGGGTGTGTCTCTTTGACTGTGAATTGTTCTTTAAAGAAAACGTTTATTAAAATATCCATTGTAGGTTTCACTAATAGGAATATATAGCTTTGTCAGGGACTTACTACTTTTTCGCAATAGATAGTTAATATTTGAGTTTTTTGGTTCGCGGTTTGGACTTACTAAAAGGTATCATAAAAATGTAATAAAAACATATTTTCCAAATTCATTGTAATTAACATTCAAGCCTTTATATTGGTCTTGGCATCATTCATCATTTATATCGTCAGTAGTTAGTGCATAACTAATATCGCCATAGCCCAACTACTTTGTACATACTAGCTTAGAAATGGCCGACAGCTAGTCCTTAATATTGGTTATACGTATCTTTCAAGGTAATTTCAGTCATATCGAGAGGATGGTAGGATGATAGTAAAAGGCTGTATAAAATAGAACCCCGCTTACGCTGTGGTGTGAAGAAGTTCACCACCAGCATGCTGGGTGCAGTGGGACCCAATTATAGTGTGAAGACTTTTGCCACGAGCGAGACTGGAACCCGTTACCTCGGCGCAAAAAGCCAGTCTTTATCCGTTTGGACTACCGAGGCTCCTGCTCCCTTTTGTAAAACCGTTGTGATATCAAAAGTTTTTCATAGCCTGCCTGATTACGTGAACAGGCAAAGATGTTTTAATAAGAAAAAAAGACGCCTCCTTTAAAAAAGGGAAGGCACGTGTTTACCACAAGACAATTAACTAAAATGCATAGTACTGTTTTATGACACTCGCCCCTATAGCTTTTATATATCTTTGATAATTTTCTGATTAAACTGACTTACCAGCCTCACATGTATTTCCAAAATATCTGATAGCACAACCGTCTGAGCAGAACCCAGTGTTTCTGTCGCAAATGTTATTCATACAGTTAACAGGGCATTTCTGTTCACAGCGAGGACCAAACCACGATACTGCACATTTCTCAGCAATACATGTTCCGTTCTCATGAAAGCAGACGTCACCTTGATCCAAGCAATTCGGACTACATCTTTTCCTGCAATCCTCTCCGTAAAACCCTTTACTGCATTTTTCGACGCACTGTCCACTTTCATGATGACACACGTTGTTTTTGCAGTTTTCTAGACAGTCATCTGAACACGTTAATCCGTATTTACCTGCTTTACAACCTTGTAGACAGAATCCATCGCTCTCCCTGCATATATATTCGCCGGTAGTTTTATCTCCCACACAGTTCTCATTACAGTCTACACATGTCGGTCCCCAAAAGTTTGTTACACAACCTTCTTTACAAGTCCCATTTTGATAACAACGAGGTGATTCATTATCGACGCAGCCTGCTGAGCATATTTCATTGCATCTGAAATAGACCGTATAGTTTTCCTTACTCGTAAAGTTTTTTTACATAGCGTTCACAGGTCTTAGCTAAAATGTTTCCATTTCCTACCCCTAACCATGAAATTACCATATGGTGTTCATCATAATATCCTTCAGTCAAGTGCTACTGCTCTCGCAAATCTCAATAATTATGCTAGGTACCGGACTACTTTTCCTTTTCGATATTTATCAGAAAAGAAATTGAAACGAGAAAATTAGAACGGAAATCAAAATAATAAATAACTAGTTTAAACTACTTACTATATGGTTTAAACGACATCATTCAGAATAGAAATTAGAATTAGAGCGGAAATCAAAACAACAAATGATTCGTTTGAACGGCTTATTATGTCGTTTGAACGACATATTTCAGAAAAGAAAATAAAACATGAGAATTGGAGCGGAATTCAAACAACAAATAACTCGTTCAAATGGCTTATTATACACATTGGCGCACATTGACCTGTCTCTTTGACCCCTAATTTAAATACATGTATATTAGTAGGTTCAGTAAAATGCATTTGCAAATAGTGCAGATCCGAATCAAAGAGCAGTCTGGTCAGGGTCAACACTGTTTGCCATCTTACATTGACCGTCTTAACTCTATTCAGCAGCCGTAACATGGTAACCAAAGTATTATGATTAGAATACTATTAAGAAAAAAACCCACAAAAAATCCTGAAAGAAAAGGCCCAAAGGCCAAATATTGGCTAGGATGGAATGCAGCAAACAGAATCTTTATCATGGCCTTACTCAGAAGCAATCTTATCATGTTATACGAGCATTTCCACCTGCGTAAACCTATAGACGTATGTCAACTTTGGGCACAATTGCATGGGCTTGATGTAAATAAAGTTTATCATTCCTCAATAGGACTTTTTATTCGAGGCCGATGATGCTATGTATTCCAGAAAACATAATTCGTTTTAGTCGCAAACAGAATCAACTGGAAAAAAATACGCCTCAAAGAGGGAAAGAGGGTTTAGAGTGTTGGCGGGGTGAGGGAGATGAACGGATGGATGACTTGCAGTTTTACGTACTTTTTAACAGTAATCAAGTCATATCAGGACGACGGGTGGGTGATAATGAAAGGTTGTGTGCATAGAAAAAAACCCGATTTCGATTCCCGTTTCAAGCGCGGCTCAAACCAGGGACCGCTAGATTAGCAGACCAGTGCTTAACCTACAGAGCTACCGGGGTTCTTGTGTGTGTGTGTGTATGTGTGTGTGTGTGTGGATGTGTGTGTGTGTGTGTGCTGGGGGCAAGTTTTATTTTACATCGTTATAGCAGGTCACGCAAAGTGAGAAATTCAATACAATGTAACAGAAGATACGTACACAGGTACATGGATATTGTATTAAATCCCTTCGAGTATTTGGATACTATTTCAACGTCGTTATGATACGTGATACGGTTAACAAAGTCATGGTTGAAGAAATGAGCATCTTAACTTATTCTGCTTCTGAATTACAGCATATTTTCTCAACCTACTGCATGATGCTCGTGTTTGCAACGTTTTCATTCAACGAATACATGCTCTCTCTCTCTCTGTTCAAAACTTACATAATCGACTTAACAAGCTCTGAAATCAAACATTCATAAAAATGATAATTTGAGTGTTAAAATTTAGGCAATTATCCCTTCTCCGTTGTTACGCGCCGAAACTCCTTGGCATTTGCATTACGTGTAGCAAGTGACATTTATAAAACATGCGAAGAAATATGAAAAAATCTAAATAGGTATACACCTAAGGGTATGTGTGGCAAATGTGATCGCGGATAAGGAGTTTAGACAATGAAGCCGCCTAAAACACCTTCTACGAAAATCCGGCTTCAGAATATAGTAGACATTTAATTGCGTAAATACGTGTAGGTGTGGCTCTTCTAAAAAGCTTTGTCTCTTATTTCACAATGAGTTGTGCTATTTTGCATATCCATGCATAAAGGTCAGAAAGACAGGTCAATTTGCGCAGACAATATGTCGTTTGAACGACAGATTTCAGAATAGAAATTGAAACGAGAAAATTAGAGCGGGATTCAAACTATAAATATCTCGATCAAACGACTTTATAATATCGTTTAGACGACAAACATGTATTTTAGAATAGAAATTGAACCGAGAAACTAAGAAAAAAAAAACAAAAAAAAAAACTATATCGTTCAAACGACTTATTTTATCGTTTAAACGACATATTTTAGAATGGAAACTGAAACAAGAAAATAAAACGGAAATCAAAACAACAAATTTCTCGTTTGAACGACTTTAACGGCATTTTTGTCGTTTCAACAATATAGTAGGTAGTTTCCTTGATTTCATTTCCTTTCTGGTTTTCTTGTTTTAATTCCCATTCAATTTTATATCTTTTAAACAACACAATATGTCGTTAAATAGATATAATAAGTCATTTAATTAGAAATGTGTAGTTTTGATTCTCGTTCTTATTTTCTTGTTTCAGCTTCAATTGTGATAAATTCTGATAAAGGAAATGTCCCCTCCGGGGTTTCGTGCGTCGGAGACTTGAATTTTCCTATGTATAACTTCGGAGATTTTGTCCTCAACCCATTGCTATAGCTCGTCGATGGCCTTGACTTATGCCCCCTTTTCAAAATTCACCTGGCTGTTTTAATCGATGTTTACACAAAATGCTGATTTAATAAAAATCAAAATTTACACCAAACTAACGAAACTTCACAGTTAAAAACTTTTTAACGAATTGAAGCTTGCCGGCAAGCTACGCGTGTCAATGCGATAATTATTTAATAAACACTGTATCGGTCTGATCTATTTCAATTTTTCTTTCGATATTATGTGATATAATAACTTAACTGAACCCGGTGTCTTTTTTTAAACAAATTGTTTTGTTGAAGAAAAAAGATAAGACGTGTACGCTATGAACAAAATTTCAAAAAGGTGGGCGGGGCGGGGTGGGTCTCTAAGGGCCTATTTCTGCCCACAACCACATTTTATAATATTTTGCTGATGGACAGTCTATATGTCCGGTTTATCTGTACCTGTGTTTGCACGTTAAGAGCTATATTCCACGGAATAACCATTTTATGTGGGTGGGGTAATTCTGTATGGTCCACTTATCCATTTTGACTATCATTTAAATGATTCAGAGCTAAACAAATCTGTAAATTTTCTGCTGAAATGGAAAGAAGAGTGCTTGAAAAGGTGTTTGGGATTCATTTTTTTCGTTTTCAAGAAAGAGCATTACTGCATAAATTGCACCTGTAAACACATACTCAATTTTCAGTATTTTTTGGCATAAAGTTTAAAATTCATTGAGTTCTTAGAAACCATAAGGCCTAGTGATACTAAACATGAGCCACTGATAGATCTTGCGTACGAAATCCGAATGCATTATTCTGAAAATGGTATTGACACACATGTTCTTTTCGTGGTTAAATGCACATAATAATTTTGAATTCAGTTCAGTTTTCTAATGTTTTGTAAAACTGTAGGATTAAAATTATAAGACGGTATAAATACTGGCATCTTCAAGGAAAGATGAAGTAATAAAGTAGATATCGGCTCTTTGAAAAGGCTAAGTCTAAAAAATAAATAAAAAAGTTAGTAGGTCTGATTTTTCTGATCAGTTCAGGAAAATATCATATGCTAAAATGTATTTGATATAACAAAAATGTAATGCTGCAGTCTGCATGTTAAGTGCTTAACACAATCAAGGTAAATAACTTTGCTTCCCTCTTTAACTGCACAACAACAAAAAACTTTAATAGTATGGTTGGTTGGGGCCGGAGTTTGCCTTGTCTGTTGTTTGGTTATTCGCGTGATTTTTTTCCTCCGGTATTACAGTGGTGTTGCATGACACCGTATGAGTCTCCTGTTTGGGAAAAAGCTGTTCATTCAGTTTACCGTGTGTTCCTTTCGTGCACGTTTGTAATTATTTTTATATTCATTTATTGTTTTGTTTTTGTGTGCGCTTCGTTTCCTTAAGGTTTGAGAGCGGAACGTGTGATTTGATTGTATTAATTCTTTATCATCCTATATCGTTTTACATTGTGGTCGACCAACCCTCGCCATTTATTCTGCTTTTGTCAATCAGGTACTTAGTTGTTCAACCCAACCAGAACAATTACCACCAACAAGGTCCAATGCTCTTTTGGTCATCTTCAGCTACATTCTCAAAGTGAAGAAAGTAATTGTCAGCGTCTTTTTCTTGAGATGGAGGAACGAGTCTGCTGTGTTTGGTAACGCCGAACACCTTTGTAGAGTCAAAGGATAAAGACTTTGAAGTGGTCTTTTAATGCATTTTGATTTTTTCATTCTTGTTTGAAATTGTCTTTCTTTTCTTTATTCTTTCTTTTTCACATTTCAATTTCTCCGTGAACTTGAAATTAAGGATACTGCAGGATCCAGTTTATCTGCCTTATACCTAGGTTTTTATAGTTATTCTTCAATTTCTGTAGCAATTGTCCTTCGGCACCTGCATACGGAGTTCATGTGTCTCACTTCACTATGCTGGAGTCTGTTTCAAATGAAAGTAGTCAAAGTACCCAAATCCTAAGTCCGAACTCGTAAATCAATTAAACATTGACTATTCCGGAATATTCTAGATACACGGACATGGACCCCATAATAGAGGTGTACCCAGGTGCTCGTGAGTAGTAAGCATCACATTCCTATTATAAAAAAAAACCGCCATATCAATGTATCAATGGAAAAAATCAGTGAAAATGAAAGTGTGGTATTTGAAAGGCTAACTAAGCTTCGGGCGAGGCCATCAAATCGGAAATTAGTTTAGAAATGACAACTTTGTAGGGATAAACGAGGTCATGGTGTCTCTCACAAAACTTTTAACTGTCGACACAAGCTTTACTTTATGATAACCCTGTGTCTACAGTTTACGGGTGAGTAGCTTCCCTCTTTCAACAAAGTCTTGATATTTGAAACTAGCATAGCGGAGTAACTGAGAGACATGAACTCCGTATGCAGGTGCCAAAGGGATATTACTACTCAAAATGGAAAGTTACATGTATCTATGTAAACAGTGAACTCGTCCCTCTTGCCATAATGCTAGTAACAAGCTTTTCGTTGTCAATATAGAGATAACAACCTTAGTATGAGGCAGATGAATTGGACTTTGTGGTATCTTTAATTTCAATTTCACATGTATAGATTAAGTCAATAAACTCAAAGCTACCCAGCTACCCAGCACCATTGAACGGCCACCTCGGTTAGTGCCGAATTTTGACTGATACACCCCTGATTAACTATGTATATACAAAGGCTGTTAATACACGAAAACGAGCCGTTACGAAACGAAAATGTCATAGTTACCAAACGACCTGGTCATTTTTCGTTTCGTTACATTCTTGCCATGAAAGTTAAAAAGGTTTGTAATAACGCCATTGGAAAGAATATCATCGCCGTTTTATTTCCCATCAACTCCAAAGCAAACAAACATAAATAAATTGTCATGAATAAAAACAACAGTTTTGCTCGTAGTTTTCGCTCCGCATTTTGTCCGCAAAATAAAACATACTAACACCATTTTGTTTTGCAGATAAAATGCTAAACAAAAATTGCATGAGACTCAGAATTAATAGTGCTTTATTATGATAGTATAGCAAAAACCGAAGCTCACAGACTTTTCAAGCTCTGCTACCATCAATATTACAATAGATACCATCGCGCAGGACAAACGCGGGTGTTAAATATACGTGAGAGCTCCCGCAGAAAGAATAGCAACACCTAATTTACCTCGTTAATGAGCGGCAGCACAGAGCAAGTGGAAAAGTGCAACACAACACTTATAACGTCGTTAACGTCATAAAATCATTCAATACGTCGCGTGGTGTAGGGTATGTAAATGACGTCACAAATGGGTAAATAAGACGTCAGACTTTTAAAAAATCCATTTTCAGTCATAGGAAATATACATATATCATATGGTGAAATTTCATCAATTTCTGAGACAGGACCGATTTTGACCCTTCGTGAATCTTGTCCTTTGCTTGAATTCTGCTTAACATGTTCTGTGCCAAATGGACCATGGTCCATTTCTAGTGTGAGTGATTCGGTCCCAAAATTCCGTAAAAATAATTGAAAACACAATGTTTTTTTTATAAAAAAGTCTTTCGTTTCATAAATATATAAACTGTTGCTTTTATAGACGCTAAAATCGACTTTTGAAGGGTTGTTAGTTTTGATTACGTCATGTGAGGAGAGTAAAATGAAACGTTTGGCGCCACTAACGTCATGTAACGTCGCGCCAAACGCGGGGGATGTTCAAACGTTTACACTGGAACAGTGTAATTGTTTTAATTGGATTGTTTCGCCGTTTCATTTGTTTATTCTTTATGTTATCTGTTAAAATTTCTAAATTCTTCTAAAACTTAGACAAACTTGTTATAGCGACAAGAATCTTAGCTGAGTTTGGCTTCCATTCTTTCGAACTGTTTTGGCTTTTGCGGATTCTTGCAGCATCGAACATCTCTTTCCTGATGCCCTTGTCTGTCGCTTTTCTCGAGACACAGGGGCTGAGGTGGCTCGATGGGGGACGCCTGCGCTCGCGAGTTAATACGTAGGCGTCTCTTACCTGATGTCTGCAGCTAATGTGTCCCGCGGAATGCTACAATAGGGGGATGCTCGTTGCCTGCCGAGACCTGCCTGTCATCTCTTTTCCTTCAAACGTTTGGGGTTTAGCGACACTGGAGAAGTTAAATTTATGCACAAACGCGCGTCTATCGCACTAAAATTGGTAAGGATACGTTTATATTATGAGCATTTTCAGAAGAAAAAAAAACTGATGAAATTTTTTTCAGGACAGACATGGCAAGACCTATCTCGATCTTTTGTTTAAGATAGTCTCCCCGAAACAAAACCAAAAAAGAAATAAATACTAATAAGATATTTAATGGAAAGAAGGAAGACACATTCTTTTTTATCGGGCGGTATTTTTTTTCGTTCAAATATTTTTTTATTTCTGTTTTAACATCGGACAGCCCTCCTATGACATGCAAGGGAGCAGAGTCTAGACATGTAACCGCCGGGGTAAATCCACTAAAAGGTTAAGACTGCTATGCTAAAGTAGGTCTAGGAGATCTTTTCCTGCGGGAATTTCCTATACAGTTCATATTTCTGGGGCAGTCGGGGTATGTGTATGTGTGTGGGGGGTGGGGGCGGTGTCAAGATTGCATTTTATAGTAATATTTCCGGAAGAAATATTTCCGGAACAGCAGTGGTGGTGGAACTTTATCACGAAAAATCAAAGACAATTACTATAATTATAATTTTCTTGCATTTCCTATACGTTTTGTGTTTTGGAAGACCTGTCAGAGAGTTCAGAAAGTCAGAAAGTCGACCCCCCCTCACACTCCTCGCCCCCCCCCCCACACACACACATTGAAATATTGCTATATGAAGAAAGACAATGTAGTGTATTCTTCGAACCTTTTATAGCCACTTTTTTCCCATAGTCTTCCCACCACGCCCTCACCCCACCAGAAATTGGCTACAAGTTCTGATCATAGCTGAAAACACACACACACACACACACACACACACACACACACACACACACACACACACTGCAGAAGAAGGACCGAAATCACTTTTGACCATTTCTTCATTCTTATTTCTTTCCAAACAGACCGTGGCAGACTAACACGTATACAGACACATGGAAATATGCATAACTTGAAATTTAATCATTTACGGTGATTTCTCGGCATCGGCATCGCTATACCTGCGTACATGTACAGCACGCAATGCAAATTATCACATACGCATTCCAGCTTACAAGAAGACCAACAAAAAACAAGCAGATGAACGCGCGTTTTGTTCAGTCGCCATAGTCCCTGGGTACGAAACCATGACAGACACATTACGGTGTCCTAAGGTACAGTGTCGCCGCTTCCATAAGGCTGACACCATCGCACTGCTATCCCCAACTACCACCCTGAGCCCATGACACACTGCGCGAATTTGCTTATATAGATTGAAAATAATAATCGGACATGTGTCCCGATGGGAGTTGAGCCCACGACTCCCTGTATGGGGGTGGTAATTGTCGGGCGATAGTTCTGGGTGACTTTCAGTGCCGGGATGTCCTACTAATTTGGATAAGAGAAGGGCTAGGGCCTAATGTTCATGCATAAAGTGCGGGTGGGGGTAGTTTGAACATTTTTTCTCTCCTCTATCATTATCTATTTTCTTCCTTGGAGTTGGCTCGAAATAGACTGAAATACTTTCTCAAAGAGTCGTTAAATCCAAAATAACCAACAAAACGCTGCGCGCATGCATAAATGAACGCTTGCACAAACTTACAAATATAAAAAGGTATGTGCACGACCACGTCCGCACGCTGACATGGAAAGACAAAGTGTCAAGCTGTTTCTCTCCAACGGACTGATAAACACATTACATGTACATGCCTTTCTAGCATGTATTATCCGGCGTTTTTTTGCGAACAGGTACTTGCCCTTCTGTGTCAGATTTGATCCTCACTATTATGAGTGTGGATGAAGCAAATTCAACTACACTGTAAAACAATAATGCGTGAATTTTACTGTAGAATACCCGACAACTAGCTGCCAGTCCATTTCCCTTTATTTTTACGGGCGCCCTTAAACGTTGGCGGAATGATCACACGCAGAGCAGGGTAGAATAAGACAGGTAATTTTTTTAGTCAGATAGCCCTTCAACACTATTTTAAATAAATAATAAAACAAAACAAAAAAATCGTTCCAGTGAAATGAGCAGGGCATCAGTTGTATTGATTCCCTTTTGAAAATGCTGCAAAAGAACGGGAAGTGTTTGAAAACTGGCGGTCGAATTGATGGAATGTAGGATATAGATAGGCAAGGCCAGGATGCGGTAAGCAATGGCGTAGGAAAAAGCCTACACTGTAAAAAAAATTCTTAGGTTTTACGGTAGAATACCTGGCAACCAGCTGCCAGTCCATTTCCCGTTAATTTTACTGGCGTCTGCCTGTAAAACATTTTTAAGAAATCTCGATTTGGTAGACGTATGCTAACTGACCGCACTCGAAAATACCTTTATAGTGTTGAAGAGCTATGTGACCAAAACAACACCTGTCTTATTCTTCCCTACTCTGCGTGATGATTCCGCCAATGTTTACGGGCGCCCGTAAAATAACGGGAAATGGGCTGGCAGCTGGTTCCCGGTACACTACCGTAAAATCTTCGGATTTATTTTTACGGTGCAACTCTTTTCTTTGACAAGCTCGTCTTTGCCCATATGTTCTCTTCGAAACGGTCATAACTTTCCTGTCTCATCTGTTACAGGATCTTGACCAAAAATATAAATATCCAGGGCAACCACATCTCTAAAATTTGCGTGTTTCCCAGTCTAAGTATTGCCGTTTGCAAATGAACCGCCACACCCGCTCTCTCACAACCACAAACACCATCTGAAAATGTCAAATGTTGGAGTAACATTTACCAAAGAAAACAAAAGATAAAACGATGTATAGATCAATAAATCCGGAATGCCGGATCGAAAAGTGCTATTCTGAATAGCAAAGGCAACCCTGTACAACAGCCGAAAGAAGGCTCGATACTCCATGAAGAAAAGGCTCCGATAATCTGTGAAGAAATAGTTAAGCCTGAATTAAAATATATTCTTGTATGGCCATGAGCCATCGAATTTGACACGATGAGCGTTCTGTTCCGACTTCCTCAGACCATCAAGAATATCATGCAAAATTTAAAATAATAAAATTGTTGGAGTTGTGCGTATCTGATAATCTGATACCCCGAGTCGGGATGGGGGGGGGGGGGGGGACGGCGGGCAGAGGAAGGGGCATCCATCAATATCAAGTATAAATGACGTAACGATTTGCTTTTAGACAAGATAGAAAGGAAGAGAAAAAATAAAATAATACCGTAATAATAAAAAAGTAATCGTTATTTGCTAACACATTCAAATCCGCAGGCAAATAATTTATATGTCTGATTATAAGAAATAATTTTGATAATTGTGACATTTATTGCATGATCTCCCGGCTAATCAGTCACAAACGGAATAAAGCCGGTATAACGTTTACTTTTACACTGTAAAAAATCCGTAGATCCTACACTGTAAAAAAATCCGTAGATTTTACGGTAGAATAACTGGCAACCGGCTGCCAGTCCATTCGCCGTTATTTTTACGGATGCTTGCCTGCAGAACATTATTGGAAATAACGACATGGCAGTGTTATGTTTTATTACTGGCCGCACTAGAAATGCCTTTATAGTGTTAAAGGGCAATAGGACTGAAGCAACACGTGCTCAATTCTATCCTACTCTGCTTGATAATTCCTGCCAATTTTTATGGGCTCTCGTAAAAATAACAGGGAATGGACTGGCAGGTGGTTTCCAGATATTCTACCGTAAAATCTACGGATTATTTTACAGTGTATGGTAAAATAATTGGCGCCCGTAAAGTTTTGCAGAAAAGGATAGAATAGGACAGGTATTTTTCTTATCATGTAGCCCTTCAACCATCAATGTATTTCCGAGTGCGGTCAATTACCATAACCTTACCGCATCGTTGTTTCCACAAATGTTCTACTGGCAGACACCCGTAACAACAATGGTAAATGAACTGGCAGCCAGATTCCGGGTATTTTACCGTAAATCTACGGATGTTTTTTACAGTGCACTTCTAGAAGTTTTATGATTGCTTGACGTTGTTTATACATCCATGAAATCCAAAAAAATAAATTTGTTTATTCTATCTCTCCCAGTTTCACTTCAGAATTTTCTGCCATACTTAGTCAGTGCGCCAAGTACTTCCAGGGTTCTGGTTAGGGGATAAATCAAACTATCAACAACGTTTCCTGTCCACCCTTGAGCGATCAAATTTGCGCCAAACTGAGTTGGGATTATAGTTTGCTACAGAGCGGCGCTAAGCCTTCTAAATGTGCACAATAATACAAATTCACCCACAAATGAATAAACAAAGTACAGTAAATGTTTCCAAACATAAAATGACCCAATCTGTTTCATTTATCATTATTATTTATTATTATTATCTTTATTTTAATTTTGCAAACAAACTTATGCTCATATCAAAATATAGCTACAAATATCTAGTGATATTTTACTTGTATATGAAAACATGTGTGTACTTATTCAGCGGTATTTTCCCCATAAATGTTACTTACAGACCTACCCTCACAGCTGTGCGCCGTCAGACTGACGTTTCAATGGCGCCATTTTATGATGACGTTACCGCTGAAAACAATAACATCAAAGAGTGCGGCGCAGGCATAATAACGTCGTGGCACTCAAAGGGTTAAAGGTTGATCAGCCTTTATTCAGTATTGATACAACATTGAAATTTCAAGTTTGATCCAATATTCATTAAACATTGACCTTTCAACATTGGATGGCAATGATTGATTCAATATTGAAAGTAACTTGATATTTCAAGGTCATAAATCATTTCTTCCTACAATGCATTTCAAATTTAAATATATCACGCGCCATTATTGTTAGACATGCATGAGACGAGACCGTCAGCGGGTTCGTTTTAACAGATACTGTGTACCTTTCTTCCACCAAACAAGATAAGACTACAGAAAATAATTTGCTCCCTTGGAAAGAGAATCATCATAGGATCTGGGTGCAAAATGTGGCAAAAGGAATTCAGATTACCTCCTCAATTTCATTTCATTCCAGCGCATTTTATTCCAGATTTTAAACTACGGCTGACCGCAGTATATGAATATCAGATGGAGAACAAGGTTACTCCTTTTAAAAGAAGCCAAGTCAGGGCCACAGGTGTATTCTGAGTCCCGTTTGAACTGTGCTTTGATAAATAAGTTTTTTTTTTATCGAAATGATTATCGATAATCAAGTAGTTCCATTTGACGTCTCATTAGAAGTGCCTTGACGGGGTGACCCTTATGATGTGCCATTACACATGCTGTGTACTTTTATCCGCTGAGCCATTGTCACTCGCTTAGTCTCAAAATAGTCAGTAAAACCCATTACCGAGTCAGATAAGGAAGGCTGAAAAGCAGTACCTCTTTTAATGTTAGTCTGGTTTAGAAGCGTCCGCATGGTTGAGTGGTCAGCGCTCCCGACTTTGAATCTTGGGTTCACCGGTTCGAGTCCTGCTGGAGGCGAGGGTGTAGCCGAACAATAGTGACACTTCATTTCATAAAGCCTTGACATAATCAACCGCTTATCACTCTGAATTGACAGAAATACGGTTCAAAATGTAAGTGGTCAAAGTACCCAAATCGTAAGTCCGAACTCATTTAAACATAGACAATTCCGGAATTTTTAGATACACAAACATGGACCCCAAATAGAGGTGTGATCAGGTGCCCATGGGTAGTAAGCATCACCTGCCTATTATGATATAATATAATAAAATCGGAAGTTATCCATCCAGCCATACATTCAAATTTCCTTTAACTTGGAATTCACTGCCTGTCTAAATGGTATCTGTCCGTATGAATTTATGAATTATGTGTTCATTGCTTTCAAAGGTCTTCTCCTTCAGAGTATATTTAGGGTCGAATCATCTAATGCAAGGTCCAAAACTTGATGTGGCGAACTTGCGAGGTGTTGAATCCTCCTGTCGCATAAAAAAGACAAGCTCACGGGCCCACCGTGGGTGGCTTAAGTGGTAGGCTTCTTCTGCTCCAGAATTTCAGTTTTGCTATTTATGTGAGTACTCATGTCTGATATCAACCAGTCTTTGAATCGACTGCCCAATTAATATAAAGAAATTACAGTATGCTTTTCTCTGGGTTCGTCACAAGATATTGTCAGGGTCACTGATGAGGCTTTATTAGCCGAAACTACGTAGTAGTAAACTACATCTTCCTTCTTCTAAATGTAATCTCTGCTCTTGAAGGAACTCTTTAAGACTTTAATTTTATCTTAATGTGTATGTTTCTAAGATGTTACACTTATGAGCTAGGAATATTCCACGCAAACCGTACAACCAAGTGTCTGATGACCCAAAGCATAACCAAGGGCGAGGGTAAGTCGACTAAAAACCGGTCCAAGACCCCCCACGCCCCCTACTCCACCACCCCCAGTAATTTTATTTCTGTCCGTTTCACGACAGCACTTCTGTTTCGGTTCTTCTTGGTTATTTTAATTGTTATTTGTTTCTATGTCTGTTATTGATATGTTTTTTGTGATATTAAGACTAGGCCGGTGACCATCTACATGGCAAAAGGTTGTTTACATTACTGCTGCTGAAAATGTCTTTCGTGGTGACTAATTGAGTGTTGTATTTTCCGACATGGTGCCTTTGATAGGAACTGGGACTCTGGAATTGAATTGTGTCAGTTTCTGCGAATTTTCCTACTTACTTTTGCGAATGTCACTGAACAACCAGTGGCCTGTTGTTTTCTCTTCGGTGTTCTGTGTATCGTACCGTCAATTTAAAAATATTTCGTCCACAAATTTTACAAATTCTAAGGATGATAAAAATTTGAATGGTTTGCTATTTCCTACCACGATACTGTAAACACGCAAGGCTTAACAGACTGAAAGTAACTACTAAATTGAAGAAGGACTGTTGCTGACGGCTGATGCCCTCAACAATAACCAATACTGATTGCGAGGTGATGAAGACAGAAGAGTTTACATGCGCATATAAATTCATTATTGATATATGCATGCATTTAATGGCGATCCTTGAACCATTAATAATATAGCGAGGTTATGTCGAATTCTGTTTGATCGGTCCTCATGTTGTATTAAGATAATAGTGAGTGGTTACAACTTCACAACAAAACACGCACGTGCCCTCTTACACTGCATTTTTCCAAATCTGCGAGTGTTTTTCTTTTACTGTGGACTACGTGGTTTCAAATGATGATACACGTACGTGCATATTCAATTGAAGCCAGTTGACTGCCCACGCAGATACAGTGAAAAAACATGGAAAAGAATAAAATAGACTATCGTCCTTTGGTATAAAAAAGACTATTAGATTTAGTTGGCAATCTTTCTTTCCATGTTATTTCTTGGTAAACGGAACGCACCCTATGTTGTATCGTCGTCGATGCTATGTGCCATGACAAATATAAACAAAGCATCAACATTGATACATGTAGGATTTGTTCGAGTATTGGTGCATGCTGAGATCTCTGCGAAATCCGTTTATAGTACCTTGAATGATAACGTTAGGATTGAGTCAATATTGATTTTAAAGAGTAAATACACTTCAGGAACTGACTGAATCAGATCCCAAACCCTATCCCAAACATCAAAGGGAAATATTGACAAAGACATCCCAACAAACAATAATTTGCAATTGATAAGCCGAGTCAGTAGCTCTTTCCCAAATAGGTGGCAGCTCGAGGCCACAAGATTGAATCAAGTTTCGAATTCTAAGAACTAGAAAATGTGTTTATGAAGCACTATGCCCCCAACCTTATGCTTGCTTCTAATGAGGGTTCATCCCATTATTTATGTTACCATAGGCCCTATCAGTATGCCAAATATGAACAACCTAGCTCAAATCCTTTTTCCAAAATTTTGCTAACAAACTTACATTTGATTTTTAGCTCACCTGAGCACGAAGTGCTCAAGGTGAGCTATTGTGATCGAAATTTGTCCGTCGTCCGTCCGTCTGTCAACAATTTCTTCAAACGACATCTCCTCCTAGACCAGTAGGCCAATTTCAAAATAAATTCATACAAATGTTTCTGTTATAGCCCTGAACCAAAATTGCTAAAATGGTTCCGCTCCGCTGAACAAAATGGCCGCCATAGCTAAAAATAGAAAAACCTTTAAATGACATCTCCTCTGAAGCCAAGGGCTCGATTTCAAAAAAAAATCACAGAAATGTTTGACTCATTGCCCTGAACCAAAATTGCTAAAACGGTTCCACTCCGCTAAACAAAATGGCCGCCAGAGCTAAAAATAGAAATCTAAAAATAGAAAAACCTTTAAAAGACATCTCCTCTGAAGCCAATGGCTCGATTTCAAAATCGCCAGAGCTTAAAATAGAAATAAATCTTAGAATGATACAGAGGGCACAGTTTTGATCCAGTTGTCATGAAACTTTGTCAGAATGTGTACCTTAATAAAATCTAGACCAAGTTTGAAACTGGGTCATGTGGGGTCAAAAACTAGGTCACTAGGTCAAATTTTAGAAAAACCTTGTATACACTCTGGAGGGCACAGTTATAATCCAGTCTTCATGAAACTTTGTCAGAATGTTTATCCTTATACAATCTAGGCCAAGATTGAAAGTGAGTCATGTGGGGTCAAAAACTAGGTCACTAGGTCAAATCTTAGAAAAACCTTGTGTACACTCTAGAGGGCACAATTATAATCCAATCTTCATGTAACTTTGTCAGAATGTTTATGCTTATACAATCTAGGCTAATATTGAAACTGAGTCGTGTGGGGTCAAAAAGGTAACTAGGTCAAATCTTAGAAAAATCTTGTGTACACTCTAGAGGGCTTAGTTATGATCCAATCTTCATGAAACTTTGTCAGAATGCTTATCCCAATGAAATATAGACCAAATTCGAAACTGGGCCATGTCAGGTCAAAAACTAGGTCACTAGGTCAGATATTAGAAAAAACATGTGAATGCTCTAGAGGGCACAGTTTTGTTCTAATCTTCATGAAACTTTGTCAAAATGTTTATCTCCAACAAATCTAGACCGAGGGTGCAACCGGGTCATGTTGGATCAAAAACTAGGTTAGAAGGTCAGACCTTAGCAAAACATTGTGGATACTCCAGAGGGCACAGATTTGGTTCAATCTTCATGAAACTTTGTCAGAATGATTATCTTAATGAAATCTAGGCCAAGTTCGAAACTTGGTCTTGTCAGGTCAAAAACTAGGTCATTAGGTCATATCATAGAAAAGCCTTGTGTACACAATTGTGGCTTTATTTTGAATTGAATCTTCATGAACTAGAATGTTTACCTTCATGAAATGTAGGCCAAGTTTGTAACTGAATAATGTCTGATCAAAAACTAGATCGCCAGGTCAGGTCTTAGAAAAACATTGTGTACACTCTAGAGGGCACAGTTTTGATCCAATCTTCATGAAACGTTGTCAGAATATAGATTAGAAAGTGCAAAACTGCTCGAATTGAACCATCATAAAATAGATGGTCTTCCATGTTATTTCATCATAACTCAGGTGAGCGATTTAGGTCCATCATGGGCCTCTTGTTTGAAAAAGGGGCATAACTCTGAAAGTACATGGCTGACGGAAAAGAAAAAAAAAATACGGGTTCACTAAAATACTATAATCTATCCGCCTATAAAATATCAAGACCCCAGCCTTTACAGTTCCTAAGTTATGAAGCATACTTGAGGTGTTACGGACGGACGTAACGGACGGACGGAAGGACGGACAGACAAGCCAAAAGCAATATGCCCCCTCAACTTCTTCGAAGTTGGGGGCATAATAATTTAACATTGATTCAAAGTTGAAGGACAAGGGTTCAATAGATATTAAAGCCTCAAGGTTTAGTCAATACTGATGCCTCACAGCTGAATCAATGTGGAAGCCTCAATACTGAATAAATTTTGTCACTTCCAGGTTGATTCAGTTTTTAAATTGAGGCATAATTCAACCTTGATTGAAGACTGAGCCTCAAATCGTGCAGATCGTATATAATTAAAGTATATTTTGCGGTAGTCGCTTGTGATAATGCAGTTTAGGATAAAGTAGAAAGCGGAAGCATTATCAAACCAAGTAATGCCATGTATTTAGAAGATGTGAAAATAAAAGTTTGATAAATGAATCTTTAGTAAAATTAGTACTTACCTTGGTCCAGAGAAATCAAATCTACAGTTCCTGCAAGTGCCGTCCATGTCACATACACTATTCACACATAAGTTACTACAGCGCTTGTCGCACTTTGGCCCATAATCGTTATCATACTTGCAACCAAAGGTACATGTTCCGTTATGCTGGTCACAAATCGGAAGGTCAGAATGAGATGTATTTCCCATACAGCTCTTACTACATTCTATGCAGTTCGGTCCCCAGAAGCTACGTATACAACCTTCTTTACAAGTTCCATTTTGATGACACGAAGGTTCTTCACTACCACTGCAGCCTTGCGAGCACACTTCAGTGCATCTGAAAGGACATAATATGATTGATATAATTTGACTTTTCGAATGTTTCGATCACATGAAAATAAGTGAGTTTATCCATTTTTTTTATCTATACCATCAATGTCATTGCTTTTTTTTGTAAAAGCCTTGTCTATTTGATATATTAATGCAATGACCTAAAGCACTGTGTTCACATTGACAAAGATACTAGTTATGATAAACAAACACTATCTCTATATTCTGGAAAAAGCACAAGCTTTATTTTGATATCAAGAATTGTCACTGCACAGAAAATAGCAGTTCATATGTTATAAGACATGATCTCATGCCAAACTCACATGGTATCTACATAAATTGTACATATTTAGTGCAATGATGTAAAATTCCTCAGGTCCTTTCACACGCAAGATAGCAAAATTCCGATGACATTCGTCAAAAAGTGAGACTTATTTCCGAGTCGAGAGAATTCAAAGTCTATTAAAACTTGAACAAGAGTTGTCAGAAGACAACAAAGTGCGCCTTATGGATGCCTCATTCTCACAATCACTGACCCTTGAAATGTAGGTCACTGTGATCTATAAATACATGTAGTGTTAGGTCATTCACAATGTCAGACTGATCCATTATGTCAGGTATCATGCCAAACCATCAAACTGTTTTTGAAATATAAGGCAAACTCGCTGGACCATGAATAAAGGTCAGTGGCACAGGAATCAGCATGGGCGCGTTGCAGCTGCTCCAATTATATTCGACTCAACCAAGTATCGACTCTCTTGTCGCAAAGGTATCTTCAAAACTAAACATTTGGCCTTAAAACCCGCGACAAATGGGTCAAGACATACAATTTTGTAATGCTGCTGCTGCAGTCATATAGATGTATAAATGTATTAAGTATGATGATCATAGCTGCTGTAGTTTGTAAGATACAGAGTGGAACATCGAGTACAACGCAATTTTTAACACTGGTTAACCTGATCGCAGCTGCGGCCGAAAGCGCTGACGCTAACGCTAACACTAACGCTAACACTAGCGATTATGTGGAGGCGAACGCTAAGGCATTCTCGGACTATGACGCCGGTAGTATAACATAAGCTCTCCTGTTCATTTGCAAAGGCGCGCTAAAATGAGCTGTTGCATACAAACATCCTTAGGACCGGTCGGCGAATCATTAAGCCATACTGAGAACAAGGATATTTCTGAAATATTACACTTACTGCGAAGCTGCTATGGACCACAAACAGAATATAGGCTACATATTTAGTACTCTAAGGCATGTTTAACTGTATATTATGTCATGTTTCGAAATAGGATGAAAAATAGATCAATAAGCAATGCTTATCAGATACTCCCGGTACAGAAATTGACCATAGACAAGCAGACTCAGCACAAAACAATGTCAAGGAACCGCAACAGACGTATTGCCTTGGAACGGCCAGCAAAAGATTACTGGATGGCTTAAGACTTCGCTAGACCTTAATTTAACCTGGAAAATTTCGTGAAATTCCAATATAGCCTTTACAAGATATTGGAAATTACAATGAGAATGTCAAGGACAAACGTGATTCGGACGGACGGAAAGACGGACAGACAAACAACCTGAAAACAGTAAAGCCCACCACAAACATAGTTTGCAGGGTTGGGGATAACTATTTTTTTTTCTAAAGTAGAGATGGGACAACACCTGAAAGCCAACCCGAACTTATTTGTTTAGCAGATAAAGGACACAGACTGATACCATGTAAATCTGATTCTCACGATCCCACCTCTTAGAACTAATATATTAGGAATTTGTGTTGTGCGATAAGCTACCTATCGATTCTTATATAGCTACCAACTACTATGTTGCACTAAGGAGTTTCCTTCTTAGTTCCTCAAATACACAAGATATAAAATTACTTGTCAGTCGCGCAAACAATATCTAAATATGAATTATAAGTTTACGCTTCTACATGTGCAACACGATTGATAGTTACCTTTGTCCGAAAAATTGAATTCTACAGCCCCTACAGGTGCCGTCTCTGTCACATACGCTGTTCACACAAAGATGGCCACAGGACTTTTCGCATATCGGCCCATAAGTTAAGTCACCTTTGCAGCCAAAAGTACAGGTACCATTTTGTGAATTGCAAATCGGAAGATCTGAGGTCGTGTTCTCCAAGCAATTGTCGTTACACTTTTTATCGCATTGCAGGCCGAAGTAACCTTTTTTACAACCAAATGTACAATATCCATCGATTTCGTTACACAGGAATGCATTTAAAGATACATTCGGTTGACATTTATCGCTGCATAACTCACATCTACTACCATTATTGAAATGGTTAAGAGCACACTGGTTACATACTGTATCATCACCTGAGGAGTCTGACCTAAAATTCAAAAGGAATTATTTTAGTATACATTTTTATAGACCTTTGCCAACAGAGAGAGCCAAACGAGAAGGTCCAGCGTGAACCACCTCATGTGAATTAAGACTATTTGACTAACTGTTTTGGGCATTTATTACTTGTATACATTGAGCCACTCTAGTTACGCGCCACTTTTTCAATGCCAATAATGGTCATTAATATTTGTAAATATTTTGTTCAAAGTATAAAGGATCATAGAGTATCCTTAAATTGTTTTGCTTAGTGTAGCATGAGGATTTTTTTGCATCGTTAGATTGACCAATTGTTTCCAAGTACGATGCAAATCCATAACAGTGTATGAGATACAAGTGGAAATTCTGGTCCATGCATACGGGTCAGTGACTCAGTATACCTGGAGTGTTTTTTTTTGTCGGCTCCTCCTCCCCTGTCGACACCAAAATTTTTATTTACAAATGTACAATTTTACTTTTATCTAACAATTTATACAATCGACTGCAGTATTTGTATGTATGTATGTATGTATGTATGTATGTATGCACACTCGTACGTACGCACGTACACTCGTACTACGTACGTATGTATGTATGTATGTATGTATGTATGTATGTATGTATGTATGTATGTATGTATGTATGTACGCGCATGCTCACATCGAAGTATGTGTAAAGATATACATATTAACGTGATGCTGTCTATGTTATTTCCTATGTGTATGATTTTCATGTATGTATATGTATGTGTACCTGTTTGTACGATGTATGTATGCGTGTATATACGTATAGGAAAACCTGTAACATATATATGTATAAAGTATGCCTGGAGTGTTAGCAGTTCCTACATTTTAAGGATATGATTTGATCAAGTATCTGCAGTCTTACCCCAAAGATCTCATTACAAAAAAATAAGGAAAAAGCTCATCCCGAACAGTAACTTTTCAAATAAAGGCAGTAGATCAGAACTTCAAGGATGCAGCGGCTGCAGGCACAGGGATACATTAGCTGAGCACGTATCAACATTACAACATCAGAGGTTACATCACAGAACATTCAGTTTAACGCCGTTACTCACATACGCACCATAGACACTCGACAGAAAATTTGTTTTTCTGTATGTCAATCTAATTTCTACCTGTCTGTAAAATTTCAAGTCGATCGGTTGCGAATTAAGAAAGTTACAATACACCTCATTGCATTATCATGGAATAAAGGTAAATGTAAGTCACATCCTTATTTTTATTTTATTCTAGCTTGACGGAAGTGACGAAATCGGGCATTAAAAATACTCGTACGTACGCACGTACACTTGTACTACGTACGTATGTATGTATGTATGTATGTATGTATGTATGTATGTATGCACGCACATGCTCAGATCGAAGTATGTGTAAAGATATACATATTAACGTGATGCTGTCTATGTTATTTCCTATGTGTATGATTTTCATGTATGTATATGTATGTGTACCTGTTTGTACGATGTATGTATGCGTGTATATACGTATAGGAAAACCTGTAACATATATATGTATAAAGTATGCCTGGAGTGTTAGCAGTTCCTACATTTTAAGGATATGATTTGATCAAGTATCTGCAGTCTTACCCCAAAGATCTTATTACAAAAAATAAAGAAAAAACTCATCCCGAACAGTAACTTTTCAAATAAAGGCAGTAGATCAGAACTTCAAGGATGCAGCGGCTGCAGGCACAGGGATACATTAGCTGAGCACGTATCAACATTACAACATCAGAGGTTACATCACAGAACATTCAGTTTAACGCCGTTACTCACATACGCACCATAGACACTCGACGGAAAATTTGTTTTTCTGTATGTCAATCTAATTACTACCTGTCTGTAAAATTTCAAGTCGATCGGTTGCGAATTAAGAAAGTTACAATACACCTCATTGCATTATCATGGAATAAAGGTAAATGAAAGCCACATCCTTATTTTTATTTTATTCTAGCTTGACGGAAGTGACGAAATCGGGCATTTTCCACGGGATTTCCAGTCGGGTGCTTCGATGACGTAGCTTACCGCCATAACGGCAGTCAAACTGACGCATGTGCAGTGTTCCAAAGTTTGAAATCACCGGATTAACTTGCTCTGTCGTTGACCAATCAACGAACTCGCATTTTTCAGACTTTCCATTAGACCGTCATGCTCATGCCTTGGTCTCTTGTATTTTGCCCACTTCCGTTAATTTACTGTTTGACATCGTGATTCATTTTGATTCATTTTGTTTTAAACTTCACACGATCCTTCAATGACACGAAACGATTGGATGTAGATAAAGGTAAGAATACATCATCATTTTACATTCAGAATGTAAAACAATTTCCTTTTAACCTCAACTTTGAAACTTGATTAGCCGAAACTTCTAAGTATGGGTCATGTTCCTCTATTTTCTCTGGTTTTGAAGGAGCTCTTTAAAGTCTCCATAGTTTTATCAGTGACAAAAATGTCAAAACTCAAATCATTGTAAAAAAGCGGTTCAACCTTAACGTTTGGTAATAAAATCAGGGAGATGTGCATATATTGAGTCTTATAACCGGCAAAACGTAGAGAAAACAAGCTTTTGAAAACTAAGAAATCGTTTCCACAAAATAAAATGCCCTGTTCTGCTTTCCCGTTTAGCAATGCTATATAGACATAGGCGGGATAGTGATTTGGGCTCCATGCCTGTACATTGTATTTTTACCATTTTATTCAACTTAATGAAATCGAAAGAAGGTCATTTTAGTTGCCAACCAATATGAACCAAATAAGTTTTCAAACCGTATTATGTAAACTTCAAGGACGTTTTATTTGTTTAAACCTGGCTTATCACCATCATTTACAATGACGAGACTATAGTGAGAAGCTTGCAGCGATACCTCATCATAATTTTTTTTTATACTGATAGAGCAATGGGGCATTTAAGATTTTAATTTGAAAAGACTGTTCTTTATTCCAAGCGTTAGGTGAACTTCGTTGTGTAGGTTTTTCTGATTTCCTGAGTTCTAGTGTTTGACACTAGTTTTCTGGCACCTAGAGTGAGTGAACTCGGGTTTAACGTCCCACCAACAACGAGGTCATATGGAGACGGGACCTCGGTTTAAAGTCTCATCCGAAAGACCGGAGAAGCGGGGGATCGAACCTGCGACCCCTGGATTGGTAGTCTGGAGTGTTATCCACTACGCTACAGCCGCTCCTCTGGCACATAGAACTTCATTACTCAACATATATACGCACAAGGAAGTTCTGATGGTAATAATAACAGCTCACATTATATATCATACAATCGCAATATTATTTGGTTAGCTAAAGCCTATATTCAAATGATTTTCAACCCTCAGTAATTTATGACTGACCCAAGGCTATGCTTCCATTTTAGTTTATCGACGCTGTGACTGTTTAATTTATTTACCAGTGGTCCTCTAGCAATATGGTTATTTGCATAGCTGCTTCATCTATTTTGTATGACTTTTGATGTTTGTTGTATTGCCAGATGAACCTCGACAGGAGCTGAGGCAAGGCTTGGAGCTTTGCAACGGTATTTTAAATAACCGCTCCCTCCCCCTCTCGATTCCCGCCCGCATCCCCCACCATCACCACACACATGCACACAGAATTATTTATAACTGAGTACTGACCTCTTTCCGCTGTGGTACAAACTTTCGGTTTGCTTTGAATGTAGTATTTTTAATTCTGATATAACTGTTGTTAAAGTAATTGCTTTGTCGCCGGAAAAGTAACACCTATGTCATTCTTCTCACGCCTACCAATAGTGTGAAAAGAGCGATCAGAAACAGGTATGTAGTCTATTTTATTCTGATGTAACATTTGTTTAAGTAAATGCTCTGTATAATATATAGTCATACAGAGCATTTATTTTAAGAAAAAATTACATTAGAATAAAGAGACTCCATTTAAAGCAAACCACATGTTCGTGAGAGAGTGGGAGAACTCGGTTTTAACTTCCCACCCACAATTAGGTCATACGGAGACGGGACCTCCGTTTTAAAGTGTCATCCGAAAGACCGGAGAAGCGGTGGATCGATCTTGCGACCCCTGGATTGGTAGTCCAACGTGCTATCCACTACGCTAACGCCGCTCCTCCGTATCTCCGTACCACAAAGGAAGCTATATATCATACAGAGCCTTGGGTCAGTAATAAATTATTGGGGGCTGAAATCCATTTGCTTTAGCTTACCAAATAATGATGTGATTGTATGATTTAAAATGAGAGCTGTTATTATACCCGATGTAGGTTCCTTTTGTATATTCTCGTTCAGTAATGAACTTCTAGATGCCAGAACATCAATGTCAACCACTGGAACTTAGGAAATAAAAAATACCTCTAAAACGACATTTATCTAATGCTCGGAATATAAAAAAGGCTTTTCAAAATTGAAATATTTAAAGGATATCGTTGTACATTCTGAATGTTTATTGAGATTTCAGAAGCAGCAAATCAAGAAGTCTCTCAGGCCGAACCAGTACTTCTAATGCCGAACCGATTTTTTTTGCAGGCAGTCTGTAAAATTATTCTGACACTGTGCACGAAAGGCCAAAATTCTGATTTATCTATATCTAAAGGGAAATAAAATGGAAAACAAAACAATTTCGAGTCATCAAATAACACACATGCAAGAGAGTTTGCCAAATGCCAAATAAAAGAAACATACGGGGAATGAAACATCCAGAAAGTCATCTGCAATGTATAATATAATGATATATCACAGAGTGTTGATATTAGTTTTGGTTCAGTTATGGTACACAAGAAACTGTTTTGGAGTTTGATAGAAATTCTTCATAGTTTCTTTTATCTCATGCGGAACCGGGCTGACGCTACCTAGGTGTTGCGTATATGTTCCATAAGCTGAACTGTCCATCAAGAAAAGCTTTCTTCCAACGTTTGGATTCATGCATATAGTAGTTCTGTTCACTTCTTTGTGTCTGACAAGGTCAGACACTCAAAATCAAGCAATAAAATATGACTTTTCCTACATGTATATACCGCCGAGATTGACGTTGAACACATGCTTCGCCGTACTAAATGAATGTATGGAAAATGAAAAACCATGTGCTTAATCCTTTAATGTGCATTAATAGCATTGTTATATTTTGCATAAATAGTTTCCAGAGAAATTAAATAACCCAGACCTTGAGCCAATGTCAATTTTTTTTACATTAATTTTATAACTCGCCTTCTGCAAAACCGGAAACTTCTCGCATGGATTTGCGTTCTGAACCGCGGTTTCGCATTCGAGCGATTGTTAGGCGTGATACGGCACACCCCAAGCTGCAGTGAAAATAATATAGATTCTGAAAGAAGATCCTCTGCAAGCAAGAAAAACATCAAAGAAACGAAAATAGCCAATAGCAAGTTTTTACTGGTAGTATTATTACCTGACACTACAGTTTAGACAGTTCTCTCCACAGGGTATCTGACACTGAAACCCAGCATAACCAGCTTTACATCCATACAGACATTCACCAGTGGTCTCGTTGCAAACAGGTGCTGTTGAATCCACTGTGTTGGCGAGACAGGTGGAGCTGCATGCGGCATCCGCGGTCCCTATAACAGGAACATTAAGTGTCATATTGAACATTCACAACTGAATATTTAACAGTTGTTTGAGGAGCGGAATGGTATGTCGCACTGTACTACGCTTCTACAGCAGCAGAGGTCATAGCTGGAGTATAGCGTTTGCAAGGTTAGTTTTATTTTATGTATAAAGTTTTGAGAGATTTGGGCTTTTAAGCAAGCAATTCTTGATTTTAAATTACCCATGTAATCATAGCGTGAATTATAAGTTCAGGGTATGAAGAATACGAACTATCCTGGGGCCATACATTTTACTCTTTTGTTGCTATAAATGTTCATTAATGCACATGTACTTTTAAATGCAAATGAAATGTCTAGCAAAAAAAAAAAAACTTGAAGATAATTAAATACAGGATGTTGGCTATGTATAAGGGCAATTATCAGATCTGAAGCATAAACGAAAAAAAATAATGATTAACATTGAAGGTCTAAGTTTGGTCGCAGCTCCCCAATCAGTTCCAGCGACTAGCGGTGGTTCATATAGCTCGATTTCTTTATAGTTTTCCAAAGGATAGATTCTGTCCCTAATTATCCTATCCCTTTTTTAAAGCCTTCTATATTGTATATCTTCCATCCAGTGCAACATTCCGACCGTCTATATGCAGCACTAATGGAATAACTTTAAATGAATACGATGCGCCAATGTTACGTCTACCATATAGCAGACGTGAATTTTGAAGCGATTTTACGACTAAGTTTACGACACGCCTCGGTTGTGCACACCGATTAGAATTCCGCGACATATTTACGACGGACATACGTCGGGCTTACGCTTACGTCTGCTTTATGCACTCGGCCCCAGAAGACCAGCTAAAGAACAAAGTTTATCAAAAAATGCAATTCTTAGAAGGAGCTTTATCAAGAGTCTGATGATTGTGGGTATGGCTGTTTAACAGAAACAGAGTTACGTTTTTGGTCGGCATTAATTTAGGCGTAAAATTTTATAAATTCAACAGAGCGTGAAAAAATAGGTCGAGGGAAGAAATAAATGCAACATCCCGGGAAACCATTTTAAGATCAATCTTTATGCCATGTTTGACTATTGTATCCATTGTTATTGCAGAGAAACAGATTCAAACGCAAGCATTGATGTAATTTTGGACATGAAATTTTACAAAGTCAGCACAGCGTGAAATATAGCTCAAGAATTAAAATAACTACAACGCCCTTCCCCCTCGAGCCTAACCAGTGAAGAAATAAGAGGCAGGTTTGATGACTGTTGGCGGTTTTGTTAAAAGAAACTAATGTTAACTTAAGTCCCGATGTTATTCTAAAGTGGTATGTTGCTTTGTGGTTTTTATCATGAGGCGCTGTATGTTATAAAGCTTTCTTCTGCTCTTTGTCCTCGTTTATGTGTTTGTTTAAGCATTCTGATCACCTCACTTGGGGAAGAGGGAGCTGTTTTTCTGCTTCTTGTGCATTTGTTTGTTTTGCGCGTGTGTGTTTGTCCTTTTTCTCTTCCCCTTGGTGTCGTTGGTTGTTGCGATTTGTGATTGTGGCATACCCTGGACATTTTTATTATTTTTTTGTTACCTTAAGGCTTTGGTCGATGTAATTTTCGACCTAAACAAATACGAAGTCAGCAAAGTGTGAAACATAGGTTAAGAAACAATAGTGCTTCATTTATTTAGCTCATGCTGAGAAAAATAACTTTATGACTGGTTTACTGATTGTAGAGAGAAATAGGCTAAAAAGCTAGGGTCGATATAATTGTAGACGGACGGACATATGGACGGATGAACGGAAAATTCACTTTTTGTATGACACCTTGTTGAAGCAGATGCAATATAAAAGTAAATAATAAATATTTAAACAAGAAGTATCTTTTAAAAAGATAATTGCCGAAAGTAACAAAGCCGTGGGTTCTTTAATTTACGAAAGTGATATGAGAAATACCTATTAAAAGAACAAGAGGTTATTCTAGGTAATATTACACTCAATACTTGTGTGGATTTAAATTGAAACAGTCCACGCCCCTGGCCATACGAATATGAAATTTTGAATTTCGCGCGAAGTTTGCCCCGAACTTGGTCAGAAGCCAATCAACAACCGAAGAAAGTACGATGCCTACAGAAGGTCCTGCGATGGCCTTCGAACCATACGTGAAGGCTATGCGAAGGCTATATGAAGATGTTTATTTTTATTAAGAAGTTTACCCGAAAGACACACGATTGTCACATGATGGTTACACGACAGCGGATTGAGAGTACGATGCATACGAACTAGGTTACGAAAGCGTCACGTGACCGCCCGATGGTATCAGCAAAACATGTGACAAGTCCTTTTACTATTTATTCTGTTATATAGGTATATCTTATATGCTACATATTTTATTTCCTAATTTAGATATTTTATAAACTATATAAGATATCTAATATAACATACAAGATATCTAATATAACATACAAGATATATAATATAGTATAGAAGATATCAAATATTGAACATGATAGTTAATATATTAAACAAGATATATTATTTAATTTAATATATTAGTTATTTTCAATTTTAAATTAGATATCTATTATATTATGTTACATATCTAATATGTGCTATTATAAATCTTCTGTTACTTTAAAAGATATTTGAAAAAATTATTTAAGATATCGTTTTTTTAAGTAAATGAGATATCTTATTTAATTCATATACTAAATATGATATCTGAAAAGCAAAATAATGTTATCTTATATAGAATAATAGATATCGTATATAGTATATCAGAAATCTTGTATAGTATTTCAAATATCTACATTAAAACAGATATCTTATAAATTGTGTAATGTATTTTATTTAACAAATAAGATAACGTTTATATTAGATATCTTATATACTGTATCCGATATCTGCTTTTTCGAGAAAAAAGATATCTTATTTGCCATATTAGATATCTTATATCGTTTATGCAATATCTAATATACCATATAAAATATCTTATATAATATAATATATTAAATTAAGATATTAGATATCTTCTTTCTTAAATAAGATATCTTAATTCCCATATAAGATATATTCGTTTGTAAATAAGATTTCTATCTTCGAATGAGATATCTATTATATAATATAATATATCTCATATCCCATATGAGATATCATATATAAGATATCTTATTTCTCAAAACATATATCTTATCTGTTCTATTAGATATCTTATTTAATATATGATATCTTATATGTTAAATAAAATATATAATATAGTATATTAGATATCTCAATTAATATTGATATCGGATGCATCATTTTAGATACTTTATTACAATAGATCTCCTACATATTTTATCAAATGTCTCTTTTAAAAGGAAAAATAGTAAATTGGCTAGCCACAAAAACAAGATTAATGCATAATTACTTTTATTACAGCGTTTAGAGTTACACATTACTGAAGAAGGTGCTCAGAGGCTGCCCTTATATATGTCCACGTTATCATGGCAAAGAAACGCTTGAACTATTCAAATTCGACTGTCTTCGCCGACACCGTGATCCCATCTCTTTACCTTCGTACTATAATTATATTAGATATCTTATTAACTGTATCAGATATCTGCTTTTTCCAGAATTAAGATATCTTATTTGCCATATTAGATATCTTATATCATTTATGCAATTTCTAATATACCATATAAAATATCTTATATAATATATTAGATATCTGATACAAAAAATAAGATATCTTATATAATGTGTATATAAAATAAGATATTCAACATATTAAATATCAAATTAACATATTAGATATCTTCTTTCTTTAATAAGATATCTTTATTCCCATATGAGATATATTCGTTTATAAATAAGATTTCTTTCATCGAATGAGTTATCTATTATATAATTTCAGATATATTATATCCCATATGTGATACCTTATATACAATATAAGATATCCTATTTTTCAAAACAGATATCTTATCTGTTCTATTAGATATCTTATTTAATTTATGATATCTTATATGTTAAATAAGATATATAATATAGAATATTAGATATCTCATTTAAAAGTGCTATCTGATGCATCATTTTTGATACTTTATTACATTAGATCTCCTACATATTTTATCAAATGTCTGTTTTGCTTTGGCTCCTATTTGATGTCGGTGAATAGCGACACCTACCAGTCAGCAATTTAAATTCTAGCGGATCTTGTCGTTCGGAAGCATTAATCAGAACGCAGCTCGTTACGGAAGTATTTATCAGCCAAAAAATCTATTTCCACGTTCTTTTTGTAGATTTTCTATTCATTAATGAAAGGTTTATTTGTAAAATAATTAGACCAGAAACAAATTGATGAAGTAAAAATATAATTCGCTCTGATTGCATTGCGTCTGAAAACTGTACAGACGGATTTTCTTGTTCAAATATGTTTACATTCTATGTAGATTTGCTTTCATATAATCGAGACCCGGATCTAGGTCAAACTTCACCTTATAGTGACTTACGACAAAAAACAATAATAAAAAAATAATAAAAAATACAAGTACACTAAACACGAGTGACGACTATAGCGTAAATGGTTTACATGTAGTTTCATTGTTGTAACGTTTTTAATAAAACGCACCGTTTATTAAGAAAACACAAAAGAAGAAAAGTCGTTGTTCTGTACAACTTTGTGATGCTTTCACCGATAATAATAAGAACCTCATTAATTTACAACTGATTAGTTTTCAGCGATTGTTGCATCAGGTGTAATGCTAGAGAATGTCTCCGTTGAAAAACGACACCACTGGTCAATTATCTTCATTGAAATGTGGCTCTCGGATATATTTTCGACCTCGGGAGGTAGCCTTTCTTTTTTGGAATAAAAATCTAATGTGACGCCGACCTTTATAATTTTATTTTTCTGAATACATTTAAATATATCCAGTTTTGCTATTTGGTAATATGCATGTAATTACTGTATCTAAGGTGTTTTAGTTACTTTCTATGTAGTTTTTTTAGAAACAGAGAAAACTAAGGACCGCTGGCAGTATCAATGCATATCTGCCTACTTTTCGAAAAATCACAGCAGCTTCTTCGGGCAGCAAAAATTGAAATATTTGGCAGAAATATGAAGGCTTATTTATTATAAAGACTTTTAACAGTAATTTAAAAAAACTTATCATGCCTCTAGATTGAAATAAACCGATTTTTAGAGGGTACGCGAAATTTTCCGTCTCTGAAAATTAGCCCATTTTTTGTTTTTCTGATATATTGAAATTTTGTTTGATATTTATGCCTAATTTGATCTCTACATACTACAGTTCATGATATTATGCAATATTTTAAATAATAAGGACTTAGCCTATTTTTAGCTCACCTGAGCCGAAGGCTCACAGGTGAGCTTATAGTATAGGCAGGCATCCGTCGTCCGTCGTCCGTCCGTCCGTCCGTCCGTCCGTCGTCCGTCCGTCGTCCGTCAATATTTTCAAACGACATCTCCTCTGAAACTACAAAGACCATCGTTACCAAATTTCATGTATAGCATCTATAGGAAGGGGGAACCAATAATGCTGTTTTTATTTACATTGCTTCAGAACTTTGGTTGCTATGGCAACTTAAAATTTCCATTGACTTGTATGGGAAAAAATGAAAATTTGCATTTATTGCTATGTCACTGCAGATATTTTGACAAAGCTTTTACAGAAATGTTCCTTGAGTATTCTTCTATCAACCACATGAACTTTATGTAAATTGCACAATTTGGCTGGTTGCCACGGCAACCGAATGGTTAAAAATAGAAAAAATATTCAAAAATCATCTCCTCAAAAACTATGCAACCAATACAGCTCAAACTTCACAGAAAGGATCTTAGTACTAGCTTCTATAAAAGTACTGTTTTTCTTGGCAATTGCTCAAGCAGTTTGGTTGCTATGGTAACTTAAATTTGCCATTGACTTATAATGGCAAAATGGAAAATTTGCATTTATTGCTATGCCACTGTGGATATTTTGACAAAACTTTCATAGAAATGTACCTTGAGTAGTCTTTAACCAGTCATGCTAAATTTATGCAAATTGCGCAATACGGCTGGTTGCCATTGCAACCGAATGTTAAAAAAAAGAAAAATATTAAAAATTCATCTTCGCAGAAACTGTGTGGCCAATAAAGCTCAAACTTTACAGAAAGAACCTTAGTACCAGCCTCTATAGAATTACTGTTTTTCATGGCAATTGTTCTAGCAGTTTTGTTGCTATGGCAACTAAGAGTTTCCATTGACTTATAATGGGGAAAATGGAAATTGGCAATTTTTGCTGTCTAACTGCAGTTATTTAGATTTTTTGTCTACAGAAATGTTTCTTGAGAAGTCCTCTAAGATTATATGAATTTTCTCCAAATCGCTGAATTTGATTGGTTGCCATGGCAAAATATAGGGTAAATTTTCGAGAAAAAAAAAGAAAATCTTCTGCTCAGAAGCCATATAGGGGATGAAGCTGATATTGTGCAAACATGTTGATGACAGTAGCCTCTACATAAATTTTATTCTTTTTCTTCCAGTCCCATAAGAACTTTGGTTGCTATGGCAACTTATAGTTTCCATTGACTTATAATGGGAAAAGTGAAGCCATGAGGAGGATGAAGCTGATACTTCGCATACATATTTATAACATTAGCCTCTACCTAAAGTATGTTTTATATTATCATTGCCCATGTGAATTCGTTGCTATGGCAACTTAAAGTTTCCATAGACTTATAATGGGGAAAATGGACATTTGCTATTTATTTCTGTGTTACTGCAGATATTTTGACAAAACTTTACAGAAATGTTCCTGGAGTAGTCCTCTACCAGCCATATGAATTTTTCCCAAAAACCTGATTTTGATTGGTTGCCATTGCAGCTGAAAGGCCAAGTTTTCATTTTTTTTTTTTTTTTTGCCAAAGATCTTCTTCTGAGAAGCCATTAAGAGGGGATAAAGCTTATTTTTTGCATAAATAATTGTGATATTATCCTCTACATAAATGGTATTTTTTATTGCTGTTGTGCACGGTGTTTTGTTGCTGTAACCTCAGTGCTTAAGTGCTCAGGTGAGCGATATAGGGCGATTGGCCCTCTGGTTAGATATAAAGGGTGCAAGTACCCCACCCACTTTTTTAGTTGTAGACTATCTCCCCCTTCTCGTGCCTCAGCTATCCACTCATATATAATGTGTATCACAAAAGTACACGTACATGCAAAGTTACATGCTTAGGCACGAGCAGGTAGGAGGGAGTATCTTTAAAAACTCTTCCTGTTTCCATTACGTTAAATTATAAAATCTGGCTTTTCTACCAAAAAATCAAGTTTATATGCTAAAAAATCAGGAAATAAATTCAAAGCCTGTAATGGGAGGCTGATAGCAATAAATTTTTAGAGAAATTCTTGGGTATATCCAAAATCTAATTTTGACTGTTTTATAGGCAAATTAACTTTACAACTGTCGGAGTTTCTTAAAGAACTTACCGAGAAAGAAGAAGCAAACACAGACGACTGTTCCGATCCAATGTCCGGTGGCCGTAAGACTCATCTCGCACTGAGCATTCTGTTAGTTACTGAGAAAAATATCTTTGTAAGATGCGAACCTTTTGAATAACAATACAATACCAGGAAGTTTTGAAGGGTGTTATTTTTAAGGAAGTTTATGCCCACTAGACCATTCTATCTTTTTCAAAGGGAATGAGTCCATTTGTCAATTTAATTGTGTCTGGTTAAGTTTATTTGTATCATTTTTGTTTTTTCATCTTAAGGAGACATATCCATTTGTTTTGCGCAAATAGTGTAGATCCTGATCAGACGCCGCGTGTTGCGGCATTTAACAGCGATAAGTTCACATAGACTGCATTTTACAATTGCCGCGCATTTTTTACGGGAACCTGGAGTTACTTCAAAATTGAATTATTATAGTTGTGATTAACATTTACATGATTTCCGCCAAATGCTGTTGTCCACGTCAATTTAAGTAAACCAACCAGTGAAGGACAGATCAATAACTAAAACGTATCTCCACTTTGCCTCAGACGTTGTTTAACTTCAATTCTAAATGCAATTGCACAGATAATCCCATATTTTTAACGCATTTGACATGCCTGATAACACTCTCTATCGCAGAAGATGCAAAAGAAGAGAAAACTCGCTTTCAAGACGGTGATAATCATCAATCAGTTTGTTGGCGACACAGTTTGCTTCTAAAAATATGATGATTTTTAAACACGTTACTTCACTTTGTACCGCATACTTAAATACTGACTGCGGTACATGCCCAAGATCATGGCCATATGCCGACTCTCTACCGTCTAACGGTCACTGTTCGCAATCTAATGTGTCCTTTTCAGTGTCTTCTTTGTCTTATTTACTATGACACAGGGGTAACATATACAATAAATAGCTTCTAGTCTGAACTCTATTTCCTGAAGGGATACATAGATTTTACCACGCGAACCGAACAACCAACTAAATGTTTTGTACCACTTCAGAAACTGAGGGTGAGGTTGGGCCTGTAAAATCGATTTAAGCCCCCCAGTAATTCATTACTGACCGTTCCAAGGCGGTAGTTCTGTTGTGGTTCTCTGTTGCCTGTTTTTGGTGTCAGAGTTTCTGTGATGTTTTACCTTATGTATGTTCTTATTATTTTTGGTTCGGTTTGGGTAGCTGAGTGGCCACCTTTTGGGAACAAGCTGCTCACTCGGTTGGCCATATGTTCTCTGTATCTTGATTATTTGTAATCTTAGTTGTTTCCAACTATGGTTTGAGGGCTGGATTTGGATTTTGACTGTTTCAGTTCCTGGTCTTTGCATACTTTTTACTTTTAACCAAATTTGCACAGATATATCATTGGGTAGAGAGAAAAAAATAATAAGATTTTGGTGACTTTTTGCCAGGTCTCAAGAGGTCAAGGAATGAAGAAAAATAGCTTGTCTGCACCATATCTCCTAATGGAATTCATGGATTTTTTACCAAACAGGCACAGATATATTACTTGGAGATGGCAAAGAACTGATTAGATTTTGGTGGCCTTGATCCTTTTTTTCAAGATCACAGGAGGTCGAAGAGTGTTGAAAATGCGTTGTCCGCACCATATCTCCTGAATGGATGGATGGATTTAAACCAAACGAGCACAGATACATCACTGGGAGATGGCAAAGATTTAATTAGATTTTAGTTATCTTGATTCCATTTTCAAGGTCACAGGAGGTCAAAGAGTGTTAGAAAAAGCCTTGTCTGCACCATATCTCCTGAATGGTTGGATTGATTTGAATCAAACTTGCACAGATATATAACTGGGAAATGCTAAAGACTGATTATATTTTGGTGATCTTGACCCTATCTCAAGGTCACAGGTGGTGAAAGAATTTTGAAAAAAAAACCCGGCTTGTCTGCACCATAACACCTGAATGGATTGATAGATCTGAACCAAATCAATGTCACAGATACAGCCTTGGAGATGGGAAAGCAGCGATTAAATTTTGGTGACCTTGATCTATGTCCGAGCTCGTAAGTAAACGTCGATGTTCGAAATATCTCTATACGGAGCTCCCGATACAGTCTTGGGGGACGTGCCAATAACAGGTAACGCAAGCGGTTCGAGTTTGCACGTGAGTTTTAAATAAAAGGTGTCTATTTCGAATCCCGTTTTGAATTTTGGTAAATCTTACGAACAAAAAGGAGCATGGCTGTGTTTATACGTGTTTATTGGGAGAATTATCTAAACATGCTAAAGTAGTGAAAGGATTATTTGTGCTTGTCTTTCAGAATATTCCAGTTTCGTGGGAAGTTCAAAGTTGTTTAATATCAAAACTTCAGATATAATTGTATTTGATCAAAACTATTTGGCCAGTTGCATAGAAAAGAAAAAGACGGACAAATGTAGCTCGTAAATGTTGATTGCAACAATTAAATTACGTTTATGTCCTATGGCTAATCTTGAGACGTGTACTGAGTGGACAGATTTGTCTTCTCTATAATCTTAGTAAAACCAAATGTGGCTATCAGGTCGGAAATGATCATAAATCACGGTGGGTAATCTCGAAAACGGAGCCACTAGCTCTGCACATTGAATCTTATGGAGAACTTCCGCGTCACGTGCAGCTCTGAAGTTGTAACTGGTAAAAGTTTGCCAGCAAGAGGTAGGTCTGGCGTTTCTCAATCTTTATCTGTTGTTTCAGGGATTAATTGAGAGAAAGCAGAATGTTATTCGAAGGCCATGTCATTTAATGGACGCTACGTGCAGAGAAGGGTGTGTAAATGTAACATGGCTTTCCTTGAAAATATTTTTGTGTAACGAGGATAATCATTCAGCGGCATGGAGTGCAAGAACAGTCACTACATTTTTCCCATAAACGGACGTGCTATGTAGACTCGAAAGGTTATATTAACATGTTTGATTGGAAATCTAGTTCCGAATTCACGCCTGGTAAACTACCACAAGTACCTCCGGCGGAGTTACCGATAAAAAGTTGTGACAGACATCTGGAGCTGCCTGCGACTGTCAAAAAATGACAACAAATGGTAGGTATTCCTCTTTTTGACAAAATATAAAATAACCAGGGAGTTTATTAAAAATCAAAAAGTGCTATTCGACCCTTATAGATATTAAGTTTTGTCAGACATTATATCCCCCAGAACTTTCCAGATTAACCAAAGATACAACTTTTGAAGTGGCTTTGGTGTCAGCCCACAGCACTCAAAACATAAAGAATTCGGTTGTTTTTGGTCTCAAATGCAGTGATCATCCATTAGAATCTGTTTTTCTCGGCACCCTGGTTTTAAGGTAACCCCCTTGCCCAAATATAAATGTCGATTGACTACAAATAAGGCTTGATTTTTCAAAACAACAGCTGGAGGTGCTTCCAATGTTGTGGAGATGCCTGTGATGTAAGAAAACATTGTGAAAATCTGAATAGTTATTGCAGCTGGAAATATTGACATACTTCTTCTCTAAACCAATGGCTGGAAAGAATCATTTATTCAACGCCTCAATAAGCTATCAGAATGCGTATATCATGAAATTCCATGTTAAAATTCCTAAAACAATCTCAAAGAGTTATTGCCCATTTTGTTTCCGCTTCTGTTAGTCAAACGTTGACAAATTTCACATAGTTGCTGAAAATTAACTGTCTAATTGAGTGTTAGAACCGTTATGAAATGCGCGCTTAAAATAAGAATCAACATTTTTGTGAATTATGATGACTGTGATCGGGAGGTGCTGCCTGGGAGTCATTCCGACTCGTTAGAAATTGTCAAGGTCACACGTCATGCCAGCTACACGTATGGTGTGTCAAATGGGTCCAAATTAACGCTACCAATCAACAGGCAAACACGTACAGGTATCTATAGTGTTGATCCTTTTGGTACCTCATATGCGTGTCGCTCGCATGTCTCGTATGACGCTCGCTGTACGTGTTAACTTTGTGGTAACTGGAATGATAGTTGCTACAAGTATTTTTGAATTGCTGGCGCTAGAATCCAAATACATCCGTAAGGCCTACAGATTACATCATCGGCAGGTGACATATTCTCAACATTACGCTTTTTAGTATGTTGAAGTGATCGGAATCTTACTGTAAATTATGTGTAATTCAGTCTCCGAATAGCCACTGCATCAAATTCGGTAACAAAAGATCCCTTTAACTACATAAAAGTCATCTTCTGAAACATTGTCGTTTTTGCAAACGTGTTGGAATGACTAACAGACAGTTACCATTATTCACAAAATCGCTGTCTCTTATTTAAGTGCATTTCATAGCTATTCTAACACTGAATTAGGCAGTAAATTTCCAACAGCTACGTACAAATTTAAAGAGTAACTACACTTCAGGAACTGACTGAATCAGATCCCAAACCCTATCCCCAACATCAAAGGGAAAGATTGACAAAGACATCCCAACAAACAATAAATTACAAGTGATAAGCCGAGTCAGCAGCTCTTTCGCAAATAGGTGGCAACTCAGCTATCTTTATTGAACTAAATAATTTAGACCAACAGAAGGTTACAACAGACTAAGAAAATTATACGAAAACCATTTAACAACTATTTTTACCTATTTTCTATTTTTATTATAGAAGGGCTAAAATGAGAACACAGTAAATTAAACAGCACCGAACATAAAACAAATGCAACCGCAACGAAATTACCGCATTTGGACGGTCAGTAATAACTACTGGTGGGGTTTAAACCGGTTTTACTGGGCACAAACCTTCACCCTCACCCTCTGCCGCGGTGCACTCAATCAGTTGGTAGTTCGATTCGTATGGAGGTCCCCTAGCTCATCAGAGAGTCATCACGATCAACAATTAAAATCAAGAAAAGACCGTGATGAAGCAAGGATGAGGACTCGACAGCCAAAACGTGTTGAGACACCTGGAGATCCCTGGGGCGTCAGCAACACCACTGGAACACTGGAGCAAAAGAAGACAATGTTTGACTAACAGATATGGAAACAAAACGAGCACTTTGCTTTCTGGTTTGTTTTGTAATTTAAAATATAAAATAGGTAAAACAGAAGTTAGCGTTGTTTTCATTTGCGGTAGGTGAATGACCACCCGTCCGGGAAAGAGCTGTTTATTCGGTTAACCATGCGTGTCTTTTATGAACTATTGTCAATGTATACTTACTTCCATCTTGGTTTTGAGAGCAGGATGTAGAATCTGATTGTATAAGTTCATTGTCTGTCGTTTTAACAAAAATATGCTTGATATACGTATTTTGATAGATTATTGCGACATTGAATGAACGATTCTTTCAAGGCAGTGGTCTAGAGATGAAGAATATCAATATTTGCGACCGCAATAAGTCTTCAGATTTTCGCTATATTTTCTTATATCACAGGCGACTCCAGGCCGTCACAGGGCACCTCCAGTTGTTTTTTTTTACAGAATCCAGCCTTATTTCGAGTTCATCGGCATTTATATTTGGGCAAGGAGGTTTACTTTACGGCAGCGTGTCCAACGAAACAGATTCTTATGCAAGAAAATGGCATTTAGGACCTAAAACAACCGATTTTTTCCTTGTTTTGAGTACTTTCGACTGACCTAAAAGCCACTTCAAAAGTCATATCTCCCGTATATATGTAAAGTTCCCGAGAATATATTGTGTGACAAAACTCAATGTATATAAGAGTCGAATAGCATTCTTTGATTTTCAATAAACTCCCTGGTTATTATGTATTTTATCAAAAATGACGAATACCTACCCTTTTATGTCTTTTTTTTTTTTGGACCGTCACAGGTAGCTCCGGATGCCTGTCACAACATTTTATCTGTACCTCCGCGGGGGTACCTGTGATAGTTTACCAGGCGTGAAATTACTCCGATCAGTTTTCTGAACGAAACTGCGCCGAACTGCACGAAATCTGCACCAAACTGTTGTGGCTCCGTTTATGAAGTGTGGCTCCGTCTACAGAATGCGGCTTTGAAGTTGTGGACCCAGTTTCATGTAGACCACAGTGAGTCATTCTTGCCCCGCACTTAGAGACTAAACAGACTGTCAAAGTCAGTCACGAGCATACTCAACACACGCAGACTCACTAACATACATATACTGCAGTTAACACCAATTAAGTAGCATTGGAGTACTGTGTCATTCTTGGCATCTTTGCAAAGACTATCACAGTTCAAAACCAGAAATTTCGCTTGTTTATGTGCGTGTGTGTTCGTTCTTTCGTTTCTTTGTGTTAAACGTAGCTTTCAACAATCTTTCAGTCATATCACGAAAGTTTCTGGTTGTGACAGGCGCGGGGGGTGGGGGGGAGGGAGGGCTCGACATTCACATTTTAGGGTTATGCAATACTCGGGTCATGACATTATACCACACCCAGTCATATTATATGAACTTGGGCGACCAGTACAACCTCTACCCCATCACGATGTGTGCAAAGTGAGAAGTGGCTAGAAACATTTTTCAAGACTTTGGTTTGTCGCTTGCCCGGCCGGGAATCAAACGGACTGATTATTGGTATGTTCACTAAGCTGTTAAACGTAAACTTTATTTATTTTACATCGATTGCATTGAAAGCTCACGCGAACTTATTTAAATACTCTCGATGGCACGGATGTTGGCGCGTTTCTGGTCCTATACTGGTGGAGAAAACCGGAGTACCCGGAAAAAAACACCGACCTCGGACGGGCGACAACTATCCTCCTACATGACGACGCCGGGCATCGAACCCGGGCCGCAGAGGTGGAAAGCGAGTGCTCTATCCACAACTCTATCCGGGCCCACTAAGTAGGACAAAAATAAAATATAATCTGCACTATGGATGATCTAAAGTGATTAAACATGGTACAAGCTTCTTCTCACCTGGACACAGATTTTCGGGGTAGAGCTAGTACTGGTCGACCAGGTTCAGAATTATGTGACTGGGTGTGGTATCATGTCATTAAGTGTCCTGAGTATAGTTCTTCATCGGGCAGCACTTTAAAAGTGAACATTGAGCCCCCCTCTCATAACCAGAAGCCCGTTATAATGTGACAGAAAGATTGTTGAAAGCGACGTTAAACCCAAACGAACGACCAAACACACACACATACACAAACACAATTTCTTTTTCGAACTGTAATAGACTTGTATTTAGAGTCCATGCAAAGATGACAAAAATGACACACTACTTAAATATTACTTATTGGTTTTAACTGTTGTACATGTATGCGAGTCTGTTTGTGTCGAGTCTGCACGTGACTGACTTTGACAGTCTGTTCAGTCTCAAAGTGCGGGGTAAGAATGAGCCATTGTGGTCTAAATGAAACTGGGTCCAGATCCGCAGAGCTGCATTTCATAAACGGAGCCACGCTATATATAAACGGAGCTACGCCCTTTTGGTGTAGATTTCGTGCTATTCCGTGCAGTTTCGTTCAGAAAACTGATCGGGATAATTACAGAACTATATTTACCTTTACCTATCAAACACGTTAACGTCACCTTTCAATAATACATAGCTTGTCCGTTTATGGGGAAAATGCAGTGTGTTTTTTTTTTCGCACTTCATGCCGCTTAAAGATAAGACTCACCTCGGAACAAATATTTTCAAAGAATGCCAAGACATTTACACACCATTCCCTGCACCTAGTGTCAGTTAAATGACATGGCCATCTAATAACACTCTTTTTTTTATTTTCATTTGATCCCTAAAACAACAGATAAAAATCGAGAAACGCTAGACCTACATCTTGCTGTCAAACTTTTCCCAGCTACAACTTCAGAGCCGCATGTGACGCGGATGTTCTCCATAACATTTAAGGTGCAGAGGCAGTGGCTCCGTTTATCGAGATTACCTACCGCGAAATGTCTGTCAGTTTTGAATTGACAAGATAAGCATTGTCTTCCAATGTGAAGGATATTTCAAAATATTGTGTTCATTCGGTGCGATCTTGAAGAACTTCTGGGGTTGATAATATAAACGTTATTTACCAAATATTGCGACAGACGCGCGTTTCAATATTTAACTTCATCAGTGTCGCTAAACCCCAAAAGTTTCAAAGAAAACGTGATTTAGTTCCCGGCAGGCAACGAGAATCCTACTCCGGATTTCCCCCATAAACTCTTAGGGTAGTATTGATGTTAAAGATCAGGTATTTAAACGTCATGGACGCCGTGTGAGCGATTCTGATAAGAATGGCAATATGAGGGATAATGTAAAACAAAGATTAACTGAAAAGTTTAGGACTTATGTCTCTTTAACTTTTAAAATTTTCTTAATTGTTATATTTCAATCGGCAACCCTAGTGTTTAAAGTCTAACTATTATATTATTAATGCCGTTTTCAAGTAACTTAACTGCTGTTGTTTTTATTTTTGAGAAGGTATAGGGAAAATAACTTTATTTTCAGTTGAAATATAAAAAAAAGAAAATATTTCCGTTGAATTAAAATATTTGGTCCGCTATGTGTACCTGGTTGCTGTAGGTGTTTTTCACAATATTGATTAAATTTTCCCAATCATCTTTGGGACGCCGACAAGTCGAAACAGCCAAACTAATGAGAATTGTGTGTTCTTTAAGTTTGATTTATTTTTTTATTTCTAAATTCCTGTAGTTATTTCAGGTCATGTATTTAGGATGTTGAGTATGATGCTTGCATTTTGGTGTAGTATGATCAATCAGATTCTGTTACCATTGGAAACGTGTAGCTTTTTAGCTCACCCGAGCCAGCGGCTCCGGGGAGGCTTAAAAGATAGGCAGGCTCCGTCGTCAGTCGTCCGACCGTCGTCCGTCCGTCAACATTTTCAATCAAGTATACCTCTGAAGCTACTGGTCCAATCGTGATTACATTTCATGTATAGCATTATTGGGCACAGGGAAAGGTGCATTGGGGTTTAGAGCATGCCTGGCCGAAACTGGTTACCATGGCAACCAATAGCTCTCAGTGAATTATAATTGGGAAAATGGTGTCTCCAGCTATTTTCGGTCAATTTTGAACCTTAGGTCAGTAGCAGCATCCAGCAAAGAACGAGGACAGGCATAAAAACGAGGACAAGTTCGTAATTCAGCCCGATCCGATTTTCTGTCGCGGAGATATTTGCCCTTGAGTGATCCCATAGACTTTGTTTGGGGGAAATCGTGTCTCCGTAATTTTCGCTCATTCTTTTACGTGTCTCCACATTTTTTCGCTCATTTTTAATCGGATATTTTTTATACTTGCAGAACAATGAAAGGCAAAAAGCTTCGGAGGAGTTCGAATATCGGGCAGATTGAATTTATCATAACAGAGTTATTTGCCCTTGAGCGTCCAAAACACAATGTCTCCAGCTCTTTTCGGTCAATTTTGATCGGATCTTTTTCAGACTTGCAGGGAACGAGGACAGGCAGGTTGAAGAGCTCGGACAAGTTTGAAATTCAGGCCGATACCGAATTTCCATCGCGGAGTTCGTCGCCCTTGAGCTATCCTATAGACTTTGTTTGGGGAAAATCGTGTCTCCCTTTTCTTCGCTCATTTTTATTCGGATATTTTTCATACTTGCAGAACTTTGACAGGCAAGAAGCTTCGGAGGAGTTCGAATATCGCTCAGATTGAATTTATCATAACAGAGCTATTTGCCCTTGAACGTCCAAAAATACTGTGTGATCAGCTCTTTTCGGTCAATTTTAATCGGATCTTTTTTAGACTTGCAAAGAACGAGGATAGGCACAAGAACTCGGACAAGTTCGTAATTCAGCCCGATCTCGATTTTCCATCGCGGAGTTCGTTTCCCTTGGGCGATCGTATAGACTCTGGGGATAGTCGTGTCTCCACATTTTTCGCTCATTTTTGACCTGTCTCCACAGTTTTTCGCTCATTTTTAATCGGATATTTTTCATACTTGCAGAATAATGACAGGCCAGACGTTGCGGATGAGTTCGAATATCGGTCAGATTGAACTTATCATTACAGAGTAACTTGCCCTTGAGCGTCAAAAAATACAGTTTCTCCAGCTCTTTTCGGTCAATTTTGATTGGATCTTTTTCAGACTTGCAGGAAACAAGGACAGGCTCAAGAACTAGGACTAAGTTTGGAATGCAGGCCGATACCGATTTTTCATCGCGAGGTTAGTTGCCCTTGTGCAATCCTATAGACTTTGTGTGGGGAAATCGTGTCTCCACATTTTTTTGCTTATTTTAATCGGATGTTATAAACTCTGAGGCAAAAGAAAGTATACACTTTTTGAATGCCTATATTTTACTTATATTTCATCGCTTAGGTCTGAAATTCTGCATGATTTATTTCTACTCAGGGTTGATCAATGTGGTGTAGTAAAATTTCTGATTGAAACGCTGTACGTACATACCGGTTTTGCACGTTTCCCACGTGCATCAAAATGGACGATGTGATTTTGCTGTTAATCTGCATTTGAAACTTCTAGCGTTTTTCTAAATAAACCACAACGTTTGCGTTTAATTCCATGATGAAAAGGCTCTCTGTAGCCAGCACCATTCTTACATGCAGAGACTATAAGAAAGGATACGTTTGTAAATACCGGTATTTTTCTTATTATTCAATGCTCAGGTCTAAATTTTAATACGATGCATCGTGCCTCAAAGTACAAAAATATGGCATCGTTAGATTACTAATGACTTGCTTGACTAGCGACACTATACGCATATGTTTGTTTTTCCGTTTTTGCACGTGCATGATATTAAACAATACGATTATGCTGCAAAATCAGCATTTGGGTTTTCGGTTGTTTTTCTAAATAAACCATAGTGTATGCGTTTCATGTACATGACGACAATGCTTTTGGCGTAAACCGAGGTCGTAACAGGCTGACCACTCAAAGCGGTTCATGGCTGGCTTAATAAAATACACTATAGTCACAACTGATTGGCGATGAAGTGTAAACGTTCTTTGTGTTTCTGACTACTTTTCCTCTGTGTGTACGATTTCTGTCGGCCACAGAAAGCCTTGTCATTATGTAAATGAAACGTAAGCGTTGTGGTTTGTTTAGAAAAACTACTTAAATTTTAAAAACAGATTTACAGCAGCTCATGTTGTCCACTTTGCTGCACGTGGAAAAAGTGCAAAACCAGCAGGTAGGTTCAGTGCCACTAATCAAGCGTTACAATAAGTAATTTTACTACACCACACTGGTGTACCTTATGGAACATTAACTTATGCAAACTTTTAGGCTGAGCCAAGAAAAAAGAGTAAAATATATGCATTCAAAAAGTGAATACTTTCATATGCCTCTCAGTATATATACTCGAGGACTTTAAAAACGCCTCACCCCAAAATGTGATATATTTTGGAAACTCTTTATTTCAAGTTAGTATATATGACAAGGTTTTATCAGAAATCGTAAAACTAATCAAATTGAAGATATGGCAGGAACGTATGTCGTGCGTGACGACCTTTGCATCTAACGGGTCAACGTCATTGTCCCATCATTTTATTTACAACTCCTTCATGTTACAGCCCTTGACATGGATTCCAGCTATGCACTGAAAGATATCCTACAGCAAAAACATGAAATGAAAGCCGCAATGACTTTATGTGCTGTTTGCAGACAGCTTTTATCGAAAACGGGATCACACAAACTGGGATCTCAAAAAGTGATTTTCTGGAAAACAACGTGATCTGACATTATGCACTTTACATGACCAGTATTCGATACAGATTTACTTCGTAAGCATCCTTCAGCATCAATGGATAATTTGATACCAGTACCAAATGTCTTTTTATCAGCGTAGTGAATGACGTTAACGTCACTGAGTCCATCCTTAATGGACTTTAAAATTCTCCTTTTAACTATACGCATTTCTAGAGTAGACCATTGTGAGAAGTAAAATACTGTTTGAGTAATTTTATTTCTGTCGGTTTCGACGTTTGATGCCATGTTTAAAATGTCATTATTGCATTCCACGAGCGTTTGTTTACCTTTCTTCAATTCAGTAATTGTTGAAATATAGCTGAAGACGGGAACCATGCTATACTCCGACAAGCATTCGGACGGTGCATTATAACCGTTTTGGTGAAAATCCCACATTTTAAAACACCCTTTGGTCTTCGTCGCGTGTATTGAAGCATTTTAGATTTTAAGATTATACTGATAATTATCTCTGGCATTTGATATATGCATACAGTTTTATTTATCATGAGTTTCATTTAAGCTTATAATAAAACAAATGCAGCATTTCAATTTCTTTCAGGTGAGGCGCTTTTAAAGTCCTCGAGTATATTATTGCAGGAAGCAATGACAGGCTAGAAGACTCGGATGAGATCGAATATCGGTCAGATTGGACATATCATAACAGATTAACTTTCCTTTGAGCGTCAAAATACAGTGTCTCAACCTTTTGATCTGATGTTTTTCAGACTTGCAGAGAACGAGGACAGTCGCAATAACACATGCCAAACATTTGTACCAAATTTGAATACCATAGCTGTAGTGGTTCTTGATAAATCTGTGACAGAAATTTAATTGCAAAGAAGAAATGGATACATAAAGAGATTGGTTAGCTGAAAGAGTATGATTCTCTCTTACACGATACAACTAGTCATACCCAACGTTTGTACCAAATTTCGAATACCCCTTACAGTAGGAATTACTGAGAAATCTGTGACAGAAATTTATTAGGAGAGAAAGAAACATGGAAAAACAAAGATACTGATAAGCAGAAGAAGGCTAATTCTCTCTCACACAGTACAACTAGCCATACCTAGGATTAGAAGCAATTGCTGTAGTGGTTCCTGAGAAATCTGTGACAGAAATTTTTTTACCCCCCCCCCCCCCCACACACACAAACATATAAACGGAAAAGAACAAAAATCTGTATACCCCCTACATGTATATACTACGTATATCGAGGATGTAATATATGTTTTTAGCAAAAAAATCTTCTTCTCCAAAACCAGATATTCAAACGAGCTGAAATTTGGCGGGCAGCAGCGGGGAAGCCTACCCACTCAATTTTTAAAAAAATCAGGAATGCTTTTATATATCACCGACATACGAAGTACGAACCCCCGACATGCGAAGTACGAATGGACGTCCTTCTGTCCTCGTGTCCGTCCGTCCATCCGTTTACATTTGCATTCAAGTTTTGCGTTAAGTTTATATTCTTTGCTTATATTTCCAATATCCTTCGATGGAGCCTTTTGGTATGTGGCTACGTATACTTCTATGCTCATGCAGAATAGCTGACATCACATGGATGCTGCTGCTGACCTAAGGTCAAGGTCACAGACTTAAACATTTGCGTAAAAGTCTTGCGCTAAGTTTTATTCTTCTTTTATATTTCCAATATTCTTTGATGGAACCTTTTTAGACTTTACTAGGATTACTTTTAGGTTCATACAAAGTAGTTGACATCATCTGGATGCTGCTACTTATCAAAGGTCAAGGTTGGAAGCTTGTATATTAGTGTTAAAGATAAGTTTTGCGTTAAATTTATATTCTTTGCTTATATTTCATTCACCCTTTGATGAAACCTTTTGAGATATAACTAGGTTTACTTCTATGTTCATGCAGAATAATTGACATCATATGGATGCTGCTGCTGACCTAAGGTCAAGGTCATAGACTTAAACATTTGCGTTCAAGTTTTGCACCAAGTGTATATTCTTCTTTTATAATCCCAATATCTTTTGATGGAACCTTTTGATATTTGACAACGTTTATATTAGGTTCATAGCTGCTTACCAACGGTCAAATGCACAGATTTGCATATTTGCGTTAAAGTTTTGTGTTAAGTTTACATGTTTTGTTATAATTTCAAACATCCTTTGATGATACCTTTTGATATATGACTAGGTTTACTTCTATGTGTTCTTGCAGATTAGTTGACATCAAAGTTTTGTGTAGAGTTGATACTCTTCGCTGATATTTGTGATATACTTGATGGAGTGAGTGAGTGAACTCGGGTTTAACGTCCCACCAACAGCGAGGTCATATGGAGACAGGACCTCGGTTTAAAGTCTCATCCGAAAGTCCGGAGAAGCGGGGGATCGATCTTCCGACCCCTGGATTGGTAGTCCGGAGTGTTATCCACTACGCTACAGCCGCTCCTATATACTTGATGGAACAATTTGATAGGTGACTAAGTTTACTTCTAGTTTCTTACAATGTATAAGATTGATTTCATCAGACGGTGGTTTCAATAGGCGATGGTTTCATTAGGAGGTGGTTTCATTAGGCGGCGGTGGTTTCATTAGGCGATGGCGCTAGTCGGGGGTATACGTGTGTCCCTGCTCACTTGCTCTAGTTCCATTTGCCCCCGAGGCAGGTTTGTGAACTTTGTAAAAATCAGGACAGAAAAGTTCACAGACTTACAATGGGAAAATTGTTAAGTTTCAAATAATGTTTTATCAGAAAGCACTTGACGGATCAAATAAAACTTTATTTTGAGACTTCTGGTCTAGGGGGAACAATAATGTGTATCTTTGGTCATGATCAGTCATCTACACTCGGAGCTATGTCAGTAACTTTGTTTAAGCAATGGCAAAGATACAAAGGGGCAGTTTATAGTTCAATTTTAGCACCCGGCAGGTAATGGCAATAGCCTTCTCTCTGTCTTAGCATGGTTCCAGTTCAAGGGTGGTGGATTCATAATCATCTTATGCATGTAGAATCTCACATATGGATCTGATATAAACTGAACCCACTAACTATTCAGTAAGTCATCGTTACTGTAGCTGCTGATAAGCATTTTACATATTAAACTGATACTGGCCTAACCCATTACATGTAATGTTAAGTGTCCCATATTGCAAACATTGTAGGCCCAGACCAGACAGATGCCACAGAGATTATACACCCCTTATTACGAAAATGAATTGACCCGTCCGAACTGTGAAAGAAAATCTAGTTCCATGTTGTTGTTTTTTTCAGTTATGGCATATTTGCTAATCAGAAGCCTCCCTGTTTACATGCTAATCAAATAATTTAGCATTATTTATTTTAGAGTAGTTAACCTATTACATGTTTGAACAAATGCTCTGACATTTTTCTGAATACAGTGGAATAATGTCCTTCAATTTCGTTTAGGAAAAAATGACCATGGAACAATTCTAAAATAAACGGGATGTTTCATACTATAAACCAATACCTTCATCCTCATGAGGTGTCGTTTGACTATTCATTTACTTTTTATGGATATCCATATTTCGAGTTTTGGATATTCATAATTCGATTTATGTATATACAATATTCCCCTTGGTTTTGAGATATCCAAATGTCATCAAATTATGGATATACAAGAATCGAATTATGGATATCAATAAAACAAGATGAATATTGGATATCTATTAAACTTGGATATCCTAAATTCATAGTCCAATATTTTAGTTCGAGATGTCACAAAACAATATTGGATATCCTAAATTATTTTTTGGATATCCATGATTCGATTTTTAGATCTCCATAGAGAGGATTATGAATATCCATTAATCCCTTTTTGGATATCTAATATTTATTTTGATTTTTGGATATCCATAATATCTATTTTTGGATATCGTAAAAATCGATTTTTGGATGTCCAAAATTCGATTTATGGATATCCAATATTCATCTTGATTTTGTCATATCAGAAATGATGTACGGATATTCAAAAATCGAATTATACATCATATCCCTTTAATCGAACTATAGATATCCACAAATCGAGATGAATATTGAATGTCCATAAATCGTAATGTTATCGAAGTAAAAACTACATTGGCCCGCGAACAAAGTTTCCATGAACCCCTTCGGGGTTCACTAACTTTGCACGCGATCCCATGTAGTTTACACTTCAATAAAACCAGAAAAATTAAATTCATGCCTTAAATAATTACCTGTTTATATAAACAAGAAGAAGAGTCATACCTACCTAGAAACTACACCAGCAAAAGTCTAAAATACTGGATCAAGTATGGCCTTCAATGATGGCGTGTCCTGTGTACATGCTCCTGAAACTACAAAGCAGCAAGTCCATCTTTCCCAAAAAGCTTGGTCTACGCTTAGCAACCATTAATGCTTATCAAATACACTATTACAACCACTAAAAATCTAGAATATATTAAAGTTTTGTTTATATCTCAAATGCCAACACTAAAATCGCCAGTGGTAAATTACAAGTGCGAGTGCGGATGGTGGGTTTCATACCACTTCCCTTTCATTATCAGCCTTCCATGTTTGAACTACTGTTGAAAAGGCCGTAAAACCATAAGTTATTCATTCGTCTGTACCTTACGGTACATTATGCTACCATGTCACAAAGCTTACTATGTGCAGTTCTATAGCATTTCAGAGGACTGGTCTCGATATCTACGCGAATATCGTTCATACATATATGCAAACAGATTGTTTGTCAGTGAAGTTTTCTAAAAGATGAGGACAATAAGGTCGCATTATAAGTATTTTGCTTTTTGCTGTTATGCTACTAGGACGCGATTCAACACGACAATCGTACAAACATAATGAGCTAAACTTTCCATGATGCAGGAGTTGTAAAACACCATAATTCACGTCCATGTGCGCATACAATGGGAAAAAGAACTTTGTAGCATATAGAAGCAGTGAAAAATTAGATCAGCCTTCTGATAGGCTCAGTGTGTTATGACTTTGCATCGACTTTGGTACGATGTTTTTCCAAGGTTGTATGCCTACTTGCTATGGCATCGCAATCACATTTTATGTAAAAAAAAAAAAAACAAGGTAACTGTACAGTGCAATTAAAGAAGAAGAAGAAAACAGTCGTCAATTCTTACCTGTCAAAGGCAGAAATTTTACGGTGTTCATCGCCATCTTTACTTTACAAATTTATTAGGCTGCTGTTTTTGCACACTTTCTTGCACCTCGTTGTGTTGTTTATATACTTTACTTTTTATGCAGGACCATGACAGAAGAGTAACAGACAAAGAAAGCAGGCCTTTGCGATGAGATGCTGCTCAAGATTATTGAACATTTCGTGCAAGGACCATGTAACCAATGAGGAGATTCGTAGAATGATCCAAGCAGCCATTGGAGAACTCCTGACGCTGGTCAAGAAACGGAAACTACGGTGGTTTGGCCACTTCTCAAAGTCTTCTGGTATAGTAAAGATGATTCTACAAGGCACAATGCTAGGAAAAAGAAGAAGAGGTAGACATAAGAGGAGGTGGGAAGACAATTTTAAAGAGTGGACAGGAATGGACTTTGCCAGCTCAACTATTGCAGATGAAAACAGGACAAGGTGGAAAGGGGTCGTTTCGAAGTCATCTGTGGTGCCCCAACCACCTTGTAAGATTATGGGATAGATTGAACAGAAATAGATTTGGATGCTATACATTTGTAAATTAGACGAAATTTCAAAAGCAACTGTCAATTTACATGAAAATATGAACTATCGTTTGGACCAAAACCCCTTCCCCAAAAATATATGTTTTAAATGATTGAGCGTATCAGTATCATGCAATTGCCTCTAGCTACGCCCCTGATACAAATGTGCGAAATAAAAATACTTGTCGGGCGAGTGGCAGTACATGAAAATGCATCTAACGACATGCGCAAAAAGCAGACTGCGCATCAACTCAGTCCCACTGGAGTTTTCCATGATTGTAAAATTCCGCTTATCTAAAATACCTGGAAAGTCCGCAGATAAACTTACCGCCTTACCAAATGTGAAGGGCCTGTCCTCATGGAATACCGCTCAAGATTTATTGAAAGGCATGAAAATTTCAAGTGAGATAGGAAGTAAGGTAATATAAGCAGTACAGAGAGAGAGAGAATGAGAAAGAGAGAAATAAAAAGCTGTAGTCAATGCTTCAGAAACAAGAGCTGTCACCGGACAGCAATGCTCAACTACCCTGGTGCATGCCCATCATGGTGACAACGCTGTAATTATGTGACCGTGTCCTTCAAGGTCAGCAAAAGGGCTGGTATTAGTAGTGAGTAAAACTTCCGAGCAGCAATAACATAAGTGCAAGTGTTAAATAAATCCATCCGTGGGTTAAGGAGATATTAGTCTTTAAAAAGCTTTAACCAAGAATATACAAAAAATAAATAAAATAAAATTTCTTCTAACAACATGACCTTGACCTTAATGCAACTAATGAGGGCCGGGGTGATAGTATCAGTGCAGTTTAGTCTAGGGGCCAACTCAGTAAAGGGCTCTAAAATAGATTCTTATTCAACCCAACTGGTAGAAAATTTCCAGTGGTGTTTTTAACTTGTATAGGCTTCCCAACGTTGATTTATGGTGGATGCAAACTCTGAAAATGGTGCAGTATTTTACATGGACATAACCAAAGTAAAAATATAGGCAATGCTCAGGAATTAATACAATCAAATTCCACATCAGTTAGATGTATTGCCTTGTCCTTGAAACTATTGATCTCAATCACATGATCTGAAAACAGAAAGCTTAAAATGCTCCTGGTTGCGTGAAGGCTGTGGAACAATTCTGAATCTGTTGAACAAACTCGTAAATCGAGTCTGTTTTCGCAAACTTGGTACGATCTCATTACTTCCGAAGAGTCGTCTGATTACTTTTATTATTGTAGCTTATTTGAAGTTGATCAATTTCGTCCCGTACTGATTTATCATGCATTATAATTAGTATATACAACGACTAAACATTGACATCATTAGCCTGTATTGTTTACCTTACAGATATTATTTACATTTGGCACCTGAAATGTGGTGCTATTTTATGCAGTGTTAATAATGAGTCGATTTGAAATAGTGCATGCAACGAGATATATGTATGCTACAAGCAAAGATTCAAAGGCATGTGCAATAAATTATACAAAAAATAGGCACGTGGCGGTGGTAACTTCTAATAATGCTATGAATCATATTTGGAAATAGCTACAAGCCACCTAAGAACAGTGGTATAAGCTAAAGTTCCTAAAGACTTAAACGCAAATACACAACATGTACAAGCCCCAGATATCATACAGCCCATACTGACGCCAGGTAAATGTACTACAATACGTCTTTGGAGGCTGTGCTAAAAAACTGTCGCGAAGAAGAATGTGGTGCCAGTTTAGCCTACTAAATGGTCGCATGTTTGGTTACTATTGTGCCAATTTAGGCTAATACAAGACTCTTGTGGAGAATGAAGTTTCCTCCACGGCTACCGCAGGACAACATTAGAGAGAATAAAACAATTTTCGATTATAACAAGGCCTCTATCAACTCTTTGATATCACTGCAAGCTGCTGTAGGACTCAATGAAAACACTGATATCACACCAGGTTACCATAAGGCTGCAGACAGGACTGGCTACTAGGCCAAGCAAAGAATAGCTCTATTAATAGAATATGGTACCACCTCGGGATGCTTAAAACCCATTTTGATACCAGCATAAATGCACATTTTATGGCACAAATATCCGTGTCCATACTAACCATTACCATACCACATACTCGGTAACGTATGTTACACCGCAGTATTGCTATTACGAGGCTTCTGTGAACAATAGGCAGCATTTAAATCTCCAAGGAGACTAAAATGTATTTTCTATTATATGAAAATGCATAATATCACAATCTTCACTGAAAATAATTTCTAATTGTTCACCATTCTATCGGGTTAAGCCTCATCTAAATTGAGATCATTCTGGCTACAAATTAGGAAGAACAAAGGCATACTTTTTTGCATTTCACCACGAACATTATTGCTTACAATGGTTTATTACAATTCAATGCGTTTATTATGATAAAGACAACATTCAAGGACAACCTGAATATAAGAATTAATACTCACAAAGGTTTCGTGTCGACAGGGTGCAGATTTCTTGTTTTATCATTTAAAACTTCATGTACTCATAAAAAATCTTGATCCTGTGGCAGATTGATCCACTTTTATGCGTTTTCGAAATAAGGTCGATTCTGGTAACTTCGGACTGCGGGTGAATTTGGACATACCATTGCTAACAGTGAAAATACAGATGAGACACCTCATCAGGATTTTCACTGTTAGCCCAGTTAACCTTGCTTTAATTCAAAACAACCTGATTCGACCCTGTATGGTTTATAAAGAATGGGTCGCTATTCTATTCTAATGTTACTACATCAGTATATAACAGCCCAAATCTTTGACCACAGTAATATTCGATTAATGAGCCGCGAAACCACAAAACCAACAAAGTGGTTGAGCGCCCAGCGTACACTCAGATCAGCCTGGGCATCCGCCCAGTCTGATCAGAGTTCTCGCTGTGCGCTTAAAGGGTAGCTTAGAGTCTAAGCAAGCCTCATGCGGACAGCAAAGGTTTTGATCAGACTGGGCAGATGCCCAGGCTGATCTGAGTCTGTGCTGGGCGCACAGCCACTTTGTTGGTTTTCTTATGTCGCGGCTCAAATAAATACTGTTTTAAATCATATTTCCGGAAAGTACAAAACAGACCAGTTAGAACTTCATTATATGCAATGGTACACGGATTTAAAAATTTTGCATATTTCCGTATATGATGCATTTATTTTTGTAGAGTGTTAAAAGATTTTTGACCTGCTATTCTTCCAGAATGGATCGTCTACCCATGGCTTTGGAAAAATTCCTGCATCATTTGAGTGGCGTTTAACAGTTTAGTAAGCAATCTGGGACCGTATTTATAAAAGCACTTAAGTCGTTGCTATGCTGTTGCTAAGGCGTCATTTCTATAAAGGAGATTTCCTCAGTACAACTATGAAATTTGCTCTGGAGGAACAGTCTTTTTCAGACTGTTCCTCCAGCGCAAATTTCATAGTTGTAGGGAATCTCCGTCAAAGAAATTGAGCCTTAGCAACAGCATAGCAACGACTTAAGTCGTTTTATAAATACACGCCCCTGATCTGGGTTTTCACTAAATGCATAGCTCGTTTTTCATGACTGAAATTTAAATGTGTTTAAAGTAAATAGCAGTCCTTCCTACAAATTGCCATTTTAGTAATTTTAAAACGATTTAAGCGCAAAAAACAAAACAAAACAAAAACAAATTTGCAAGCAGCGCAGATCTCGATGAAGCTGCCTCATCGGGATCTATATTGTCTTTATCTTTTAATTTGCAATATGATGTAGCTTTGGACAAAACATTTGTTGAAACTTTGGATGCGTAAATTTTGCCGCCTGTATCTTTGAGTTATGCCTTTGTTGATACATAAATAAGAAAGATCACTATGACATGTAAATATTTGCCATGTTTTTCATAGCGGTTACTCTTGATGCAAAAAAACAAAATACTGTTGGAAAGAGGAAATAGGAGATGTAATTCATCTGCCAAGGAAGTAAACACTATTCTAATAAAGTCATTTCCGTTGTAAAAGCAGTGGCCAAACCCTGATCTTGACATAAAATGTGAGTATAAATTTCATAGGATTGTTAATATAAAAGATATACACTTAACAATAGTTTCGACTGAAATTTCATCCGACAACATTAAAATTGAGCCACGACAACACAAAACCAACAAAGTGGCATGTGCGCCCGGCGAAGACTCAGATCAGCCTGGGCATCCACTTAGTCTGACCAGAGTCTTCGCTGTCCGCAGGGAGCTAGCCTAGACCCTTAGCTACAGTTTAAGCGCACAACAAAGACTCTGATCAGACTCGACAGATGCCCATGCTGATCTGATTCTGGGAGCACATGCCACTTTGTTGGTTTTGTCGTGTCGCCGTTCAATTGATTAAACTTCGTCTTGAAATCGTTGTTACCAGTTTCTCACTGACGCACATCAAGATTTTCATTTGACTTGTCTTTTTCTGTCTTATCTTTAACACCAGTCTTGATTTCATTAACATTGATTGCATCTGTTAATCCATCTGTTAATCCATTATTTGTATTTTCTGTCTCTCCATAGACATGATCTTGAGCACCATTTCGTCTCTGCAGAGGTTGATAAAGTCCTGCATTATCAATAGACTTGCAGTCGGTTATTTGCTTAGCAACTGTTGCTTCTGATGCATCGCCGTACGGATGATCGTTTGTCGTGTTCTGCTTTTGTAGTGTTTCATAAAGCATGCCTCCACTTGTTTCTTCACTGTTATTGGAATTCATATTAACTGATACCCTTGTATGTAAATGCCCATATGAATCGTCAGCGTTCTCTCTTGTTTCTTTCAATGGTTCATATTTGTTTTCTCTAAGTTTTGGATCATTAGAGGCTTCCTGGGCGGGCTGAGCACGGGACGATATTAATTTTCCATAATGATTGTCGGCTATTTGCCTTTCTCGTAATTGTTCATATGTGTTTTCCCAGACCGGCAGTTCGTAGTTGTCTCCCATGGCAGGTTCAACATCAGGCCAAGCTGTTGTCTCAGCTGAGGTGCCACTACGTTCATATATATGAGTAGAAACTTGTTCTGTGTCAGATTTAAAGCATTTCATCTTCTTTCTGTAAAACCTGACGATCTTCTTCCTAGAAAATGAACATATGAGCCGCGGCATTAGAAAACCAACAAATTGGTTGTGCGCCCACCGCAAACTCAGATCAACCTGGGCTTCCGCGCAGTCCGATCAGACTCTTTGCTAAGCGCTTATAGGGTAGCTGAGGGTCTAAGCTTCCTCCATGTAGACAGCGAAGACTCTGATCATGCCCAGTCTGATCTGAGTCTCCGCTGGGCGCACAATCACTTTGTTGGTTTTCTCGTGTCGCGGCTCAAATGTTATTAGACCGTAATGACATACAATTGCTGAGCAAAGAGTGCGGACCAAGTTCAAACTGCTCCTTTGGAGCCGTTTCCCATTCAGTTGGCAATGTTTTGGTAAACCGCCGGTAAACAACAATAACTGTTACTGGACAACATAGCTCGCCATAACCTGGCGCTTGCCCATCATGAACACAAATTTCTAAGAATGTGACCTTGACCTTCAAGATCAATTAGGAAGATGATGCTTGTACCCAGTATTAACTCTGAGGCACTATCTGTCATCTGTCCATGTATTTTGTTTTTCCACCCTGGCACTGTGAAGCTATAAGCCTTCAGGAAACTTTACCACAAAAGTTTTAAGTCTGTGACCTTGATCTACAAGTCACCAAGGGAGATGGATTAAAATATTGAACAACATCTAACAGAGTTCTAAGTATATTTGTATCAACTGATCCCATCCACAAACTGATTTCAAACTTGATTTACCCTACTATTTCTATAGTAAGATCCGTATGAAATAAACGGTATGCCTTAAAATTTTGGCGGTGGTCGACAGACACTTGAAGCTTTGGACTGAAACTTTGTATAGTAAGTAGGCTATAAAGAACTTCTTCCCAAACATAAGGAATGTTTACAGTTTTTGCTGTGGTTTCAGAAGAACATGTCAGCATTGTATCCATGGGAAAAACTGACATGGAACTTCGCTCATTTTGACAAGTTTACATGTATTTCCCGAGAGAATTGCGAATCTTATATATAAACGGCTGTGATTGGATAGTTGATCCGCGACACGACAAAACCATCAAAGTGGCATGTGCGCCCAGCGACGACTCAGATCAGCCTGGGCATCCGCCCAGCCTGATCAAAGTCTTCGCTGTCTGCATGGCGCTAGCTTAGTCCCCTAGCTACCCTTTAAGCGCACAGCCAAGACTCTGATCAAGATGGGTGACTGCCTAGGCTGATCTTAGTCCTCGCTGGGTGCTCATGCCACTTTGTTGGCTTTGTCGTGCCGCGGCTCATATATTTCCCGAGGGAGGTGCAAATCTGATAAATAAACGAGTGAGAAGCACGAGCATGTTTGCATTCTGGATGGAGCTATTTCTGTTATTTATTAACAGTCATTATTTTTCTTCATTCTTTTATAAAAGTTTACTTTTGATTTCTCTGGTTAATCAGTATTAAGATTTAGATACACCACACTACAATCACTGGGATTGGACAGTGTGTGCGTGGTTTGAGGCGGGGGATGGGGGGGGGGGGGGGGGAGGGAGCGCGGGGGTTCGGGGGGAGTGAGAGAGGGCATGGGAGATGTACAATGCACTGCTGAAATTATCAGTGGTCCAAGTCAGCGTCAAAAGGTGCAGCCATTAAGCTTACCACTTGAAAGTGGTTAAAGATATTAATTTTTTTCTTTCGTCCTTTTTTTTTGTAAAAAATGTGCTGCTCTGGTTTTCTCATGACAACGTTTAGAAGCTGCTCAGTGACAGTAAAAGCTTTATAAGAGCGGCATTTTAAAAATTGTACTGTAAAATATGAAAAATCACGTGTTTACTCATTTTGTAAATCCCGAAGTGTTGTTACGTTTCTGACGATAATACAGAAGAAGACAATGTCCCATAGATAAGTTTCAACGATGCAAACTTAAAGCAGCAAAATCTGTGACTTTTGATAGTTTATTTAGAACTAATGTTTCTAATTTTTAAGAATACAATGATATAGCTAAGACTTGGATATAAATTTCAACAGATCCGTTAAACTTAAAAATTATTCACTATCAAAGCAGCAGCATTTAGGTAAAGAATTTCTGGAGGGATGTAAATAATTACCAGGGAGCAAAAACTGCATGTTTATATAAAAATTATTCACTTTTCCATTCAGTGTTTAGCTACAGTGAACAGATTAATGGCGGTTGCATAACTTAATTCTACTTTTACGAATGATTAAAAAAGAAAGTAAAAACTTTCTAAAAATTGTCAAAAATGCAGACTTAGTCACTTTAAGTAAGACCAGGCTTTCTGCTTCAGTATGCGGACTATCATGATGCCATTTCTTTTATAGTATTGTCTATTTATCCACCAAAGTCTGCTTTATTTATAAATATGCGCAAATACATGATTTTTCACATTTAACTTTAAGCACCAGTGACGAAAATAGCTGAATTTGCAAACGGCGTAGATCCTGATGAGGCGGCTCATCGTGTGAGGCGGCTCACGATGAGCCGCCTAATCTAGATCTACACTGTTTGCCCTCTAGTCTTTGAATTCTCAACATGAGATATATTCGACGAAACATTTTTTTAAGCTTTGCAGACGTAAATTTTGTCGTCTGCTTTTTATCACTTTTAAAATAGTTTAACAGTTATGCCCCACACACACACATTACGGATTGGGCGGCTAGTTGCGGACTTTAAATCCACACAATTTGTGGGCGTGGTCTCTGTCCATATCGAATCCGTATCGTATCTGTATGGTATCTGCAAGGTCCGCAGGAAATGCCACCAAATTTTGAAAAAGTTTAGATATTCTGGCGCGGACGAGTTAACCATAATGATCCGTAACTGAAGGCATTTATCCGCATTTATCCGTATCTAATCCGTATCTAATCCGTATCGCGACCTATCGTTCCGCGGTCCACCCAAAATTTGTGGACAGATACGATTTCATGCGGAATGTTACGGTTAGTTACGGGTCTCGTTCTGCGTATTGTTACGGACTAATGCCCCAGTCAGATTAGGTATTCGCAATTATCCCCACCAATACGTATCTGTCAGTATTGGAGTGTAAGTTATCCGTATAGAAACGTATCTGAAGGTAAAAGTCCTCAAAAACACTCCGAACGAGACCCGTAACTAACCGTATTTGAAGATAACGATCTGCGTGAAACTGTATCAGTCCACAACCTCGAGTGACCTGCGGAATGATAGGTTTATATACGGATTAGATACGGATAAGACACGGATTAGATACGGATTATATATGGATAAATGCGGATGAATGCCTTAAGTTACCTTTTGTTTCGGATCAATACGGTTTGCTCATCCGCGCCTGAATTTTTGAAAATTTTCAAAATTTGGAATCGGATCCTGCGGACCCTATGGTTACGATTCGGACAGTTACGTACAGACTCTGCGGATGCGATACGGACCTTTACGAACAACATCGGACAGATACGAATGGGCCATCCGTAATTACGATACGGACCATTACGAATAAAACCGGACATATACGAACGGGTCATCCGTAACATCAACAACATCTTTCCGCATCTAGAAGTAGCAGACGGTAATGGAAGGTAACGCAAGCTAAGAAGTACGTTTACATTCGTATCATCCCTCATCGTATTGATTCAAAGGGAAAATATCTGACAGCCGACATCCGCATTTATCCTTAGCCATACGCATCTATATGTAACTGTATCCGTAAATTAATCAAGAAAATAGGCCACGCCCACAAATTCTGCGGATTACTGTGGATTTTTATCCACAACTATCCGCCCAATCCGTAATGTGTGTGTGTGACTGGGGCATAACATTTTTCGGCTTTATCCGTATAACATTACTATTGACCTACATTTAAGTATTTCATTGGCCAATATAAATACACTGGGATTTTGATGTAAGTGGCTTACTTTCACTTTCTCTTTCTTCTTTCAGTTTCTTTGACTGTTGGCCTATAAACCGTGGCGTGATGAATATAGATATTTCGGTCCAAATCTTTTTTTGCCAAAGAATATTTCGCCTGTTATGTCGCTCGTGTAAAATATAAAACCAGCAAAATAACTTGACACAGAAATCAAAGACGAAATTAAGTAACTGTTGCTGGCTTAGATGTTGATGTTGTATTGGAGCTGCAACACTTTTAAGGTTATATGTGGGGCGGTCAGCCAACCAATCCTCATTGTTATGTGCAACACAGATAGACCCTATTCAAAATTCAACAGCATTTCCGAATCGAAACCCAAACACCAACAACAAATATGCATATCAACATGCGCATCCGTACAAGCTGATCAGCACAATTGATATCTTACATGTACCTGACTCATACATATTACAATACACACTTCTATTTAATCTGCCGGGCCGGGTAGCGCAATCGGTAGGGCACCTGACTCGTAAGTCAGAGGTCCTGGGTTCGAATCCCGGTCTGGCCACATACTTTCGTTTCTCCTTCCGCTGATTCAAGAAGGGCAGTTGTCAGTTACTGGCGAAAGTATGTGCACTTAGTACTGGTTAACCGCTTAGGAGGTCTTAGCCTGCCCAGGAATAGTGTGGTTATGTTTACTGACCGTCCCGACATGACCTTAGTTGTTTACCGTGGACGTTAAGAATCAAATCAACCAACCAACCAAATCTATTTAATCTAAGCCGATTATCTTTCTTTTTTTAAAGATATTTCTTGTTTAAAATGTCGCCTATGTTTATATACTCCTCCCAGAAAGCCACAGGTGAACGTTATTAACAGAGAACCAGTGAAACACTTTTTTAAAAGTAAAACACCTTTTCAATCGTTTTTCCTCCCACTTTCAAGTAATATGAATCATTTAAAGCTTACTGATACGGTGCCAATAGCGTAACATGTATATAATAAACAGTCTGTGTTACCTGTTTATATAAACGACAACAAGAGTCATACCAACCAAAACCAGGCCAGCAAAGGTGTAAAATACTGGATCAAGTATGGCCTTCAATGATGGCGTGTCCTGTGCACATGCTCCTGAAACTACAAAGCAACAAGTAATCTTTCACAAAAAGCTTGGTCTACGCGTAGCAACCATAAACAGATGCTTATCAAATACACTATTACAACCACACAAAAAATCTAAAATGTAACTTTTTTTTATATTTCAAAAGCCGACACTAAAATCGCCAGTGGTAAATTACTAGTGTGCATACAATGGGAAAAAGAGCTTTGTAGCATGTACAAGCAGCGAAGAATAAGATCAGCCTTCTGATAGGATCAACGTGTCATGACTATGGTACGACGTTGTTCCAAGGCTGTATGCCTACTGGATATGGCATCGCAATCACATTTTATGTAAAAATGCCGGTACCAGAGGCACCAGGACAGTGTAATGGAAGAAGAAGAATACAGGACGAGATTCTACTTCGTCAATTCTTACCTGTCAAAGTCAGAAGTTTTACCGTGTTCATCGCCATCTTATCTATCCAAATTGAATAGGCTGCTGTTTTTACACACGTTCCTGCACCTCGTTATGTTGTTTTTATACTTTACTTTTCATGAAGATTTCTTCTTCAATATTGGGATTGCATTTGCTAGCAAACAGTGTAGGTGCATACCAGAGCCTGCTTTCCCGGTTTCTAGTTCAAAAAGAATTCCCAGAAGTTTGGTAATTTTGTGGTTAGTACAAATAACATGATAAAATTATAGGTTTATTATGATAACAGGCCAAGGCATTACAACATTTACGGTATTTACGGTATATTAAGGTGTATGGGCACACCTTCTTGTCTTAACGCCATTGACAGAAAGGGAAGCAATTTTTGTGACTTTCTGTTTATCTCCCTGGATTCTACTCTTGCAGGCAAGAATTTGCTCCCACGGGAGCAAATTCTTTCCTTTACGAGTAGAATCTGCGGGAGCAAATTCTTTCATTTAAGAGTAAAACCCCAGTGCCGAAGGGGGGTAAAACGAACACGACACAGTTGAATCTCCAGTGAGTGTGCCCAGTCACCTTAAGTCTGACAACCAGGAAGTTAAAAAAAATCAACGAACCCAAGTTTTTCAAAAGACCCGAGCCTCGAGAAAATCTGTTTAGCAAGCTGCAATACATGTAGCTTGTATCAGAAAGCGCAACAAAACAATCTATTCAAAATTGTTTCTCAATTACAGCCTCAATAATTCAAATACCTATATTTCGGAGAAATGATTATACTTATCTATTGAATCTGCGCACACGCAGGTGGGTCTGTCTCTATGGCTTCAGGCAGCTCTTCTACCGCATATTTCGAACGGATCGAATTGCTAAAGAGTTGACTTCTTTGACTTTTTTCTCATAAATAACGACATTTGATGTAAACAGTGTCGACCCAGAACGGAGAGACGCCGGGTTTGATCCGGCCTCTGTTTATTTATGAGACGCTCGTCATGAGTAGGTCCCCCCCCCCCCCCCCACCCACACACACACCACTACCCCGAAAAAAAAATCGCTTTAATTTTAGGGATAAAACATCGAACAAGCTATGACTTTAATCATATTTATTTTACGTTTCGTGTATACAGCATATACACATATATGGAACCGGAACGAATTAAAGTGGATTACTTATATTATATTTATTTCTAACGTAAATAAAGTTAGATATAGAGGTATATATATAAATGCATCAGGAAGCAAATTTGATATCATTAAAGATACGTTAAGGTTGTTATATACGGAATAAATCTGTTTTTATTTGTTCAAACAAAAGAGAGTTATTGTTCATGGTGAAATCGATAAACTGTGGAGTATAGTTAAGGAATGAATGTTATTTTTTTAAACGTTTACTGAAGTATAAACTACATCGGGTCACGAGCAAAGTAAGTGAACCCCGAAGGGGTTTACGTAAACTTTGCTCGGGACCCGATGTAGTTTATACTTCAGTAAACGTTTAAAAAATAACGTTTATTCCTTATATTTGTATTATTAAACAATGTTTTTGGTCAATAAAAAGATAAAAAAAAGTAAGAAATACATATATAAAAATCGTTTTAAAAACAATACCGGCTGAATTTTACAATAGTTTGGAACAGCCGCATTGACACTGCCTACCAGTAAATTCCACCTCCTGCTGTATATTTCACGTGGAAGTAGGCGTAGCGAGCTGTCAGTCAATGTTTACTAGCCATTCAAGTACACAGCATGTTGTAGATTTCACGTGCTACTTAGTGAGATGAGCTGTCACTCTAAAGCGCGTGACACAATGTAATTATTGACTTGTAAACGATATTGACTCCCGCATCACTTATTGGGTTTACAGAGAGTTTTGCAATGATAATGTAAATATACAGTTATAACACACACTAACATCGTCTACCGTAAAGATTCCAAGTTTTCGGGCAGATAGCTCTGTACAAACAGTGGAGACAGAGATCAGACTGTTCCTTAGGAACCAGAAGGTCTTCACAGTTGCTATCCCATCTGTGCGTTTTTGTAGGCATTCCTCTATGGTAGAACCGAAATAACAGGAAAATAAATAGAAGGTCAAGGATCGGCTGTGCTTGCAGCAAATGTAGAATGTAGGCTGTCTTTTTTGGGGACATTTTTTAACTTAAACATTGCTTTTCTAGGAAAAGCAACGGTGAAATGTTTGTTTTTCTGTTTTATTCTGTAACATACAATGTTAGTTTTACTAAAATGATATGCATACGCATGCCCCATCGATTGAATATACGTTTTTCATGAAATTCAATTTTCTTGCATTTTTTAACAAGAGGGCCAAGAGGCCCTGAATCGCTCACCTGAGCAATGGGCAAAGTGGCTTTTTCTTGTCTCAAATTGTCAAAATATGAGTCTTGGGTCAAAAGTCAAAGAATGACCGTGACCTCTTGTATTCATAAATCTTCATGTACTCATAAAGACAACCTTATATACCATTTTTAGGCCAAAATCATCAAAACTTTCCATGAAATCTTATGTTCTAGAATTTTCCCATATTTGACCATGCCGCAAAAAGGTCAAGTAAACCCAAGATATCATTTGAACAGTCATGAAACCTTATGTTCTAGCATTTTCCTTGCCGTAAAAAAGGTCAAGGTCAACCCATGGTCATAATTTGAACAATCTTGATAGTACTCGAGTACCCAATGCTACATACCAAGTTTCAAGGCCATCGGTCAATTGGTTCTGGAGAAGAAGAGTGTTAAAGGTTTTTACCATATATGGGCGTTGCGGCCATGTTGGTCATATGACATGGACCATATCAGTAAGTTTTCGTTCCCTCAACCCCTGGAGGTTCTATATGAAATTGGTTTCAATTGGCCCAGTGGCTTTTGAGAAGATTGTTTAAAATTGTCAAAATATGAGAGTCCTGGGTCAAAGGTCAAAGAATGACCTTTACCTCTTGTACTCAAAAATCTTCGTGTACTCATTAAAATGACTGTAGATACCAATTTTAGCCCAAAATTTTCAACAGTTTCCAAGATATCTTATGTTCAAGCATTTGCCATATTAAAGCACAAGGAAGCAAATTTAGCCTTACCGTAAAAATGGTCAAGGTCAAGGTCAACCCAAGGTCATAATTTGAACAATCTTGGTAGTACTCGCGTACCCGATGCTACATTCCAAGCTTGAAGGCCACGGCCTATTGGTTCTGGAGAAGAAGATTTTTTAAGGTTTTTACCATATATGGGCATGCCGGCCATGTTGGTCATGAGACCAGAACCGTTTGAACAACTTTTCGTTCCTAAGTCCCCAGGAGGTTATATATGAAATTTGGTAACAATCGGCCCGGTGGTTTCAAAGTAGAAGTCATTTGAAATTGTTGACGGACGGACGACGTGGGCGACGGACGACGGACGACGGAGCCTGCCTATCCTATAGGCTTCCCCGGAGCCTTCGGCTCAGCGGAGCTAAATGTAAAAGTATACTTATTATCAAGATAACTGCAACTTTTTTACCAGTTTGTTTCAAATATCCTATATTATAATTTATATGATTTGCAGAAATGAAAGTGCATTCATGTGCTAGTGATATGAATTTTAATGGAAACTGTGTAAAAAAAGGATGTAGATATATACAAAATATTTATTTTTTTTGGTACGTCCGTCCGTCAACAATTACCTCGACCTCAGTGTTTAAGTTCATTCCTCGCAAACTATGATACCTACAATCATCAAATCTCGCTTAAAGTTTCTACTTAGAATGTTCTCTAGGGCCGTAGCACTTATTTCTACCCTTGACCTATATTTTACGCTCTTCTGATTTTGTAAAATTTTACATCAAAATTATATCGACCCTAGTGTTTAAGTCCGTTTCTTGCAAACTATACTCAGAGGCTCAAGTCTGAAATTCTGCATGGTTTATTTTTACTCAAGGTGGATCAATGTGGTGTAGTAAAATATCTGATTGAAACGCTTGACTAGCGGCACTGTACGTACATGCCGGTTTTGCACGTTTCCCACGTGCAGCAAAATGGATAATCTGATTTTGCTGTTAATCTGAAATTTCTGGTGTTTTTTTCTAAATAAACCACAACGTTTGCGTTTCATTTGCATGATGAATAGGCTCCATGTGGCAAGTACGATTCTTACACGCAGAGGCAAAAGAAAGGATACATTTTTAAATGCCGGTATTTTTCTTATTATTCACTGCTCAGGTCTAAAATATTACACGATGCTTGTTTTGCCGTTTTTGCACGTGCATGATTTAAACAATACGATTATGCTGCAAAATCAGTATTTGCATTTTCGGTTGTTTTTCTGAGCAAACCACAGAGTATGCGTTTCATTTACATCACGACAATGCTTTTGGCGCAAACGGAAGTAGTAAAAGACTGACCTCTCAAAGCGGTTCGTGGCTGGCTTAATAAAATACACTAGAGTAACGACTGATTGGCGATGAAGTCTATACTTTCTTTGTGCCTCTGGCTACTTTTTCCTATGCGTGTGTGATTTCTGTCTGCCACAGAGAGCCTTGTCATCACGTAAATGAAACAAAGGCATTGTGGTTTGTTTAGAAAAACAACCGAAATTTCTAATACAGGCCGAGCCGCGTAGCGTAATCGGCAGGGCACCTGACTCATAAATAAGAGGTCCTGGGTTCGAGACCCGGTCTGGCCACATACTTTCGTTTCTCCTTCCGCTGTTTCAAGAAGGGCAGTTGCCAGTTACTGGCGAAAGTATGTGCACTTAGTACTGGTTAACCGCTAAGGAGGTCTAAGCCTGCCCAGGAATAGTGTGGTTAGGTTAACTGACCGTCCCGACATGACCATAGCTGTTTACCGTGGACGTTAAACAACAAATCAATCAATCAAATACAGATACAGCAAACTCGTATTGTCCAGTTTGCTGGACGTGGAGAAAGTGCAAAACCGGCACGTACGTTCAGTGCCACTGATCAAGCGTAACAATGAGTAATTTTACAATACCACACTGATGTACCTTGAGTTACAATAAATTATGCAAAATTTTAGGCATGAGCCAAGAGAAATGAGTAAAATATATGCATTCAAAGAGTGTATACTTTCATCTGCCTCTTAGTATTATATACCAAGTCATTAAACCTTGTATAAAGTTTCTTCTTAGAATGTTCTTGAGGACTGTTGCACTTATTTCAATCTTTGACCTGTATTTTTTGCTGTGATGACTTCGTATTTTTTTTACGTCAAAATTACATCGACCCTAGTGTGTAAGTCCATTTCTCTCAAACTATGATACGTACACTCATCGAACCTGGCTTAAAGTTTCTTCTTAGAATGTTCTTGAGGCTTGTTGCCCTTATTTTTACCCTTGGCCTATATTTTAAGCTCTGCTAACTTCGTAAAATTTTACATCTAAGATAATGTTAAGGCTAGCGTTTACGTTCATTTCTCACAAACTATGATGCCTACAGTCATCAAACCTGGCGTTTAAGTTCATTTCTCTCAAACTATGAAACCTACAGTCATCAAACCTGGCATAAAGTTTTTTTCTTAGAATGTTCTTGAGGGCTGTTGCATTTATTTATACCCGTGACCAATATTCTAAGCTCTGCTGGCTTAGTAATTGCTTTGAGCTTAGAGTTTTTGTCCATTTCTCTCAAATAATAATGATATCTACAATCAGCAACCTGGAATAGAAATTTCTGTTTTAGAATGTTCTCAAGGGTTATCCTTCCTAGCTTGTAAGTCCAAAGTTGCTGAATATTCTCTACATAAAATAGTAACATCAAACATAGCATAAACTTTCTTTTAACTATGATCTCTGCTACTGCCCCTACGGCTATTAGGCTATGCGAAACCTTTACCTTTTTTCTACTACTGTGGATTGGCAAGGCAGGTGCGACATAGCATTCCGTGGATTTTTTTCTGCGCGTAGTCTGGTCTGGTCATGTAAGACCATACCCTTTGACAAGGTTATACACACAAGCAGAAAGCATTATTCTTGGTTAGTTCCTTTCAAAAGTGCGTGGATTTGTCTTCTGTCTCAAACGCTTAATAATCTTATATTTTGCATCAAAAGATGCATGCAGTACTGTGATAAGAGGGGCTGTCTCCCTTTGACTGTTCTCAACAAATACACTCAGCTTCGATTTTTAGTTTATTATTATTATTATTATTTTTCAAAACATAGGGAAAAAGAAGTTTATTGCAAGAACTTTTATTTGCATGCATAATTTAATATTTCAGTTCTGACAGGGCTGTTCGCTTTCAAAAGACATGCTGGTCTGGACCCGGCAGAGTGAAGATTGCTTGTTGTGGGTTGCATCCTACAAATATGAGCCACGACACGAGAAAACCAACAATGTGGTTGTGCGCCCAGCGCAGACTCAGATCAGCCTGGGCATCCGCCCAGTCTGATCAGAGTCTTGGCTGTCCGCATTGAGGTAGCTGAGACACTAAGCTACCCTTTTAGCGCTTAGGCTAGCGTCTGATCAGACTGAGTGGATGCCAAGGCTGATCTGAGTCTGCGCTGTGCGCACAACCACATTGTTGGTTTTGTCGTGTCGCGGCTCAAATTTATTATATCTCTTGAAGACCTTGCCCTTTGGGATATGTCAGCATCAGTGTTTGCTGGTGAGTAGCTTTCATCTGACTTTAAGCCTTTGTTATATGAGCCACATCATGTGACTTCCAACAATGTGGCATTTTTGCCATGTGATATTCAGATAATCCATCTCATTCATACAGGGTAATCTGGACCCAACTGTTGGCTCTATGGCTTGGGCCACTTCCATAGAAGGCTGATGTGACAAGCAAAGGCTCTGATCCGACAACACTTATGTGCAGTCTGATAGAGTCTTTGCTAGTCACCAATGCCACATTGTTGGAAATCACATGATGAGGCTCATATGGAATATTCCCTTTCTTGGACATCAGTATCCCTCAGCACCAGTTTCAGGTCCGGATCCAGACCACCACATACTGGTGGGGCTCTGGATAACTGGTGGGGCTGTGAGGTATCGAGATGTATTTGGGAAGAGGATGGGGGTAGGGTGGGGTGGGGGAGCGGGGGAGTGGGGCTTGAAAAAATATGACATAGCAGGGATCAATTTTTGATAATATTTTTTTGCCTTGAAATATATGTTGTAATATCTCATTAGAATCGCCTCGCCGAGGCGATTCTAATGAGATGTCACAACAAATATTTTAATCTAACCAGGCCTAGGTGGTGGGGCTGAAGCCCCAAAGCCCACCCCCTGGATCCGGGGCTGAGTTTGTACTCCTGTGTCTCCTCTTACACTTAATTAGATAGCTCTCTAAGGCTCTTCTTTACTGCATATGCAGTTGGTTGGGTATTTAATAATAGAATAGAAAGACAAATGCTGTTTCCATAAGCTTGGAAGTAGCTTGAAGACAGAAGATTTGTATTTGAGGAAGAACAAAAGCAATGAAATTGAGTTGCGGCTAGAAATTGTTCCGAGCAGTAAAGGCGGTGAGTTACAAAAGATACTTTTCTGCTATGCACATCATGATATGCAGTCAGACTATTTATCAGAATTTAGTAATTGTCTGTCAGCTAATTGCATGACAGAAACTTTGTATTCTTTCATAGACGAAGTTTCAGAATTTTGTGTATTTTAATAGTGCCTACTTATCAACAGTTAATACAGCTATGGAACATGGCCTGAAGTATGACTGATATACCATACTTTTTGCATAAGTGATGAAAGAAACGAAACACAGGTGGCTTAATAGTTCATAGGCATATTTCTTTTTATAACAGGATAAATAGTATGAGCAAGATTTTTCATAATGTACATTGTCTTATGCTTTGGCTGCAAAGTGCTACCAGATAGTTGATTGCAAATATTTCCTTCACATCTGACAGAACTGAACTCTCTAGTATAAATAAATGATGACAGTTAGCCAGCTTCACTTTATATGACTCAAGAAGGCAAAGAGCCTTGCTTTGGTTGAAGGTATAGGTTGCCATCAAGTAAAAAGTGCTCATTATGCAAGCCCCGTCTCTTTTGGGGAGAGCTTTCAGTAGTATAATGAAAATTGACTGGCCTCTGGGTGGTTTTATTATCAAACTTTTTTTTCTGAATGTTATGTTAATCTATTACTACAAATAATGGAGTTTATATACAAAACTGTTCTGGTGCGTTTTTGTTGGGGTTGAAATGTTCAAAGGGGGTAGGGAGTGCACTGAAAGTTTCGTGATTTAGAGATTTATTTACTGCGAATCTGGGCTGTTAAAACTGAAAATACAAAAAGGCCAAACTATGCCGCACAACCCCAAACGTTTTGCGTGATTGCTGGTAGGTAAAGATGTTGTCTATTAAATGTCAAGCCTCAATTTGGAAAGTTTAGACCAGGAGAAAATCACAGTGCAATTTGCACTGTGAGCTATAGGCATTTTTACTGTATTGCCACCTAGGTGTGCCACTGCTATATGGTCATCCTTGCATACATACCATTGTTGAGTGTATTTACTGGCACATGTGAAATTGCAGGATGTATATACGTATATCCTTGCAACGTGCAGCTACAGCACGTACGAGGGGTGATAAAGAAAATACGTGGACTATTGCCGTGGCGGTAAGGGTAATGTAGTTATAGTAATTTTTGTCATGCCCCAGTAAAATTCGATCTTTAAGCTACGTAGAATGGGGTTTTAAAGAAATTTCAATGAAAATAAGTATTTTCTTCCATTTTATATTAGGTAGGTACAGCAACAGCGGATCACCACATTAATGAAGTTTGACGTTTTGCCCCGTTTGAACATTTTTGTGGTTCTTTTTTCGAGGCCTAGCCTCTTATAATTTCGATATTGTTTCACATTTCACAAGATTTCATTGCATAAATAGCGCGTATGTCAAAATTTAGCCAATAATATCAAAAGTCAATGAATATTTAATCTTCGTTTTTTTTCCGTGGTACTGCACTGTGGATACTAGCACTCTGTCTTATATTAATTCAAAATGTTTCTCTTGTTTGTGATTTTACAGTAGAAGTGTTATCGAAAACAGACGCAGATATTCAAAGCTTTCTTATATTATTACTACGATTGTGGGTGCCTACCGACATAGCTTACTTATTCATGTAGTTATTGTCAAATCTTCAACTAGAGACATATAACAAAACACAATTCCATTTAATCTGCGCCGATTATCTTTTTTTAAAGATTTTTCCTGTTTTCTCTGTTTTCTAAAACTAACACCCTTTTTTAATGATTTTACCGATTTTAGACACATCTGTACGCAATATGTTTGTTTTCAAGAATTTTATAGCATACTCTTCTCATCTTTATTGGTTCATAAATCCAGACCGAACTTTTGCTTTCAGTATCGTTTCCACATACAAGACTGTTGCGATGTATGTTTAAATGCAGATCTACAACCCTCAAATCAGTGACAGCATCAGACAAAACTAGCCTACAAGGATCAAATAATATCAAAGTTGATCACTGAAAACATTTCTTTAATTCTGCCCTCATTTTTCTTACAATTTATATACAAAACCTCGAACTTGCATTAAATACACCGTATAATGAATGACGTCATTTTGTCGCCCTTGTATGACCCACAGACCATATTTTACGCTGCTTATGCAAGCATAACAATTGTTGACGGCAATTATTTCCTCACAGTAAAAAGTGGAAACCATAACGAAATAGCATACCATGTGTCAAGCATTTTACTCTACTGCAAATATTAGACATAGCCAAAAATAAAACAAGCAATTCGAAATAATAAAGAAAATTTTTACCGTGCTCCGCAGAACCGTCATAGGGTTACTATGATGACCCATATTGACAACATCCCGAACTTAGACAGGTAAATTAAATACATCACCGGATACAGAAAAGATGAATCTTTACCTACTACAAATTTAATGAGTTTACTATCAATAATAAAATTTCTACAGCAAAAGTCCGCGTATTTTTTTTATCATCCCTCGTATATCCTTGCTCACGTACTTGTGCTGCACGTAAAATTACCATATACCCATATACGCTCAAATATAACTGCAGTATGTACATTCTTGTACGCAAACAATTGCAGTATTATAGCCGTGTAAGCGTACAGCAGCAGTATCATGATACCATGAGTATTCAAGTATACAATTGCAGAATGTATATACTTGCACCTATACAACTGTAATATGTCTATACTTGCAAACAATAGTGTTTTGTATATCCTTGCACATGTATAACTGTAGTATGTATATCCTTGCGCACGCACAGTTGCGTTTTGTAAATCATTGCAAACTAACAGTGCAGCAATTATACCGGTACTTTTGCAATGTTCAGCTGTAGTAAGTTCACTGCTGCAGTATGTTTATACTGGCCCCTGTACCATTACTCTAAGTATACCAGAGCTCTAGATAAGAGGGACTATTTGGTGATAATTAGGGATAATTTTTGTTAATTCTCTATGAAAACATATGTTGTGACCCCTCATCTGAACCGTCTCGACGAGACGGTTCAAATGAGGGGTCACAACATATGGTTTCAATGAGAAATAAAAAAAATATCATCAGATACTCCCTCTTATCTAGAGCGCTGGTATACCTCTGCAAATCTAAAGTGGCGTATCTATTACTTATTTCTAACTTTAATTTTCGATTTTCTTCGCAAATCAAGATTTTCATATAACGCGTCTATATCTTTGTTAACAGTAATAATAGACTGATTTTCTGCTGAAGTCTCCTTAGCTTCGATATGAACTCCAGCATTCTCTTGATTTTGAAATCCTTTTTCCAAATTTGCACTCTGTAGAGATTCACCAGCGATTATTGAATGATCGCCTATTACACGATTATCGCCATTTACTGGGCGATCGCTAATAACGTCCTGCTCCTGTAGTTTCTTGTAAGACACACTTAGTCTCTTTTGTTGCTGTGTAAATTCGGATTTTGCCGTTGAGTTTCGTTCCACGCCTTCATAAAGATGTATGCTGCCTTTGTGTCCTATTGCAACCTCTTCATATTGTTCGCCTGTATACTTTCTTGTTGAGTCCATTGCTTCAGTACGAGATTTTCCTTTTGCAGTGGGCATTTCGAGATTTTCATACCCAATTTCTTGCGTATGACTGTTCTCATTCTTAGTTTCAAAATGGTTGATTTTCCGTCTGCAACACAATACACAAAGTCGTTTATTGCAGATAGCACAAAATTATTGGATCAGTCCATCAATAAATTAATCGATCGATTGATCGATCGTTCGATCGATGGATGCTACCTAAAAGTTATTTCGGTAAATGTTTGCATGTATAAATATGGACAACAAATAAACGATTTGGAGGAGACGGACATTATAAGCTTAAAACTTATTTTCAGAAGCTTAAAGTTTATGTTCAGATTATGTATACAAGTACTTTGTAATGTCATGAACCATTTAGGAATTACGGTCCAACTGGCATTTTTTTCAGCATTGTTAATTGGCGCACTCGATTTTAAAATCGATGGTCCTGTCTCACATGCCAGGATATAACATGTTTGCCATATTATTGAATAAATACCGTTTAATGCGATTCCTCCGCATATGATCTACCACACTTGGTAGCGATTAGAGTTGGCACATGTTTAAGAATTACAGCCATTACAGTATATAGGATGGTGCTTAAGTTTTATTAGCATTAACCTATTGATGCCCAGTTTTCCATAAATCGGACATAGGCAAACATGCCAGACTCAGATAAGATGCTACAGAACGCGGCGTCTGATCAGAGTCTACACTATTTCCATAAGACTCATGGTTATTTCTACTTAAAATAAGATAAAGATGATGGAAAATAATCTTGACAAATGAACTCATCCAGGACAGAATAGTCCAATAGGCATAAATGGGTTAAAGGGGCTCCAAAGTTTCTACAATAATATACTTACCTTTTCCATAGAATAAAAAGCACTATGCCAACCAGAACTAAACCAGCTAAGCCAGCAAAGGCGTACAGAGCAGGATCCAATATGCTATGCAAAAACGTTTTGTCTTCAGTAGATACTTTTGGCTTTACTATAAGATAAAAAAAATAGATGTCATAAATACAAATGAAACAACTTTTGTTGCTTCCCTGGATATCATAGCTCTTTCAAAATAGGTATATTCTTATCTAGAGTTGACCATATTGAGAAGGGGAGGAGCAGCTAGAGGAGGGACACAAAATAGCCATCAGAGGAGATGGCAAATCCCCCGACCGAAGGCCCCCCCCCCCCCTGCGCCTTGGTAAACAGGGTGCACTTCAAAACGCATATAAATAGTATACTGTCATTCTTTTATGCTCCTTTTTGACATTATTTGTTTAACAGATGCATGATTATCTACACACACCAAAACAGTATGCCAAATTGCTAAAAAGAGGTAAAATCTCAAATAGCAACCATGTAGACAATGTATAGCATATGGTACATTCAGCATTTCAAAATGTGTGAATAACTTCTAAAGTACAAGCCCTACAAATCTAATTTTGAGCTCTCCAGTAAGTGAATTTGGACAAGGAACCCAAATCTGAAAAAATGGGGTGGAATTGGGGGGGGGGGAGAGTAGGGGGAGGTGGGGAGTCACATAGAGTTAGGAACACTAATAGGATGTCATGGGACATGACCATCAAAATTCTAAAAGGTATAAGTGTATCAAAATTGTGGAGCAGGCCAGGGTTATACAGATATGGAGCAGAGACACAAAACTGCAACTTCCAAAGGGAAATAACTCGGAAAACTATGAAAGCAAGAGTTGTCATTCTTAAATGAGACAAACTGTCATGATCTGATCTCCATATCTGTGAAGTATCATAAAAATATTTTAAAGGGTATTCAAGTTATGGAGCGGACACGAAATCACACCTAAAACCATCAAGTAGAAATAACTCAAAAAGTAAGAAAGCAAGAGTTGTCATTCTTGTTTGCGACACATCAGCATGACCTTTTCTACATAACTGTGATGTATCATGAAAATATTCCAAAGGGTATTCAAGTAATGGAGCGGACACGAAATCACACCTAAAACCATCAAGGGGAAATAACTCAAAAAGTGAAAAAGCAAGAGCTGTCATTCTTGTTTGCGACATATTACCATGACCTGTTCTACATATCAATAAAGTATCATAAAAATATTTCAAAGGACATTCAAGTTACAGAGCGGAAACAAATCTGCCAAAAATTCACCAAAGGGGAGATAACTCAAAACTTACAAAAGCAAGAGTTACCATTCTTGCACGGGACACATTGCCATGACCTGTTTTACATAACTGTGAAGTATCATGAAAATATTCTAAAGGGTATTTGAGATAGGGAGCGGACAAGAAAATGTTTACGGACGGACGGACGCCAGGCTCATCGCTATATGTTCGGGGGATAAAAATGGCAGCGTTGCATCCCGTGAAAATTCATCCATTTACCTTAAGTCTGCTGGTAAAGGGCAGGAATATGTATGTACATGTATACTATTACAGTAGCTGCTCCAAATTAAATAAAGTCTCAAAACCAAATGTGCTTATGCATTGCCATTGTTTTAAACACTTGTCAAGCTTACGTATTTGTAGAAATAAAAACGACGAATGCTACCTAGATAGCCATTTTCCTTTATGTATGTCAGCTCTTTGAAATCAATTCATAATCAGTTGTGTCTGCAGGTTCTCTAATTCTAGGAAAGTACAGTCAAACCTGTCTCAAGGGGTCACACAAAAGCTGGCTGCTTAAGACAGATGACTCCTCAATAAAGGTTCATTTTCACTACAGTTCCGTTCAAGGGACCCCCCAAAAGTGGCTGCTTAAGACAGATTTCTCCTTAATAGGACAACCGTTTAAGGCAGGTATGACTATAGTTCGAGTAACTGAATGAAACCATTAAGTCTTAAACTGGCATCACCTTGATATAAGCAAATAATGATAAATTGTGATGCCCTCATTTTGAAAAATCAGTTATACCACAAGATACGCATTAAACACAGTACGTTGAAATAATGTCCTTGCCTGTGCATATATTTTTTCTTTGCAAAATGTTCTTGAAATTGTACCCATTTACCTTAATTGATTTGAAAAATATTCACCTTCATCACATTGTGGTCCTGTCATACCTTTGACACACCCCTCCAAGCAAAGCCCATCGTCTTCACTGCATACCCTATTCATGCAATTTTCTGGACATCTCGTTGCACAGAAAAGCCCGTAGAAACCAGCGTGGCACGATTTACATGTTCCGTTGCTAGGGTAACAGTCCGTTTCGTAACAGTTTGAATCGCATGTCTGATTACACAGCTGCCCATAATAGCCTTTATTACACCCTCTTACACAGATTCCAGAGTCTTGGTGACAATCTTGATCCAAGCAAGCTTCATTACACCGCTTTTCACACTGTGCGCCCATGTAAGATTTCTTACAGCCAAATACACAATTCCCTGACATGTCGCAAGATGTTGAGTTGTCAGTTGTATTGTAGCAAGTTGTGCTACAACTCTGGTGGCAGCTACTTCCCCAGTAGTTAGTTTTACAACCGAGTCTGCAAGTTTTGTTCTGATAGCAGGTACCGTTCAAGCAGTTGCTACTGCATGGTTCCACGCATCTACAACGAAGAGGGAGTAATCTGTGAGACGCCATGGAAAGGCATGCAGTATTCGGAGTATTCACCCATTTATGCCTGATGGACTCTTCTGTCTTTATCAATTGGATGAGTTTATTTGTCAATTAAAGGGTGTCTGTTATAGTCTCTTTTATCAGATTTATTTTATTTTAAAGAAACAGTAAGCTCCAAGCGCTTCCAAGCGTCACGGCATTTAACATTACTCGTATAAAAATAGTTTTGTTTGGCCTTTCTACGTATTTTAAAGCTTATAGCATGAATATAAAGCATTGTAGGGAGGTTCGTAGACAGGTACAAAATCCGATAACACAATGAAATGAACAAAGTGAAGGTGTTTAGCCACATCTCATGGTTTTCTTGCATAGCAAAGACGATTGCTCAGTGTACAATAAAATTACAAACAGAAGAGGCAGATCGGAGAAGAGATGGGAGGATAATATCAAAGAGTACTTGTGGACATGCGAATGCAGCTCTGACAAACTGAATCTAATTTGGAGAGATAACAACATATCTCTTTGATCGTAGGTGAAACTGATGCGCTCCCTTGTCATATCCATATTTCTGTATGCCGGTGAGTCATGGACCTTGACAGCAGAATTAGATAAAAGAACGCAGGCCTTTGAACATCTGGTATAGGACCATAATACAAATGAGGACATTCGCAGAAAGATCCGAGCAGCCTTTGGAGAATATGACAAGCTCATGACCTCGGTTAAGCAGTGGAATCTGAAGTTGTTTGGCCACGTCTCAACGTCTTCTGGCTTAGCAAAGACAATTCTGCAGGGCACATTAAAAAGAAGAAAGAGGAAGAGGCAGACAGAAGAAGCGGTGGCAAGACAATATTAAGGAATAGACAGGGCTGTGCTTTGCTAGCTCAACTATGGCAGCTGAAGACAAGACAAGGTTGAAAGGGATTGTTGTAAAGTCATCTGTGGTACCCCAACGACCCCGCAAGGTTATGGCATGGATTACACTAGACTAGTGGACAAGGATGAAATTTAGAAATACGCAAAGGTCAAGAATAGGGCCAGATGCAGAAAGTGTGTTGTAAAGTCATCTATAGGGTCCAACCGACCTGGTAATGTTACGGATTGAATAGACTAGACTACACGTCTTAGATGAATGGATTAATTGAAATTTTACGTCCTTTTCAACGGATTTTCCGTAATATCAGGACAAATGGAGGGTGATGCGATGGAACCCCGTTTTTACGTTGGAAAACACCAGCGAATCGAACCCAGGACAGCTAGGGCAGCAGGCCATTGCTTAATCCACTGAACTACCGGGATTCCCAACTACACATCCATTTGCAAAGTTACGTAGAAAGGTAAGAGAGCCACATCATGTGACTTCCAACAATGTGGCAATTTTGTCATGTGATATTCCATAATAAAGGGTAAGCAGAGATCTCACTGTTGGCTCTATTATGGCTTGGGTCTCTTCTATAGAAGGCTGGTGTGACAAGCGAATGCTCTTACCAGGCTGCACTTATGTGCAGTCTGATCAGGGGCCGTATTCATAAAGCCACTTAAGTCGTTGCTATGCGGTTGCTAAGGCTAAATTTCTATAAAGGAGATTTGCTACAACAATGAAATTTGCTCTGGAGGAACAGTCTTTGTAAGACTGTTCCTCCAGAGCAAATTTCATAGTTGTAGGGAATCTCTTTCAAAGAAATTTAGCCTTAGCAACAGCATAGCAACGACTTAAGTCGTTTTATGAATACGGCCCCATAGCCTTTGGTTGTCACCACTGCCACATCGTTGGAAACCACATTATGTGACTCAATTATTTACTGGCAACCTCCAAATTGCGGATTCCTGCAACCTGCTGAACAGCATCCACCAGTCCGTGAACATGACCTGTTGACACACAATTCCGGACAAGGATCACTGCATCTTGAGCCATACCAGTCTATTTCACATCCAAATGTGCATGAACCATTGCTCTGGTCACATCTGGGCAGATTAGAAGTAGAATTTCCCATGCAGCCCTCGTAGCAAAACTCACACTTTTTAGAAGTATGAAAATATCCTGGTCGACATAGGTCACAGCCAATTTGTACCCGCCCATCTGAACTATAATTACAAAAAAGTGCCTTCAAAAGTCAGCAGGTATTACTTGAATTGGCGAAAATTTCATTTGTTTCCAAAATGGATGAAAATGTGAATGAGTACAATGTCAGGGGAGCATCGCTGTCTTCCCTTCTCAATGAGGGTCAGATATTAAGGAAAGAAATTGCTCTTTAGGAAAAACTTCTGTCCTAGAAGTGTAAGAGTGACACCTCTTTTGGAAGGGTATCTTCATCTACATATGCAAAGAAGAAGTCACAAAAGTGGCCTCCCTTTGGAAAATAGTAGAAAAAAATGACGGTGTGCCTAAACACCTTCAACAATTAATATTTGAGCCGCGACACGAGAAAACAAAAAATGTGCTTGAGCGCCCAGCGCATACTCAGGTCAGCCTGGGCATCCGTCTAGTTTGACCAGACTTCGTTAAGTGCTCAAAGGGTAGCTAAGGGTCTAAGTACCTTCATGCGGACAGCCATGACTCTGATCAGACTGGGCGGATGCCCAGGCTGATCCGAGTCTGCGCTGGACTCACACCACTTTGTTGGTTTTCTCGTGTCGCGGCTGATTTACAAAGGAGGCTCCCTTTGTTTAATAATCTAGATTATTTCCTGCTTTTAATCCATATTGTAGTGCCTCATTGCCATACATTGGTTTTTGATTATGTGTAACTCGGGATCGGATCTAGGCCACAACTAGCTGGCGTTGTCTCTACGGACAATTGATGGGAAGTAGGGCCCAAAGAAGGAGGCCATAATCAGGATTCCAGATGAAATAGAGTATTCGATGAAAAATCAAGATAATATGATGTTTACCTTTAAATATCTGTTATGGCATATTATTTGAAACGCCTCGGGGAGGCGATTCCAATGAGATGTCACAACATTTATTTCAGTCTAACCTTGTGGGATATATCATTTTTAATTATCGTCAGGTGCTCCTTATTACCTACATTTCTGCATTATATTGGACACAGAGCCCAATGTGGCGGGGCTTAAGCCCCAAAGCCCACCCCTGGATCCGGATTAAGACAAAAAGCTTCGTTCGGAATATAGCTTGGACAAGCGTTCAAGAGTGTTTTTTTTTGGTAGTTTATGGATGTATGCACAACGTCAAACACAGGTCCTGTGTTCAGGTCAATGGTTGAATCAAGACAACCTCGTGTTTCCACACCTCAAAGCCGATCATTCTGACCAAAAAGTAGTTGTCTCCCTTTTGATGAAGACTTTCTCTAAGGGAACATTTTTACTTCAAAAGCTGATTACCATTTAGAAGGGAGGCAAAAATGAAATTGGCAGAGTTGCTTTCCCTAAAGGTGGACCCTTAAACCTTCAGCTGTATGGATACACCTCAAAGAAAAGGCACCCTTATAAGAGAAAATGTACTTTATTTAGAGGGTGTTTAATTATCAAGGTTTTGCCTTCAAATATAGCCCTTCAAAGTTTTTAAGACTAAACCCCATTTTGACAGGGTTCGTTGTCCAGGAAGCAAACATGAAATTAAAATCAATTGTTCTCCTATGTAAAAAAATGGCAGGGAAAGATTGAGGTGTATCCATTCACCCTAAAACCACAGGGTATAATCGATTCCGCTAATTTTCGCTTCCTGCAGAGACTGTACATCATATTTGGCTTTCTCCGAAACTGTTCGCGATCTCTTGCTTCCTGCCGAAACTTCTGTACATGATAAATGGCTTCCTGCAGAGACTGTCCCCGTGATTCTGCTTCCTGTCGAGGCTCTCGGCAGGAAGCAGAGTCAGGCGGACAGTCTCGGCAGGAAGCCATTTTTCGAGGACAGTAGTCACTCTGCAGGAAGCAAGAGTTCGCAGACAGTCTCAGCGGAAGCCGAATATAATGTACAGTCTCTGCAGGAAGCGAAAATTAGCAGAATCGATTATACCCTGTGAAAATACTCACTCGTTAGCCCATGTACAATTATCACAGTTATAGTCACATTTGAACTGACACTGGTCTCCAGTCCATTCTCTCAGACAAGTATCGCAGTAATCTCCCGTAAAATTCCCTTTACAGCCGTACAGGCATTCTTCTGTTGTCTCATTACAAGCAGTTCCTGTCGTATTTACTGGTAGGTCTCCACAATTAGGACTGCAGCTGCCGTCTACAAAAGCTGAAATGATTAACAGCAAGGGCGTAGCTACCTATACGGCAAATACGCAGGTGCGTATTGAAATTTTGTCAAAATTGACAAAATTTCAAAACGCACCTGCATATTTCTTGCTGAAAATTTATAAATTAGACCAGATTTCAAAACCAATTGCCAAAGTGGCTGAAATACTAGCTTTCTCTTCAAGAAGTAGAGAATAAAACATGGTTGTGCGTATAATGAAATTACCTCTAGTTACGCCCCTGAACAGCATGAGGAAATTAGTTTTACGGCAAGTGGAAACAGCCAAGTCAGCTCCCTCAACTGATCATAGTTTCCGCTTTTTAGCTCCCCTTAGCCGAAGACTCCAGTACGCTTATAGTGTAGGAAGTGCTCTTGCGTTCATCCATCGTCCGTCCGTCGTCCGTCGCAAATATTCTCAAACGACATCTCTGTAACTAAAAGGCGTTTGTAAAATTTCATACGTAGCACCTGTAGAATGTGGCGTACAATTAAGACTGTTTTATGCCATATACCCTAGCACTTTGGTTACTATGGCAATTCAAAATTGCCCTTGTATTAAATTCAGAAATGTTCTCCAATAGACACAGTTTTTTCTGTACAAGTCCTGCTGGTTAATTTTCTTCCTTGTAATAAGAAACCAAAATGCTGAAAATGGCAATGTATCAAAAACATATCTTTTCGGTAATTATAAGGCTCAAAAAGATGAAACTTTACAGAAATAGTCTTTAGCTTGCCTGTACGAAAATACAGGGAGCTATTGCTGTCACCCTGACGTCGGCGTGGGCGTGGGTGTGGGCGTAGGCGTCACACTTTAAAATTTTACGACAAAGTTTTTTAAACAGTCATATCTCAGCAACCACTGGCAAGAACTCTTCATATTTGGAACATAATCTTATCATAGCATAATCTTCTATTACATAACACTATACCCTGGGAAGGGGCTCAGAGTAAAAAATTAGGTCACACTCACTATAAAGTTTTACGACAACATTTTTAAACATTCATATCTCAGCAAAAAAGAGAACCATTTGATATTTGAAATATACATGTAATACTATCATAGCATATCCTTCTTTTCTTTAACATCAAACCCCTGGGTGTGGCCTTGGGACGGGCATAGAATTTCCCATGACGTGAAGCCAGTGGTAGGACTACTCAAATCCGCAAACCATTCTGAATCTTCGTTGGCTGCACATTTCGTCGAACCTCCCTTTCTCATGTTGTTGATATAAATTGACCATTCTAATGCACTTACAAATATAACGCGACGTCTGATTGGATAACGTCAAAAATTTGCGACAGTATATTCTGCAATATACTGTCGCAAACCCGACGTCATTATAAAACGTTGCTTCTCATCGGCTGACGTTTGGTTTTACGCTGCTGAACATGCTTGCAATGGGTGCAAAGCAGTACACTTTGAAAGGTAAAAATGTGAAAAAGTGCATTAGAATGGGGATAACTATATTGAAAATTGTCATTTGGGGAGGTAAATCGTCGGTTTTATGGTCGCAAATTCCGTTTTACGGCTCTGCTGGCGCATCGCCGTAAAACGAAATTTCCGACCATAAAACCGACGATTTACCTCCCCAAATGACAATTTTGAATACAGTTATCCCCTAATTAATGCCTATTAATGCCATAGCGTCCCATTTGTAGGACATAGTCAAAGTGCATACTCAGATCAGACGCCGCAACACGCTGTGCATGATCAGGGACTACATTATTTGCATAGGACAAATATTTCTTCGTAAAACAGAATAAAAATGATAAAAATAAACCAAAACAGACACGTCTTATTGAAAACAAGAAAAACCTTTAAAAAAAGATAATCGGTGCAGATTAAATAGAAGTGTGTTTTGTTATATGTCTCTAGTTGACGATTCAAAAAAGACTTAACTTTCATGAATAAGTAAGCTATGTCGGACAACCGTAATTTTGACACTGGGTAGCGACAATGACCTATCTCAAAATTGGCCGTCCATTTTGCAATTCCAAAATGGACCGCGGTCAATCTTGAAATTGACCTGATTACGAAATAGTTATCAATATGTTGCACTGTTTGTTTGTGTGTATTGAATCGAAAGTAGAAATCGAAAATAGATCTAGGACGAAAAAAAGAAAGTTTTGAATATCTGCGTCTGTTTTCGATAACATTTCTATCGTAAAATTACAAACAAGAGAAACATTTATAATTAATATAAAGCAGAGTGCTAGTATTCACAGTGCAGTACGACGGGAAAAAACGAAGATTAAATATTCATTGACCCTGATATTATTGGCTAAATTTTCACATACGTGTTATTTGACCAATGGAATCTTGTGAAATGTGGACAATATCGAAATTGTACGAGGCTGCGCCTCGAAAAAAATGATAATGCTAGAATAGTCCACTTGACATAAATAGGTTCAGAATTACAGATAACAGTTGTAATTAAGTTGTTCTTATTGGAATGGGTGTTAATACAATTCAGTTTCAAAATTGGTGAAAGTTATCGTTCGTCTTTTGGACAATTTAAGCTCCCTAGAGGGAAGGAAACTGAATGTACTTTTTTTTTTCTTTTTTTTTTTTTTTTTGAAATGCTTTTCCATTCGTATAAACTTAAGCATACTTGTGCACAATGTCTGAAGTGAAAGAACTGTTGCAGTTATCACAAAACTCCTGAAAGTGGCCAAACCGAAATTTCGGTTTGGTCACTTCCAGTAGTATCAGTTTAGCGTTTATAAAACCGAAATCTGTACATACATCAAAGATTTCGGTTTGGTCGCTTTAAGAATTTTATTTATTTATTTATTTATTTTTTTTTTTTTTTTTTTTTTTTTTTGCGATTTAGCTTTATCAGTTAATCGGTTACAAAAATCGAAAGTTTGTACATACATACTGGTCAAAATTTCAGTTTGGTCACTTTCAATATTTTTGCGATAACTTATACAAAAACAATTTTGTTCGTAGATTTGAGTCGAATAAAATTTTACATTTTTATCGATCCATTTGAAAAAAAAAATGGGAATGTAGTTGCCCTAAGTCATCTGCCTTGTGTGTATCGACGGTATCTATAGAAGATAACGGGAATCCCCGCAGTGACGTCATCGGATGATCACGTGGGTAGCTTGGTTGGCAAAGGATGAGCCAGCGGACAGTGTTTTTCTATAGGATAGTCTGAAGTGTAATCACTAAAATGCGTAAAAGATAATTAAAATAAGTGCGAATAGATAGCTACTGATTTAAAACAATTGGAAATAAGGTCTTAGTCACCTGTCATACGAAAACGAAATCATTTGATTAATTGAATTCATCTAGTAAAGCGCGTATTTGGATAAACCCATTAACGTAACCGGACTGTTTTTCTCAATAACTAAGACTGAAAAAATATTAACAGAATAAAATGAAAATATTGCAGATCTGGGCCCAGTTGTTCAAAGCATCGTTAGCCTAACGAGCTTGTTAAGAGGTCAACTTGTTAAGTGTTTTATGACTTTATAACCAAATACACTGTTATTTTTGTTGAAAAAATGTGAGAAGCTTTTGCAATTTGCAAAAGCTTCTCACCTTTTTTCAACAAAAAATATTGGTGTATTTGAGATATTCACGTTTGAAATTTTAGCGTTTCGTTAACTAACGATGTCGTTAGTTTTGAACAACCGGGCCCAGTATTTTAATCCTTTCTACTATAAATACCTACCTATAAGCCTGAGAAATACAGTTACTTTTATATTTAATATCGCAATTTTAGTTTCCATCTTTAGCTTTCCATTTGCTTATCTTTTCTCACACATCTATGTGGTTTATGATAAAACATGATATTGGGCTTTCGGGGTAGCTTGCAGAGGAAGTTATTTCATGATATACCTCCTTTTATTTCTTTCCGTGAAAAATTTGTATGGACTTATTACAAATTTGAGCCGCGACACGAGAAAACCAACAAAGTGGATGTGCACCCAGCGCAGACTCAGATCAGCCTGGGCATCCGCCCAGTCTGATCAGAGTCTTCGCTATCCATATGGAGGTAGCTTAGACCCTTAGGTACCCTTAAAGCGCACAGCAAAGACTCTGATCAGACTAGGCGGATGCCCAGGCTGATCTGAGTCTGCACTGGGCTCACAACCGCTTTGTTTGTTTTCTCGTGTCGCGGCTCATTTTATGTTTGCATTGATATATTTCCTGGTTCCTTTGTTAATCTGTTTCAGTTTTGTTTTGTTTTGTATACATTTTGGTTACCTAAATTACCTTTTAAAGTCTAAGTATTCGGACAGGAAGGTCTGAGCAAAGAGTGCAGACACTGATCAAACTGCTCCTCAAACTTGCATCAAATTCCTCAGCCTGTTCGGGCTCACTTAGCTAAGCTTTCGTCATTCCTTTAAAAGTTTTTTTTCAGTATCTGTCCTTATATCATCGTTCTTTAGCATTGCACGTACAATATTCTAGGACGACATTTTAGGTCAAGTCCAGTTTCACCCCGGACCCAATTATAGACTGGGACATACTTCCTTCTTCGCTCATTTTCTCTGAACTTCATCTCTTCATCTCTTAATTTACCTTCTTGGTAAGGTCAAGAAAATGCATCTTGTAGTGCTCCGCCCGCTCTTCCCACATCACTGGTGAATGAATGTCTGCTTGATGTGTTACCAGCATCTGTGAACCGTACTGCTTATATGTAAACTAACGCCCTTGACATAAACAGGATTTTTTTGTGCAGTTATCTTTTTTTTTTTCATTCAAGAGTAGACTCATCTTAAAAGGGCTTCATCGTCCAAGAAAACAGGAAGTTAAAAAATTCTCCTTGTAAAAATGGCGAATTAAACTGGTTGGTGTACCCAAACATTTTAACGTATTTGCAAACATCGAAGACTCAAACCAGCCGTAAATCCGTGCAATCCAGGGGCCATATTTATAAAACGTCTTAAGTGGTTGCTATGCTATTGCTAAGGCAGAATTTCTACGAAGGAGCTTCCCTACAACTATGAAATTTGCTCTGGAGGTAGTCTTTTTCAGACTGTTCCTCCTGAGCAAATTTCATAGTTGAAGGGAATCTCTTTCATAAAAAATTTGCCTTAGCAACAGCATAGCAACCACTTAAGTCGTTTTATAAAAATACGGCCCCAGGTTTTCATATTGTGTATATATACGTTTTCTTTCTTTCTTCACATAATGCCATACGCCCTCGAGGACATTCTAGGCCTGTTGCGCTGTCGAGCAGTCCAAGTATGTTAACAGATAAGGCTAAAAAAGTAAAAGCATGATAGTGAGTGAAAAAGTCTGATAGTGATGGGGCTGAAAGATAATAGGTTAAAATAGCCAGAATAGCTAAAAGCAGGATAAAAACAAACTATACTTGGAATCTAGGGCTTGGAGTGTTGCAGCTTGCGAACTGCTGCCTTGAATATGTCAAGGCTTGGCGAGCTTACAACATCTTCTGGGAGCGCATTCCACTGTACCATTGCCAGAGGGAAAAAGGAGTATTTATAGTAATCCTTTGCCGTGTGCAATTGGCAAAAGGTCCTAGAATGGCCACGCCTGGATGTTCGAGGGTTTGGCTGGATGTAACCAGGCAAGGAACTGAAACCAAGTCGTTAACAATTTCTAAAAGCGACAAATGCGTGCCTTTGCTCGAGTGAACGCCATCTCAAAGATTCAATCATATGCGAAACACTGGCCCTTCTGTCACGTTAAAATATGATTTGAGCCGCGACACGACAAAACCAACAATGTGGTTGTGCGCCCAGCGCAGACTCAGATCAGCCTGGGCATCCGCCCAGTCTGATCAGAGTCTTCGCTGTCCGCATGGAGGTAGCTTAGACCCTTAGCTACTCTTTGAGCACTTAACGAAGGGTCTGATCAAACTGGGTGGCTGCCCAGGCTGATCTGAGTCTTCGCTGGGCGCATTACCACATTGTTGGTTTTGTCGTGTCGCGGCTCATTTTAAAAATGCTTTCACGTGGTCGTTACATTAGTTCAACGTCTATGACGTTTTTGCTTAGAAACGATACCAATTCTACATCCATGACGTCGTTCCTTAGATATGCTAGCGTTAAATCGTCAGTAAATAAAGAAATGTGAAGATACGGAAAGGAAAAGAGAAATTGAGGCGACGGCTGGTAGAGCACACGTAGGATCGTGTTCTTTTTATATGGTAAGCAAATGTTTCGTCGTCGGTGTGTTCGGCAGTCCATCGTCTGCACTTAGTTTCCGAACGAATACTTGAGTAAATATTGACGGATTTTCTTGAAACTTGATGTGTGGATAGGTCTTGGGAATATAGTCGGGTTACTTATAGGTAAATTTCGAAAACTTTTAAGGAAGTTATGACGCTGTGATATATCTTAGCTTCAGATTAACCGTTAGATTTTTTACATTTGGTTCGTCTCTCCCCCCCCCCCCCCCCCCCCCCCCCACACACACACACAACCCGCCCCCACCTCTTTAGTTTAAACATATTTATTGTATTATAAACTGTACATGATTACAATATAAACATGATAAAAACAATAGGATCAGGACGGAAGCATAAATGCTTATTTAGTTCTTCTCCGGTTTTTTTTTTTTTTTTTTCATATATACCCCTTTACTTCTCTTGTATGGACTATGGACTTTAGAATTTAGACTAGCTCCCCTGATCACAGATCCTGGTGAATAATTGTTCGAAGTCTAATGCATATCAATAGCATGATTGTTTCAAAACGGTCCGTTGACAAATGCAGCGTCTATCACGCAGACAAGCTTTTCGCAATATCACAGCTCTGTCGTAAAAACTCCGATAGTGATAAGATTCGTCCTTGTTCAACATCTCGTTAGTTTTAATATGAGCCGCGACGCGAGAAAACAAACAATGTGGTTGTGCGCCCAGCGCAGACTCAGATCAACCTGGGCATCCACTAAGTCTGATCAGGCTCTTTGTGAGCAGCTTAAAGGGTAGCTGAGGGTCTAAGCTGCCTCCATGCGGACAGCGAAGACTCTGATCAGACTGGGCGGATGCCCAGGCTGATCTGAGTCTGCGCTGGCCGCACAACCACTTTGTTGGTTTTGTCGTGTCGCGGCTCATATTATTAAAGATAATGATAATAAGATGTCTTGAAAACTGTAGCTTCCAGCCTTAGACAAGCTTCTTCCCATTTTAAGTCAGCGGAAACTTCAAAGATCATTGACTCTATAGAAAATCTTCCCGTGTCTTGCTTAAATTCAAAACTGCTCTGAGGTCTTATAGACACAACAATGTTATTATTTATTTCATTTTTCCCCGCTTATAAAGAGTTATCACCCCTTGCGGACAGTTTTATATTGACGCGAAACCATCTGAACATTTTCTTAATTCTCCTGGCCCCTGTAGGTTTTATATGAAAGTTTGTTTCAATCGGTCAGGCGGTCCCGGGCAAGCGGTTTCAGAAGAGAGGTACACTTGAAAGTGTGGACGACGACGTACAGTGATAGATCACAGTGGTAAATTTAATAGATTTTGAATGTTGTTTCAAGTTTAAATACAGATCATATTCTTAGTTTAATTATTCTTTATTCATTTTTTCGAAATGTTTCGAAGGCATATGGTCTTTCTGAACTAACCCCACCACTCAAATGTGCCAGAGAGGCACACAGAAAACTTCAAAGAAAGCAAAAACAGTTTGCATACCAAAGTGATCATCTGATTATAATGACAACCCTTACACATAGTTAATTTGAGCCGCGACACGAGAAAACCAACAATGTGGTTGTGCGACCATCGTAGACTCAGATCAGGTTGGGCATCCTCCCAGTAAGACCAGACTCTTTAAAAGTGCTCAAATGGTAGCTAAGGGTGTAAGCTACCTCCATGCGGACAGCGAAGACTCTGATCAGACTGGGCGGATGCCCAGGCTGATCTGAGTCTGCGCTTGGCGCACAACCACATTGTTGGTTTTGTCGTGTCGCGGCTCATTGTTATTCACAAGTATAGGAGTTACAGACACACGGAAGTGCAAAAGTGCATTCGGAACTCCTCGGCCAATTCCATGAATCAGATTCACGGAATTGGCCGAGTGGTGTTCCGATTGTTCAAAAGTGATGATACCAACATAAAGAAAATAACGAAGAAGACAAAAGTGATCCACATCCACACAGAACAGTGAAACGATGTTCATGGTATCAGTCACTTTAAGATTCCAGTCAAATACAGCGAACTGACATCAGTTTGCTACACATTTCTATCTCTTTGCTATGTATGAAAGAAAACTTTCATCTGTATATATTTTCAGATGCCCAATGGCGATGTTGTTCGAGTTGTTCTACGTGTAAATCACGAGATCTCTGACCCGACACGCGAAGGTCTCTGCGCAGTGGGCTCCGCCAAGCCTCTAGGCTGCTGGCAATCAGACCATGCGGCAATGGCTGATTATATCGGATATTCCACCTGGCAGTCTATTGTGAGGCAACCGAAGTATCAAACGATATATTGGAAATGGGCTGTATTGAAAAGTGATGACAAAAATGTGAGTTTTGGTTATTTATTTATTTTTTCTTTAAATTAATTCAAGGTTAGTGGGATCACTTACAAGGGAAGCATTTTTGTCATTTTCATTTTCGCCTACCTCTTCATCCTACCATGTTAACTCACTCACTCACTCACCTCTTCAATGTGGGTCAACTCTTAAAGGAAAGAAATCACAGGCACTCGTTTCATGCAATGTGAGCCACTAATACCCTATTAGACCTTGAGCTGACCATAGACCCCCCTCTCCCCCAAGGGGGAGTTTTGTACCCTATAAGTTTCTGAAACTACATTATATAAGAAACAAAATGACACATGTGAGCCCTCTGTACGTTGGGGCGTTAACGTATGACGTCAACGTCAATTACACTACCCAAATTTACATATTCACGTTATAATAGAAGATATGCATTGTTGTACACATGCTAGTATTCGCCCTAAATAATGTTGGATTTTGTCTGCTGGTACATAAACCACTGTTTCAAAGTTATTGACATTGTCAAGGATAAGTTGACTAGCCTGTATAACGTAGTTTACATTGCATTTGACGTTTTTCCCCTTCAGTGTCTAAATACATGTAATATTAGGAGCAAATTTTAAGAATTTAAGTGTTGCGAAAAGTTAATGTCATATATATGACTGTTTCAATATTCTAGTATAAAAAAGAAACAATCTAAAGTCTTACAAAACTCGTCAGCAGTCACGATAAATATGTAACGTATGTAACCACAACAAAAATATGAAAAAAACAACAACAAAAAACAACCAGAATCAGACTAAATCGCTGAATTGGCGGACTGAAATTTATACGCGCTCCATCAATCTTCTTTTATTCATGCCCAGCTTAGATAATTTAGGCAGCAGTTAAATTAGCAGTGGATACATTAAATTGGGACAGAAACTATCTTACTTTTGAAGAATTTAACCTACTAAATGACCAAAAAAGTTACGAAAGCTATAATTAGCTGCATTTCATATTTAAATGTTATCTTTAATTTGTCTTCAGTAGATACTGTTGTATATGTAAATATGAAGAAATGTCAATGTTACCTGTCCTCAAACTATAAAAACATCTAACAGTGGATATTTGAAAAGCAATCTAACAGTAACATTACGTTACATAATTGAAATATGTCGAGGAATAAGATTTGTGAGTCATCTGTTATCAAAATTTTAGTTCCCTGGCGGCATGAAGTATTTATTGCTGTAGTATAAACTTACCACTGGTAGTCAGATGGCAAATTTAGCTCTTTGAAATACACAAGAGTTCAGCAAGACGCACATAGATTGTTACAGCTGAAGCAGTTCGACCTTGCCTTCAATTCAGTCTCACTTAAAAGTGACTTCATAAATTTTAAAATGATTTTTTTTAATTTTATGCATTAAATGAAGTAAGTATAAGTTGATATATGCTGCAACTGATTAATATTTAGGTTCTCGTTGTGATAGGGATAAAACCAGTTTCGCTACCTGTGCTGTTGGCTAAGCCATTCAATTACCCTACACACAAATATGCAACTGTGACTACCAGCCGAGGCAATCAAAAGCAATAACAACTGTGCCAGCATGCATTAACACCATTTTTCTATGCTGTCAGTCGAATCATCAACCACGAGCCTCTTTGCACAGTAACTGCTTTACATGGGTTAGCAAATATGTGTGGCTCCCGTGATCATAACTTATATGTTAATTTGTGATCTACGTGATCTGTTTATGCAGCTCCCGGCCATCAAATACATTACAAAATGTTAACAATGTGAAAATTTAAGGATTATAGAAAGTGACATACTTTATAACGCATATAACATTCTGTCTTCAGCCTGTTCAGGAGTTCTATTTTTTATTATGTTGTTACAAATATTCAAATGGTCAGGTAATTTTGCAAACCCCATGGTTTTATTCCCACTTGTTGTTACTATCAAGGACTAAAGGTGTTACAAAATACAAATTTTAGTCAGACAATTTTCAATAATGTAACAACTAAAATTGGGGCTTTATTCTCTAACAGTATTTAACATATTTGGACAAGGATGATTTGATAAGCAGTAAGATATAATAAATAAGCAGTTTACAACCATATTTATTGCTAAAAAGTAAACAATATGGTAATACAAGGTCACGGAGATCAAATGCAGAAAGTTACTTAGGTTAGCCCTTCCTTGGCGTGAATAGGTTTGTACTATTTCTATTGTTTGATTATTTGCTCTTCAGAAATACTGTATTACTAGTAAAGGATATCGGAAATGAAGAATTCATAAACTCTCAATAAATACTTTGTATACGTTACTTGTTTGGTCTTTCTTTTTTTACCCCAATATTATGCTGCAAAGCATATAACTACAGTGTAGGCAAATACATTCTGAAGGAGAACAACTAAGATTTGCTCATAAATATCTGAACAACGATGACCAACATTAATATATTCTGTCATTTTCATTTGCCATTTTATTATGTGTGCAGAGCTACTGGAACACTGTCCCTGGAAAAAAAAGCAAAAACATTTTTGTCCAACCAAAAGTGTCTTTATGTTCTTTAGTGAATAGATTCTTTAAGAGATGATTGAATGTAGTTAGATTCGTTAGGAGATGGTGAATGTAGTTAGACTTAAAAGAGCAAGAAACAAAAGCATAAAAATATAGATCATCTTAAACATAGCATATATAGATTACTACAGTATACTAGTAAACTGCCAGTGTCTCTTTTCTGTATTAAATATTTCTGATACTATTCTCCCAAACTCCTGGTTGACACATAATTGATAGTTACATAAATGACCTTAGTAAAGCAATGTATTGACACTGCCATTAATTATTTTCAAAAGTTTGTTTCTTAACTGTAACTCAGCAATGTTGTTTTCTCTGGTAACGTAAAATATACAATAGTCTTACAAAAGTAAGTATACGCTGCCAGCAAATATCTATATTAGCTTTGATGCAGAACTATATTTGGTTTTGAGCCTTTAAACTTCAGGTTACTGTTCTGCTTTATAGTTTTTCATGTGCACGTAAAATCTATAACAAATCATGTCAATAAACAAGGTGGAACTCCAGTTTGCATTGTTGATTACTGATTATTTTATAGTTTGAAACTAAACTCGTCAAAACCGCTTAGCGTTTAATGGTATCAAACTGATTGCATATCAGTTTATGAGAGCCCTATATGCAAAATCAATGCTGGCTTTTAATAGTTGCGGCTTCATCTTTTCTGAAGTATTTTTTTTTATTTTATTTTTTTATTTATTTATTATTATTATTTTTTTTTTTTTTTTTTTGATTTTTTTTTTTTTTTTTTTTTTTTTTTTGATTTTTCAGCTGTACATAACAAAAATTCAGGTATGTTACTGTCTTTAGAACTCAAATGTACATTTTGTAAAAGAAACGAACTGGGCAATGTCATTATGAAATACTTTCATTTTTGATATGATAACAAAGTAAATAGCAAACCCCGTTTTACATGTGCAGAATATGTCAATGCCCTTAAAATTACAATTTGAAGTATACTGTGTTTACTCACGTATAAAACACACTTCATGAATCCCTAAAAGTAATAATTGAGAGAAATGTTGATAGGTCCAAGTACACAATATATCATAAGAACACCAAGACTTATATGTGTTCTTTTTTAATGTGACAGTGGAAAAAAAACCTGATTAAAGGTATTATAATAAAATATTTTAAATGTTATTGTTATTTACGTTACCACTAGTAATAGCTTATCATAGAAAATAAACCAGAATGCATTTTTCTCTTATATTAAAAGACAATTTTATGATGAAACTGCTACCAAAGAAAATAAAATGATTCTATCTTCAAATTATATGATTTTAACAAAAGTAGCCCTAGGTAACGTATATAATCGACCATTATGGCCGACTAAAATGCATTCAAAATATTGTTGAACTGCTACTTTCTGTTTAAATAGACTGGCATATTTAATATTACCGTTTACTATTGTTTTCAATTCCAATAGTGTAGTTCAAGCGCTTGAATTATACGGAAAGTGATACTTGTTATATGGAACGTTCATAAGGGGTTACTGTGTTCAACATCCTATTTCTCCCAAAGTATACAAGATAGGATAATAATTTTTGCACATCTGAAAAGATCATTAAATTTTCTTTAACACAAAAACAAAGATTTGGTCTAATATCAAATGAATAACTTACAAAAAGAAAGTATTTTGGATGGAAATTGCAATTTTAATGGAGAGTAAAGAAAAATGTCACGTATATTACACCACGTAGGCTAAAGTGACGTTTCAAACATCATAACTTTTAGCTTTTGGATTGTTCTATTAGACTTCATTATAATTTTAAACATAGGAAAGTGATTTCTATTTTTTATAATTTTGATAATTTTTATTTTATGTTTATTATTTTAATGGGTAACGTAATGTAACAGGCTGTTACAGCTTAACGCCCCACTCGCCAGAGGGCTAACATGCTGCAAAATACTTCTAAGATGCGGGTCTTTAAGAAAAGTATGGTCTACAAAACTCCCCCTGGGGGGAGGTAAACCATATCTGGCTCATGGCATATATATACTGTCACTAGGCTAGAACACAGGCATAGAAAAAAAGCCCACCCCCTATATCACTATCAATGTCACTGATAGTGATATAGGGGGTGGGCTTTTTCTATAAAACAAGTGCCTGTGAAAGAAATTGTTCCCTTTGGAGCAATTTCTTTCCTTAAGAGTAGGCCTTTTTGGAAGGGTTTTGTCCACTAGGGAAGCAAACCTGAAGTTTCCCTTTGTAAAAATGGCGGAAAAGATGGAGATGAATCCATATACGTTAATGATACACTGTAAAAAATTTCCGTACACTTTACGGTAGAATACCTGGCAACCAGCTGCCAGTCCTTTCCCGTTTATTTTACGGGCGCCCGTAAACTTTGGCAGGAATCATCACGCATTGTAGGGTAGAATAAGACTGGCATTGTTTTGGTCATATACATGTAGCCCTTCAACACTATGAAGGTATACTGAGTCAAAAAAGTTCCTATACATGAAAGTCCTTTGTTGCCATGGCAACCGCGGAATTTATGAAAATTCCGTAATACTGACTTCAGAAGACTATCCATTTTTCTATTGAACAAATGTATTCGTTATGGTTTCTTAAGACTACACATGCTACAGTGGTCGTTTGAATATGAAAGGGGTAATTTTTCATTTTCACAGAGTAACATCATAAAATTGCTCAAATTTAAACTCATTTGAAACTGGTTTTTGAATATTTTTTTTACCAAGATTCTGTGCTCCATACACTAGAACAGGACTTAGGCAAGGCTGCATGCCAAAGAAATTAACATGTGACCCCTTCTGATGCGGAAATTTGGTCCACAACTGAGGGTACTGTGATTCCTTCAGTGACTGTCTAAATTTTGAAATCGTAACGGCTAGCGGGCGCGTAGCGATTCGTCCAATTTTGTCATTATGCAATGAAAACAATGACTTAACAAAAAATGTTAACGAAGAAACTTTGAAAAAAGACGGACAGGTACAGTGATATTGATACCTTGAAATTCGCTATATTTTTAATTTAAAGGGAGATAATCTGAGAATTTGAAGAATTTAAACCTCGCATGTAAAGACTAAGTACAAGATATTGGACATTTTAAGTGTTTTTCAAGGTTCATGCATTGTGGACTTTTCTACGCAATACACAATTTATTCCTGCTCATGCGCAGTAATGAGATGAATTCAAATTAACTCTTATCGAATATTGCCAGATAATTTTTATGAAGAAAAGTGTGGATTTACGATTTTTTTGAGCATTTTGTTCCTTGGCGTCTCCCCAAAAACATAAGCCTCAGTTACCTCCAATAAGCACTGTTTTTTTTTTTGAAAATATAGCCAATAGTTGGTATCGTTACTTTTTTGATTAAGTATATTTTCGAGTGCGGTCAGTTAAAACAACTCTACCATATCGTGATAGTTGCGCAAATATTCTACAGGCAGACGCCCGTAATGGACTGGCATCTGGTTGCCAGGAATTCTACCGTAATATCTACGGATTTTTATGCAGTGTAGTGCAGATATCTTATGCATGAAGTCGACAGTCGTTTTGAAAAAAAGGTTTTTCTGCCATGATTAAAATTAATAGATAAGGTTGTAACACGAGAAAGCAGCCGATGTGGTGCCTATAAGAACTATAATTCAGGTATATATGGCTGAATCTTCAAAAGGTGAGACAATGGCAAACATCTTGCTGCATTTTTCATGTGGACATCTGTGCGAAACATGGATGGATGGATGACTTGCGATTTTACGTCCTTTTTAGCAGTATTTCAGTCATATCAGGACGATGATTGGGTGATAATGAAAGGCAGTGTGCAATGGAACCCTGTTTACGATTGAGAAGGTCCACGCCTACAGCAGGGCTCGAACCCCGATGGAGTAGCATCAATATACACGTTCATTGTTGTAATTAAGTATTTGTAGATACATGTATAGCACGTTTGTTGTAGTAAATTTCAATAGTTAGGATAGATGATCTGCAATTTTACGTCCTTTTCAACAGTATTTCAGTCATTGCAGGACGATGGGAGGTAATAATAAAAGGCTGTGTGCTATGGCACCCCGTTTACAGTACTGTTGAGAAGATTTCCGGCTCCAGCGGGAACGACACCGGGACCTCTATATCAGTAGACCAGGGTCCGAGGTTATAAAACTTGAGTATAATCTCAAACTCAAAATCAAGCACACTGATTGGCTGCTTCCGAGTTTTAAGTTTTATAACCTCCGGGCCATGGAGATCATGGCGACTGTGCTACCGGGGTTTCTATTTTCAATAGTAATGAGTCTAAAACATCTACGGGTACAAACTCGACTGATTGTTTGGTTGCTTCAGTGTTTGCAGCAGTTTTTAGAATTAAGCAGTGAATTTAAGCTGACAAAATGGTGCCAATATCACACAACGGTGAAGCAACGACTTAACACGAGATAAAATCGACTTTGATACGATCTTGTTTTAGTGCTGTGTGCCCCCATTCCTCCGACCCCCTCCCCCACTCCCCCCAACCCGAGATATTAAATAATGGATACAAAAGTGAAAAATTAAAATCAAGTTCAAGTAATTGTGTTGCAGCTTTTATCATAATCATGTCCTCTGTATAGAGCTAAACACAAATTGTAGACAAAACGTTGCATATTATTTCGCACAGTAATAACACCTGAATTGGGGTTCCCCACTGGACACACACCCTTAAAACGACATTGAACCAACGTTGATCGGTTGTTCAACAGATCAACGTTCACACACCGCTGCAAAAAAACACTGATTAAACGCTGATTCAACGTCATGACGTTGAACCAACGTTTTGAACCAAAGTTGATTCAGTGTTGTTTATTCAATGTTGATTCAGTGCTGTTGGTTCAACGGTGTTTTCAATGTTGTTTCTGTTTTATGTGCCAACTGGGGATCTTTTCTGTGACTGTACAGTATTGTTCCTTTTCAGGTGTTGAAGTGGGAAAGTCGTCATAACAGAGAACTGGAGATAACTAACAAGTCTCTTATGGTAACCACTAACTGGGATGGGATAGAGACTGTGAATCTTATTGATCCATCAATCAACGAAAATCTAAGAAAGTTAGCAGCCTCTGCACTTCAAAGTCACATTGAAAATAAAGGCAAGAAAACCAATGGTATATCGAACCAACCAGATGTGACAGAAAACAATCAAGATGTCAATTCCAACTTTAGCTCTGAGGAAACCAGCCACGATACAAATAACAACAGTAATGTGTATGAAAACGATGTTCATGTGGGTGGAGATAAAAGAACAGAACCTCGGATTGTCGGACGGAAACCTTCGAAGATACCGCGTAAAATTAGCGATACGGATGTTGTAGCTCATTCATCTTTGAAGAAGACTGAAGGCTACTTGAAAGGCTTTCAAATTCTAAGAAGCAGACTGAGTAAGGCACCTGAGAAAGCAGCTGTCCCAAGCGGTAAAGTCGGTACGTCTCGAGACGGTATGAAACAACCTGGGAAAAAATCACCCCATGCTTCAAATAGGAATCTTGCTAGTAATAAGGGTAGAGCTCATAATTCAAGAGCTGCTGCTTCACTTGACAACCTAAATATATCTGTAGACACTCTGAAGTCAGCTTCAGATCACAAACGTGCTAGTAGGATACCAATAAAAAAGGTACCTCAGGATTCTGACCTCAGTGCTTGCCTTAACAACCTCGAAACATCTTTCAGAAGTCTGCAGACAACATTACTTGGCACACATAAGGAACTTACAAACAAGTGTGTAATAAATAAAGAAATTGTCTCAGATGATGTTAAAAAAGCTAAGACAAATAAAGATGTCAACAAGAAAGATACAACCATTTTAACAAGTATTTTTAAATACGGTCTGCCTTCTTTTATCATCATTGGCTTGGTGCTGATGGTTTACAGAAAAGTGCGTTCTTGTTCTCAGCTTCCTGATGTTCATCAGAAGAACCATTAAAATGGTAAATAGATAAATCAATGGCTAAAATGTTTGTTTTATCGTCATTTAGACTATATGAGGGTCATTTCTACACCAGACTCACAAGGTCAGACTGATTCGTATGTTCGATGTTGTGCGACGGTGTACCGGAGTAAAGTGACTCCGGCCATTATTCTTTAAAGGATAGTGACTCCCCTGTCATAATTTTACGATTTCCGGTCATAATGATTACTCCCCTGCGCAACTTAAAACGACCCCTTGCAAAAAATTGTGACCACCCCTGGTCATTATTTTTACAGAAAAGTGACCCCTGTCGTATAATGACCTTTGACAAAGTTAAATGACGATTCGCGAAGAAGAAAATAACTCCGCCCCCCAACCCCCTCCCCCACCCACTTAGCAAAAGAAGAGTCACTCCGATTATACTATACATGCATCAATGATTCATAATCCAATGGTTCATATTTCATTCATTTCAGATGACTCTTATCGAAATATTCAACAAGGCTAACATTAAAAATGATAGAAAGATGCCTCTTTTTTTTTTTTTTTTTTTTTTTTTTTTGTTAACCGGTTGCCCTGATGACACCGACTCATCGTAATTCTTGGTTGAACCATTACGTAGAAAAGATATAAGATTTACTGTGTTATTGGGCATATAGATACTTTTTCGAAATTTAAGAGATACTTTGCAAAACTTGAAGTCAGGAATTCTTGACGATGCACCCGAGTTATTCTATAGGTTAGACATACAGTGAGTTATTTTCTACTGCTTTTGTACTGTAGAAATGTTGAAAACATAACATTAATGTACCTCTGTACATTTTGTCATGGTTTATTCTAGAAAACCTCGTCTTGCGAGACTTTTACTCTGAAGTCTTACCTATTCGCAGTGAAAAAATGACTACTCTTATTTTGAATACTTGCCTATATGCTGGTGGGTAAAGTCGGGTAAATTCGGACAGCATGTAAATTCGGACAGTGACATTGTTTCCTTTATATGTCAGTTGTTTGGAATTAAAACATTTTAATGAACTGAGCAAATAGTGCAAATCCTGATGAGCCGTCTCATATGGATTTTCACTGTTTGCAGTGGTATGTCCGAATTTACCCACTGTCCGAAGTTACTCGTCTTGACCCTAGATTTTAACACCAAGCTTGCCAACCGTACATCCATTCTTTTTCATTCTACATGACTGCACATTTAGACATAGCTTGAGTTTAGTCGATCGGCCCCTTCTGCAGTGGTTCCGTTTAATAATCTTGGCAACGTGTTAGCTATATCTTTCCACGAGTTTGCTATGTCGTTTCTATGTCGTTGCTACGCCCCTATGACAACTTAGCTTAGCCTAGAAAAGATGAGCTTAAAGATCAGGGGCCGTATTTATAAAATCACTTAAGTCGTTGCTATGCTGTTGCTAAGGCTAAATTTCTATGAAGGAGATTCCTTGCAACTATGAAATTTGCTCTGGAGGAACAGTCTGAAAAAGACTGTTCCTCCAGAGCAAATTTCACAGTGCCAAACGACATGAAAATATGAATTATATTAGTGCGTACCATTAAATTGCCCCTCCCCAAGCTACGCTCCCATCGATGTGTAGAGGTCTCTTCTATCTCACAGCACGGACTGGTCCATTTCCAATAAAAAGGATGTCGGATTTTATTTTCTGCATTGGATGCAAAGCCGCGTAGATCCTGATCAGGCGCCGTAGACGTGTCTGATCTGGGTCTACACTGTTTGCCCGTTTGTTTCTAAGAAAAGTCTACATTGAATGCAAACACTGTCGACCCAGCTTTGACGCCGCGTTCAGGCTGCGGCATCAAATCAGGGTCTCCACTGTTTGCCAAGATCCGTTTTATGAGACGCTAGCCTAAAACGATTTCAGCCGATGCACGATACGCTGCCCCAGGATAGATTTTCCTATTGTCATCTGAACTAACTTTGAGTGGTAACCATTGTTGTCTCACTGAGCTTGACTGGGACTCGTTATTACTCCTTTCAACGTCAATGTTAAAAATGGACTCTTCCGTCGTTGACTTCAGATCTTCCATTATAAATCAATCTTAACCCTTTGATTCATTGACTCGTCCAGTTTTGAAATAGACCTCGCCGCTTTTGTGTGCGAAGCAGTCCATTATGTTTCATAGAGGTTTCGGAACTAGAATTATCCCCCCTCAGTATTTGAAATTGACTCTTCCATCGCCTCTAGACTAGTCCATTGTTTTAGAGAAGGGGCTTTTGACAAAAGTTCACTGTGAGTAAAAATCCTTTCTCTCCTTAATATCTTAAATCGATTCTTCCATCAGTTATTTTGGTGCAGTCCATTATTTATAGAGGGAGTTTCAAAAGAACAATACATTTATCACCCCAAATATATAAAGTAGACTCTTCCATCTTTGTCTTTGGGTCAGTCCATCATGTTCAGGGGTGTTACTGATAGTAAAAAAATAATTTACCCATATATATTGAATCGACACTTCCATCATAGAGCCGTCTATTATTTATAATGGGGATATATTCGATAAAAGTCTGTAGCAGCACAGTTAATTTAAATGGACTCTTCTTTTCTTTTCTTTTTTTAACTTGGGGTAGGCCATTTTCAGAGGAAGTGTTTTACAAGAAAGAAATGATGCAATTTACAAGCTGAGTGATGCTCAGATGAGAATGTAATAGGTCAGTTGGCTTTTGTATCGATAATAAATCGGTGAGTGACGCTCAGAACGTAATCCGCTGATGTTTTTTTCTTTTTCTTTTTTTCTCAAAGACATAGAAAAACTAAGAATGTTTCCATTGCACACGGATGCCCCCGCTTAGTTTTTTTAAGTAAGATGGCACCTTGTTTACGGTACTGGCATTTGTAGAATAAAGTTCTAGGTTCACAGAAGCAGACTTGTGTGGTACATAGTTTATTGTTTTCCGTAGGCAGATGTATTGTGTTTTCGGATCCAGAGAAGGGTGGTTAGGCTTGGAGAGAATTGGTTTGTGTGTGTGTGTGTGGGGGGGGGGGGGGGGGGGGGGGTAGCTCTGTGATATGTGATAACATTCTGTATCGTACCATAGACATGGAAGCTATGCAACTTTTCAAGAGAAATAGCCCGGAAACAAGTAACTTTTAGGAAAATGTCAAACGGAAATCATTATTTTTTGTACGAGATGAAGTTGTAAAAAAAGCAATAACTCCCAAAATAAATGGCGGAGTTTACCCTGAAGCAAACTTTACCTGTATTTTATGATTATATATCTGAGAATAAAATATAATTAATCCACAGCTGACAGTACTTTCCTTTGAAGTTCCCAGTACTGATAAATCCTGATACATGTATTGTTATCATGTACAGTTAAACATGTTAAATGTATGATGTACAGTTATCATGTACAGTTTAGAATAGACCAATCATTACAGAGCTGCAATTAAACAAACTTAGTGAACTCTGCTGTTTTCCTTTTAGCCACACAAGTATTCGTTAAGGGTATTCATTTGACTCCCCTCGCTTAAATGAGTCTCCACAACATATTTCATATGAAAATAATCCATTAAATCATATGATTGCATTAGATTCACTTCAGAGGTTATTGATGGTTACCAACTTTTTGTTCAGAAAATGAGCACTGAATTAAGGTCATAGTATTACTCTGTCATTTTCATTTTTGCCTCCCTTCTCAATGGGGACAACTCTTGAAAGCAGGAATTTACTCCTTGCTCCTTTAGGAGCAAATTCTTTCCTTTAAGAGTAGACCACTGGGAAGAGTTACATCATCCAGATAAGCAATTTGTTCCTTTTGCATTAATGGCAGAAACACTTGGATGGTACCCATACATCTTAAAACATATGTTGTGGTTACTCATCAATTAGGTGAGTCCCTACAACATAAGTTTTAGTAGAAAAATGTTAAAAATAAGCACTGAAACTTGTTGGTAATCCATATAAAAAGGCAAGCCAGCGAGGTTATTTCAGTAGCATAACATTTGTTTTACTGAAGATAAACCCTCTATGTTACATGTATGGGTTCTGAGTGATCATAAACAGCATAACTGGTAATAGAATAAACACACACACTAAAACATACGTGTTTGAATAAACCCAAACAAAATGAGATTAATTAATACCCTGAACAAACATTTCCTTGAATAGAACAGCAGAGCTTACCCAACAAAATTTGTTTAAGCTGCAGCCCAATTTTCTGTCTCTTCTCTCCTGTGTACAACCTTAAAATGAGACAAAATTCTGATTCAAATTTCCCTCTGATCACTCAAGCCGTTTCTGATTGGTCAGGTAACTTATGACCTTATTGCATCAGACAGGAAGGTCCATTTTCCAGACAAGGTGAGGCAGGTTGATTAGATAGAATAAATAAAGAAGATAAAATATATTTTTTATTGGTTTAATTATTTGTTTGAGGTGAAAAGTTCAATAAAGCTGTGGATTAAAACAGATATATCCATTTCTTTTTGAGATGTAATAGTAAATATCAATACTGATTGTTAGATGTACAGGATAATTGGACTCGCCCTAAAGGGCTCGTCCATTATCCTGTACACCTAACAATCAGTACTGATATTTACTGATACATCTAAAAAAGAATGGATATATCTATTACATCAAATAAACTAATCTTTTCAAAATATAACGAACGAAAACCATTTTTTTCGTACAAAATGAAGTCGAAAAAGGGCCATAACTCTTATAATAAGCGGCGGATGTTAGCCTAAATCGAACTTGACTTGTGTTTTATGATTATATACCTGTGTATAAAATATGAATACAAATATACTAATCTTTTCAAAAGATAATAAACGGAAACCATTTTTTTTTTGTACAAAATGAAGTCGAAAAAGAGCCATAACTCCCATAATAACTGACGGATTTTACTCCAAATCAAACTTGACATGTATTTCAGATTAAATATCTGTGTATAAACTTTGAATCCAATGCAATAATCTTTTCAAAAGCTAACGAACGGAAATCATTTTTTCGTACAAAATGAATGTGAAAAAGGGCCTCAACTCCCATAATAATTGACGGATTTAACCCTAAATCGAACTTGACATATATTTAATGATTAAATGCCTGTGTATAAAATGTGAATCCAATGTAATAATATTTTCAAAAGTTAACGAAAGGAAACCATTTTGTCGTACAACATGAAGTCGAAAAGGGCCATAACTCCCATAATAATTGGCGGATTAAACCCTAAATCGAACTTGGCTTGTATTTTATGATTATATACCTATGTATAAAAGATGAATTCAATACACTAACCTTTTCAAAAGATAATGAACGGAAACAATTTTTCGTACGTACGGACGTACGGGACGGACGTACGTCCGTACGTACAGACAGAGGTGATACTATATGCTCCCTCCTCCATTAAAAATGGCGGGGGCATAAATATTATCATTTTTTATTCGACATTAAAAATGGATATATTAAGATACATTTAATTTTAAATGAGAAGTTAAGATCCGGGAAAAATGTCCGTCATAGGCTCGGTCACATTTTGTGATGAGTTCGTATTAGAGTAGAGTATACATGGGCCGCGATCAGGGTCTGGGGTTATAAAACTAGAGTATAATCTCAAACTCAAAAAATAAAGCAAACTGATTGGCTGCTTCCGAGCATGTGAAAGGAAGCAGCCAATCAGTTTGCTTTATTTTGAGTTTGAAGATGTACTCAAGTTTTATAATCTCGGGGCCAGAGCACTGAACCACGTTGAGTCGGCTTTTATTCGGTAGTGTTTCGGCGTTGTGTGCCTACCGGGTGGGGAAATGTATTTGGTCACATGTATGTATATTGTTTCTCTTACTACATGTTTTCTTCTTTAAAGCAAATGTTACATATTCACTGTTGTACCATGATACTGTACGTTGTAACTGCTGGGAGAGGACTATATAATGTTGTTAGAACTTGTGTCCAATCCCATTGTGTTTATACAATAAAATATGTTTAATCTAAAAAAAATAAAAAAGAACTAGGTTCTCCTTTGTTTGAGAGTCCACGTCATAAAAACGAATTTAAACCACGAATGCGAAAATTACCTTCATATGTATAGAAGTATAGAACTGGATTAGCCTTTACATCGGTAGATTCTGGTGGGCAGCTTTTATGTATGCAGGAATCCTGGGCAATGCCGAAACGCTATGTACAGTCCTGTGGGGTTGTAGCGGTTGCTGTTTGCGCTTTCTTTTGAAGTGGCTGATATTATTTAAGGAATGAATTTCATTTTTCTGATGTTTATCGAAGTATAAACTACATTGGGTCGCGTGCAAAGTAAGTGAAACCCGAAGGGGTTCATGTAAACTTTGCTAGCGACCCAATGTAGTTAATACTTCGATAAACACCAGAAAAATAAAGTTCATTGCTTATATTTACATTCTTTTCTCTCTATTTTTTTTCCACAAATTTGCGATTGGGGGCTACGGTTGAAGCAGAAAAACATTCATACGCAGATTTCTAATGAAAGCGGAACAGCGTCAACGACGTAACATATGACGTCATAACGTCGCCTACGTCCAATCAGATTGGAGAACCGTGGTTTATTTTGACGTCACTTAACGTCGCGTGAACCGATGTAGTTATTGAAGTATAAACTATGATTACGTTCTAATGGTTTACCATAGGGCTTTTTAATAAATGCAGGGATAATGTAAATATTTCGTTATATGCTGGTCAAAGATGCCATGATATCGTGTGCAAAGTTGGCATGGGATATGCAGTACGGTAATGCCCAGCATGGCACTGGTTATCATAGGATACCGATGCTTGGTATAGGCCAGCATTGTGTTTGTCATAATGTGATATCTGAGTAAGCGAAATGAGAATGAAGCCATCCCAGCAGGCACATGACGTCAAAATGACGTCGTACTGACGTCGATGCGACGTCATTACGTCGCATCGATGTCAGTTTGACGTCAAGTCAACGTCATGTGCCCGCTGGGCATACTTGACAGTACTGAGACGAAATGGGAATAGGCGAAATGGGAATAAGCGAAACGGGAGGCGAAAAGGAGGAATAGGCGAAATTTCATTTTAGTCTTCTAGTTGACATGATTAAAGGTGTACAATAGTTTGGACGGAGTAGGGGCGGGGTGGGGTGGGGGGACGGGGTGCAAAACGCCCACCATGAGGAATTTTTTTCATAACTATCAAATAAAATATTGATCTAACTTCATTTTGGGCAAAGGAATCAGTATCAGTCAGTCTAAACTCTGACAATCAAATTTGGAAATAAGATAAATTACATCCAAGGGCGTTTCGCTCCGTCTGAAAAAGCATCTTGTCCCAATGATTGGATAAAAGGCAAAATATTTAAAAATGCAGTCTGAAATTATGTTAAAATCGTACCTACTATTTCTCTTTTTCCAGATTTAAGTGCCATATTTGTGGACAACCTTGTTTCCTTTAATATAAAAGTTATTCCCGCATTAGGTGAGGCGATTTATTAATTAATGGTAAAAAAAAAAAAAGAAAAAAAAAAAAACGTTTACGTATGTGGGCGGGGGAGGAGGAGAATCGGGGAGGGGGAGGGGGATGTGCCCCCTTTACTATCATTGCCAATGACGAAGAGTTAGACTCGGGCGCTCCGAAACAGTGAACTGTTATGAATAAAATACGGTTGTCACAGACATTTTTTATCAAGATTTCGAAAAATAGTATCAGTAACCTTGCGTACGTGCGCTGTATCGTCCGACGTCGGTATTCTTCAGTTAAAGAGTAGGGTTTTCACATAGCCTGGCCCCGAGGTTATAAAACTTTTTTCATGCTCAACTCAGCTGAGCATGAAACTTTATCTGCTAATAAATAGCAAATCACTGATAAGTACAGCTGTTTTCTTGCTTAGTTTAGCTGAGTATGAAATTTTCTCTGCTTACTTAATATAAAAATGCCAGCATTAGTTGGCATTTTCATATTTATCAGCAGAGAAAGTTTCATGCTCAGCTGAGTTGAGCATGAAAAAAGTTTTATAACCTCGGGGCCAGGTGGCCTCAGGGGCACTGGGGACTAGAGGCCCACTGTATCTTGTGCAGCATATGAAAGGCGGAGCTTGTCCCTCTCCTTTCGTTGCCTTCAATTATAAACCTTAAAACTAAGTCTGTTTGTCAAACTTTCCGCCACTGGCCCTTAAATCAATCCCCAAAAAGACAGTTTTATAATATAATGCAGTACAGGATGTATGCTATGGACAACAACATCTTTAAACTTGAAATCTTAATTATGCACTTATTTAAACATCTTTGTCCTCGCCTTAACAATATTGCGAAATCAACTCCTACCCACCCACCGACCTACCTATACTCGTAAGATAAGTGTACATTGGCTTTTGCCAATGTATTTTGTAGAAAGGGTGAGTTTTAACTTATAACATGAACATGACCTGGCATTCTGAGGGATAAACCTCATCTCTTCTTCTTTCTTCTTCTTCTTCTTCCAATATTGCGCTGGGTTCCTCAGGAACATTCTCACGCATATGTGATATTTACATGTGTGGCGGAAGAAGGTCTACAGTGCGGGTTAAAAACAGAATAAAAACATGTTGTTCTGGTGTAAGGAGTTGTTGAGCCTATCCTTGCCTTGAAAACATCCAAGGAAGGAGCAGTGATGAGCTCAGCTGGTAAGCTGTTCCAGAGGCGAATACTGGATGGATAAAAGGTATTTTTGTAAGTGTTGACACTGCAGTAAGGCACAAGGAATCTGTTGGCATGATATGGATACCCGCTAGAATCAGTATGGATACCCACTAGAATCAGTAATGACACAGTTGCGGATCCAGAGGGGGTTCGGCGGTTCAAACGAACCCCCTTCTCAGCCCAAAATATTTTATTTTCATGCGGAATTTCAGGAAAAATTGGTCAGACTGCATAAATCGACCCCCCCCCCCCCCCTCAGCAAATTTGAACCCCGCATCCAAAATTCCTGGATCCGCCCCTGTAATGATGCTGCCTGAATGTCCACCAGCTGGTTGACAATCCTGTATAACATGATGGCTTTAATCTGTTGACGGTGGGCCTGTAGTTGCTCCCAGCCTAGGTCTTCAATCATAGACGTTACACTGCTCGTTTGCCTGTAGTCACTGTGACAGAATCTTCCTTCGCGACGTTGGACAGCTTTCAGCTTGTTGATATTTAACTTGGTAAGAGGATCCCAAATAGAGGGTGCATATTCAAGTTGTGGCCACACCAATGACTTATAGCAGGTAGCTTTGAGATCCTTCGGGCATGCTGACAGGTTCCTTCGTAAGAAAGATACGGTGTTGTTGGCTTTCTTAGTAACTGGTGCAACGTGAGGATTCCAAGATAGGGAACTGTCGATAATGACGCCCAAGTATCTGGATTCGTTGGTATGTTGGAGAGTTTGGCCATGTATCTTGTAGGTGCTGCAAAGGACTTTACGCTTGTTGGTTATGGGTATCTCTCAGGCATCGATCTTCCCGCTTCTCACACACTCATTCAAACACTAATATACACATATCTGCGTCTTGGACGTTAAGTCTATTAGCCTTAATAGGCCAGTGATGATGGTTTTTCAGTGTATATTTGACCAGATTAACCTTGATGACACATGAAACCCCAGCAGTCTGGAGGTGATCCGACAGTGGCAGAATTTCTTCCAAGAACAAGGCAAAACTATAGAGCTGGGTTTTACCCATCATATCAAGAGTTACCTACCTTGTTAGATACTCTTCATCATCAAATACACGTCAATCTTGAGGAAGCGTTAAAATAAGCTGTTTTTCTCCCTTTTTAAGGTAAATGTTAGAGTTTTAGTCCACAGAACAGTATATATTAATGTAGCAGCCCGTTTTGAACCTTGTTTCGTCTGTCTTACGTTACTGCTGAAATCTAGCTGTTTAAGTTTGTCGCTTAGTCGCGAAAATGTATGACATACCTGTATTTGTCAACTTATATATATCAGGGATACAGACTAACTCATTTTTCATAGGAGCAAGCTGGGCCCCTAACAACTGAATCTTAGTCGCCCAACCAGAAATTTAGGGGCCCACATTTAAAACGTGGGAATCTTTTATTCAGAATCTGCGCGAGAATTGCGTCGTTTCTGTACGCTTTGTTATAAACCCTCCTTCTTCATGGTTTTGTTTCCTTTTAGCAACCGGGTGTGAAACACCAGCGATGTATCGCCATATTATGCGCGAAAAAATTATAAACAGTTAGGATTTTTAGTTGTCAAATCGGTCTATCTATCTATCTTCCATTACGAGAAGGCGGCCATGTTGTTTCTCAATAGTGAGTAAAATCCAACACGCAAGTATGACAGAACACTGAATATTCATAGCCGATATCGGCGCGGAAGTTAGCAATACCCTTAGAGGTGGCGGATTTTACGCCAAGCCGAAAACACGCCAGACACACGCCGACAGCTGACGATTGCAAACTGGGCGACTATCATTTTAATTTTAGGCGCCCACCCGATTTTTTACTCACAGTGGGTGAGTGGGTGACCGCTAGTCTGTATCCCTGTATATACAGGACAGCAGCAGGCAACTTCTTTATTGGCTTGCCGCTTCGGCGGCGAGCCATATATTCAGACAGGTTATGACTTCCTGTCATGCGCACTCCAGCGGAAGACGCTGATTTGTTCCCAGCTTCGAGAATGGTTCATAATTGCAAGTGGAGAACCAATATATGGAGAGCGTCTACGGGGCGCAACTTCGTTTGACTGTTTCTTTTACCTAAGCACCGAAAAATAACGACATGCCACAATCTGGCACACCAAATAATCGAACATGTCTTGCATCTTTTGCCTTACTGAAAGCATGAGTTATTATTATTTTTTTTTATTTATTTAACCGGTGTGTTTGAATATTTCTTGATTGTCCACTGTCAAATAAGGTCAAATATTTGCGGGCATTATGTAAAATATGGACTGGACTTGGACTCTGGACTTTGGACTCCGGACTTCGGGCTGTGTAAAACCTGGCTTTCAGACTTTGTAAAACCTGGACTTTGGACTCTGGAGTTTGTAAACTTGGACTGAAATATTTCAACAATAGTTGTTATGCCTGTACAAACAGTGTAGAGTGTATATCCAAATTAGACTACTGGTTGGAACAGTCTGATCAGGGTCTGTGCCAACAGCCTTATTTAAAAGCATTTACTGGTTTTACAGACAAGGTGTTTGATCGTATTTACTAGATACTATTTCTTATTTTTTCATAAGTGTACATTGAAATTCAGTTTCTTATTTTTTCATAAACGTACAATGTTATTCAGTTTAATGTAAGTGTCTTATTGAAAAAAAAATTCAATTCAGGAAACACAACATGTGTGGGAAAATATCAGTATCTTACAGTTGCCATCAAATCATCCTTTTCTAGGCCTATGCAATTTTAACAGTTACCTTCCTTTTTGAATATAAGTTGCTAAAATTTAGAGGGTCAAGGCAGCGTAACGCAATCGATAGCGCGTTTTGACTCAAGAGCCAGAGGTCCCGGGTTCGATAGTCTGTCCGGCCACCAAGGTTGGCCGGGAAATACCGGTGGCGGGAATTCCCAGTGGTAATTACCGGTAATTACCGTCCTGGGAAATACTCCAAATTTGGCCAAAGTGGGAAATACTGGGAAATATGAACTTTTAGAGCTATTTTTTCTCAAAATATTCTATCACATTTCTTTAAATTTAAGTTGATAGCACATATTTGTTATCCCTTATATTCATATCATGCAAATAAAGTTGTAAATTTCAGGACTGGTCCATGCTAGAGGACACAGCAGATGATTCTTGGCTGTGTCAAAGGTTTTTATTTCAAAGAAAAATGACTTTAAAGTTCTTTTTTATAAAAATAAGTTAAATAACAGACTGTAAAATCCTTTCTTTATTTTCTAAACAAATTTGAAATATTTTGGTATTTTTCGACTTATATCAGTCTTTGAGACGACTGCCATGTTAAAACTGCAAATTTACTGTTTTTTTCCTCTGGCTCCTTGTGCCAGATTTAAAGGGTCACTGATGAGGCTTGAATAGCCGAAACTGCGGTATGGCCCAACTTCTTACTTATGAATGTTTTCTTTGCTCTTAAAGGATCTAAACTTTTATCATTATTTACTATCACTGCAGCTGGATGTTGTGCCGTGTGGCGGCCGTAAAAAGTCTCCCCGCACTCATCTATAGTGCAGATTATATTTTCCTTTTGGTCCTTTGAGATCATGGAATATATTCTGAGAAGTCAGAAATGATCATACGTTTAGATTCATTTTCTAAACAAATTTGAAATATTTTGGTATTTTTCGACTTATATCAGTCTTTGAGACGACTGCCATGTTAAAACTGCAAATTTACTGTTTTTTTCCTCTGGCTCCTTGTGCCAGATTTAAAGGGTCACTGATGAGGCTTGAATAGCCGAAACTGCGGTATGGCCCAACTTCTTACTTATGAATGTTTTCTTTGCTCTTAAAGGATCTAAACTTTTATCATTATTTACTATCACTGCAGCTGGATGTTGTGCCGTGTGGCGGCCGTAAAAAGTCTCCCCGCACTCATCTATAGTGCAGATTATATTTTCCTTTTGGTCCTTTGAGATCATGGAATATATTCTGAGAAGTCAGAAATGATCATACGTTTAGATTCATTTTCTAAACAAATTTGAAATATTTTGGTATTTTTCGACTTATATCAGTCTTTGAGACGACTGCCATGTTAAAACTGCAAATTTACTGTTTTTTTCCTCTGGCTCCTTGTGCCAGATTTAAAGGGTCACTGATGAGGCTTGAATAGCCGAAACTGCGGTATGGCCCAACTTCTTACTTATGAATGTTTTCTTTGCTCTTAAAGGATCTAAACTTTTATCATTATTTAATCACTTTTAAACAGTAGTTTTTCAGCACTGTATTTGTAAACTCAAAATCTTATTATCATTTGGTTCTCATACAAATGTATATACTAATCTGAGCTGCAGTTTTACTTAAACATTTTTGCCTCCTTAGGTTCTCAGACAAGGAGAATTAATTTTGGATTTTCTATACATGCTCGAAATAGGGAGAAGCCAATCAGCTTAAGGAGAGAATTTCTCCTACTTCTCCCTCTAGGCTGACCCTTGCTGGTTTATCACTGCTAAAGACCATAGCTTTCTGTAGGCTAACTGAATCTGTTCTTAAGTTTGATCTTACCCCAATCTGACAGAACCCTGTGAGGGTCTTCAAATCTGGACATAGATTCACAACTACTTCACAAAAAACAGTGTGTACCATGTTCCAGTTTCTTGCATGTATCTCTGAGTTTGTCATCTGATTAATTAGACAATGATATGTGGTTACCTGATGAAGTCCTGTAATGTCTTTTTCCCCCAAGGGCTTCTCAAGAGAATATCTATCTTATATTTTTGTTGTTGAATGAAAAATAAACTTTTATTAAAAAAGTGATAACAATAACTATGCTTTCTATTGTAAGTAATGACCAAAGACCACTGAAGGTGTGAAAAATAATTGAATTGTCTTGGTTAAACTGACAGGTGACATTTACTGTAGGTACATGTACTTCTAATCTCAGTGTGTTGTAACAACTACTTGATGGACAGAGCTGTTCTGTTCTGACAGCTGTACATGCAGACTCATCCTCGCCCAGTTTGTATAAGAAAATAATTTGATTGCATGTGCAGATCTAGACAATATTTTATCTGTATCCTTGTTTGATGTTTAAATAAAGTGTTGTTTAATTATTTTTTGCTTTGCATATATAGTTTTATGGCTGTTATAGAACATATTTAGAACTTTGTAGGGGAGAGAGACCAATTTCCCAGTAATTCCCGGGAATTACCAGTAATTCCCGGGAATTACCAGTATTTCCCGCCGTCCTGGGAAATATGAGTATTTCCCCCCTTTTTGCCAACCTTGCCGGCCACATACTTTCGTTTTTCCTTTCGCTGATTCTAGAAGGGCAGTTGTCAGTTTCTGGTGAAAGTATGTGCACTTAGTACTGGTTAACCGCTTAGGAGGTCTAAGCCTGCCCAGGAATAGTATGGTTAGGGTAACAGACGGTCCCGACATGATCATAGCTGTTTATCGTGGACAATAAAACAACAACAAAATAATAACTACTAAAATATAGATTTCTTTTTTCTTTTGCATTAAATCCCTAAATAATGACAAAATATGTGACGACCAAGGACAACACGCTAGATTCTGAAAACAAACATCCTGTGGAAGCAACAAAAATACATTGACTTGTAATCATTACCAATTACCAGTTATACTCTATACCGCAGACTTGCTGGGCCGCATAGTGCAGTCGGTGGTGCGTCTAACTAAAAAACAGAGGTCCCGGGTTCGATATTCAGTCCGGCCACTTACTCACGTTTCCGCTTCCGCTGAGTCAAGAAGGGCAGCTGTCAGTTACTGGCGAAAGTTAGTGCACTTAGTAATAGTTGAGCGCTTAGGATGGCTAAGCCTTCCCAGGAATATTGTAGTTAAATTAACTGACCGTCCTTGTAGCCGTTTACCGTGCACGTAAAACAATAACACAACAACAACATACCACAGGCTTAACCAGTACTTATAAATGAACACAGTGATGACAATATACTAAAAAGAATAAGCTGAATATTTGCAGACGATCTATGGCAACTGTTTGGGAAGGAACTATCATTTTCATTATAACCTCCTCTCAGTGGTAGTCAGCTTTTCTTCAACAGAAGCAATGAGACAACCAGTCATTAAAGTTGTTTCCCCTTTTAATAATAGCCATTGCTGCGGACGGTAAGATTTTTTTCCTACCAATCTGTCACAAATGAGGCTAGTAGGACGAACTACTTCCACTATTTCCTTCTCATATCAGCAGTAATGAACCATATATCATCTTATGTGTAAGGGACTTGTAAAAGAACTTTTCCAATGTAAGATGTATTTTTTCAACATCAAGACTAATGAACATAACTTTGTCCTAACGGAACGGCTCAGGGAATATAGCAATCAAATTCCCGTCCGTCTGTCTCTGTCCGTATGTTAGTACGCCCATTAACATTTTGTTGTCCACTCTGTAACTTGAATACACTTTGGACTATTTTCATTACACTTCACCAGTTATGTGTAGTCCATTTGCTCCAAAGTACAAACACAGTTCTGCTTAGTTCACAAAAACAGGACGAAACTCCCAGTAAATCTTCTAATGTCCTAAAATTTCTTATATAACAATACATAACAGAATACGAAAATCCTTATTTCTAAATGCTTTTATGAAATATTTTTCAATAGCAGTAATACAAAATTTGACCTTTTTACTGAAGGTTATCATATGATTGTCAAAACAACCTGAATGTAGCATAACCTCATTGTTACTACAGTTGTGGACGATTTTTAAATGAAGAAAGTGTCTCCAAGTAAGATACCATCTCCCAAGACCACAAACCATAAACCACAAAATACCACAAACATTGAACTACATGAGCGCTAAATTGGCAAGCCTTTCCTTTTAAAAGGAAACTTTATTTTACACTGACTTTTCACTTGTAGCATAAATTTTAAAAGCCTGAATTGATTTACAGATGAAATACAAATTGAATGGCAGCTGAAATTAAGGCACAAATAGACTGGCACTCCTATTCTCACGGTACGTACGATACAAGCAAGTCTGACCAAATAAGGAGGACCAACAATCCAACATACTATTTGTTGTTAAGCCCTCTAGTATTTCATCCAAACCTCAAGGCATTTTTGTGTTTTCTACCTTCTGGTGATTGTTATATTTTTTGAGTGCACAGTACTACCCCAAAGTGGTTAGGCAAAAATACCGACTCCATATTCTCACGGTATATGGATATTTGCCTCAAAGTTAGCAAATTAAATGCAAGCACAACTATCTCCTTATTTAAAGTGTTTAGTAAAACCATATGTCAATAAAACAAAACAAGAAGTAGCATGATCGTACAATTATTTTTTTTATCTTATTGCCACTTTTATCATCCTGGGGTGTTCCTTGTTACCACCTTTGGTGATTTTTCACTATGTATTGTATTGTATTGTATCTTCTAAATTCTGCCTTCATAGGCACACCTGGAGTACTCCAGTAAAATCTTCTTGAGTAAAGTATTTACACAGATAAGAGCCACGTACAATAAAAGTTCTATCCAAGGAATATTTACAAATAATCCACCACCATTTACATGTGTATATAAAATGTTCAAATTTAAAAAATGTCACTATAGCGTTTCCTCAAGTTGTTAAGGGTAATCATCTGTGCCTCGTTGAAAAGAATATGAGTACTCTATGTGCGGTTTGCTGCGCCATTTACTTTTCTCTTACGTTTCGGCACTAGTTGGAGTTTATTATATATGACTGCATGTAGTCTATAGATGAGCCTTCTGCTATGATAATGTAGAGAGTCCACAAGATGTCTGATCTCGCTCTTTGTGTTAATTTTGTTGTTTTGTATGTTGGCTTTAAGAAGTCACAGAGTCTTCAAAAAGAGACAGAACTGAAACCTTATGTGTTTTTATACATTGTATACCTGAAGCCTGAAAGACAATATAAAAATAAGATGACATGTGTGCCTGAGGGCTTTCATATAGCACTACCGCGAGAATATGATTGCCGTGAGAATATGGAGTTGGAGTATAAATGCAATAAATGGAAGACTTGTAATCTAGTCCAGCATGGGTACGTGTTCTTACCGGATCAAGCATGATCACCGGATCGGACTGGATCGGAGCGAAATTTAACCATTTATGGCTAGTTTATCATACTTTCTTCAGGGGCGGATCCAGAAATTTTGGAAAGGGGGTTCAAATTAGCTGAGGGGGGTTCGATTTTTGCAGTTTGACCAATTTTTCTTAAAATTCCCCATGAAAATGAAATAATTAAGGCTGAAGAGGCGGTTCGTTTGAACCCCCCGAGCCCCTTCTGGGTCCGCCACTGTTCTTTGCCTATTAATGTTTATATTTTGCATAATATAGTGTATCCAACAGATACATACTTTAATATGCGTGTTTGAAGGTTTCCTCATCCCATTTATGACTTGCTAACATGGTGTATCCAGCAGGTTTTATTTTTGCTCTAACTGCCTCAGTAACCTGTGCCCATAATCTATGTTTAGAACAAAAATTAAAAAAAAACAATCACATTATTTCATCTGACAATTGAACCGCGACGTGAGAAAACCAACAAAGTGGTTGTGCGCCCAGCGCAGACTCAGATCAGCATGTGCATCTGACAAGTCTGATCAGAATCTTTGCTAAGCGCTTAAAGGGTAGCTAAGGGTCTAAGCTACCTCCATGCGGACAGCGAAGACTCTGATCAGACTGGGGGATGCCCAGGCTGATCTGAGTCTGCGCTGGGCGCACAACCACTTTGTTGGTTTTCTCACGTCGCGGCTCAATTATTATTTTCATAGCCATTTAAACCACATTGTATTTCATAATGCATCTCTGTGAAATCATGTCAAACATGCAAACCCAACAGCAACAGTAAGTTCATTAAGTTCAAATCCTGCTGTAATATATATGTTGGAAACACTATCTTATGCAAAATATAAACATTAACTGTTATAACAGCCAAAGAAAGTATGATAAAACAGCTACAAATGGCAAAATTCGGGTCCGATCCTCTGATTATGTCCGATCCGGTGAATTTACCTACCAGTCCAGCACCAGACCTAAATCATTTCAGGAACAAAGTTTCTAATTGAGGTTCGGCACACATAAATCTTCCTCAGTGTGGGTTTTTCAAATGCCCTTAAAATCATTTGTGAATATCTGAAAATTATCACCACAGTGCTCTCAGGGGTCAGCCTAGAGCTTTCAGCCGGAGAAATTTTGCAACATTTTCTGGACTTTAGGGAGAAGTTTTGGTCCAAATTTTGGATTACCGTAATCGACCCATTTACCGCACCATGCGCTTAACTTTTTCAAAATTGCAACAAAAAGATGTGTTTAAAATGTATTTAATAACCGCACACTCAGAACAATGAAATGCAGGGTGACTGGAAAGATGCAACAAGGGTAGGACTGGAAATACTTTGTGGTTATACCTTTCATGAGTTTCCTGTTAATTATTGGGTTTTGTGAGAGTTTCAAAGAAAAAGCAGTGTGCACTTGTGCAGTTTGTCCGGAAATGGCCTTGATGTGCGGTTATAGGGGCATGTGCGGTAAATGGGTCGATTACGGTACCCTATAGTTATGTTCTGTATGCTTCCACTTCTCCCTCAGCTCAAAGTAGGGAGACTGTTTCTCCCAAATGGCCCCCTAGGCTGAGCGCTGGCTCTAGATAAAAAGGGGTAACAGAGAAAATTTATGAGTTATGTCTTAACATAGCATTTAATTATTAAAGAGACAAGAATGTGATCCACTGATTCGTGAAGTTGGCTCTTTTCTATCAGAATTTTGTATTGGTCAGTTTTTTTTATTTGTACGAAACAGAAATATTGGCTACTTTAAATCACATGATGCATTTGCATGTTCTTTGTTCGTATAGCGTGAAAATGCACCCGCACCTCAGTCATCGACAAAGCTCAGTCAAAATAGGATCTACAGTTTAAGTCAAATTTGAATACCGGTAATTTCAAATTTATATATATGAAAATTTTTTATTAGTTTTCATAGTTTTTTCTGTGTAAAAGCAAGTGACATACGCAAATTTTCAGGGATAATTTTCTATATTTCTCCATAAATACATATGTTGTGACCTCTCATTAAAACTGTCTCATCAAGAGGGTGGTAATGAGGGAACACAGCATATATATTTGTTGAGTACTAATGAAAATTTTCCCTGAATTATCTTAAAAACTCCACTATATGGACCTGTGTCATCAGTTTAAACTCAGCTCAGCTGAGCGCGAAATTTTCTCTGCTGATGAATATGAAAATGCCAACTAATGTTGGCATTTTCATAATCATAAGCAGAGAAAATCTCATACTCAGCCAAACTGAACAAGAAAACAACTGTACTTATCAGTAATTTATTATTTATCAGCAGGTAAAATTTCATGCTCAACTCAGCTGAGTATGAAAAAAGTTTTGTAACCTCGGGGCCAGGTTATTCTCATACAGTCAGTAGCACTTTTCAAATATTATTTCATATCAGATATAATGGAGACCAGTTGAACTTTGTCTAGTGTTGAAAAGAAGAGAAGAGCAGTCTGGAGTCGGAGCTGACAGTTCTCGTTGAAAGAATGGCGGGACAAAATAATTTCCCGTTCATCATCAATGTCGGCAACAGTATCATTGGTGTTACCATTCTGGCTATGCCATTCTGCTTCAAAGCAGTAAGTATCTTTTTACAATATGGAAGAGGCTCAGATCAGGTGAGTATTTGAGGATAATTCTAAGATAATTTGTGATATTTCTCCCTGAAAACATGTTGTGAGGCCTCATTTGAAATGTCTCGATGAGACAGTTCTAATGAGGGCTCACAACATACATTCTGATGGAGAAATGAAAAAATTATCTTTGAATTATTGACAAATACCTTAACTGGGCCTCTGAATAATGGTTTGTAATACTAAGATCCATTCTGGGATAATGTTAGCTTTGACATTATGCTGAATACTGACAGTGAGCAAATAAACTCTAATACTCATTTGAACTTTTTACAGTTTTTGCAATAAGCATTTTTTCTTAGCATTTTATTTCTAACAAAATTTTCCATGTAAATTTTTCAAATATACATAACAGATGTCTGTAATATACCATTGTTTCTTTCCTCCAAAACAACCAAAAAAATCTAGATCCGTCTTACAGAATAGATCTAGATTTGTTGGATCCGATTGTTTTGGAAGTAAAAGAAACATTTTATAACAGAATTAATATGATGGAGGGAACCCCCTCCTCCATATTGCCAAACGAATAATTATGATATGAGCAGGCTTACAAGTAGTCCTACTTTTTCCTACTTTTTCCTACTTTTCCTACTTTTTTGCCCTGTTCCTACTTTTTTCCTACTTTTTTCAAAAATATTCCTACTATTCCTACTTTTTGAATGAAAATGAAAATAAAAAATGTATATTTCAAAATATTTTAGTCTGTTGCAGAATGAAACATGCTACATGATATAAGGACTGATGGCATATTCTATTGATGAGATTCTTACAGTCTTTGAATATGCTACTGTTGATCTCTTATGCAGTGGTGCCTTTCTGGAAATTTGTTGAACATTTTGAACATGCATGTTGCTTAATGTGAAGGATGAGGCCCTCCCAAGGGTTTCGGGTAGCTGGGGAGAATGGCCATTTATTTTCAGGGAGCTGGGGAGACCTAGCAATTATTTTCAGGGAGCTAGGAAGCAAGCTCTTAATTTTGAGGCACTGGGGAGCACTGTCAGAATGTGATTTTCTAAATTGTTTTGGGCTTCTGGGGGGCGCAGCCCCCCAGACCCCCCATTTATACATGAAAAGATATCATTTTAGTCATTCTTTTTAAGCCAAAACAAACTTCCGATGCGCATTCAGACTTGCAAATGCTAGCATTTCGGGGGCTGACTAGAGATAGAAATGACTGCTTTTACTCATCTTGCAGTAGTTATGATTGTTAATCAATTTACAAAGTAAGGTGTTTTTAATCGTATACTCATTCTAATGCATGTTCCACAGAAAGACATTGGGACGCTGTCCATTCTACTCTGAAATTGAATTTCTGACTGCTCTCATTCCTTGTGCCCTGACAGATCACACTCAGGTCCTTCTATTTCATTTAAACTACCATTATATCTTGTTCAAAGCAACATTTTCATACAAGCATCTTACCACCTGGTTCTCTTTCTCTCTGGAACAACATTGAACAGTTCTTTCACTATGTTTTATGGTTTGTTTAAATGTTCAATTATTTGATTAATAAATAAAAAAAAATCAGGTTGACAGCAGCATGAACAGACAGATTTCAGAGCCTTATGAAATTAAACAGCCCTTATATCTTGTGACTGGAGTTTTTCTGAACTGTTCTGCAGCGTTTAAGTTAGTTAATATATACGAGATTTATTGGTAAGTTTGTATAAATAATTCCTACTTTTTATCACAAGATTCCTACTTTTTCCTACTTTTTTCATGAAATGATTCTTACTTTTTTCCTACTTTTTCATGAAAAGCCACTTGTAAGCCTGTATGAGCCACGACACGAGAAAACCAACAGTGTGGTTGTGCGCATTGCGCAGACTCAGATCGATCTGGGCATCCGCTCAGTCTGATCAGACTCTTTCCTAAGAGCGTAAAGGGTAGCTAAGGGTCTAAGCTACCTCCATGCGGACAGAGAAAACTCTGATCAGACTGGGCGGATGCACAGGCTGATCTTAGTTTGCGCTGGATGCACAACCACTTTGTTGGTTTTCTCGCGTCATGGCTCATATGATCATACAATATCTTATTTCAGTGTGGTATAATTTTGGGGTCACTGTTGCTACTCTTCTCCACATGGCTTACTCTTGTGTCATGCCACCTGCTGTTGAAGGCTGGGGTCACGTCCAGAAGAAGATCATATTCATTCCTTGGTAAGTGTCAATACTGTAATGATTTTGTGTAGCCTTGGACTCACAGAATTTGGGACATAGCTATTACTATGGTGGCGTTAGTTGCATTAATTTTATGGTGAGTTTACTGATTTAGCTTTGTTTAGTGACAATGCGCAGGCAGGCAAGACACTGCTTTTTTTCAGAATTCATGTGAATATTGAAACAGAAACATCTTAAGGTGACTGGATACACTTTCATGGGAAGCAACTCTACCATTTTCATTTTTGCTTCCCTTCTCAATGGGGATCAGCTGGTAACAGTTGACAGCCATCTGCAACGGCTTTTTATCTAGGGAAGCAAACAGCAGGGCCTGACAAATCCATTGTCCGGCTGCTGGGACAAGTTAAAATTTTTGCTGGGCAGGTAAAATATTTTCTTACTTGCCCAGAAAAATGTATAGGATATATAGGGAAAACCTAGGGATATCAGGGTTTTGTAGCAGAATTTGTGTACCGGACAAGTTGATCAAATTTTGATTTGTCAGCCCCTGAAACAGGAAATCTCAAAAAGTTGGCTTTCTTAGAAAAATGACAGAGAAACATGGTGATAAACCCATACAACTTAACTCAGACCAGATTATGTAATTTGGGTAGGTGTCGTTTTGCTCAGTCTTATCTCCCTGTATTTAAGGTTATTGCAATAATTTTGTGATAGTAGAGATGCTCACTCTTGCAGTGCTTTAGATAAGAAAGTGTGACAGGGATAATTGTCTCGCCTGTGAAGCAGAGGCGAGACTTATGTATTGCTTTTCCGGTGTCGGTGGCTGCGGCGTAAATTTTGTCGATAGGCGAGACACCTCATTCTGCGGAATTCTTGTTAACTCTAAATTTAGGGATACTTTTCCATATTTTCTATTGAAAATGTACGTTGTGACCCCAATTAGAACAGTCTCACTGAGACCATTCTAATGAGTGGTCACAACATGTTTTTTATTGAGAAATAAAAAAAAAAGATTTATCTCTGAACTATCCCTGTTATCCCTTTTTATCTGGAGCTCTGCTTTTGGTGCAGAAGGCAGAGCCTTTATGACAATGTATATGTGAATCATTTTGACCATATCATACATGCTCTTTATGTGCAATAGGCTGCTGTTGATTTCAGTAATTTTGAAATTAAAATCAGCCTATTACACATAAAGAGGGTGTTATGATTTATTTCTTTTCAGCCTATTACACACATGGTGCTATTGGAAAACTTATTGTAGAAATCGGGTGAGTCCTTTTTTTTTATTCTAGAAAACTCTCTTTCAGAATCACTTCGTTTGTTTTGTTTTATGTGAAAAGGTGCCTAATGGATGACTTGCGATTTGGCGTCCTTTTTAACAGTATTTCAGTCATATTAGGACAATGGGTGGGTGATAATGATAGGCTGTGTGCAGTGGAACCCCGTTCATGATTGAAAAGATTCCCGCCTCCAGCGGGTCTCAAACCCGGGACCGCTAAATCAGGAGGCAAGCGCTTAACCTATTGACCTACCAGTGCCATATGGCATGTGTGATCAGGGTAAACTAACATCAGCCTATGCATTTATGCAGTATAATCATAATCTTCAATTGTCAGGTATATATTATAATCTGTGACATTTGAAAACAGTGAAACGAGAAGGCTCTGATCAGTTTGTTCATGGTTTAAGTTTCTTTTTCACTGTAAGGTAATTGGGTACACCAGAGCTCTAGATAAGAGGGAGTATTTGATGATAATTAAGGATAATTTTACTTATTTCTCATTGAAACCATATGTTGTGACCCCTCATCTGAACCGTCTCGACGAGACGGTTCAGATGAGGGGTCACAACATATGTTTTTATGCAGAACTAACAAAAATTATCCCGAATTATCATCAAATACTCCTTCTTATCTAGAGCTCTGTACACTTTCAGGGGAAGCAACTGTGCCAAATGTTGTTATTTTTGCCTCTTTTCAATGAAGGTCAAGTCTGTAAGGAAAATATTTGCTCCAAGTTTTTGCCTTTAAGGCTTTGTCCTCCAGGAAAGCAAACAGGATGTAATGAAAGTTGTTCCCCTTTGTAAAACACTGGAAAACCATGGAGGTGTACCCATACACCTTAACAGTAATGTATGTCTATAGAAGAAATGTTTAAATCATGTGCTTATTTTGCATACATATTTCTTTACTAGAAGCTGGCTTCTTTAGAAACTAAAAACATAAACACACTACATTGAATTATGACTTTTTTTATCTGTCTAGAATGATTGGTCTGCAGCTGGGGACGCTAGTGGCTCAAGTTGTAATTATCGGTGATCTCGGTCCAGATATTGTCTCCAAAGCCACAGGCTTGCCAGTAAGTATAAAATTACTAATCCGCAAACATTTTTCCCCAGAATAATGATAGATTTTATCATTTCATCCATTCATCTGTTCATTGGTCTGTCCACCCATTTGTGGACTTTTACATCAAAGTTTTCTGATAAACCTTTTTGATGATTGCTCATAACTCTGTTATCACATGTCTAATTCTTACCATATTTTTTTCGTGATATTCATATAACATTCCTATATTGTTAGCCAAGCTGAAAGCATTTATGTACATGTAATTTTAAGATATATTGGGTTTAAACTTTGTCATTTATTCATGTTTGATAATAATTATGGGGTTTCAGAGCCCTAGATAAGAGGGGTATTTGATGATAATTGAGGGATAATTTTCTTTATTTCTCATTGAAACCATATGTTGTGACCCCTCATCTGAACCGTCTCATCGAGACGGTTCAGATGTGGGGTCACAACATATGTTTTTATCCAGCATTAACAAAAAATACCCCTAATTATCACCAAATACTCCCTTTTATCTAGGGCTCTGGTTTAAAGTTTGTCATTTATTCATGTTTAATTTGTTCCAACATTTGTTTGTTTCAGAATACAAATAACCTGCGTACAGGGTTGATCATCATCCTATGTTTATTTCTCGGTCTACCCCTGGGCTTGTTGAAGGATGTTAGAATGCTCAGCAAGACCAGTACTCTATGTATACTCTTCTATACTTTCTTTAGTTTTTATGTAAGTAAACATTCTTTATAATGATGCTAAATAACTTTTAAATACCAATTTCATATTTTCAAAACAAAAATTTCTATGAAGGCCAAACTATGAAGACCCTGATCAGACTGATCTTAACACTGAAGTACTTGAACAAACTATGTAGACCCAATTGAAACTGCTTCATAGTTCCACATTCAACCAATTTTTTTGTTTTTGACAGAGCAACCTATAGCAAAAAGTAATACATTTTAATTGGTTAAGGTGAATGGATACACTTACAGGGGAAGCAATGCTGCCATTTTACTTTTGTCCCCCTTCTCAGTGGGGTTCAACTATCAAGCCAAATCAGAAGTGATATAAAAAATTCCAGATTAAAGATGGTTTTTATGGTAGCTTTGAAATAATTTCTGTTTATTATCACCGCAAACATAGATTATGATCCCTTGGTATAACCACCTCCCAAGGTGGTTCTTATGGGCAAAAACCTAAGAAAAAATTGCACCAGAACTACCTTCAAACCCTCCCATATCTTAACGTGTATCTAGATGACTTTTAAACTGTTTCAGATAATAATAATGTCAATACCAAATCTAGTGAAGGGCCAATGGTATAGTAAGGTTGTTTTCTGGAGGATGGAGGGCTTTTTCCAGTGCTTGCCAATATTTTCTTTCGCATTTGGATGTCAGACGTAAGTGTTTCATACATACCATGCATTTAGGGTCCTAAGGACACTCACAAACAACAAAGACTGACAAGATTGTGCATGAGCACAGTCTTGTCAGTCTCTACTGTTTGCTCACCATGTATTGAGTCTCACTAATTTTCAGAGGACTGATGGTTGGTCTAGCCAGATTTCAATGGTTTAAGGCTAGACATTGTCTCATCTGTTTGCATATTTGCTTAAAACATTTTATGAGGAAGGTAGTCCTTATGCCATCTCACTGCATTTGATAGGAGGAGTTCTATTTGGGTTTGTCTTAAAATCAGAAGTTTAGCTATTGGAAAATGCCATTTGCTCATGATCGAGAAAAGTAGTCATAGAAAAAAGTTTTTAGTTTATCATGCACAGTGATATTGCACTTGGAAGCAGAAAATATGATGATGTTGCATATTGCATTGGCTACTAATGTTTTTTATAGGCTTTTAGCTGTTTGTAGAGTATGAAAAGACATACTCAGGTAATATTCAGTTTATTTCTTTCTAAAATATCTATCTATCATTTGAGAATCCATTTTATATTGCTGAATGCTCATCATTGTCAAACATGGTATGATATGATATTTTGAAAGCTGTGCTTTAATAATATGATTATCACACTATTCTTTGTAAGTGGGAGTAAAAGGATATGTATATTTTACCAGCATTGTAAGTCATTAAAATAGTCCAGACTGAATTTGGTGTACTTATATGTACTTGAATATCTAGTATAACTACTACAGCCAACCAAAGGAATCCATAAAATTGGCTGGTGTAGGGAGGTGACTGGTATGGAGCAATGGAAAAATATATAGTAAAACTGCACTTAAAGAATAAAATATTGACTGTGAAAGGGATTTGGCTATTGTTGGGATTAATTTTCATGAAATCCATGCTGTCCAATATATTAGGACACTTTAAGCACATTACAATTTATTGCTTTGGGCTTGGTCACCTTTAAACTTGGACTGTTAAAGGATAACTGTAAGTGTTGTTGAGATATGACCTTTCATGCAGGTCCAGTGATGTATAATACATTTGGACACTTTAAGCACATGACTAGTTATTGTTTTGGTCTCGATCCTTATTGATTTGAACAGTCCATTTGTCCTATCAAGGGTTGTTTTTTAAAGCTATTAGCAGAATGACAAACAGTCCAGAGCATGATCCAGTAGAAGCAGTCAGATATGTGTCTATATGTTTACACAAGTACTTCTGTTACATATCTTGTTTTTTTTTTTTATTTCAGACAAATGTTTATAGTGTATGATGCTCTAGCTGAACCTTCATTAAAGAGAATGAACAATATAGTGAGTTCAGCTGTAAATATGTGTGCTGTTGCCTATCTGCTGGTAAGATTTGTTTATACCATAGTTGAATTTAACTTTAAGACATACAGATACACCTTCATGTTTTTCTGCCATTTGAGCCGCAACACGAGAAAACCAACAAAGTGGTTGTGCTCCCAGCACAGACTCAGATCAGCCTGGGCAGCCGCCCAGTCAGATCAGATTTTTCACTAAGCACTTAAAGCGTAGCTAAGGTTCTTAACTACCTTCATGCGGACAGCAAAGACTCTGATCAGACTGGGCGGATGCCCAGGCTGATCTGAGTCTGCACTGGCCTCACAACCACTTTGTTTGTTTTCTCGTGTTGCGGCTCATTTATTCAATGGTACACAACTTTTGTCATGGTGACTTCCTGTTTGCTTGGCTGGCACACAAATGTGGGTCTACTCTCCCATCAAATGTGGGTCTACTCTTAAAAGACAGAATTCTAGAATTCTGTCCTTTAAGAGTAGACTCCCATTGTGAAGAAAATGTCAGATTTGCTGCCTGTGGATGTGTACCCATTCACTTAAAAAAAAAAGTCAAACAAACAGTGAGATGTGACATGACATATGCAAACATTACAGACTAGTATCAGTCTTTCCATTTACACGGACTACTTGCTAGGATTCCTAGATCATTGATGCAAACAGGTACACTTGGCTTTATGTACAATCTGCATTAAAGTTGCAGTCCAGCTATTGAGAAAACCATGTTAGTTTCTTTTGATATCAAGTTTATCAGACAATAGCCCAGCTCTGGGCCGGAAAATGCCCAGAAACAAGTTTCAATTTTCACGGCCCAGGCCTCACCTATTCCGCTACTGCTGGGTTTTTGCCGGTAAATGCTACCGGGGAATTTCTATACACTGATAAAATCATTATTTTTGAATCACTTAGGAAAAAACATTGGCGGTTGTGTTCTTTGGCCATTTTGGATCATGACTACCACCAGTTTTACCTTTTCTAAGAGACATTGGGCTAGCCTTGAAGCATTTTCCTCAAGAGGGGTGAAAAGAAATTGCGTTTCAACGGACATGTTGACAGGATATGTAAATGAGCTCGTGGAGGTCACGTGATGACGCCATCTGTTAAATGATAAAATCCAGTACCAGAATTGCAAAGACAGGCGTACTCCAGACAACCCAAGTTAAGCGACTAAGTTCTGGGTTTAAATGATGACAGAATATTTATACGACGACTGTTTGCGCCTTACAGACATCTTTGAATCTTGTTAAACATGAAACGTGTGTTATTATTCCGGTATCCTGTGCTGTTTGTATCAAAATGAGCATCCCCTGTCCGAGTGGTCGGTAAACTTAATTTTATAGCTCCACTGCAGAAACGCTTTTTAATTATACAAATTACATCGGAGGGGAGGGGGTGGGTGGGGGCGGGGGAAAGAAAGTAAGGAAGTGTCATATCCTAGGAAGTGTCATATCCTTATAATCGGCGGTTCTTAGATATTTTCTGTCTTCCACCCCCCCCCCCCCCCCCTCCCCTCAATACGCTACGCTTTACGCCTTCCTGACTGTGATTTTTGTTTTGTTTGTTTATTTTGTACTTTCTTCTTTTCTTTCTTTGTGTGTGTGTGGCGGAGAGGGGGGGTAAGGGGGGGTTCGGTTGTTTGATATCTGCTTCGCCTTACGTCTGCCTGACTATATTTCTATTTTTTTTTTTTTTTTTTGCGTAGAATAACAGTACATAGGAAATTTACCGATCAATGGTATGCTCCGACGTATCGATCAAAGAGAAAACTAGCAAGGACATTTACGTTGCCAAAAGAATGTGATGATGTCGAGGTTATTTTCTGCCACATATACCTACTACCCAAACTTTCACAACTGTCCGACGCATTAAATGTTTTTATATTAATTTCAATGAACCAAGAAATTATAAGATTTTTATTACCAGCTCGCTAACAGTAGTATTGCCTCGTCCGTCATCGGTATTTAAAACGGATTCGAAGAAAGTCAGTGGCTTCGGCGAAGTTTTATTTTCCATAGTTTCAATTGTTGAAATAATGTGAAATATACGCAGACGAGAACAAATCGCGCCATAGCAAAACACGTCTAACTGCAGGCCCAGACCAGTAAAATATTGGTTCTATAGTAGGTCCTGTCATTTGCAAAGAAAATGCGTATTTTCCCAAGAAATATTATATTTTTATATGCAGCTAATTTTAAAATCATACAGATAGTTTTAAGAATTTCAAAGAAGTACCGCATTTGTACATAATCACGGCTCCGATCGCAACATCTTAAGAAAACGTCCTCGCAGTTTGAAAATATCGCTGTTAACGCTTGAGCTCTTAAAAGATTCTTATTACGTAAGTTGCGCAGATATAAAATATTGTGATCGTTCTTTTGCAGTCTGATTACAGCATTTGTCTGAAGACTTTTTGCAATGTGTTTAAGCATAACAGCACGTGGTTTCTTTTAATCGCGTCCTCTCCCATGATAGTTGAAAGTATACAGGTCTGTCGGCAACTTCAAACACACAAAAGTTGTTTCATATGTTGTGAAGTGTTTAGGTTTACTTTTTTTACCAATGTTACGTCGTGACATGGACTAGAACTATTATAAAATTGATAGCTTAATCAAACAGCATTCCCTTTGTTTCTTGTGTGCGCGAACATTTATTAAAAGTGAAATTGTGTTCAGACATTCGTTGTCCGCATGGTAATTGAATATTCATTATGGTTGATTTTATTGCGGTACTTAGTTAAATCTAAAAAAGTGCTCAGCCTTGTCACAGAAGCACACTGACGCGTGCTTAAATGAAATTTGGACACCAGGTATAAAATAAATGCATATATAGGTATTGCAAACAATATTCACAGATGTATGTAATTGCGACACTCATATCTCCTAAGGTCTCGCTATGTTTTATAAGGTAGTGTATGGCCTGGTTGCTATTCCCGTTCCGTCATATTTCGAACAGCCCACCAGATATACTCGTCACATGCATCCTCTCTCTTACAGACAGATCCATACATCTGTCTGTTATTATCAGTATTCATTCTTTCCCATGACTATTGTACTATGGAACAGATTACCAGCTGATCTCGTCCAAGTTTCAGATCTTGACTCCTTTAAATTAGGAGTCAGTAAGATCAGTCATACCCTCCCCTAAACATAAATACTGTTTTTATCCTGATTTTAAACTCTTCTTAACACTAACCCTTTCATCTATATTTCACCTTTCTTTTATCTTTTTATTCTGCACTATCTCACTTTTTACTTCTTTTACTAACACACCATGCGTGGTGAAATCCAAATAATACCCGAATGGGGGTTGTGGATCATGTCAAGATATATAGATAGATAGGTACTGGGTTTTATATCCTTGCCATTTTTATCACCCAATGACGTCATCCGGTAACTGGGAAAATCCCAAGCAAACATGGCGGTCTTCGTAAACATTCTCACAGCTACGAAGGAAAAATCGCCAGTAAATATTAAATAAGACACATTGGGAAGGTCAGAAGAAGAAAAAGGCTGTTATTTATCACAAAGAAAACATAATATATTGATTAATGTACAGTTTACAATGTGCCAAAATGATTTTATCGGCATCTGAAATACCCACACTGAGGAAGACTTACAGGTGCTGGACCTAAATTAGAAACTTTGTTTCTGAAATAATTTCGGTCCAGAGCTGGACTAATCAGACAAGACCAGCCAGACAAGATCAGAAACAGAGTAAGAATGGCAAGGCTTGCCGAGCCAGTCCCACGTGTTTCTGGTCAAGCCAGGGTGATAAACTTGATATCAAAAGACACTGACATGGTTTACTGTTTATCATGCATCATAAGAAGATTTCAAGGCCTAAAGAGTGTCAAACAAATGAAAAACAAACACATGTTTGTTTGAACTTGCTGATGTCACATACACATAATGATGTAAGTTGAAGATATCATTTAACCAATCATATTTTATTATCACGACCAATGTCAGTATATAACCAATCTTCTTCAGAGATTGCTTCTGAATGCACTGGCTATTATTTTTCATGCAAGCACATTGGTAAAGTGACATGATATCTCGTTATGTTATTACCCCTGTTATCAGGTAGACTTGAGGGCTGGATTTGGATTTTGATTGTTTCAGTTCCTGGTCTTTGCATACTTTTTACTTTTGCAGTTATGTTATTACCCCTGTTATCAGGTGGACTTTTGCAGTGGATGCATGATAAAGTTTTCATGGATAAGCTAGTTGTACAAGTATAAATGAGCACATCATCCAGTATTAAAGAAGGAAGCCAGTTCTGAAATGATTAAAAATTAAAAGATTGTTGCCTTTATATGAAAAAAAATATTGTTTCTAAATTAAAAAGAAGTAGTGCAGAGTTCAAGTTAAGTTTTTTTTTATGAAAATTCTGAGATTTTTTCATTCTCCATGTATTGTGGCTCGTCATTAAAACTGCCTTTGTGAGGTAGTTCTAAAGACTGGCAAGGACATATGAATTTATGAAAAAAAAATATATCCCAGAATTGTCAGGAAAATACCAATTTACCTGGAGCTCTGTTTCCAGAGAAGCCCCAGTAGCTCAATAGACTAAGCACTGACCTGCTAAGCTAGTGCCTTAGGCTCGAATCTTGCTGGAAGCAAAAATCTTTTCAACTGTAATCTGGTTTCCATAACACACAACCTTTCATTATCACCATTCTATCAGCTTAATATGACCGAAATACTGAAAAAAATACTAAAACAACAATTTGTCTAGTCATCCAAAGGACCCAAAACTGTTCCTTTCAATTTCAGGTCGGATTCTTTGGCAATGTAGCATTCTGTGATATTGAAATCAGTGGTGATATCATCAATCATTTTCAACAGAACTCCATCTCAGATGGGATCAAACTTTGTTTTGTCTTCTCCATTGCTGTGTCCATTCCATTGATAGTGTTTCCATGTAGAGTGTCATTGTATAATTTGCTTTTTCCTCAGGTAAGTTGGGACCTAATGACTGAACCCAAATGAAATTGTATGTGTGTTTACGGTTTCCCGACCCTACCTAAGTTTCTGCCCTGGCCATAAAAATTTTAAGGTGAAAACTGAATAAACTTGGTCAGATACATTGAAAAAAGAATACATGTAAGTGTAATAAAAAATCCAAAAATCATATATAAAATGTCAGAAAAAAAATTACGCCAGCCCACCTTCCCTAATTTTTTTCTGTACTGAAACCGGAAGTACCCATATACAGGTATTTTCTTTTGGTCATAGAGCAGTGCTACACATAACACAGGTGCTTGAAGTTCTATGCTATGAAACATATTTCAATGCCGCTAAACATCTAGGCTATGAGCTATTTTGAAGAAATGGCCAGGTGTGCAAGCTTGTGTTCGACTCCATTACGGTCTCCAATTTCCGGTGTATCAACGTCGCACAGCAACGTCAACAGGTTCTATTACCGGAAAAATAAAGTGATTCTGCGGATAACGATCTTTTTAAATGTACAGCTTCCTACTCTGTCCTATCATCAAACAACAAAATCGCCGCTCAGACTGTACCCGTGTGCAAGCTAATCTGCATCTTTGTTGTTCGAAAAGTCAGTATATGTAGGCCTCAGTCAACATATGAAAATTTTACGCCAACGCTACTGCATAGTTTTGACGTTGACACGAATGTCATGACATCATTTTCATCATGTTTGTTTCAAGTTTTCACTCTTTAGAAACGTTCTGATCGAAATTAGAACAAAGCTTATATTGTAAATACGTGGAAAAGGTGATATACAAGGACATTGGGCATATCTAAAAGAGTAATTGACTGATTTCGCTGATATGTGAATTTCAAAGCGGACAAGCACATGCTCAACTTTGGGCCAGCACAGTAAACCGGAAACTGGACACCGTAATGGTGTCAAGATTATCTGGCAAATTTTTGAATTCAGGATTACATCTCAATAACCATAACTAAACAAATTTATCATGTTTATAGATACATTTTGAAACGATGTTTACAGGTCAGAACTTTGCTTTTGTTGGGGTGTTTCTAACTGGCAGTTTTAGCAGTAAAATAAATCGAGGCTTTTTTGCTTGCATACCTGGCCATTTCTTACGAAATGGCCTATAGACTGCGTCAAGTATAAAGGGTTTTTAGGGTATTTTTTGAGCATAGAACTGAATTCAAGTGCCTGTGCATATAAGAAGGGGTAAAAGGGATGATTTATTGATAACTTTCTATATATCTGAATAAAACATAATGTTGTGATCCTCTTATTAGAACCATCTTGTCATCTTGACGAGATGGTTCTAATGAGGGGTCACAACATATGTTTTCATTCATAAATGAAAAAAAAAATGTCTCAGAATTATCCTTAAAATTACACCTTATCTTGAGCTCTGTTAGACCCAATTATTTCATGGAATGTTAACAAATTAATGGTTTGTAAATTAGATTGCAAGTGTGAGAGAATAACATTCAACCACTTAACATATGAGCCGCGACACGACAAAACCAACAATGTGGTTGTGCGGCCAGTGCAGACTCAGATCAGCCTGGGCATCCGCCCAGTCTGATCAGAGCCTTCGCTGTCCGCATGGATGTAGCTTAGACCCTTAGCTACCCTTTGAGCATTTAACGAAGAGTCTGGTCAAACTAGGCGATTGCCCAGGCTAGTCTGAGTCTGCACTATGTGCACAACCACATTGTTGGTTTTGTCGTGTCGCGGCTCATATGTATTCGACTATAAGATGGGGGTATTTTCCCTCTTCAAAATGACCCCAAATATTTGAATCTGTCATATTTATTCTGCTGTAAGATGTTTTTGTACCCCATCCAAAACAGTCCCAAAATCTAGGTCTGTCTTATAAGATCCAAAACAATCCCAGAAATCTAGATCCATCTCATAAGATGGATCTAGATTTTTTTGGGTTGTTTGAGAAGGGAAAAAAAACCATCATGACTGAATAAATACATTAAAATTTGTAGTGGCCCTTGGTTGATTTTGACTACCTTTGCTTTGCATGGATCATTGACATTGATCTCCACCTCAACTGCTTCAAACATTAAACACTCTCAGACTTGTGTTTGAATCTTTCTCAAATGAGCCTCAACACGACAAAACCAACAAAATGGCACGCACCTGCCCAGTCTGATCAGTTGAATTAGGGTTGCTAAGGGTCTAAGCTACCTCCATGCCAACAGCGCAGGCTCTGGTTAGACTGGGTGACTGCCCACGCTGATCTGAGTCTTCGCTGGTTGCACATGCTACTTTGTTGGTTTTGTTGTGTCACGGCTCATATTTAGGAGAAATGCATAAGGAGCAGTCCGATCATTGGCTGCAGTGTTAGCTTTTATATATATAAAGAAAAACTTTTGGATGACGAAAGGACTTGACAAAGTATATACTCCAATAAGGAAGATGTCAGACAAGTTTATTGGAAAAAGAAATTGCTGAGATGTGCAATATAAATATTAGTTTTCTGGGCCCAGCTGTTCAAAGCATTGTTAGCTTGACAGAATCCTCAGTCATGAATTCATTCATTATCTCTTGTAGTACATAGAAAATCAAATGTGGTTATCTTTTTAACTCAAAAATATGGGGAAGGCTTTTGTAGAAAGCAGAGACACGCATGTTTGAGCTGTTTGAAGCCCTGGGGCAGAAGGTCGCTAGTTCCATTCCTCAGTGGGGTAGCCAGTCACTGAAAAACTATGTTAATCCATCACAGTGCTCCAGATAAGAAGGGATAACAGGGATAATATTCCATATTTTTCATAAAAACGGTATGTTGTGACCCATCATTAGAACCGTCTCAGCGAGACAGTTCTAATGAGGGGTCAGAACATATGTTTTTAGTATGTTGTGACCCATCATTAGAAGCGTCTCAGCAAGACAGCTCTAATGAGGGGTCAGAACATTTGTATTCGTTGAGAAATAAGAAACATTATCTCCAAATTATTTTCAGTACTTCTTCATATCTGGAGCTCTGTCATCAGCAAATGGGTATTTTGGCTATAGAAAACCTTTACCTTTTTAAAAGCCCTTCACTTTTTAGCTCACCTCAGCCAAAGACTCACAGTTGAACTTATAGTGCAGCCATGGTCCGTCATTCATCCGTTTTCTGTCCATAGTCTGTCGTCCACCATTTTCAAAGATCTTCTCCAAAACCAAAATTTCATATGAAGCCTCAAGTGGGATAGGGGAACGAAAGTTTGTTCTTGGGTCTGGGTCAAATGACTAAGATAACTGCCATGCCCATACATGTATATGGTAAAAACCCTTCAAATATCTTATTCTACAGAACCAAAGGGACATTGACCTTATAGCTAAATACCGGTATGTAGCATTGGAGACTCGGGGCCCATCATGGTTTGTTCAAAAGATGACGATAGGTTGACCATGACCTATTCATGGCAAGGTCAACTTTGGTATGTAAGGCTTTTATATGGGGGCCATATGGAGCCTCAGTGGGATGTGGAACCATTTTCAAAGATCTTCATTAAAACCACAATTTCTTGTAGAGCCTCAATGGGGTGGGGAATGAAAGTTTGTTCTTGGGGTCTGGGTCACATGACCAAGATGGCTGCCATACCCATATTTTGCCATATATGGTAAACTAAATGAATAGATGGAGACTTCACAATGAGTACTGGACATTCACAGCATGTGCATCGACAGTGAACACTTTTGTCGAGATTTGGTGTTTAGCTCTGCTCTATGACATTGTGCTGACAGGCAAGACACAGCATTCTGTGGAATTCTTGTTATGGTAAGCTTTCATCCCTGCCTGTTTTTGTTTAAATTGCTCTTCCAGCTTTGAATTAATCATGACCTGTGACATGGTAAGCTTGTCTGAGTACGCCTTACGAACAAAAGGCTCTGTACTGCTATTGTTGCGTGTGGTAAAGTTTACTGTTACAAGGACTCACATGGTGAAAACAGCTATGGTATTTTCAGTTCTCTCACCCCTTTTTCATCTTAAATATAGACTGTTCCATTAGTGAACATGGACAAGTCTGTTACTTAGAAATGGGTTAATGGCATGTTTGTTGCATTTCTATGAGGAAAACTTACAACCCTTAATATCTGAAATGGAATCTTCCATTGTCTGAAATTGAATCAGTCCATTATGGAGGAAAGGGGTAATGATACCCAATTTTGAAGAGAATCATTCATCCCTTGATATCAGAAATAGACTTTTCCATGTGGGCAAGTACATTATTTTACCCCTTAATATCTAAAATGGACTATTCCATCACTTGGACAAATCCATTATCTAGAAAGAATAGGGTAATGGTATGATTGCTAAAACCTTCACAGGAAATTTCACCCCCAAATATCTGAGATGGACTCTTCCATCTACAGGTTTGGACAAAGTCCATTATTGAAAAAAGGGGTAGGGCGCGTTTACACGAGCAAAGTTTCTATGACAAAGTAGGGTTGTCACAGAAAAATTTGCTCGTGTAAATGCCAAAATATGACAATGTTTCTTTGACAAATATATATGGTAAAGTTACTTCGATACATTAAATTTGTCCGTGTAAACGGATAACTTTGTTAAAGATTATGTAACAATGAACTTTGCTATAAGCGCGGAAAATGTGACAAAGATTTTGTTTCATTGCTGCAGGTAACTTTGACGAATAATATTTGGTCGTGTGAACACTGCAGCAAATATTTCATTGCCAAAGTTTATATGACAAAGATTCTATGGCACATTTTCTTTAACAAATAATTTGCTCCGTGTAAACGCAAAATGTTTGTCATACTTTCTTTGTTAAAGTTTCTGTGACATAGAAACTTTGCTCGTGTAAACGCGCCCGTACTTACTGATTTCTTTAACCCTTCAAGAGAAGAGTTTACCCCTTTAATATAAAATAGACTGATCCATTTTAAACTTGGAGGAGTCTAATATTAATTAAAGGGTGAGTTAACAAAAGGGTACTAACATAAGACACACAGAAGTTAATCCTTGTGATAAAAAAATTTGGCAGTGAACTTTGTTCAGGCTGTTACAAACTAAACTATAATTGATGCATTGTAAGATAATATCATTGCATAACCTATTGCATATATAAATACATTGAATATAGGTCTGAGCAAATAGTGCAAACCCAGATCACACTGCTCCTAAGGAGCAGTATGATCAGGGTCTGCACTGTTTGCCATTCTATCTGCATCTTATAGATGCATAACTTTATTGTAAAACCATACTGTTCCATTTTAAAGACAGTTTTGGAACCATTTTAGGTGCCTCAATGTTTAGAATATTTATGGTAGTCAGTATGACAACTAAATGATGGATGACTTGTGATTTTACATCCTTTTCAACAGTATTTCAGGTATATCAGGACGATGGGATTATGATAATGAAAGGCTGTGTGCAATGGAACCCCGTTTACGGTAGGAAAGATTCTCGCCTCAAGCGGGATTCGAACCCGGTCCGCTAGATCAGTAGGCCAGCGCTTAACCCACTGAGCTACCGGGGCTCCTAGTATGACAATGACTCTAAATATATGAGCGAGCACTATCAGGGTAGCCACAGTCAGACAAAAACATCTGGAAAATGGACTTTTTTTCCAGATTAGGAAAAAGTCAGGGACTGTTGTGGTTGGTCAAGGAAATTTGGAAAGAAATTGAAATGTCTGGGAAAAGTCAGGGAATTATTTGATTTTGGTTGGTTGATTTGATGCTTAACGTCCACGGTAAACAACTAAGGTCATGTCGGGACGGTCAGTTAACCTAACCACACTATTCCTGGGCAGGCTTAGACCTTCTAAGCGGTTAACCAGTACTAAGTGCACATACTTTCGCCAGTAACTGACAACTGCCCTTCTTGAATCACATGGAAGGAGAAACGAAAGGATGTGGTCAGGGAATTTGAGAAATAGTGGATATGATAGTGTTCAGAAAATATACTTATTCTGTTCAAGGGGAATGAATGTATTTTCTAGTGAGATAGTCCAGAAACAGCTCCTTCTTTATTGGGGGTTACTCTTAAAGGAAAGAATTTGCTCCCTTTGCATATCAGGCCCTTTTAGGCCTGTTGTTACAAAGAGAAATTAATTTTGTGAAATTCTGTTTGCTTCTCTGGGCAATGTTGCCCTTACAAAATGGGTTTCTACATTATTTCAGTCATATTGAGCCAATGGAAGGATGAGAATAAAATACTGTGCAATGCAACCTCATTTACAGTTGAAAAGATTTCCGCCTACTGGACGACTATCTTTACTGGTCAGCACTTAACCCACTAAGCTGCCTGGGCTCCTAATTTTCTATAGAAATAGTGAGGGGGAGTGTTTATTTCTGAGGGAACTTGTTGGAAGAAATACAGTACTTTGAGAACATGTTTTAAACCTTTTTTCAAACCTAATTTACCACATCAAAGATTTGAAAATTTAATGTGAATCCATTTTATCTTATTATGTGCTGATTAACCCTTTTTAGACTGGATACCTGTTTTAGGGACATATACATGTAGGTGCAAACAGTGCAGACTCATTTCAGGTGCCACAGAATGTGGTGTCTGATCAAGGTCCACGCTGTTAGCTTCACCAAAAGCTCCTACACCTAGAAATAAACTCTCCAAATAATAAGGATGGCCAAGAATTGGTTAATGGGCCATGAACTTCTTTTATCCTTCACGGAAAGCTGTCTCTGCTACATCCACCATTGTTGGATCATTCTATTTTGTCACCCATAAAGCTTAAAAAATGGACAGATGATGATTTCTCTTATCATTATAAGCAAGCTTTCATCCCTAAATATCTGAAATTGACTCCTCCATGTTTCATTTTTGGCAAATTCATATCTGTGAGAAGAGTTCATCACATGATTTCTCAAATTCAGCAAACTGTCAGCCCTAAACATTGGAAATAGAGCCTTCCAGATTTGAATTTAGGCAGTTCCATTTTACAGAAAAAGGGTCATAAATTCAAGATGAGCTATCTCCCCTTTATATATGAAAACAGCTGTTCCATCATAGTACATGGGCAGGTCCATTACTTAGAAAAGGGTTATAACATGATTGTTCTTATTTTTCAAAGACAGTTTTCACCCTAAAATATATGAAATCGACTCTTCCATCTTTGAATTTAGACCAGCCCATTATTGAATAAGGGGTACTAATAGCAATTTTCTGGTCTTTCCTTGTTAGCTGTTTCCCCTTGGTATCTAACTTTGACTGTTCCCTTATTGTATTGAGATCGTTCCATCTATAGAGAATGGTTATGATAATAGTTCTCTAATTTTCAGTGAAAGCTTTAACCCCAAAATATTATATTGACTCTTCCGTTCATGAGCTCAGACCAATCTATTGAAAAGGGTGATTACTAGAAAAAAGAAGCACAATGGCAGACATAAACTGGTCTTTGTTTGGCTGCATAGTATGTAATCAAACAGTGAGCTCTGTTCATTGTGGTCAGGCTCTCACTAAGATTATAACTGGAAGTTACTAACATAGCATGTGCCCTTTGAATAAATAATTATAGTCAGTGACCTAGATGGATGGATGGATGCCTTGTGATTTTACTTCCTTTTTAACTGCTGGGCCACATAGCGCATCTGACTTACAAGTCAGAGGTCCTGGGTTCGATATCCGATCTGGCCACAATCTTTCATTTCTCCTTCCTCTGATTCAAGAAGGGCAGTTGTCAGTTACTGGCAAAGGTATGTACATTAGGTACTGGTTAAGCGCTTAGGAGGTCTAAGTCTGCCCAGGAATAGTGTGGTTAGGTTTACTGACCATCCTGACATGACCATAGATGTTTACCATGGACTTAAAGCAACAAATCAATCAATTAACAGTATTTTAGTCATATCAGGTTGATGATGGGTGATAATGAATGGCTGTGTGCAATGGAAGCCCATTTACAATTGAAAAGATTCCTGCCTACAGCGGGGATTGAAACCAAGACCGCTAGATAAGCAGGCCAGCATTTAACCTACTGAGCTACTGGGGCCCCTCAGTATCCTAGAAATAGAACAGATTAGTTTTACAATGCAGCTATGATGCAGAATGTATTACAAACAGTGTAGACCCTGATCAGACTGGGGAGCAGTCTGATCTAGGTCTGCACTGTTTGCTCAGACTATGTGCCAAAATGTTTAAAAAATTTTATGATACTGTAAAAATTAGGACAGTCATGCCTGAGAAAACATAGTCTCTGTTCAGACTACTTTGAGGAGCATCTCATCTGGCTCTACGCTGTTAGCCATTTCACAAGCAACAAATTTGTCTGCAAATGCATGTTCAAGGCTAAGAGATCTTAACCCATTAATGCTCAGTGTCTCGTTAAAAGAACATAGGCAAACAGTGCAGTCCCAGATCAGAAGCCACAGAGTGAGGCTTCTGATCAGGGTCTACACTGCTTGCATAAAATTTACAGAAATTTCTACGAAAATGAGTATATCTCAACTTAATAGATCTCAGGACCTAGACTTTATCACAGTATGGGAGCAGCACGTTTGCGCGACTATACCTGAAAAATGCATATGTTTGCACGACTTTTTGTAGCATACATTTGCGTGACTTTTTTTCCAAAAATGTGCCTACATTTTGGAGACTTTAACCTAGGCACCCAAATAGGTTTGATAAGTGTGAAAGTTTCCACAATCAGTTCAGAGATATGTTGTTCTATCACTCACAACTATCTATACTCGAGGACTTCAAAAACGCCTCACTTGAAAGAAATTGAAATGCTGCATTTATTTCATCATCAGCTGAAATAAAGCTAACTGAGAAATAAAATTGCATACCTATATCAAATGCATGAGATAATTATCAGTACAATCTTAGAATTTTAACTGTTTAAATACAGGCAACAAAGATAAAAGGGTGTTCTAAAACGTGGGATTTTCACCAAACGATTATAACGCACCGTCCGAATGCTTATCGGAGTATAGCATGGTTCTGGTTCCCGTCTTTAGCTAAGATCAACAATTGCTGAATTAAAGCAAGGTAAACAAATACTCGCGGAATGCAAAAATGGCATTTTAAACATGGCACCAAAATGACAGCAATAAATTCACTCAAACAGTATTTTACGGCTCACAGTGGTCTACTTTAGAACCGCGTGTAGTTAAAATGCGAAGCTTAGAGTCCGTCAAGACTGGAATCAATGACGTTGACGTCATTTACTGCGCGGATAAACAGACGTTTGGTGCTGATATCAAAACATCCATTGATGTTGGCGGATGCGTAGATATTAAAACGTCAAATTATGTTATTTTCCAGAAAATCACTTTTTTGAGATCCCAGTTTGTGTGTTCCAGTTTTCAATTTAAGCTGTCTGACAGCAATGAAGTCATGACGACCTTAATTTTGTGTTTTAGCTGTAGGATATCTTTCATGGAAAAGCTGAGATTGACTTTGAGGGCTGTAACATGAGGAAGTTTGAAAGAAAATTAAGGGACAGTGACATTGACCAGTTAAGTGCAAAGGTCATCATGCATGACATAAGTTCCTTCAGTTTCTTTAATTTGATTAGTTTTACAATTTCTAATAAAACCTAGTCATATTGAATAACTTGAAATGTGGAATAACTAAAATACATCACATTTTTGGGTGAGGCGTTTTTAAGGTCCTGGAGTATATATTTGACTTCATGGGAAAACTTAAAGCTGTGCAGACAAGAACACATCTGAAAGTTCCCGCATCTCAAAATTGCAGAAAGGGAAGGAGAATGTCTTGATAATTTGAGAGAAATTCAACAAGAGTATATAAACGGTGAAACAGACAGACAGGAGTTTGTTAAAAAATGTCATTTAAAACCCAGCCTCTGACAAACATACATTGATTTCAACTGAACGAGATTGTGGCTTTTAATAAATTTTAACTGATTTCGCTCTAAGAAAATAACCTGTTCAAATCCCACTTCCACATCTACGCGGGACCAGAAGATAACCAATAAGATATGAGCCGCGACACGACAAAACCAACAATGTGGTTGTGCGCCCAGCACAGACTCCGATCAGCCTGGGCATCCGCCCAGTCTGATCAGAGTCTTCCCTGTCCGCATGATGGTAGCTTAGACCCTTAGCTACCCTTTGAGATTTAACAAAGAGTCTGATCAAACTGGGCAGATGCCCAGGCTGATCTGAGTATGCATTGGGCGCACAACCACATTGTTGGTTTTGTCGTGTCGCGGCTCATATATTTTCTCAACAGATTAAATATTTTATCTGGGGAACAGAAGGGGTACACTGTCATGTATGTGTTTTGTATGTCTTAGATTTACCTGTGGTAAGTTTACTGTTATAAGGAATCACATGGAAAAGTGTATATATGGTCAGTTTTTAGACCTTTTCATCTCAGATAGACTATTCCCACTATTGAACAAAGACAAGTCCATTAATTGCTTACAAAAGGGGTTCTGACATAATTTTTGTAATCTCACAAGGTAGACTTTCACCCCTAAAATATGAAATGAACTCTTCCATTATCTAAATTGGATGAGTCCATTATGAGATGAATCCATTATGATTAAAGGGGTAACAATATCAAATTTTCAAAGAGAAACATTCACCCCTAAATATCAGAAATAGACTCTTCCTGTAGGCAAGCATATTACACCCCTTGTTATCTGAAATGGAATATTCCATAAATTGGTCAAATCCATTATGAGAAAGAATAGGGGTCATCTTCAGATTGCAGAAATCTTTTACAGGAAACTTTACCCTCAAATATGAAATGGACTCTTCTATCCATTGATTTGGATCAGTCCATTATTGAATAAAGGGGTATTAACATCAATTCTTAAATCTTTCAAGATAACATTTTACCCTGAAAAATAAAATAGATTCTTCCGTTTTGAATTTGAACAAGTCCATTGTTTAACAAGGGTAAAGTGACATAAGGTATAACATAAAGGCACACAATAAGTGAAGGTCTATTGGAAAGGTGGTTAGTCTCATATAGGCCCAATTTCACGTCGCCGATAAACCGAGAATTAAGGTCTTTGGATGCTTATTTTCAAAGATAATCTTTGGAATGAATTTCACGTCGAAAAATTATTTTCCACTGTGAATAATAAAAAACCGGATTATTTTGAGCTTCCGAAAACGAAAGATTAAGGACTTAAAAACCTTGATTCTATAGGGAAAATGAATGACTATAATGATTTCATTAACATAACTGATATTCGTGATACACAATGAGCCGCGACATGACAAAACAAACAAACTGGTATGTGCATCCAGCGAAGACTCAGATCAGCCTGGGCATCCGCCCACTCTGATCCGAGTCTTGGTTGTGCGCTGAAAGGGTTGCTAAGGAGAAGACTCAGATCGGCCTGGGCATCCGCCCAGTCTGATCAGACTCAGAGTCTTCGTTGTCCGAATGGAGCTAGCTTAGATCCTTAGCTACCCTTTCAGCGCACAAGACTCTGATCAGAGTGGGCGAATGCCCAGGCTGATCTGAGTCGTCGCTTGATGCACATGCCACTTTTTTGGTTATTATCATGTCACGGTCCATTAATGTTTGAAAAAGCCCGAGAACTTATATGTTGTACTAAGAGGGTCAAAAGCACCGATACGGGTCGCCCCGTATTTTACGGGTCGATCCATAAATGCAAGTAGACCCGTAAAATACGGGTCAGCCCATATTTTTATTGGTCGATATTTGCGGGTAGATCCGTAAATATACGAGTCGACCCGTATCTGAAATACGGGTCGACCGTAAATTTACGAGTCGACCCGTTAAAATACGGGTGGACCCGTATTTCAAAAATACGGGTCGGCCCGTATCATACGGTGCTTTTGACCCTCTTGGTACACCATAAACTTAACCCTTTAGAATACTACGATGGTACACAATTCGTAGTGCAGTTTTGTTTCACACAGACAGAAGTGCGAAGGTTGGAGTGGCTCATAAGGTACCGGGTGGAGGACCTACAACATAACAGGGAAAATAATATCAAACCGATGGAACAATTTTTGTTACTATGAGGCAATCGGCAAAGGGTTGTTTTTAAACGGCACTTCCTATTAAGGTGCCTATCCTTTACTTTTTTATCCCCCCCCCCCCCCCCCCCCCCCCTCTCGCCGTGACCATGCCCTCTTCTGCCTGTCTTTCTGTCCGTCCGTTTGTCACACTTTACGGTATAGAATCAGCTCCTCCCATCTTTTTCTTACCTTGCGTACTTGTAATGGGCATGTGGAGTTTCGATGGAGTAAAATTTATTTTTTACGGAACTGTGGCCTATTATACTTACAACAACAGACGCGCGACTTTCTATACCTTCGTGTAGAAAAATGAAATGGGAAGTATATAGGCATCTACCGAAAACTTATTGATGCCTTTTTGCGGGACACACTAGCTGCAGACAACAAGTAAGAGATGCCTACTTTCAAAATAGCGAGCGCAGGCGGCCCCTACTCTACCTCCTCCTGAACCTCCCGGAGGAGGCGAGACATAAAAACACAAACAGGGAATGTCTTCATAATGGTGCTAGTTACCCTGCGCTAGCAAAGAACAATATGATCTGAGGCAGCCCTAGTTCTGCTGCGACATCTTGCTGCGCTATCAAAAAATCGTGTCTTTTGAAGTTGCTTCAATGCTGTTGCGCATTACATAACTTGTCATTTTTACATGATTTCGTACATGAAAGAATAGTCAGCTTGGCAAAACCATGGTTTTGCTGAATCATGTAGATTTTGCACACGTGAAATCGATTTAAACCATGGTTTTATAGGCAGTTTAGCGAAGCCGCCGCCGCAGTTTAAATCACCAAGAAATAATTCGTCGACGTGAAATTGGGCCATAGTGTATTACCAAATAGGTTGACAGCACAGGTAGGCAAATTGGCATTACCCCCATATTAGGGGAGCAACATGTAGAATTGCCTCTTGCTTAGAACTTAGATTTCCATTCAATTTATCCTTCTCTGGATCATTATTTAGCTCATCTGAGCTGAAGGTGCTGGTGAGCTAATAGGATATGGTATTTATCAGGTTATAAAACAGAAGTTGATCCTTCCATAATAACCACAAATATTTAAATCAGTCTTGTGTAGTTCACATTGTGGCAAAATACATGTACTCAGGTGAGCGATATTAGGCCCATTTGGGCTTCTTGTTAAGCCAAGTATGGAACAGTTTATGCATACATTTCAAATGTAACCTCAGTGATTAACAACACCATTAGTTGTGAACAACTGAGCCCTATCTCAGTAGGCACATGACGTCAAAATGACATCATACTGACATGGATGCGACGTCATTATGTCGCATCAGTGTCAATACAACAACGTTTTAACATCACCTGCCTGCTGGAATTTGTTATATAAACAGGCTGAGTGTTATGAATCCTCAGAGCTCCAGATTGAGGTATTTTATTTACATAATTCAGGCTGTTTGCCTGAAATATTTACAATTTACATCAAGTGCTGTTATTGTTCAAATGTTCAGGTTCTATGAAAGTTTTCTGTTTGCCTGAAATAGTTACTGTTGACATCAAATGTTTTTGCAAAGTATAAAAGTTTTGCAGTAGTAATGCTAAGTAGGTTTTGTGAAGTTTATTCTCCATGCAAACACAATATATGTAATTCTTAGATATAGACAGTGCAGAAAGTATAAACAGGACAGTGGATTAAGTAAACTTTATTTGTTCTTTGGCAGTCCAAAGCATCATTTAGAGAATCAGAAATTCAAATCATGCAAATATGTCTTCTAATGTTTAGTCATAAAAATTAGCTTTGCAGAAATGTCTCATCTTACAGTATACTTTCGAATGATATAACATTGTTAAATTGCAAACCTCGGTCCCCTCAAAATTAAATATGTACATAGCAGTTGCTTTATAACGCTACCCATTACGAGACAGATCTGGATATAACATGGTCATGTCTTGGTTCAAAAAATTTAGGATTTTGCAAAGAAATTACAGGAAAATGACCATTTAATAGTCATTTTCCTGTAATTTCTTTGTAAAATTGTCCCTTTCTAACAAGATTCACTAATGGCATGGTCCATTACTATGGGCCCAAAAAACAGCATTGTAAAGAGATTACACTGTATTGTTTTATTTTTAGAGACCCAAAGAAGATATACCAGGGAGCGGGAAGATCCCAGAATTCCATTTTCGAGTCATCACCATCTTTATTATAGTAGGCTCTATGGTGATAGGAATCATGGTGCCTAATGGTGAGTAAATGGGATATTGAATGATTTAAGAATAAATTATTGGTTTGAGAAAAGATATGTTTTGTTTCTGAGCATTTCATTTTCTATCACATAAGCAATAGGGAATACCAACATTATATTGACATACTATTATCACCTCTTAAAAACTATGAATGAATGGATGGATGACTGGGCATTTTTATATCCTTTTCAACAATATTTCACTCATATTAGGCTGACAGGTAGATGATTATGAAAAGCTCTGCAATGAAGTGCTGTTTAGATTTCAACTTTTACATAGCAATAAAGGAAAACATTAACATAGCATTACTCATAGTAAAAAAGAAATGTGACAAGAGGACAGAAGAGAAGATGCAGGCAGATGTAAAATGAGCCGCGCCACAAGAAAACCAACAAATTGGTGCATCAGCCCAGTCTGATCAGAGTCTTCACTGTCCACATGAAGGTAGCTTTGACCCTTAGCTACCCTTTAAGTGCTTAGGGAAGACTCTGATCAGACTGGGCTAATGTCCAGGCTGATCTGAGTCTGTGCTGGGCGCACAACCACTTTGTTGGTTTTCTTGTATCACGGCTCAATATCAATGTCATCTTTACAGTAAAAAATCGAAAAAATTAGGACATCTAAAATTGTTACAGTTATATATTGTCTTAAAAATGGAACAGTTAGATTTTACAATGCAGTATGATTCCAAAACATACTAATGGAATAGCAAACAGCCTAGACCCAGATCAGACTGCTCCTTTAGGAGTCTGGTCTGGGTCTGCACTGTTTGTTCAGACCTGTCTGTCCCAGTATTTAGATTTTTACGGTATTTCTTTGTTGGCATGAACAAGAGACACTTAACATCTTTTATCTTTTCTTTTTTAGTTGAGTTTGTCCTAGGTTTGAATGGGGCCACAATGGGGACCTTGATATGCTATATTTTCCCTGCCTTATTCTTTATCAATGTCATGGCCAGTTCATCAGATGGAAAGTGGACTGCAAAGGTATATATTCATGCCATAAGCCAGAAGCCCAGCTATGAAGACTTTTGTATGATAAATTGAAGGAAAGTAGAAGTATTTCTATCTGAAAATGTATGGTCTGACCCTTCTTTAGATCCGCCTTGCTAAGGCATTTTTTAATGACAGACCATAGCTTAAAGCTGAAATTATATTCCCTTATCAATGTTTGATATATTTCACTGATCCAGGGCAAAAAGGAAGTCTTGAAAGTTGTTCTCTGGCCAAAACTCATGATGTTACCATACAGTTAATAAGCTTGAATAGTGCAGTGTGGTTTCTATGTTTCAGATTAATCTTATGCCCCTATTCCACACAGACCACGAATCCCATGAATCGCCACTAACTGATAATTTTTAGGATTCGTAGTTGAATCGTAATCAGTTCGTGAAGTTCTCAGCTGAATCGTATATATTTGTAGTCAGTTCTTGCAATTCTTGAGCAATTGGGAATTCGTGGTAAAAATTTTGAGCTGTTCAAATGTTTGGCCAGGAACTCATAATTCATAACAAATTCATAGTGCATTCTTAGGCATCGTAACTGAATCGTAATCGATTCTGAGGCATTCTAAAGCATTCGTAGGTATTCTTAACTCATTCGGGGGTTCGTGAATTTGTGTTTTAATGCATTTGCACACAGTAAAGACTCCAACCAGTCTCTGGACGAATACAGTTTATCTTTCTAGCTGGCATATGACGTCAAAATGATGCCGTACTGACGTTGATGAGACGCCATGTGCCTGGAGGGTAGATACTTTATTTTGTGGCGATAAATTTGTTATGGTCCATACTTAATATGTGCGTACAGCTAAGGCTGTGATATTGGGGCCTTTTTATACCTATCTTGATAGAAAATCTCATGGATTTCCAAGAATAGTCACGCATTCATTTTTATCCGCAACGGATTTGTACATGCATTCAGCATATTCTTAACTGATTCGGAACTGATCCTTAACGTTCGTGCAGTATTTTCCAACAGATTCTTGTAAATCGTACTGAATTCTTGGCAATATTTGTGCGATTCCAGCCAAATCAAGTAGAATCCCACGAATATTCATAACACTATCGTAACTGAATCTTAGAGGGTCACGAATTGGACCAGAAAAATGACAGTTTCACAAATCCTAAAATTTATCAATTCATGGCAAATCGTGGGATTCGTGGTCTGTGTGGAATAGGGGCATTATATGTCAAGAAGATTTGACATTTTGTCTGGTAAAGTTCGGGAGATTTATTTTGTTCATTGTGTGGATACTCCAGTTTCATTTAAGTGACACCCTTGCACCAGGAAAAAAGAATGTATCTACATTGTATTTACTTTAGGTAAATGGATGCATTGACAAGGGAAGCAGCTCTGCCTTTTTCATTTTTGCCTCCCTAATTTTTAGAGGTCAACTCTTAAAGGAAAGAATTTGCTCCTCTACGAGCAAATTCTTTCTTTTAAGAGTAGACTCTATTGTGGAAGGACTATAGCATCCAGGAAAGCAACAGGAAGTCATGAAAGTTGTTCCCCTTTGTAAAACTGGGGAAAAACATGGGAGGTGTACCCATAAATCCTAATTACTAATTCAGGTACATATAATTTACAGTTGGTGCTAGTTTTTGGCCTGACCATTCTGATAGCAAGCACCTACACAACACTGAACACTCAAGAAAAGAAAGTAGAAGCGGTAAGATCTGAAGATATCCAAGTAACTATGAAACCAGCTGATACTATGAAACCTGCTGTAGAAAGTATAGAAAAGACAATTGAGAAGATAAAACCTCCTCTAGAAGAAACTAAAAAGGAAGGTAATGGTGCTTTAATAATTTCATGACAATCTTTGTTCCCATAAAGTGGATGGATAAACTGTCTAGCAAGTCATTTTTACCTCTCAGTAGGGATCAGCTGTCAAAGGAAATAATTTTCTAGAGCCAAGTCTTCCATATAAGAGGAAATCCCTTATCAACAGGGTTTAATTGTCCAGGAAAGCAAATAGGAGTTGTTTCCCTTGGGCTCATGGGTTCTGCTTTTTCTGAATTCCCAAATTATGCCATTACAGATTACTCCCCTATGATCTTAATTTAGGAAAAAATCCAGTTCGTGGATACCCATCACCTTGACTATACCCTGTAACATGCATATCCATATCAAGATATCTTACTGACAACATATATGAGCCGTGACACGACAAAACCAACAATGTGGTTGAGGGCCCAGCGCAGACTCAGATCAGCCTGGGCATCCACCCAGTCTGATCAGAATCTTCGCTAAGCGCTTAAAGCGTAGCTAAGGGTCACAGCTACCTTCATGCGGACAGCGAAGACTCTGATCAGACTGGGCGGATGTCCAGGCTGGTCTGAGTCTGCGCTGGGCGCACAACCACTTTGTTGGTTTTCTCGTGTCGCGGCTCATATCAAGATTTCTTACTGACAATATGTATTTGTTTCTGATGGGAAGCCATAAAATATGCTTATGTTGAGAAATTGTAGGCATGAAAGCATGAAACCTTTTAATAAGGTTGTATTCATATGTGTCATATTATTATTCCCATGTGCATGTTAAGGGCTATGGGTACACTCCCAAGTTTTTCTGCTATTTTGTCAAAGGGAGACAATTTTTGTATTTTCCTGTTTGCTTTTCTGGATGACAAGATCCTTCTGACAGGGATCTGCTCTTAAAGGAAAAAAATGCTCTATTGAAAAGGGAGAAAACCATGAAATGGTAGTTATTTCCCCTGAAAGTGTACCCATTTACCTTTAGTCATTATCCTTATATATTGGTACTATGTAATATGTATATGTAACAATGTATTCATACCCCCAGTCTGGGTGGAGTTTTGATAGTATATCTGTAGTAAATATTTTTAGTATATTTGTGGTAAATATTTTTGTATTTCATTCATAAAAACATTCTGTGGCCCATCAGTAGAAATGCTCTGCAGAGATGAGAAGCAGGAGGAGTGTGGTTTGAGGAACCATGAAATTTTTTATTGAAATGAAGCCATAGATAAGAATCACTATTTGATGGTGCAAAAATATCTGTTGTGAGGGGTATCAACATAATATGTTTTCTATAGCTTTAACAAAACTTACCCTAACCTTCACCAAACTCTCCCTCTTACCTGGAGAACTGGGAGACCAAACAGAAATTATTACAGTTATCACCTTAACCTTCACCTATCTGGACCTTTGATATCATATGTTTATTCTCCATATAGATGCTGGTGCAGGCCCTCCCCATGTTGTTGACTCTGAAAGGAAGGAACCTCCTAATCCTCAAGCCCCAGTTGAAAAGGTGGTATAACTATTTCATCTTACATTGTATTATAATTGTTTTCCCTCCCTTTCATTCTTGCCTTAATCCTTAAAGTGCTAAAAAAGCAGACAACAAAATTTATGTCTGCAAAATTAAAAAAATGTTCAGCCCAAGGTGTATCATACTGAGAATTCAAATGCTAAAGGGCAAACAGCGTAGGTCTAAATGAGGTGGCTCAATATGAGCCCCCTCATCTGGATCTAGGCTGTATGCAAATTCTAGGATTTTCGTTTGTGGCACTTGAAATGTTAAAAGTATATCATTGCTTCCTTTACTCTTGTCAGAAGTGCATGTGTCATAGTCCAGTTCTCTCTAACTGTAGATCACTTAATATCTTAGAGTTTAATTTTTGCTGATATTTGCAATATTGTTAGCTTGTCAAACGAAAACAAGGACAAATGAGCGGCTACACTAGAAAACCAACAAAGTGGTTTTGCGCCAAGCAAAGACTCATATCAGTCTGGGCATCTGCCCAGTCTGATGATGATCAGAGTCTTCACTTTCTGCTTAAAGGGTAGCTAAGGGTCTAAGCTAGCTCCATGCGGGCTGCGAAACCCTGATCAGACTGGGTGGATGCCCAGGCTGATCTGAGTCTTAGCTGGGTGCACATACCACTTTGTTGGTTTTGTCGTGTCATGGCTCAAATATTTAATCCTGGTTAAACATAAAAACAAGTACTAAATAGATACATTACATCCTGTTGAACTGTCAGAGGGATGTCATTTTGAAACATATGTGAACACCATAGGGTGAGACCAGCCTGCATATTTGCACAGTCTGATCAGACTCTTGGCTATTCTCAAACATCATGTCTGGTCCATGAAGATTCTATAGGCACAAAATGAAGATTGTAGCTTCACTGCAGGGATCCACAGACTGGTTTGAGTCTTGGCTTTTGCTATATGCTGGGCTATATGCTAAGCCACCTTTTTGTATGATGCTGCTCCATTATAATAATTACTGGCCTGATTGAAAGCCCAAAGAAATTAGTTTACTTCGTAAGCATTGGTGACATATGTTCCATTCAGTGTTGAAGTTTTGGTAGAAAGTTGTTTTATACGACTGGCTTGTGTTTTGTGACTGGTCTTATTATTTAGATTATGGTAGGGCACCTGACTCATAAGTCAGAGGTCCTGGGTTCGAAACCCGGTCTGGCCACATACTTTTGTTTCTCCTTCCGCTGATTCAAGAAGGGCAGTTGTCAGTTACTAGCGAAAGTATGTGCACTTAGTACTGGTTAACCGCTTAGGAGGTCTAAGCCTGCCCAGGAATAGTGTGGTTAGGTTAACTGACCATCCCGACATGACCATAGCTGTTTACCGAGGACGTTAAGCATCAAATCAATCAATTTTTCATCATTTTTACCAAGGAAAACAGTTTCTCTGACTTCCTGTTTGCTTCCCAGGATGACTTATTCCTTCCAGACTGGGTCTACTATTAAAGGAAAGAATTTTCTCCTTTGGAGCAAGTTCTTTCCTTTAAGAGGTGACCCCCATTGAGAAGGGAGACAAAAATATAAGAGTCTCTTTCCCTTAAAGTGTACCCATTTACCTGTCATCCCCTTGTCTACACTTCAGATATGGTGTCTATTTCATGCCATTTCTTTTTCTTATTCACATCTATAGACTGACAAAGAAGAAAGACCAAATGATATTCTAGAGAAAATAGACAAGAAAGACGATAAAGTAGTTAGTGAAGATAAGAAAGATAAAGATACAGCAATTGACAAAGACAAAGGAGGTGATGTAGATAAGAGAGACACCGCCAAAGAAAAGCGGGATGCAGAAAAGATTGGAGTGGACAGTGAGAAAGTGGTAAAGGTTATAGAAGAAAAAAAAGATAAGAAAGCTACCAAAGACAAAGGGGATAACGAACAACTGGCTGAAAAAGGTATTGTAACATAATATAAAGTGGTTCAGAGGCTGATCACATGTAGCATAGGTTATGACTTTAAGTCTTAAGGTTGCATATCTGATGACATAACATCTTAAAGGTGCATAGTTTTGAGTCACCTGTAAGAATGTACAGGAAGAGATATTGCACTACCCCCTGTGTCTGCCGCGGCAGCGACAGTGTTAGCAATATGTTAAAATTTTATGTTAAAGTTTTATATGATGGGGAAGGCGCTGTCAGGCGAGCTATCCTGTACCGCGGACAGGTCTTGTTTGAAGTAATAACATCAATCCAAATTTGACGTCAAGTTTACTAAAATGACAGAACCTTCAGCTCAAATTTTCATTATATAATAAAATAATTGGTGACTTTTTTTTCGAGGAATATGATGTGTTATTAAACAGTAAACAATTCATATTGACCTCCACTTCCACTTCATGTCAGTCAGTATGAAGTTAACTGTTCAATAACACCTCATGTCCACTTCAACAAAGGTAAATAATTGTATAAAGTCTAAAATATGAGTATCAGAAATATCAAAAGAGTTGAGATTTGAGTTTTCAAGACAGTATGAGAGTCTCATCAATTCTGTTTTGGTGTGGAATACCAGCAGGAGGCAAAGGTTGCTGACATTTTTTTGTCTCACCTGTGACTAGCAGAAGCAAGACATACGTATTTTCCCGTGGGTGGGTCGGTGGTGTCACCTTTTGTTGAATTTTCAGGCTTTGTATTATGACAATGGACGAACCGGCGAGACACCACATTCTGCAGAATTCTTGTTTCACCAAAAAGAGCATAAAATTAAGTGCTGTTACAAGAACAACAACTAAAATATCTTGACAAATAGTCTTAAGATATTCTTTATGCTGTAAAGCCTGTTTCTGGTCTTTTTTTTTTTTTTCAACCCCAAAAGATTGTATATTAAAATTACTGTTGTTTTATATATTGTGCAACAGTATTCAACTATCAGCATGTGTGCCGTAAAATTTCAGTCACAGTTACTGAAGGTTTTAGGGCACATGTGAAATAAATGAACAATTTGAGCAGTGACGGAAAATGTTTAGCGGTTTTGGGCTCCCTGCTGTGACTGATATTTTTAGTGAACATATGTGTGCTCTTGACAGTATAATTGTTATAAAAATCTCAAATAGTGGATGTAGTAGCCCCCAAATCTGTCCAAAAGTCCTGGGAAGTATTAAACACTTGCAAAATATTTCATTCTGTAATTTAACAACAAAATATTTCACACAGGAATTGGTTTTAAACTCTAGGAAAATATATCCATTTTCCTGTGGGGATGTACTTGTATGTCCACTTAGTTTTTTTTAAGAGAAAACACTTTATTTTGACCAAATTTTACAGAAAAGAAGCAGGAAGAGATATTAGGTAAACTAGTAGAGCAACAAGAGGAACAACAGAAGCTGATACAAGAGCAGAAGCAAATACTGGAGGAATTGAAACAACACAAGGAAGAACATATTGTAAGTGCCCACAGTAGTATTTTGAGACTTACCCATTGCATTCTGGGTATTTTTTGTCGTCTGCTGAAGTTGTCATCTGCATCAAAAATCAAGAATATTTTTACTATATTGGTCTAACCAATTCTTGTAGAAATGATGTCTAGGCAGCAAACAGTTTGGATCTCAGATGAGGCCCCACGTTTGTGGGGCCTGATCTGGATCTAGACTGTTTGCCCAGTTACCCCTAAAGGGGTATCCCGAATGGAATGGGTTAATAACTTAACTCACTGTATCTTGGGCACTTGGTATGAAAGTCTGAGCCTATCCCTCTCATTAGGCTGCCTTTAACCTTCCCTGATTCAGACAAGGTACCCATTTACAGCTGGGTTGAGAAGAGTTTGTCAGTCAATGACTGGCCTATTGGGGATTTGAACCTGTGACCTGCACCATAGCTGAGTTCCTCTAACTACTCAACCAGCCAGCTGGAGCTTTTGATTTCATGTAAAAATTGTTTGTATGATAGGAGCTCATCCATGCATGTTTTTTTCCCTCAAACTTCAAAGTTCAGGGTGCATATTGGTTCGGGTCCATCTGTCCATCCATCCATCCTTCTGTCTGTCCATTACAGCATAGCTTAGGAATAGTTGGAGGCAGAAAACGCAAGAAAAATAATATTACATATAATTTTATATTACCGTATCTGTCCGGCTTGTCCATGCGGAGTCCTAACCAATTTTTAATGTGGGAACAGAATAGAACAGAATATAAAGTCTGTTATGAACAACCTTGTGAACAAAATACATGAAGAACCTCTTGAGCTAGGGTTGTGATATTTGGCATACTGTTTTGACGTAAAGCAAAGAAAACCTTATTAACGTTTGAGCCAATCCTGTAAATTTTTGACTGACCCCATTATCGACTTAGGCACTATCGTCAGAATCAGTCTGTTACACTCTAGAAGTTCATGAGTCAGAAGCTCAGTGCATCTGTCCATTAAGGAATGGAGGCAGTATCTTGAAATTTTATATGCAGAACATATATGAAAAATGAGTGGGTAATTATTTTTTGTTGCCAAGTTGTGACAGTTTTTTAACCTGGGAACAGAAGATAAAGTCTGTTACGAACAGCCTTGTGAACAAAATACCTGAAGAACTGGTTTAGCTAGGGCCATGATATTTGGATACTGTTTTGACATAAAGCAAGGATGATCTGATTAACTTTTGAGCCAATTCTGTAAATTTTTGACTCAATTATGCCTTTTTTCGGAATCAACCTTGTGAAAAAATATCTTAAGAAGCACTTGAGCCAGGGTTGTGATATTTGGCATACTGTTTTGACATAAAGCAAGGATGACCTAATTAAAGGCCCCATTGCTCTATTAGCATGAAATATTTTATCATGAGGTATCGCTGCAAACTTCGCACTACAGTTTCGCCATTGATTATTATCGTGATTGGCCGGCTTTGAAAAATCAAAACGTCCTTGAATTTACCATAAAATAGATTTGAAAAAAATAACTGGGTCATTTTAGTTGCCAACCAAAATGACCTACTTTCTATTTCACAAGCTTTATTTCATGATAAAAATATAATGTACAGGCGGTAAAAATATAAGGTACAGGAGTTTAACAGGTGATAAAAATACAATGCACAACAAAATTAGGCAAGGATCCCATTGATTGTGCCGCTATTGCATTATTGCGTCGCTTAACGGGGAACCAGAGACGAAACCCGTATTTTATGGAGAGACTTATCATTTTTAGCTCACCTGAGCCGAAGGCTCACAGTTGAGCTTATAGTATAGGCAGGCATCCGTCGTCCGTCGTCCATCCGTCCGTCAACATTTTCAAACGACATCTCCTCTGAAACTACAAGGCCCATTGTTACCAAATTTCATATATAGCATCTATAGGCAGGGGGAACCAATAATACTGTTTTTTATGCAAATCGCTTCAGAACTTTGGTTGCTATGGCAACTTAAGTTTCCATTGACTTGTATGGGAAAAATTGAAAATTTGCATTTATTGCTATTTCTCTGCAGATAATTTGATAAATCTTTTACAGAAATGTTCCTTGAGTAGTTCTCTATCAGCCACATGAAATTTATATTAATTGCACAATTTGGCTGGTTGCCATGGCAACCGACTGGTTAAAAATAGAAAAAATATTCAAAAATCATCTCCTCAGAAACTATGCAACCAAAAAAGCTCAAACTTCACAGAAAGGATCTTGGTACTACCCTCTATAAAAAAATGTTTTTCGTGGCAATTGCTCCAGCAGTTTGGTTGCTATGGCAACTTAAAGTTGCCTTTGACTTATAATGGGAAAATGGAAAATTTGCATTTATTGCTATGTCACTGCAGATATTTTGACAAAACTTTTATAGAAATGTTCATTGAGTAGCCATATCAAATTTATGCAAATTGAGCTATTTGGCTGATTGTCATTGCAACCAAATGGTTAAAAATAGAAAAAATTTAAAATATCATTTTTGCAGAAACTGTGGCCGGTAAAGCTCAAACTTCACAGAAACGATCTTAGTACTAGCCTCTATAGAATTGCTGTTTTTCATGGCAATTGCTTCAGCAGTTAGGTTGCTATGGCAACTTATAGTTTCCATTGACCTATAATGGGAAAAATGGAAATCGGCAATTTTTGCTATCTCACTGCAGTTATTGGGATTTTTTTCCTACAGAAATGTTTCTTGAGTAGTCCTCTATGATTCATATTCATATTAATTTTGTCCAAATCACCGAATTTGATTAGTTGCCATGATGGCAACATAAAGGAAATTTCTTTTGAAAAAATATTCAAAAATCTTTCCTCAAAAACTGTATATTTGGATGAAGCTGATTCTTTGCATACATGTTCATGACATTAGCCACTACATAAATATTGTTTTCTATTATTGTTGCCCACGTGGTTTCATTGCTATGGCATTTTAAAGTTTCCATAGACTAACAACTTAGTCAAAGTTGAAATTAGGCCACATTGTACAATTTACTTTATAGAGTTACCTACCCTTGAGTGCTGAGGATGAATGGACTCAGGTGAGCTACAGGACCAATGGTCCTCTGGTTTAAAAATACCTTGTTCCTTCTTTTTTGCCAGTTATATGCTACAAAAAAAGCACATCAACCGACATATTTTCATCAATTCTGAAGGCTGTACAAGTTTCATAATGATTTGTAATTTGACGATTTTTACCTTTGATAGGACTATGGAGACTTTAACTTTTGAGCCAGTTCTGTATAAAATTTTTAATGAATTATGCCTTTTTTTCGGACTTATGCTTTTTTCTCAGAATCAGTCTTGTGAACAAAATATCTGAAGAACCACTTGAGCTAGGGTCATGGTATTTGTAACTAAGGTGCAGTTGACCTTATTAACTTTTGAGGAAAATATTTTTATTAGTTATTGGTTTTTTAATACAGGTGACCTGTCCCTGTTAGGGTCAGCCATATGGTGGGGGGGGGGGGCCATAGTGTTTTACAAACACATTTTCTAGCTCGGATTACAGCCAGCTCTTGATAGTTCATTTCAAACTACTCTGAGATAATTTATACTGAGATACAAGTAGTTTGAGATATCAGGAGTTGAGATGTAAAGAAAAGTAGGAAATTTGTTCATATTATTAGCTCACCTGTCAAGGTGAGCTTATAGTATAGCCTTGGTCTGTCGTCCGTCGTCGTCGGCGTCCACACTTTTAAACATCTTCTTCTCAGAAACCACTGGGCGGATTGAAGCCAAATTTCATATGGAGCCTTAACAGGATGGGGGAACGAAAGCTTATATATTTGGCCCAGGTCACATGACCAAGATGGCCGCCATGCCCATATATGGTAAAAACCTTTAAAAATCTTCTTCTCCAGAACCACTGGGCCGATTGCCTTGAAACTTGGTATGTAGCATCTTGGACTCTAGTACTACAAAGTTTATATAAATCATGACCTTGGGTTGACCTTGACCTATTTTTTGGCAAGGTCAAATTTGGTCCCTTAGGCTTTTGAATGGGAAAATCTGAAAAAGTGCATTTTTCTGTTGCTTTTGTGCTCTGTGATATGGATATGTAGTCAATTTCAACTCCTATGGATATTAGAGGTCAAGATCATTTAGTGACCTTGACCAAAGGTCATTTGTCCATTGAGTGTCAACATTTTCAAACATCTTCTCCTCCGAAACCATTGGGCCGATTGAAGCCAAATTGCTTATAGAGTCTTTACAGGATGGGGGAACAATAGTTTATATAATTGGCCCAGGTCACATGACCAAGATGGCTGCCATGCCCATATATGGCAAAAACCTTTAAAAATCTTCTTCTCCAGAACCACTGGCCCGATTGCCTTGAAACTTGGTATGTAGCATCTTGTACTCCAGTACTACAAAATTTATATAAATGATGACCTTGGGTTGACCTTGACCTATTTTATGGCCAGGTCAAATTTGGTCCCTTAGGCTTTTGAATGGGAAAATCTGAAAAAGTGCATTTTTCTGTTGCTTTTGTGCTCTGTGATATGGAAATGTAGTCAATTTCCACACCTATGGATATGAGAGGTCAAGGTCATTTAGTGGCCTTGATCAAAGGTCATTTGGCCATTGGTTGTCATCATTTTCAAACATCTTCTCCTCAGAAACCACTGAGCCGATTGAAGCCAAATTTCATATAAAGACTTAACAGGATGTGGGAACGATAGTTTATTCATTTGGCCTAGGTCACATGACCAAGATGGCCGCCATGCTCATATATGGTAAAAACCTTAAAAAATCTTCTTCTCCAGAACCACTGGCCCGATTGCCTTGAAACTTGGTATGTAGCATCTTTGACCTTAGCTTGACCTTGACCTGTTTTATGGCAAGTTCAAATTTGGTTGTCATCCGTTGTCAACATTTTCAAAGGACTTCTCCTCAGAATGATGACCTTAGCTTGACCTTGACCTGTTTTATGGCAAGTTCAAATTTGGTCCCTCAGGCTTATGAATGGGAAAAGCTGAAAAAGTGCATTTTTCTGTTGGTATTGTTCCCAGTCATCGTCAACCCCTACGAATTCTAGAGGTCAAGGTCTGTGTCATCGTCATCCGTTGTCAACATTTTCAAAGGACTTCTCCTCAGAAATCACTGGGCTGATTGAAGCCAAATTTCATATAGAGCCTTAACAGTATAAAGAAACAAATGTTTATATATTTGACCCAGATCACATGACCAAGATGGCCACCATGCCCATATATGGTAAAAAAAACTTAAAAATTCTTATTCTCAAGAACCACTGGGCCGATTGCTTTGAAACTTGGTATGTAGCATCAAGGACTCTAGTACTATGAAGTTTATATAAATGATGACCTTAGGTTGACCTTGACCTATTTTATGGCAAGATCAAATTTGGTCCCTTAGGCTTTTGAATGGGAAAAGATGAGAAAGTGCAGTTTTCTGTTGCGATTGAGCTCTGTGATATGGAAATGCAGTCAACTTCAACCTCTATAAATACTAGAGGTCAAGGTCATTTAGTGATTTTATAGAAGTGGCCATGGTGGAACAGTTTGCACACTCACTATCCAATCCTATAGAATTGCAGCCTGTTTATTAGCCTGCCTGAACCGAAAGCTTTCATTTTGGCCACTTGACCTGAGCATATACTGGCAGGTGAGCGATCGTTGCCCTTGGGCGACTTGTTTTCTTTGAGGGTGCTATGGGATATCAGTGATTGAGATAAATAGAATCCATCATTGGGGCCCAGTGAGGAACTTAAGGGTGTACTGTTCAAGTGGGAAACAAGGCTCTGCTGAGTTTCCCACTTGAACGGTTGATCTGAGGGTTGGGATCCCTATCCCCACTGGACACCAATGGTTGATCTTTTTTCTCACCATCCCATATTAAAAAGATAATTTGGCTGACTGTTTGCTTCTACCTTATAACAAGCTATTCTGACGTCATTGAATGAGTAACTTAGAGAGTGACATCATAAATCTTATTATCTAACATATTCACCTCAGATAGGAAATCAAACAAAGCCAAAGGGACTGTACAATAGCTGGTAAGGTAGGAGAAGATTTTTCTAAATCTTGTCTGGGAAGCCATTGAGCAAAGAAATTTGAATGAATACACATATAGCTTATCCCTCATGGCTAGAGATGTGGGATAAGATTTGCTGCTGTTTTGTAAGCACACTGTTGACTCTATCCTGTACACTGTGGTAGGTGAGAAAATTGGAGTCAACTGTATGGCTAAATGAAGGCAATTACTTTCTGTCTTATACATTTCAGGAAAAAGACAAAAAAGAAGCATCTGAAAATAAAGACAAGCAGAATGCTTTGAAGTTTGGACAAGAGCCTCTGCAGAATCAGCAGTTGGGTGGTCAGCAGTTGCAGAATCAGCAGCTAGGCATAGAACCTGCTGCCCAGGGTCAGCAAGTGGTAATGAATCAGCCAGATCAACCAGTAGGAGTCCAGCAAGGCATGCCCAATCAGCAACAGGGTGGTCAGCAATTGTTGCAAGATCAACAGTTTGGGGGACAACAGCCAGTCCAAAATCAACAAGATGGTGCACATCAGATTTTACAAAATCAGCAGTTAGTTGGGCAGCAGCCATTACAAAATCAACAGCTAGGTGGACAGCAACCATTGCAGAATCAGCAGCTTGGAGGTTTTCAGCAAGTACAAAATCAACAGCTTGGTGGACAACAGCTGGCTGGACAGTTACAAAATCAGCAAGTAGGCAATCAGCCAGTTTTGCAACAGCAACCTGGACAACAGCAGTTGCAAAATCAGCAAGTAGGTAATCAGCCAGTTTTGCAACAGCAAGCTGTCCAGCAGCCATTGCAAAATCAGCAAGTAGGCAATCAGCCAGTTTTGCAACAGCAAGCTGGACAGCAGCTATTGCAAAATCAGCAGCTAGGTGGCCAACAGCAGTTGCAAAACCAACCACTGGGAGGACAGCAGCAAGTTCAGAATCAGCCTGCTGTTCAGCAGCAGTTTGCTGGTCAGCAGCAGCTAGTGGATCAGAACCAAGGAATTCTTCAAAATGATCTCAATATGCAAAACCTACAGCAAGTACCACAGGGTGCTCAGCAAGCCCAAGTAGTATTGCCTGCTGCGAATGTTCAGGCAGGTAATGCTGGTAATATTGGATTGGGAAATTTACAAGGGCAGCAGCAAGTTGGTATTCAGGATGCGTTTCAGCAAGAGCATGGTCAGCCAGCAGCAGCAGGAAATATTAAGCAAAATCCTGAGGTTGCAGTAGACCCCAATATACAAAGGGCAGTGAACAAACCTATTGCAAGCAATGAAGAACAACAGGTTGGAAATATCAAAGAGCATAAAGAGGAACCAAAAGACGAGTCTTTAAGAAGAAGAAAAAGAGATACAGGATTTGAGATGGGACTTAATGAAATGAATGAAATTGTAAATGTTCATGGTCTTGAAAATAATGTTGATCAAGATATAGCTTTGAAGAAAGAAGCAGATGGACATAAAGAATTTCTAGTGTCTAAAGACAAACTGATAGTGGAGATTAAGGACAAAGCTGGAGATGCGAAAAAAGAAAGTCAGAAACTGGATGATGGTGTGGTTAATGAAGATGAGGCTAGTGAAAAAGAAAATGATTTTGTTAAAGATGGGGAGACTGGTAATATACAGAGAGACTTAAGACAGATTCCCACAACAGTGAAAGTATCAGACACAGTGGAAGTTGTAAAAGCTAACAAACATCTTGATAATGTTGATGAAATGATTGATAACATGAAGAAAGATCTGTTATTTGATGGTAACAGAAAAAGCCCCTTTATTGTGGAAATGGCAGAAACAAATGTGGGTGGCAAGAGAAGATAGGAATATATTTTTGGAAAGATGCTATATGTTTAATTGTAGTCCCTATTTAACACTCTAAAGATTTTGTACGTTAGATTTTTAAATGATCCTAAAGCTTTATGATGACGATATTATTTAAGCATGTTTCGAATAAATGCAGATATATATATTTTTGGGGGTCGGCAAAATTTTTTATTCAAGAATGTAGGTGTTGGTAGTTTGTTTATTGGAGAAAAATGCATTTTTAATACACTATTTAAGATTTCTTGGTGAACAGTTCTAGTTATTTAACCATGTTTTTGAGTAAATGCAGATATAAGTTTGTGGGTCAGTGAAATTTTTAATTCAAGAATATAGTTATTGGTGCTTATTTATTGGAAAAGAATTTGCATTTATAATATGGTATTTCCTTAATGACTGATTGTAAAAAGTGAGTTTGAAAGATTTTCTTTCCAGAGAATTTTGTCTTGTTAGCTGTTCAGCTGTTATTTTGTTCAGTAATGTGCTCAAAATTTATGTTGCTGTTTCTTGTAAGTGTAACATTATGCTTGTTTATGTCAGAGATGTCTGAGCAATGAAGTTTGTGATTATCTGGGCTCGTTTGTTCAAAGCATTAATAGAATATTAAAGATGTAAATCAAGGAATTCTTAAGTCTTCTAGTACACAAAATTATGTGTGATATATTTTTTGCTGAAAAACTGGTTGCAAAAGCACTTTCACAGTTTTTCTGCAAAAAAGGACAATATTTTTCTGTGCAATACGTTTGAAATTAAACGTCTTGTTAACTAACAACGTGATTAGTTTAAACAACTGGACCCACAGCCCATTTGTTCAAAACTAATGGCTTATATAGTTAACAAGACGTTAACTCTTCAAACATATTGTAATGAAATCACTGCCATTTTTTACCAAAAAAAATGTAAGAAGCTTTTGCAGTGCAAAAGTCCCTTACAATTTTTCAGCAAAAACTATTACTGCAGTTGGTTTTGTGAGTGCTGTAAGACTTAACAAACCCCGTAGTAACAACTTCATCATTAAGGTTATGATGGCTGTACCAGTTTTCGGGGTATTAACATTTGCTCGCAACATAAAAAGTGGGTGATAAACAAAAATAAAAAACTGATGGTCAGTGTATACATAAAAATATGTATTAAGTAATTTGTAACTTACATTTCATGTCCACATGTCACCATGTTTACATACTTGATCAACGTCTCACAGATGCACGGCTGAATTTGCTCCCCGAAACTGCCCCAGTGATCGGAGTACGTTAAAGAAGTCGCCTTCAAAATGCATCAGCTGCAGATCCTAATGATAACAATTGTTTTGACGAGACCTGCAATTCTTTAGGCTGTAGAAACGATCTTTGAATTATCAGAAAAAAATTTCATAATTGAATAAAACACCGTGTCATCTTCGTCGGTACTTTCCATAAGCTTTACAGTGTTTCCAATATGGCCGCTTCCACGGTCACTAACGACGACGTCATGTGTGACTTCACAACTAATGTGCTGTCGCGCGTCAATTAGTGTATTATGAAACATACTGATTCAACTTTCTGTTTGCAAAAAATAATCATCTTTAGAGGTCGCTGACAAGAAAGCAGTATAATCTATCATAATACCCCGAATTCTGGCGCACCCCGAAAACAGGTACATCGACCATACAATGCTTTGAAAAATGGGCCCAGGTGTTTAAGAGGGAAACAGTTTGAAGAGATTAAACCTAGCAGAATAAGTGTGATTTCAGCATCTTGCAACTTCATCCAGAAGTTTCTATAATTGTATGTTTAGAGGTCTGTTAATTCATTGTTTCTGTGGCATAGCCCCTATTATGTTGCAAACAAAATTTAACACAAATTTTTACACTAAGCTATGTTTACCCAAGAATTGCTCATCCTGAATTCTAATTCATTTAATGTAACGCGATTTCTGATTGGATAATGTCAATAACAATTGCGACAGTATACCATTTGAAATGCTTTTGGAAACCCAGTACATGTATCTGTATGAAAGGTCACTTCTCAACAGCAGAACTTTGGCTTTACATTGCTGAAGCACTTGCATTGGGTGCTAAGTTGTACACTTTGAAAGGTGAAAATAAATAGGGATAACTATGTTCAAAAATGTCATTTGGGGAGGTACCCGTATTGTCAGCTTTATGGTCAGAAATTTTGTTTTACAGCAACACATCAATTTTCGACCTTACAACCAATGATTTACCTTCCTAATGACAATTTTGAATACAGTTATTCCCTAAATGCATGTTCCCAGAACCACCTACGGTCAAGTATTAACACCTTGACTGTGGTCCTGCATATTTTTTGTTTGTTTTATTTTTTCTCTTCCAAATATTATCAAGTAAAACAGCAAAGAACCTGACTGTTTCCCTTTGTTTCCCTTTAAGTTTCACAAAATAAAAAGCAAGCGTCTTCATTGTGGTGCCTATATTTTTGCATATGTGATCTCATCTGTGCTATGTAAGAATGTATGATGAAATGAAAAACAAAACAATTCATAGAGAATAAATAGGTTATCTGAATGAATGGATTAAAAGTCAGTTAAAGAATGTAACATTTATCCAAATTTTTGACATTAAAGCCATTCTGTTTTTCACAGAATGACAAGAGATACACTGTGTACTATGGCCTAAAATTTCAAAAAGTTTTCAGACATTTTCAATGGCTTTTTTATGGAGGCATATTGTAAAAGCAAGAACAGAGTTTATATATGTTTGTTCCATTGCATTAACATTTTCCGGGTCTCTTGTAAGAAGTTTGAACACTTGCACTTGGTTAAGGCCTCGTGTTCAAACAGCTTCCTAGAAACCCAGCAAATGTAAAAAAACAAAGAAACAAAAACAGGTATGATCCCTATATTAAGTTACATGAATTCCATATTATATGCACATCAGCTATATACGAGGGGTGTTCGAAAAGATTTGCAAATGGCATAATTTCTTGATATCGACTATAAAGACAGAATTACTGATAGCAAAAACACATAAAGCTATGTTATGCCTACAGAAGTTTGCAAACGTACCCATATTGTCTTAAAAGGACAAGTTTTTAACCTCTTTCAAAGAGGTATACCCTACAGGCACTGCAGAATTCTACTTTAGTAGGCCGTAATTCATATATGAACAGTCTTTGATTTTTTTTTAATTTTTCTGCTTAAAGACAATGTCCAGACAATATTGTCCTGTAAATATGGCGGAAATTATATTTAAGCTAGGTTCAGTATTGTCCCGTAAATATGTATTATCCGTATTTCATGTTATAGCAAATTCTCCCTTTCTACTAAAGTTATTATGATTTTGTTATGAAAATAAGTCTGTTAGTAATCGAAATCTTGTCAGCAAGAGCATTTGCATGGATCAGCTAAAATCTGTCAATAAATTCAAATTAATGCAAAATATGAAACTGCTACAATCTTTCAAAAATGACGTTGACGTCGATTTTAATAGCGTCATAAGAACTGCGCATTGCGTTGCAAGGAATGACTCGATAACAGTGCCACCCTTCTAACTTTTGTATGGATAATGTGGGCAACGATGGACATGCAGTTGACAAAGATATATTTTGTATTTATAACGATATTCGAATTAAGGGCCTAACACTGAAAAGATTTGACATGTAAAATTAACCCAGTGGTATGACTGGGGCCTAATAAACTGCAATGTAAGTCAGTAAGAAAAAGTGCCTTTGTAATTTGTTTGGTATCATTGTAAAGACCAAATGTAGTGCTTTCAGTACATGCATAGCATTTGTACCCAGTATGCCCTTACACAAAGTTACGAGGCCATTTGCAAAACTTTTCGAACGCCCCTCGTACTTAGAAAGATAACTGTGACAGCATAGATGATTGCAAAAGTGCTCTTGTTTCAGTTAAAAGCAGATATTAATGTCATATACACACATGTATATATATTTTCACAAAGTATCAATAAACATCAATAATGTCGTATAAACATGGTTTGCGTCACTCATTGATATATTCTTGCCTCTGCTAGGCCGTTACAAAAACACCTGTAGTGCTTGTTGTATTCATACTTAAAGATATTTATTTGAGATGATTTGTAGCCAATTACATATTCCCTCAGTTCACTTACTCATTAAAGCTCATGGTTTAAGGTGCCTGGGTACACTTTCAAGGGAAGCAAATATCATCTTTATCATTTTCAGTGTTGCCTCCTTTCTAAAAAGGTTTCTATTCTTTTGGAGCAATTTCTTTCCTTTAAGAGTAGACCTCATTATCCCCCGACCGAAAGTTTCGGGGGATATAGCGATGAGCCTGGCGTCCGTCCGTCCGTCTGTTCGTCCGTCCGTCCGTCCAAAACATTTTCTTGTCCGCTCTATATCTTGAATACCCTTTGGAATATTTTCATGATACTTCACAGTTATGTAGAACAGGTCATGACGATGTGTTGCGTACAAGAATGGTAACTCTTGATATTGTACTTTTTGAATTATATCCCCTTTGGTGATTTTTTGGCAGATTCGTGTCCGCTCTGTAACTTGAATACTCTTTGGATATTTTCATGATACTTCACAGAAATGTAGAACAGGTCATGACGATGTGTCGCAAACAAGAATGACAACTCTTGCTTTCTTACTTTTTGAGTTATCTCCCCTTGATAGTTTTGGGTGTGATTTTTTGGCAGATTCGTGTCCGCTCTATAACTTTAATACCCTTTGGAATATTCTCATGATACTTCACGGATATGTAGAACAGGTCATGAAGGTGTGTCGCTAACAAGAATGACAACTCTTGCTTTCTAACTTTTTGAGTTATTTCCCCTTGATCATTTTAGGTATGATTTCGTGTCCGCTCTATATCTTGAATACCTTTTGAAATATTTTCATGATACTTCACAGATATGTAGAACAGGTCGTGCTGATGTGTCGCAAACAAGAATGACAACTCCTGCTTTCTTACTTTTTGAGTTATTTCCCCTTGATGGTTTTAGGTGTGATTTCGTGTCCGCTCTATAACTTGAATACCTTTTGGAATATTTTCATGATACTTCACAGATATGTAGAACAGGTCATGATGATGTGTCGCGAACAAGAAAGACAACTCTTGCTTTCTTACTTTTGGAGTTATTTCCCTTTGATGATTTTAGGTGTCCGCTTCATAGCTTGAATACCTTTTGAAATATTTTCGTGATACTTCACGGATATGCAGAAGAGATCATGACAATTTGTCTCATACATGAATGATAACTCTTGCTTTTATACTCTGTGAGTTATTTCCCTTTGGTAGTTTGAGCTGCTGTTTGAGTCTCTGCTCCATATCTGTATAACCCTGGCCAGCTCCATAATTTGAATAACCGTGTACCTTTTAGAATATTGATGATCATGCTGTGATATCTTATCAGTGTTCCTAACTCTCTCTGACCCCTCCACATTCCCATGCCTCCTACCGCACCCCCCCCCCCCCCCCCCCCAAAAAAAAATAAAAAAATAATAATAATTTTTTCCCAGATTTGGATTCTTTGTCCAAATTCACTTACTAGAGAGCTCAAAAGTAGGTTTGTAGGGCTTGTACTTAAGGAGTTATTCACACATTTTGAAAAATGAATTTATCGTATGGTATACATTTGTGTATATGGTAGCTGTTTGAGATATTACCTCGTTTTAGCAGTCAAGCATACTGTTTTAGTCTGAGTGTTAGATAATCATGCATCTGTTAACAGTTAATGTCAATCAGAAGCATAAAAGAACGACAATATTTTACTAATATGTGTTTTGAAGTGCACCCTTTTTACCAAGGCCCATGGGGGTCTTCGGTCGGGGGATTTGCCATCTCCTCTGATGGCTATTTTTTTGAAGGGACATCACTTTGAGTTAAAAGGGAAGCAAATAGGAAGTCATGAAACTTGTTTCCATATCACAAAAAGGGCACAAAATCTTGAAGATATACCTATACTCCTGAACAGTGTGTTTATGATAGTTTGGTGCTGAAAATATGTTAAACAATGATAGTGCAATAATTTCTTTAGCTGAACTGGGATATACTCTATGAGAGCTTATCTCATGGGGATGGTCCAGCACTCATATGTCCATTTTTTGTCCGTAAACTTTCCTTCAAGAACACTGCCTCCAAAACTGGCAGTGTTGTTGCATACAGCATGTTTGAAAACGTAATGTCTCGTTAACTAGCAATGTTATTTTGGAATAATTGGGCCCAAATGTGAGCTATTAGGGAACATATCAATTGTACATACATGTATATAATACATCTCTGTTTGTCTGTCTTGTTTTATTGTTGATCATGAGTTTTGGGATTATGACTAAACGAAAGGAGACGAATCATGTGATTTCAAACAGTGTGGTATTGGTGACAAGCAAAGGCTCTGATCAGTCTGATCAGAACCTTCACTTGTCTCATCAGTCATCTATGGAATAGGCCCAAACCATACAGCCAACAGTAGGGCCTCTGTAGACACAGTATAAATGCTAAGAATAATCTGAATATCACATGACAAAACTGCCACATTGTTGAGAGTCCGATGATATGGCTCAAATTGCAAATGATAGTGAAACAATCAAGCTCGCAGATAATAAGCCCATTTAAGTTGCCGTAATGTAATTTATCTTTATATTCTTATTGTGTCCTCATTCTATTTATTTATTGATCCCAAATTTTTATTATTTTGAATGAAATGAGCCGCGACACGAGAAAACCAACAAAGTGGTTGTGCACCCAGCAAAGACTCAGATCAGCCTGGGCATCCTCCCAGTCTGATTAGACTCTTTTGCTGAGCACTTAAGGGGTAGCTTAGGCTCTAAGCTACCTCCATGCAGACAGCAAAGACTCTGATCAGACTGGGCAGATGCCCAGACTTATGTCTGCAGTGGGCGCGCAACCACTTTGTTGATTTTCTCGTGTCATGGCTCAAATGTTTTTGTCATAATTATGGTCTCCAAGAGGCTAAGTGGAACTTTGGAATTAATTTGCATGGTATGTATATATGTGTGCTTCTCAACATGCAAATTCAGACTGTATTTTCTGAATCAGTATATTTTTAAGACATCAAGATATATGTTATAGTCAAATAATTTATTTTCTGCTATTTTATTTATAAAGTTTGCATCACTGAGACCAGTCCAGTTTTGCAATTTGCCATAAAAGTACCTCCTGCTGCCAATTCAGAAGTTTCTATTTTTAGAATTGGCTAGGGGGAGGGACTGTTATGGCAGAAACTTTTTTACAACTTAATTGACATAGAGCCTCCCCATGCCATATCTAAAATAGTATTGGCATGGAGTGTACTGTTATGGCAGATCAAAAAGCTTTAGAGCCTCCCCATGCCAGTTAGGAGCCCCAGTAGCTCAGTGGGTTAAGCACTGGCCTGCTATCAAACAGTCTTGAGATTTATTCGCAGAGGTGGAAATCTTTTCAGTCGTCAACATTTTTGCATATGCAAATAGAAAATAATTTGATCAGACTTGGTGAATACACAGGCTGATCTGAGTCATTGCTGTGTCCACTTGTTGGATAGTAACTTCCACTCACATGCTGTAGAGTAGTAACTTTGCAGTCCTGAGCTGTCCATTAGGTCTGAAAACTGGATGGACTGCCTGGTACCTCAGAACAGGGCTACCAATACCTCATGGCAGGGCTTGGTGCAACAAACCAACCAACTTTACAGGTAATGCTACTTATTTGTATTTTTGTTGTGATAATTATATACTCTTAACATATTGAAGGAGGATTGTTGTTTACCATAAAAATTCTAAAAATTGGAACACCTTAAAGATTTACCGTAATTGTCCTAAAAATGGAACAGTTCGTTTTTACAATGCAGTAATGCATCCAAAAAGTGCAGAGAGAATGGCAAACAGTGTAAACCTTGATCAGACTGCTCCTAGGAGCAGTCTGATCTAGGTTTGCACTGTTTGCATATATCCATCTATCCTGGGCCAATACTTAGAATCTTTACCGTGTACTTAGTGACTGAGTGATAAAAAGTTTGGTCTAAGACACATAATAGCAAACACAGACTCATTGGTAAATTCAATCATACATCATAAGTCATCAACAAATATCATATTTTTCTATTACCAACTTCATTTAAAACTGGCAGGCACAGCCAGTGGGCAAAGTCAGAATAGGATGTTTGTCTTGTCTTGCTGGAGCATGCCATTGTCAACCAAAGTTTCCACCCTTTGCCAAATTTGTTAAACACTGACAAGCTTGTTTCAAATGAAGTTTGCAAAGGTGACTATAAGGCTCATTGATGTCTCTTCTGGGTTTGCCTGTGTTAAAAGAAGTAGGCGTTGGCAGAATATTGTGTTGGAGCTTGCCAGTGATAAGAGAAGTTGGCAATGGAGAATATGACATTTGATGGGGTCTCTTCCAGTATTGCCAACATTAAAAGCAGTTAGCAGTGGCAGAATACTATGTCATGTATGGCTGGAGCAGTGAAGTTGGCAGCTGTTGCCCTCTTCATTTACCACTGGCAAGCTTGTATTGGGAGAAGTTGACAAAGGAGAACTATCTCTTCTTGGCTTGCTAATTTGGATGGAAGTTTGAACAGCAGAATATCATGTTTGTTTGGTTGGTTGGAGCTTGCCAGTGTTGAACAAAGTTGGCAGTCGTCGCAAATAAAAGTAGCGTGAGGGTACCCCCATCGGACAGGGTACCCCCATCGGACACCTTTACGATCTGTTCTCGTTTAAAATGAGTAGCACCTCGTCCAATTTAATACCAATTTTTATAATGTTTTGTGATCTTTTCCTCGACACTTTCGCGTGCCTTTCTCGTCTTGGGAGCGTTAACGTAATTTTCACAGACGGTATTTACCGGACAAGGGTACAAGTCAGAAACATTTCAGTGACTAGTTACACCATGATTTCGTTGTACCTAAATGGAGTTCAATGATCTAATCAACAACATTGGATGGAGATTTAAGTCACCTAACAAATAATATGAGGATTATATTCCAGTTCGTTCTAGTTTTAGAGAAATTAGAGAAAATGCACACTTGTTTGCATCTCGACACTGGCTAAGTTCAATGTAAACAAACGTCATCATTCTGAGGGAGCACATATTATTTTACCTTTCATGTCAAACTTAAAGTTCTGAATCGATTTTTGCCTATTTATTTTAAACAAGGGTATGTCTTTACAATGTTACATTAAATTTGTTTATGCATAGTTAGTTTACATGTTTAGAAAATAAAGGTGTCCGAAGGGGGTACCCCTAACCAAGATTTTACGCCCGTTACCTGTGAAATAATGAATGCTCCCAGATTCCTCTGTATGACGTCATACTACAGCTTATGTTTACCGAATCAATATATGAGGTATATATTTTGCAAGTCACATAAAGTCGTTAGACTTTTGATGTAACAATTTGAAAATTCATTTAAAAAAGCAATTTTTAGGTGTCCGATGGTGGTACCCTTGCTATATCAAATGAAATTGGCAAAGGCAGAATATGAGGTGTGTTGGTTTTTGGCAATATCCTACATTTTGCCTGTGTGAAACCTTAAAAGCATTTGAGCCGCGACATGACAAAAGCAACAATGTGGTTGTGTGCCCAGCGCAGACTCAGATCAGCCTGGGCATCCGCCTAGTCTGATCAGACTCTTCGCTCAGCGCTTAAAGGGTAGTTAAGGGTCTAAGCTGCCTCCATGCGGACAGCGAATACTCTGATCAGACTGGGCGGATGCCCAGGCTGATCTGAGTCTGCGATGGGCACACAACCACATTGTTGGTTTTCTTGTGTCGCGGCTCATTTGATGATTGCACTGTTGTGAAAACAATATGTACATGAAATTCTATTAAAATGGACAATGTTGATAAGATATTGCTTATTAATGTGTTACCATACTACTTGCAGTTTTAAAATAGACGTATAATGTTATGGTGCTCTCCATTGTCTGTCATTCTATGTGTCTGTCTGCTTGTCTGTCAGTCTGTTCAGTGAGTGATAGTGAGTGATATGGGTTTTACGGCACATCAGCACCAAAAGGGTTTTTTTCGCGCCGAAAACGCAGTCTGTTCATAAATACAATGTAATCTCTTTCACTCCATAACATGTCCACACCTTATCTCTTTAACTGTTTGGAATATTTAATTGAAACTTTGTAAGGGTATTTATCTTAATGAGGCAATTTGTCACATAAAATAATGCAACTCTGGTATGCATATTTTCTGTCTCATTATCTCCTTTGGTTATTAGCTCACCTGAGCCGAAGGCTCACAGGTGAGCTTATAGTATAGGCAGGCATCCGTCGTCCGTCCGTCGTTCGTCGTCTGTCAATATTTTCAAACGACATCTCCTCTGAAACTACAAGGCCCATTGTTACCAAATTTCATATATAGCATCTATAGGCAGGGGGAACCAATAATACTGTTTTTTTATCCAAATCGCTTCAGAACTTTGGTTGCTATGGCAACTTAAAGTTTCCATTGACTTGTATGGGAAAAATTGAAAATTTGCATTTATTGCTATGTCACTGCAGATATTTTGACAAAACTTTTACAGAAATGTTTCTTGAGTAGTCCTCTATCAACCACATGAAATTTATGTAAATTGCACTATTAGGCTGGTTGCCATGGCAACCGAAAGGTTAAAAATAGAAAAGATATTCAAAAATCATCTCCTCAGAAACTATACAACCAATAAAGCTCAAACTTCACAGAAAGGATCTAGGTACTACCGTCTATAAAAATACTGTTTTTCTTGGCAATTGCTCCAGCAGTTTGGTTCCTATGGCAACTTAAAGTTACCATTGACTTATAATGGGAAAATTGAAAATTTGCATTTATTGCTATGTGACTGCAGATATTTTGACAAAACTTTTACAGAAATGTTCCTTGAGTAGTCCTCTATCAACCACATGAAATTTATGTAAATTGCACAATTAGGCTGGTTGCCATGGCAACCGAAAGGTTAAAAATAGAAAAGATATTCAAAAATCATCTCCTCAGAAACTATACAACCAATAAAGCTCAAACTTCACAGAAAGGATCTAGGTACTACCATCTATAAAAATACTGTTTTTCTTGGCAATTGCTCCAGCAGTTTGGTTGCTATGGCAACTTAAAGTTGCCATTGACTTATAATGGGAAAATTGAAAATTTGCATTTATTGCTATGTGACTGCAGATATTTTGACAAAACTTTTACAGAAATGTTCCTTGAGTAGTCCTCTATCAACCGCATGAAATTTATGTAAATTGCACAATTAGGCTGGTTGCCATGGCAAAATAGAAATGTTCAATGGTTAAAAATAGAAAAGATATTCAAAAATCATCTCCTCAGAAACTATACAACCAATAAAGCTCAAACTTCACAGAAAGGATCTAGGTACTTCCGTCTATGAAAAGACTGTTTTTCTTGGCAATTGCTCCGGCAGTTTGGTTGCTATGGCAACATAAAGTTGCCATTGACTTATAATGGGAAAATTGAAAATTTGCATTTATTGCTATGTAACTGCAGATATTTTGACAAACCTTTTACAGAAATGTTCCTTGAGTAGTCCTCTATCAACCACATGAAATTTATGTAAATTGCACAATTTGGCTGATTGCCAATGCAACCGAATGGTTAAAAATAGAAAAAATATTAAAATATCATTTTTGCAGAAACTATGTGGCCGATAAAGCTCAAACTTTACAGAACAGATCTTTATACAAGCTTCTATATAATTACAGTTTTTTATGGCAATTGCTTCAGCGGTTAGGTTGGTATGGCAACTTATAGTTTCCATTGAAATATAATGGGAAAAATGGAAAGCTGCCGTTTTTGCTATCTCCCTGCAGTTATTTTTGGATTTTTTATCTACAGAAATGTTGCTTGAGCAGTCCTCTATGATTCCTATTAATTTTGTCCTAATTGCAGAATTCGATTTGTTGCCATGGCAATATTAAGGAATTATTTTTGAAAAAAATATTTAAAAATCTTTTCCTCAAAAACCATATAGGGGGATGAAGCTTAATTTTTGCATACATGTTCATGACATTAGCCGCTACGTAAATATTGTTTTTTATTATTGTTGCCCACATGGTTTCATTACTATGGCATTTTAAAGTTTCCATAGACTTGTATTGGGAAAAGTGCAAATTGGCATTTATTTCTGTGTTACTGCAATATTTAGGTAAAAAGTTTTACAAATATGTTTTTTTTATTGTAACTTCATCAAACTTGCTAATATTTACTAGGACAAGCATAATAACTCAGTCAAAGTTGAAATTAGGCCGAATTGTACAACTTACTTCAGTGTTTCTTACTCTTGAGTGCTAAGGATGAATGGACTCAGGTGAGCTACAGGACCAATGGTCCTCTGGTCTTGGGCATTTTCACATCTCTGAATCGCTTCACCAAGAAAGCTCCTTTTTGGTATACTATCTGTAGTCTGATCAGAGCCTTTGCATGTCACCAATGCCAAATTGTTGAAAATCACATGATGTGGCTCATATGGTAGACGTTGTACCAGCAGTAGCCATAATAGCTATTTACCTCATTTAACCTCATTTACAGTAATCATTGGGACACTAATGCAGCACAGCTGTTTTTTTTTTGAAGACATGATAAGATCCATTTGTGTCACGATATGGGGAAAACAGATTTGTACCCTACAGTGATGTAGTGAAACATTTCGTCATTTTAGGCAACTTTCCTAGCACATGACATGTATGCACCGTTACATCAACATCAATAAAACATTGTGACATTGCATTGATCTTAGTTTAAACATATTTTTGTTTTATTTCATGAACATGACAATATACAACATTTCATAATTACAAGTTTAAGGATCAGAACGAAAGCAATAATACTTTTTTAGTTCTTTTCCCTAACAAATATGGTCTGTTGATTCTTAGGCGAAAGACATTGTTCGAATTTGTAAAGATTTTGCTCACAAAAATGTCCAAAGAAGTAAGTGCTTAAGTCATAAACGAGAGAGAGAGAGAGAGAGAGAAAGAGAGAGAGAGAGAATACATGTAAAGGTGAAGGAGTTGGAGAAGCCCTGTAAAGATTAATTATGTTGAGTACATTCTGAATTAAGCTGTGTTTTGATAAGATCTTCATTAAAATCGAAAAATAGCTATAAAAAACTTAACAGGGCTTTTTACTACTAGCTAAGAAGAAGAGTAAAACAGAAAGAGGTTAACAAGAACGAAGAAAGAAGCAAAACAGAAAAGTCTGAAAACAGAAATACATTTATACAAAATTACAACAGCACAGAGGGGAATGCAACAGCGGACTGGCCAGTTAAATCCAAAATCTGTCTTGATGACCTATAGTGACCAGTCGCATGGCAGACTACATTTGGTTGCAATCGTATCAAAATCGTTTAGTGTCTCTGATATATTTCTGTACTCTTTCAAATATCATAACATTACTATTAAAAGATAGGGAAGCATTACCATAAAGTAATAGATTAAGAGATAGTGTCCCAAATTGAGATAACGAGTCCAGAAGTTCGGCTCTTTGTTCAAAATAGAGAGGACATTGCAACAGGAAATGTTGGGTATTTTCAATGCTTCCACAACTACAGAGAGGTGAGTCGGTTATGTTTTTCAAATATAAGTCATTATTCAGAGAGCTACAGTTTGTTCGAAGACGAGTATGCAAGATTTGGGATTGTCTAGAACCAACGAAATAATGTTTTGAGACAGCTGCTCTGTTTCTATTAAGATGATTTTTAAAAGTTATTAGAGAATCAGATTGAGCAACCTCTATTGGTAGGCTATTCCAGTTTCTGACAGTTGATGGAAGGAATGAATTGGCATATTGAGATGTTCTTGCATGTATAGTCTGGAGATTTTCGGAGTTTCTGAGGTTATAATGAGAAATGTTGCTAATGGTTTGAGGAATCAGGTTGGATAGATAAGTAGGTGTCATATTAGTTTGCATTTTGTAGAACAGTGTGAGTTTGTGGTCTGTCCGTCTTTTCTCCAAAGAATCCCAGCCGATTTCCTTGTAAAGATTATTCAAAGATACAAGTTTAGTGGTTCCTGTTGCTATTCTCGCAGCTTCATTTTGGATTTTTTCTAATTCTTGTTTTTCATATTGAGTGCAGTTGTCCCAGGTTACGTCAGCATATTCCAAAATTGGTCTTATAAAAGTTGTATATATGATTTCTAAAGATTTCCTGTCGATTTTAAATTTTAATTTTCTCATAATATGTATCCTGTTCCAAGCTTTATCTTTAATGTAGTCAATATGGGTATGCCAAGTGCAGTCATTTGAAAAAAATATTCCTAAGTGTTTGTGAGTCTCTACTTCAGAAATTTGCTGATTTTGCATATAGATTGGAGGATGGACGGGGTTATTTTGTTTACGGGAGAGGAGAAGAGATTCAGTTTTAGACGGATTGAAGGACACTAGCCAGGTATCAGCCCAGTTTGAAATTCTACTAAGATCTGCATTTAGACATTCTGCTGCTGTTACTGGATCCTCTACAATAATAAACAGACTAGTATCGTCAGCAAAGAGACGTGTATTTGCTCCAATATCATTGACAATGTCGTTGATATAAAGCAGAAACAGTAAAGGCCCAAGTACGGACCCCTGTGGGACTCCGCAGTCAGAAGAAGCACCTGGAAGAACAACCCTTTGTTGTCTGTCGGTGAGATAACTCTTAAACCAGTCAAGAATTTTACCAGTGACACCAGCTGATCTGAGTTTGTGAATTAGACCGGCATGCCAAACGCGATCGAAGGCTTTAGAAATGTCACAAACACACAACACGAACCTCTTTTCCAGAATCGAGTGCATGACAGAAGGTGTTGTACAGGTAGATTAATTGGTTCACTGTTGAGTCACCTGGTATAAAGCCTGACTGAAGCGGAGTAAGAATATTATTTTCATGCAGGTGGTTATACAAGTATTTAAAAACAAGTCTCTCAAAAACCTTATCTTCAGAGTTCAGCAAAGTTATTGGGCGGTAATTGCTTGGAAGAGACGGATCTTCTTTTTTAAAAACTGAACAGACATTTCCCTTTTTGTACGAAGAAGGAACTATTCCAGTTCTCAGAGATAGGTTGTAGAAAGAACACAGTGGTTCAGAAAGCTCTGTTGCCAGTTCTTTAAGTATGCGATTACTCAGGCCATTTGGTCCTGTTGCCTTACCAAGTGGTAATTGGTTTAAAATAGAGTGGACGTCAATAGGGGTGAGGTTGATAGAGTCAAGAATGGAATTCGTTTCATAAGGGATTAGGTCCGGAAGAGTAGCATTTTGTTCATTTAGAAAAGTCTGACTTTGAAAGAACTGATTGAGAATGTTGGCTTTATCTAGTTCATCAGTATATATATTTCCGTTACTTTCAAGAGGAGGAATAATGGAGTTGGAGGTCGGTGAAATAATTTTCTTAAGTATCGACCACCAATCTCTGGATGAAAGTTTAGTGGATTTTAGTTTGTTTGAAATACCGTCGTAAAAGGAATTTTTGGAATCACGAATTAGTGCAACAACTTTATTCCGTAGTTTCCGAAACTTTGCCCACTTGATAGGAGAGTTAGTGTGTTTAGCTTTTCTATACGCTCGTTTGCGTTTCCTTATGTGGCGTTTGATATATGAAGTTATCCATGGCGGATCGGATGGCCTTACTCTGATAGTTTTATTTGGTATACATTCTTTGGCAATTGAGATAATATGAGAAGTTATGTTTTCTGCATGTGTGCTTATGTCGTCGTCGTATAAGGATGTCCAGTCTGTGGAGGCTGCTTTAGTTCTTTTAAAATAAGTCATAATCACCCTGATCGTATTTCCAGATATGTCTTGTAAATGATTTTTGTTTGGGTTTGGAGAATTTGAAAATTCCATAGATTGGGCAGTGGTACCGTACTTCTTGGTTCAAAAAGGGGTCAGCAACTCCACTTAGCAAAAGATGGTCTTTATTACTAACAAAAATGAGGTCAAGTAGTGAAGAAGAAGTTTCTGTGAAGTGTGTAGCTTCATCTATATACTGATATAATGCGAATTGATTACAGAGTGATTTTATCTTTCTTGAAGTTTGTTGATTAAATAAGTTAAAGTTGAAATCACCTGTAATAATAATGTCTTGTATACCCGTGTCAACTGCAAGGTTAAAAGAGTCTTCTATAGATGAATAATAAACAGAGTCGGAACTTGGCGGTCTATAAAAAAGTCCAAACAATATATGTTTCTGACTGTTTGCAAGTTCGATCCATATACATTCAGTATGTACTGGCTCTAGATTCTTCCTTCGTCTGTAATGTAGTCCGTCTTTAATATATATGATCAAGCCTCCATATCTGTCACCAATCCTGTCCCTACGTTCAGTATTATAGGATGGAAGAATTAGATCATCACTAGGTGTTGTAGAACTGAGCCAGGTTTCAGAAAAGGCTAAGATGTCAAATTCAAACAGTTCAGCGTGTAAGATGTCCAGTTTAGTAAGAATACTTTGTACATTGTAATGAACAAAGGATAAATGGTGGTTGGTGTTAAGAGAGTTTAGAATTGAGGTCGACAAATTTATCGATGAGTCTGAGCTACAGCTGCTTGATATTTCTGACAAGGGTCCTGGGTTCGGTTGTACATCACCAGATATAATCAACAGGAGAATAGACAGCCATGCTAGGAATAGAGAAATTGTGAAGTAGAAAGAAAGATTTAGCGAAAAGGTAATATTCCTACGTAGTTTTAAAGAATTACATAAAGTTTCACATATATTTCTGGGAGTTGTCTTCTGTGCTAATACAGCAGTATCTTTAGCTGACGTCAGGATCGAGAAACTAGAAAAGAGCTGGGCATGTATGATATGAAAGATCAAAAGATGCATAAGTAGCGAAAACCTGCACACACGACGGTACATTGGCATGACAGTGACTTGACACATGTTTCTGGTGCCGTATTTTATCATGTAATCCCTGTCATTAACAACAGAAACATGTCAGTCACTATCATACCAATCCCATTCCAAGTACCATTTTGTGCAAAACATTTGGCAAGCCGCTGCGCATATACCCTCTCTATAGAAAACAGAACAAAGAAACAATAGAGAACAAAAAACAGATTGAAATACATAAAACAATACAAATATGGAGGAAAACATATGCAAATTGAGATTGAAATCATGCAGTAACATCAATGTGATGGAAGTCAACCATCGACCGATCGGTCTCCGCATGCGATCTGTCCCCCAGCCTATCACACCACCCGACCAGGGAGAGGCCTCACTAAACGTTCAAGATGAGAATGTATGTATTTGTTTTCACTTCAATAGTGTAGAGAACCCTCTGCCTGCCGAATAATCGACAAGAAGGAGGCAAGAGTCACGCGCATCCTCCGAGTCTATCCGAGTTCACTCCCCCCATCCCCACCCCCGGCACACTACGTCGGATCAACATTGAGTCAACGTTGATTCAACGTCGTGACGTTGTATCAACGCTGAAGCAATGACGACCTAACGCTGTGTGCCTGCAGAACTTCCATCAAATTACAGAATACAATATCATGACAACATGTGACATATGACCAGTTATGACATAGAACAGACTTGCAGGAGTCGGCTCGTCAGGCCCGTATCAACTGTTTGCTCAGATCGAAATAACAATAATCGGATGGGCCTGTAGCGTTTGGTAAACGTCAACACAAGGCTGAAAGAACGTCCATGACGTTTGAACAACGTTGGGTAGGCGTCTTACCAGCAGCATACTCATTTGGAATATCTTTGAAAAAACAAAAACAAAAAAAAAAAAAAAACAATCATCTTATCGAATCTCTTGAAGTAGCAGAATATAAGATAGTAAGACGTACATCAATCGGCGAAGACACAGAGAGCAGTATTTAACAACATCATTTCTAGGTACCACAATCACTCAGTCTTAGCGAGTTCCAGCTTTTGCCAGCATTCTTTTATATTGAATCACAATCAACAAAAAGACAGTATACCTTGGACCTTTAAAAAACCTCGAAAACTGCAAAATAAAGAACTCGCCAAACCAAAGTGATCCGCAGTATCGAGTTACGTTTCAAACACAATAGCAAACAAATATTTGTGCATGTATGTATGTATTTATGTATTAGATACGGATATAATGTATGATGACTGGTGAGTCAAGGAGATAATTCTCAGATAGCTAACAACTAGGATACCTTAGGCATAGAAAACATAATGGATTAGCAAGCGGGCATAACTAATTCAGTCAAGACAATTTAATATACATGAATAGCTTCCCTTGAACTTTAGTTAACATAACAGTGGCGTTAGCATTCGGACAGGCTTAATACATATTTTGAATCAGTTCTTTTCCTATGTGTATGTAAAAAGGTAATGACTCGTAAGAAATACAGATGAAAGATGAGATCATAAACAGGCAAAGGGTACGGGAGTTCTCACATCAATATAATATTATACTACCAACAGCATTAAGACACCATTAGCAACGGACAAATAGAGTGTTAAGCTGTAGCGGGCAGAGTTCTCGCATTCAACAGAGAACTAGAATGCGTAAGCTTGTAGCTAACGGATTATACGTAGATTCTGCCTTCCCACTGAGCGCACAATATTGAAACAACATTCTACCAACATTGACCAACATCGTTGTGTTGAAGCAATGCTGATCAAACGTCCCTTCAACGCCGTGTGATCCCTGGGATGTTATTTTATAGACCGTGAAAAATGACAAAAAATATGTCAAGTAAATGCAGGCAGAATTCAGGCACAATCAAGCAGTATAGGTCATGATCAAACACACCTTAAGGAGTATTTCATTCGTATATGTGCAACGTTTGTTTAGGCACTTCTTCCCGAGGGCACACACCGCTGAATAAACACTTAGTCAATCCTGACTCAACGACATTCAAAGCCATGCCGTTGAATCAAGGTCGATCCAATGTTGATTCAATGCCATCGTGCGCCCGCTGTCTCTGGAATCCGTATAGTCAAGCATAAACCGAAATTATCAGGAACAGATGTACCACTTCAAGATATAAGTCCCAATACTAAGGATCATTACGGTATTAACTGTAAAGGTAAGTTAATTGTTCATGCGCTCACCGTGACGTTTTAGGTATACTGTTCAAGGAATGAAGGCTACTTTGGTCAGAAATATTTAGTCAGATATGTCTTGTCCTCGCGGATCTAGCGGCATGTACACTGGTAAGTCATTCTCACTTGTGATTTTCTGCACAGAATCGTCCAGATGTTTAATTAAGATAGTACCGTCGAAAGACCATGCGCTTTTCAACTGCTTTGATTTAACTCGTCGACGCGCCTGATAGAGAACCTTGCCTCTTGTCTTTGTTAGGTGCTCATTAACATAGACGCCCCTGAATCCACGATCTTTGGTAAGTACTCTTGCTTTGTAAAATTTTGCCCGAGTTCTGTAAGTGGCAAATTTGACAATGATATCACGCGGTTTTGCGCGATTCTCCGGCTGAAGCTTGCCCAGCCTGTGTGACCTGTCGATGTCTTGGAGAGTGATATCGACGCCTATGTTCTTGGCCAAGTTGATAACATAATCATCTGTATCCTCATTGTCAGCCTCTGCAGCACCAGTTATCCGCAGGCAGTTACGGCGACTATACTGCTCTGCTATGTCTGCTGCATCTTCAAGACTCTGCACTCTCTGACGAAGCTGCCTGTTTTCGTCTTCAAGGGACGCTATCTTCACATTCAGACCAGCCAATACACCAGTTACAATAGAATTCACCAAGTCTGTCACAGCCTGTTGAAAAGTGTCTTGGAGCATCTGAGCTACCTGAGGCTGGAAAGATTCCTTCATCAGGGAAGCTATTTTCTGAAGGTGCGCCTCCTCAAAAGTGAAATGAGCTGCCGCATCACCGAGACCAGCAGGAGCCTCTGAAGATACCACGTTGGAGGCCATTGTCTCGGACGGAGAGAGATCTGAAATATCAGATTCTGCTATGGAGTCTGATAATACACGGTTCTTCTTGATATCGCTGTCGAATTCAGGTGATGATAACTCACGCTTCTTACTATCTTTCAAGCCTATAGGAGTACTGGATGCCTCAGTCATAGTATTGTATTCAGATGTCGTTATTAATGTTAAACAGTATAGTTGAAAATTAATCCAGCGTGGGTCGTCTAGAAAGTCATTTATCCATTTATAGAGTCAGTTTACCGTTAGAGTTCACAATGTAAACATTAGTAGATTTTTATAGATAAATACTGATGAAAACTGATACAAATACCTCAAGTCTCAACAGAATTTGTTATTCCTAGTATCTTATCATGTCACTGCATCGCTAATAGAGACAGAAATCTAAGGAAAATCCTCCAGTCTAACAAAGAAACACTACATTTTAATTTTTTTCTGAGAGCGACACAAAAGTTCAGGCATCCGCCATTGTCACGTGATCTCTTCTCCATTGATGTTGCCCCTGGATAAATGATGAAAACTCTTATATACTGAAGGCACCATGACTCATTTACCTTTGTCATTCAATATATTTTTTATGCCCCCGTGACAGTAGTCAGGGGGCATTAAGATTTACTCCTGTCCGTCTGTTCGTTCGTCCGTCCGTTCGTTCATTCGTCACACTTAATGGTATAGAGATAGAGTTTGTGTAATCAACTCCTCCCACAGTTTTCAATGGATCTTTTTCAAACTTTGCATATTTGTTGTGGACATATTGAAGATGTGCATGTGGGTTTTTGTTGGAGCTAGAATTAATTTTGACTGAATTACGGCCTTTTGAACTTAGTCATTTTAGGCAAATTTTTGCATTGTAGGGTAAGTACTTTGTGTACTCAACTCCTCCCACAATTTTTATTTGCTGTTTTTCAGACACTGGAGACTTGTTGTTGTCATAATGAAGATGTGCATATTGTTTTTTGATAAGAAAAAAATAACTCTGAAGGAATAATGTCCTTTTAAACTTAGTCATTTTGGGCTGCATTTTGCACTATATGGTATAAAGTTTGTGTTATGTTTTCAGTGGATTCTTTGTAAAAGCATTAAATTATTTTGTGCGTAAAAGGTGCTTAAGGGATGTACAGGTCCTGTGACAGGCGCTGCACGGGTGCATCATTAGTATCTTACAGACACAATTTTCTAGTTTCATGATATTTCTTATTTGTAGAACTAATGTCAGAACATGGTAGTGAAATGGGAAATAGTGCAAAACCTGATTGGGATCAGTCTGATCTGGGTTAGAGTGATGGCCTAGATTTCTGAGTTCTAGAGACATTTTTGTTTCATCATTTGGCATTATATTCCTACTGGTTTGAGCTGTGTCTCCACTGTATGCCTATGTCCCTTTTATGAGACGCTAGGCATAATTATTGGTTAGTATAAAATCTGATAAAAATACACGCTATCCATAGCTGGTAGCATCAATCCATTGAAAGCTGTTGCAGCATGAGACATCTAAGTCCCCAAGGCTAACATTACAGTTTTAATTGAAATTACAAGTGACGGTGACATTGAAATATTAATAATATATATTGATAATTTTGAAAGTTATAAATGATATACATTTGGTTTATACAGAAATGTCACAGATATATGAATTAAAAGATATTGACAAAATATTGGATCCAGCGAATTCTAAAACATGAAAAAAGAAAAGTAATACTTCACGACAGCTTACTTTTTATTAACAAATAAATAAATGGATTATTTTATGGAAACGGACATCAGTACTGACAATCAAAAAAGGAACAAGATGATATTGTAAGTATATGAGCCCCGACACGAAAAAACCAAGAAAGTGGCATGTGCGCCCAGTGAAAACTCAGATCAGCCTGGGCATCTGCCCAGTTTGATCAGAGTCTTCATTGTCCGCATGGAGCTTGCTTAGACCCTTAGCGACCTTCTGTGATGTTTTACCTTATGTATGTTCTTATTATTTTTGGTTCGGTTTGGGTTGCTGAGTGGCCACCTTTTGGGAACAAGCTGCTCACTCGGTTGGCCATATGTTCTCTGTATCTTGATTATTTGTAATCTTAGTTGTTTCCAACTATGGTTTGAGGGCTGAATTTGGATTTTGATTGTTTCAGTTCCTGGTCTTTGCATACTTTTTACTTTAAGCGTACAGCGAAGACTGGTCAGACTGGATGGTTGCCCAGGATGATCTGAGTGCTCTTTGCTCACGTTTTCTCGTTTTGCGGCACAATTGTATTATAGTGAGTATATATCCTAAAGTAAATTACTTTTTTTCCGCCCACTAGACAAGAAAGCCCCTGTCTAGAGCTGTCTGAGAATTTTTTCTGAATTGTCCTTCTGGCTTAAGCCGAGTCTCTGGAAGCTGTACCAATCTGTCACTCATTACCTGGTATAAACCATGCGCATAAGAGAACTGTCATGCAAACTGCATGTAGAATAAATAAACAGCCAGTCGTCCGTAAAATTGTGCAAAAAGTACCAGGCAGAGTAGGATAGAATAGAACAGGCGTTGTTTCGGTCATATTGGCCTTAAATATTATTAAGATATTTCGAGTGTGGCCAGTAAACACAACACTACCATATCGCAATTTTCAACAATGGTCTACAGACAGACGCCCGTTAAAACAACTGGAAACGGTAACTGGACATCTCGGCCCATAACAAACTCGGCCCATTGCAAACTCGGCCCATTACCAAGTCGTCCCACACAAACTCGGCCCATAACAAACTCGGCCCATACCTATAAAATTGCAACGGTTACTGGGTAACTGTTTTTGTCTTTATAAATATGATTTTGTATTATGTACTCAGTAGTTGTATATTTTCGTAGAATAACTATACAATATTTTCTCCTGTGATAATAGTGTATGATGAATCTATCAATGTTTCAATCAGATTTGGAGTTGAGGCACCAGAGAAATCAGAATATTGTGTTAAATAATACGACAGACGGAGCAAACAATACCTTTTTTTAAACATGGGACTATCGTGTTTCAAAATACCGAAGTGCTCAAATTTACAAGCCTGCCCAGAGACTACTTCATGTAAGACCATATAGACCTTGAGCTGACCATAGACCCCCCTCCCCCCCCCCCCCCCCCCCCCCCAGGGGCAATTTTGAACACTATAATTTTCTGAAACTACATTATATACGAAACAAAATGACACATGTTAGCCCTCTGTACGTTGGGGCGTTAACGTGTAACGTCAACGTTATTTACGCTACCCAAATTTACATATTTACGTTATAATAGAAAATAAACATTGGTATACACATGTTAGTATTCGCCCTAAATAATGTTGGGTTTTGTCTGCTAGTACATAAATTGCTGTTTCAAGGTAATTGACATTGTCAAGGATAAGTTGACTAACCCGTATAACGTAGTTTACATTATATTTGACGTTTTTCCCCTTCAGTGTCTAAATACATGTAATATAAGGAGCAAATTGTAAGAACTGAAGTGAAGAGAAAAGTAATTGTCATATATATGACTGTTTCAATAGTCTATTAAAAAACAAATAACTAAAGTCTTACAAAACTCGTCAGCAAACACGATAAATATGTAACGTATATAACCACAACAAATATTCGGGAAAAAAACAACCAGACTAAATCGCTTAATCGGTGGACTGAAGTTTATACATGCTCCATCAATATTCTTTGATTCATGCCCAGCTTAGATAAGTTAGGCTGCAGTTAGCAGTGGATATATTTAATGTGGACAGAAACTCTTATTTTTGAAGAATTTAACCTACAAAATGACGAGAAAAGCTAAGAAAGCCAACATCAGCAGCATTTTCTTTTTAATGTTATCTGTATTATGTCTTAATTAGACACTGTTGTATATGTAAATATGAAGAAACTCCAATGTTTGTGTCCTCAAACTATAAAAAAACATCGGATAGTGTATATTTAAAAAGCTATCTAACAGTAACGTTACGTTACATAATTGTAATATGTTGGGGGATAGGATTTGCTAGTCATCTGTTATCAAATATTTAGTTCCCGGGCAATATGAATTATTCAGCTTACCACTGGTAATCAGATGGCAATTTGGCTCTTTGACATACACAAGAACTCAGCAAGACGCACATAGATTGTTATAGCTGAAGCAGTTCGACCTTGCCTTCAATTCAGTTTCACTTAAAAGTGACTTCATGAAAATGTTTTTTTTATATTTTTATGCATAGAATGAAATAAGTAAGAGTTGATATATGCTGCAACTGATTAATATTTAGGTTCTCGTCTGATGGGGATAAAACCAATTTCGCTACCTGCGCTGTTGGCTGCACCATTCAATTACTCTACATACAAATATGCAACTGTGACTGGCAGCCTAGGCAATCAAAAGCCGTACCAACACTCCCAACAGGGATAAACACCATTTCTGCTATGCTGTCAGTCGAATCGCCAGCCACGAGCCTCTATGCACAGTAACTGCTTTACACAGGTTAGCAAATATGTGTGGCTCCCGTGATCATAACTTCCATGTTAATTTGTGATCTACGTGATCTGTTTATGCAGCTCCCGGCCTTCAAATACATTACATACTATTAACAATGTGAAAATTTAAGGCTGATAGAAAGTGACATACTTTATAACACGTACATCATTCTGTCATCAGCTTGTTCAGGAGTTCTATTTTTCATTATGTTGTTACAAATACTTAACTGGTCAGGTAATTTTGCAAACCCCATGGTTTTATTCCCACTTATTGTTACTATCAAGGAATAAAGGTGTTACAAAATACAAATTTCAGTCAGACAATTTTTCAGTATGTAAGCAACTGAAATTGTTGTTTGGATATTGCCAAAATGCTGTATGCCCTAACAGTATTTAACATATTTGGACATAGATTATAGGATAAGCAGTAAGATATCGTGAATAAGCAGTTTGCAACCATATTTATTGCTAAAAAGTAAACAATATGGAAATACAAGGTCACAGAGATCAAATGCAGTAAGTTATTTAGGTTAACCCTTCCTTGGCATATATAGGTAGACCCTATTTCTATTGTTTGATTATTTGCTCTGCAGAAATACTGTATTGCTAGTTTAGGATATCGGAAATGAAGAATCCATAAACTCGCAATGAATACGTTGTAAACGTTACTTGTTCGGTCTTTCTTTTCTTATCTTTTCTTCTTTTTTTCTCTCAATATTATGCTGCAAAGCATAACTACAGTGTAGGCGAATACATTCTGAAGGAGAACAACTAAGATTTTCTCATAGATATCTGAACAGTGAGGACCAACATTAATATATTCTGTCATTTTCATTTGCCATTTCATTATGTGTGCAGAGCTACTGGAACACTGTCCCTAGAAAAAAAAACATTTTTGTCCAACTAAACGTATCTTTATGTTCTTTGGTGAATAGATGCTTTCATAGATGGTTGAATGTAGTTAGATTCTTTAAGAGATGATCGAAAGTAGTTAGACTTTAAAGAGAAAGAAACAGAAGCATAGAAATACAGATCATCTTAAACATAGCATTAATAGATTGCTACAGTATGCTAGTAAACTGCCAGTGTCTCTTTTCTGTATTAAATGTTTCAGATACTATTCTCCCAAACTCCCGGTTGACACATTATTGATAGCTACATAAATGAACTAAATAAAGCAATGTATTGACACTACCATTAATTATTTTCAAAAGTCTGTTTCTTAACTGTAACTCAGCAATGTTGTTTCCCTTGGTAACGTAAAATATATGATAGTCTTACAAAAGTAAGTATACGCTGCCAGCATATATCTACATTAGCTTTGATGCAGAACTGTATTTGGCTTAAGTATTCAAACTTCAGGTTTACTGTTCTGCTTTATAATTTTTTTCAGTGTGCACGTAAAAACTATACCAAATCCTGTCAATAAACAAGGTGGTACTCCATTTGCATTGTTAATTACTGATTATTTTATAATTTTACACTAAACACGTCAAAAGCGCTTAGCTTTTAATGTTATCCAACTGATTGTATATCATTTTATTCGAGCCCTATATGCCAAATCTATGCTGGCTTAGCTGCGGCTTTATCTTTTTTATATTTTCTGATGTTTTATTTTGTTTATTTTTTTAAGTTGTATATAACAAAATTTCACGTACGTTACTGTCTTTAGAACTCAAATGTACAAACTGTAAAAGAAACAAACTGGGCAGTGCCATTATGAAATACTTTTATTTTTGGTATAATAACAAAGTTGCCAGCAAAAAAAAAAAAAAAAAAAAAAAAAAAACGTTTTACATGTGCAGAATATGTCAGTGCCCTTAACATTACAATTTGTAATATACTGTGTTTAATCACGTATAAAACACACCTCATAAATGCCTAAAAGTAATAACTAAGAGGAGTGTTGCTACGTCCAAGTACACAATATATCATAAGAACATCCAGACTTAAATATGTTATTGTTTATTTATGTGACAGTGGGGAAAAACATGATTAAAGATATTATAATAAAATATTTTAAATGTTAATGTTACTTACCTTATTACTAGTAATGACTTGTCATAGAAAATAAACAGAACGCATTTTTTCTTTTATATTAAAAGATTCTTATATGAAGAAACTGCTACCAACGAAAATAAAATGATTTGATCGTCAAATTATATGAGTTTAACAAAAATAGCCGTCGGTAACGTATATAATCGATCATTATGACCAACGAAAATGCGTTCAAAATATTGTGGAATTGTTTTTTGCTGTTTAGATAGGCTGGCATATTCAATATTACCTTTTACTGTTGTTTTTTAATCCATACAGTGTAGTTCAAGCACTTGAATTGTACAGAAAGTGATAATTGTAATATGGAACGTTTATAAGGGGGTACTGTGTTAAACATCCTATTTCTCCCGAAGTATACAAGATAGGATAATAACTTTTGCAGATCTGAAAAGATCAATAAATTATCTTTAATAAAGTAACAAACATATGGTCTAATGATAAAGGAGTAACTTACAAAAAGAAAGTATTTTGGATGGAAATAGCAATTTTAATGGAGTGTTAAGATAAATGTCACGTATATGACACCATGTAGGCTAAAGTGACCTGTCAGACATCATAACTTTTAGCTACTGGATTGTTCTACTAGACTCTACTATAACTTTAAACATAAAAAAGTGACTTCTATTTTTTTATGATTTTTGATCATTTTTATTTTATGTTTATTTTTTTAATGGGTAACGTTTGTAACAGGCTGTTACAGCTTAACGCCCCGCTCGCCAGAGGGCTAACATGCTGCAAAATACTTCTTAGATGCTGGGCTTTAAGAAATGTATGGTCTACAAAATTCCCCCTGGGGGGGGGGGGGAGGTAGACCATATTTGGCTCATGGCCTAATATGTTTGAAACAAAAAGGCTAATTTCCAGGATAGGGTCACGCTAGCCGCTGCTATCGCTCCTGTTTTTTTTTTTTTTTTTTTTGTCAGTTGGAGAGTGGCCAGTTGGGGGGACTGATAGGGGTCTCTTCCTGGACATCACAGTCTGCCAGTTTGTGCATTGGTTTGGCTTGAAAAGGACTATCAAATACTTGTCCCTTCCAGAACGTATATAGCAGAGAACGAATGCCTTCATGCGCAGGCTGATCTAGAGTTGCGTCTTTATCATGGCAGCTGCAGTCAAGCAGATACCTTTTAAATGTGCAAACAGCGTCTTAAGCCAAATCGGTACACTGCCATGTTTTCCACCATTTTTGCAAAAGGGAAGCAACTTTCTGTTTTCTTTTCACCAAATTTGGCCCTTCCAAACTGGAATCAACGCTTAAAGGAAAGAAGAGACCGTTCTTTTTCCTTTAAGGAGAGCCCCCCCCCACCCCCTCCTACGGGAGACAGTTCTCTTTCCTTTAAGGAAAGACCCCCCCTTCCTAACCCCACCAATCCCCATGTTCCATGTAGATGAGAGGCAACAATGAAAGTGACAGACTTCCCCTTTGTGTATCCGCGCAGTTAGGTCAGAGCCTTTGCTGTACATACACACTTTGTATGGATCCTGAGGGATCTGCAAGAACAAAATGAATCACGGATCGTCTGATGTGCAGACCCTGCTCAGAGTGCTCGTTTCTCAGAGTGCTCGTTTAGAAATAGGCTTATGTTGCTTAATCAAACCGTTTGCTTTGTTCCATAAAATATTTTCTAAATTTCAATGCACCTTCATGCACAAAATGTTACAGACAGACAGACAGACAGACAGACAGACAGATAGATAGATAGATAGATATAATTTAGTCTCTTCCATAAATGCGCTACGTCATATGCCGAGAAAGTAGACTGAAAGTAGACTGAATTTTCGAAAATTGCCCTTTTACAACAAGTACATATGTATCTTGTCTAATTACATCAGTATTTGTTTACAAGTATATTAAATATAACCCTCAGCATGGGAGTGTTAATGAATCTATATATGGGCCGAGTTTGTTATGGGCCGACTTTGTTATCTGCCGAGTTCCTTGGCCTACTTATCTTGGCTATTTCTTTTATTTTAACACCATCTTCTGTGTGCAGTTTAGGCATCGGCTGACATGTTTCTTCTGTGAGAAAACACTTTGTATACACTGCATAGCAGAACTATTTTAGTCTTATGGGCCGAGTTTGCTATGGGCCGAGTTTGTTATGGGCCGACAGTGTTATGGGCCGAGTTTGGTATGGGCCGAGATGTCCCGGAATCGTGGAAACGGATTGGCAGCTGGTTGCTAGTTATTCTACCATAAAGTCTACGGAAATATTTTACAGTGCAGTCATGTACGAGAAAAATGCATGCACAATATGAAATAAGCACAACTTGTTGGAAATATAGTAAAGCTTATCACACGTCAGCGTTTCTTTGACAAATTAGATTTGGTAAAGAAAAATATTCTCATATGCAAATTCATGCCTCATTTTCATTGCCAAATTTATATAGTAAAGTTTATTTGAAAAACATCATTTTCCATGTAAACGGAAAGACGGAAAGTTTGTCAGAATATGCAGCAAAGACAGAAAGCTTTACTCAGTTTGAACAAAATATAAATTTTAACAAAGAAAATGTGGTATTGCTGGCGTTCTCATGAATAAAGTTTATTTGTCCGGGTAACTGACAAGCCAGACTGAACACCGCAGCAAACTGACTTTTCCACACCGGGTAGGCGGCAATGGAAAACGCTCTGAACAATCGATTAACTCGGATCAAAAACCGTCAGAAGCAGCGCAATTGGCGACAATTTGCAATTGAAAACAGTGTTTCTAGTGGTTTTTGATCCGCGTTCGTCGACTGTATGAGCGCCTACCCGGGCCGTATTCATAAAACGACTTAAGTGGTTGCTATGCTGTTGCTAAGGCTAAATTTCTTTGAAGGAGATTCCCTACAACTATGAAATTTGGTCTAGAGGAACAGTCTTTGTAAGACTGTTCCTCCAGACCAAATTTCATGGTTGTAGGGAATCTCCCTTATAGATATTTAGCCGTAGCAACCGCATAGCAACGACTTAAGTGGCTTTATGAATACGGCCACAGTTGACTTTTCCCTCTCTAGACGAATCCCTTAGCAGTCATGCAGCCGAGTGTCGTTAATTATAACTGCGATAAAGTCGAATCAAAAGTGCATACATTCTTAATGGTAATGAGTTTTCAAATAATGCATGTAGGTTTCAGTTTGCCATAGATGTATGCTTTAAAAATGCATAAACATTTTCCATACAGCACAAAAATAATTATTCATTAAAGAGGAATTCTCTGGACAACGGAAAAAATCAGTCTTTGGTGAGTCAGGTATTCATGTCTATGCGGTGGTCGTACTCTGTGTGTGGCGGTCTTACTGTGTGTGTGGTGGTCGTGCTGTGTGTGTGGCTGTCTTACTGTGTGTGTGGTGGCCATACTGTGTGTGGCGGTCGTACCGTTTGTGGCTGTCGTACTTTGTGTGTGGCGGTCTTACTGTGTGTGTGGCGGTCTTACTGTGTGTGTGATTGTCGTACTGTGTGTGGTGGTCGTACTGTGTGTGTGGAGGTCGCTCTGTGTGTGTGGCGGTCTCTGTGTGTGGTGGTCGCACTGTATGTGGCGGCCGTACTGTTTGTGGCGGCGGTAGTACTGTGTGGCGGCTGTAGGAAGTATCCTCATTGCTAACTGTAGTTTTTTTTCTTGCTTGTCCTTTGGGATCATTGAGTGCTTTCATTAGTCTGATCAGTAAAAAGTATGCAAAGACCAGGAACTGAAACAATCAAAATCCAAATCCAGCCCTCAAACCATAGTTGGAAACAACTAAAATTACAAATAATCAAGATACAGAGAACATATGGCCAACCGAGTGAGCAGCTTGTTCCCAAAAGGTGGCCACTCAGCAACCCAAACCGAACCAAAAATAATAATAACATACATAAGGTAAAACATCACAGAAACTCTGACACCAAAAACAGGCAACAAAGAACCACAACAGAACTACCGCCTTGGAACGGTCAGTAATGAATTACTGGGGGGCTTAAATCGATTTTACAGGCCCAACCTCACCCTCAGTTTCTGAAGTGGTACAAAACATTTAGTTGGTTGTTCGGTTCGCATGATAACCCTCTAACTCGTCAATGAATCATCACGGTAAACACATAAATCAAATTTCAACACCATGAAGAAGCAAAGACGAGGACTCAACAGATACAACGGGCCGTCTGACAGGTGGAGATCCCTGTCCTGCCAAACAACCCCACTGGAAATCTGAAGCAAAAGAAGGTCACCAGTTGAGCCCCGGTGGACCAAGCAACAGACAAAAAGGCTCCGATCCCAACCAACTAAAATATATAGCTTTAGGTCGGGGCCATCATAGAGTCTGGCGACCGATCCCCCGGTGTGCAATTAAAGAGTGCAGCAAAGCTATCAACCGTGATTGGGTTAATCACTAAGCATGCAGACTGTCGCATAACATTTAAATTATAGCCAATACGTTTGTGACGTATTATTATTTTTCGGAATTGATCAGAAAAATCAGTCCTACTCTTAATCTTTTTGAATTTGTATACTAAGTCACCATAAAATTCTGGTTCCGATAGGCCTTGGTGTAAAAGAAATTCTAATCCGACATCAAATTTTGAAACCAATTCATGGTGTCTGCGATAGAATTTAGAAAAAGCCTTTCTAAGCTTATGATACCGATAGCCCTGTTGAAGAAGTTTAGCAGTTAAACATTTATTACGAGCATTAAAGTCATTTACATGACTACACACTCTAGCAAATCTTATAAGTTGAGAAATATACACTCCATAAGAGGGACGACGTGGAACGTCACCATCCAAAAATGGAAAATTAACTATATCAAAGTCAAAGTCATCACGTTTATCATAAATTTTAGAAGATACAAAACCGTTAGAAATAGATAGATGTAAATCCAAAAAGGGGGCCTCGGTATCTGAAGTATTAGCTTTATTCAATTTAAGTTCAGGTGGGTAAATTTGGTTAACCATGCTCTATTGTTTTGTCCTCCTTAATTTTTATCTTTCGAGGGTAAAGCATAATTTAGATTTCATAGGCATGTTCAATTAGGACTTACTCAATTTAGTTTAAAGATGAGCCGTTATACCGCCATGTTTTTCCACCATATTTTAAGGAAGAAGCGCCCCCTATAAAAGAGGCCTTAAAGGAAAGAATTTGCTCATACGCTTTCCTATGGGAGCAGATTCTTTCCTTTAAGAGTTGACCCGCTAAGGAGGGTGGCAAAAATGAAAATGACTGACTTTTGTTAGCATTTGATTCTTTAGCCTGTAACATTATTCCCAGGTGTTGCCACATCAAATTTTCATACTTCCCAGGGCTGATATAGGAAAGTCGGGTAAATTCGGACAGCGGGTAAATTCGGACAGTGACATTTTTTTCTTTATATGTCAGTTGTTTGGAATTAAAACAAACTTAACTTGGCAAACAGGGAAAATCCTGATAAGACGGCTCATTATGAGCCGTCTCATCTGGATTTTCACTGTTTGCAATGGTATGTCCGAATTTACCCGACTCCACTCGAATACACTTTTTCAAACTAACGTATTAGATCTATATGAATTGACTTTTTACTGGTATACAGTGCTATGCGTCTATTAAATATGGAAATATTACGGATATTTTCTTTGCCTTGGGCTTATACCGTTTCAAGAAAATTAAATTTCATAAATGATATTTCTGGAACAACTTCATAAGGCATGGCAGCGTCATTAATTGTGAATTTCATAGCTACATGTAATCAATATGCACAATCTGTTAAGAGTGCATTTAACTTCACCTTTGGCAATTTATTCTACAATAATTTGCATTTTCGTAGCTTTAGGCTGACACATGATGCGGGATGAAGCTTGTAGGCAATAACAGAAAAAAGCAAAATAATGCATCCTTTAATATCAAATGAACTCAGTGGAAGCCCTGAACATAAAGAGACGGAAGTTGCAGACTTAGATTGAGCCGCGGCACGAGAAAACCAACAATGTGGTTGTGCGCACAGTGAAGACTCAAATCAGCCTGGGCAGCCGCCCAGTTTGATTAGACTCTTTGCTAAGCGCTTAAAGCGTAGTTAAGGTACTAAGCTACCTTCATGCGGACAGCGAAGACTCTGATCAGACTGGGCGGATGCCCAGGCTGATCTGAGTCTGCGCTGGGCGCAAAACCACATTGTTTGTTTTGTCGTGTCGCGACTCTTATGTGAATTGAATTTTTACAGATATACAATGATGCTATGCGTCTATAGAATAAGGAAATATTACGAATATTTTCTGTGCCTTGGGCTAATACCGTTTCAGGAAAATTAAATTTCATAAATGATATTTCTGGAAAACTTCATAAGGCATGGCAGCGCCATTAATTATGAATTTTAATAGCTATATGTAATCAATATGCACAAATCTGTTAAGAGTGCATTTAACTTCACCTTTGGCAATTTATTCTAAAATAATTTGCATTTTCGTAGCTTTAGGCGGACACATGATGCGGGATGAAGCTTGTAGGCAATAACAGAAAAAAGCAAAATAATGCATCCTTTAATATCAAATGGAGTCTGCGGAAGCTCTGAACATAAAGAAACGGAAATAGCAGACTAAAATTGAGCCGCGACATGAGAAAACCAACCAGGTGGTTGTGCGCCCAGCGCAGACTCAGATCAGCCTGGGCATCCGCCCAGTCTGATCAGAGTCTTTGCTTTAGGGTTAAGGGGTAGCCAAGGGTCTAAGCTAGCTCCATGCGGACAGCGACAACTCTGATCAGACTGGGCGGACGCCAAGGCTGATCTGAGTCTGCGCTGAGCGCACAACCACTTTGTTGGCTTTCTCATGTCGGGGCTCAATTAGCTGCACGGCTGCCGGTCAGCGTGACTGCCGTAATAAGTCATTTATACTTTATACTATATGATATCTCTTCATGACCGTAGAAATGCATGGGCATTTTAAAATTTGATCCACATATATTGAAAATAGTGGGGAAGGAGTGAAGAGAAAGAAAGAAATATTGTACGCGAAAAAAGGGGAACGACTTTCTTTATAAAACAGAAGACTGTAAATAAAATGAAATAACGAAGAAAACTTAAGCATGCCATTAAAGAGTTTCATGACAATTAGACCTTTTGTCAATCTGTTTATACTTATTTGAATATGAAATTACATGTAAATACCATTATCTCTTCTTTATACTAGACCATACCTATATTCTCTTGTGGATGACTGGAATATGTACCAGTTACATGTACATAAAAGAGCAAACAAAATACTTTTTTCAGCGAGTCAGCCATTACTCGAGTATAATTTAGTCATTTTGCGAGTATAATTCAGTCATTGTTTTTAGAATAAGTAATACATCGTATACATTTCAGCTTCATTCATTTCATTTGTTACCCTTTTCCCAATAAAGGTTGTGATTAAATCGAATCCATGGTTACGAAATGGCACTTTTACCATTCTGCTTATTTGGCACTCTCATTTCTATGCAGATTTGCAGATTTAAAACTAAGGAATTGCATCATTTGTTACTGTAATCGTAGTTAATCTCATTTAGTAATTGTTTATCGACCTCAGTCATGTAATCTAGTAGTTGAAAGTAGGCATCTGCTTTGCATATGTGAGTAATACAACATTTGTAATCTGTTATGTTGTTAAGACCGAGAAAAGAAAAGCTCAAGATATCAGAATATGTTTTTGAATGCAAAATGTTTATTCAAGTTATTTCTGTTTCAGTCTTATTTTCCATAATTATACAGGTCTGATACTATTATGTCAATTTTACATTGCTCGAGCTTTTAACATGACCAGAGCTATGATATTTTTTTTCGAAATTCTCACGCACCAAAATGGCAAGACTCAGTCTATCAACTAAATGTTATATACATGACTGCTTTTGACATTGTTAACATAATTTGACAAAATTTATGAGAAATGACTCACAGACTGAGACGGTGTAAGGTCGTTGTCCGAAACAGAGAGACATATCTTGAATGACCGTACAAAGGATACTCATATTCCATGGATACGAAGTCTACCTAGGATGAGAGAGTCAGCGAGGACTTAAAACATGATATAGTATTCATTCGGTAGGCTGTCAGCTGGGGCATCAGTATAGAGTGATCATATGTTATACCGTGGTTGTAGGCTTCGATGAGGCTTGAACAGCCGAAACTTCGAAGTATGGTCCATGTTCCTTCTTGTGAATGTGTTCTCTGCTCTTGAAGGAACTCTTTAAGATTTTTATTGGGCAAAAGTAAAGGTGCTTTTTTAGGATAATTCAGAGCTACATTTGTACTTTTCCTTATTTCTCAACTAAGGCCTCTCATTAGAACCATCTCGGTGAGACGGCTCTAAGGAAGAGTCACAACTTATGCTGGTATGCAAAATAAGAGGAAAAAATATCCCTAAGTTATCATGGTTATCCCTATTATCCTTTTTTACCCTTTTACCTAGAATTTACCATCATCGTTACTTATCTAATACAATGTCTTGTGAATAAATGTAATATTCAGTGCTTTGAGAGAAGTACAGAGACAAAGCAAACCGTCGTAATGATGATAGCTTATATGTTCGTAAACGCATGAACCCTAATTGATGCTTTTACATGGCATTTATCCGAATTTTAGGCCTTGAACTTAATGATTATGAACGGCTTGACCTTTCATTGCTTTACAACTGTGACAACGATGTAATGAATCATTTGAAAAGAAAGAGCTGACAGTTAAATCCTTATTTATACGACAAAAGTCTATAATTGTTCTTCAGAAAGAACAGCCCGGCAATCGGAAAATCTGTTCTATCCTCATAATGCAAAAATACAAAGAATAATAAAGCTTGTATAAATCTTGTATTGCGATAGCTTTATTATTAATGACAGTGCATTAGTTGCTCTTTAGGTCGATATGAGCTTTCATTTGGCGATGCACAAATTAGCTTCCCAGTGAACTCAGAACGTTGACACATTAAAAACACGTTTTGAACTATAAAAGTCAACTCTCGACATTTTAAGGTTGGAGTTCATCTCAAACTACTGGTCCCAGAAGATTTACTTTGAAATACCAGCAGTTTGAGATAACAGAAATTGAAATGTAAAGAAAAATAGGAAATCCGTCCAAACTATATTCTTTGATATAATGGGGGACTTTGAGATAACAGTGTTTGAGATAACCAGAGTTAACCGCATTATTTTACGAACGCTTTGCATGAACGGACTCTCACCAGACCAGTAAAGATAGGACAACGGTTTATTGTATACCGGACTATCAGAAGCCAATTTTCGAATTGTATTCGTACACGTAATAGTGAACCCCTGTTGACTGGCCACATAGTGGGATTCCTTGTGAGGCAACTTTCAGAGAACGATTACTATTTTTCAGACTGTTCCTCCAGAGCAAATTTCATAGTTGTAGGGAATCTCCTTCATAGACATTTAGCCTTAGCAACGGCATAGCAACGACTTAAGTGGTTTTACAAATACGACCCCAGGTTCTTTACTGTGAGAGTTGATATCCATATTAAAATGGGAGGCAAAAAAAAAAAAAAAAAAACAAGTGTGGCAAAGTTGCTTCTACTGAAGTAGCACCAATTCACATTAAAACATTCAAATCGGCTTCCTCACATCCACCCAACGCAAGAGTGCACATTTTAAGGGACTAAGGAGCACATCTGGACCGTGAACAATGGGCATTTTATCGAGTTACCATCCTGCAGCTCGGCCTATTCTCCTATTGAACATTTATGTTGCGTAAAGGTCACAGGACGGCGTCTTCAGCTTATACACACTTTCATGCAGGGGTGCAGACTATTTTTTTGGCCCTCTTGGGTCATTGGGCTCATTCTGAGTCAGTTTAAAAATAGAGCTCCGTCTGCTGAAGCGGATGCTTGGGGCGTTGGCAGTGTCGTAATATTACATCATATGCACAGACTTAATTAAACCGCTTTTTCCGTTTCTTTATTTGTTACTGGCTTGAGGTGGCCTCCAGAGGATCTTCTTCAAAGTTTGTTTAAGGAAAGGACTTCTCTTTCCTCTATGTTTTGTCAGATTTACTTATGACTTGAGAAAAAAGGAGTTTAAGGAGACTGGACACTACACCCTTTAAACACTGCTTGTCGGGGTATACTAAAATTCTCAGTTCTACCTTAAAACATTGATTTTCAAAACCTTCTCAGTTCTAAAATAGTTCTTAACACTGTAAGATAGCTGAATTTTTAAGGTGGTGATTTATGGTAAATGTAAAAAATCTGCATAAAACCATAAAAAAGTAACGTATCTCCCTGAAAGTTAGCAGACTTCTTATTTTTGTTGTTCTTTACAGTTAAGAATACAAAGTAGACGTACATGCTGCTTAAAAAAGTGTTTTTATAAGGAAAGATCAAAGGGTAATTTTCTGCGAATAAATCTGAAAAAATAATATCGTTATTGAAAATTTACGTAGTGCTGAAGGTGTATTATTGCATAATGAAGAGCGTCCTAGCAATTATTTATTACAACTCTTTCTCGAATTGTAATGTAGACCAGATGAAAACGATAGCCTTTTCTCAAATGTTTAACCATGTACAAAGTAAATGTACACTGGACGCATTTATTAAATATAGGATAGGCAAGCATACGTATGTTAACATCTAGAATATAAATAATACATTACTGACATGATCAGTGATGTGTAGATGAAATTGTTCAACCTTGTTAAAATAGTCTCACCTGTCTCACTTGTGTGTTTTGACAAAAAAATTTGGACACAGACTGCATCTTTTTTCATCTGCTCAGCCTGATAATGTGTGAATGAGTTTGAAAAAATAATTGCCAGGACGCTCTCCATTATGCAACAAGGTACTCTAAGCACTAAGTATATTTTCAATAATGATAATACTTTTTCAGATTTATTCGCAGAAAATTACCCTTTGATCTTCTCTTATAAAAACACTTTTTAACATTAACAAATGCTGCGTTTAGGGATTCTAAATTATGAGAAACAACATAAAGAAGGCATCTGCTAAGTTTTGGAAAGATCAGTGTTATTTTGAGTATTTTATGCAGATTTTTGTCTTTGTCCAAAATCAGTGATTATCACCACCTTAAATCCTGATTAGGCGACCTCATCTAGATTTACACTGTTTGCCCTTTAGTCCTTGAATTCTCAATATGATGAAGCTTAGACGAATCATTTTTTTTTTCAATTTTGCAGACGTAAATTTTGTCTTCTGTTTTTTGTGTGTGTGTTTTTTTTTTTTTTTTTTTTTTTGCGCTTAAAGGGTTAATGAGAAACAAAAGTGAGAAATAGAAATTAAAGAGAGAGAATTAGCCAATGAGACGTTACCATCGGGCTTTTGCAGTTTGCGGCTGTGTTTTCCCACTCATGGCGCCCATTTCACTAAGCCTCGTATGTAGATTAAGGAATTTCTTTTTCTTTATCTTTTTTGGACGAACTGCTGATCATATAAGCATACGTTTTAACAAGAAAACATAAACGTAAAGCATCAATACGCCGGGAAAGTTAAGTTTATGCATCCATTTGAGACTATGGGCTGTTCACTCTAGTAAAAGTTAGATTATTAGATAGACCACTTGTTTCAGCTACAAACAATTATAATAATAATAATAATAATAATAATAATAATATTAATATTAGTTAACCCTAATGGTAGCCTCAAATAGCTGGAAGAAAACACATCTACATTTCACGAAGTCAACCTAACATCCTCCCCGGCGTAAATAAAGTTACGTTATCGAGCCATTTGTGTAAAATTTGGAAAACTGTGGTAGTTAGCCTGGTTAGGTCGGACTTAGGAGTTCGTTTGACATGCCACATTTTCAAAATTGTAAAAGTTCCTCAAACAGAAATATCTGCGCTAAAATTTGCAACAATTGTAGATCTAGATACTGAGCCCCCTCATATGGGTCTACAAAACTTTGCATCTAGTCTTTGAATTTTCAATATGATATTACTTCGATAGAAAAATCATGAAATTTTGCAGATCTAAATTTTGTCGTCTGCTTTCTTAGCGCTATAAGGGTTAAAAGTGTAAGCACTGTGTAAACCTCTGACAGAAAATCATCCTTTATTCCCTTCGACAATGAAAGCATTGAAGGTTGCTTTATACCCTTATGTGTTTAAGTATTTGGACACCTAAAAATCGTTAATTTTCCATTTGTCCCAAATGGAAATTTAATGGTGTTTAGGTGCCCCAATATTTAAGCAGGGTACAGTTCTGAGAAGACTAAAGAAATACTGTCAAGTGTCTTTCTCATAAAGAATGAATATTGAAGATGACAGTAAAAATAAATTAATGTGTCCAGGGACTACTTAAAGGAACTTTTGGAATTCTGTTGACAGCAATTACAGCTGGCAGGCAATTACAGATGGCAAAATATATAGCTATATGTTTTGATATGCGCATGGGGAGATTCATAAGTTTATATTTGCGAATATGCCTGTCAAATGGAATGCGCTATTCGATTTTCTCGTCTGCTCTTTACTCTACGCTGTTAACTACTGATTTACTTTGCGCAAATGAATGCGGATAGGCATGTGTACATATTGACTGCTTATTGTTGTATGTGTCTGATGTGATATACAGAAGAGCATGTCTCTACTGTTAAATGTGTACTGTTTACTGCATGCTGTGACAATCATTTTGTACGAAAGCGCAAGGACATGCTCTGTGAGTACTTCTTAGTGTCTTCTTTTTACTGTGTACTGACTGCTGTTTTTCTGTCCTGTATACTGCAAAGTTGACTTTGTACACGCGAGTGTGCATATGCAGAGCCAATTTTGCTATAGACAGTGCATAAGAAACGGTTCAGTAAAAGCCTTATACGCAATCTGAGATTTTGCTGATTTCAGCCGTCAGTGCCAAGCTTATTGAATGTGGTGTTATCAAGTGCTTGTTGATCAGATGACCAGCATTTTTACCGCACTTATAAAATTGTGTGTGTTATTCTGCGACAAAAATGCTACTCAACGTTGTATGATACAACTGAGCACGTTATATGCAACTTATTCATTCTAGGAACAGAAACGTTGCGAAATAAATAATTTGTAAAACTTACATTTCTAATGGCGTAAAAGTTAGCCTTCTTTAGCAGACAGATATTATACAATTATTGACCTTTGTTGAGGTGAATATGCAGTTTTATTATATACCTAAAAAGTTCCCGCATTCACTTTACATTAGAGTAACCGTGCAATATTTTCTGCATATTGCACGGAGTCAAGTGCATATTGCACGGAGTTAAGGAGTCACGTTCCCAAGAACTACTTTTGTTTTGACAGATGAAAAGTTTGGCGGCCATTTTGTTGTCGAGTGCAATTCAAAAACGAGTAGAATAATGACACCAGTGTCGGTTTCCGTGTTTAAATTACATGAAAGACAATTAAGTATAATTTACCTTTGATCCGTCACTCTAATAATTAATATTCTGCGATAATAACGGAGATTTTCGTCAGAGCTGCTGAGAGTAAGACTCGAAAATGGCGCCCAGTTCTGGTAAACGTCAGCGTTTGTTTACTGACGTCACGTCCGATAACGTAACGTCATTTCTTCTTTCGCGCCATCAGGCGTGGCTTATAGCGTGTATGAAGACACACAAAGGCATAATGTAATTTCAAATTTAAAACAATTGTGGTTGCTATACCGAAAAAATATTTTGATTTCGTACGTAGAGAGCACTGATCAAACTAGCAGACTAATATCAAAGGTATATAATAAAAAGGTTATTTAATTTATATTGTGAAATATTCGGCACTCGTTCATATGGCGGAGACGCACTCGCAAGCTCGTGCGTCCTTCGCCATATGAACTCGTGCCGAATATTGCCCAATATAAATTCAATAACCTATAATTATTGACCTGCAAACATCACCGAAATAAAGGTCAACAATTGTTTTATTATACGATAATTCCAAATTCTGTTCCTTAGATATTTATGATTGTACTTAATGCTATTATCTCGCGACGTAACGCCATTAACATTAACGTAAATCAGACGTTACGTCACGAAAATATAATGACGTCAGCGTAAAAGTAATATTCACTGACAGGCCGGTGAATATCACAAAATATTGACCGGCACGTGACGTCAAAAGAGCCAATGAAATTGCGCGTTGCATCTTGGTCATATAATAATGGATGTTAGCTTATACAGAAGCAATCGTCTATATCATGATTCAGTGGCAATAATTTGATATGATATTTTTTTCTGGTCGTGGTTTCTTTAGATAGGTAAATATGTAAATATTTTAGTAGTAAGGAATTGTCATTACATTAGCTATTTCTTAAATCCATTTGTTTTCACACTGACATTCCATCTGGCAATATTAAGAGATGATTTTTTAGTAACTCTCTCGTCGATATTTTGATTTGTTTCAGAACGAACCGTTCTGAAACAAATCAAACTATCGACGAGCGAGGTACTAAAAACTCTTATCTTACTAAACACTGCATTATTGTGATCAGCTTCAAAACTTCTATCAAAAAATGCACAAGCTTGTGAATGTTCCAGTGGTACATATCTAATGATATCTGAATTTAGCCTTTTGTATCTCACTTATTTCCATAAAAGCTCAGTTTTCGTTACTTTGGTTATCACCATGTTTCATGGAATGTTTCCGCAATTGTCTTGTAAACGCTTTGTTTATACGGCTATTGTCAGTCCCGTTACTTTTTATGATGAACAATTGTATAACGTTGCAGACATTTCAGAGTCTTACAATTAGAATATGCACTTTTTCACAGATATTGGTTCCGTTTTTTGTTTCCTGTTAATTGCTAAGAAATTACCTGATTTAATCAGCTAAAATTATGCCGTATCATCATGTATACTGTCAGCTTGTCTATATATATTTACATTATCAGTGCAGAGCTCTCTGTAAACCCAATTGAGTGATGCGGGAGTCAATGTTGTTTAAAAGTCAATAATTACATTGTGCCACGTGCTTCAGAGTGACAGCTCATCTCACTAACTAGCACGTGAAATCTACAACATGCCATGTACTTGAATGGCTAGAAAACATTGCGTGACAGGTCGCTACGCCTACTTGCGCGTGAAATCTACAACAGGTTGTGGAATTTACTGGTAGGCAGTGACAATGCGGCTGTTCCAAACTATTGCAAAATTCGGCCGGTAATGTTTTAAAAACGATTCTTATGTATGTATTTCTTATTTTTGTTTATCTTTTTATTGATCAAAAGCATCGTTTAATAATATAAATATAAGGAATGAATATATTTTTTTAAACGTTTACTGAAGTATAAACTACATCGGGTCACGAGCAAAGTTTACGTAAACCCCTTCGGGGTTCACTTACTTTGCTCGTGACCCGATGTAGTTTATACTTCAGTAAACGTTAAAAAAATAACATTCATTCCTTAAATAAAATAATATCAAAAATGTAGACTGCAAGAAACGGACGAGCTTCACCGTCATACTCTGTGATATTACTAGAGAACTGTTTTCTTATAAGCATGCCCCACCTCCACCCCCTTAGTTCTTAGCCATTTAATCGACATGAAATTATGTGAATTGTAATAGAATTGTATGCCGAAATGCCATCTTAAAATTACCAAGTATCATTACCGTTATAGAATGTCAGTGCTGTTACGGTTGTCCTTTCCGTTACAAATGAACAGATTAATTCTTAAGAGATGGGTTATCTAACAGGAGCAAACTCACACTTTAATGACTTTGTCCCTGTTGATAAGGTACGCAAAAATTAATGTAGAGTTGCTGCCCCTGAATGTATCACCGTTCACATTAAGATATTTATTTAATAACGGCAAAGACTTTAATTAGAATACGCGCATGCGCAGGCTGACCCAAGTTTTCGCTGTTCTCAAAACCAGGCCCAGAGGTTATAAAACTTGAGTATAATCTCAAACTAAAAAATAAAGCATACTGATTGGCTGCTTCCGAGCATGTGCTCGGAAGCAGCCAATCAGTGTGCTTTATTTTGAGTTTGAGAATGTACTCAAGTTTTCTCGGAAGCAGCCAATCAGTATGCTTTATTTTTTAGTTTGAGATTATACTCAAGTTTTATAACCTCTGGGCCTGTTCCCTTTTCCCATAACTCTCAAATAATGAACCATGTAATCCTGGAACAAATGAACAGCGCCATATTTGCCTCGTTGTTAATTTCAATTTTCTTGATTGCTTTATTGATTTTCGTGTATATTAATATTTGCACAAACATATGGACAAATGGAAAAATCGTATTACAGTCTTTGTCAGAACAATAATTTTCCAATGTATCATTGTTTAATGGTATCAAGTCATAATTTCAATATCAGGTTATCCAATATCCAGTGCTCAGTTATTGCTTGACAATCAATCCGAATGGAAATTTTGTTATCTCAATGTATACCATATATGATGTAGCGTTCAAAATATTTTTTCGTCCTTTTTTCAATTTTCATTATGATGGTACCACAGGGGTCTCAAGGGAACGAAACAATAACGTGCACCACCCGGCACCAAGCCTGTCCCTGTTCTCTCCAAATCAAGGAGAGTTATCGCTGATTTGCAAAAAGTTGATTTTTATCATACATAATGAAATTGTAATTTCCAGCCCCTTTGTCTTGTTGAACTGCGCTAACAGACTTACTATGCACTGACTATTGAACACAGTAATATTTTGGAGTTGGTCTGGTTGCATAAAGGGTAAAAAGTTTTCCAAGACTTTTTAGGGGAGAGCCTATCGGTTTTTAACATTACTCGTCTCTGCATAAATGATATGAGAAAAGAGAGACAAACGGAGAGACAGACAGAGAGACAAAACAGACAAAGAGACAGAGAAAGAGAGATGATTAAAATGATTCAGTGCGTCCCTACTAGTTTTAATAGGTTTTGGACGGTCCAACCATCCTAAACCTTCATTGCACTATGCGCATTGTACATGTTGTAGCTCCCTTCCTGTAAACTAGCATCCCAGTACCAACAAGAATGGGTACTTGCATGTGACATAACCTCAATACTACTGGTGCCATAGCATAACATAACATAACATAACATAACATAACATAACATAACATAACATAACATAACATAACATAACATAACATAACATAACATAACATAACATAACATAACATAACATAACATAACATAACATAACATAACATAATTGATATTAAATAAAAAGATTATATAAAAAGTATATCATAGGTTTCACGCTTGAGACAGAACCCGTTTCAGTAGGAGTTACTACCTATATGCGGTCAACAATAAACTTTTATACCCTCCATGCCAGTCCGATAGTCCGACATGCGCGATCCGCATAAAATATTGTTCTAAAAATGAATTGTCATGACTTGTACTATTACTGGCATTGATCGGTCTATATTCGTTGGTATTAGAATGCTCTGGGAAAGCTTTGGGTATCCATCACGAAACCATGACCGTATTATTTTAGTCTGGCCCAGAGGTTATAAAACTTGAGTACATTCTCAAACTCAAAATAAAGCACACTGATTGGCTGCTTCCAAGCATGTGCTCGGAAGCAGCCAATCAGTATGCTTTATTTTGAGTTTGAGAATGTACTCAAGTTTTATAACCTCTGGGCCAGTTCCCTTTTCCCATTTTCTTTATTTATTTTGAGTTTGAGATTATTCTCAAGTTTTATAACTTCGAACCCAGTAGTCACTCTGTTTTTAAATGTTTAATCTGAACATGATATATATATTTCCTCATATACTTATTAACACCATAGTAGCAATAACTTCGACAGAACTATTATGGTAAGTGCTTTCACTGTTATAATTATAACATTCGGTATAAAGGCAAATACATGTAGTTGATTAATAAAGGATATATCTGTCTGCTCACATGCTGTGCATTGGTCTGGCATTTATAAGAAGCCGGGAACGGGAAAACAACGTACAGGAAACAATATACACGTTGCTATTTTCTCCTCGGTACGGTAGGTTTGTTTCAGAAAAAGAAGGTGTCTCAAAAATAGTTGACCCTTTTCTAAATTGATGTAACTCTTTAAATTATCAAGGAAAGTTTACAAAACTTTGCATGGTTGTACATTGTAGCAAAGAGCTTCAACGAGCATGGAAACGAAACTAGTTTTGTTCATACTGCAGGGACTCTATTCGAAAAAAAATGACATGACTTAGAGATCAAACAAATTGTCGTGTCAATAAGAACGACAATTTCATACTATGCTGGAAATTTTGTTGGCATGTACGCTCCTTTCCTGCCTGTTATGACACTGCAAAACCAATGTGTGCAACAACCTAATTGCAGACCTTTCCAATTTCCATTTTAATAACAGATTGTATCTGTCATTCAACGCCTTCAAAATTATTTTTTAACGGAGGCTTTTACTGCGGAATGCTTCCGTACTGAAATAGATCGACTGTGAGCTTAACAACCTTTGATCGAAGTAAATGAGCCACGACACGACAAAACCAACAATGTGGTTGTGCGCCCAGCGCAGACTCAGATCAGCCTGGGCATCCGCCCAGTCTGATCAGAGTCTTCGCTGTCCGCATGGAGGTAGCTCCGACCCTTAGCTACCCTTTGAGGTCTTAACGAAGAGTCTGATCAAACTAGGCAGATACCCAGGCTGACCTGAGTCTGCGCAGGGCGCACAACCACATTGTTGGTTTTGTCGTGTCGCGGCTCAAATATTGTTATCTTTAATACATGAACCATATTGCCACGCATTTGTGGCTGCAATTTCAAAATGATAACAAAAAGCCAGGAAATGAAGTGACAAACAGAAAATTGAAATTAAAAACCAATGCGCGAGTAGTCTTTATCATCAAAATGGCTTGACTAGAGACAGTAGAAGAGTCCAGGTGGACAGACTAATTACAATGTAAAACTCTACCGCCGTCATTTGGTAATTCTAAATAAGGCAAACACTGGATGAACCAAACGGAGTGTTAGGCCTCTATGTTCTTATAATTTCAGTAGAACTGGCTGTAGGATTAAGTGTGAAATGGGGACATCATTTTAGATACGCCGCAATCTGGCAATTGTATAAATTGATCTACGCGTTTGGCAATTGTTTAAATTGATCTGCGCTTTTGGCAGTTGTATAAAAATTGATCTGCGCTAAATGGCTCATTTACACAAATGAACTGTGATTTGCGTTCGAATCGAGTTAAATGTTGACAATAGGGCTGCAATGGTATAATAAATCTCGAGTTGTTTGTTGTGGAAATGGTTTTACGTGTGGAAATGGCAGGTCTCGCAAATGTACACATCTGTACCATAACTTTATCATTTCTGTTCTATCAGGCCCTCGATTTTTATTGCATAAATTACGCTCGAATTGTTTTCTAACTGCATCCCGTGCTTAAACAGGCATCGGCTTTCATTTTTAGCTGATGCAGAGTTTTGGAGTTCTGGCAAGGAGTGATTAAGATATCACTGGTAACTTATTGTGTTGAGCGACTTGCGTTTTCGTGGAAACAATGCCCAAGTATATCCGTATGCAGCTAGGATCGCCTATAAGCTCAAAATGTACACTTCTATCGCAGCTCTGCCGTTTTCATTTCTGCCTCCCTTTTCAGAAGTGGACAACTGTAAATGGAAAGGACTAGCTCCCGGAGAAACAAACTATTTCCTTTAAGGGTAGACCCTGTTTGGGAAGGTTTCGTCGTCCAAGGTAGCAAACAGGAAGACACAAAATCTGTTTCCCAATGTTGAAGTAGTGGAAAAGACATGGATATGTACGCAATGATTTCAATGAGTAGAATGCGGTAGTGATAATTTATATGTACATGTGAGCGGCGATTCGACACTTGAAACCAACAAGCGGCATGTGAATCCTAGCGAAGATATTAGCCTGGGCATCCGCCCTTTCTGATCAGTGCCTTCGATGCCCGCATGGAAGTAGCTTGGACCCTTGACTAGCAAAGAAATCAGCCTGGGCATCCGCCCTCTCTGATCAGTGCCTTCGCTGTCTGCATGGAAGTAGCTTGGACCCTTGACTACCTATCAAGTGTACAGCGAAGTCTCTGATCAGACTGGGCGGATTTCCAAGCTAACGAAGGCTGATCAGACTATGCGGATATCCAGGCTGATCTTAGGCTTCCCTGGGCGCTTACGCCACATTGTTGGTTTTGTCGTGTCGCAGCTCATATGGTTTATATTTCTATTAAACCAGTGGCTTCATTTATCATCTGACGCAGAATCTAAAACAGTAGAATAAAGAACAACACTTCCTTTCTTGGTACAATATACCATTGGTTTAAACGTATTTTAGTTGAAAAACACACAAAAAAACAACAACATTGAAACGGTAATTCAACAAGTAAAATAACCTGTAGTTGATTTCTAGAACATTACACGAGACAAAATACCTTTCGATATCACTGCGTTGTTGTCATAATACGCTCAAAGACTTATTTTTGCTTTGGCATAAAAATAACGAAGTAAAATATAAATAGTATTGGAATACAATAATCTGCAATCGGATACAGCTATTAGCTAATACGAGTATAACGGATTCCTATCAGATGTATCAGAGAAAAAAGTTCAGTAAAATAATGATTTTAGAGGGCAGACCTGTCCGCCTGAGAACAGCTTAGCCAGTGGCTGCTTGATATAAAGTGTGCGAACAGCAGATACTCAGATCAGCCGGTGTGCATTCGCTCAGACTGCCGAGAGTCCGGGATCCATAGATTATTTTGCGATATTATGCGACTCAGGGGGAAGAATGGTCTACGCTACATGTATCTGCGAGTCTTTGATAGGTGGCTGGTTCTTGTTTCCTAACCATCTCTCGCTCTCTCTCTCTCTCTCTCTCTCTCTCTCTCTCTCTCTCTCTCTCTTTGTCTCTGTCTGTCTGTCTCTCTCTGTCTCTCTCTCTCTCTCTCCAACAAACTACCGGTTCAATCTTCTCCAACGGACTTTAAAGATATACGCCCTCAATATTTCTGTTTACTTTCAAATTTCTTACGAAAAACTATATCCTATGCATGATAATGGTCGCTTGTGAAAGTACTTTTATCTGTCTAATTTATGATTTGTGATAGTCACAAGAAGTAGGAGAATTTAAAAAATAAATAAATTGGCGGGAATAGCGGTTGGCTATTCGCGCCAAAAATAAAGACTGGATACGCCCAGCAATCATAGTTCATCAGGGTAAAGTTATATCATGAATAATTTCAAGACCTTTCTGTAATCGCCTTCAGACAGTTATTGGCTGAAATGAACTTACGTGCACGGATTAGAGGTTAAAGCTATTATTAATTTATTTACTCCACCAATCATACAATTCAAAGTGTGCTTGCAGAAACGCCTTTTTATTGCCACGTGGGAGTCAGTTAATTTGTGACGACAAAATATTCGTGAATATTCCACAAGAGTATTCACTGATATATCGTCTCTGCCTCCGTAACAAAGATTTTTTCGCTGAAGATTGTTTGTACAAGCCTTAATTGTGTTGCATACAACTAACCAGTTTCCTAATTTTGTAATTATTTCGTAATGAAATACACATGTACGAGGGAGTATACCTTTAAGCTAAGAGCGCAGCATGATATTGTCATGTAGCTTATTGCAAATTTTACCAATATCGGGAGAATGCTGCGAATTACCTTTCATTAGAGACTCAAAGAGACCGTAGTGATAAGGATGTAGAAAACATTCTAAACGAAAATGGAGTTGAGGAAGATCATATTAGAAAACATCGTGAGATTAGAATAGCTTCGGAATGGTAGGAAACTTTATGTGTACATGTAGCTGATAAAATATTTAAGGACAGATGAAATTCTAAATTCAAAAAGAAAAGTAAGTTGCATGCTTATTTCAGTAATAGTAAATACTCCTTTTTTATGGAGAATACATTCATAATCGTTTTCTGAGAATTTCTCGTGTCCAGTTTGTTAACATTTTTTTTTCGCATATTATACTATATAAAATATTAACCACCTGATGGGACAGAAAAAACGTCCAATGGCAATTGTTTCGTGCAGTTGCTTTCAGTGAAAACACGAGTTTTTGAGAATCAAACATTACACTTTTGGAGTGTCAACTAGTTTGTGAGGCTAAAAGCTTTGTTCTAGATACCATATAAATTCGACTAGAGGTACAAGAACTACATGTAGATATTTTGACGGGTACTAATTATGTGCCCCATATGCTGACTTTTTTGTGTTATTGAAGACTTTATACTGACTCCTACTCGGCCAAGTCTTACAGATGTTATTGAGGTATTTAATTCAATTACAATGTACCTAGTTTTTTAATATTGAAAATAATTCTATACTTTGAAAATAGGATATCAAATTTTACCAAAATATCTTCAACTTATAACACAAGCAAATGTTTTTACTACCGAATCCTCATTGTGGATTTACTTATATTCTATAGCTTATGGCAATATTTCTTAAAAAAAATACCCAGATTTTCAGAACAGTTAAATATAATACATATTTCGATATACAGATGTGGAACTCAATTGTCTTGGTTCCTTTTTATTGTCTTCTCTTCTACTTCACTATAAAGACTGGTTGCACCAACCGTTTAAGTACCCGATGCAAACATCGCCGGTGTTTTTAATGGACATTTTTATTCATTGATCAATGAAACTGGTTTACACAGCTGGTGTCCTTTAGCTCTGATTAATACCCCTTACTTCTAATATCTGTCAGTTTATTGAACTCTCTCTCTTTGCATTTATCGTAACAACGCTTAATGTTTTGGCATCTTAACTAGTTTCTGTAATTTTTCTAGAGTCTAAACGAACCTTTGATGTATTGAATCCTTGCTGTGGAATTTCAAGCAGCAATCAAATATAGTTCTGCAAATACTGTCAAACAGTGTTTATCCAGATCAGACTGCTCTAAAGGAGCAGTCTTATCTGGATCTAAAGCTTGCTTATTTTTTTCAGAGTCATTACGACATTGAGCTATCCTTGTTTTGTCAATACCCTGAACTTCTATCTGAACTTGCATCAGATGCAAAATACAGTTATTCAAATTTGTACGCATAGCTGAAGGTTATTAGCTTCGTGCTTGGAAATCAATTACTGGGAGAAAATAGATTGTAAATATTAGTAAAATCAAAATCCAAACATTGGAGTTAGCATCAATGTTTACCTATATAATATTGTTGGTTATTAGCTCTTAGTATTGGCAAATCTGAAATACATATCAGTATGTCTATCTGTTAGCATTCATTTTTATGATTTTTTTTTCTATTACCTTGAAATTGAATTAAGATTCATATCTCTAGAATGTTTCCTTCATTTAATTATAACACGTTTCCTATGGAGCTGATATGTTATATGAGCCGCGACACGAGAAAACCAACAATGTGGTCGTGCGCCCAGCGCAGACTCAGATCAGCCTGGGCATCCGCCCAGTCTGATCAAAGTCTTCGCTGTCCGCATGAAGGTAGCTTGGACCCTTAGCTAGCCTTTAAGCGCTAAGCGAATAGTCTGATCAGACACGGTGGATGCCAAGGCTGATCTGAGTCTGCGCTGGGCGCACAACCACATTGTTGGTTTTGTCGTGTCGCGGCTCACATGAATGTGTATAGATGCACTTTCAGGTGAAAGAGCTCTACAGTGTTCATTTAGCCTCCCTTTTCGATAGGGCACAACTCCTAAAGGAAAACGTGTGCGCCCCCTAGAAGCAAATTATTTTCGTTAAGAGTTGACCCCCTTTTAGTTTCGTCAAGCAGGGAAGCAAGCAAGAAGACCCAAAGTCATTCCCTTTTATAAACATGGTGAAAAAACATGGTCTACCCAAACACCTTAAGACTCATAATGTTTCCTTCAGTCAATTATAGCGAATTTTCCTATGGAGTTAATATATTTTATCTGGATTTACTAGAAGCTCTGAATTACGTTGTTTTAGAAACAAAATATTTGTTTGAAAAAGCTTACGTTTTGGATTATATAAATTTCCTATTACCATTTCACAAACATTTACAGTCTGCAAGGGCATACTTTGCAGACTGGAATTGATAGTGATATTTCAAATATCACAGCATTTGGAAGTTTCACACGTCCCTCAGTCAGCACTGTTTACAACACAACATTCATTAAATAACATCATTTTAATGTGCACGGAATGGCTATTTATTGTCCAATAACGTCAAAATGTTTGGGAACTAATATTGTTGTTGAAAAGAGGGTCAACTGTACTCAGACCCCACCCCTTCCCATTTTTAAAGTGACCGAAGAAAGGCTAAAGATATGCTAACACTCAAATAATTATTAGCTATCATGATAATAGAGATATGGCGTCACTAATATCAGCAAGGTCATACAGTGCATGCGCTCGCAGATCAGAATCGCTATATAGATGGTAACCTGAAATTTTGGAATTCAAAAGTGAAAGTTTATCAAACAAAGATTTTTTTCATTCTAAAATAATCATAGTTAAACGTAGGTATTTTCTATTTTTCAGGAATTGGTCGCTCTCTGAGGCATAATTCATTCCATGGAATAGCACCGCAAAAGGATCATTGATAACAATGACAGATTCTTATTCACAAGTGATATTCAAGGAGTTCAACAACATCGAGAACGAGACAACAGAAACATACATAACGAGTTATCAGCTGATGAATGTGTACACGGAGGATAAATTTGAGGATGACTATTTGGAGAGTGTGAACAATAGTCAGTTTCGGATATTCATTCCGGCATTTTCTTTCATATGCCTTCTTTCACTATTTGGAATACCAGGGAATATATTAGCGATCGTTGTTTACGCCACACAGCTAAAGAAAGGAGTTGCCAGATATTTCATACTTACTCTTGCCGTTAGCGACCTGATCACGTGCTCATGCATAGCGCCAACTGAATTATGGCTTATGAAACACTTTTGGACATTCGACCACCAATGTCTATGTAAAACGTTTAGATTTGTTGCATACTGCGTGAACAACATTTCAAGTTTAACGTTGTTAGCAATTGCCTTTGAAAGGTACAGGATCATATGCAGTCCTTGGAAACAAAAGTTCACCGCCAAGTGTTCAAAGGTCGTCTGCGTTTTAGTAACGTTTGCTGCCATCGCTACTTCTGTTCCGATGATCTTCATTTATGGAACTTACACTGTGCCTTTATTTAAATACACCAATTTTGAAAAAGGTATACCTTATAACAAGTCCATGGAAGAAAATAATACATCATTTATATTCGGAAGGACGTGTATGGTAGATGACAATATAGTGGGTTCTGTATTTCCGTTATATATCAATGCAATCTACATTGCAGCAACCTTAATAATATTTTGTGTGTTGATTTATCTATACGGTTGCATTGCCAAGCAGCTTATAATCCAAAGAATTCAGAATAAAAACAAACAAAATAAGGAAAGCCAGAAACGGTCTTGTAAACGTTTAAAGCATGTTACCGTTATGGTTTTAATTCTAACTTTTGTTTATGAATTATGCTATCTTCCGTGTTTAACAGTCGTTTGCATCAGACTTATCAACCCGCTGTTATATGGATCTCTAAATGATTCCGAGCAGATGGCTTATCAGTTCTTTCTCAAGTCGTATCTTATAAACAGTGCTCTAAATCCATGTATTTACTGTTATTGTAATAGAGAGTTTCGGATTGGTGCTTTCAAAGTTCTTAGAAAGTTTAAAATCATCTGTTCAAAGGATCAGACTAGGACACCATCAGGAAGCTACCTGTCTTCGTGAGCTTTTGTTCTGTACTTCACCTCATGCGGATGCGCTTATCACTCCGTCTTTCAAATTTCTTCGAACATATGTTACAAAAGAAACTTTTGTCACAAAAAGCATGTGCATTTGTTTTTCCTAAGTTTTTTTTTCCGTATTTGACCGGGCAGCAGGTTGCGACAGGTCATTTGATTAGTTTACAGATGATACGTTTGGAATACAATTATTTCAGCTTTATTCGTTCTTTTGAATATATTATAATCCGAGGAAGATTTATTTTTTTTCCAAAATCACAATAATCTTCTTTTGCATATATATAAGTATAATTATTCCATAGCTGAGCTAGCACATTTCAATTTCGTCTTTAAGATTCTGTGGCTAGTAAAAGCTCATTTGGTCTTACTGAGATTTCCTGACTTTTTCCACCGACAAAGGTAGAAAACTACATATAAATTCAGAGTAATCAGCTCTGTGAAGCAAACATTATGTCATTTTCCCAGATCGCGTGCGGCTCTGATATTGTCAGCGGGAAATGCCATAAGAAGCAATGGAATTTGCCAGTTGTCGCCCAAGGTTGCTTTTCTTGCGTATATCTAAAAATATAAGGAGAAAGTAGTTCATCCTCCTGATGTTTTAGCTTGCTTTTTATGTTTTGTTGTGTTGCCTAAGTCATTTTCTCGCGGGGTGTCTGTTACGTAATGCAACTTTGATGGCGGCCTTTTCACTGATAAATGAGTAAATGAGTTTGCGAGTGTTATCTTGCAACAAGTCTAAAGCTTGTCTACATGAAAAATATAAGAACTGGAACTGAGCAGCGAAGAGTTAGAGTTAACTTCTCAGGACTGTGATAATAGAATGGCGGCAGACTGGAGGTCTGGTTTTTATTCTCCACTGTCTACTTTGCCATTTGACAGGATTTGTATTGAATTGATTAATAACACGGTAAACTATTATACAATTATTGACCTATGTTGAGGTGAATTTGCAGTTTTATTGACCTGCAAACAACATATTGACCGACGCGAAGCAGGTCAATAAAACTGCATATTCACCGAAATAAAGGCCAACAATTGTTTTATTATATGATAATTTCAATGCAGTTTCCTTTGATATTTATGGTCGTGCTACATGGTATTATCTCGCGATGTTACGCCATTAACATTGAGGCACATCAGACGTTACGTCACGAAAAACCAATGGCGTCAGCGTAAAAATAATATTCACCGACTTACCGGTGAATAACGCAAAACATTGACCAGCACGTAACGTCAAATTAGCCAATGAAATTCTGTGTTACATCTTGGTCATATAATAAATTTCGATAGTATGCTATTTTCGATCTGACAGAGGTTAATCAATGTCCATTTCAATACTCCATCTGGCATAGAAGTATCATCGAGGCTGTGTTCCTTCAATCAAAATTCAAATATCTTCTTTGTTAAGTTCCGTTTCTTACAATTGTTTTTCTCATGGGGAGGGTATTTACTATTAGTTAGTTCACTCATGCATGATGACAAAACTTTCAGACTAAGTTAACCTCTGCAAAATTATCGTTAGTCACAGGTTCCTTCAAGTCGAAAATTGATTTTGATAAAGCTTGACGAGTCTCTTATTACGGACAGCAGCTCTCATTATAGTGGCTGGCTCTGAATTATGCGACCTGTCTTTATTCCCAAGCTGACACCATCAGAGTGGGTATTCAGTAACCACGTATGGACCGAAGATAACATATGTATGAAACTGATATACTATCATATGTAAAGTAAGAGGGTAAGCAAATGTCAGGCATTTATCAAAGGGAAATGAATTTCATTTTTCTGAAGGTTATCGAAGTGTAAACTACATTGGGTCGCGTGCAAAGTGAATGGACCCCGAAGTGGTTCATGTAAAGTTTGCTAGTGATCCAATGTAGTTTACACTTCGATAAACATCACAATATTAAGTTTATTTCTTATATATATATTCGTTTCAGTCAAACCGTGATGAAAAAATCTTAAATTAGCGCTAAAATTGCAGCAGTAAAACATTAACACGCAGTTTTTCTGCTAACAGCGGAACAGCGTCAATGACATCATAAGGTCGATGACGTCCAATCATATTATAGAAAGCCATTGTGTATTTTGACGTCAATTAGTTCGCGTGTCTCAATGTAATTATTGGAATGTAAACGACATTACGTTCCAATGGTTTACTATAGGATTTTTCAGTGAGGGCACCAAGAATGTAAATATACAATCAAATCCCACGTCCCGCCTTCAAAACCAAAAAGGAAAGAAGCATACACACAGATTGACAAAGTTCACGAAAGAGACACGCACAGTAAACCGAAAGAACAGCTCTTTCCCGAACAGTTGGTCATCTAACTACCCTAATTAAAACAGCAACAACGTCTGTTGTTACCTATCGTCTTCATTGAGTTGCAAAACAACAAAGTTTACATATTGCTAGAGACCATAGACAAGCGGACATAACAACAAGTAACATTTAGGAACCACAACAGAAGTACTGCATTGGAACGGCCAGTAAAAGATTATTGGGTGGGTGGTGGGAGCGGTGGGGGGCGGGGGGGGGGGGGGGAAGGAGCTTACACAAGTTTTACTTGATCTTATACCAAGGTAAACTATGTTAGATTGCCGAGAAAAAAATAAAAGCATCGCAAACGACTGCGTGATACCCCGCCACTGCAAACCTTTTTCACACACCGATTTTTCCAGATTTATTTTTTCTCTGTATAACCCCAGGGCAGGGGCAGCCTAACCCCACTGAACACGGATAAAAGTCATTGTCATGACAGGACACTTCATTACTCTGGCTTCCGATAAATCACTTACCACTCTAATCAAATACAACTTTAGTGATTTTTAACATGTGGCCATGGGGCAGGGGCAGATAACCCCTTAAGGGTCAAATTTTAATCACCACAAGAAGCTTTTATTATGGTACTCCTATCATCAGATGTAAATTTCTGAAAATCTGTTTCACATGAATTTATATTGATTTTATCATCATTTTATGCATGTATATAGCCCGGGGGCAGGGGAGATAACTCCCATAGGGGTAAATCTGAGCATCACTGGTGGCTTTCTTCACTCTGATCATTTGCTGTAAGTTTCAGAAAAACTGCTTCAAACTTTGTTTTTATATGGAATTTTTCATGATTTTATACATGTATATAGCCCCAGGGCAGGGGCAGTTAACCCCTGATGATAAAATTTCTTTGCTCATACAAAGCCTTTGTTACTTCGATCATGTTTGTGAAGTTTCATCATGGTACTCCATATAGTAAAAGAACTAGTGGCCAGAAACCATTGTTTGTACATTGACAAGTGCCATAACTCTGTCAGAAATTATCGAAATTTGCCCATTAACAATCCAAAGCGAGACATTCTTGATACAAATGCATATGCAAAATTTGAAGGAAATCCGTTGATAAATGCTTCAGTTATCAAACGGAAACGAAGTGCAGACGGACGGACGGACGGACGTACTACGGACGGACGGACGGACACACGGACGGCCAACGTGAAAACATAATACCCCGCCACTAACGTGTGGCGGGGTATAAAAACTGAAAATAAAAATCAAACCCCCATGTCAGAGTCAGTCGCAATATTCTAAGCTGTTATATATACACTCATTTTCTGAGAAGTTTAAGGTATTTAGATACACAATAACTCTGTATCGACTTATTAAAACATATACCAGAGTTATTGTTCATAGTGAAATAATCAACTATGGAATATATACACACTGACAATGCCTACCATAAAGATCCTAAATTTTCGGGCAGATACGTCTGTATAAACAGTGGAAACCGTGATCAGACTGTTCCTTAGGAACCAGAATGATCAAGGTCTTTACAATTTCAATTCCATCTGCGCATATTTTGAGGCATTACTCTATGGTAGACCCGGAACAACAGGAAAATAAATAACAGGGCAAGGACCGGCTGTGTTTGCAGCAGGTGCAGTATTTGGACAGTCTTTTTTGGGGATATTTTTGAACTTAAACGTTGTTTTTCTAGGAAACAAAACGGTGAAATGTTTGTTTTTTTGTTTTATTCGGTATCATACAATGTAAGTTTTACTGAAACAATATGCATAAGCATGCCCCATCGATTGAATATATTTTTCATGACCTTTTTCATGAAATTCAATTTTCTTGCATTTTTTGAAAAAATGTAAAAATATACTTATAATCAAGATAATTGCAATTTTCTTACCAGTCTGTTTCAAATACCCTATATTAAAGATTATATGATTTGCAGAAATGAAAGTACATCCTTGTGCTAGAGACATGAATTTTAATGGAAAATGTGTAAAAAAAGTATGTATAAATACAAAAGTTTGTTTTTTAGGAAAACAAAACGGTGAAAATTTTTCTTTTCTTATCCAAATGTTTTATAGCCCTTTGGGTTATTCAGCTGGTATAATGAAATGAATGCCCCACCAATATCTTTATTCACCATTCGTCTACCTTAATCGAAATCTTTGCTTCACAGTTCCAGTTGGTATATTTAAACGTTACAATGTAAATGTACCAATACAAAATTAGTGCCTCAAATGCATCGTTTTAGATTTAACATCTTGAATGTCGCTAAACCTCAAACATTTGGAAAAAAAAGGATGGTATGTCTCGAGGCAAGGCACATCAACCTTCGAGTGTACATCAACTGCAAACATTAGGTAACAACAAGAAACGACAAAAACAGCAGACGTGCCCGTCCAAGCCACCTCAGCTCCCATGGCCCGCAAAAACAACAGCTACGGACATCAAGAAGGAAGTATTAGAAGCAGCAAAAACCTGCAAAGAGCCAGAATAAACCGAAACAGTGGACGCCAAACTCCGCCAAGATTCGTTTCTCGGATAAAAATTTCGTCTTAATTTTGAAATATGTTTTAAATTTGAAGAAGACGAATCTAACGTATATATTAAAAGACAGCTCGTTACTCCAGACCAGCAGCTTGTTCAGTAATGATTATGTCACATTTAAATATATATATTGCATTCGTTCTATGGTCAATCAAATCTGAATCTGCCTTTTGTCTGAAGGATACGTTAAAAGGTTGTCATTAGTTCCATAAATGGTCGTATTTCAAAGTCGTACTTTGCATAGATTACCATGAATCAAGGTATTATCTTTGCCATCTATAATGACTGCAGTTAGAGAAAACCTCGCGTAAATTATATTAATTATTATCATTATAGTTCTAGAGCACTTTGCAGGTGTCGCCATGTCCTACCGGGATTATGCCTGACTAATCAGACCAAGCAATATACACATGGTCGAATAATTATGTGCAGATACACGTATTCAAAATTCGATAGAGGGGACGTGTGGATTAATCATACTCTGTAACTGTAGTAATTATGCTATATTACGCTTTAATAAACAGTCCTCTCAAACTCTATATCTCTGTAGTACATGTATCAGGTATCAGCCTGAAATTATTGAAGTTTACTTGTTCACATGCTTTAAAATGTATATTGATGCAGCTAATGATTCGTTCTAACAGTGATTTATTCCTCCATATATCACGCTTACACGATGCCACAGTCTTTTATAACTTCTCAAACAGAGGGGCTGTTCATGCGTTATCTTTTCATGTTAAAATATTGCCAAAATTATATACTCAACCGAATTAAAAACGCAACACCTAATTTTTCCAATATTTCAAAGCTCATGTCATATGCAGATCATTTTCAGTTAAATTTCCTATTTCAACAGGGATTAACGTTTACTGTCCCAGAAATTCAATTCTGTTGATGAAATGTGTAACGCTTGAGAGAGCATTACCGAGAGCTACCCGATTTTCAAAAGTCACAATTAAAGAGATGTCTGCCATGGCGCATGGAATGCTGCATGCTTATGTAAGCCTGCGACTGGAAGCCAAACATTTCCATTACCACCTATCAATGATTTTTAGACTTGTAGAAAGAGTTCGACGCACTTGGGAGACCACAGATTATCTCCGACCCGGCGTTCGATGCGAGTATACATCCTGTCTCGCTATAATTCTGTCTCTTTTTGAGACTTTTGAAAATCGGGTAGTTATCTTTAGTGCTCTCTCAAGCGTGAACCATTTCATCAACAAATCTGAATTTTTGGGACAGTAAACATCAATCCCTGTTGACTTTAGAAATCAAACCGAAGATAATCTGCATATGATATGAGCTATGAAAAATTGGATAAATTAAGTGTTGCGTTTTTAATTCGGTTGAGTATATGATAAAAATGGCACAGGCTTCTACAAACCTCGACCTTTGATCACCGCATTAAAGAGTAAAAAAGGCGAAGAAGGAATAACGGGAAAAAAAAATGGTTCGGCCTATACCATATTCTGCCGAATGATAAAAAGTGGTACGGCCGAAAAAGTGGTCCGGCCATGGCCGGACCACCGACGACGGCCTTGAGTGCATTGATTTAACTTTTGAAATAAGAATCCTTTCGGTCAGCACAGTACCCTGTTTATTCGGCTATATAAAGAGGCACTATCCTTCTCCAAAATGACACCAAGTATTTGAATCCATCATATTGATATTGCTGTAAGATGCTTTCCTCACTGCTCAAAAATCCCAAAAATATAGGTCTGTCTGATACTACGTATCAAGATCTGTCTTATTAGACGGATCTAATTATTTTGGGTTGTTTTGGAAAGGGGAAAACTCGTCATTTAATCGAATAAATACGGTACCTAGTTTATCGCGCCTACGGTATTAATTTTCTTTTGATTCCCTTTCATATGATGCCATACTAAATATCTCTTTGAAGTTTTCCTCCTCCCGGCATCCTCTAAGAAGTATTATTATCAATCTCTCTTATTAGGATAAGAAGTTTAGCTTTTAGCTTCTGTCTTTAGTTCTACTAAATTTTTAGGATGTCTAATATCTAACTTTGTAAACGCATTTAAGATCACAGACACTGTTCATATTTGAAGATATCATTATCCATTTAAAAGTCATTATGTGACTTATTACCGGACAATTATTTTAGTTATTTTTGGAACATTATCATATTAAATGAATTTCCTTTTTTTGGGATTTGTAAACGCCGGCGAATCACTCAAAAACTGAATAGAGCTCGAAGGGTTTTATTTTAAGTTTGTGAGGGATTCTCCGGCGTTTACACATCAAAAGGACACTCATTCTTATAATTCCAACTTTGTCCATCCAAAACGTTTTCTTCGGCTGCATTGTCCATCGGTTTTCTACATAGGAGCGTTTAGGTCAACAGCTTTTGATAATTCAGAGACATGAGCATTTTAAGCATAATACCCTTTGGAATTACAAACTCTTTTTGAAATTACAAACGGCTTTTTCAGCAAATGCGACAGAACAAAAGTTCTCTAAAAAAAGGCTTATAAATTAATTTCCCTCCATTATAACGAAGCAACGAAAATGGTGGATATGGACGTCTGAATAGTAAAATAAATAAACAGCTTATTCATGTATTTCACAAATTGCTTATGTCCATTTGTCTAAGGCTCGATTTCACGTTAAACTTAGTACATGGATTAGCATTCGGAACACCAAAATTTTACATTGCGCCTTACGGTAAAATAGACCACGGACTGATTAATACGAGTTATAACTGTGACGTTAAATTGGGCCTAAGTGACTTATTGATTTAAGTATCACATATGGAAGTCGCACTGAAGATGTTTAATTTGTTATTGGATTCACCATTTTAACTTAGTTTTTAAATCATTCACAACACGAACGATAATAAAACACCCCTGGTTAACTATGTATATACAAGGGCTGTTACCAAATGAAAAAGAGCTGTTACGAAACGAAAAAGAGTCATAGTTACCAAACGACCTGGTCATCGTGGCTAAACAAACTTTGTTTAGCCGTGATGACCAGGTTGTTTGGTAACTATGACTCTTTTTCGTTCGTTTGGTAACTATTGCTCTTTTTCTTTTTTTCGTTTCGTAACAGCTCTTTTTCGTTTCGTAACATCCTTGAAAACATTGTTAACCAGATGTGATAAAATGAGCAATTAGATGTGTTGAAAAACGTTTCTTGCATCTTTATAGGAGATAAACTGAATCGTCTTGATTAAAATTCAAGTTCAGGTGTTGAAGGTTTAGAGTACGAACATTCATAACTATCAATTAGATTTGAAAAGATTTGTTCTTGATAGCATGCGACTATGGAGAAATTAACCTGTGTAGACTGAGGTCAAAGGCCGCGCACTTATGGCCATGTGACAAAATCATTTTCAGTCAAGGAATTTCAATATACTTAATGCCGAAAACAAATAAACAAGAGAAAAACGACGATTTTCAACAAAATTGTCGGGTTTCTCAGCAGCAACAGATTCAGAAATATAAAAGCATTTAAATACTATGCCGAAAAAAAAATGAACGGAACTGGTATCGGAGGTCCCGATAAGAATCTGATGTGTAAATAAAATATTACTCTACTAGTGTCTTGGAAAAGCCGCTGAATATGAACGGTACTTTGAAAAAAAAAGAAAACTATTTCGTTTTTAGTAATTTGCGACTTGGCGTGTTTTGTTGTCTCATTGTTTTGTTATCACACCTAAACATCAATTAGTGGTTGATTGGTTGTCTGTGTGCAACAGCCATTCTAGAAATATTTCAGTCTATACTTACCCCCCACCCCCTTCTCTATCTCTCTCTCTCTCTCTCTCTCTCTCTCTCTGTCTCTCTCTCTCTGTCTCTCTGTATGTGCGTGTGTGTGTTAAAGATAAGATAAGATAAGATAAGATTCATTTTAAGTCGGCAAGTTACATAACAATAAAGCAGAGGCTCTGTATGAGCTTTTGACAAGAGTATAGGTACAACATGTAAGAATATATAGTCAATTAGTGAGATGATCACATTGCAACTGGTATAAATGTCCGCATGTTATCTGACCCAAGTGTCTGCCTACCATGCGGACAATCATGCCAGATCCAACTAATGGGAGAGATGATAATAAACTGTATAATTATGTATAAAGCACTGAAGTACATACACATACATACGTGTATATTATCAAGCATAATAATAACTCACTAGTCTAGAAGAAACAACCCACAATATTAGCTCATTGTTTATGCATATAGTAGAGTTAAGAAACTAACATACTAATATGTTCAGTAAGGACCAGACCATAAAAACAGTTCCGAGACATTGTACTGGACGGTGATGTTTTGCAGGTGGCAGCTCAGTCGCTAAACAGCAAGCTCTACTCCACCGTCAAGTCAATGTGCCATATCTTACTCCCAATAAACAGACCATTACGAAATTTACAAGAAAAATACAAAAGCAAGCAACATTTAGGAGTAGCAACAATACAATATAACTCATTCAGCAAGGGCAAGATAGACAAAAATTTCAGACATTGCACTGGATGGTGTTGTTTCGCAAGTGGCTGCTCATTTACTAAACAGCAAACTTCGATCCACCATCCAGCCAATGTACCTCATCATACCCCTACTAAATAAACAATTTGAAGAGTTAAAACAAATCAACTAAAAATATGATTACAACAGCACATATAAAATTAGATAACTTAAAAATGATGAGAAAAAAAAGTTACAAGCGAATGAACAAATAAGACAACATAAAAGGTGCATATGCTGCAGCCATGATGCATGATGTGGAGCATAAAGATATAAAGATTTGGTATCACAGGCAGAGCATTTGCAATTTTCCCAATTCCACAGAGAAAATCAAGATTTAAATTGACTAAAACTTGTTGTAGATCTAAAATCATTTGGTAAAGGATCCCACAACACAGGTGCAGCAAAGCGAAACGAGTTCTTACCCTGCCTAATCGTCCCCGCCTGGAGAAATTGATTGATTGATTGATTTGATGCTTAACGTCCACGGTAAACAGCTATGGTCATTTCGGGACGGTCAGTTAACCTAACCACACTATTCCTGGGCAGGCTTAGACCTCCAAAGCGGTTAACCAGTACTAAGTGCACATACTTTCGCCAGTAACTGACAACTGCCCTTCTTGAATCAGCGGAAGGAGAAACGAAAGTATGTGGCCAGACCGGGTTTCGAACCCTGGACCCCTGACTTAGAGTCAGGTGCCCTACCGATTGCGCTACGCGGCCAACTTGTAAAATGTTGTTGTTGTTTTCTTGTTGTGGATGTTGTTGTTTTTTATTTATTCATTTTACTCATTTTTATTTTTTATTTTTTTCTTCATATTTTTATTTATTTATCTATTGCAAGATCAAAAGGAACAGGATGAACGAGAGGAACGAGAGGAAGAAAATAAGAAAGATTTGATAAACGAGAGCAAACATCATTCTGCACTTACAACATGCCCTTGCCATATTAACGCCAATATCAGTAGCACGCTCCAAGTCAACATTTCATGCTTTTCAGTCAAGATATAATGTAAAAGAAAAAAAAGAAAAAATAAGCTGAGCAATTAGTCTTGATGAAACGCGTTTTTGGTGTGATTTCCTGTAGCATCATATTGCAAATATTATTACAGAACGATAGAAACACACATAATTAAATCTCTAATTATAATCCCAGCTTAGGTGTTGATAAGATTTTACAAGCAGAAGAACAAGTAGATAATACAGATTTGAAAACATTTATTGGCATTGCGTAAAGAGGTACCTTATTAGATTTGCAACCAAGAAAGACAAAGGCCATCTTGTCAATCTGTTTCTAATAAGATAGGCGGCCCCTACACTGACCGAACACCTACTTGTGAGAGTTTGCGCGCCGAAAACTGTGTTAAGCCCCCAGTAGTTTATGCTACTGTCCGCCCGGACTGTCCGTACCAAGGCCGAAACATTTTAATCGGATTCATTTGTTGTATTTCAAGCAGTGTGGTCACTTGTATAGCGTCCATTTGCTTTTTTGTTTTGTTTTGTGGTTTAAAATAGAAAGCAGGTAAAATCATTAACTGTTTCATGAGTAACTGTTGGGTGCTCTGTATGGCTTTTGGCATTTATTATCTTGAAGCATAGTTTCTCTGTATTGGACTGGTGCATCTGTTAAAGTCTGCATAGTCCTACCAGTTGTAAAAACTTTGAACACAAATCATTATAAAAACGCTTCAAACGTCACGTTTGGTTATTAGTTGTTGGTTAATGCACATATACTGATTCATATAGCCAGCAAAAGTAGGGGCTGGGGGCATGATTTTGCTAATCGACAAGTCGCTCCACATAATATATTTTTTCTGGTTCCCCGTCCAATTAAAGCGGGTCACTGAATAGGGTCTCACGTCTGTACATACATTGTAGTTTTTACTATCTTATTAAAGTGTATAATATCAAAATTAGGTCATTTTAGTTGCCAATTTAAATAACCCAAATTATTTTCTTCTTTTTGTGAAACTTAATGATGTTTGGCTACTAAACGTCCATTAACAATGACGAAAACATGATGAGAAGCTTGCAGCGAAACCCCACAATAAAATCTATTATGCTGATAGAGATATGGGACTATTCCATTTTGTAGTTTGTGTTTCATTTTTATTTTTTTTGGTCTCAGGTCTCAGGTGTGTATTGTCCATGATAGCTGCCTTTACAGGATCTTTTATTTATATTTTGCACTTTTGGAATTTAGTCACTAAATAGCAAATTGTGGAGAAGTATATTAGGTAACATTTAAAATCGATCAAAAATGTTTAGCTCTTTTAGTAAAAAGAAGTAATATTGAGGAGAAGCTTTGTCTTTTGGTAATGTTGTAAATCACAATATACAGGAACCCGTTGCCATAAATCTACTGACTGTCAATAAAATAGCATTTACATGTAGATTTATATCCTTGTACGATATGGGCCAAACAGCAGAAATACAAATGAGGATTCCAGGAAAAGCTACGATCAGTAAACAAGACGCCGAAAGAAAACATATAACGGATTGACTATTACCAATTGACACAACGTTAAAATCGCTGTTGAAAGCTGAATGGTAAAATCCATTGAACGTTGAAATCGCTGTTGCCAGTCGATGGGTAATAGCGATGTCAACGTAAAAATGGCTATTGCCAGTTCACTGTCAGTCAACTGGCGAAAGCGTTTTAAACAATTTTTCGCTGCTACCTGTTGACTGGTGTTAGCGATTGTAACTCAAAATGGCTACTGCCAGTCGACTTGTAACTGTGATTTGGACGTGAATTGACTATTACCAGTCGACTGTCACTAGCTATTTCAACGTAACATGGCTATTGACAGTCAAATGGTACTATACCTTTTCAACATGTAAACCACAAGTTACAAAGGCTGAAATACGATAAATGCAGATATGTATCAAGAAAAGGCAGCAATTAACTTTAAAGCACAACGCACTCAAGACATCGAAAGAATAAGAAGTGGAAAACCAAGCTCCTGATAAGAAGTTGTAACAGGGATAAATTTAAAATAATTTCCTAATTTTTCCACAAAACCATACGTCTCGATCTTCCTTCATTAGAGCCGTCTCATCGAGATTGTTATGAGGGGTCACAACATATATTTTTATTGAGAAATACGAAGAAAAATATCTTTGAATTAGTGTTAATACCCCCTCTTATCTGGAGCTGTAAAAACACAATCAAGTCTTCTTATGGAGAAGTACGATTAACTATCTACTAAATGGCCTATATAAAACATTTTGCTAGTAGAATCTTGTCATTTCCGTTTGGCCAACTGCAGCTGAAGGGAAAACAAAACTGCTGTTTTGTAAGGTAAACTAAAAGTATGTCTATCATTTAGGCAACTTTAACCGAACTTCGTTTCAGACGCTGAGTGTCTTTAGGCATCGATAATGGAATATATATTTTTGGCATATATATGATATCTTGCCATTAGGCTTTCTATATTATGGGCACATGTAAGTTTTCTCATATTTTACATTATACTGAGAGAAATAAAAAAACTTCCACTTTTAAATGCTGGCTAATGATCCTTTCAAGAGTGACAGCGTTAAACATTTTATGATAAAATGCTTGAAACTCATCAAATTTAAAGATCATGCGGTTTATTTGAATCAGTTACTTAAATGACGTCAGTAAAAGAGCGTTACAACTCTGAAATACATATAGAAAAAGTGTTATCTTATGCAATTTTTTGAGATGATTTTACTGTCTTTATATTGTTAGGTCATCCACGTTGGTTTGCAATTATAATTGCAGCCGATGATGTCGCGCAAAACCTATTACGGATACGGCGTGGTCGTAAGTTAACGGCATGGCCTCTGGTTTTTATTTTCGGTAAGCTGCTTTAATGGCGTTCTTTAAAGCTTCCTATAAACCGTGCATGTCGTCTGAGATTATAAATTGTCGTAATTAACTCATAAAATTGTCTCGTGACGTCGCTTTTTGAAATTTCAGCATTTAACTGGCCCAAAAATGTGCACCCGTTTGCGATATTTGGGCGCGTTATGCGAAATGAAGCCACAGACCGACTTCAGACTTTTAAAAGTGGATTTGATATTGTAAGAGAAATGTTTCCTCAGAAAACGGTATACATCTGTAAACTGCAATAAAAGCTTGAGGAACATGTGCTTATTCCTGGCCGATGCGGTTGAACGATTTCAAATTCGTGATACTGACATAATCAGATATAACAGAATATACATGTTGTGAAATTTTGGTGGACGTAGCTGCATTCATTTTTGAGTTATTCAAAAATGAAGGGTGGAAGTTTTTCAATCCTTTCAGTATAGTTGAGCATTCTACGGATAAACTGCAAGTTTAGAACATATTGGTGAACATTTTCACCATATTGTAAGATCTTAGACTTCCAGATACGGAATTCTCTTACGTGAAGTAAAAAGGTAGACAATGATCAGGAATTAATACAATCAAATCCTACATCCTGCCCTAGAAACTAAAAGATAAAGAAGAAGCACACACAAACTGACAAAAGCTCATGAAAGACACACACAGTAAACCAAATGAGCAGCTCTTTCCCAAACAGGTAGTCAGTAAGCTACGCTAATTAAAACCAGTAGCATTATCTATATTTACCTGTTTAGAAAACAAAAAGAAAAAGAAAGCCGAATGAGGAGCTGTTCAGGTGACCTTTTTGCTATAAACCATAGACAAGCGGACATAAAACACGTAGCATTGAGGAACCAAAACAAAAGAACAAAAGAAATGCTTTGGAATGATCAGTAATAGATTGCTGCGGGTTGGTTTGTTTGTGCGTGTGTGTGTGTGTGTGTGGGGGGGGGGGGGGATAGGGCTTAAAATATACTTAGCAAAAATAACAACTTGACAGTCGCTATTTTGCATCATACGGTAGTCGGGAAAAAGTGAAACATGAAAATTCTTTTAATTTAAGAAAAAGTAATCATTTTGTAATCTCACAGTCACAAAAAATTCAAGATTCTTCAGATACAGCAAAATTGAGGCTATTGTAAACGTCACAGGGGTACTTTTCTGTTTTCTATGCTCAAAACCAAACAATTACCGAACATAAAATTGTTGAAGTCTGCTTCACTGATAACAATTCTGTTGACAATGCCTCTCCTTTATTAAATCCAATCTGTATGGACTCACAAGCTAAAATTATGCGGATGCACGATCGACTAGAAAGGCCGTGAGGATCAGACGAAAAACCTCAGTCCAAACCATTATGATGTCAGAAATTCAGTTTCAATGGAATTCCCATTACACATTAAAGTCTTTATGGCAGTTTAAGAAATGGCTTTCAGATAAATTCAGAAATAAAGCCATTGAGTTTGCAAGACAGTCAAAGAAATCTCGAAGAAAATTACAAGAAAGACGCATTGGTATGGAAGATATGGCATCTCAAAGATCTCTATATGTTTAATTCAAAGGGAGATAATCTGAAAATTTTGAAACTTTAAACGTTATTTTCAGGTTGCGATTAAAATGAACACACGCATTTAAAGTGTTTTCTGTGCGTACTGGAATTATTGTTTATTGCGTACAAGATAACTTCCTCCTGGTCATGCGCAAATTAAAGTTCTGTTCTAAACTATTAAATTATGATTAAGTTAGATAACTCTCGACAGGACAAAAATTTACCAATAATTTTTCATGACTTAAGTAATCAGACGTCTGTCCAACTCGAAAAAATCCATATATACATTACAAATTTGTTAGCCTGGTCAGAATTAAAAAATAAAAACCGTCAAATTTTTATAGTTTTACTGGATCAAAACCCTCGCCCTCTTCTTCTGCAAAGTTCGAGTCTGTTTTCATCCTCTCGTTCAAAGATAAAATATTATATTTAGAAATATGTATGCTTAAATGATGTTTTAATATGGTGTTTATAGAAATAAAATGAAGTGTAAATATAGGAATTTTCATGCATGCCATAGAAGGTTTTCCGTGAGTTTAGTTGGCTTTAGAATAATCTTACACCCGTTATCCAGCTCTTGGGTTTGATAAAACAGACATGATAGATATTAAATGCTGTCAAAGCGCACAATCATAATTCTTGTTGTGTACCTCAGTCTATGACACCGTGCATTTAAGACGGAAGCGATATGTAAGTTACAAAATTTAAATGACAAGTGCACTAGCTGATGCTCTTGATTAGTCAGTTTCTACTATCGCAAAATATCTCAGACACCGGCAGTCATAGGATAAATAATGGTTACTTTGCTTCTTCAGCCAAAAAGCATGCGGTCTTCTTATACAGACGCACAGGTTTCATAGAACTAATGTTGATAATAATTTTAATTCGGTGTTGAAGAAAATCTGGTCAAACGAAATTGTGTATTGACTGTCCGACGTGTTTGCATACTTCAAATATTAAAAAGCAAAAAGTTATTCTGACCGTCTATCTGTTTCATGGATTAAAATCTTAAAGAGTTCCTTCAAGAGCAGAGAATACATTCAGAAGAAGGAACATAGGCTAGACTACGTAGTTTCAGCTAATAAAGCCTCCTCAGTGACCCTGACAATATCTGGTGACGAAACCAGAGAAAAGCTAATGAAATTTCTTGATTTTCATTGGGCAGTCGATTCAAAGACTAACTAGTATTAAAACGGGTCCAAATAATATAAAAGACGATGATCTAGAATAAGAGTCTAAACCAATCTCAATTTCAGATTTCTCAGACTATATCCTCTGATCTCAAAAGACGAAAATAAAATAAACTCTGCACTATGGATGATGTACGGGGAGACGTTTCAAGGCCGCCACAGGGCACAAACACAAGCTGCATTGAAGCAAAATTAAAATCTTAAAGAGTTCTTTCAAGAGCAGAGAATACATTCAGAAGAAGGAACATGGTCCAGACTACGTAGTTTCAGAATTATATACACAAACATTGATAAAGTATTATAGTTCGTTTAAGTGACAGATGTATCTGAAGTCATGAAATACTCTTATAAAACTGTCACGGGCAAATCGAGTTTAACTGACTTTTTTGACATGCGAAGCAATCGACAAAGAAACGATACCATAGCATCATCCATGAATAGTTTTTAAGTACGTCAATAACTAGCCATGATTAATTTTACAAGAATCTGAGTCCATCACTGCAGCCTGAGAAAAAAAACACACAAATACTTGTCTTTTTATAATTCAATTTAAAGACACTCATTCTTTAAAAAATCAACTGATTTTGCGGTGCTAGCAATGGCTTTTTACGTTTTGCGAAAATGAAACTTTGCGAATATTTCGATTTACAGAACTTGCTATACTGAAAGGATTTAAAAACTTCCATCCTTTATTTTTGAATATCTCAAAAATGGATGCAGTTTCGTCCACCAAAATTTCGTAACATGTATAGTCTTTTATACCTGACTACCTCAGTAGCACGAATTTGAAATCTTTTATCCGAATCGGTCAGGAATAAGCACGTGCTCCTCATGTTTTAGTACAGTTTACGTACAGTTGAATCACTTCATGTACATGTATACAGTTTTCTGAGGAAAATCAACGTTTAAAAGTTTTAAGTCGGTCTGCGGCTCTTTTCGCTTAATGCGCGTAAATATCGCAAACATATGCCGATTTTTGGACCAGTTAAATGCAGAAATTTCAATAAGTGACGTCGTGAGACATTCTTATGAATTAATTACAGCAATTTACAATCTCAGACGACGACCTCCAGAAAAGCAGCTAACCGAAACTAATAAAACAGAGGCCATGATGTTAACTTACGTCGACGCCGTCTCCGTAATAGGTTTTGCGAGACAGCATCGGCTGCAATCATAATTTCAAACCAACGTGGATGACGTAACAATATATAGACAATAAGAAATCGTCTAAAAGAGTGTTACATGAGATAACAACGTCATCTCTTTATGCGTTTCAGAGATGTAACGCTCTTTTACTGACGTCATTTAAGTAAATGATTCGAATAAACGGCATAATCTTTAAATTTGATAAGTTTCAAGCATTTTGTCATAAAAAGTTAAACGCTGTCACTCGTGAAAGGATCATCAGCCAGCAATTAAAAAGTGGAAATTTTTAAATCCTCTCAGTATAGTTATGGAATAAGCAGACAATTTTATACGAATTTCTGGCAAGCCCCTCTTATCTATTAGCATCTTGAGATAAGTGCTGCTATAACAGAACATAAAAAACTTTATTTTCCAAAGGCATAAATGTGAACAGGTTTCAGTCTAAGAGTTTTGCAAAATTGCAGACACAATATCAGAAAGAATTAAAGGATTTGAGTAGTAAAGAAGCAGAATAATTGACAGGTTAGAGACTAATCCAATAAGGAAGTACTTGTAAATAAATGGTCGCATCAGCCATAAGGGTTGACTTGCTTGCACTTCATTTGTCACGATTTAATGGCATTATGCAATTATTATATTGTCTGGTTTGTTTGTTCTGATGTCATATTTATTTGCGTAGGACCGCTTTGTTGGTTAGTCTGCACATTCCATGGTAAATGTAAAATTAATCATCTCCATATGCTACTATCGTTATTTAATAGTTCTCAGGCCCGTCATGAAAATGCAAATTCTTATTGTATGCAATCTCTAAGGTTTTAATAATGGCGCATGAATGAGCACCAGGCAAATACCAAAAGTCATGCAATTTAATTCCATTCAATTCGGGTTTTTTTTTGCATTTGTCACGTAGTTAGATTTGCACAGTGACGTATTTTGATCAAATGCATTGGGGAACCCATTTTGCGTTGAATGAAATATAGTAATTAGAAATTCTTGTACTAAAATATCTCATTACATCAGTTTATCACATTTGAAAGAACAAAAAGGGCAGCAGAGAGGCTCAGATACATGACAAATTTGTTTTCCTAATTTCTTGGAATTAAAAAAATCTGTTTGAGTCATAGAACCTCTGCAAGTTTTATGTATTTTGAACCATATAGGTTTGACCGCTCCACCATAACAAATAGCACCAATTCAGTGCTTTCATTACTGCCCGTTCTGACACGTAGGTTCTGATGTTGTCCATTCTTTATATTCTTCATTGTTTTATGTGTTGTTTGTTGCTGTGTCTGTTCTTGGTGTATTGTTTTTTATGTTAAGGCTAGCCCGGTGACCACCTACATTGGAAATGGCTGTTCATCTGGCTTCAGCTGGTGATGTCTTTGGTGGTGTGTAATTTTTTGCTGTCTTTTCACACACGGCGTCTTTGCTGGGATTTGGATCAGGCCCTGAGAATGTTCCTACTTTCTTTTGAGGCCAAGCTCAACACGACTTGTTCGCGTTATGTCCAGAATGTGTTTGTTTAGTAATAATTGTCGATAGGAAAGAGAAAGAACATGTTTCGTTTTAGCTCACCTACGCCTTTAGGCTCATTGGTGAGCTTATAGTATAGACAGGCTCTCCGTCGTCCGTCCGTCCGTCGTCGCCGTCTTCGTCCTCCATTTCAAAGATTTTCTCCAAACCACTGGGCCAGTCAATGCCAAATTTCACATGAAGACTCCATATGGTAGGGAATCGTAAGTTTGTTCGGGGGATTTGGGTCACATGACCATGCTGTCAGCCACGCCCATATAAAGTACAACCCTTTAAAATCTACTTCTCTAGAACCAAAAGGCCAATGACTTTGGAACCATGTTTGTAGCAGCGAAGACTCGGGCCCTACAAAGTTTGTTCCAATCATGACCCTGTGTAAACCTTGACCTAATTCATAACAAGGTTAACTTTGGTGCGTTTTTTTTCTTTTGTATGGGAAAATATTTCCACAGTGGATTTCTCAGAAACTACTGAAGTCTAAGATATAATATATATTTTGTATCATAGTAAACTAAATAAGCAGATGAAGATATTTTGTTGCTAAAGGTTAAGGTCATTATTTGACCTTTGTTCAAGTTCATTGAGATCCTGTCGCGCGTCACCATTTTTAAACATCTCCTCTGAAGCCATAGGGCCGATTGGAGGTATATTTCATGTGGATCCTTCCTGGGTCAGGGGAACAAAAGAGAATTCAGAAGGTCACGGACACATGACCAAGATGACCTCCGTACTTATATATTCTTAAAAGCTTCTAAAAAATCTTCATCTCATTCAGAATCTAAATGCCAATGACCTCGAAACTTTGTATGTAGCATCGATGACTCGGGCCCTACAAAGATTATTCAAATGATGTCCCTGCATTGACCTTGAATTAATTTATGGCAAGATCAACTTTGGTGGTTTATGCCTTTATATGGAAAAATGCTGAAACAATGTTTCTCAGAAACTATTTAAGTCTGAGGTATAATATTTGATATATATTGTTAACTAAATGAAAAGATGGCGAAATTACGTTGCTAAATGTCAAGGTCATTCTTTGACATTTGTTCCAGGTCACTTAGATTCTGTCGTTTGTCAACAGTTTCAAAAATCTTCTCTCCTGAAGCCACAGGGCCGATTGAAGCCATATTTCATGTAGAGCCTCTCTGGATCAGGGGAACGTAACATTTTTAAGGTCATCTTGGTCACATGGTCAAGATGGTCGCCATTTAAATAAAAAACATTTTTATCTTCTCTCCCAGGTTTGAAAAGCCAGTGACCTACCTTGAAACTTTTTTTTTGTGTAGCATCGGGTTAAGAGCCCCACAAATGATGTCCCTGTATCGAACTTGACCTTATTTATGGCAAAGTCAACTTTGGTACATTACGTTTGCGTATGGAAAATGCTCAAACAATGAATATCTCAGAAACTATTTAAGTCTGAGGTATAATATTTGATATATATGTGGTATGTCGTGAAATAAATAACCAGTGGAGACATTAAGTTGTTAAAGGTTAATAGCATTTTTTGACATTTGCTCAAGGACACTGAGATACTGTCACCCGTCAAGATTTCCAAACATCTTTTCCTCTGAAGCCACTGAGTTGATTGAAGCCATATTTCGTGTGAAGCCTCCCTGGGTCAGGGAAACGAAAATTTGTTCAGATGTCTTGGTTACATGAACCAGATGGCCGCCATGCCCATATATGGTAAAAACCCTTTAAAATCCTCTTCTCCAGAACCGTAAAACAATGACCTTAAATCTTTGTATATAGCATCAAGGACTCGAGTCGTACAAAGGTTGTTCAAATTATGACCCTGTGTTGACAATGACATAAATTATGGAAAGGTCAACTTTTGTTCATTATGCATGTATATGCATTAGTTTGTGTATCAGCGAATCGACTGCAGGCGTATAGCAGATGACCCTAAGGCTCATAGTATTGCACCATTAAACATGGGTCAAGAAAAATTTCCGGACGAGACTTAGCAGAATACTGCTGGACATTTAGTGTGCAGAAGAAATGCATGCTATAAGATGGTGTAAAGGGGGCATTCTTGCCATTTTTGCAGATATATATGCAGGGTGGCGGCGTAGTTGACGCTGAAGCTGGTAAAAAGCCATTTTTAAATTTTGCTTATTAACTTACTTCAACAGTCAGGCACTTTGTCTCTAAGGAGCAGCTATAGCAGTGGTAGGGTACAGATGGTACGAGAGAGTGTACTCAACACAATGTACAACCACTGTTCAGCCGTAAATTTCAGACTTCGTATTTGTCACACCCATGCTCAGAATTGGTACCAATACGAGACATTTGGCAAATGTGACATGTACGATGGGCATTTCAGAAATAGTGTACATGAATCTGCCATTTCTAGGAATGATGACCGATTTTTGAAATCTATGTCTTAACTTTTAGGTTTACATATCACCCAATGACCTTCACTCAAACAAATTTGAGTCACTGGTATTTTCTTCAAAATATGCCTTGACAATTGTTGATAGGGTAGGGACACTGAGTAGAAACGGACGGAATATTTATGTGAAGACAAATTCATAGTTTCTTAACTTTGGATACAAGCAGCTCTGGACTGATACCTATATTATTTGTTATACTGAAAATATTACAGTATAAAAAGCATTATATCAGCTTTGCTTAAAAAATGATTTAACATGCAAGATCGGCTAATCATGGAACAATGCGCATTTCTGATGACGTCACTCCCTGTGCTAAATTGAATTTTGTAGTAAGCTGTTTAAACGCCGTTTTTGAGGTTACTTTAAGTGAAAGTTAATGTTTGATTATGGATATGAAAAAACAAGAGGGCCATGGTGGCCCTGAATCGCTCACCTGAGCATTAATCAGTTCACTGGCTCTGGTGAAGATTTATAAGAGTTTTTACCATACATGGGAATGGCGGCCACCTTGGTCATGTGACCAAGATCATTTGAAGAACTTTCAATCCTTTGACCCATGTGCAGGCTCCATATGAAATTTGATCTGCCCAGTGGTTTCAGAGATGTTTGAAAATGTTTATGGATGGATGAAAGAGGCAGCTAACACCAATACTGTAAGGCTCAGGTGAGCTGAAAATGGCAGAGTCGCTTCTCCGAAAAGTTCCCGTTCATGTTGAGTTCCTTTGATGGATTTGAACTAGACTTAACTAGGCAAACACAGATGATAGAATGGTAGCATTATTATCTCACTGTGGTGAAACTTATGTATTCCAAGGAGTTTGTGGCTGGCATCATTGCAATGTTAGTTCTGATTCTTGCAACATAACTTAATTTAGATTTGACCTAGTGACCTAGCTTTTGACCCGACATGACCCAGTTTCAAACCGGATATTGTAAGAATAAACATTCTGACAAAGTTTCATTGAGATTGGATCAAACTGTGCCCTCTGGAGCGTATACAATGTCGTTCTTATATTTGACCTAGTGACCTAGTTTTTGATCCGACACAAACCAGTTTCAAACTTTACCTAGATTGTATAAAGGTTAACATTCTGACAGAGTTTCATGAAGATTGGATCAAAACTGTGCCCTCTAGGGTGTACACAAAGTTTTTCTTAGATTTGACCTAGTGACCTAGTTTTTGATCTGACGTGACTCAGTTTCTTAAGGGGCATATATATATGGACAATAAACATTTTGACATAGTTTCATGAAGATTGGATCAAAACTATTCCTTCTAGTGCGTACACGAGGTTTTTCTAAGATTTGACCTAGTGACCTAGTTTTTGACCTGACATGACCTACTTTCAAACTTGGCCTAGAGTTTATGGAGATAAACATTCTGACAAAGTTTCATAAAGATTGGATCAAAACTGTGTCCTCTACAGCGTACACAATGTTTTTCTATGATTTGACCAAGTGACCTAGTTTTTGACCCTACATGACCCAGTTTCAAATTTTTTCTTCATATTATGAGGATAAACATTCTGATAAAGTTTCATGAACTTTGGATCAAAACTGTGCCTTTTAGAGCGTACACAAAGTTTTTCTAAGATTTGACCTAGTGACCTAGTTTTTGACCCGACATAACCCAATTTCAAACTTGTTTTAGAGTTTATAGAGATAAACATTCTGACAATGTTTTATAAAGATTGAATCAAAACTGTGTCCTCTAGAGCGTACACAATGTTTTTCTATGATTTGACCTAGTTACCTAGTTTTTAACCCAACATAACCCAGTTTCGTACTTGTCCTAGATATTATAAAGATAAACATTCTGACAAAGTTTCATGAACTTTGGATGAAAACTGTGCCTTCTAGAGTGTACACAAGGTTTTTCTAAGATTTGACCTAGTGACCTAGTTTTTGACCCAACATGACCCAGTTTCAAACTTGTCCTAGAGTTTATGGAGATATATATTCTGACATGGTTTCATGTAGATTTAGTGGAGCAAACTTGATGGGCTATCTTTCAAGGGGGTGGTCTACGGAGTGTAACATTTGTTTTTATATATCAATATGATCGTCTGGGTCTCTAGTTATCAAATTCAGTGTTTGCCACCTTGGCAAACCTTGCATAACTCTGTAGTGGCCAGTTACTTACGTTACCCCTTTAAATTTTGAATATCAAAAATATTTATTGAAGTCAATAAGAAAAGTGTTCAAACAATGTAAATGTATCAAATTTTAATATTTTCTGTAAGAACAGTTAACATGCTATAAATAAGGATGCTCAGAAAACAGTTCAGAGCTTTGTGTTGTTACTTTCGTTACAATATATCATGTACCACTTCAATTTAGAATCGGAACCTATGTTGTTGCGTTTTACAAAGACTCTCTTACAAAAAAGGCCCAAAATGATAATTTTTCTTACTATTTAATTTGCCCTTTCAGTGCGTTTCTAGCAAAACAAATATGAGGTCTCTAGCTTTTATACTTTGACAACCACGTCCTGTTGAACAGTTACACCTATTCCCTGTTTTTGGCTGAAAAGTCATTTTTCGTATAATTGTTCGTTCAAAAAATGGCTAATAACCAATTTTAACTTGACAAATTGGGGCCTTTTGCAAAAAGATTATGTTAACCATGATATAACACAATAGCTTAAACATTATTTTGACCTTACAACACATTTTAGCCAGAGTAACGTACTTAACAGATAAAAATGTTTGTGTAAAGCGTCTGTCATTCACACAGGAAAACACTCTTTTCAAATTCTGACTTTGAAACAACGCAGTTGTGATAAATATGTTTATTGTTTATCGTAAAATGAATTTTTTGCATAGCAGTCGCCTACATAGACGGAAAATAGTGTTATTTACATGACATGCGATGCTCAGATTGCACCGACGTTCAAATGAAGCCTTCACGAGTTAATCTGTACATGATTTTTTTTTCATTAATATCCAAAAAACTTTAAAAGTTTAAACAAAACCACAAAATATCAAATAACTTGTAATAATGTACAGTTTTGTATTCAGAAGGGTAACGTTTGTAACATTTGAAATAACTCTCCGAGATTAAATATTGCTACTGCCAAATATGCGTAAGCTTTATTATTTTGAGTAAAAAACATTTTTAGATCCACTTAAATCCACTCATCTAACTCATTATTGACAGCCCCAAGGTGGAGCATCAGTTCTGGTGTATCTATATCATCATATGTGTTGTCCACTTATCTGTCGTCTTCGAAAACTCGATTTGTTTCATATGTATATTTGCCATCATTCTGGTGTATAACTGGCATATACGGAAAACGAAAGAAAATCGATGAAAATTTTGTATGCCTAATTGTGTTTGTTTAAGGCTAGCTTTGTACCCATGAACTTGTAAGGGGCTGCATTTTTATCTGGCTAGCTGCTAATATCGTCTTACTACTTGTCTTATATCTTTATGCAGCTATATCTAGTTTGGTATCGTAGTAGGGTTGTTGCGCAGATAACATTAATTCCTGCTCATTGCCCCTTTACTCTAATTTACATTTTCTATAAAAAACAATGTATAAACCCAAAGTTGCCTTGTAGCATATATTTTCACCAAAGTAACGTACATAACAGGTTAAAAGTATGTGTATTTTTCCCTACTGCAGCTACAGAAAAGTACCGTTGGCTACTGTGGAAAGCTTCCTCGTACTTTAATATATTGAAAATTATGTTTGGAATCATCTGGGCTCAATTTGAGTCAGTTAAGCTGAAGCTGGTGCTAGAGACACTTTATTGCATTATATCAAACAGAAAATATCATTAAAAATCATAAATCTAATCTGACAAATCGTTTACATTTGAATGTTGTATACGTTACCTTTTTAAATACCAAACCAAGAAGTCAAAGTAAGTGAATTATCATTGACTCAATTAAAAAGGCATTTTGGTAATGATTTTAAAGTAATAACAATATGTCATAAGCATCTTATCCGTGCCTCTAGGCAATATCATCCGATTTTGAAAGGGATCAGTTAAACTGAGTCTGCTATGTTCTTTCTCGTGTGTGTTCCTCGCTTCAACATGATCTTCTGGCAAGTCTTTGCAATAATACTGTATTAATATGAAATGACACACCTTAGTATTTTACTGCAATTTGTTAGAAAGAAACAATATTTATTTCCGTAGATGTTTCCTATTCGCTTCTGAGAAAGCTATAACCTTTCCAAATTGGTCTGCTGTTAAAGGAAACATTATTTTTTACAGCAGCAAATTCTTTTTAAAAGTTTACCCCATTAAGAAAGGAGGCCAAAGTAAAATTGGCAGAATAACTTACGTGAAATTGTATCCCTTCACCTTAAATTCTAAGACTGATAAAAACTTAATTAAATTCTGAAGGATGAGTCTCTGGAAGCAAGGGATGAATCATAAAAAATAACAGCTAACTCGGTTTAACTAAGGAATGTAATGTTGCGACACTGCCAAAGCCACATAGCACCAGCTATTTCCTTTTTCAAACTGACTCAGAAAGAACCCAGGTGATTCCAAATGACCAGAACATGAAGTACAAGGAAGCATTTCACCTTAGCCACATGCCACTTTACACTAGCAGCAGTGGGGTTTCATTGCTTTTTCTTTTTAAACTGTTATATTCGTTACTTCGGTTTAAATATATTCTATACGGCAAAAAGTAATTAAACTATGGTTTCATATATTGCGTTTATAGGAAAAGGCCATTACAGGTAAAGAAGTGTAAAAGGGCCATGATCAGAAACTGATACAAATAGTGCCACAACCCTCCCACAACACCGAACTAAAAATAGTAATATAACGCATACAAAAAGCACTCAAACGATACTAGTGGGTAGCAAAATATACGTGCGCCCATTCCATGCAGATGTCCACAAGTTAGCTTTCATCAAGCATACCCAGGCACACAAAATGTATATTTTCACCTTCTTTTTTTCTGTTTTACATACATCAGAATGATGGCGAATAAACAGACAAAACAAATCAATTTTTCGAACGCTACAGATAAGTGGCCAAAACATTTACTATAACATCGTTACACAACAACAGATGCATCGCCGTGGAAATTTCACTGATAAATTATATAGACATAGGGTGGGTTTAAACCAGTCCAAAGAGCCGCTTTAAAAATATTGACTAATGAGGTTTAGACATATTTTTCAGTAACAACACATAATCTCAGTGTTTTTTTTCAAATAATGGTTACAAACGTTACATTTCTGAGTATAAAACAGTAAGTTCTGATTAGTAAATTTCTTATGGTGTGATATTTTTAATGTCATTCGGATATTAATGGGGTAAAAAATAAAAGTGTTCTATGTATAGTAATTCACGAAGGTTTTCTTTTCTAGTTTTAGGACAATCTCATCTTTGCATGTCATGTAAATAACACTGTTTGCTGCCCGATTAGTTTATTAAACAATGCAAAATTTCATTTTACAATAGATCATATACATATATATCACAACTGCGTTGTTTAAAAGTCAGAATTTGAAAAGAGTTTTTGTTTTTTTTTTCTGGCGGGAATGATAGACGCTTTATGCAAACATTTTAATCTGTTAAGTACGTTACTATGGCTAACATGTGTTGAAAAGTCAAAACAATTTTAAGCTATTGTGTTATATTATGGTGAACTGATCTTTTTGCAAAAGGCCCCAATTTGTCAAGTTTAAATTGGTTATTAGCCATTTTTGTACAAATAATTATACGAAAAATGACTTTTCAGTCAAAAACAGGGAATATGTGTAAATGTTCAACAGGACGTGGTTGACAAAGTATAAAAGCTAAAGGCCTCATATTTGTTTTGCTAGAAACGCACTGAAAGGGGCCAATTTAATAGTAAGTAAAAATGATCATTTTGGGCCTTTTTGTAATAGAGTCTTCGTAAAATGCAACAACTTAAGTTCCAATTTTAAATTTTCAAGGGGTACATGATATATTGTAACGAAAGTAACAACACCAAAGCTTTGAACTGTTTCCTGAGCATCCTAATTTATAGCATATTAACTGTTCTTACAGAAAATATTAAGATTTAATACATTTATATAGTTTAAACACATTTCTTGTTGACGTCAATTAATATTTTTGATATTCAAAATTTAAAGGGGTAACGTAAATAACTGGCCACTACAGAGTTATGCAAGATTTGCCAAGGTGGCAAACGCTGAATTTGATAACTAGAGACTCAGACAATCATTTTGATATATAAAAACAAATGTTACAGTCCGTAGACCACTATCTTCCTTTTCTAGGCCATATATGTAATCAAATTTGCTCCACTAATTGGATCAAAACTGTGTCCTCTAGAGCGTACACAAGGTTTTTCTATGATTTGACCTAGTGACCTAGTTTTTGACCCGACGTGACCCAGTTTCAAACTTGTCCTAGATATTATAAGGATAAACATTCTGACTAAGTTTCATGAACTTTGGATGAAAACTGTGCCTTCTAGAGCGTACACAAGGTTTTTCTAAGATTTGACCTAGTGACCTAGTTTTTGACCCAACGTGACCCAGTTTCGAATTTATCCTAGATATTATAAAGATAAACATTCTGACAAAGTTTCATGAACTTTGGATGAAAACTGTGCCTTCTAGAGTGTACACAAGGTTTTTCTAAGATTTGACCTAGTGACCTAGTTTTTGATCCGACATGACCCAGTTTCAAACTTGGCCTAGATTTTATGGAGATAAACATTCTGACAAAGTTTCAGAAAGATTGGATCAAAACTGTGCCCGCTAGAGTGTACACAAGCAAAAGTTGACGGACGTCCGGACGTCCGGACGTACGACGGACGACGGACATCAGGGCATCCCAAAAGCTCACCCTGAGCACTTCGTGCTCAGGCGAGCTAAAAACAACTAAAATTTAATTCGTCATGCTTGTTTTCTGTAATAAATAATTTTTTATAGCACCTTATGCTTTTTTGTCAGTGGCCTACCTGATATTTTACGATAAGTTTCCCCACCCACCCAAATATTTCAATGTCAGTATGCCATATAAAATAAGAAGTCTTTCAGGTCTTTATGCTTGAACTTTGCTTTTAATATGTCCCTCCAACTTTTCACATTAAACAAATTTAAATATATTTAGCCTGTGTCTTTTTATTAGAAGATAATTTAATTTTCTTGTTTTGTATTTTGCATGAATTGCTGCTAATTTGCAACTTCCGGCGTGGAGTTTGCACATGTATCGTCTAGCTTCATCAGTGATATGATGCCAGTCGTAACAAAATATAGGGACCTCATCATTTCAGTAATAAAATGTCTGTCATTTGTTGACATTGGATGTGAATGAGTAAAAACTCACAACGTGTTGATATTATGCATTTATAATAAATTTGCATTTACAACCACATAGCAGAGAAAAAAGCTCGTTTATTATGTTACTTGTGTAGAATCTGGAAACGATTTCTTTACAACTTTCTCATTTTACATTTAAATGACAGTATTACGTGTTTCTTCATTAAAATATATCATTTTCTCATTGAACAAACAACGAAAGAACACAAGAGTCTTTCAATGAAAATGCACAGTTTCCAGTATCCAGACCCTTATGACGTTTAAGCACTTGCTGTCATGCTTGAGTGACTTAGATATTGTTTTAACGCATATCATATTAAGGCACTTGAATTTACCTCTCCAACGATATATAAAACCACAGCTTAATATCAGCCAATAGAATTCCCTGAGATCATTTGCATTATTTCTGAAATGCCCCTCGTACGTAAGGTCAATTTCGATAATTTTGCTGGGGTAAAACTTGTGCTCATTTTTCACATTTTCATAATTTTTGACGTGTGAAGAATTGGAACGTATTCGTCACACCTGTGAAGAAATCGTGCAATTTTTTTACGCGTACGCTTTTTTCTCACTTGTGATGAATTCTATATAATACATTTGTGATAAACCGATACGAGTTTTTCTCAAATGTGAAGAATTGGTACGAATTGGTGAGTGCAATTCGCATGCATGCTATATGAAATTTGACTTCGTACGTATTTGACACAGACGTGTGACATATTGGTACGACATTTGTAACGTTTTGGTACCAATTTGTCACGTGTTGTTGTAACTGGAACAACAAAATTAGTTTCCATTGATAATTTATATATAGAAACTGGATGGGAAACTCTCAAATCTAGACGAAAACAACATAAGTTGATTTTATTTTACAAAATGGTAAATAATCTTACACCAAATTATCTCTCTTTTCTTCTACCTCTTCAAGTTGGTAATGTATCAAGGTACAATTTAAGAAATCAGGACAAGTATCAAACTATTGACTGTAAATCCCAATTGTATTATAATTCATTTTTGCCGTCGTCAGTACGTGATTGGAATTCACTTGAAGATTCTATACGTTCATCCCAGTCAGTAAATTGTTTTAAAAGAAGTATACGAGTCACTCGTGATATTCCCAAATACTATTTCTCTGGTGATCGGAAAGGTCAGATCTTACATACGCGATTAAGAACTGGTTGTAGTTCTTTAAATTACCACCTATTTCGCAAGAATATAATAAATGATGAATTTTGTGTGTGTGGTAATAGAGAGGACACCAACCATTTCCTATTCGTTTGTCCTAGATTCCAGATGCAAAGACAAATTATGATCAACAAACTTCTCAGTATATGTAATGTATCTTTGCATGTTTTACTATACGGGGATAACAACTTGAATTTTCAACAAAATGTCAAAATATTTCAAATAGTGCAAGATTTCATTATTAGAACGAAACGTTTTTCTTAAGTTACAGTGTAAAAATAAATCTATTGTACAGTGTCAAAGGTGTCCAGGACGTGCCGGTAGATATACATATGCTGTTACTATACCGTGTTCTCTCTCTCTCTCTCTCTCTCTCTCTCTCTCTCTCTCTCTCTCTCTTGGATTCCTTTATTATACATCATATGAGTACACTAACTCACAAGAAGTGTTCACAATATTTACTTTTACATTAAATTGCATTTGAGGTTTATGTTTCTTCAAAGTTAACTGAACGCAATATAATTGACTTGCATTTGGGAAACAGATTTTAAAAAAGTCACTGACTTTCTTCTGTATCCCATTCATTGTACTGTGTGTTATTTATATGTACCTATGTAATCGTTGTATATGTTCAGTATTCTGAAATAAATATTGTTTAAACTAATTTGTCACGTGCTGTGAAGAATTGTTACGAATTCTTCACAGTGTGACATATACGAAGTGTGAAATTCCACTGCTGAATTGCCCTCCGTACGAACAAGCAGTGTCTAGCTCAGTGTGTCTGTACTATAAACAATTTTAAGTATTGAGACAGACATGTCAATGCAAACTGTGGAGACCCAGACCAGACTGCTCCCAAAGGAGCAGTCTGATCAGGGTCTACACTGTTTGCAATTCCATCTTAATCTTCAAGATACGTTACCGCATTGGAAAAAAAAACTATTTATTTTTAGGAAAGTACCGTTAATTGTTTTGAGTATCCCTACTTTTTAATTTTTACGATAGATCAAGCTATATGCAAGACTATCAAATGCTTAAATTAAGAGTTATTAAACGGACTGATATACATCGTATCAAGACTGGGGAGTACTGAATCTGTTTATTAACAAAGGTATGCTCGAAAATAGAACTATCCCAGGATCGAACTTGAAGAAATATGACGACAGACACCATCATGGGAAATATAGACCGTCATATTGGATGCCGCTGAAAATAGAAGAAAAAATCAGGTTTATGATATAGTAAGACTATTGCCATGCATACATGTAAAACAACAGCAGAATGAAAATAACAAGTATTGGATTCGTTCAGTTGGATGACTTTTTCTTGGTGATTTTTACTGATTTGGGGCGAAAACAAAAATCTGCATAAAATGCTGAAAATACAACAGATCTTCCCGAAACTTAGCAGATGCCTTCTTTATGTTGTTTCTCACAATTCAGAATCCCAAAATACAGGACTTGTTGATGTTTAAAAGGAATTATATGTTCTGCGCAAATTCAGAATCGGTACAATTCCGGAATTGTCCTGCGCAAAGTAGGAATTCTCACTTTATGTAACAATTCCGGAATTGTACCGGTACAATTCTACAATTGCGCAAGTGAATTGGTTAGTTTATTGAAAAGGTAAATGTCTCTGCGCAAAGTGGGAATCTTCGGGGCAAAGTGAAAATGGAATGTTTTAGTCAAAGAGAAATAATCAGTGTAAATAGATAATTGAAATATTGCCTAAGTCATGACATGACGATTTTTCTTTTCTTTTCTATTTTTTTTCTAATATTCGCATTAGTGTATCGTTAAGAAATTAACGTAAAAACCTGTATTTTCTTCTTTACCTACTTCTTCTTTTCAGTTATTTTTTTTCTTCTTTTCGTCGTAATTGTTGTTATTCTTCTAATTCTCATAACGATGTTTCCCAAGAGGCTGAAGGAAACGGATCCAAAAGAATCTCAAACAAAACATTATTCTCACTTTATCCCGATTCCTTCTTTGCGCAGACACAATTCCGGAATTGTCTTGCGCAAGATAAGGATTCCCACTTTGCGCAACAAAGTAAGAATTCCAACTTTGCGCAGTACAATTCCGGAATTGTACCGATTCCTACTTTGCGCAGAACATATATAAGAAAAGATCAAAGGGTAATTTTGTGCGAATAAATCTAAAAAATGACCATCATTATTGAAAAGGTAACTAGGTCTGAACATATATTAATGCATTATAAAGAGCGTCCTAGCAATTATTTTTTCTTTTTTTTGCACGCTATCAGGCTGCGCAGATAAAAAAGGGTGTGGCCTGTGTCCAAATATTTGTCTAAAATACACAGTAGAGTCTATTTTCAAGGTTGAATAATTTCAATAACACACCTGTAATGGTCATTGTAATGTATTATTTAAGGAATGAATGCTATTTTTTTAACGTTTACTGAAGTATAAAGTACATCGGGTCACGAGCAAAGTAAGTGAACCCCGAAGGGGTTTACGTAAACTTTGCTCGTGACCCGATGTAGTTTATACTTTTGATCAATAAAAAGATAAACAAAAATAAGAAATACATATATAAGACTCGTTTTAAAAACATTACCGGCCGAATTTTGCAACAGTTTGGAACAGCCGCAATGTCACTGCCTACCAGTAAATTCAACTACTATAGATTTCACGTGCAAGTAGGCGTAGCGAGCTGTCACTCATTGTTTACTAGCCATGTAGATTTCACGTGCTAGTTAGTGAGATGAGCTGTCACTCTAAAGCGCGTGGCACTATGTAATTATTGAAATATAAACTGAATTACGTTCTAATGGTTTACCATAGGGCTTTTTAATAAATGTACGGATAATGTAATTATTTATACTGTGAGTATGATATAGGCATAACTGACCTACCTGTATTTCATGAATGCAATAAGTATACAGGCACTACATCATGTCAGATGATTTGAGAAAAAGCTACTGTTTTTGTCTGGTCTACCTTACAATTTGAGAAAGAGTTGGAACAAATTATTGCTAGGACGCTCTTTTTAACTCATCAAAGTATCTTAAAAGCTAAGCACATTTTCAAGAACAGATTTTATTTTTCAGACATCTGCGCAGAAAATTACCCTTTGATCTTTCCATATAAAAACACTTTTTTTGAACAGCATATCCCTATATTCTGTATTTCAAACTGTAGAGAACAACAAAAATAAGATATCTGCTAACTTTCAGGGAGATACGATAATTTTTTATAGTTTTATTCAGATTTTTTATATACCACAAATCACCACCTTAATAAGGCATGTGTTAAGACCACAACTTGACCCCAGTTGGTGCACAGGACTAAAGCATCGGTCGTATCTAAGTCGATGATGCTGCATAAACGTTGATCACAGGGTATAAACCAGCCCGCCAATTTTCGCTTCCTGCAGAGACTGTCCATCATATTTGGCTTCCGCCGAGACTGTCCGCGATCTTTTGCCTCCTGCAGGGACTAAAGTCCGCGAAAAATGGCTTCCTGCCGAGACTGCCCGCGTGACTCTGCTTCCTGCCGAGAGCCTCGGCAGGAAGAGAATTACGCGGACAGTCTTTGCAGGAAGCCATTTTTCATGAACAGAAGTCTCAGCAGGCATCGCGGACAGTCTCGGCGGAAGCCAAATATGACGGACAGTCTCTGCAGGAAGCAAAAATTGGCGGACTGGTTTATACACTGTGTTGATTGGAAGATGTTTTATGCTGCTGCATCAATGTTACATATTATTATTATGTTTTTGTTTGTGATCTTGCATCGGCGCTGTTTTGTGACGATGCATCTACGTTGATAAGACGTTGTTCAACGTTATATGCATACCGGTGTTTTTGCTTTGCTGTAGAATAGATTTGTCATCGCTTATGTAAGATAAAAATAAATCATTTGAGAATCGCTGTACCAGATAGCTCACACACACTGTACAATGATTTCAGTATACCTAAGCACTCAGGTGAGAAACGCAGGACCATCTGGTTCTCTGGTTTGAATCTCGAGACATCAATTCCTTCATCGACGATTAGAATTGTTCAACCGATCACTTATGCTCTGCACTCCCTAACACGCCGGGTAAACATGCAATTCCAGTCACACGTAAAAATTAAAAAAAAAAAAAAAAAGAATCAAAGTGCACAAAATATGCTATTCATCTCCTATAGATGTTAAATATAAGAGTCTAAAATGTCAGCTTATTAAAATATAAACTGGTAGATTTTTCACAAAACTCTTGAAAGTGGCAAAACTGAACTTTCGCCTTGTCCACTTTCAGGAGTTTTGTGGTAACTCCACTAGTTATTTTTCTTCAAAGCAACTACTTTGCACGACTGGTACATTTCGTAAATACGAGTCGTTCTCGTATTGTTATAATTTGCCTAACGTTTTGTAGAGGCTTGATTTGAGCCGCGACGCGACAAAACCAACAAGGTGGTTATGCGCCCAGCGAAGACTCAGATCAGCCTGGGCATCCGCCCAGTCTGATCAGTATTCGCTGTCCGCATGGAGGTAGCTTAGACCCTTAGCTATCCTGTGAGCACTAAAGGAAGAGTCTGATCAGAATGGGCGAATACCCAGGCTGATCTGAGTTGCGCACAACCACTTTATTGGTTTTCTCGTGTCGTGGCTCAATTTTTTAACTCCACCCATGCAAAAAAAAAGTCTTTGGTAATTGTATTTAGCATGACATCTGCTTACACCGAAGAAAATGCATCGAAGAGCAAGCTTTCAGTAATTTTCGTAAACTTATTTATGTGCTAACAGTTTACCAGGGAACGTTTTCAATCCAAGTAGTGCTCTAAGTTGAAACAACATTGTGTCAACATAGATGCTACTTGAAGGTGTGTCAACAACGGTGGTGTTACAACGTTGTGTAAATGTGTAAGGTGTTCTGCCCTATGAAACTTACTTATACTGTGCCTCAACACTGAACTGTGGCAAAACGAGCATTCATTGCTGTAAGTATGGCCTGTAAGAGAGCACACAGGGGCGAAGTTTCTGGGACACGCAGCTGGATGGAGTGGAACTGATGCGCCGCCTTCGACAGCTATTGACCCGGAGCCCGTGGAGAAGTACTGACTGCAGTCAACCTGCAATGAACTCATTGCATGAATTAAGGGTATGTGTACAACTCCATCTTTCCATCATTTTACAAAGCGTGACAACTTTTGTGATTTCCTGTTTAATCCCCTGGACGACGTAGCCCTTCCAAAATGAGGTCCACTCTTAAAGGAAAAATCTTTCTTTTAAGAGTTGATCCCAACTGAGAAGAGGGCAAATAATGAAAATTGCAAAGCTGTTTTCACTGAAACTGTGCTCATTTAGCTTAACAGATCCTGCCTCCAGCAAAAGCGTAGCTGTTTATACTCATATATGCTGACCGACACTGAAATTTTGTCAGATCATTCTAACACAAATCTTCATTTATATGTATAAGCTTAGTAAATAAAGCAATGTTTCATTACCAGCTATATACAATCATTACACTTAGAAATGTATACTCGATGGAAAATCCCTTGATTTCTTCACCATTGGTGTAAAACGTCTTTCTTTTTTTCAGTTGTATAAAATGCAATAAATACGTATATATGCATTAATTATATCTTGCAAACGTTACACACGAAATTAAGCCATGACGTCATCTACAGTTGCAATGGCAATTGTATACTGAACTGAGATATCATTGAATGTGCAAAGGCAAATGTAATTCGCATAAAGAAAGAGAAACAAGAAGACCATTTTGATCGTGTAACCTCCCCTGATAACCCAACTCAAAACTGGATTCTTGGCAAGACTGATTAAAACAATGATGCTCTCAGCCCTTGACCATATCATGTACGTGATTGACAGAGCATGGTGCATCCGCCTGTACGAACCACGAGAGTGTAGACCTTGCACGTTACGGGGTATCTAATTTTAAAGATTTGGGTATCTAGAAATCGTGCTACATGTATAATCCTCAGTTGTAAGAAAAAAATGACAAGCATGAGACTGAATCGCTGAAAACTAGACTGAAATTTCCTTGCCTCAGCCTCAAACCCATCGCAGATTCTGTTATTCTTAATTGGAAGACAATGAGCCGCAACACGACAAAACCAACAAAGTGAAATGTGCGTCCAGCGACGACTCAGATAATCTAGGGCATCCACCATGTCTGATCAGAATCTTTGCTGTGCACATGGAGGTACCTTAGACCCTTAGCTACCTTTTAAGCGCACAACAAAGACTCTGACCAGACTGGGCAAATGCCCAGGCTGATCTGAGTCGTCGCTGGGCAGACATGCCAATTTGTTGGCGGCTCAGATGATGATATTACCTGTCTAGATGCATTTGTGATCTTTTCACAACTACCTTGGTGATCAATGTCCAGCACAATTGTATTGTTTGGATTTTGAAGATTCTTACAGCGAGCTTGAGCTATAGCGCATTCAGAGTCTAAAAAAGTAAAAAAAAAAAAAAAAAATATATATATATATATATATATATATATATATATATATATACATAGAGAGAGAGAGAGAGAGAGAGAGAGAGAGAGAGAGAGAGAGCGGTCAAAGTACCAGAATTATAAGTACGAACTCATATAATCCATATAAACATGGACAAATCCGAAATACTTAGATACACAGACATGGACCTCAAAAAGGAAGTGTAATCAGATGGTCGCAAGTAGTAAGCAACACCTGCCTATTAAAGTACACCCGCCAAATCTATGTATCTATGTATCTATGGAATACGTCAGTGAAAATGAAAGTACAGTAACTAATAGCCATACTATGTTTCGGCGGTGGCCATTAGTTTAAACATATTTTATTCATAATTTCTTTCACATGCAACATAAGATATACACAAAAAATAGTTACTGGATTGGAATGAAAGCAAAATGCTTATAGGATTCCTCTCCATTAGGTCCGTACTAAGTTGAGAAATTGTAGGAATCAACGCGTTCATAGTGTCTCCCGTAGAACTTTTTAAGACTTACACAAGTTTCGCTCTGTGATAACCCTGTGACAACGATTTGCTGGTGAATAACATCAAAATCTTTTAGATAGATTTAAAGTGTATGGGTATACCTTCGTGTCTTTCCGCCGTTTTACAAAGGCAAACAGCTTTTGGGACTTCCTGTTTGCTTCCTGAGCAAAGAAGCCTTAAAGGCAAGACTATTCTCCTCTAGGAGCAAAGTCTTTCCTTTCCAAATACCGTATAAGCGGTAATTTTCGCGGGTTCAAATTTTCGCGGTTAAGGGTCTAAAATATAAACATTAATTTTCGCGATTTTTTAATTTTCGCGGTAAGCAACATGCGCGAATAGCAAAACTACTTCTTTTTCACTTGAGCCAGTTCGTTTATTTACCTGCGGCGGTAAATATTCGCGGTTTCTAAGTGTCCGCGAAATTCCTCAAAAAATGGAACACCGCGAAAATTACCTTGTATACGGTATACTCCCGTCGAGAAGGGAAGCAAAACTGAAAATTTTCGAATATCATACAGAATTTTCAGATTTAAAGGGAATAAATAACAATGTTGCTTAAAAGATGTGCTGTAGGCCAGGTTTCACTTATTTGGTATCCTATATAGGTAATCTCTGATTGAGGAACTGAAATATGTAAGCATAGTGCTTTTATTTTAGCCCTCTGTGTCATGTTTTATATGTTTGCAATGATCCAGACTGGATTGGGTAGCAGGGATAATTTAGCAATAATTGTCAATATTTCTCAATAAAACGTATCTTGTGACCCCTTATCAGAACCGTCTCGCCGAGAGGTTCTAACGAATTGTCATAACATATGTTGTCGTTGGAAAATAAGGTAGTAAAATATTTCAGAATTATCCTCAAACCCCTACTTATCTGGAGCTCTATGTTTGCACATGGTATGCCCATTACCGAAATAAATATTGTTCAATCACAATTTAATTTTTGTTTAAGTAAACTACAGATCTTTGGTGCAATTACACTTACACTCAATATGGATGTCCCTTTTTCAGAAATGTTTTATTTTGAAAAAAAAAAGTTATTCAAATTCTCAACTTACTGTATGTTTGTCCGTCCGACCCACAGACATACGCGTCTGAGGAGGCATGAGGACATCTTGCTATAAGTAACTCATTACAAGGTGTCGTTAGAGTAAGACATTTTCCGGAATACCATATACGCAGTGCGGTACCACTTTGTGAAGCCTTGCAAGCTGCGTTACCGTAGTCACATCTCGACGCTGCAATAAAGACAGAAATTATGTTTGTCATATGACGTCGCATCTGAGAGTGTAATAAAGCCATGCATTAAAAACGATAATCCACTAGTGGATTAAATATGCAAATTGCGTCGTAACGTTATATGTTGACGTCCATTAAAACGTCGCGTTTTCTAGTGGCGAAATCGTGACGTTTTAAGTACCGTTCCGGCTAAGAATCAGGCAGAATGCATTAACAGGGTGGCATATCGAGGTCTTCAGATTTTGACCAAAACTTGTGTATAAGTCCATTGGGTGACCAAACCTGCACATGCAAAATCTTAGGTCAGTCAGTCAACGGTTGCTATGGAAACCAGGGAATAAATTTTTTCCTTAGCAACAAGCAAATTTTGCTAGAACATTTATGTAAAATACAACATTTTTGGGAGGCTAAAACTGTATACAAAGCAAAAAAAGCCCTTCTTGTAATATGTTCACTAACACAATGTTAATTATTTGTATCGAATTCTGTTTGGCTGTTTCTGAAATAAACATCAACATGTGTGCTATTTGGGGTCAAAGGTCACCTGGGTCATCGTTTTTACAGAATTTGTGAAAATAGCCAAAAATGACCGAAATCCAACCCAAATATTTTCTATAGTATAAAAAATTGAAAGATACCAGCATTCAATAATTAAAGCACAGCTATGGGGCTTTCAAAATCTGGAATAAAATTACTGTATAAATATCTCCTTAGCAACCAGTTTAACTCCTTAGCAACCATCCCTTAGGCGATCTGTACATTTTGACTGAATTGGAAACAGTATATCTTCGACGTATTGCAATATAGGAAGACAATAGTAAGAAAAGTTTAAAGCACAGGTACTGGACTTTAACACTTTGTTGAGAAACATTTGCATATATTTCATCGTAGCAACCAGCTAGAGACCTTAGCAACCAACCGTTAACAAAATTGAGACTTTTGGCAGTTCTCCAATAGGAATATCTTTGATATACAAGTAAGAATAACCATCCTTTTATTGAAATGTTTAAACTACAGCTGCCTGTCCTTTAAATGTTGTTGTGAAACATGTGTATATATTTCCTCTTAGCAACCAGTTTGTGCCCTTAGCAACCACCTATCAACAAATTTAGAATTTGTTAGTGAAGTCCAAATCTGATGCCTTCTGATTGTTGTGTACTATGTAGACAATGGTAAGGAATCATTGAAGCAAGAGTGCTGGACTTAACCAGTCTGTTGCAAAACTTGTGTATATAATTGTCCTTAGCAACCAGTCTGAGCCCATAGCAACCACCTCTAAACTGATTTGAGAATTTGGTTTAAATTCCATACAAAATACCTTTTATGAGCAGCAATCTATGAAGACAGTTGCAGTAATTTTTTAAACATATTTAACTTACTTTTAAAAATCACTAAGGAAAAAATCACATGTGCATGCATATGTCCTTAGCAACAAGTTTTAGTCCTTGGCAACCACATGATTTAACCATATTTTAACAGATTTGGAGCATGTGAGTGAATTATGATCAAACTATTCTCTCTTTGCAGCATAACAATGTATCTTGTTATAAGTAATATCTAAGGCACCTCTGACCTGAACTTTTACCATCTGATTAAAAACATGTGCATGCAATTGTCCCTAGAACCCAGATTGGGGCATTGGCAACCACCTGTTTTAGATGTGGGACTATTGTCGGAATTCAGAACAGAGCAGTTTTATAAGCAACAAACTGTTATGACAAGTGTAAGTGATGTCTGGATCAAACGGTTAGACAAGATCTAAAATCTGTTGAAGAATATGTGTATGTGCTTCTCCTTAGTAACCAGCTGAAGCTCTTAGTAACCATTTCTTCGAAGACTTAGAATGTTACCAGAGGAACTGACAGCCCCTGAAGAAGACGAATTTTCTGCTGAAGTCCAAAAAAAGAATGTCTGTTTTTGCCCTACAAGTAATTAAGACAGTTATAAAAAGGTTTTAGGTACCGTTGCCTGACTTTTGAGATATGTTGAAAACATGTACAAGCAGTATGTACGAGCCCTTAATCAACCACCTCTTAACGTATTTACTGAATTTCAAACACATTATCTCCTTGTGCCATGAACCATATGGGTTGTAGAAAAAAACAAGCAAATTCAAAGAATTTATGTCCCCCACCATTATTGTTTAATTCAATTAAAGGACATGTCAATGTGGTAGTAAAAACGCCTGAAAAAAGGATTATATGTAAACCACATGCATATCTTCAGACCTTGACCAAAACATCTATACAGTTTAAAAGGAATCGGCATAAAACTGTAGGAGGAGTAGCGCACCTGGTACCCTCTATCTATTCAGTTTGATAGTAAAAACGCCTGAAAAAAGACTAAGTTTAACTAGCAGAAAAAGTAACAAAAATAATTTAAGGATTATATCTAAACCAGATGCATATATTAAGACCATGACCAAAATACCTGTGACGTTTGAAAGGAATCAGCATAAAACTGTAGCAGGAGTTGCACACACAATGTACCCACTATCTCTTCACTTTAATAGTAAAAATGTATGAAAAAAGGTTAAGTTCGACTTGGGATACAAAGTAATAAAAAATAATGTGAGGATTATATCCAAATTACATGCATATCTTCAGCCCATGATTAAAACACCTGTGAAGTTTCAAAGGAATCGGCATAAAACTGTAGGAGGAGCTGCACGCACAAGGTACCCACTATCTATTCACTTTGATAGTAAAAATGTATGAAAAATGGCTAAGTTCTATTTGCGAAAAAAGTAATAAAAATAATGTGAGGATTTTATCCAAACCACATGCATATTTTCAGACCATGAACAAAATACCTGTGAAGTTTCAAAGGAATCGGCATAAAACTGTAGGAGGAGATGCGCACACAAGGTACCCACTATCTAGTCACTATGATAGTAAAAACGCCAAAAAAGACTAAGTTCAACTTGTGGAAAAAGTAACAAAAAATAATGTGAGGATTATATCCAAACCACATGCATATTTTAAGACCATGACCAAAACACCTGTGAAGTTTCAAAGGCATTGGCATAAAACTGTTGGAGAAGTTGCGCACACAAGGTACCCACTATCCAGCCACTTTGATAGTAAAAACGCCTAAAAAATGACTAAGTTCAAATTGTGGAAAAAGTGACAAAAAATAATCTTAGGATTATATCCAAACCACATGCATATCTTCAGACCATGTCCAAAACTCCTGTGAAGTTTCGAAAGATTCGGCATAAAACTGTAGGAGGAGTTGCGTACACAAGGTACCTACTACTTTAGGGGGACAGGGCGGACGGAAACTATGTCCCTCCACTTTTCTTCGAAAAGGCAGGGGACAAAATGTAGGAAATGTTTGAAATACATTAGTTTTGTGACTTTAAAATTCTTTGCCACAAGTAAAAATACTGCTTTTGGTGTTTATTCGGTGAAATAAAAATTTATCTTACACTGTTCACTTGTTGCTAGACTACTCCTGAAAATACTGCTTTGGTGTTTATTCCATGAAATAAAAAGTGATCTTACACTGAAAAAGGCAAATATCTTGCATATCTTTATTTCTCTGTCATATTTACAAACGGAAGGTACTTTTTGGATTGCTTGTTGGCTGCTGGACAAATGGCTTCTCAAATATGAGATCACCCACAATCTGCTTAATTGGTTAAAAAATAAAACAATTTGCTCCTAGACAAGCCAGTTCTTTCAATTTAGAATTCACCCCCTTTAAATGAAAATGGTGAGTTGCTTCTACTGCAGGTATGTCATTCATTTTAATATACCCTGCCAGGAAATGACTTTATAAATAAGCATCTTGCTTACTGTCAAATCCTGATACTTTTGAAATTGTATTGTCGTTTATGTATGTAATTTATAGTTAATAAAATATCGTTTAAACTAATATACCCTAAGGAGGTATCTTATTATTTGACTGGTGCTCCAAGATTTTTTCTGTCAATGCGAAATGAACATCGCTAAGGAACCATGTTAGCTTTTTAATACAATAATCTTACCTATTTATAAGGAAGTTCATGAGTGCATTTACACACGTGAGTCAAAGGACAGGACACATGCCAGGCCGGTGAATGTTGTTTTGATGAACATGTTCACAAAAGGTTAACCAAATTTCTAGCATATCAATATAAGATTGATGTGGAGTGAAAAGGGATCATAAAGTGAATGGGTACACTTTCAGGGGAGATAACACTTCCATTTTTCATATATTACTACCTTCTGAGTAAAAGTCAGCCGATAAAGGATAGAATTAGCCCCTACAGGAGCAGATTAATCCCGTTAACACTAGCTCCCACTTTGGAAAGGTATTTTCAGCTGGAGAATTAAACAAGAATTCACAAGAGTTGTATCCCTTGGCAAAAATGGTGGAAAAACATGGGGTGTATGCATCTTAAGCCATACTATGAATACTGTTATCAGTCTGTACATCTGCTTAGATCAGGGACGTCACTTTTCACTTTCCCCAGTATTCATAAAAAGGAAAGCTGATCAGACTGCACAGAAGTGCAGGCTAATATGAGTCTTTCCTTTTGCATATTTTCAAAAGATGCATATTTATAAGCACAATAATGCTACTCACATCATTGGAATTTCTATATATATATTGTATTAGGACATGGATTAATTCTGCTAAGATAATAAAGATAATAACAACTGTTCCAACAAAAGGTCTTGAGATCAATTCCTACAAATCTTTCGAACATACATGGTCTACTGGATAAGAGCACTGACTCTTAAACATTATGTCTCTCACTGCTGTGCGCTCAAGCCTCGGTCTTGCACATGTGATGAAGCCAAGCTTACGGATTTCGGAAGATCAGATGTATTTTTGCCTGGGAGCTCTGGTTTTTGACAACCTCTGCCTAATGATCAGCTCAACATAGGGCTCTGACTGGTTACTTAGAACAAAAATATATACAGTCAAACCCTGTCCTAAGGGGTCACCCAAGGGAGCTTAAAAATTGGTTGCTACAGGCAAATGACCCCTTAACCCTCTAGTGCCCAAACATAGAATGCACTATAAGAAAACATTTATATTCCATCCAGCCACTAGCTTTGGAAAGTCAAATTGAAAACAGGGTCTGAATTTGTGTTGAGGTCTATGGTTGCTGAGATATACATGTAGCATATATGCTACATTGGGCATTAATTTTTTAAAAGTAGCTTTTTTCAGGGTGAATAACAAAAGTGTTAACAATAATTACGGGGCACCTTTTTGGATGAAAAAAGGATGTATGAAAAAGAATCTATTGGCATATATGTATCAGGGATATCTGAAAAAGTAAAGTCAATATCACATTTTTTTATTTTATTGCCCGGTGTATCATATATGATACATTTTGTGTTTTCGAACTTTGGCAACTTGTGACGGCTGATAAACTCACTTTAGACATATCACTACAACTGGAATGATTTAATCTTATTTCCCGATATCTTAACTTATTTTCTAGCAGTATAACATAACATACAAGTCAATATCCTGGTCACGGCACCAAAACAGAGTCATGTAGCAGATATGATACACCGGGCACTAGAGGGTTAATACAGGTTCTGTACTATTTCAGTTCAAGAAATTATCCACTTCTCCCCCACCTCCCCCCCCCCCCCCCCCCCTCATATAAGAGGTGCCAACAATCAGAGGTGACCACATAAGCAGGCTTGACTGTTCACACATTACAATGTATGCACAGTATACTGCAAATAGAACAGAGTATATTTAGAATTCACTTTAAAGTTCTAAATCTGTTTTAAAGGTGGTTTCTAAGGGATCAAAATGCCGGATGCTAAGGAAAAAAAAAAGACAATTTTCAACAGATTTTTGAAAGCCAGTCAGCTGTGCTTCTAGCATCTTTTAATCTGTCTTCTTAATTTGGGTATAAAGGATATTCAGTATGGAAACCAGCCAAAGCAATCACATGTCTAAATTTAGAGTTTGTTGCTATGGACTCAGATTGGTTGCTAAAGACGAATTTTACGCAGCTCTTGCAGCATATTGTAAAAGTCAGCACTTGTGGTTCATACATCATACACAATTGTTTATTAAGTATGTTACAAAAAGAAATTTACAAAAAGAAATTTCCCTCAAAATCAAAATCAGTGAACAGTTGGTTGCTAAGGTCTAAAATTGGTTACTAAGGACAAATATATACACACACATTGTTCATCAGAATTTAAAAGTCAGTAACTAGTGTTGTAATGTTACTTGCAATTATTTTCATACTTTGTTAGTCATAAAAGATATTTCAAATGAAATTCAGTTAAAAGTCTTATGTTAAGAAATGGTTGCTAGGGGTTCAGACTGGTTGCTAAGGGTAACTGTATGTACAAAGTTGTCAAAAGATCTTTATAAAGCCAAGTACTTGTTTTCCAGTCATTAATTACAATCCTCTGCATAGTACTCTTTAAATAGAAGATTTTTGGTGTTGAATTCACTGAAAAGTTATCTGTTAAAATGTGGTTGCTAAGGGCCAAAAAAGGGTTGCTAAGCACAAATATATGCACACGTTTTTCAACAGATTTAAACACCTGTCTGCTTTTAAGCTAATATGTGTTGTCATAGTTTGTCACATATCAAATATGTTGCTTGTTGAAGTCAACCAATGTTTCATATCTGTTAATAGTTGGTTGCTAAGGGCACATATTTGTTGCTTAGGAGAAAATTGTGCATAGGTTTTTCAACAAATTGCAAAAGTTCAATACCGGTGCTTGAAACATAACTTACTATTGTCTACCTGTATTGCATAATGTCAAAGATATACTGTTTCCAATTCAGTCAAAATTTGCAGATCACCTAAGTAGTGGTTGCTACGGTGCTAAACTGGTTGCTAAGAAGAAATTTATACAGTAATTTTATTACAGATTTTGAAAGCCCCATAGCTGTGCTTCTATCATTGAATGCTGACATCTTTTTATTTTTTATACTATAGAAAATATTTGGGTTGGATTTCGGTCATTTTTGACTATTTTCACAAATTCTGTAAAAACGCTGACCCAGGTGACCTTTGACCCCAAATAGCACACATGCTGATGTTTATTTCCTTAACCTTCAAACAGAGTTCAATACCAATGATGTGCATTGTGTTAGTGAACACATTACAAGAATGGCTATTTTTGCTTTGTGTACAGTTTTAGCCTCCCAAAAATGTTGTATTTTATATAGATGTTCAAGCATAATTTGCTTGTTGCTAAGGAAAACGATTATCCCCTGGTTTCCATAGCAACCGTTAACTGACTGACCTAAGATTTTGCATGTGCAGGTTTGGTCACTAAATGGACTCATACACAAGTTTTGGTCAAAATCTGAAGACCTCGATATGCCACCACCTGCCTGATTCTTAGCCGGAATGGTACTTAAATAGTGCAAATTTTGCTAATAAAATGCGATTTGAGTGTCATGTGATAAATAGAATCTTGCATTCGTGCTCCTGTATTATTGAATTTATTAAACTCGTTGGGGGAAAACCGATAAGATGCTCGGCAAAGCCTCGCATCTTATCTTTTTCCCCAACTCGTTTAATAAATTCAATAATGCATGAGCACTCATGTAAGATCCTCTATATACATGCTTATGCTTGGATATACCACAATATGTGGATACGTACCTTTCTAATGGTTTGGTGTTTGTAAATATATACATGCAGCAACTAGCCATTTTATTTGCAAAATAATAACGCCTCAAACATGAGTACACTTTCTTCTACATTCTCGAAGCAGAAGCTTAGCTGTGAGGTTCGCAAAGGGGAAATTATAAAAATGTGGCCTGGTCTCTATAAAGACATGAATCCACACGTTTTAGGTTTTCGAATAAACAACAGTGATGCTTTTCGCCAAGGCCAAATATTGAACGATCGAATTTCCGTTAATTCCATATAAACTTCAGAGTATTTGAATACCTTTAAAATGTGGATTCCTGGATGGTTTCCTTATTATTTTTTTTGGTCAAGATTAAATTGATTTTTTTTCGTATAGACATCCGAGTGTGTGATTACTTTAACATGTGGCCGCATCCCTGTATAGACAGGAAGCCACATATTTATGTTTCCTTTATGTTTTTTTTTTTTTTTGTCAAGATTAAATATCAAAGCTAGAAAAATATGAAATGCCCTAAATAATGATCATCCTATTTCATTCGATTCATTCGCATTTAAACAGATTCGATCGATGTTAGTCATGATACCATCGATACCAGTCCTTTTAGAACAGTATACGATCCAGGCCAGTCTTTTATTAGAACTGGTATGTAGTGTATTTTTTCTGGAAATGAACTTGCATGACTTGTTTCATGACTTAGAGCTGCGGTAGTTCAGTGGGTTTAGCACTGGTCTTCTAAGCTAGCGGTTCAAGTTCGAATCCTGCTGGAGGCGGAAATCTGTCCAACCATTAACGGGGTTTTGTGCACACCGTCTTTCATTTTCTTATATTACTGAAATACTGTTAAAAAGGACATAAAGTCGCCAAGTCATTCAATCCATCCATCGTATCTTGATTGAAATTTGTCAAATCTGTTATTAGAATGCATGGAGTGTATATAGGGGAGAATCGGGTAGCTTCGGACAGGCGGGTAAATTCGGACATACCATTGCAAACAGTGAAAATCAAGATGAGACGGCTCATAATGAGCCGTCTCATCAGGATTTTCACTGTTTGACCAGTTACTTTTTTGTTTTAGTTCCAGACAACTGACATTTGAAGGGAAAAATGTCACTGTCCGAATTTACCTGCTGTCCGAAGTTACCCGACTCTCCCCTATTGAGCCGCAACACGATAAAAGCACCTAAGAGGCATATGCTTCACGCGAAGGCTCAGATCAGTCTTGGCATCCACCCAGTTTCATCAGAGTCTTCGCTATAGGCATGGAGGTAGCTGAGACTATGAGCTACCCTTTAAGCTACAGCAAAGACTCTCATCAGACTGGACGGGCGCACATGCCACTTTGTTGGTTTTCCTGTGTCGCGGCTCAGCTATACTCTCCTTCATACCGTATGTAATTCCATCTGAGCCACACACAGGTCCATCACTTTCCTCGTCATCACAGATCACATCTCCACGACAACTCTTTGGGTCTTTTGCTTGCAATCTGGAGCAGTTAAGTAGCAAACACGCTGAAATAAAAGAAGAATTGGTACAAATATTGTACGGGAGCATACTAGCTGGTCCAGTCCAGCTGAAACAGTGACTGCACGGGTACAGGTATTTTCAAATTACAGAATCCGGGGACCGTATTCATAAAACGACTTAAGTCGTTGCTATGCTGTTGCTAAGGCTAATTTTCTATGAAGGAGATTCCCTACAACTATGAAATTTGCTCTGGAGGAACAGTCTAAAAAAGAGATTCCCTACAACTATGAAATTTGCTCTGGAGGAACAGTCTAAAAAAGACTGTTCCTCCAGAGCAAATTTCATAGTTGTAGGGAATCTCCTTCAAAGAAATTTAGCCTTAGCAACAGCATAGCAACCACTTAAGTCGTTTTATGAATACGGCCCCCGGTCTTCTTTTCTCTGACTGGTTTCCAATTCAACGAGTCAAGCTACATGTACCCTTAGTCTGACAAAAACAGCTATAAGCCTCAATTTCCGCAGTCATAAGAGCGGGATATTTGATTGTATTAATTCCTGATCATTGCCCATCTTTTTATTTTAAATTAGTAACGTGAAATAAAGGGCGTGTCATAATTTCAATACTGGTAATGGATATGGAAGCTGTGTGTATGTTTTGTGTTGTGGTTTAAAGTAGAAGATAGGTAAAATAGCAATTTTTGTATGCTGTACAGTTACTCTGTTGGACTAGATATCTGTTATCGAAGATGTACTGTACGAGGATCTAAAAGTTCTAAGCCCCACCATGTTTTGAAGCCTTTAGAGCAAATATCAGTAGTTGATTTTAAATAGCCATTCTACAGAGCAACAACCACCAAATTTCGGGATTTATCTTAAATATCAATAGGATAACACTTCACCTTTTACAGTTACCCCCATGAGTGCACTATATAACTCTTTGACCGACCATAACTTTAGCAGAGTCAAATATTTTCAATTTTTTTTGCAAATTATTGTCCTATAGCATCCCGATAAATGATGATATATGCAAACATAAATTTATTCCATTCCAGAATAAAAAAAAAAAAAAATTTTAATTTTCAGAAAGTGTCTACTTTGAGAGTTTCAGCAGACAGTGCACAATCGGAGTCACATGCACTGCGTGCACAGACGCGTATATCTTTTAACTCTTTTTGACAAAAATCATGTAAGATGTCAATGTTAATGTGTGTAAACATTGTTTGATTTTGCTCCCCACGTTCCTAACAAGCACGAAAGTAGGATATGGGTCTCTAAATTTCAGGGTTGCAATATTAAGGGTTTACGGTAAAGCCACCATATGCCAAAATATTTTGCATTTCCATCAAACTATTGGCAAATCATAATATTTTTATGTACTACAACAAGACCCGTTTAAATCTTGTAGAAGGTGAAGAATGATTTCTCTAAGTAAAGCAAGACAAATAGATTTTAAATGTTATTTTAAAAATATGCCTCCCTTCTTGTGTTTAAGTGCCGTAAAAAAGGAAACTTTTGCCAAATATTTTTGAAACTTCCATCGGAAGCTAGTAAATGGCAACTTATTACATTCCTGTTTAGCACGCATGCGCAGATTTACTAGAAGTATCTTAGGCTCAGAGCTTTTCGATCGCTCCTTGTACTATACCCTTGTGTCGTTTACGATTCTCCCTTCTTCCTGTTACGGTATCTATAAAAGGATAGGTTGTGCTTTGTGGAAGTTCGCGGGTATTTTCGTTTACATTTTCTGCTAAAGAGTGTTTGGCCTAGAAAGAACACTTTTTGATACATGCAGATAAGGGAAAACATCAACTTGAGTTTGTTTTGATTATTTTTAACAATTCAAGGCCTTAATATCTCTTTCGGCGCCAAAGTCGCAAAAATGCGACTTTGCAAACAGCGTATATCCAGATCAGCCGGCTCTTAAAAGAGCCGTCTGATCAGGATCTACACTGTTTGCCATTCAAATATGAACTTAAAAAGCCTGATTTTATGAAAAATGTCTTTAGATTGTTAAAATTTCCAATTACAAATCTGTCGTCTAATGATTTGAGCAGACGAAAATTTGTCGTCTGAAAAATTTGGCGCCGAAAGAGTTAAGGCCAAAAAAGAAAATAAAAAGACGAAATAATTGAAAGACACTCTTAAAAGGATCAAAGACTATGCTTAGCATATAAACATGCAAAGAACGTGGAAGAAATGAGAGAAAAACATCAAAATTGTAATATATGGGCATTTTTAAAGATACGGTATTATTCAAAAAGAAATATTAAAAATGACATACACAAAGATTCAGATCAGTACTTACTTATAAATATCACAATTTTGATCATTTTGCTTCTAAAGAAAGTCAGCCTTCTTTTGTCTTTATGAAGAAATTTTCAGCTGATAAATTTAAGCCTGTTACGTCTTATCAGGCACGAAAGAGCGTGATAAGAGATCGGTTCGTTGTCAAATTTGTTTATTCGTACAAACTGTGGTGAAACACATTGTTTGTTTGATACTCAGTTGCACATTAATACGACCAAAATACGCATCCCAGCGGGCACATGACGTTGATATGACGTCACATTGACGTCGATGTGACGTCATGACGTCGCATCCACGTCAGTACGACGTCATTTCAACGTCATGTGCCTGCTGGGATGGCACTCTGTTATAAAGCTTGTTTGACCTTGCGTTTAAACAGATGCTTTTAGCAATTGTGAAAAAGTTGGAGAATATTTAAAGGTGTATGGTTAAGGTAGATTACCACTTAATATTTATGACTCATGCCCCGCCTCTTTTTTTGAGTAGAGAATGGTTAGACAACAAATATAAACAGTGGTTTAATAAAATAACAGATTTAGATAAAATGGCAAAAGTGTTTTTCCTAGTATACCGCAGTAGTATTGCTGCAAATGCATGCGCTGGGGGAAAAGTGCTATATTGTCACGAATACAGTAATTTAAACAATCTTATCCCATTGAATATGCAAAATGATATGAATCTAACACGTTATGTCCTAGAAAAGGTGGTGCCGATCAGTTTTTTTTCAATATTCTATGTCGCCATGTGACCTTGACAATGTCCTACTTATGATCAATGTCAGTTTGGTATGAATCCAAGACTAGATTCAGACAAACTATTTTTTGAAACAAAATAGTGGCATTGTTGGTTTGAATCCAACAAATAGTTCAGGAGAAAGGGTGTAGGCAATCAATTTTAAGATTCTATGACCTCCTGTGACCTTGAAAATGTGGTGACTGAAGTTCACCAACACCTTATCACTTCTGTGCCTTTTTGCAATGATGATTATGTACTAGTTTTGAAAGAACCCAACTTTTCGTTTTTAGTTCAGAAAATAGACAACCTGTTTTTCAACAATCTTAGACCTCTGTGACCTCGAAAATAGAGTTAAGACCACCTAAGACTAATTTGTTCTTTTGTATGTTACTATAGTATACCTATGTAAGTTTGGTGAAAATCCATTAATTCCTTCGGAAGAAATGGTCCAAACAAGGAGCCAATGCCGACGCCGATGCCAATGCTGACGGGATCCGCATAAAAAAAAAAACAATATGTTCATCGCCTTCTTATTTGGTGGGGTAACATGATCAGCGAGAAAGTTATCGGTAAGGAAAATGTTTCCATAGGTCTTTGGCAATAACTGGCATTTTTTTGACGTTTTGATGACGTTAGATGGTATAACCTCTCTTGTCACTTTAAAATCTTCAGAAAACATTCGTTTATCTGGGCTGCAGTGAAGAATATTGACGAGATCATGCATGCACAGACGAAAAGGTTGGGAGAAGTTGAAGAAGGAAAAGAATGATTTTCAGTATTTTTGAGAGTTAGAATCGAGACAGTTCAGTTTTAGCAATAAATTGTTGAGTAGATATATTACTCTGGAGTTTGTCAGTCAATTGTAAGTAGAAGAAGCTCTCACCCTCCGCGCTCATAATATCTTCTTTACAACTGACCTTCTAACATCGAATTATTACTCAACAATTCAATATAAGAGCGCATCATTTTCGTAAATAAAGCATGAAAATTGAATGCTCATATAGCTGAACTGTGTGTTACACTGCTGTTTTTAAAAACCTTTTTATCTGCATGCACATAACGTCGAAACAGTATTGAATCTACGTTGAGTCATCAAGTGCATGCACACAAGGTTGAAACTTTTAGTCAACGTCTTGACGTTGGCTCTACTTTAATTCTTACATGACGTAACTGTTTCCCCATTCAGCAGATAGGAAGTGGCGTCTTGTGAAAAATTGTGATAAATCACGTTGTTAAGGTCGAAACGTTTCAATTTCGCGCATTGATGACATTGCATGTAAATATCGACATTCGCCTCAAATATAGTCCCTTAGAAAACGCGATATACTTGCATTTTTATTCTATATAATGTTAGAATCGAAATAATTTTCCATACCCGTATAACATGTGAATTATCACAGATTAACACATGTATTGTCGGACAGATACGAATATTAATTCATTTTGGCTTAGCCGTCGTGAATTATTATTTCGTGATCTACCTCCAACATGTTTCAATCAGCGATAATTCACGGGTAAGGAAATTTTATTTCTTATTTCAATATTGTTTCGACGTTTTGTGTTCACTGGGATGTTGATGCATTTATACATAACCTCTGTGTAAATACAAAATCTGTAAAATCTGTAAATACTCGTTTAGTACATTAAAATGTTTTCTGACCTTTTGACAAGAGGTCCTACTTAAAGTTATAGTCAATCCTATATCCATTTCTTTATATTACAACCGGGCAGATCTTTATATATTATTTGAGCCGCGACACGAGAAACCAAACAATGTGGTCGTGCGTCCAGCGCAGACTCAGATCAGCCTGGGCATCCGCCCAGTCTGATCAAAGTCTTCGCTGTCCGCATTGAAGGTAGCTTAGTCCCTTGGCTACCCTTTAAGCGCTTAGCGAAGATTCTGATCAGCCTGGGCGGATGCCCAGGCTGATCTGAGTCTGCACTGGGCGCACAACCACATTGTTGGTTTTGTCGAGTCGCGGCTCATTTGTTGTGTTCTGACTGGTTCTTACTGGTTGTGTTGTTCTGAAGTTGTACTTTAATCTATATACTGAACAACATAAGTTAAGCACAAACATAAATGAGCCGCAACACGAGAAAACCAACAATGTGGTTGTGCGCCCAGCGCAGACTCAGATCAGCCTGGGCATCTGCCCAGTTTGATCACACTCTTCATTCAGTGCTCAAAGGGTAGCTAAGGGTCTAAGCTACCTCCATGCGGACAGCGAAGGCTCTGATCAGACTGGGCGGATGCCCAGGTTGATCTGAGTCTGCGCTGGGCGCACAACCACATTGTTGGTTTTGTCGCGTCGCGGATCAATTATTAAACAAGGCTTAGCTTATTTTATGATATGCAGACTTATGTAGAAGCCGTTTTGACGCTTCCGGTATCAGGTTACATTCGCTAATGCCAGATGTCCACCCTCTACAAGTCCATTAAGAACGAAACAACGTGATCGGTCAGATCAACACATTCACAGCCTGTTCTTTACAGCGTAAAGATGGAAAATGCACCTACCCTAGATTTCCTTTTTTTCAAATAGGAACCATTACATTTTTTGTCTAACAAACTGCTGATAATTCGCATGTTACCCACCAGTCAATGTGGGATTAAACTATCGACGTCGTCAACGTCAAGCGTTATCCAGTAGACAAAGTGATCTGAACATTCAAACTGCTCTTTGCAGTTAGTAGTTATTATCTGTTCTTTCTAATTCAAGCATAAAAACAAGGAATCACTGTTACGCTTCATGTGTCTTTGATCAGATGTGATGTTCACGTTCAAACTGCGCCGTTCGCGTAATACTGCGCATCACATAAAAATAGCTCCCATTACATTATGCGGTCAGGATTATTCAAAAGTCAGTTAATTTTTCTCAATTAACCATTTGAATCAAAACACAGTGAACAGTCCTGTTTTAAAAAAGTAAACGTCAGTTGGTTATTTTAACGTCAATTTGAGGCATTTTAAAGAGAAACTCTTTTAGGTGAATCTTCACTTTTTGCATTGGCGTTCCTGGTCTGGTCACTTACACATCATGATGACACCCACTTTTGTTTCTATTGTCGTGGTTTTGTACACCCTGCAATTCCTGGGTCCTAAACGTTAAGTTCCACTGATGACATCAAAACCGACAGTCCAAACAGTTTCTTTTGACGTCTTCAAGATTGCGTGATTGAATTGATAAATCACAACCGATGAATTTCAAAATACTTTATTACTCAGGTTATACAGCATATAACTTCATGAGTGGCAGTATTAGGGCTCCTCACAAAACTAGAGTTGACTCTGATTATCTCGAACACTGATATCTCAAAGAACCCTCTTATATAAAAGAATATAGTTTGGACACACTTCCTGTTTTTCTTGACATTTCAACTCCGATATCTCAAAATACTGGTATCTCAAATTAAATTTTCTGGGACAAGAAAATGTTTCTTTGAGATATCAGTAGTTTGAGATTAAATTCGACTATGAGATAGCGAGATTTGACTGTACTATGGCAGCAAATCTATCCGTATACAATGTTAAAAATCGTGCTAAACCTTTGTTGTTCAGTATATTGACGGAGTCTTTACAGATGTCTGTCAATGTACTGTTTTCTTATCAATAAAGAGCAAGATTTCTGTCCGAAACGTGATCTTACAGACAGAGGATTTTAGATTTCAGATAACATTAAGAAAACAAAGAAGAATCTAACAGGACTTTAGGTTCTTAAATAGAAAATGAAAAACTTAACAATACTTATAAGTAAGTATAGTAAATATTTAGGTATTAAAACAATGTTGTACCAACGCCGATTCGACGTTGCTTTCACTTTTATATGACATTCTTATTCCTGCGCCCGCTGAGTGAATATTGTCTTCATCAAGACAATTTGCTTAAAATTTATAAATGTTACTGAGGCACAAATGGTCTTCACAACTTTAAACAATTTATAAATTTAAACTTTAAACAATTCCTCTACTAGCTTCTTGTTACGGCATCTGTAGTCCAAAAATTCATTTCATTGGCACCGTACGCTGGAAAGATATAGCAGCTTCAATAACACCACATTTTTATCTTCTTATACTTTCTCCAGCAAAATTATATATAACAAGCAAACTCGATGAATTTATATCCCCCGCCGAAGTGGCACTGATTTGTTTATAATTATGTTGTTTTTTTAAGTTTCATATACTTTTGTTCACTGGGCTGTGTGGACTATAACACTGGCATAAGTGAGGCATAAGCCTAAGCTGTTCTTAAACACTTGCCTCAGGATCGCTGCACTATGATGATACATTTTTAATTCAGTTTCAAGAAATTTTGTTCAGTCCAGTATCTAAGTTATGACTAATTTGTGGATTTTAAATCAATTCAAGGGCATTAAATCATGCACTACTGATGTGATTATGATCAAACAAAATGTGCACTGCTATGTCAAGACAATACATTAGTATCCTTGGAGGTGGTAAATTCGTGGATGTAAGCATATTTTCCAATGCTATTCAGTTCCAGTCAGGAATAAATAAACTATAAAAGTACTTACGTCTTCAGTAATATCCACCTGACAAATCTTTACACCCGTCTGAACTCTGAAGCATTTGTCTTTTGTTTATTTTTGTCTAAGACATAAGCGGTCATCAGCAACTTGAGGCTCACAACAGGGTTATAAATTCGTGGATGCACTTGTTTGGGTATTCTGAGCCTGGTGCAACTACACACCTTTCTAAAAATTGTCAGTGTGTGAAATTTTGACATTGCTTATGACAAATTAAGAGTGAAAAAATATCAAATCAAGAAAATGAAGAGATATGAAACATTTAATAACATTCATATGTGACTCTGCGTATTTTGTGAAAAAGGAAAAAAAATGACAATGAAAAGTGTATTGAAACAACATGTATAAATTTATCAGTCTTCCAATCACAATATTCTTAAAGGTTTAATTGATGTGGTTAGAAAACTTAAGTACAGCTAAAACCACTGGACTAAACATAACCATGCCATAAGAGTGCTCAGACTCAATACTACATAACAGATCATAAAAGCATCTGTTCAGTAATGACTATGATCACTCTTCAGTATGATCTGTGCAGTGTGGACAGTTGAATTCATCATCCCGCATTATCACAGTCTGTTTGGTGCAAAACCCCAGATGCACCCAGTGAGAACATTTAGTGCATTGAACCCAATTTACAAATATCAGAGAGATACTGTTTCTCACTTCAGCAGGCGTGAATAACATGCAGACACAGCATTTTTCAGACTCTTGTGCTTCGTCATCACTTGATCCAGAAAGGTCTGAATCATGACACAAGTTAATATGTGACGGACCTGCAACTGGAGAAAAATCAGCATTTGATATGCGAGATTTCACTTTACCATGACTTGTTTTAGTTTGTTTTGATTTATTACCCTTTTCCTGTCTGTTATCCCTACTACTAGTGCTTGATTTTGCAGCACGTTTACCTTTAACATTAGAGCTTGAATTTTTGCTCTTTTTACCTGTGTCAGTTTTGCTCATTTTATTCATCTGAGTTTTTAGTTTCTTTGTTTTCGACGGACCTGAGTATTTAGACTGATGCTCAATGATCTTAACTTCAGTAACTGGTTCTGTTATTGCTTTTCCAGACACAACCTTACTCAGGGTGTTTCTGGCTTCTTTTGATTTTGTTTACTACCTTTCACTGTCTTTAATTCATTTAGTTTACTATGCATAAACTGGCTGGGAGAGTCTATTTGATCTATTGGATTTTCATCTTGCTTTGCAGTGTTATAGTCATTTGCAGTATTATTTTCAACTGTCATTTCATTATGTAGTAAGCATGTCCCACTGTTTATTTCTGGAACCTGAGTGTCTCTATTGCTCTGGCTTATTGAGTCACTTTCAAATATCTCAGCTGGCAAAACTGCTTCTACTGGAATTACAGTCCTGTTTAATGGGTAGATTCCGGTTCTTCTGAAAGCTGAATGCAGATTCTCTGGTGCAAATGCCTTAGTATAGGCTTTGCTGGCAATGCCACACACATCATATCTATCAATGCACCCAGAGCTTGATCTGGTGAATTTATGGCACAAGTTATCATAGATTTTCTGCAATGGCCCATACACAGCAACATCGAGCGGCTGGAGAATGTGGGATGTATGGGCAGGCAAAATAAATAGTATGATGTTCCTGTCTTTGGCCCATTCAACCAAGTCAATTGACACATGTGATTTGTGTCCGTCAAATAAGATAAGCAAATATTCACTTTCTTGTCTGTGAGGTGCAAATTTCAGGAAATGATCTTCCAGGTAAGAGTGGAACACTTGAGAGTTCGACCATCCTGATTCTGTAACCGTGCCTGCACATCCTGGTGACCCATCTTTAAGCAAGTCAAGCATCATTCTGTGCCCAGCAAAGACATAGTATGGCGGAATCATCTGGCCGCTTGCACTACCACATCCCAATATTGTAGTGGTCCTTGTCTTTCCTGTGGTCACTGCCTGTACATTATAGTCAATTCCTGCCACGACATATGGGGGGACATGATTCTGACTGAGCCCCTTTTCATCCACATTAAAGATCAGATGTGGCTTATCCTTAAGATTATATTTTGTCAGCACTTTTTCCAGTTCGTCAAAGTAATTGTTTACAACAGAAACTGTTGTGCACTTAGCTCTCTGCAACTCAAGAGCTCTGGGCTTGATCACATGTAATTCTGGCCAACGTTTGATAAAACCCCTAAACCAGTTAATTGTTAGAGGGTTATTTGGGGCTCTTTTGTCAAGATGAACACAGTAGTCTGTTGCGATCTCCACAACCTCTTCACGGGTGTAACCATACCCATATTTCGCCACAGCTTGCAGATGACTCACTATCTTGGCTTCTTCTTCTAGATCAAACATCGGCGCTACACCACTTTTGACAGTATCTATAGCTATGTGGCCTATCACCCTGTCCCGCAGCGTCTGTTCGGGCACTCCATGGATTTTAGCAGCCTTTGTGACGGACATCTTCTCTTCTTTTACAGCTTTGTATGCATCAGTTAGCGCTACAGCAGAGTACAGTCTGTACCGAGATGCTTGGGACTGTCTGATTGGGTTCATCTGGAAGAAGATGAACGTAAAGCTTAATTAATACCTTGAAGAGCCAGTCCTCTCTTGCTCTCTCTCTCTCTCTCTCTCTCTTTCAAAACACACACACACACACACACGCACGCACACACACACAAACGCACACAGATAAAGTGTTTTATGTTTGTTAACAAAAGGTAGTCCTATATGGGCTGGAACAGGGACAGCAACAGCAGCAACAACAACAAGGCTGTCATAAATACCCAATTTACAAATAAAACAACAGATATTATATTATTTTGGCTGTGAAATTATCAATTTAATTGATGAAAATGACTTAAGAACCCCACGCAGAAATAAAAGTCTGAAAAAATTAAATTAATTATTTTTCAAGAACATAAGCGACACTGACGTCATTGGCGGTTGTCAGCAAATGTTTGTGACTTTCTGGCGTTATCTGTCAAACTGATTTTGGGTTGAAAAATGGACATTTTGTGGGCTCAAAAAGTGGATATAGTGGAAATGGCTATTTTTATGGGTTCAAGAAATTATTTGGATGATACATTACCTGCTTGAACCGCATCTTGTCAGGATTTAGCTCAGGTAAAGGTTTTGTTGCGAGTGTAAACAATGGCGAAGAAATGTCTCGTGAAATGATACGCTTCGCACGCGGACACGTGGAATACTTGCATCCACGAATATTCAACCTGGACGAATTTAAGACCTCGAACCATATTTTAAGTTTCATGAAATTCCATTCATTAGTTACTTAGTTATGACTCAATTTGTCAATTTTAAATTGGTTCAAGGGCAATAACTCAAAAACTTCAGTGCAATTCTGATGAAACATTATGTGCATAGCCGTCTTATGGTGATACATTTTAAGTTTAAGTTTCATGAAGCTTTGATAATTGATTACTTAGTTATGGCTCATTTTATTGATTTTAAGTCAATTCAAGGGAAATAACTCATGCACTCTTGAAGCCAGTCTGATGAAATTTGACATGCATCAGCGAGTTATAGTGATATATATTTACTTTAAGATTCGTGGAATTCCATCCAGTGGTTACTAAGTTATGGCTCATTTTATTGATTTTCAATCAATTCAAGGGCAATAACTCCTGCATTACTGAAGCCAGTCTGATGAAACTTGACGTGCATCAGCGGGTTATAGCAATATATATTTATTTTAAGTTTCATGAAATTCCGTTCAGTGGTTACTTAGTTATGGCTCCGGACGGACAGACGGACGGAAGGACGGACGGACGGACGGACATGGAGAAACCTATATCCCTCCGCCTTCGGCGGGGGATAACAAAACGTATTTGATAGGTCAATGTTTCAAGCAGGTAAAAATTAGCTTTATTCTATTTAAAAATATCTTAGGAGGGTATACGTGACACGATTACTTGAGAAAGCTTCTCTAGCATGCGGCCCTCTACAAATGTATACAACACATGTCAACAAACATATATAAACAAAATGATATAAATACAGGATTAAATCATAAAGTACAGATGGAATATCCCATACATTATTGGTGCCATATATTATTGGTTCACTGCTCTTGAGCATGCTAAGGACGGACGAACGGACTGTACTGTGGCCACAGATTTGTTCCGCTAAGGTGCGAGGAGAACGTCGTTACGAGGATTGAGATACACACACACTTTAGTCATGCTGTTCCTTGAGAGATGGGTAGTGGTACGCGGACGCTCTGGTACTGCTAGTTCCACGGTGATCTAGCACAAGGAAATGATTCACATGATCCTTCCATTTGGTCCTCTGGTGTGTGGGATGGACGCTGGCATTTTCATTAATTTGTTGCACCTTTGTACTAATAAAATTAATCTTGTTGAAAACGCCATTGCATTATACTATACGGTGTATATGGCTCAAATATTTCGATCTGAAACTTATCTGTGATTCATGTATTTTATATGCCCAGAGAAATGTGCTTCAATTATGCTTAACCTTCCATTTCGCCATTTTATACCTTTTATAAGCAATGAGATGCACAGGTCATGTTTTGATTTTCATTCATTCAGTCTCTGCGCTTTCCAAATCTTAACTTATATGAAGACAATTCATCATCATTAAATAATTTCACAGTTTAGCCTTTTCTTCTGGGGAAATCTAACGTTTCAATTCCTCCATTAAACACAGACCACTTCAAATCGCATTATATCTTCTTTTAATGCTTATAACATGTAGGTATGCCTTTGGTATTTATCCATGTCTTCTATATTTTTAGTTTATGCAGTGCTTGTCTGTGTCGAAATTCGAATAAATAACTCTGCTAGCATCTCAAGTTTAAGCACCCGCCATTGCGACATCATCTGCAACGAAGAACAGGCCGCAAGCAAAATATGTGCTTCTGACGGAATGACATATGGTAATGTATTATCACCTTATTCTGTTTTTCTTCCATTATAAGACGTGACATTTGCTTCCAAAATCCTATTTTATAGATGAATTTTATAAGACTGGTTTACACATTTGCGTTAATTTGGAAGAATACACTCCCATCGTATAACCAAATAAATACGACATACATTTCTAATCTCCGAACATTGAAGACCCAGGTTCATCCTTGGTTAACTATGTGTATACAAGGGCTCTTACAAGCAAAATACGTGCTCTCTGATGGACATACGGTAATGTATTATCATCTAACATACATTTCGAATGAGCATAGTGTGTAGGCCTGGCTGTCCTATCAGTGTCGCGAGAAACAAGCGACATTTTGTATTTTTCACACGGACTTTTAGGTATTGATCTAATTTTGATTAAAAATAGAGTAAAATTTCCGAGCTCTCCAGCGAAATGTTCATTCGTGCACGCTTAAAATTGTAAATTGCACCAGTGTATGCCTAGTTCGAAGAAGAAAATCCCTCACACATTTACCTTACAGATTATACATGATACTCTCCGTATAGCATTTCCTTTGTTTCAACTCATAACGCTGTGTCTATATAATGTTAGAATATTGAAAATATTCCTTATTATAGTATGAGCTAACTGAGGAGACTCAGCCCAGTCTGAGCATCAATGTGATAGGTTCAGAGTGATTACCTTTTGCATAAGCAAACTGTATTTGAAGCGCAAAGTAATGATTCTGACGGTCTTGCGCAGATGCTTATTTTGTGTACGTATATTACTTAGTGCGACGTCGCTGCTCTTTGACACTAAGATGTTTAGGTTCATCTCCATGTTATCTGCCATGTGGCAAAGACTATTGATACAAAGGGTAATAAAACGGTCGGGGCCTTCCCATCACGCACATTTGTGACGTGCACACAGCTATAACCTATACACTTATAATAATAAGTCTAACTCACTAAAAAGGCAATTTAATCCACTGGCAATGTTCAAAAATGACCTCTATTCGTTTAAAGTTAATACTTGGCCGAGTCCATGTATAGTTTTAGTAAAAAAGTCTATATTTTGGTAAGTTTTACAACACTCCGAACTACCAATCCAGGGGTCGCAAGATCAATCCCCCGCTTCTCCGGTCTTTCGGATGAGACTTTAAACCGAGGTCCCGTCTCCATATGAACTCGTTGTAGGTGGGACGTTAAACCCGAGTTCACTCACTCATTAGTAAGTTTTACAGAATTATATCCGAAATAAGGTAAATATTATTGTGTATTTGACTCATTTTATTTCAAATTTATTTTTAAAAAATATTCGTTTTTTGTTCGTTTTTTTTTTTTTTTTTTTTTTTTTTTTTTTAATTTTTGATAAACTGTTTCAATCAAAATTGTCTACAATGCTTGCTTGGTGTAGCTGGTGCTAGGTTTATGATCCTGTTAAAAGTCAGCCATTATCTTTCCAGCTACGAGATGTGACTACAATAATGCTGCGTGCCGGGCACTGGTGAATGGAACGAGACTTCATATGCTTTATTACGGACAATGCATTACCTTGGCGACACCGTGCAGCGTGGTTCTTCATAGCGGATGCCACCATAGTTTCTTAACGACCTCATATGTCTGTGGCTCAGACGGGCATACGTACAGTAAGTGTAGAAATTCGTTTTCAGATAAATGCTTAACATCTTCTAGGCGAACCTTAGACTAGCGCTAGTCTGATAATGAAAAGGTTTACCATTAATAGAAAAAGAATTAATTTTGTTGCTTCTTTTCCCTGGCCAGTCTATAAAACTTGAATCTGCTCCTTTTCTGATACATAAGTCGAGCTATAAGTATAGACTAGCTGTAGGCACTGGGAAAATAAAATAGCCGACTGATATAACTTCTTCGCCTAGTGGCTAGGCTAGGCGAACCTGGGCCCAGGTTCTAATGAGAAAGAAACATCAACTAGAACGGTGTTTGTGAAACACTATGCCCGCAACCATATGCGTGCCCCTTGAGGTGTCCTAGTTTAGAATGTCTTAGACTGACAAGAGGCATAATTCTTTTAATTTTAATTGTAATTTCTCAGAAGTTGTTACTAAATCTCATCATCCTAGCCCAGAACGTCTCGAGATATCGTGGTAACAGAGTTCCTTATATAGTTTGCGAAGGGGTGGTAACTCTAAAACTACAAGTTTGATGGAGAAAAACAGATATACTGCTCATATTTCCTTGAGAAATCCACGCAATTTCAAAAGAAAAATAAGAGAAAATAAGTACGTAATTAATGAACTTTTACTAAAATAATTAACACATTAAGGACTACTTCTATACTAGGCTCGTACTAAAAATCAGCATCCTACTCCAAGCGATTTAAAGGTTGGAAAAAGCCAGTTTCAAACGAGGGCCATAACTCAATCAAAATTTTATGGAATTCTCCGAAAAGTTAGTCGGGTAGGTAACTTCTCATACACAAACAGTGTACCAAATAACAAGGCTGTAGCTAAATACTTTTTGAGATAGCTTGCTAACATGATATTCATCTTATATTTAGAAGGGACATAGCTTTTTACCATAGCTTGGTAAAAGAAAAAATATGTATCAGCTTTTTTCCATGAGGAGTCCATATATGAGTTTCAAAACTTTTCCCCCAGTGACTCTTGAGTTTAGTAGCTGCATCAGTATGGATTATCAGGGAGAAATAACTCCATAATAAATGAATGCAGAGTTATCTAGCCCTCTTTAATACATTTCACTCATCATGGACTGCTGCTGCGAAACCAAAATTCAACTTCCTAGATCAAGCGGTTCAGAAGTTGGAAAAATGCCAAATTCAAACAAGGGCCATAACTCAATCAAAATTTTACATAATTATCCTTAATTATTCAGGTAATTTACTTCTCATAGCCAATCAGTATTCCAAATATCTAGGCCGTACCTCAAATACTTTTTGAGATATCTTGCTAACAGATAGTCATGTCATTGTTTAAAAGGGTATAACTCCAAAAAGGGGCATAACTCGGAAAAATATGTGTCATTTATTTTTCTACGAGGACCCATATATGAAATTTCAAGACCAAGCAGGCATGGTTCCAAAGTTACAGCAGGCATAAAAGATCTGACGCACGCACGGACAGACGGACAAACCAGAAGCAATATGCCCCATTAACTTTTTTCAAAGTTAGGGGGGGCGGGGGGGGGGGGCATAAATATATATTGTTTATATAAGTTTTTATTTTCACGTGAAATTGTCGACCTTAAATTTAAGGTCGTGCTTAAGTCTAAGGAATGACTGTGAACCTGGGCCCAAGAATTATTTTTCTCTCTTCTCTTGGAGGGTTGGGAATTCAATCAGAGGAAAGAATTTGCTCCAAGAAGATTGAGTGGACTCGGGTTTACCGTGCCACCAACACACAGACCAGAAGGAGACGGTATTCCAGTTTCAAGTCTCATTCGAAGGACTGAAGGAGCGGAGTACCTAGATTAGAAGTAAAGTGCCTTAACCACTTCACTACCGCCAAGAGAGCCACTTATTCTTTTAAGGTTTATTGGCTACACCGCCACGTTTTTTGCATAGGGAGACCACTTTTGTGACTTCTGTTTGATTCTCTGGGCGATGGCACATTTGCATTGATGAAACATCCGCTCTGACTGATCAGTCTTTGCTGTCCGCATGGAGATGGCTTAACCCCTTAGCTACCCTTTAAATGAACAGGTAAGGCTCTAATCAGACTTGGCGGATGCCCAAGTTGACCTGAGTTTTTACTGGCCGCACATGCCACTGTGTTGGTTTGTCGTCGCGATTCAATTTTTAAATACGGGTCTGCTCATAAAGGTAAGAGAGCGTTCAGAAAGCACATTTTGTTCTTTAAAAGTTGACCCCTATTGAGAAAGAGCCAAAAATCAAAATTGAATTTGCTTCCCTCAAATGTTTACCCATTCATCTATCCATTCCAGCATCCCAGAGAAGGGCTTTAAAGTACATGCAATATACCTGGTTTGAATTCGTCGGCTGTCTTTTCCCTTAAAACTCAGAAAGCTTTGCGCTCGCTGGCTTCCTACTATGTATCTTTATGCCCTTTAGAGTAAAAGCATGGGCGTGTAGGAAAAGCTTAACAACTTCTACTAACCTTCAATGTTTATTTTACGATGTGTTCAGAGGGTTCTTTCTCTTTCAGCTAGTGAATGCAGTTTAGCGGTAGCTCGATGCCACAGCCTGCAAGGTCCCCCTGGTACAGTCGAGATAGAGCTAGACCACAGGGGCTCTTGTGAGCATATCACAAACGCTTCCAGAGCGGTAATCTGTTTTTAATAAATGATGCAAAATTTGGGCAAAAATCATATTTGTGAACATTGGAGACTCCAACTAGTATTGTAGTCTACAGAGAGCGTTCTTCTTTTATCTGTAGATTTTTTAGGATCCTTACTTTATGTATGCGTACAGCTAAGAATCTGGTCAGACAGTACAAATACGCAGGGTCCGATGACGTAACCTTATGTGAATATACATGTATGCTACGCATCATCATGTTTCATAATCCAAGAAGGCAAGAACATGAATTTAGCCTCAAAAATATTTCACGTATCCATATCTGGGTGCCGTGACTATTGAAATCTTCTCCAAATACAAAATTTCAGCGTCATCAAATTTGCAGGTGCGTGTTGAAATTTTGTCAGTTTGACAAAATTTCAGCACGCATGTACGTAGTTGCGTAAAGGGCAGTTACGCCCGAACAAGCTGGTTTCAGCCTTTGCTGCTCGCATGTTCATTAAGCATCATTTTGCATGACGCGGCTCGCCTTTGTATTTTGCAAAGCTCAACAGTCAGTATTTAAAGTTTTTTTAGAGTTTTGTTTTCAGATTTTGCTCTGTTTTTAAGCTTAACCAGACTGACTGCAAATTGTTTGCAGTCAACGAGCCATCTATTGCAGATGACTGCAGTAGTAGTATAAAGCTTTAAGAATGTAGTCAGTTTATAATCATTTACAGAGTAGTTATTCTCAGCATTTAATAATTCGATTAGCATACAGGCGCACTATAGGAACTAAACACGCTTTAGGTTTCCCAAAGCCTAGTGGCAGTAGGGGCAGTGGCGGTAAGAGGTCCACTGTATCTTGAGCACAGCATATTGAAAGGCGGAGCTTATCCTTCTCCTTTAGCTGCCTTATCCTTCCCTGATTCGAAAAGGTACCTATTTACTGTTGGGTTGACAGAAAAGTTTTCCAGTCGCCAACTGGCCCAGGCCGGATTAGAACCCATACATTCTGCACCTTAAACTGAGCGTCTCTAACCACTCCACCTCGGCGTCTCTCTTATATTTGGTTGATTGATAGAATCCAGTCTTTTGCAGAATGGCAATATTGGGTATTGAATTGAGATTGACTGCATTCATGGTTTAAACTTCGCAGACTGACTGCAGTCATTAGATTTTACGCGTGAGTAAGTGAAAGAGTAAACTCGAGTTTAAAGTCCCACCAACAAATAGGCCATATTGAGGCACTCTAGTTAAGAAGTAACTCCAGTAAAGACGTAACTGAAAACACATTAAGGGAAAGCAGCTGCCGCCTTTGTTGCTGCTTCCCTTCTGAATAGGGGTCAGTTATCAAAGAGGACAATTTGCTTTTCAAGCAAAAATGTTTTTCTGCAAGAGCAGACAACATTGTGGACACTACATGTAAATTTAAAAGTAAATACACTTCATGAACTGACTGAATCAGATCCCAAATCCTATCCCCAACATCAAAGGGTAAGAATGACAAAGACATCCCAACACACACTAAATTACAAGTGATAAGCCGAGTCAGCAGCTCTTTCCCAAATAGGTGGCAACTCAGCTATCTTTACTGAACTTGATAATTTAGAACAACAGAAGTCGTCCAGGGAGACCAACAAGAAATGAGCCCCGACACGACAAAACAAACAAAGTGGCATATGCGCCCACCGAATACTCAGATCAGCCTGGGCATCTGCCTAGTCTGATCAGAAATTTCACTGTCGGCATGGCGATAGATCAGACACTAAACTATACTTTCAGTTCACAGCAAATACTCTGGTCAGATTGGGCGGATCCCCAAGCTTATCTGAGCTTCGCTGGGCGCCTATGCCACTTTGTTGGTTTTGTCGTGTCGCGGCTCAAGTGTCGTGTCTTTTCAAAAATGTAGAAAGAACATGGACGTGTAACCTTACACATTAAGACACTGGGAAAGGTTTCATGCTCAGGTCTTGTAGCTATGACCTTGGGTCTTGTGTGACTAATCTAAATGAACATGAAAAGGTAGCTGCCAGCTTTGATCTTTTGCAGATAAATGTAGTTAAAACTGATTTTGTTTTGCCAAGGTCTGCAGCTAACACTCATCTTTTTTCAGTTGCTTGCAATTTTATTTATTTATTTTTATTTATTTATTTTTTTTTTGTGCCGATGACTACAGTTTAAACTGATCTTTTGCAGATGGCTGCAGTCAAAACGGATTTTTTTTCATTATGGCTGCAGTCAATATTACAACTTATACAGAATAATTGTAGTCAGCATTAAACCATTTCAGATAGATGGCATCCAGTTTTATATCGTTAGCAGTTACTTCTAACATGTAATATAGTCAATAGTCAGATTGATTTTTTTAATCTAAATCTTTTACAGAATATACACGTATGCTGTATATATACTAGTTAACCTGTTTTGAAGATTGGTTGCAGCCGATATTTAGTCATTTGCAGATTAACAGCCGCCAATACATGATCTTTTACAGATTGACTGCAGTCAGTATGTAAGCTCGGATGCTGGATCAATTGCTGTCGAGGGCGGCACATTACCAACCCTCCATCTTTTGGCATGTGCAAGAGGCGTGTACAAACCAATCTGTTCTCTAACAGGCATTAGCTATTCCAGTGACTGCTCTTACTGTCATAGTCTTGCTCGCTCACACAGGCTAAGTATGTGCAATCAGGGCTCCAGATAAGTTGGGATTTTGAGGATAATTCTGAGATATTTTTTTTCTTATATCTCAACGAGAGCATAGGTTGTGACCCTTATCAGAACCGTCTCTCTGAGACGTTTCTAATGAGTGGTCACAACGTATGGTTTCATGGAGAAATGTAGAACATATAATCCCTAAATTATCCAGTGATTTTTTTTCTTATATCTCAACGAAAACAAAGGTTGTGACCTCTCATTAGAACCATCTCCATGAGACAGTTCTAATGAGTGGTCACAACATATGGTTTCATGGGAAAACGTTGAAAATTATCCCTTAATTATCCCTGTTACCCCTCCTTATCTGTAGCACTGTCCAATTTATTTTAACCCATTCATGACAAAATGTATGGGTTCTTTCGTTTCGCACTTTGGTCAAACCCTTCTACTACTTACGGTGAATAGGTACACTTACAGGAAAAGCTACTCTGCAATTTTCATTTTTTCGCCTTCCCGGTGGTGTCATATTTTAAAGAGAACAATTTGCACACCTAGGAATAAACGAACAAACTATTTTCTTTCAAGAGTAGACCTAATTTAGGAAGGGTTACGTCATCATGGAAAGCAAACAGGAAGATGAAGACATGTTTACCGTCGTTTGAAAAATGGCAAACATTAAAAAAAAGGCATGGAGGTATACCCGTACGCCATGCAATGCAAATATGTAGGCCAAAATAAGATGGCGCGTCTCGACGGGCTTTCGGTGTTGCAAAGGTCATGTCCAGTGACAGTCAGGACATAATATAGATATTTTCTTTCTCTTCATAACCATCTCAACGAAACCGTTCTAATAAGGGGTAGCAATATGTGTTCTCGTTGAAAAATCAAACAAATATCTTCGAATTATCTTGTAAAATCCCACCATATCTGTAGCCCTATGTCATCGTCATTCTGTTGGCCCATCTTTGTTTAAAGCATGTCTTACGCTTAATAAAGTAAGAGGTCTAGTCTCATGGCATTCTCTGTCTAATTTGAAATAAATTAGAAAATATTAACGCGCAGACAAATTCAAATACAGATACGTAAGTTGTTTGCTTTAGAATGATCTGGAATCTTTTACTGTAGTAGCGCGTTTACATCCATGAACACTGTATTCATTGTCAGATTCAGGTGAATCTGATTTTAAAAGATATAAATTGAGGTAGTATATTCCATTTTTTTTATAGTTTTCTTGAAAGATGGCGGTTGATTTGAATACATGTATTACAGAAACTAAAACTGCCTGCCATTCTTCCTGTGAAGACTGGAAGAATTTACCCAAATGAGTCACTGTCACTAACCGGAATAATAATTACATGTATGTGCTGTTCGCAAATGAACCAAGGCGTTTTTCAAACACGATGCCCCGCGTCATATGAACTCGTTTTAGCTGACTGCCCGATTTTAAGTAAAAAAAAAGCAGTTACATTATTCCTAAAGCACAATACAGACTATATGTATCAAGCAATCATACATAAACTTGCAAAATAAGTATCTTTGTGGCTACAAAATCTTTGATAAGTGGCAATGTCAGACAATAAACACTATAGTTATTGCACCTTATTTATTGGGAAGTTCTATATTCGTGCAAACACAAAAGAACATTCAGATTATCAGCAAGCTAGAATTACTTCCCCTACTAGAACTTAGTGGAAAAATGTTGTTTATCATCTTGCGAAGAAAACAACAGTGGGTATATTTTCAGCGCAATTATATCTAAACTTGCACTTTATGTTAATGAATAGAAAATTTAGGCAAAAGTTCATAATCGGCCATATAGGACTATTATTATCAGGGTTACTGTCCCTTGCTTAGTGAAAAAGACTTCATTGACTTTCAACAACTGTGGAAGTATTGATAAGACACATGTCCTACATAGCTGACGATGATCACATCATTGCTTTTTTATATTTTAGCGGCCTCCAACATGACAGTAACTATTTCCCATGATGGGTACTGTCGCCATTACTCAGCGGGATCTGTGATCGGGTAGTCTTGGAAACACACTATGGTACAGTCTCAGGAATTTCGTCATGCATGTCTTATGAAAGCAGTAATAAATAATAAAAGAGACATCAGCGTTCTTGCTATATGAGCCGTGACACGAGAAAAGCAACAATGTGGTTGTGCGCCGAGCGCAGACTCAGACCAGCCTGGGCATCCGTCTAGTCTGATCAGAGTATTCCCTAAGTGCTTAAATGGTAGCTAAGGGTCTAAGCTACCTTCATGCGGACAGCAAAGACTCTGATCAGACTGGGCGGATGCCCAGGCTGATCTGAGTCTGTGCTGGGCGCACAACCACATTGTTGGTTTTCTCGCGTCGTGGCTCATATGTTTTTAGATATTATTACAGTGTTTTTTTGTGTGTGTTTTTTTCGCTTTTAATTATTATTATTTTTTATTATCTGTTTCTATTTTTTTCTTTCATTTATTTTTATTTATTTATTTTTGATGTTTTTGTATTTCTTTTGTTTTCTTTTTTCAGTGTTTTATATTTCTTTCTTTCTTCTTTTTATTGTCATACGCCGCTTTACTGAATTAAATGTATTCTGGTTTAGATCTGTCTACCCGTCCTTCCATTTGTCCTTCCGTCTCTTTTTCCAGGAGTCAAATTTGATCATTTTCTTTGTCTAAAATATTTCATTACCCTGTAAGCTAAATCGTGCATATTTGCAATACAATTTGATGACGACTTATTTTGTCGTGGGAAACAGAACCTTATTCTTCTTGGTACTGGTTTAGTTTTTCTTTCTCTTCATGCTTTGAGCAATGATTTTTCGTAAACAGATTTCTCAGTAAATCTTCGATGTTAGGTAATAAACGGCGAACGGCCAAGTGTCACCCGACGTTTGAAATGTGTCACAAACTGCAGCCCTTTATTCTGTTTCAGAGTAACTGTATGGCCAAAAAATTGTTTTACATTACCTGATCAGCAAATAATAACTGAAGCATAAGCAAAGACATATATCCAATTACTGGGCCCCTAGGAGGTTATAAAATACTTAAGTTCAGAAAGGGGTATCATAGCCACACGCATGCATAAAATGAGCTTACTGAAACTTTATGCCCTTACAGAATGCCCAAAACATCAAGATTGTATACCCAATAACAAATTAACTAGGTGTGATTGTCTATTATTTATGAAAGGGAAATAACTCTGTCACTAATCAATTTAGCACATCCTAACAAAAAAAAAAAAAAAAGAATAATCAATTTACCAAATGCTAATTGCATACCAAATTGCAGCTCTCTCGGCCAAACGGCTCAAAAGTTGGAAAAAGCCAAAAACGACTTCGTAAAAAATAGAACAGGTAAAATTCCAAAATCACATGCACATCTTCAGACCATGATGAAACATTCTGCACAATTTCAAGTCAATCTGATATAAGATGTGGCAGTAGTTGTGCGGACAATTTATGAGTCAGCAAGGGCCGTAACTCCATCAAAAATGGCCGAAATAAAAAATCAAAAGCCATATGCACATCTTCATATCATAAGAATACACTCTATTAAATTTCAATTCAATCCGGTGAAAGACGTGGGAGGAGTTGCGTTGCGGGGACAAGATTTCGGACGGATGGACGGACGGACGGACGGACGGATGGACGGACAGAAGGACGGATGGACGCACACACGGACGGACGAGGGTCATTTCTATAGCCCCTCTCCGCCTACGTCGGGTGACAAATAGGTTGATAACGGCTTATTGTATCAAAGGAGAAAGAATCAGACTTCTACAGCTTCTACTGCCTGATATTTCTCTCCATGCTTTTAAAAACTTTCTTTTTCTTAACCGATTCTTCAGCCACTGTTCAAGCTAGAAGGTTTACATATGGCATGTGAGTTGTCAACGACTTTTTATCGCAGAAAAGAGAACCTGCCTTCTCTTTTCAGTCCCGTATCTGTTTCCTTTTCTTTCACTCTATGCATTTATAATGAAGAGTTTGATAGCAGATTTCATATCAGCTGTCAAGGTAGAAAGTTAATGTTTGGTAATTGGTTGACAATGACGGGTAATATCGTGGAATTGAGAACTGGCCTTCCTCTGCTTATTTTTCGAGTAGCTGTTCCCCTTTTTCTATCCATGCGTTTAATATTTATGCAGTTATTAACGTAGATTAGTCGTCTGGTTGTTTTGAGTTTAACGGCCCTCTGAGACAGTATTTCAGTCTATATCGGACAGTCTCCCTCTATGGGAGCAAGAAGAGAGAAACGATAGACAAGAGGAAACTGTCCAAGCAACTCCCACCCGCATTTGCTGCAAGCATAGCAGGCCCCCGCCCTACTATTGTCCAAACTAGTAGGACACCCCGGCACTGAAAGCTATACTAGCACCATCGCCCGACCCGACCACCCCTTCAAGGTAGAAGGCTGAGTAGATGTGGTATATGAATTAACAATGTTCTTTGTACTGTAGTATTGAGACTGAGCCTCCTAGCGCTTATTCTTCACTCTTTTTTTTGTATGCATGATTTTCGTAACACATTTCTCTGCAACTATTCAAGATAGAAAATGAGTTGATAATGAGGGGAGGCAGGGTGATTGTGTTGGAAAGGTGGAGGAGATGTTGATGAGGGGGGGGGGGGGATGTCAGGTGTTTTCTAAAACCACCTGTCAGTGCTGCTGGTTTTATAAATATTAAGTGCCATCCGTAAGGTAAAAGAAACTCTAGCACAGTGGACTCGGGTTTATCTATTTCTTCACACTCTTCAGTACTTTGTGTCAAATACTATTTAAAGTTGTATATCGAATGCAAATAATATACAACAAGGGAAATGTTAATATCATGACTGTTAAACAAATTCTTTTGCTCAAATTTTTTTGATTGGATATGAAGCTTGAAGTTTGGTTAACGATCAAATGTGAATCTAGATAGATGTACTTTTGGCAGTCATAATATTAATAATTGCCCGACAACTGCACACGCAAACTTGAGGCTGTCATGAGTAAAAGTATTTAAAACTCTTTGGTGTTACTACTGACCTGCGGCAGCTGCTGTTTGGCTGTGCTTGTAATTGTGCTGTTAAATTTTGTTTAAAGGTATACGGGTACACTTTCCAAGGCGAAGCAACTCTGTCTTGGTCTCCCTTCACAAAAGGGGTCAACTCTGAATGGAAAGTAATTAATTTCCCTAACTGTATTCTTTAAGAGTAGTCCCATTTTTGGAAGGACAACGTCGTCCAGGGAAGCAAGTCACGTAAAGGGGCTGGTTGAGGTCGAGCGATGGTCCTCGGAGACTTTCAGTATCGGGGCGAATTTGGATAATAGTAGGACAAGGGCCTTCTGTGCTTGCAGTAGGTACGGGTGGAGGTTGTTTGGCTATTTTTCTCTCGTCTATCATTTCTCTTTGCTTTTCCCGTCTCTCTGGGAGTCAGTTCGATATAGACCGAAACACTGTCTCAAAGAACCGTTAAACCTCAAACAACCAACCAATATGCCCCTCGTAAAAGATGACAGAAAACATGATAAGTACCCAGTCACTTTTTTTTCTTTTCCGGGCGGGCTGTGCTTTGTGATGCTGGTCTTTCTTTTGCTGCACCCAGGTTCGAGACCCGCTGGAGGCGACGCTGGAGGCGGAAATCTTTCCAACTATAGACATTGCACACAGCCTTTCATTACAGTTAAAAATGGGCATTAAATGGAAAGTCATCCATCCATTCTTTGCTGCAGAAATATGGCTCCGACTTAATTCGGTGCCAAAAGCATTATTTGATGATCTGGTAGGTTTACCCAAATGTGCTTAAATATTTGGACACCTAAAATCATTAATTTTCCATTTGGGACAAATGGAAAATTAATGGATTTAAGTGTCCCAATACTTTAGTATGCTTACAAATTAGATTGATCTTTCGTGGGTCTGCATTTTATACCCGAATCAAATGGTCAGTATGTCGTAAAATTCTAAACTTGGGTCACCTAAAATACATACCGTAATTGTCCTAAAACAGAACAGTTTGGATTTCCTATTCAGTTATATGCGTCCAAAAGATGCAAATGAAATGACTAACAATGTGGGTTCTGCCTATACTGCTCGCAGTCTGATCTGCTTGTGAACTCTTTGTTCACACATGTCTGTCCCAATATTTACAATTTTCCGTATATCAAGAAAAAGGCCTTTTATTTTCGCAATAACATACAATTATGTAACAGTGACAACAAATGAGAAAAGTCAGACTTCAAACTCTGGCCAGTTTTAACCCATTAATGCCTACATGTAGTGGACTCTTCTATCTGTATATATTGGACGAGTCCATTTGTCATTTAAGCGGTTTCAGGTTTAAGTTATTTTTATTTTTTATTTATTTATTTATTTTTTTTTAATTTGAGGAAAAACACCCATTTGTCGTATGCAAAAAGTGTAGATCCTGATCAGATGCCGCGTTTGCGGCGTCTAACCTGGGTCTGCACTGTTTGCCTATATCCCACTTTCGGGGCGCTAGGCAATAATAGGTTAAACAAGAAAATCGGTGGAGCCGATAGATGCTCCCCGAAGGGTAGAATCCTGGTGAAGGAGTGATTTTCTGTGTAGATTAAATGCAATTTAAAGTGAAAAATAGACGTATAAAGATGAGAAGCTGCAAAACTACTAAGTAATTTTGCAAATTATGGTAACCCATCACTGAGCAAGCTCTGAGCATAATAATGACTAGCCATATGCATCCCATTTGTGAACTGGCAATCTGTGCAATCCACGTAAGGGCTGAACATTATGAACACCAAAACTGCCTGTGTTAGGGTAATGTTTCTTGCCCTATCGATTTTCTGTCTGTGCAGCTATCAGTATTTCACATTTCTTTGATTCTCTTGAATAGTTTTAGAGATATGCTCCAAACAAGCAAAAATGAAAGACGAGGAATAACTCCAAAACTACTTGTGATAAGACACTTATCTACATTTCCTCCCACTGCTCTCTATTAATACGTGCAATTTCATTTAGTTCCCCTTAATACTTTAAAAGATATGCTCAGTACAAGCAGAAGCATAAGAAAAATACAACAGGAATTACCTCGGAAACAAGTTTTGATATGGTAATGGTTCTTGTGTCCCGCACTTCCTCTCACAGCCCTCTGTCAATATTTGAAAGCTCATTTAATTCTCTTCAAGACCTTTGGAACTACATGTATGATCTGGACATGAGTTATGGCTTTTCTGCTCTGCACTTTCAATCGTTACCCTCTATCAAGATGTTACATTTTATTCAGTTCTCATATATACCAAACAAAAACAGGAACGCACAAAGTAATATGTTTGTTACATATAATTTGAGAAAATAATTCATGCAGTATTAGAGGTAGACAATCGGACAGTTCAACCCAAAACATTCATTTAATTGTGTCGATTCAGTACTTTGTGACGGATCTCTGAACAAGGCAGGTGTCAGTTTTCAATGTCACAGTTTGCAATAAGCGGTGTGACCTCCCTTGGCTCGTATGCACGCCTTACATCTTCCGCGCACTGAACTGATGATATTCCAAATCTAATTCTGAGGAATTGCATCCCATTCTTGACGTAAAGCAGCGACCATTTACTGACGTTTAAATCACAAACAAAACTCACTAACAATATCCAGATACACATGTGTACTCTACAGTCCATGCAAACAGTAAGCTTGAATAAACGCATGGTAATCATTGTCAACGATTTCATTAATGCTTAGTTTTCATGCATATGGATTGTATAGATACTCGTCTACGCCATGATGAAGTTTGAACAAGATTTGATCAGAAATACGGATGTATGAGCGTATTAAAAGGTAAAGAGAGCAAAGAGAGAAAGTGCAGAGCACAAAAACCATAACCTTATTTTTAAGTATTTACAAAGTTAGATCCATACTATAATATGCTCCATGCTATAAAAGGTAAATTAAATGGGAAAATCTTACCTGTGCGTTTCTTTTTTTGTTTGGTATATTAAATATGTACAGAGATATGATCTGGACAAGCTAAATACTTAAAAAATTAGGAAGGGAGCTAAGTCCGTAATTACTAAAGGTAGGGTTATGGTTCTTGTGCTCTGTACTTTATTTGCCCTTTATCAATGTGTGAAGTTTCATTTAGTTGCCTTCAATACTTCCAAAGATATGCCCGGGACGAGCAAAATAAAGCAAAAATTAAGAAGGTAGCTAATTCCATAATTACCTATGACAGTGCTATAGTTCTTATGCTCTGCACTTTTACTAATTGCCCACTATAGGTGTGTTAAGTTTCATTAACATCCCTTTTATGCTTTCAGAGATATGCTCCGGACGAGCAGAATACTGATAAAATTGGAAGGGAGCTAACTTTGTAAATACTTAAAAATAAGGTTATGGTTTTTGTGCTCTGCACTTTCTCTCTTTGCTCTCTTTCCCTTTAATACTTTTTAGATATGCACCGGGCAAGCAAAATATTAAAAAAACTGGAAAGGGGACCAACTTAGTAAATACTTTTCACAGGGTTATGGTTCTTGTGCACTGCACTTTCTCTCATTGTCCTCCTTCAATACGTGAAGTTTCATTCAGTTTCCTTTAATACTTTTGGACATATACTCCGGACAAGCAAAATATTGAAGAAAAAAAACTGGAAAGGGAGCTAACTTCGTAAATACTTGTGACAGGATTACGGCTCTTTGTGCACTGCACTTCATCTCATTGTCCTCTATGAATGAGTGAAGTTTCATTTTACCCCATTATACTTTCAGAGATTTGCTCCAGACAGAAGTCTGACCGACAGACGGACAGCCAGGCGGACGGTCAAAGCGGCAGGTATATGCTCGACCTACGGGGAGCTTAAATTTGTAAACCTACTCTCTTGTTGACCCACTCCAGCAAGTGTTTTTTTTTTTTTTTTCAAAGTTTATGCTTTAATGATGATAAAGCTGCTAATTCAACTTACCTTGTTCAGTTTACTACCATTTCTCGTCATCAGATTTGTCCATTTGAGTTTTTAAAATTAACTGGCATGCTGTCAACCTTAGAAAGTAATCTAGTGCTGTGTAATTTTACAGCTTCGAAATTGCCGCCTCAAGATGTTTTCAGAATGTACACAGAACGGACCAGACAAACAACAAATGGTTGTAGGGGTGGCAAGTTTCAAGTCTTTTCTTGAAACGTGCCATTTAATATAAAATTAATATGAAAACAGTTTAGAAGAATTCAGTTTGATATTCTATAACTTTATATAAGTGTATTTCGAACTGCAACCAACCCTTTGCTGAAATTATCATATTTCAAAAAAAAGATCATGTGATTAGTGATAACATCATGTCAGTTATGATGTCATGATAGATGGTCCTCGGCTTATTGAAAAATAATATGTATTTCCCCAGAGGCTGGAACCCAGATGTAATATTTTACAGATCAAATTTTGTTTACTGTCGTGTCAATGCACTTTTAATTTTGGACCAAACCTTGAAATAGGTTGAGCAGCTTGTCACGGAAACAGTCGGCTCTTTCCGTATCAGTCAGAACACGTTTATTTATAACCATTTAAAACGATTTCGGTGCATGTCTATGTGGTCCAGAGGTTCAGCTTGAAGACTATTAGCCTAAATATCTTGAGTCAGTGGTTCTAATCCCACATTTCCCTTTTCTTTTTGCCCCCCCCCCCCCCCCCCCCCCCCCCCCCCCCCCCCCCCGCCCTCCCCTCCCTCCTCGTCCCCTTTTTTGCCTTTTTTACTTATCTAATTTTTTCTTAGTCAATTTCATTTCATTTTAAGTTCTCCACTTCTAATAACGAATTCCCCTCTTCTTGTTTTACTACGAATTATGTGAAACTACACATAATAGCTAGGGTTTATACAATGCAAAGGGATTTCTTGTATCAAAACGAGAATTCACATGATGAATGGATGAAATGGCGGCTTAACGTCTATTCAACAATATTTTAGTCATACCAGGACGATTCAAGGGTGATTGTGAAAGACTATGTGCAATAAAGTACCTGTTAGGTTTAAACAGAGCCGTGTCTGCCATCTGGACTCGACCTAATGATCCAAAGTCGGGAGCGCTAACAACTTTGCTACACGGACGCTTCAGCATCAAGTGCAACTCCAAAAATAACGCTCGACTGTGACAAAACCGAATCTCTGTCTGACCTTGGGAAAGCATAAATTTTGTCATTTTGAGCAGCGGTATTGGTTGCGGTCCTGCCGGAGCGTCCAACTAATTTGGATAATAGTAGGGCAAGGGCCTACTGTACTTGCAGTAGGTGCGGCTCGGGTTGTTTGGATATTTTTCTCTTGCCTATCACATCTCTTTTCTTTCTCCCTCTCTCTGGCAGACGCCTCAATATAGACTGAAATACTGTCCAAACGAGTCGTAAAAACAACAACAACAACAACGACAAAAAAAAAACAACAACCAACCAACATTTTGAGCTGAATTTTCTGCTTTGTCTAATCAGCAATATCCTGGTCAGTCTGCATGCTGCGTTGAGGTTATGTTTCGCTCTTTCTCTGCTGGACAGGCAAGTTCATGAGTCTTCAAAAAGAGACTTTTTAAAAAGATTGATTGTGCATGACTTTGCCAGACAAAACAGCACGAAAGAGTACCTAAATCTTTATGACAGGGAATCGTCCAGCCATAATATGAGTTCAACAAATTTTGGTTCAATTCTCGTAGAAGATTCGCCACGCGTTATCCCAACTTTGTCCGAAAAATAGGAGGAACGGAAAAAATGAAAACAAATATGTGAACACCTTCATGTATCATTTGAGTATACGACCAGGGCAACGACACAGTAGCTCGATAGAATAAATTGCTCAATGCCAATGAGACCTATAAACAGTTAAAAAAATCTTCCCACGATATGCTATATCGGGGGAAAATACCAATCCACCGCACCTGCTGCTGGAAAAAAAAACAAAAAAAAAAAAAACGCTGACCCAACGGTATGCCCATGCAAAACTTATTCTATCTCGTTGTGATTATTGCTTTGCCCACTTCGCCACAGTGGACAGTGTATCTTTTAGCATTATTACTCAAATTATGCTAAAAGATACACTCTCCACTGTGGCGAAGTGGGTATTATTACTCAAATTATACGCCGGGCCGGGTAGCGCAATCGGTAGGGCACCTGACTCATAAGTCAGAGGTCCTGGGTTCGAATCCCGGTCTGGCCACATACTTTCGTTTCTCCTTCCGCTGATTCAAGAAGGGCAGTTGTCAGTTACTGGCGAAAGTATGTGCACTTAGTACTGGTTAACCGCTTAGGAGGTCTAAGCCTGCCCAGGAATAGTGTTAACTGACCGTCCCGACATGACCTTAGTTGTTTACCGAGGACGTTAAGCATCAAATCAACCAACTCAAATTATACCATGCACTTTACTGACGGATAATGACGAGTGCATTCGGGTATATTACGGAGAAAGGCGAACGGTTGTTTTGCTACAGATACAGTCGTGGTTACCCATTTACGAGGTTGGAATGGAATCGGCGACCTTTTGACACGACAGGCTAGAAATTTTATTTATACCATTGGAAAACCCACCTCCAAACAATAAATGATAATAATAAACAAGTATTAGCTTTTTAAAATTCCACTGCCGAATCGCTATGGACCTGACATCTACGATATTGAGAGTTGCGTGGTGCTCTAATTTGTAACACTCCTGACCTATATCAGTCCAGTATCAGCGGTCAGACATTTATCTTCGCATGATTATCTCACCGTTATCTCAGCGTCGTAGAGATCCTTCGTAGCTACCAACAGCTTCTATTGACCCATTCCGATATGACTGTCTCTATCCAATTGGTTGAACCGGAGAATCCAGTTGGTTGATACACTGCACCAGAGTGTATCTTGAAAAAGAAGATTAAATAAATCTGCACTAAATGAGCCTTCCGGGGATGGCCACTCCAGCTCATCGAGCATATCGCCACTAGATGTATTACGCCATCGCCTACAGGTCCACCTAACTGCTGTTCACTAGGCCTTCTCAGCCTGTTAAGACTGAGTTTCAGGATGAGGATCTCAAATAGATGATGTGCTCAAGTTTAGATTAAATCAATGCTTCCTATGCAGCAGCCTTTGTTTACCTAGGTGCAAAGGATAAATTGCGTCGCAAAATTTCTAGAATCCTAATTGCCTTTGATGTAAACTCTGAGATATGTTGATCCCAAAATAAAGTCGTCTGAAATAAACATTTGCTAGTTCATTCATTCGTGTTTGTAGTTTTTCCCCTTTCAGGTAGAGAAGCGCGTATTAACGTGTGAAGTCTTTGTTTATTTACTTGGCACCCCACATGTTTGTAATGAAAAGTGTCAGATCGCTTACCTTAGTCAAACTGTATACTATCTACAGCTGGCGATACCACTCTGCGTCATACACGCTTGTTGTTATGCTCTAAGCATTTCCGATGTTCTGTTGTACAAATACGAGTCATGCTCCTTTTTTAGAAGTTCGTGTCTTGTTTCCATGTAATGTTGGTTTTTTGTACCAAGCGCAAGGTCTAAATCACCATAGTATAGTTTTTGAGAGCTTCCTTTCAGGGCGTTTACCTTTAAAGATCATGTTTTGACTAATCAGTATCAAATACAGTAAAGGTTCCCAATAATATTAGTCTCCTGTTGGTGCTTTCACTCTGCATGTAAGAGGTGTTCTCATGAAGGCGGTATTACTGGTTGATTCCGGTATTTACAGGTTCCATGTTCAGCGGACTCGTTTAGCTTTTAACACCATGATTTTGACTGAATACTATAGAATGCGACCGTGTCATGACAAGGTCGCAACTAGAGAGTAGGTCTATTCTCAAACTTAACATGTCATATATATCAAACTTTTAAAAACTGAGTAACTGAAAATCACGGCACAAAATTGAAACAAAGGTTTCAAAATAAAAGCGTACTAAGCCCTCTGCTGCTTATTTTTAGCTAATGTTGTAGTATAGGGTGACACTGTGGGACCTCCCAACAGGAGGTGTCTACAACGTTACCCTCTAGTACATAAGGTTTGAAGGGTTTATCTGTTATTTAAATTTTCAAGGATGGATTGTTTTTTACCCTTATAGGAGATAAAACGGTGACGTAATCGATAAGGACTGCGAGGGTATTGTCCCTCTTGGTTGGAAAATATCGATAGTCGCTTATGCACACTTGAATGTTTACAGGGTATATGTTAAAATTTGTAAATAAGCATGCTTTATATTTTAGTGCATCATACATATTTATTATATAAAACATGATATTGTGAAGCAAAGACATCTTAGTGTGTTAATTCATTCTAAAATCTCTCATGGTGCCACTTGAAGTGTTATGTTTTATCATGGATACACTAATAAATATTATCTGTGTCTGTATACTATGTTAACTTTCTGAATTAACAGAATGTCTGTTTCCTGTAGTATAGTAGAGTCTACTCTGTTTTAAGTGGATCTATTGATCCAGGATGGCTGGTGATAGTTCAAAAACACGTCGCTGATGTCCTGTGGCGACAGTTTAAAATTAAAATGTGTCTACCCGTGTCTATAATAAACGGTTTGTGCGTCGCGGCTAATTATCAGTTATCACGCGTGGCTTCCTTTGTCTAATTTCTTTATTTTATTTTATTTTCTTTCTTTCTTTTTTATTTTTTTGAATATCAGTTTTTTTTAAATGAAACCTCTGACTAGACGCCAGCGTTGCAGCTTCACAGGACTGGCTATATTTCAAAATTTTACTGATAATTGAGTACATTTATAACCGTGTTTGGCATAATTATCTTAAATATAAGTTTTAAACTAATACAGTGTATTACATATTTTATTCCGTCAACTGTTAATTACATGTAGAAGTAAAAAGTATGTAAAGACCAGGAACTGAAACAATCAAAATCCAAATCCAGCCCTCAAACCATTGTTGGAAACAACTAAGATTACAAATAATCAAGATACAGAGAACATATGGCCAACCGAGTGAGCAGCTTGTTCCCAAAAGGTGGCCACTCAGCAACTCAAACCGAATCAAAAATAATAAGAACATACATAAGGTAAAACATCACAGAAACTCTGACACCAAAAACAGGCAACAGAGAACCACAACAGAACTACCGCCTTGGAACGGTCAGTAATGAATCACTGGGGGGGGGGGGGGGGGGGGGGCTTTAATCGATTTTACAGGCCCAATCTCACCCTTAGTATTTGAAGTGGTACAAAACATTTAGTTGGTTGTTTGGTTCGCATAGAAATCCGCAATCAGAATGTGTAAGGTTACATAAACATAGTTCTACATTACATAAACCTTCATATATCACAGGCAATTTATATCTTCAGAGGCAGAAAGAGAAGGTTTTTCATTTCTGTCTTTTTTCAGATTTGTAATTTATGATAATTATAATTGCTATTTCTGACAACAATAGTTTCCCAATTTCAATAATCTATTTATTCGTAGCTTTTTCGTTAGTTTTCACGAGCTTGGAGTAAATTACAGATCGTTTGAAAATAAGTATCCTTTTCGAAAGACATCAAGTTCTCTGTTTAAACATTACTCTACATAGTTTGTAATTAATATTTTATGAAATCGCAATCATTATTAGTAAAACTACTTATTTTCATTATGTCTCCCCCCTTCAGGGTCGGGAGACATATTGTTTTTCCCCGGGCGTCTGTCCGTCCGTCTGTCCGTCTGTCCGTCTGTCTGTCTGTCCGTCTGTCCGTCTGTCTGTCACAAATCGTGTCCGTTCTATAACTTGAAAACCGCTCAAGCTATATTCGCGAAACTTCATATAAATATCAATCAACATGAGATGACGTGCAGAGTGCAAGAATGGTAACTCTGGCATTTATACTTTTTGAGTTATTTCCCTTGGAACTTAGTCCATTACAAAATTGTGTTTCAATCGTGTCCGTTCTATAACTTGAAAACCGCTCAAGCTATATTCGCGAAACTTCATATAAATATCAATCAACATGAGACGGCGTGCAGAGTGCAAGAATGGTAACTCTGGCATTTATACTTTTTGAGTTATTTCCCTTGGAACTTAGTCCATAACAAAATTGTGTTTCAATCGTGTCCGTTCTATAACTTGAAAACCGCTCAAGCTATATTCGCGAAACTTCATATAAATATCAATCAACATGAGACGACGTGCAGAGTGCAAGAATGGTAACTCTGGCATTTATACTTTTTGAGTTATTTCCCTTGGAACTTAGTCCATCACAAAATTGTGTTTCAGTTGTGTCCGCTCTGTAACTTGAAAACTGCTGAAGCTTTATTCACGAAACTTCATACAAATATCAACCAAAATGAGACAATGTGCAGAGTGCACAATGGTAACTCTGGCATTTATACTTTTTGAGTTATTTCCCTTGGAACTTTGTCCATCACAAAATTGCGTCTCAGTCGAGTCCGTATATAACTTTAAAACCATTCAAGCAATATTCATGAAAGTTCATACAAATATCAGTCAACATCAGACGACGTGCAGAATGCACTCTGGCGTTTATACTTTTTGAGTTATTTCCCTTGGAACTTTGTCCATCACAAAATTGCGTCTCAGTTGAGTCCGTCTATAACTTTAAAACCATTCAAGCTATATTCATGAAAGTTCATACAAATATCAATCAACATCAGACGACGTGCAGAATGCAAGTACCATAACTTTAGCATTTATACTATTTGAGTTGTTTCCCTTAGAACTTTGTCAGTCACAAAATTGTGTCTCAGTTGTGTCTGCTCTATAACTTGAAAACCATTCAAGCTATATTCACGAAACTTCATACAAATATCAATCAACATTAGAAGAATTGCATAGTGCAAGAACCATAACTCTTGCATTTATACTTCTTGAGTTATTTCCCTTGGACCTTTGTCAGTCACAAAATCATGTCTCAATCGCTTTATTACTTGAAAACCGGACAAGCTATATTCACGAAACTTCATACAAATGTCAGTCAACACTAGACAACCTGCAGAGCACAGCACTTATACTATTTGAGTTATTTCCCTTGGAACATTGTCATTCACAAAATCGTGTCTCAATCGTCTAAGCTCTATAACTTGAAAACCGTTTAAGCTATATTCATGAAACTTCATACAAATATCAGTCAACATATAAATAGACGACGTGCAGAGCACTGTAACTCTTGCATTTATATTTTTTGACAAAAACTAAATATGAATATTAGTCAACATTACATGACATGCAGAGCATAACAACTATAACTCTTGCATTTATACTTTTTACTTATTATGAATCCCTGCTTCAGGGTAGGGAAACATATTGTTTTTCCCTTGGCGTCTTAATGACTGATCCTTTTGACATCAAAAAGGGGGGAGACATCTGTTTTTTCGTAGGAAAACAATTCTAGTTATTTTTCTTTTTGATTTTCTAGTCCCTAAATCTGATCTGACATTTTATAATTATACCGCTTTAACAGTTCTGTTAGATATGATATCCTATATTTTATTTTCTTCTATTTCGTTTAACCTCATTATACTGTTAAACGTACCTTTTATTAACAAAAATGAATACTGACCTACAGTAGTTCCATTTTAATTTAGGTCGCATTAATTATAAGAGAAACAGTCCGAGTAAGTTGCTTTGTATACTCAAATGTAACGTTTTTTCTAGATGAACTATGTTAATTAAAGTTTTCTTTTTCATATGACAAGTGACAAAGACATTCAAATTGGTAAATCGGTAACTACTTATTCGCACTTTTTTACAAATATTTTTACCTAGTATTCTCGTACTTCTAAAAAAACAAACAAAAAAATCATAGAAACACAAGGACCACCGCTAATCTTTTGTCAACCAAGCTACCCATTGCGATTATCCGATGACGTCACTGCGGGGATTCCCCTTATATCTAATGTATATTTACATTTTAAACAGTGGTTTCACACACTGACTTTCCAGATTCGGTTTTAAAAGTTAAAACGTTTGATAGGAATGAATATTTGAGCCTTGCGATATAGACTTAAGATATGAAGCTCGAATGTCAAACCTAGGAGATTTATTGTGCATTTTGCTTCCCATAGGACAGGTTTTCGAAGATGCGACTGATGCTATTTAGAAAAGATAACCTATCGGTTAGCAGAAGCTTTTGTAAGTATGAAAAATAAGATAATGCTTGCTAATATTATCGTTACTGATACAATTATCGATATTTTATCAATCATGCGGCTTATATCTTGCCACGTGATCACACTGTAAGCAGAAGAGTCACACCGCGGCTTGGCATTTGAAACATCTTGTGTTCCTTTATGTTTATCCTGTGGCAGTGGTGCTGTTTTGTTGTTTGGTCGTACATTAATGTCCTCATATATGTTTTTGTCACTTTTAACACAATCATCTGTCTCTGTGTTTCCTTTACGCACCCCTGTGCTGCAACAGTATAGTGTCTTGTAGATACTGAGAAGCCAAGTTGGAACTGGACTGTCCCCTGGTTTATGAAACAGACCTAAGTTCAAAATAGACACAAGAGTTATAATAGCGCTTACAATGAAGTTGAATAACAACAGAAACGACACTATAGGCACTGGCTCTGACAATTTTGGTAAGTTATCACTGACGATTGTCATGTAGACAGCGATTGCCAGAAGGGCTGTAATTGAATACGAAATTCGTTCTCCTGATTCTGCCGGCAACACGAAAACCAGACCGTTTAGAAGACACAGAAACATAATTGGGAAAATAACGTTGATCAAGACGTACGCTGGTTTTCGTTCCAGACGGAGCGTAAAGCGAGCCATTGTAGAATAAGACACAACATTGATCTCTGCTCGTGAAGAGATGAGTGTCCATGTCCCGTGTTTCTTCATCACCGACGTATCTATTGTGTTCATGATTGTGTAAAGAGAAACCTCAGAAGCAGCATATCCCCAGGTGTACGCCTGTATATCACATTCCTGTATATCAAACGGAAAGTAATAGACATCAATAGAACAAGTTGCTTTAATAAGATCACCAGGGTACCAATAAGCTGTTCCGCTTGAACTGTATCTTATGAGCTGCCAGTCGGCACCAAAGGAATATATTTTCTGCGAAGGGTTTACCAAGAGTATTTCAGGGACCCAGACAGCGTTATAACGTATAAACAAATAATCAACATGACTATAATTTGTCGTATCCCAAACTAAATTTTCATCTTTCCATTGGATATGAAAAACTCCAACCACTGAAATTTTCTCCTCCACTTCATTAAAATCTTGTAGTGAATAAATCTTTAAGGAAATATTAACAGAAACTGTATCCTTCTGGTCAGTCACTGGTCTAATATCCTTATTATAACCATTCATTAAATCAGCGTATAAAGATTTTGTTTCAGTTATATTTTCAGCGTGAATATTCGTTGAAAGAAATGCAGAGAGCAACAGTACAAAACTTTGGTGTTCTGAGTTAAAGTAAAAAATTAAGTGCATTTTGAGGTAGCAGAATATTTTCAACTTTACTAAAGTTAGGCACAATGAGCGAACACTCACTTCTTTCCTGTGATTATATGATATTCATAATGCAGTTCCTGCAAAACCGACTAAACATAGGCTATATACCACTATTACTGACCTGAAAATAAATAAATAACCGTATTTCTTCGGATATAAAACGTTTTTTTTTTCTTTCAAAACAATCCAAAAATCTAGATCCGTCTTATAAGACGGATCTAGATTTTCGAGATTGTTTTTCGACGGGAAAACCGTTCGCTCTATAGCAGAATTTAATAAGACAGAGTTAGATATTTGATGTTATTCTAGAGAGTGGAAAAAACGTTCTATAGTCGGATAAATACAGTGACAGCTAATGAAGCTTTTAAAAGCCTTGCTTTATGTATATTTTAATGAACCAAAGATCCTATGCATACAGTATCCTTTCAGATTTGCTTGCTCTTTGAACAGCAGTCTGATAGCAATCTGAGAGTCTGTCATTCCCATCAAAACATGTTGACATATCGCTAATTAGTTAAATCAACATTTTCGATTCTTATATTATAATAGTAATTGCTTAGGGGTTTTAATGGTAATATCGGATATTTTAATGTATTGTCAAGGGTCAACAGTATTTCCGCAAAATTGATTTTACCAAAGACTCCTGTGTATTTTCATCCTTTATTACTGGAAATTATAATTGAGCCGCGACCCGAGAAAACCAACAATGTGGCTGCGCGCCCAGCGCAGACTCAGATCAGCCTGGGATTTCGCCCAGTCCGATCAGACTCTTCGCTAAGCGCTTAAAGGATAGCTAAGGATCTAAGTTACATATATGCGGACATCGAAGACTCTGATCCGACTGGGCGGATTCCCAGGCTGATCTGAGTCTGCGCTGGGCGCACAACCACATTGTTGGTTTTGTCGTGTCGCAGCTCAATTATTTTGGTACTGACAGAAAGCTGACAGAATAATGCCAAGCAATACATTTGTTTGTTACATTTGTTTCATTTCAGTCGTTCAACATATACAAAACGGCATGACTTTAACTTTTACGTTTAAGTTTTTGGTCCATTTTTTTGTGACGTCGCCATTAACGTCGATGGAAATAGGCTGATATCAAAATTTTGCGCTAAGTTTGACAACCTGTATCTGAACACCGAGGGGTCAAAATTTAGTTCTGTAAAAATGTTATTTGAATTGTACATTTAGCTTTTCATCCAAAGTAATTATTTTATGCTTGGTTAGGGAAAACTGCCAAAATTAATTCTCTAGTAAACATGTAAATACACTAAAGTCTATGGGAAAATGTTTTTGTGGAATAACTTTTGACCCTTCACTGTACAAACGAATGTAACGCGACATCTGACTGGATAACGTCAAGAATTTGCGACCATTCACTGTCGATTCTCAATGGCTGACGTCTAGTTTTACGTTGCAGAACTTTTTTGTTTTGTGTGTGATGTAGGACATTTAATGTGAAAAACTACATTAGAAGAGGGATAACCGTATTCAAAAGAGTCATTTGGGATATGTAGGCTTTAGGAAACGGTCATTATTTATCAGCTGAGGGGGTAGGAGGAATTTTCAGGAGATCCACATATTTTTTCATAACTCACCCACTGACTTAGGTTTGCTTTGTCCGACTCCCCCCCCCCCCCCCCCCATGGAAAATAAAATTCTGACCCCCCCACACACACAGACACACACACACGCACACACCTGCCCCCTCCCCCCACCACCCACAGCATAATGAAGGTCCACAGAAAAATAGGAAGATATGTTGACTCCCCCACTCTCCCAAACCCTTACTTCAACACTTACACACACACAGCTAAAAAACTTTTTTTCACCTGTAACAAAAACATACAGGAAAATACATTTTACAATTACTGAGTCTATGAATATGAACATGCAGATTGTGTATGTGCATCCCCAAGAGTTTTCAAAGATCAATCTCTATGGTGAAGCGTAGTGGCGAAGTGCTAGCGCACAAGATTCATGATAATCGGATCCAAAGTTTGAATTCCGCCAGGTCCCACTGCACATTGACCTTGAGCAAATATCACAGTGTGTGTGTGTGTGTGTGTGTGTGTGTGTGTGTGTGTGTGTTTGTGTGTGTGTTTTAAAACCAATACCGAATAAGGGACATGAGGTAATTGTGCAGAAAGGGGGGGCTGGGGGACGAAGCAAGGCAGGTTTTCAAATTGCAACCCGCCTAAATTCCTACCCCACCCCCAGCTGATAAATAATGACCGTTCCCTTATGGTCGCCAGTGGCGTTTTACGATCCGCTGACGCGTCGCCTTAAAACGAAATTCCTGACCATAAAATCGACGAATAATACCCCCCATCCCGGCTCCCCATTGGCAATTTTGAGGACAGGTATCCCCTAATTGACTCTGTTTAATATAATTAAATAGCTGTTTTCGTGTCTGTCACATTGAGGCAATTTTAATGGAGCATATTTACCGAAACTTTTTTATCTGCGCCACTTTTGCCATGCATTGAACGGTTGCAAACAAGCGCTGAAAAACTGTCTTTTAATGCGCTCCTTGGAAAAATAACCTATGGTACGAGGTCATGCGTATCAATCCGAGAAAGCTACTGCTCAGTTGCCATTTAAACGCTGCATGAGCTAACATCGCCGCGAAATGCTGGTGCCAATTTACATAACGCAAATTGATAAAATAACCAACAGTACAAGAGATTATCATATGTTTACTAGAAAATACGTTCTTCTTACATATGCGATACAGGCAAGACTTTCATACACGTATCAAGACTGCATATCTCGAAGGCCGTTTCACTCCGAAAATAGCCAAAACCGATATCACTCCCTAGGGAGAAAAACCCATATCATCCGTTTGATACCCCATGAGATCCATATCTTCCCTAGGGCAATAAATATATAATAATGACATGGCAATTTTTGTATCATACCCCGTATCAACCCTCGACTCCCATATCAGCCTGAGAGCCTTCGGCTGATATGGGAGTCTCGGGTTGATAAGGGGTATGATATGAAAATTGCCATATAATTATCTCTATTTACCATTGGCGGGGAACATGAGCTCATATTCCCTGCCTGGAAAGTATAATCGACAGAACTGTCAGGCAAGGCCGAATATATTTCGGGAAGGAATTCGAGTCCATGTTCTCGATCAAAAGCCCGGATAACTGATAATCAAACGCCGTAGCCCTTGAGGAAACCGTCCAATTTAGAGCAGTTTCGTTTTGATCTTCATTGTTCATAGTTCTAGTTGTGTTATTGTCCACGGTAAACAGCTATTGTCATGTCGGGGTGGTCAGCTACATGTAACCTAACCACACTATTCCTGGGCCGGATTAGACCTCCTTAGCGGTCAACCAATACTAAGTGCACTTACTTTCACCAGTAACTGATAACTGCCCTTCTTGAATCAGCGGAAGGAGAAATGAAAGTAAGTGGCCGGACCGGATATCGCACCCAGGACCTCTGGCTTTTAAGACAGGCGCCCTACCGATTGCGCTACGTGGCCCGGCTGAGAAAATTGTTCAGGTTGCACACTCACTACAATTCAATTCAATTCAATTCTTTATTGAGTCTAAGCACAATGTGCCTCTACCCTAACACATTTACAATGAGAAGAACAATACAAATGGAAGTAACAAATACAAACATTGCTCAAACATACTCGTTATCGGCAAGACAGATACACAAAATGTATATATATTAGATTCTTTTCGCGTCGGAGACGCGTATAATTTCGATATTGTTCCACATTTCGCAAGAATTTAGTATGTCAGAATTTAGCCAATACTATCAAAGGTCAATGAATATTTAATCTTCGTTTCTTCCCGTCGCATGCACTGTAAATGCGAACACTCTGTCATATATTAATTCAAAATGTTTCTCTTGTTTGTAATTATCGAAAACAGATACAGATATTCAAAACTTTTTTTTCCGACGAAGATCTACTTTTGATGTCTACTTTCGCTTTAATACATATTTTTGATACACACTTTAAAAATCAGTTACGTTGTGAGCATCGGTGGTTCAGTGGTAGAATGCTCGCCTGTCATGCGGGCGGCCCGGGTTCGAATCCCGGCCGCTGAAAGTTTTTCTCTTTAAATGTTCCCCGTTTTATTTTTTATCTAATCTTTTGTTAATTTCAAATTGGACAGCCCAATTTTGAGATAGGTCATTGTCGTTACCCAGTGTCAAAATTACGATTGTGGGTGCCTACCTACATAGCTCACGTGAGTCATATTCAGGAATATTATTGTCAACTCTTCAACTAGAGACATATTACAAAACACACTTCCATTTAATCTGCGACGAATATCTTTTCTTTTAAAGATTTTTCTTGTTTCTACTGTTATAAAATGTTTGCATTATCAAAATATTTTTTTCTATGGACGGACGCTCGACTGCGGCCAACTGGAGCTTATGTCTTCAATTCGGGCTGAGTAGTGTAATCGGTTACCTGTTACCTGGAGAGAGTATTAATGTGAATGCAGTTATTTCCCTTAGACCCGGGGAGCGATAGGCATTTATCGATATTTGGAATGTCATATCGATGTCCATATCCCAGGACAAGTGTTGAACTTCTCTGAAGCCGGTTTTGTCATCACTGTGTTAACAATACGAATGCGCTGGATGGAAACATTTTTAATTTTTAACAATGTGGATTTTCAATTTTTTTTCTCAGATCAAATCAATTTACTTTTTCAGTTGCTCCTTCTCGTTTTAATAAGTCTCGTTTTTCCCCTCTCTCTGATATTTAGGTCAAATTTCGTAAGAATTGGCGAGAAAATAAATCTGATTATTGGTCAGTTTTTGACAGCGGTTTGATTTAGTTTCTGACAACAAAAACATAAAATTACTTATAATAATGAAATTATGATATTTCTATCCCTTTTACGGTCTCATCTTTATGGAAAGATTAAGCCTGATACAGATACTCATCCACCCACATAGTTTTTCTCATTTCTTTTTTTTTCCTTTTACCCCGCCCATCGGGGCTCGCGAAATTGACTGGCTGCCTGGTGCTTCTGCGACAGAGCTGCTAGTCCTGGGTTTCATTTATCGCAGGCTGAGCAATACTAATTCAGATGCAACATCTCGACGACTAAATTTTTTTACTGGGACGTTAAAACACTACTCAACAGGAACGATAACGTTTTCTCTTGATTTTCTGTTTTGACAAAACTGTTTAAAAGATTTATGTAAACTGTGTCTTTCGGCATTTAACTAAGCTGCGCTATTTAAAACAATAAGATAGAAATTTAAGATTAGTCTGACTTTCTCTGTTTTTCTGCGAACAAAAGTAAATAAACTAATGAGCCATACCACGACAAAAACAAATTGGCATGTGCGCCCTGCGAACACTCAGAATAGCGTGTGCGTTCGCCCATCTGATCTGGGCCTTCGCTGTCCGCATAGAGGTAGCTTAGACCATTGCCTGTCCTGTAAGCGCACAGCGAAGATTCTGATTAGTCTGGGTGGCTGCCAAGGCTGATCTGAGTCTTGGCAGGGCGCTATGGCACTGCGTTGATTTTGTTGCGACGCGACTGAAATTACTGTTTCATACTAAAATAATCACAAGAATGACGTTCGGATTAAGTATCCATTCTGACCTTCATTGCCGTTAGCAGGTGTTAATTTTGAAATTGCATTGTTTTGACAAGACGTGTGACCAGCTGTATTTTCACACCTTCCGACCGACAGCGACTACTCAGTAGATGTCTTTAGCAAACAATTAAATGAGCCGCGACAAAGGTGCACGTACGCCCAGCGAAGTCTTAGATCAGCCTGGGCATCCGCCTGATCCGATCACAGGCTTCGCTATCGGCATGGAGGTAGCTTAGAGTCTTAGCTAGCCTATAAACGCAAGTTCAGACTCTGCTCAGACCGGGTGGCTGTCCAGGCTGATCTGCGTCTTCGCTGGGCGCACATTCCAATTTGTTCGTCTTATCGTATTGCGGCTCATATGAGGAAACTTTTGAACATTGAGCAGAAAAGAAAGTGACCTGTCCATGGGCGGAGCGCTGACCAGTGCCTTGCAGCTTTCAACTGTTCTTTCCGTATTTCTAACTGCATTTAATTCTATCTCAATTTAATATCCACATGATAATTTTAAATGGTATTCGCACAGTCACAGCCTGATTTGATAACAAATGTTTAAAATATTTTGAAAAGAAATTCGGATCAGTTTGGTTTGTGCAGAAACACGGGTAAGGTTATGTACAAACTCATATTCAACTAATATTGACAAATTATTAACTGATCATAAACTCAGACCAGTGTTTTGCAAGTGCATAAGTTGGTCTGAGTCAGTTTGCATACATAATTAATTCCATAAATTGACTATTGCAGCTTTATATTTTTTGCATTTATTTTTGTTCAAGTCATGATGACTTTAACAAACTTTAACGGTTTGACAATTACGAAAACAGTTTAGAGGTAATATCGGATTTTATGATCGATAATCGATTAATCCTCGTGTAATTATAAATATGTTAATTGTACTGTATATTGTCAACAAATTCCGATCAGCTTGCGCAAACTGACATTGTTCAGTCTTATCAGTTTGCACATATCAGAGGCTGATAAGTGTCCGCAGGTGCACAGGTTTATTATCGTAAGTACTCATATTATAGCAAAAATACAAAAAAAAATCACAAAAATGTCTTTCAATACTCCTTGCTAGCCTCACTAAAACAGTCATAAAATTAAAGTGACAAACTTGCATTATGAACAGAAATATTACTAAATAAAGTTAATTTATAGCCTTGCAAGAAAAATGTTTCATAGCATTTTTTTCCCCATAGCGTTTAATCCTTACTCTACCACGGTTACGCGAAAATCTTCACCATGATTTAGTTTCTTACATTATTTTTTTTCGACAGTAATATCTTAGGAGAGCAATACAATGTATATATCTTCGTGTCTCCTGATTATGAATGAGCAAATCTGCCAGTCAAAAATATAATTCTATGGATTCTAAGATTCTTCCCTGGGATACACAAAACATATTTCGGTTTCTTTGATAAAAACGCACCACCACACTCAAATAAATTTCAATCAAAAATGTTAGAACAAACATTAGCAATTATGATAATAATTAATAGACTGATCGAACATTACCAAAAAAATATGTAATTGGTTTGCAAAGTTTTTTTGTTTAGCTTATAAAGGGATTTTTAAAACTACAAGTAGTCGATTAACTGTCTGTTCATTTTTGATGGTCACGTGTAGAAGTTACGTGGCTTCTTTCTCTTTTTTCCTTTCTTGTGTTCATTCGTTTATTCTTTCTTTCCTTCTTTCTTTCTTAATAAGACAATATGAATATTCTTCCTTTCTTAGTTAGATCATAAAAGCACATATATAAATACATAAACAAAACACGAATGCCAAGAAATGAAGTGTTAAGCCTTTGAGCAATATAGGCGGATTTGGACTTAAACTATTTGAAACTATTATGAGCGAGGTTGTTTCGAAACGCGATTTTCTGTATGTTTAGAGATCGATGGAAGAAACTTATACTATACTTATTTTATAATGAATTACATCAATGTAAACCTTATAAAACTCTCTCAGTGGTGATAACTTATAAAAGTTTTATAGAAAATCCGATCATTTTCAAATTTTAGGCTGAACATAGCTTCTTAGGCATTTTCGACATTATTCTTATATAATTTCATGTGACTGAAGCTTCAAACTTCAAAAAACGATGGAAGTATCAAAACATGAAGTTAATTTGTATATTTTTATACCATATTAACGGACAAAGACTGAAGTTTATGATCATAACTTATAAAAAATTGTCGTAGTATCATATATGTATTTAATTTCACATTTTATATTATATTTCTATGTTATTGCATATAACACTCGACATTATTTGAACAGGTAAGCTCTCGGATAAACCCGTAAGTCGCTATCAGTAGTTTCCGCCATATTGAAGCATTAAGTTCCCTATGTATGGATTCGTTCCGCTGAGGTGCGGGGGCAACGTCGATATGAGAAATGAAATACTACTACTAATAATTTTTTCTTGACTCAATTGCCTTATGATGAAGGATAAACAAGAAATATCTTTGATAAAAAAGATAATCGGCTTAGATATCTAAATTCATCACGACACGGTTTATCGGCCAACAGTCAAATGAAACTGAAAGCAGAAAGAGAAAGCGAAATTAAGCTACTTTCATCAAAATCCCGGGTGTATTTATATTGGCCAATGAAATACTTAAAATGTATTTCAATACTAAGGTTATACGGCTAAAGCCGAAAAAAAGAACAAAATTTTTGACTGTATTGGATTATTTAATAAGAGTCAGACAAAATATTCATTGATAAAACCAACTTTAGTCTGACTTAAGAGAATATTAACGAACGGTTTACGAAAATGTTGGTCATTCCTAATGTAATAAAAGAAATTCGGACCGGCGTCGGTCCTCGGTTATTCGTGTTGGCTTTCTGACTGTCGTACTTTGCCCTAGACTCTGGCTGGAGACAATACAGTCTTCCTCAAATAAATACCGATTACCTCGATGATACCATAATTACTCTAAAGGTCAAGACACATTAACCGGTAGCTTATCTAAACTTTAAATAAGCCGCGAAGCGACAAAACCAACAAAGTCGTATGTGCACCTAGCAAAGACTTAGGTCAGTCACGACATCCAGCGAAGACTCAGATCTTTCTGGGCATCCGCGCAGTATGATTAGAGTCTCCGCTATGGGCATTGAGGTAGCTTAGACTCTTATGCTACCCTTTTAGTGCACAGCGAAGACTCTGATCAGACTGGGTGGATGCCCAGGCTGATCTAAGTCTTCTCTGGGCGCACATGCCACTTTGTTGGTTTTGTCGTGTTGCGGCTCCTAAATTAGACTTCCCCTCGGGCGATGTGTCAAAATGTTCTCGTGGCAATAGAAACAATGCAGAATCTGATCAGATTATTTATTTAAGATGAAGCAATTCCGTTATTTTCATTTGTCTCCTTTCTCGAAATCGGTAAACTTTTAAAGGAAATAATTTACTTGCTTCTCTTGGAGGTCTATTTCGTCCAGAGAAGCAATCAGGAAGTCACAAAAAGTTGTTTCCCTTCGCAAAAAATAGTTCAAATGCAATGAGGTATTCCTAAACACCTTATGAACATTCTGTTCTGGGTGTCGTTGTTTGCTCTGAATCTTCTGCCCCAGTAATTACCTTTATTTCGGTATATATAAAGCAACGCTTTTACATTTGTAATAGCTGTTAAGTTATTTAAAAAGGGGTATCCATTCCATGTTCTATAAGGAGCAATCAAAATAAGGAACTGATTGATACACTCTTCATACTAAATAAAAATTGGTTGGTTGGTTGTTTTTCGGTTTAACAGCTCTTTGAGACACTATTCCAGTCTATATCGAGAGAGAGGGAGAAAGGAAAGAGATATGATAGGCGAGAGGAAAATGTCCAAACAACCCCCATACGCACTTTCTGCAAGCACAGTAGGCACTTACCCTACTACTATTAAAATTAGTAGGACGCCCCGGCACTGAAAGTTACCCAGTACCCTCGCCCGACCGCAATCACCCCAACTGAATAATAGTGTGATTTGACATAAAATTATTCTACATCTACAAAATTCATTTGAGTTTTGACTCAGACACTGTTCAAATGCTGTATATGCCGTATTTCGTATATGATCAGTGTCTTCGCTCTGTACTTGAAGGGTAGCTTAAAACCTAAATTAGCAACCCCCTGATTTCATCTACTGACTTGATACTTGTAAATCTACATATTTCCTATGGATGAAATGTTGGCCATGATACTATGGAATAAAAATTCAGGATTTTTTTTGTGTTTTTCATTCCGTCTAAGTCTTGGTATAAAGATAACATTTTTTTTATATATAAGACTATGTGATTTTAAGATGAAACACATATGCGTGACTTATTAAGAGGCCTACCCATGGCGCAAAATGCTCAAAGAGTATTTTGACTAATATCTCCAATTGATTTTGCGCTAGACGGCATACAGAATATGTATAAATATGAAATATGAGTGTATTTAATAAAAGTATGACAAATATCGACTGAAGATAGGGGAAAACGGGTCCGTTCCGGTAATTCAGTCCGTTCCGGTAAATTTACGCATCCCTGCTTTTTGGATTGGGTGGTTCCTCAAAAAGGCAACTGCAAATTTTTGCGTGTTTACTTGGTTCCCAAGCCTTTGTGACTGTCTTTCCCTTAATTTTCACTTTTGTAACACGTGAAAGTTTAGTAAGCCATGCCTTTTTAAACCATTCTGGCTTTTCTGGAAAAAAGTGTCTCCGGGTACGGTACCGTATCCCTAGACCCTGGGTCTCCAGGTACGGAACCGTACCCCGAGACTCTGGGTCTCCGGGTACGAAACCGTACCTGGAGACAGTCCTATGAGGATTGGCTCCGGGTACGGCAGTAAGTTTTTAATACTATGTATTAAGTAGTTTTATTCATTTAATATTTAGTTAATCGAACAATAAATTTACTCATTGTAAAACTGAATTTTTTTAAGTCGCCATCTTGCTTGGGAAAATAATTAATGATAATATGTTCAAAACAATGTGTTTATTTTGCATAAAAAATAACATGACGTTTTCGCGTTCACGCCAATAATAGTTGTTTTTCACACCTGTTTTGTCCAAATTAAATCTAATGATAAAATACGGCAATGAGAAGCAGTTTTTATTCATGGACGGACAAACGGCGCCCCGTTACTGCGGCTATGGATACGTTCCGCTGAGGTGCGGGGGATATGTTGTCACAAGAATTGAAATACACACACAGTTTTTATTCAACGGACGGACAGACGACGCCCCAGTACTGCGGCTATGGATACGTTCCGCTGATGTGCAATTAAATCATTAAATCAATTAAATGTCTTTCTGTAACGTTAGTGGTTTACATGTTTTCCTTTGGAGAGCTGGTGGTGGGTGGGGGCTGGCGAGGGAGACGCTCGTAATTACCGTAAATCCATTCAAGTTGTGTGTCAGTGACTGTTATGTTGTCAGTGCATATACATGTAATCAGACAGTAGATTTTCAGTGGCATTTAAAAACTTACAAGAGCAAGATACTCATGATAAATGTCGGCAGAGCTTTTTTTATAATTTGAAGCGAGTTGACTTTTGGCAAGTTTATGATATGGCACGAGTTGACTTGTGGTAAGTTCAAAACAAATATGAGGCGGGTTATCCTGGGCCGAGATTTTTGTGGGGCGAGTTGTCTTTGGTCCGAGTTGTCCTGATTCAGTCAATGCGATATTTGTTGAAGTGATAATAACCTTCATAAGTACACAATTAAATTCTCTATGTCATATCGGTTGAGATGGTCAACAACAATTGAAGAACTTTACTTGGCGCACATGACAAAATGTGTTTATACCGTTTGATGACAGTATTTCATTTCCCTGAAAGGCTTATTCAAAAACGCTGCATGCGTTTTAGGCGTCAGTTTTGAGTTTACATTACTTATCGCAGAATTATTGAAAGATGGATTCCTTTTAATAAATGTGAATGCCTGCTTGTACAGATTATAACGAGATGATAGTTGTTTGCACTCTTCAGAAATCATTGTCGGCAAGCAATTAGCGGGCGATCAAATAAGACTACCCGGCCGTGTTTCTCGCAGTTGATGTCGATCAGTCAAAATAATGCAAATGACTAATTTACGTTATAATTTACCTAATTTTCCCTAGTAAGATGGCTTGTACAAGGAGCAATTTTATTGCTGGATTAACTATATATTAAATGGGTTTAGTTTAGTTTAAACATATTTTATTGTCTTTGTACACAAAAAAGTACAAACAATGGGGTCGGGCTACAAGTTCTCACAACAATAGTTACAGCAAGTCAAGTCAAGTCAAAAGAAATTTATTTAGGCACAAACATATAAATGTCCATTGCCCTCATCATTATGAGGCGATACATATAAGAGAAATGTATGATACTCGAAATTTAACCATGACATATATACAAACGCATTACAACCAAATACTCCCACGCATTGCAGCAAGGTAAACACAAACGTAAAATAATTCATTCATTATTCGTAGTAGTAATAGTAAACGTAAAATTGTAGCCTGAAGGCAGTTGACCAATTATTATAATCCAAAGAAATTCCTACGCACTAGTCAATGAACTATGTCACAATACACTACATGAACCACGTGGTTTCTGTGTAATATACATTGTCAGTAGATTATTAAATTGACTCGCAGGTAAGAAACGAATTTTTCACTTTACGCGAGCGCAGCCCCTAATTACAAACGACGCAAAATATGTCACCGTTTTGGCGTCAACGCAACGTCGAAACGTTTCGTTGACGTCGAAACGCTGCGTCGACGTCGAAACGATGAAGACAACGGTGAGCTGCTCTCGTGTGTTTCAAACAGAATTTTGCTGTCAACGTTTTAATTATACGTTGGGTAACGTCTTAGTAAAACGCCGAGTCAACACCGTCTCAGTACAACCCTCTCGTTAATAATAGCAAGTTGGTTCACTCATTTTACAATCTTATAGTAATATTTTATAGTAATTAATCCACTGGGCCCACAGCAGTGAAACAACACAGAATCAACGTTGATTCAACGCCATGACGCTGAATAAACGCTGATTTAGCGCTGCTTCAACGCCGGGAATCCTCTGAACTACTATTTCTTAGTTAAGCAAATTGTATAATTGTCGGTATTTTACGAGATACCAGAGCGCCGCAGCTGCACCGCCTCGAGCCCACGCAGCGTCAAACGCTCCCGTGACCTTGACACGATACAGTTACCACTAGGCGCCCGCACTGGTAACTATCCTAATGAGTTTTATTAAGATAACACAATTATATTATTCAGCACTGGATCGGTGCTGTCTCAACGTTTATTAAACGCCGAGACAACGCCAATCCCATCCGTCCTAACACAATCATACCATTTAGATAAGTTATAAGTCATACAATTTCTACGTACATTAATCAGTTACAAGATCGCCCAAGGCTTCTTCGCGTTTCTGTTTTGCAAGATATAGAAAATTAGCTAATTTTTTCAGAACGATTGTTTTTTCAGTGGTAAGCAACAATTTAAATTTGTTTATATTTGGCCATGAATGATAGTACCTGGGTATATATTTTATACGTATTTCACGGTAAAAAGGACATGTGAGTAAGAAATGATATTCATCTTCTACCACTGACATCTGACAAAAAACACACAACCTTTGTTGCTTTTCAATATTTCGGTATCTACCCTCTTCCACAGCTAGCTTATGTGCAGAACACCTTAACTTAGCTAATTCAGATCTGTGCCTACCGTCTGTAACACAGTTAAGGTACTTTTCTGCAGCGAATTTCGTTTTGATTATACTGTATGTGCATAATTTACTTGATTTTCTTAAAGCTTCATACCAACTTTGGTAATATTGGTCATAAACCCTTTCAATAATGCGTGTCAGTTGTATATATGTAATATTATCATTATTCCACAGAAAACTGAATCCTAGTTCATTTAAAAGTTGCTTTACCTTTGATGCCCAACTATCCGAATAACTATTAGCAATTTGGTCTTGAAAATTTTTATGTAAAAGCGAATTCGGGTTTTTCATAATCTTGAACCAAAACTTTAATATTCTTATTTTGCGTATAACAGACAGCGGTACCCTTCCGACCTCCCCGTATACTGCATTATTACAAGTCTGTGTTCTTACACCAAGAAGTTGCTTTAAAAATTTTAAGTGTACTCGTTCAACATCAAGCGCGGCATGAAACCCCCAAATCTCGCATCCGTAGCACAAAATAGGCAAAACCATTGTATCGAAAATCTTAACTTTCTCAGAAACATTAAGTGACACTGAATCAAACAAAGAATTTATTGAGAACAAAGCTTTCATTGCTTGATCAGATAAAGTTTTTTGTGCTTGATAAACTTTACCATTTGCAGACAATGTAACCCCTAAATAAGTAAACTTTGCGACATTTTTTAGTCGCACAGCCCTTCTCCTAAAACATGGTATACAAAAGCCAACATTGCACAAACTAGATCAACCATATGAAACTGCAATATTTTACATAAATACAAACATTGAACATTTATAAATAAATAAATATTTAAATAAATAAATAAATAAATAAATTGTCGATAATCGTGTAAATATTCAAATAATTGATAAGACATGGAATGAAATATAATCAATGAAAAAAAAAGAAAAAAGGGTAAGTATTAAATAGATAAATACATAAACAAATGTGCTGCATCAAGCGGAGATGGACCAAAGTGCTAGTGCGAACAGCGACTACCATGACCAGCCCACGCATCTGCGCCAACAGAAGGAGCTCTCACTATTCTCTCAATAAAGTCAGCTAAATTCAAATATAGGTTAAGCGAAAAGTGAAGACTCCGATCAGCCGGCACGGATGCGCCGGCCGAATCAAGCCAGCGCCGTTCGACCGAGTCACAAGGCTTCCCCGCCAGATGCAGCAAAAGTTAAATGGGTTAAACTACTTAATATATATTATCAAAAATTTACTGCCGTACCCGGAGCCAATCCTCATAGGACTGTCTCCAGGTACGGTTCCGTACCCGGAGACCCACATTCTCGGGGTACGGTTCCGTACCTGTAGACCCAGGGTCTAGGGATACGGTACCGTACCCGGAGACACTTCCTTCTGGAAATCTGTAAAATGAACAAACTGCTCCTTTGGACCGATCGTGGTTGCAGCCAGGTGCGCAACAGAAGTCATTTTTCTCATTCTAAATTCTAATTTACACGGGGAATCTTATTGAGGCTGCATCAAAAACATTAAATAAACGATTGATCATATAATCAAACTATTGTTTATCAAATTTTACCGTTAAAATTGTCACAAATAATGATGGCAATTTCAGCAAGAAACACGGAAGTAATATGGCGGAAATGCGATTTTGTCGGAGTAACCCCCTGACCTCAAAATCTCGCGTAAACGAGATCTCGTTTACCGTGTGATTTGAAAATGCAAAACTGGTCAATGGAAAAAATAAGGATAATGAAAGGATGATTTTCCTGGTACAAAACTATTTATGGATTCCAACTTTTAATAAATTTGTAGCACGATAAGAACCTCCCAGCAAAAATTGTTTTTAGTGTGACTATGCCAATATTGCCCATGCACTTAATTGGTAGATACATTGATAGATAATCAAGGGATTAATATCCTTATTTAAACTCATCGACTTTATATAAATTTGTACCGAGATAATAAGGGAATAATTATCCTTGTTTTACTATAAAAACGTAAGTTGTGACCCTTCATTAGAACCAACTCGCCGAGACAAACTAATGAGGGGTCCCAACATATATTTTCAGTCAGCAATAAGAAAATTTGTATCTGAATTTTCCCTGTTACCTTTGGGCCTTCTTACCTGGAGCTCTGTGATGTGTATTCACTTTATGTTTGCCTCTTTTAGAATAAAACTAAAATGTCGAGAATTAAAAAAGGTATAAATTGACTAGGCAAGGGTACGAACCGACAAGAGTAAGGAAATAAAACGTCCAAAGTTGGCTGCAGGGCTACGGATTTTTTTGGGGGTCCGAAACGTCCATGGTACGAAACGAAGCTTTTATCGTTTCTATTTGACGATCTCGTTACCACGTCTCACATTTTTCACATTTTGAACGTACTTCAGTAGCAAATTAGAAATTAACGATCCGACATTACATTGTAAAGAAACAGAAGCTACAAATGAAGGAAAAAGTTGGACACAACTTGCCCTCGACCAGTTCACATTCCCCGTAAAAAGTTAACACATGTATAGTTGGCTTGATCGATTTACATGTGGATTGGTTCAAAAAGTCCGCCTTATCTATTACATTATTAGATATTTCCAACAACGTTTTTCTCCTTTTAAGTGATAAGAAATTATCTACCATGTCGTAATTTTATTTTTTTCCATTTATATTTTGCGGTAAGTCGTCTAAAAATTATCTTTATTTCCGTTTGCGAAAATGCTTATACCGGTTTACAGACACCATTTAAAAAAGAGAGTCGAGAAACACCACGATGTATCTCCCTTATGTTAGTAGAATTAGAGTAGCTTCCCATGGTGTCCGTATATACCTTAAGCCGTAAATACGAAAAAAGCCATTAAACAATAATATTATTAAGCTTGGTGTTAATCCGATAGTACCGTAAAACTCCCAAATACTGGGATACCTTGAGCATATACTGTAGTTTTTCTAGCTGAAATTTGAAGACGTTTAACTATTTGCAGATGTGTCGAAATATTTCTGTGGGAATGACACAACGCAAACTGTCGGCTTGCTTGAAACAGAACAGTCGGTCTGAATGCACATGTTTGCACAGATGCTTAGATTCATTTCTGTATGCATACATGTACAACAAGGCTTTTAAAATCTTAATCACCCGTAAAAATATTTGATTTTCAACTCACAAACAGTGGCATTCATACCTTGTTCAGTCGGCTTTGTAGATACTACAAGATTTAAACGCCGAGAGATTTAACTGATACACACGTTTGTGTAACTTTATCTGATTGACAGAACTTATTCTAAACGCAAAAATATGCAATTTAATTGTTTTGATTCTAAGTTTGAACAAAGAATTGTTCTATTGCTATCTGTGTTTCTTACGACGAATATTCAAGCTGAAAATATAACCGAAGTAAAAGCTTTATATGCTGATTTAATGAACGGTTACAATAAGGATGTAAGACCAGTGACTGATCAGACGGATACGCTTAATGTTAATATTTCGTTGACGGCTTATTCATTACAAGAATTCAATGAAGTGGAAGAGAAATTTTCCGTGGTTGGAGTGTTTCATGTCCAATGGACAGATGAGAATATGGTTTGGGATACGACCAATTACAGCCATATTACTTATTTATTTGTACGTTATGACGCTGTCTGGATTCCTGAAATTGTTTTGGTAAACCCATCTAATAAAATAGTCTCATTTGGTGCCGACTGGCAGCTTATAAGGTACAGTTCTAGCGGAACTGCTTATTGGTACCCTGGTGATCTTATTAAAGCAACGTGTGCCGTTGATGTATATTACTTTCCCTTTGATATACAGGAATGTGAAATACGAATGTACACATGGGGATATGCTGCCTCTGAAGTTTCTCTTAACGCAATCAGGAACACAGTAGATATATCGGAGATGTCTAAGCATGGATCGTGGACAGTTACCTCCTCAAGCGCAAAGATCTCTGTTGCCTCTCATTCTACCATGGCCTCTTTTACCCTCCGCCTAGAACGGAAACCAGCGTACGTCTTGATCAACGTTATTTTCCCAATATTGTTTCTGTGCCTGCTGAACTGTCTAGTTTTTGTATTGCCGGCAGAGTCAGGGGAAAGAATTTCATTTTCAATTACAGCCCTTCTGGCAATCGCCGTCTACATGACAATCGTGAGTGATAACTTACCAAAACTGTCGGAGCCTGTGCCTATAGTGTCTTATCTGTTGCTAAGTAATCTCATTGTTAGCGCTATTATAACCCTTGTGTCGATTTTGAACTTACGCCTGATTCATACACCAGGCGACAGTCTAGTTCCAGCCTGGCTTATTCGTGTCCACAAGACACTAAACTGCAGTTGTAACTGTGCGGGTGGAGGAAATACTGAGGTAGACGATTTTATTGGAAATGACAAAAGCGCTTTTATGGCCACTCATCTACGGCCAAACAACAAAACAGCACCACTATCACAGGATAAACATGAAGGAACTCAAGATAATTCAGATTCCAAGCCGTGGTGTGACTCATCTGCTAACAGTTTGATCACGTGGCAAGATATTGGTCGCATGATTGATAAAATATCGATAATTGTATCAGCAACAATAATATTAGCGAGCTATATTATATTTTTCATTATTACTAAAACTGCTGCTAAGTGATCTTCTTTATTTCATCAGAAAAATTGAGCCGCGACACGGCTCAAAGGGTAGCTTAGCCCAGCTTATGGGCTAAGCTACCTCCATGTGGTCAGCGAAGACTCTGATCAGACTGGGCGGACGCCCAGGCTGATCTGAGTCTGCGCTGGGCGCACAACCACTTTGTTGGTTTTCTCGTGTCGCGGCTCAGATGCATTTTGTAAGATCTGTCATTTGAATATCAAAATGCACAATAACTGCTCAACCCATTTATGCTCAGTGGACTTTTCTACCCTTATAAATTGGGTGCGCTCATTCATCATTTTAGGGGATGTCTGGTTATTTTGGAAGAAATTGTTATAATTCTATGCAAACAGTGTAAACCTTGGACAGACGGATCGTTCTTCACTGTTTGACTATGTCCCTTTTATAAGACGCTATTCATAATGGGTTAAAGTAATCCTATCTATGACTTGCAAACTTACGTTTAATGCGTTCAGTCATCAGCTCTAAATGTTCATCTCTTCGTTTTATTATTACTTTTCAAAAGCTAGTTTGGAAAATTCAATATATTTAACCATTGTTTAAGCTGCATAACAATACATCCCTTAAGATCTTGAACTATGGATTTGAAACCCTAATAAATCATCTTAGTTTCAGTTTTTTTTCTTTGTTCATTTTCAAGAAGTGGTAATTTTGAAACCTCCATTTTCAATTTATTATGTCAATCTTTTTGAAACTTATTATCTGAAACTTGTCTTTGCTGTGATAAACCTACGTTTGAATACTGACTGTGCTTTTGTCTTTGATTTCCATCTGATTTTATGAAACTCTTCAGGCTGTTGTTACCACCATCTGAAGTAGAGCACAGTACATCTGGATTATCCGGATTATTGTTGAAACATTTGAGCCGCGACACGACAAAAACCAACTATGATTACGGCGAGGATTTTCCACATTAGACAGTCGCGACAGATCCGAATTTTCAAAAAAGTATAAAGTGTGCAAATTTTTCTTAGCAGAGCTTCCACACATATGTAAACCGTATGAAATCAGATCATTTGTGATTCAGACCCAAAGACATGGGGAGATAATCCATTCTTACCCTACCTACCCTTAATTCAAGGATTTCACATACCTAATCTTTTGAGGTAATAAAGTATTGAAACCAGTCATTCATTCCATATATTTTTGTCATAAATGCATGCTAAATACACACATGTCACAATACAAAGCAATGATTTTCTTCTTGTTACGCCTGACTGGCATAAAAACATGCAAAACCATAGTTACACTTCCGGTCAAAACGGCCAAAATAGAACGCTTCACTATAATGAAAGTACAAGTACTTCCCCCCCCCACCCCGTGACCCAGCATTTCCTTCATGCAGCAGACTTATACGATGCAAGTACGCAATATATATGAGATAAAAGTGGGGAGCTGGGTCACGGGAGGGGGGGGGGGGGGGGGGGGAGAACGATACTCAGTAAGCCAAAGAAGAAGAATGGTCAATAGTAGCACTGTGATCTTTAAGGATTATATTGTGTACCATGACCTTGAAATGAGGTCAAGGTCACATACATATAGTCAAAACTATCCAGTGTTGTCTGTTATGTAAGTAATGTAAGTCAAAAAAGGTGAAATGTATACAATAAATCATTATTTCACCGATCAGTTCGAGGATAATTTACAATTCATCTCAACAATGACATCAACGTCAACGTATGTTTAACGTACTTTACATAGACACAAACTGTTGAAAATTCATTTGTCATGCAAGTTACATGTCATAGCCATAAATGCAAAGCAGAAGTTAGTGTTCCGTATAACTTTTTAATCATGGGGAAAATTCACGCCTTAAGCATAGAAGTTCTTTGCATGTGCGCCCAGCAAAGACTCGGATCAGCCTGGGAATCCGCCTGATCAGAGTCCTCGCTGTCAGCATGAAGGTAGCTTAGACCCTGAGCTACCCTTTAAGCGCACTGCAAATACTCTGGTCAGACTGGGCGGATGACCTGGCTGATCTGAGTATTCTCTGGACGCACATGCCACTGTCTTAGTTTTGTAGTGTCGCGGCTCATTTATGAACTCTTGTATTGTCAAGCAATAGAAATATTGCTGCCAAAACTGCTTTGTAAGCTTTCAAGTGGTTTTCTTAAGACTTTCAACATAATGTAATCTTAAAAAGATATTGCTATCTAAATTCGGTCATATTTCATCGAGAGCGGGGATATGCATATACCCTTTCGTGAAAGTAACTGCTTTTGATTCCTTCCAGTGAAGTTGATGTAGAATCTTTGTCTCCTGTAACGGCTTTCAGTCCATCAAATGAATCTTTTAAGATTCATTTTAAAACCTTTGAAAGTCTTACCGCATTCTATCGCGGTCAGTATAGACTGGTGTCAGTCCATTAAATAAAACAAGATCATAAATAAATACATGAAAATGAATATACATATCATACTCTGTTACCAGTCAGGTACATAACCTTTAAAAGTTAATAAAAATATAACTTGAAGCAGTTAAAAATTATCCTATTTACCACTAATTTCAAAGTGAGGCTGTAGAAAATAACTTATTTAGGTTATGTCTGAAATTATTTAGGCCAAGGTCAGATTTGCAGTCTCCAAATAAATAACTGTTGTAAGTTAAAAAGTAGCTAATTTCCTGATCTTCAAGGGCCTTGCGTACCAATTTCTAGACGATGCGTACAGAATTTTATTGCTTAATCATAAAGTTATGTAAGAGATCTTTCAGGGAAAATTACCCAACTGTCCATAAAAATTGCTGTAACTCCAGAATATGAAGGTAAAAAAAGACACTTTAACTTAAACAGGTTACTTTTGCTATAGTCACAAAAAATTATAACTGCTTCAAGTTATATATTTTTTAACTTTTAAAGGTTATGTACCTGACTGATTACTACATTTCGGAAAGATGTTGGATTTAATGGACTGGGGAACGTGCTCAAAGCATAAAATTGCCTAACGGTATGCACAGCTGAAAGTGTTTATTTATGTCCCCTTGAAACCATGCTAATGGCATGTGGAAGATCAGATATATATCTCTGCTGTTGACCCCATTCAATGTTTGTCTGCCGGTGGTCAGTTACAGGATTCTTGTCCAATTCTGAGATTTATCTCTGAAATAAAAGTTACACTCAAAGGTCTGAATATCAGCGAGGTTCTGATTCTTTACAAAAACGTTGTGAACCCAGATCACACTGCAGACTGCTCCTGAAGCAGTTTTATCAGGGTCTACATTTTTGCATTTCTCCCTGTGCATTTCTGCATTGGAAAACAAAGTGGATTCTGATACGACTGCTCCTTAAAGACGTAGACCCTGATAAGACTGCTCCTTAAAGATGTAGGCTCGAATATGACAGCTACTTAAAGATGTACACCTAAATAAACAACTTTAAAAGCAGAAGACCCAGATAGGACTGCTCCTTTAGGATGAAGACTCTGATCAGAGAGCTCCTTTAGAACGTAGAATTAGACAGCTCCTTTAGGCAGTACACCTAACAAGACTGCTCCGTAAGGATGTAGACCCTGATAAGACTGCTCCTTTAGGGTGTAGACCCTGATCTGATAAGACTGCTACTTGAGGCTGGAGACCCTGATAAGACAGCTCCTTATGGATGTAGACCCTGACCTGATAAGACTGCTCCTTAAGGATATAGACCCTGACCTGATAAGACTCTCTTTAAGGATGTAGACCTTGACCTGATAAGACTGCTCTTTAAAGACGTAGACCCTGACCCGACAAGACTGCCCCTTAAGGATGGAGACCCTTATAACACTGCTCCTTTAGGATGTAGACCCTGATGAGACAGCTCCTTTAGGCTGGAGACCTTGATAAGACTCTCCTTAAAGATGTAGACTCAGACCTGATAAGACTGCTCCTTAAGGATTTAGAACCTGACCTGATAAGACTGCTCCTTAAGGATGTAGACCCTGACCTGATAAGACTCTCCTTAAGGATGTAGACCCTGACCTGATAAGACTCTCCTTAAGGATAAAGACCCTGACCTGATAAGACTGCTCCTTAAGGATGTAGACCCTGACCTGATAAGACTCTCCTTATGGATGTAGACCCTGACCTGATAAGACTGCTCCTTTAGGCTGGAGACACTGATATGACTGCTTTTTAGGATGTACATCCTGATATGACATTTCACTTAGGATGAAGAACTTGATAAGGCTGCTCTTAAAAGATGTAGACCCTGATGCTCCTTTAGAATGCAGACCCTTATAAGATTGCTCTTTAAGGTTGTAAACCCTGATGCTCCTTTAGATTGTAGACCCTAATGAAACTGCTAGGATACTGACTTTTTATTAGACTGCTTCTTTAGGATTGAAGATCCTGACAAGATTGCTGATTTAAGATGAAGACTCTATTAAAACTGCTCGCTTAGGATGACAACTTTAATTAGACTGCTCCTAAAGGTTGTAGACCCTGATAAGACTGCTGCTTTTGGATGTAGACCCAAATAAGACTGATGCCTTAAGATGTATAAACCTTGATGAAATAACCCTTTTGGGGCTGATGTGCCGTAAAACCCATATCACTCACTCACTGATGAAAATAGTTTTGTTAAATGCTTAAAGGCTCAGTTTTTAAAATGTTTACGGTTTTTTTTTTTTTTTTTTTTTTTTTTTTTAGGAACTGATATTTCTGGGACATCTATACACATAACATTACCAGCTTCAAAACCTGCAGTCTTTAGATATCTGATAAGCAATAGCCAGAGTTGTAAAATTCCTATTTGTAAACTATTACATAAATATGACCTGTCTGTGAACTTCTGCCAGAGGTCATTTAACTGGTCCCTGGTAAAAGAGGGAAAATTGAACTTTGCTGACCTTCCTGAGGGAACCTTTATACTGGGTCCCAATAAGATACTTCTCCAGGCCCATGTATTTCAGGAATGGGCAAGTAATAAAACATCTTTGTGAAAGTAATGTACCGGTTATGTACCTTGCCATACACAAAGCCAGAACCTAAATACGTGGGCCGAATGCCAGGCTACGGTCAGTACAGCAATGCAAGTTTACATTGTGGATGCATTTCCTTTTGCAGATTTTTAACGATTTTCAGGAAACTTTCAAGAAATCCTTCCAGTAATCTAAAAGGGTTCTGATTTCAGCAGAATCGTTTTTCAGAGCCACAGATGTTAATCCCTTTTTTTAAATTTAATATTTTGAAAGCAAGAGTTCAATCAGTATCCTGAGTTTTTCATTAGACGTTGAAGTTATTCATAAACAGCCGGAGTTAGGGAAGGAAACCGCCTCTAAAGGATTCGAGTTAGGCAATATCAGGTGTCCACAATATTTCACGAAACCTGAAAATTTGATCATAATTATGTTGTGCCATATATTGAAAAAATGTTCTGAAAATGCCATGAGTTAATATTTAGTCATTTTGTACGCAACTTCTGTTTGAAGCTGGTCACCCCTTAACCGGCATGAACGCTTCAGCACTGTTGTTTGTATAATAACCAGGTTTAAAAAGCACCAAAACAAAAACAGCTATTCAATTTACTGCTTACGATATTGAAAATCAGTGTTAGAACATCAATATTTCTTCAAAATGACGAAAACAAACGGTGACGTATGGATTTCCTAAAAGACTTTATTTATAGTTACTTCATATATTGTTTTTTTTTTCTTTCTCTTTTTTTCTTGAAATTAATGGTATAAAAAGTGCATGATTTGTTGTGCTATAATGACAATACTATAAGTTATATGCATGAAGTTAAACAACTTTGCAGAATGTAATCAAGGAGTGGCTAAAATAAATAACCTTACCGGACTATTATTGCAGCTAAGAAAAGACCAGAATTACAAAAGAACCCCCCCCCCCCCCGAAGCGGAAGAAGAGAGGGAAAGCAACTCTGACGTTCTTTTTCTTTATTTTTTTTTAATGCCTTCATAATGGGATCAACTATTAAAAGGAAGAATTTGCTCTCTATGAGCAAATTCTTTGCTTTAACAGTAGATTTCAATTTGGAAGTTTCGTTGCCCGGAGAAGCAAAGATTGTCGCCCTTTTAAAAACATTGCGGAAAAGATGGGTTGTATTAGACTTTGCAAGGACAGCCAGACGGCTTGGATCGGTCAATAGTCACACCACATGATTTTTAGCTATTTAGCGAGATGTTGTGGAGCAAAGTCGGGCTTATGCAATACCCTTCGCGTGCGCATGTGCCTCTTATTCTCCTGATGCGTTTAGCTCGGTTTCTAAGTAACTAGTAGCCTAGATTTTTCATAATTACTCCATAAATACACCCGGGGTAGACATACTGAAAGCAATGAAGCATATAGTGTCATGACCTCTATTTCACGGTTGATAGAATGTTGAATAAAAAAAAATCACCTTTTGCGTTTAGCTCAGTTTTTAAAATAACAAAAAGGATAGAGTCTTGAAACTCGCTCCATAGATACATCTGGGAAAACGCATACGGAAAGCAGCAATACATATTGGGTCATGACCTATATTTCATGGTTCATTGAACATAGAACTAAAATTGACCTTTTGCGTTTAGCTCATTTTCTAAGTAATCACAAAGGGATAGAGTCTTCAAACTTTCTCCATAAATACATCTGAGGAAGACCACTGGAAGCAGTGATATAGATGGGGATATGACATATTTCACGGTTGATTGAAATATAAAACAAAACATAAAAAACATGTTGTGTTTAGCTCAATTTCTAAGTAACCAAAAGAGATAGGCTCTTCAAACTCTTTGCACTGGAATATCTGGTAAAGATCTACTGAAGGCAGTGATGCATGTCGGGCAGTTAGTTGTATTTCATTGGTCAGGGGTTTTGTCTTATATCTCGAAGATTGTTTAATGTACGAACATGATCTATTGGGATAAAAAAAAGGCAAAAAGCTCGATGTTTGACCTGAAACTAAAATTACTAAAATATTTACTAATTGTAGGTCAGTGTGACCTATATTTCATGGTTTTGTCATTTAAGCGAACATCTAAAACACTTTTTCAAGGATTGCATAACGGCAGGATCCATGGTTTGGGCATACTGTGAGTGGCTTTTATTTCATGAGTTTGTGATAAAGAATATTTGATATATGAACATGATTGTTTAGGATAATAAGTCAAAATGACAAGATATTTGACATAAAATTAACAATATGTCACAGTGACCTTTATTTCAAGATCCAGTGAGTTCCCAATATCTCTAAGTGCAATGCCAAGAGGTGTAATTGTTGTAAACATTTATGTACCAAATCTACCATTACATCATTTGTCAATGGTAGAACATTTTCAGTCGTCAATAATTCTGAACTTGACTGTAAATCGACAGATCTGATATACGTTTTAACCTGAAAAACACAAAATTGCAACATGCAATATGTTGGACAAACTAGTCGTGCCCTTAAGAAACGATTTGGTGAACATTATCGTAGAATTAAAAATCCTAAAAAAAAAATGATACTTTTCTTTATCAACATTTTAAACGTACAGGCCATTCTCCTGCTGACGTATCTATACAGCCAGCAGAGAAAATAATTTATGACACTAAATCATCCTCGCGTTTCCAAAATATAAAGAGACACGAGGTTGAATGAAAATGGATAAAATTGTTACAAACTGCATTTCCATTAGGATTTAATGACAACATTTATCAAGGAGGTAACATTTCGAAAATGCCTAATTTTGATGTATTTCCTCTTTTTGATATTCCAAAACGCAAGCATAGAAGTCATGGTTTAAGTAAAAATGGTAACATAAAACGAAAAAATACTGCTGTTAAGAAAACCAATACTTCCCTTAAAATTTTGTCGGAAATACTAAAAAACCAAGGTCGACATTCTATGCTCTCATTTTTATGTTCTCTTCCGGTTTCTGTTAAATGCATTTTAGATAATGAGGCTAATAAGTTCTACGATAAGGGTCATCAACTGTACGAGCCCGCACTCCTGACAAGATGTTATACTCAACATGCTCTTCGTCCACTAATCGAATCTGAGATCAACCATAAAAGACATTTTCTCAAAATTCCTTTTATAAATAAAGGAATTGATTCTATTGACCTACAAGGTATTTTTAAGGATCGGTCTGTAACTGCATCGATCCCGGATTATTTCGTGAATAAGGAGCCACCTATCATATGTTATAAATATAACAAACCAATTAGAAACACTATATTTAACTTTAATAAACTGGTCTCAGATCTTGTGGTTCACACAAATACACCCGATACATGAGATTGTATAAGCTCCAAATTTATCTATCCTGCCGCTGGCCATGTCATTACAGGGAATCTTAATATTATTTCAGATTCAAGAATTCGTAACATTATTTCGAAGGAACCAAAATATAGATTTCCTAACCGTATTGATTTCAAAAAATGTAGGGAAGATATAGCCTGTTCTTTAACTGATTTTGATAATCGATGGTGCAAGCGGGAACATGTTGAGTCTGATGCTTAAAGGAATGGAAGGTGAACATTTTTAATGTAATGGATAAACGTATTAAATTCTATTCCCAAAACACAAATCTTTTGCCGCCTAAACCTAAATCAACATTCCGTCACCTGAAGTTGGGTATCCAGCAGTTTCATAGTAAGTACGTTCTGGTTCCAGCAGACAAGGCTGCAAATAACGTTGTCGTTGTTTGACGGTTACACTATATTAACACATTGAAACAAGAACTTGGCGGCACTAAGGCCTATCAAGAGACTTCAGAAGACGAAAAGTCTGTTGTCTTTAGGCACTGTAATGATATAGCCCTCAAGTTTTCTGTAAATGTAGAGGAACGGCCGGACAAGCTTCCTACGATTTACTGGTTACCTAAACTTCATAAACGACCATATCAAGCCAGGTTTATTGCTAATTCTAGTGCTTGTACCACTACTGAACTTTCCAAATTATTAACTTCTTGCCTAACCGCTATCAAAATTCATTTAATTAGGTACTATGAAAAAGTTTTTTTTTTTATAATTTTATTGAACACAATTTTTGAACATAATAATACAAAATTACAATATTTTGAGTCTTACACACATGTATATATATAGAGAGAGGAATATATATTGTACATATAATGATGTATACAGTCAGGCTCACATGGTATAGAAAGTGTGAAGATCTTTCACAGTGACCTTTACAAGGTATCTCTATATCCATCATTTCTACCACATGCCAGACTCCCATAATGTTTTGATAATCAGATAAAGTTGTCAAACTTCTTGTATCCTTGCAGTAAAATAAACAAAAACTGCTTAAACTGCAAACATATTATAGGGCTTAATAGATATCAGCACTTTAATGTACTGGTACAATCACAGTCTAGAATGAGTGATGAGGTCAAACAGAATCTGCTGCTGTATGTGTGGCCAGTTGCTCTTGTGTGCTGGAGTGTATAACACTATACATCCTCCGTTTAAACACCTGCATCAATAGAAAGAAATATATTTAAAAAAATAGAAAACATATTAGATTTTGAGTATTTCGTCGCATCTCTATTTATAAAGCATAAAATAGAGGCTATATAATAGTGTGACTATTTTATCTCATATCTGTGTGAATTAGTTACGTTTGCTTGTCCTTTATAGACATTCTTATCTCTCAAAACACAGAGGTTACAACTAATCAACACCCACCGATCCATAGTATGTAAGGCAAAAGTTACTTGATATTTGGGAGTGAGTTACAATAGGTATTTGTATGTGTGGACATTCTCAATTATTAACATTTCTATTAAAATAGTTATACACAGGCGTCCATTTCGTGAAGAACTTTGTTATTGCATTATTCAGATAGGCAGTATATTTTTCAATGTGGAAGTTTTTTTCTAGCAACCCTACAAAACTGTTCAAAATTAGGTCCTTTTTACAAAATTTATTTGCATATATATAATACTTGGCCAATACCAGTACATATTTTTTTAATACACTTTTATCTTGATAAGAGAACAAAATACTTTTATCATTTAAATCCATATGTATGTTCAAATTATTTGTTAGCCATAGCCTCAGTGAATTCCAAAACTGTTTAACTTTTTGGCAGTCTATAAAAAGATGGTAAATGGTTTCTGAGTGGAGTTGACAATACGCACACAAATCATTGTCTACCTTATTAATCTTGTATAAAAATGAGTTGGTAACTAGTATTTTATTATTTATTTTATACTGAAAATCCTTCAGCTTAACCTCTTTGATAGACTTTATGACACTATTGTAATTATTTAGCTCCTGAACACTTAAATTTCCTATTTCTTGAATCCATTTATAATTTGGCTCGAGTTTATTGGCACTTATCATGATATCGTAAAACCTTCTACACCCCTTTCTATCTTTTAGTACATGTTGCATATAAACATTACACTTTACATTAAATCTACTCATAATACACACTGATTTATTTGAGTTTACTAATATGTCCCAATACGTAGGGATTTTTTTTAAAACTGAATGATATTCCAAAAAAGTTCCTTTTAAACCAAATTTAGCTTTTAATGCCTCAAACGGGTATACATTTCCATGCTCGTCATAGAGATCAGAAACGTATCTAATTCCTCTTTTAAACCAGTCCCATATGCAAAAGTTATACCCGCTAACCAAATTTTTATTATACCAGAGGGGAGAGTCAAGCACATTATGTACAGTTTCAATTTCTATAAAATAACAAAAATCTTGCCAGTTTTTTAAAATATCTTTCCAAAAAGGATTATCTATATTCCTTATTATTTCATTTACATACCCCTGCCCCAGTGAAAATAAGTTATGAAAATTGATTTGAGATAATGTATGCCACGAAATGCTATCTGAATTTTTAACTATTCGTCGTAACCATGATATCTTTAAGGCTTTTATAAAAATATTTACATTTATCATTCTCAGTCCTCCAGCTGTTAGATCTTTAATGATAACACTTCTTTTTATTCTATCTGGTCCAAAATTCCACAAAAATTTATAAAATAACCGTTCCAATTTCTTAACCAACTCCCCTGGGGGGTTTGGTAAAGCTAAAAATAGGTGAATATATTTTGCTAAAGCTAAAGATTTTATAATTGTCACCCTCCCTGGTAAAGTTAACTTTCTCTTAGACCACTGTTTAAGTAAATTTTCTGTTTTTGAATAAATTTCATCAATATTAACATCCCATATATTATAAACTTCGACTGTAAACGTAACTCCTAGAATCTTAAAGGGTCCCTGAGTCCAATCTAAATTATATTCTCTGCAAATCTGTCTATTCGAGTTATTTAAAGAGCCTATCCATATAGCCCTAGTCTTTTCAACATTAATTTTTAGTCCTGACATTAAATAAAACTTGTTTAAAATTATCAAGGTTTCTTTTAATGAATCTTCCGTGCCATCTAAAAATATCTGAGTGTCATCCGCATACTGACTTAGTTTAAATTCTTTTGTATTTATTTTTATCCCTTTTATTTTATCGTTACTTCTTATCATTTTACCCAAAATCTCTGCACATAAAATAAAAATATACGGTGAGATGGGATCTCCTTGTCTGCATCCTCTTTTTAATTTAAAAAATTCAGATATAAAACCATTTTGTATAATACAAGACTCTGATCCATTTTGAAAGAGATTAATCCACGAAATTACTGAGGGACCAAAATTAAAATATTTTAAAACTTTCTTTATGAATTTCCAAGAAACTGTATCGAATGCTTTCTCAAAGTCTATTGACAAAATTAAACCAGGGAGTTCTTGATTTTTTGTTTCAAATAAAATATCATAAATTGTTCTTACATTTTCAGCAATAAACCTCCCTGCAATAAAACCTTTTTGCTCTTCAAAAATAAGTTTATCTAATACTGTTTTTAATCTGTTAGCAATTACAGCTGACGCCAGTTTATACACTACATTTAATAAAGATATAGGCCTCCAGTTTTTTAACAAATGACGCGATTTATTTGGCTTAGGCAAGCAAGTTATAATTCCCTGTTTCTGTGTTATAGATAATGAGCCGACTCGATATCCATAATTTATTGACCTCAAAACGAATACCCCTAAATCTATCCAGAAAAATTTGAAAAATTCTGCCGTAAAACCATCCATACCTGGACTCTTCTCATTCTTCATGTGTTTTAATGCTTCAGATAACTCATGTAATGATATTTCTCCTTCTAATGAATCTGCTTCTGAATTTGACAATTTTGTTAAATTTTCACCAATTATAGATTCGATAGGGTTATCTTCTACAATATTAACATTATCATATAATTTTTCGTAAAAACTGCGCTGATAGTTTAATATATCTTTTGTTTCTGTATATTCCAAACTGTCGTCATCTATCAATTTTGTCATTACCTTATTTGTGAAATTTCTATTTTCAAGATTAAAAAAATATTTAGACGGTTTTTCCCCTAAATCTTGATATCTACTTTTGGACCTAAACATTACAGCATCAATTTTTTCCTTTCTAATATCGGTTAATTGTTCTTTTTTAAGAGCTAACTCAATCAGTTTTTCATCGTCTAAATTAAAAAAATCCTTATTTATTTCAGCTTCTAACAATTTTATTTCTACTTCTAATTTCTGTTCGTCTTCATTTTTCTTTCTTTTCTTTATTGAGCTATATTTTATTGTATTTTCTCTGATAATCATCAACAAGGTTTCTAAAAATAACTGGTCATTAATATTAAATTTGATATCACAGTCGGGAACATTTTCAATATCTACATTTTCGTCACTTATGACATATGTATTTTTTACTTCTTTTATAGTGTTTTTTCATTTCTTCAATGTATTTTTTATCCTTTAATAAAGTATTATTAAATTTCCAGTACCCTTTACCACGTTCATTTTCTTGCAATTTTATTTTCAGAGTTATACCTGAGTGATCAGTTCTATAGCCGGGTACTATATCAGCATCCATAACAAAAGAAAATATCGAATTACTTACTAAATAGAAATCTAACCTAGCTTGCTTTTTTGTAGGATTTAAACGTCGCCATGTATACTTACTTTCTTCCTCGTTCATTAAGCGCCACGGATCCACAAAATTTTCTTTATCTAATAGATCTAAAACAACCTTTCTCGCCTTTGGATTATTTATACGTGAATAGTTATTGCAATCTTTATTTTCATCTAAAATTAAATTCCAATCACCACAAATTATAACCTTTTCGTTTTCGAATTCTGAAACTTTTTGTAATATACTTTCATAAAATTGAGGACTATCTTCATTTGGGCCATATAAATTTACTAACGTTAGTTCTTTACCTTGTATTTCCATATCTAGAATTATAAAATTTCCATTTTTATCCGTCCTAACATTTTTAACTGTTTGTTCGAAATTATTATTTATTAAAACCATGACCCCACGACTCATATTTGTATATGAACTAAAATATGCATCATAACCCCACTCTGCTTTAATAAAGTTTTCCAACTTGTTATTTATATGCACATCTTGAAGACATATAATATTATATTTCTTAACTCTAAAATACTGAAATAAATCACGCCTCTTAGAAGCTACTGAAAGACCACCTCTGCAGTTTTGGGAGAAAAGAGTTAGTTGTTCAGCCATATTCACCATATAACAAAAAGGTATTTTTTAATTCAAAATTAAAATAATAGGACAAGCAAACGCACCATTCTACTGCCACGTCAATCAAATAATCAATATCTAAGCTACGAAATAATGAAAAAGCTAATTTACTATATATGATGATGATGTCAAAATGTAACAACAGAGCTGTTACCTGTTCAATGCAACGGAGTACAAAAACGAAAATCGCTAGAAACGAAGTAAGACTCACTTTCTCTAACCTCATTTTTTGGATGTTAAGACGACAGAAAGACAGAAAGAGATAGTAGAGCATAAAACCTCTCATTTTCCGGTTTCGTATCTCATCCTGTAGGTATAATTGCTATAACTCCGTACTTCAGCATAGTCACCTAAACTTTCCTTAACTTATTTTAAAATGAGAGACAAAACCTATCCAGAAAAAAGATTGTGATGCAGATCCAGATATCATTGAAACACATATAAGCACTTATTTTAAACATATAAACAAGTATATACAATCTGTAGGAAAATGATGATTAGTGTATCCCTACCAGAGGAAAACATGGACTGGTTATTATGACCACTATAAGTCAATTTGAAAAAGAATAGAAATACAACACCCAAAAGCGCCCAATAGAAAAAAAGACTGCACACCCTGAAGGCACGTGCGAAGGCTAGCACCGCCCTTCGAAGCTCAGGGAGTTAGGGAGTTCATACCTTATACATTTCAAGTACTCGACAACCTCAAATTCTCACCGTTTATGTAAAAACTCGACCAACCCACAGATACAAGATCTGCGAGACAGCATTGGATCTTTGCTGACACACTGTTGTGACACCTAGTCAGCAACGATTCACTGCTCATGGTCATTAGCGAATTTGTAAATTAACGCATTTTTAAATAACCTTTTAACTGGCCTTATATACCCCTTACTAGAATGAATTAACCCAAAACACCGTGCAATCCAGGCAAACAAACTGATCAAACATGAAATCTCTTCCTTTGCTTATGCATAAGAATTTATCTGTACCCCCTGTACTTTATTATAGGCCATAATAAACGCCTGAGCCAAAACAGATTGCTAAACGTACATCACGTTCTGTGACGCCTATAAGCAAATGTGTCCATGCAATTTTATATAATAAACAATATCTCATCCATATAGTCGGCAATCATTTTCTTTCCCTGATTACTCAAGCCCACTACATGTATATAAAAGCTACTTAAACAAATCAATATTAGATCAGAACAAACGTTCATCGGGGTCTATATAGTATGGGGAGGTACCTTGTCCCAACTTATTGGGCACTACGGTATTTCAGTTCTAAATTCGGTCAAAAATAAATGATCAGTACATGTGTGTACTGAGGCGTAACCCCGGTAGATATATATCGTTCGATACTTTGCTTACGTGGATAAACTCGTGCAGTAATATAAATGAATGTAATAGCTGTAAGTGGTTCTGCCTCACATACGAATACTACAGTCTAATATACTTTTTAAAACATTAAATTTGTCTTTAGTATTTAGGATTATTCCTTCCAAAGTCTGGATATACTGCCAGGAAAATACATATCTCTAATATGGAATACTCCTGAGCATCCAGGTGAGAACTTTCAACTTTAAATTCTTATACTCATACAGCTAGTGTTTCCACTGAACCTTATTCAACTGTTATTTATAGAAACAAAACGATAAGTATCAGTGAAAAGGCAATATTATAACAGTAAAAACTCCGTCCAAGCCGCTCGTCTATACGTAATTAAGTTTTAACCAAAATGAATGAGGAAGACCCTGATCAGCCTGCGCATATGCGCATTCCGACCAGAGTCCTCTTCATTCACATAAACCACATACAAAAGCCAGGAGATCTTTCAATTCAAGTTTAAAAAGGCATATTAGAACAGGGAATGCCAAGGCCAGGCCCGTCGGCTGCATGTAAAAGATTGACCAACTACGAACGGCAAAGAAGCTGATCGGCCTGCGCATATGCGCATTCTGACCAGAGTCTTCTCCGTTCACATTTACAGCATGCCTAAGCCAGGGCATCTTCAAATTCATCGAGATACTACAGTCTAAAATAACCGTCTACCGAAGCCAAGCAGACCGGTCCGAGTAATGTTCAAGTGCACATACAGTTTCCCCCGTATTGGCCATGCGGATAATCGGTTTTCATGCCGACCTCCCGCACGGCCAAGACGAATAAACAAAATATATGTACTTGACGTTTCCATTGTTGTTGTTGTTTCGTTCAAAGTAATAACTCCGACCAGGCTGTTCGTTTACTTGAAAAGGACACACATTCACGTTTTAAATTTCACTATAGGCATTTAAACTACCAGAGTTGAATTTAATTTAGCATCGTGGGTATTAAGCCTTTATTTTCCTTCTAAAAACATGTAAATTTATCCATATCTTAAAATCTATTATTTCAAAGCATATGTTTTTTTTTTTTCGTTTTTTTCTTACAGTTGTAGTTATTTCGTATGGGAAGCAGTGCACAGATTATCCGGCTAGAGCATTAAGCAGTCTTATCACGGACTTTTCTGACCTTATAAACAATGTCTAAATACTAAGGAATTATTAATTTTAAAATAGACCTCAATCAGGCTGTTAAGATGCCTCCAGAAAACTAACGATATGTCAAATATAACAATGGAATGTAACATATTTCTTATGTGACTAAAATATGATAACGCTCTCCTTATGCTCGATGTTAACATTAGTAAATGAATATAAGTATGCATGTATATACATTCACATTGCATACAAAAACGTATAATGTCTATATAATTATGCTGACCAACATGCAAACAAGCGCCTTCAGCCCGGAGACCTCTCCGTTTATATTCTCAGCAAGCAATGCCAGTGGATCGTTAAATTTGGTAAAAAATCCTGACCATCCCGCGAAGTGTCGCACGCTGGTCATGGTAATTTTCGAGAAAACATATTTCAACAGTAAAAACTCCGACCAGGCCCCCGGGCTGTACGTAATTAAGCTTTAACCAAAATATGAATGGGGAAGACTCTGTTTAGCCTGCACAAATGCGCATTCTGATCAGGGTCTTCTCCAGTCACATTCACAACATGCAAAAGCCAATAGATCAATAACAGTGGGAACTTGACAGGAACAGGCTCGTCGGCTGCATGCAAATATGAGATTGACCAAATATGAACGGCAAAGAAACTGATCAGCCTACGCATATGCGCATTCTGACCAGATTCTTCTCCGTTCACATTAACAGCATGCATAAGCCAGGGTATCTTCAAATTCATCGAGATACTACAGTCTAAACTTACCATCTACCGAAGCCAAGCAGACCGGTCCGCGCAATGTTCAGGTGCACATACACTTACCCTCGTCTTGGCTATGCGGGTAGTCAGTATTATGCCGACTTCCCGCACGGCCAAGACGAAGAAACAAAATATATGTACTTCGATATTCCATTGTTGTTGTTGTTTCGTTCAAAGTAATAACTCCGACCAGGCTGCTCGTTTACTTGAAAAGGACACACATACACGTTTTAGATTTCACTATAGACATTTAAACTACCAGAATTGAATTTAATTTAGCATAGTGTGGTGTTAAGCCTTTATTTTCCTTCTAAAACATGTAAATTTATCCATATCTTAAAATGTATTTATTTCAAAGCTTATGTTTTTTCAATTGCAGTTTTTTTTCAATATCCGGATAAAGCATTAAGCAGTCTGATCAAAGACTTTTCTGATCTTATAACCAATGTCTGAATGCTAGGGAATTGTTAACTTTAAAATAGACCTCGATCAGGCTGTTAAGATGCCTCAAGAAAACTAACGATATGTCAAGTCTAACAATGAAATGTAACATATTTCTTATGTGACTAAAATGTGATAACGCTCTCCTTATGCTCGATGTAAACATAAGTAAATGAATAGTCATATAAGTATGCATGTATATACATTCGCATTGCACACAAACGTGTTTAATATCTATATAAATACGCTGACCAATATGCAAACAAGCGCCCCCAGCCCGGATGAAAAAGTTTACGAACGGTCAGGAAAAAATTTGTTTTGGTCAATTAAAAATTCTACCGATAAACTGAAGTCTAGAGGATATCGCGCGTCTAGTTTGTCTACATACGATTTTTCTACACTCTATACAATTTTGCCCCATAATTTAATAAAAAAAGAAACAAATAAATTTAATTGAGACTACTTTTCAGAGAGAGGGTGCTCTTTATCTTGCTTGCAATGATAAACATGCTTTTTTACTTCCGATGACCAAAAAAGGTTTAAAATGTGGTCTTGCCAAAATGTTTGTGATGCTTTAGTATATCTTCTAGATAACATTTTCACCAGATTCGGTACTAAGTTATACAGACAAATTATAGGAATTCCGATGGGTACTAATTGCGCTCCTCTTGTAGCAGATTTGTTTCTATTTTGCTATGAAAGAGACTTTATGATGAGAGATTCGGTACTAAGTTACACAGACAAATTATAGGAATTCCGATGGGTACTAATTCCGCTCCTCTTGTAGCAGATTTGTTTCTATTTTGCTATGAAAGAGACTTTATGATGTCTCTTTCTGATGATACTCAAGCTCATGTCATTGAAGCATTCAACTCAACGTCTAGATTCTTGGACGACCTTTTAAATATTGACAACCCTTATTTTGAAGAAATGGTTAGTCAAATTTATCCTGCTGAACTGCAGTTAAATAAAGCAAATACTTCTGATACCGATGCCCCTTATTTGGATTTACATTTATCTATTTTAGATGGATTTGTTTCATCTAAAATTTATGACAAACGCGATGATTTTGATTTTGACATTGTTAATTTTCCGTTTTTGGATGGTGATGTTCCCCGCACCACTTCTTATGGTGTTTACATTTCTCAGCTTATTCGCTTCGCTAGGGTGTCTAGTCATCTGGCTGACTTCAATGCTCGTAATTAAAGTTTGACTGCCAAGCTTTTACAGCAGGGGTATCGGTATCATAAACTTCGGAAAGCTTTTTCTAAATTTTATCGTAGACACTTTGAATTGGTTTCTAAATATAATATAGGGTTAAGGTCACTTTTGCAACAAGGCCTATCGGAACCTGAATTTTATGGTGACTAAGTATATAAATTACGCAAAATCGTAGGGAAACAGAATTTCCCGATTAATTTAAGAAAATTATCATACGATTTAAACGCATTGGCTATAACATAGATGTAATGCGACAGTCTGCATGCTTAGTGGTTAACCCAATCACGGTTGACAACTTTGCTGTCCTCTTTAATTCCTCGCCGGTGGGTCGGGGTTCAGACTCTATGATAGCCCCTACATAAAACTATATATTAGTTGGTTGGGGCCGGATGTTTGTCTGTTTCTTGGCCCACCGGGGTTCAACTGGTGGTCTTCTTTTGCTCCAGTACTCCAGTGGTGTTGCTGACGCCCCAGGGATCTCCGGGTGTCTCAACACGTTTTGGCTGTCGCGTCCTCATCCTTGCTTCATCACGGTCTTTTCTTGATCTTAATTGTTGACCGTGATGACTCTCTGATGAGTTAGGGGGGCCTCCATACGAACCGAACTACCAACTAATTGTGTGCACGCAGCGGAGGGTGAGGGTGAAGGTTTGGGCCCAGTAAAACCGGTTTAAACCCCCCAGTAGTTATTACTGACCGTTCCAAGGCGGTACTTTTGTTGCGGTTGCATTTGTTTTATGTTCGGTGCTGTTTAATTTATTGTGTTCTCAGTTTAATCCTTCTATCATAAAAATAGAAAATAGGTAAAAATAATTGTTAAATGTTTTTCATATAATTTGCTTAGTCCGTTGTAACCCGTCTGTTGGTCTAAATTATTTAGTCACTGTATCTGAATGCAAGTTATTAAGAAAGTGTAAAATATTTCATGGATTGCATTACAGCGGGATCCATGGTTTGGGCATACTGTGAGTGACCTCATACATATTATGGATCAGTAAAACCTATTTCATGGTCCAGCGATTTAAGTCAATATCTTTAAAAGTAAGAAGAAAAAACTATTCTAAGGATTTGTATCATATTTGGGTTAATTAATGGAGCTGACACTATTAGTTACCTCATTCAAATTGTAGGTCAGTATGACCTTTAATTCACGATCAGTGATCTAAGCAAATATATTTTACACTTTCTTAATAACTTGTATTATACTTGGTGTAATGGTGCATTCAGATACAGTGACTGACAAAATTTCACTTCTGGGTCACCATGACCTGTTTGTCTTTATCATTGATATTGTCATATCTCTGGCAATATTAAGAGGTTTGAATTATTCTTAGGAGAACTGTTTAATCAGACACTTCAGCTGATCTCATTTCACTTGACCGGTTTTGTCTATATTAAATTTGTCCCTGTTAAAGTCAGCTCCAATACGTCGCTTCTGACAATTCTTGCTGCATCGGACATCTCTTTCCTGAGGCCCTTATCTGTCGCCTTTCTCGAGACTCAAGGGTTGATGTGGCTCGATGGGAGACGCCTGCGCTTGCGGGTTAATATGTAGGCGTCTCTAACCTGATGTCTGCAGCTAATATGTCCCGCGGAAGAAGACAGTAGGTGTGGCTCAAAGAGTGATGCTCGTTGCCTGCCGAGAGCTGCCCATCACCTCTTTTCTTTCAAATTTTTGGGGTTTAGCGACACGGAAGAAGTTAAATACAGAAACGCGCGTCTGTCGCACTAAATTTGGTATGAAAACGTTTATATAGAGTGAGAAAAAGAAAAGGAAGGTATGCTAGACAAGAGTAAAATATAATCGAAATACCTCTGCCCTCGCATACTGCAAGCAACATCCACCCTTCCATTACCGAAGACACTAAATTAGGGTGTTCCCATGTCTTTCTTAAGAATCTTCACGATTAATAATCATTGAGCTGATTGTCTTCTTAAGGAGTAGTTCGTTCTTGGAATCCCCTGTGTTTCCAAATTTTACCGGTATTTGTGATGTGGATTTGAGACCCGTTGTCGAGCTGCCTAGGGACAAACATGGCCGTTATTTTTTTCTGTTATAGCTCTGTTATAATACATTTACAAACAAATGTATTATACTTACATTCTTTGGCCGGTCAGTTAATGATTAATCGTATTTAATGTTAATATTAGAAGCACAGAAGGATTAATACTACTTTTTGTATTTTAGATCATCATTTCAGAAAAAAAATAATACATTCAGCACATCGATCTACACTTCAGTTGGAATATACATCCACAGTTTTGACGTTTTCAAAACTGTTGATTACCCCGTTCATGCCAAGTGTATTTTTTTATCCGAGGCAATTTTTCTATCACGGGATGTCTGGTTTAAGTTAAATTGACCATTTTTATTTTATTTAAAGAAAAAATAACCATTTATTAAAGGAAGAAATATCCATTCGTCCTATGAAAATAATGTAGACCTCTAATCATACGCCGCATTTTTGCGGTGTCTGGTCTGGGTTTACACTGTTTGTTCCTTTTATGGGACGCAACCAATCAAATGGCTACTCAAAAAGTCATGAAATGTTTTTTGCTAGGTCAGTCGTAATTGCCCTATGAAGGTATTTTACATTGATCGTTCACCCAACAACCCCGTCCACCTCCATCTGCCTCCACTTTTTGTATTTTATACGCAAAGCCTCGTTTCTTTCAGCCACTTTTCCACGAAGCTGCTCATTAAACGTGTTATGTACGCGTACAATTGTAAACACATTGCAAATGTAGCGTCGGTAACCCAGCAGGTAAACAACGACATGACGTTGAATCTACGTTTCTTCAATGTTGAGTAAACTTCGTGTGCCCGGTGGGAAGGAGTTCCGATCAGATTAAACTGTAAATATGAAAAAGCCATTAAATATTGATATTATTAAGCTGGGTGTTAATACGATAGTACCGTAAAATCCTACTGGGATACTTTGAGCATTTACTGTAGTTATTCTGAAATTTGAAAACGTTGATCTATCTGCAGGTGCATCGAAATATTTCTGTGGGAATGACAGAGCGTAAACTGTCAGATTGCTTTAAAAAGAGCATACTGATCTAAATGCATACTGTTAGGACGGACACTTACATTCATTTTAGCCGCGACACGAGAAAACCAAAAACAGTGATTGTGCGCAAAGCGCAGACTTTGATCATCCTGGGAATCAGCCTTGTCTGGGCAGATTCTTTGCTTTGCGCTTAATTGGTAACTAAGTGTCTAAACTACTTTCCAGCGTATTGCGAAGACTCTGATCAAACTGGGCAGATACCCAGGCTGATCTGAGTCTGTTCTAGGCGCACAACTACTTTGTTAGATTTTATCGTGTCGCGGCTCCATCATACCTCGATGCATAGTATTAGGAGAGACAATTAGATTTATTTCTGTATACATAAAGCAAGACTTTTAAAATATTAATCTGTCATTAATTGATTTTACTTTCAATTCAAGAACAGTGGCATTCATACATTGTTCAGTCGGCTTTGTAGATACTGCACGATTTTCAACACCAAGCGATTTAATTGATACGCACTTTTGTGTTATTTTAGCTGAACTTATTCTATACGCAAAATATGCAATTTAACTGTTTTGATTCTAACTTTGAACAAAGAATTGTTCTATTACTATCTGTGTTTCTGATGACGAACATTCACGCTGAAAATATAACCGAAGTAAAAGCTTTATATGCTGATTTAATGAACGGTTACAATAAGGATGTAAGACCAGTGACTGATCAGACGGACACGCTTAATGTTAATATTTCGTTGACGGTTTATTCATTACAAGAATTCAATGAAGTGGAAGAGAAATTTTCCGTGGTTGGAGTGTTTCATGTCCATTGGACAGATGAGAATATGATTTGGGACACGACCAATTACAGTCATATAACTTACTTATTTGTACGTTATGACGCTGTCTGGATTCCTGAAATAGTTCTTGTAAATCCTTCTGATAAAATAGTCTCATTTGGTGCCGACTGGCAGCTTATAAGGTACAGTTTGAGCGGAACTGCCTATTGGTACCCTGGTGATCTTATTAAAGCAACGTGTGCTGTTGATGCATATTACTTTCCCTTTGATATACAGGAATGTGATATACAGGCGTACACCTGGGGATATGCTGCCTCTGAGGTTTCTCTTTAAACAATCAGGAACACAGTAGATACATCGGAGATGTCTAAGCATGGATCGTGGACAGTCATTTCCTCAAGCGCAAAAATCTCTATTGCTTCTTATTCTACACTGGCTTCCTTTACTCTCCGCCTGAAACGGAAACCAGCGTATGTCTTAATCAACGTCATTTTCCCAATATTGTTTCTTTGTCTGCTGAACTGTCTGGTTTTTGTATTGCCGGTAGAGTCGGGGGACAGAGTTTCATTTTCCATTACAGCCCTTCTGGCAATCGCTGTCTACATGACAATCGTCAGTGATAACTTACCAAAATTGTCGGAGCCTGTACCTATAGTGTCTTATCTGTTGCTAAGTAACCTCGTTGTAAGCGCTTTTATAACCCTTGTGTCGATTTTGAACTTGCGTCTGTTTCATAAAGCAGACAGCAGTCCAGTTCCAGCCTGGCTTATCCGTGTCAACAGGACACTAAACTGTAGCTGTGCAGGTGCGGATAAATGTGGAACTGACAAAAACACTTTTGGGGACATTCATCTAAGACCAAACAACAAAACAGCACCACTGTCACAGGATAAACATGGAGGGAGCCAAGATGTTTCAAATTCCAAGCCGTGGTGTGACGCTCCTGCCAGAAGTCTGATCACGTGGCAAGATATAAGTGGCCTGATTGATAAAATATCGTTAGTTGTATCAGTAACGATAATATTAGCGGGCTTTATTGTATTTTTCATAATGACCAAAGCTTCTGCTAACCGATAAATTATCTTTTCTACTGCACCAGCCGCATCTTGGAAAATCTGTTCTTTGGGAAGCCAAACGCCAATAAATCCTCAAACTTACGGTATTCACCATAGGTTTGAGCTCCATATTTACATTGTAAGTGTTCAAGCGTAAGTTTGAAACGGTCATCTGTACATCTGTAACTTTATCTTTTTAAGCCCCATTCTCACTGTCACGTTTTGAAGGTTAGATTTTACTACGTTTCCCAACACTACGTTTGGCCAAATATTTGTCCCTTTGTACGGATGTACATCATCTAAAGTGGTCCTGGCATCTAAACTGGTCCTGGCATCTATTTTGGTCTAAATCAGCCTCTAAACTGGTCCCGGCTGGCATCTATTATGGTGCGATAAGCAGCCTCTAAAATGGTCCGGAGCGCTTAACGTAAATATGTAAAAAAAAAGACTATTTTTTCTGCTAAAACTGCTTCTCACGACTTTATATGCATATCCCGGCACAAGCCATTTTCCAAAATATCTCTACGGTTTGTGTTGAGGAAAGTGGGGCTAGTTTATACCCTGGCCCATTTCCTGAGCCTATCCCAGCGGGTACATGACGTAAAAATGACGTCGTTCTGACGTCGATGCGACGTCACTATTTCACATCGACGTCAGAACGACGTCATTTCAACGCCATGTGCCTGCTGGGTATGTCGTTTTGTTTTCAATATCGAACGCCTACGTTCGCACATTCCAGTAAGTTATTGAGACAGCTCCAGGTATCTGCCCATCATTTATTATTAGGTGGGGAGCCGGGTACATTTTCATATGGTTCACCTAAATTTTTCAGACTCCTCCCCCTCAGTCACACCAGAATTATTTTTCCGATCCCCTCCCCCCACCCAACCCAGACAGGTGACAAATAATTTATGACCCCCTATCTCTTAGGAGCGGCTGTTTTGTAGTGGATAACACTCCGGACTACCAATCCAGGGGTCGCAAGATCGATCCCCCGCTTCTCCGGTCTTTCGGATGAGACTTTAAACCGAGGTTCCGTCTCCATCTGACGTCGTTGTTGGTGGGATGTTAAACCCGAGTTAACTCACTCACTCACTCACTCCCCCGTCTCAGCTACCCTTCACACACACTATATTACCTAATTTATGTCTACTGACCTCAATCAAAGCCTGTATGAAACACAAAGATTACTTTCTTATCTGACTGGCTAATTTATCACGCAGAGTAGATTAATTAACAGTATGTTTGCTGATGAAAAGGCACCTGGAGAGCTGAGACCACAAACGCAGGCATTAAATTTAATTGAGAAGAATATCACCTACTCGACATGACTTATAGTTCTTGCAAATCAATGAAAAATATGAAACAGCCCATTTTTGTGTCCTTTCCATAAATTTCATTTAAGTTCTGAGTTTGAAAGAAAAGAGTCTGAAATTTTAGGAGTATGGGGTGTCTGAAGCTGAGACATTTTTAAAACTGAAGACTGATGGAAGAATTGTGACTCCCCAATATGCCTAATGAAATATATGACCCCACCCTGCTCCGAGGCTTATTTATTTCCGACCCCCTCCCTTCCCCAGTACATCACCCCCCCCCCCCCAAAAAAAAAGAATCCGACCCCACCACCCCTTATTGTACCCGCACCTCTCTCTCTCCCCCCCCTCCCCCCTCCCCCCATGTCTAACTGGTAATGAATTAGTATAGTTTGATTAGATGATGGGAATCGTGGAACACGAAAAGCATATTACATGGACATGGAAAAAAATGTACGGTATGCGTGTATTTATATGCGGATGCAGACTGTGGCTTGCCCGCACATGGGTTGCTAGCTTAAAACGGGAGTGGGGTTTGCGGTATGTAAGATATAGGAATCAACCAGGATGTTTATGCATTATCATCTGCAGGGCCCTTCAGATCCAATATTTATATATTTATCTGCAACGAGGAATATAACCCCAGAAGTATTTATTACTTACTCAGTAGCTGAAATACAGGACTGATTTCGAATACAGTCTAGCTGTACCGAAGGCCTGTACTTATACTTAAAAATCATAGTTTCGGCTTATTTAATAGTTTATTAAAACCATTCTACTAGATTGCTCCGGTCTAGGCTCCGAGGAAAGCATTGAAACTAAACTAAAACCTGAAATGCGAGGGAGTCGACGCTTCCCGAGGGGCCTAGCAGATCATATCAGAAAAGCGTGTTTGATTCCTATTATTGCATATAAACAAATATTGCATATAAATATTATGACGCTCAAAAGCTTGGAGAAAACGCTTCAAAAAGTTCTTTTTAGCTGTGCCTATAATGATCAGGAACGCTTTGAAAACGCCACAAAACTACGCCCGCTTCTGTGCACGTTACTGATGTTGACATCAGTTTTTGTGACGGCCCCAGAATGCTTATTCATATAAAACCGTAAAGCCGTGAGCGTGTGGATTGTCTTGTAAGCACGTGAATTTTGTCCATTAAAACAAGGCTGTTAATAACTTACGAAATGGCAAGCTGTAAATTTTGGGTAAAAATGAAATAGGCAGTAAGAAAATGAATATTAATCAACTTTCAGATATCCGAAATGTTACCTTTATTTATCATTATTATTATTTGGAACAGGCACGCGCTGTTCCTCCACCTCCTCCCCCGATAATTATTCGTAATTTTTGACAAAGTTTATAGGCAAACCGTTCGAAATGTATAAATTTTCAAGACGATTGTTACAGAGGTCGAAAATATTTATTGAATGTCAGTGTATCAGTTTGCACATTTGGAACAGGCACGCGCTGTTCCTTCTCCCCCACCCCCACCACCCCCGCCCCCAATCTCGAAAGTTATAAGTTATTTTGACAAAGTTTATAAGCAAACCGTTCGAAATGTATAAATTTTCAAGACGATTGTTACAGAGGTCGAAAATATTTATTGAATGTCAGTGTATTAGTTAGCACATTCAATGTTTCACTATGTTTCAAGATGTGCGTTGCCGGATAAGAATATCTCACGTTGCTGACTCTACAACGAGTCAATATGGTGACATGTGTGCCTTAATTTCCAATTAAATAGACATATAAACATGCGTTTTGTGATGAGATGATTTGCAGAAGAGCCAAGTTCTGCAAGATTTGAAAAACAAAAAAAAATAAATAAAAAATAAAAAAGATTTCCAGCACATAGAATATCTAAATGAAATCTTTTCATAAAAACGGTGTCTTTTACAATATATAATACGTGATGAGGCTTGGCTGATATTATTTAAGGACACGCAGCCATTATTTGACTAAACATGGTAGGGATGTTTGTATATTTGATGTTATTCGTAAAATTCAGACTTACACTTTGTGACCATTCTCAGTTTATTCCTTCAAACAATCAATTAAGCAGACTCAATATACATGGAATGATTGTAGACATTTATTTAATAAGTATCTAGTGTATTGTCTTGCTTTAGTCCATTTGATTGTGAGAAATTTCCAGTTTCCTTAAAGAGCGTCTACATGGCCGACTATTTTGAGCTCCCGACTTCGGATTACAGGGTCGTGGACATGACACGCGCACAGACACGCAAGTAGGCGCGCACGCACACATGCACTTTTAAGGAACTAATATACCTGCTATATGAAAAGCCGCACTTTGCCCTTTATGCATACTCTGCCTTCATGTTTAGCTACCAGGAGAGGTTACATACAAATCGTCCATCGCATATACCCACTACAGTAGTACGCATGATATGCTAAGGCATGGTACATATATTTACTGGTCGCCCAAGGGTAATGAAATGACTCCTATTAACTAGAAAGTTGTCCAGGGACCACTGGTCGAGCCCGCTGTTAGCTATAGTGACCTATAAGTATGTCAAGACTAAGTAACTGCTTCACTCTGGAAAGAAGCCAAACAACATCATGCTTAGCCAGCATATCTTCTATTTTTTTCTTCAAATTTTCACAAAGGAAAATAAGTAGAAGTGATGATCCAGACAAGCTCAATTTATGACAATTATAATATCTGACTTTTAAGTGTGACCATGACCTTGGTGCTACCCAAACATGTATGTCACTTGACACTTCCACTCATCAAGAAGAACAATTGTGCCAAATTATTTTGAAATCCATGCATAAATGTAAAAGTAATGACTCGGACAAGCTCAAATTATGGCCATTTTATCAGTTGACCTTCAAGTGTGACCTTGACCTTGGACCTACCTGAACAAATGTTTCAAATGGCACTTCTACTTATCAATGAGAACAATTGTGCCAAATTATTTCGAAATCCATTTGTAAACGTAGAAGTTATGGCTCGGACAAATCCGGAAGGACGCACGCACGCACTAACTCACGCACGCACGGACGTACACCGAACTGAAGTTGTAACAACTATGTCTCGCTCACCGCAGGCGGGCTCGACAAAAATTATCATATACTGAGAGCAAGTGCATTTCAGCCTTTAGGTCTACCTAACGTAGTCTAGTGGAGCATTTCTTTTCTGAGGGGTCCTCTCCTGTGTCAGTTTGTCTGCCCGTCTGCAAATGTTTTCTTGTTATTGCATCGCCTCTGAGACCATGGAATTTAGCTGATCCCCAGACATTGAGAGAAATGCATACACTGGGTATGCTGGATGTTAAGGACGCTGCCATATTTGGCAAAGACATCATTTCTTTGCGGATATAAGTAGACCATTTTGGAAAAATCTCAGACGTTTTAAACAGAGAGAGAGAGAGAGAGAGAGAGAGAGAGAGAGAGAGAGAGTAAACGACAATTAGTGAATAGTGGCGGGGGAGACTTTTCACATATAAGATAACTTCATGTAGAAATTAAGGAACGAATACTGACGTTTAGCAAAAAAAAAGTTATGTCAGGCTAGGGATCACTTGAGCCAGATTGGTAGTAATCGAAATCAATACATCAAGTTTCCACGAGTCGGGTGGGTGGTGGTCGAACGACGGTGCTGGTTATAACTTCCAGTGCCGGGGTGTTGTACTTATTTGAATAAAACTGGAGCAAGAGCCTACTGGACTTGCAGTAGGTAATGGGGAGAGTTGTTTGGATTTTTTTTCTCTCGTCTATCGTTTCTCTTTTCTTTCGCCCCCTCTCTGGGAGATGGCCCGATACAGACTGAAATGCTGTCTTAAAGGGCCGTTAAACCCCAAACAGCCAACCGACCAACCAACCACGAGTCGGCCAACTGGATCCAAAGAAAACAAATCACTTTTTAACGGTTTTACCTAATGTTTGCATGGTGGCAATATCTGCAGTGTGACCAGGATCATTTGGGCAAACGTTCGTTTCCAGGTCCCAAGGAGGCTCTGTGTGCATAGTAGTTTCTGAGGTGAAGATATTTAACAAGTGTTGACGACGACGATGAAGGATGGACGATGAAGGCCCGCCTTTCCTATGATTCATCGATGAGCCTTCGGATCAGATGAGCCGAAAAGAAGCCAATACATGTACCCTCATAGTTTCCCGGGACTGTTACGAAAAATAGTTAGATGCGATCACACACACACACACACACACACACACACACACACACACACACACATGTAAACGACGTGATTGAGCATACTTAGACATGGTAAAGTGATACGACGATAAGCAGTCTACCACAGTTTAGCTACGCAGACTATACATAAAATATGAATAAATAATAAGAAAGACAATCTATTTTGGCAGCTTGTGTTTGATAATAAATTTTACTATGAATTTCACCGTGCTTCCAGGAATACCTACCGTCATGTAAATAATGGCTCTCTGTCGTTACCATAGAAAATTTATGGCGGCCTAAGTAACGCCTGACATTGTTGTTTGGGTGCTTTAACGAGGAATCTATGTCAAAGTTAATGTCGCAAAGCGTATTTCGGCATATCCTTGCCATGTTAGTATATAGAAAAACTAATGCAACAAAAACAAATATTTTCAATTGACAAGCGTGAACCCACTGTTCAAACATCACACTTCAAAGTTTAATTCAGAATACAGAATACAGAATACTTTATTCGGCATTAAACAGTATACAATGTTTATAGCCTACAAAGCAAAAGTGAGATGAACATTTACAGAGAAGCAAAAGAGTATTCATGCGAATGACAAGATATTTAAATGTACAATAATAAAATTCCTGCATATGCTAACCAAACAACATGGCGTACTACTGAGAGTCCCCAGCAGGCACACAGCCCTGAATCAACATTGAATAAACGTTGGTTCAACATTATAATGCTGAATCAACGTTGAGCCAATGCTATCTACGTGTATGTTTCTATATGCATATCATAACAACATTATACTAATACTACGTAAATTTTGGATTAGAAGTTGTAATTTTGAGTGCAATAAGATACAAAACGTCTGCTAACTTATTCTCTTAAATCTTCAGCATGATATAAAAAATTTTCCTACGTTTAACAAAACTTTTCTAGACACTGAGGTCGTTAGATTATCAAATTTATTAAGATTTGGCCAATGGCAATAATAAGAAGAAAAATATTTTCGTCTAAGCTCACTATATCGAGGACACACTAATAAAAAGTGATATTCATTTTCTATGACGTTGAGATTGCAGTTTTTACATTTTCGTTCAGTGCGTGGAATATTTTCGTGGCGTCCTTTTTCAATTGCAAGATTATGTGCTGAAATACGGAATTTACTCAGCGCAATTCTATACTTTTTTCAGTAATAAAATCGAGATATTGTTCTTGTCTAAAATCATGTTTGAAACGACAATATGACACAAGCCTAGGTGAATTATTTACTTCAGCATACCAACTTTGATAATAATTGTCTAATATGCGTTGTCGTATGATTGGAAATGGAACAGAGTCTGAATTTTGATTATACCATAGATAACCTAGACCATGTGTTTCAAGTATAGTTTCTATATTGAAAGCCCAGTTTAAACCAGAATAATTAATTCCATTGTCAACATCATTTTTAAGCATTGAGTATACTGTTTTGGGTAGAGAAGTTTCGTTCATATTTAACAATGTTAACTAATAGCGAATCATGTTTATTTTTCTCATTATGTAAAACGGAACTCGTCCTAATTCACCGTAAAGGCTACATAAATTCTTAGATTGTCTCACACATAAAACCTTACGACAAAATTTATTAGTGTGAATTATCTCAATATCTTTAGCTTCGTGATATCCCCAGATTTCTGAGCAATAATTTAAAACAGAAGCAACGAGAGAATCGAACAATTTGCATTTTTGAGACGTTGATATTTCTACTTCATTAAAAACTGAAAAAAGATTATGTAGTGCGTATGATGCATGATCGGCAATACATTTTTGCGTGCGATGCCAATTTCCATTTTTGAAGAGATATACACCAAGATATTTGAAAGAATTAACCACTTGTAGTTTTCTATTATTTAAATAAAAGGCATACGTTGTTTGCCGGCCTTTCTCAAAAATCATTGCTTTGGTTTTTTAAGTGTTTATTTTTAGACCCCATGTATTACAATAATTTTCAATGTCTATTAACATAGCTTGCACAGATTCGGGTGATTTTCCGAAGACGACTTGGTCGTCTGCGTAGAGTAAAAGAAATAGTTTAATTTCGTTTAAAGTAAAATGCCTTCTAGATCATTGTTAATATTCTCGTTTAAATCGTTAATGAACATCATGAAAATCATCGGCGAACTACGAAGTAGGATCGCCTTGTTTCACACAAAAATTGGAATCGATGAAATACAAATACGACCGGTTATGTCGAATACATGCCTTAACAGTAGAATACATAGCCTTCAACGCTCGTACCATTTTGCTACTAACGTGTTGCATAATAAGTTTATTCCATAACTTTAATCAATCAGTTTTATCGAAGGCCTTTTCAAAATCTATGAAAATACAATATAATTTTTCTTTCGAATTGAGCACTTTAGTGATTATAGAGTGCAGTATGAAAATGCAATCAGTTGTAGATTTTCCTTTTTGAAAACCAAACTGATTTTTAGCCAAGATCTCAAATTTCTCTGACCATTTATTCAACCTACTGAATAAAATTTGCGAGTATACTTTGGACAAAACATTACTTATTGTAATACCTCTATAATTCATGCTTTACGATTCAGAGGCCACACATATAGCTTTCAACATGACTGAATAATTCACAATGCACAGTTTATAGCTCACAGTTCAAAGTTTATTTCCGTAATTCTTTAAAGGGATAAAAAGTTATTTAAGACATTCATTTTCATAATTCAGAGCTAATACTTCATACTGCAACTGAGACTACAAAGTTCATAGTTCATAGTTCATTGTTGACAGTTAACACTTCATACTTAACGATTCAAGTTTCTCACTTCAGAGTTCATCACTTACATTTCACAGCTTATTCTTCAAAGTCCATGTTATACAATTCATACACCGCAGTGCAATATTGACACCTTGTAGTTCACAGTTCTTAGTTCACATTCATACGTGATTTTCAGAATTCATACTTTTGAGGTAACAGTTTACACTTCTAAGTTTACATTTCAAAGTTCATCGTTTTCGCTTCACTCTTTACAGTTCAGAGCTTATACTTTGCATTTTATAATTCAGACTTTTTCATACTGCTTTTTTCATCGTCCATACGTCGCTGTTTATATTTTGCAGTTCTTCTAAAAGTCAACACTTCATAGTTCTTAGGTCAAAATTGTGACGAATGCATGTATTATAATGTAGACAGTGACGTATAAACTTTGAGCTTATGTGCAGTATGAAGTATGAACTATGAACTGTAAAATATAAAATGAGATGTGTAAACTATGAAAGGTGACATGATATCGACTCTGAACTGCTTATGTGACGCATGAACTGTGAACTATTAATTTTGTAGAATAAACTGTTTATATGAAGTTTGAAGTATGGGATAGGACCTTTGAAGTGTAAACACTGAATAGTATATATTTTCCATGTTAGAAAACTATGAATTGTGAATTCTAAAGTATACAGTGAATTCACTAGTTTTTTTGATATTTGTAACAAAGTGATTTCAATGATCATGGTGCCCTTGAATGCTCAGAGATCTAATTTACATATAAGGTTACAAGTTACTTAGTATCTCTGGCATAAAGCTCGGTTTATAAATTATCACTGATTCAACGCGAGACTTATTCTCAGTCTTAATTGATCGTACCATGTGTCAAAGACTCCACAATATCGGCAGGAATTTCAACCACGTCGTGGTTGTTGAATGTCATATTAACCCGTCTTTCGTTTGGGCACACATTTGCTAACCAGAAACGAAACGGTTTCGAGTCGAGTCGATATGTTTTGCCAGCCTCCATGTATAACGATTTTTCGTCAAATGTAGCCATGTCCTCTTCAGGTACACAAACAAACGACCCATAAGCACTGTTAAAATGCTTGTATTGTCTCCCTTTTGACTCCATATACGTTAGAAACATGATCACTTGAGCATTATCAATGCAAACTGGAATAGTGCCTTCTTGTCTGATATCTCTGAAATGATTAATGGTGTTGTCGTCTTCATTTTCTGACGTTTCACTGATAATGGAATTTCTGATTTCTTCTTCTATTTCGGACAGATCGATGTTGTAACTCGAGCGAGTCACATCATTATGTACATTACGGGTGTGCATTGATAAAGGCTCTGAGCTTTCTGCCAATATCGACTCTGCAGTGAATTCTTGTCGAGAATTTTCACCTTCGGAATCCGATTGATAATCCAGTCTCTGAAGAGGCTCTAAAGAAATATAATGGCTCTCTGCCAAATGTCCGAGAAGTATCATGTCTCTTGCTGATTCTTCTGTTGTCATTTCAACGCTCGTACGATGAATGAACTGTGTTGCCCTGTCGCCGAGGCTCGAGTCTACCATTATTCCTACACCATAAACATGACTGGCGGCGAACATCATCAGATTGTCACCCCAAGCTCCATTTTCCATGTTGACAAGGTAAGATTCTAGATTATTGCCTATCACAAAGTTGGACAAAGGCGTTCCATCTGTAGTTCGGGGATTTTCTCTTAAAAAGTTTACACAGTCTTTTCTTACATCTGAGTGCGAGATCCTTCGATGAAGTATTTCTGACAGCTGAGCAGACAGACAATGGAACATGCAATTACCGTCCGCTGGTGTCGTGCCTCGTTCTATTAGTCCAAACTCCAAAGCATTTCTTATTAAATTGTCATAGTCAGAGCCGGAAGACAGTTTCTTTTTTTCCATAGTTTTCATTCGTAGCAAAAAATTGAGATCCGATGGTGATGAGAGTGTAGATAAATGAAAGAAACACGGCTTGTCTCCAACACCAAAACAACACATTCGGCTCATTTTGTTCACACAGTTTTGTTCATAGTTTTGGCACAACCCTGTGCTTTACGGCTACATTTTGCTTTTCCATTTTGAACCCGTTGCCGAAAGTTCTCTTCTTCTTTAGTGAGTGATGTTATCTGATTGACTTTACACCAGACATGCTTCCCCTCATCTGTTCTCACTTTGTACCTATAATTTGTATAGTTCACTTCTGTAATTGTCCCCATACAGACTCTAGGTACTGTTAAATTAGTAGAACCCTTTTTTAATCTATTGTCTTTTCGTTTCACTTGCACGATAACACCATCTCCAATTTCATACCGTGAAGGTGGATTCTTTCTAAGATTCCTTTTTATCATTCCTTGTGATGCTTTTTCCGAATTCGATTCTGCTTTTTTTCGTAGTTCCTTCATAGACTTCAGATGGACGATCAAATCATCTATGTCCTCTGCATCGTCATCAGAGCTGCTAGGCCATCTTAGGGTTGGATCATTCTCCTGTCTCTCCTCAACTTCAAAAATAGCTTCGCTGTCTAAACAATCTTTACCTAGAACTAAGATATCCTGATCACTTCTTGATTGCCTGCCATAAAAAAATTTCAAAGGGACTAAAAGGTCCGAGGGCTTCGTGTTGCGCTTCGTTGTAAATTTTTTGGTATCTTGGGAGAAAATCTAGCCAGCAAAGGCCATCTTCCAAACGTAGAAGGTCGTCTTGTATTTTTTGCTTCCACCGCCGGTTAGATCTTTCTATTTTTCCCTGTGACTGGGGATGATACGCACTGGAGTGTATAATTTTAATATTCAGCGATTTGCAGAGCCTTTCAACTGCACCCTTAAATTCTCGTCCTTCATCAGATTGTAAATATTTAGGAGTGCCAAACTCGCTATAGATATCTCACAGTTTCATGGCAACTTCATCTGATGACTTGGTTTGTAGCGCGCGTAGCCAAACAAAACGGCTATAAAGATCCATTACAGATAAAACCCACTGGAACTTTTGATCGTCAATGGTTACTGCAATATTTCTAAAGTCGACTAAGTCGATCTGATTGCGAACCATAACATTTGATGATTTAACAGGTCGAAGGGGTGCCATGTTTTTAAATAAAGGGTATCTACGCTGTTGAGCAGGATCTCTGTTCAGTTCTCTTTGGATTCGTTGCTGGCTTACACTTGCATAGTTTGCAGTCAATCGTTTCCTGATCTGCTTTGCTCCTTCTCCCCTTGTTTGTTGTGATACCTTTTTAACCATTTCTGGGATTTCTGACTTTTTCACAACTATTTTAGAAGACTGTGTATGTATAGGTTTTATTTCCTTCGAACCAGCCAAAGGATTCTGGACATTCTGAATGCTGTAAGCGCCGGTTTGTAAACGTCTGTAGGCTTTCCTATGATACGATTTCCGGTCTTTCTTTTTTATGTCCGACATTTTGATTTTCCCTTGCAAAACCTGAAGAATCATGTCGTAAACATCATCGTCCAGGGGACCCGGTAGTCTATTTCGTGCTTTTTTCCTCCAATCATCCTGCAACAAAAAGATGCAACAATTGATAAGCTGCAGACAGAACTAAAACTTGAGCCTGCATTTCACATAACGAGTGTTCATAAAATATTGTTTGGCACAAAGCAATATATTGTGTAGCAAATGTGTAGCGAATGTGAATAAATACACAATCATATGTCATTGTGAGAGCTGAGTGCGCATTCGCCAGTGTTGCTAAACAATCAAAAGCTTAGAAAAATGATGGCTAAGGCTTCTCAGACGAAACATATCACAGCACACAGCCATGACTGGTAGTATTTCTGACTGACTTACGCGGAGGTCTGCTTATCTACAGTTTGACTATTTCTGGTATTCAGTACGAACTTTTTCTGTAATCAGTTCCAGTGCGGGTGACATGTAAGAACGCTACGAAAGAGATTCCGTACATCGAAGAATGTCATGCCATCAGTTTGTTACCTTTGTATGCTCAGCCCAAAGGTAACAGTTTAAAGCTGTATATTTATCCAAGGTCCTAACAACCCTTTAAGCTCCGCGTCCGATGTCTGTCCCGTGCTATGTTACATGTACTATCACCTATATGCTTTAAGTTCTCCTTTGTCATCTAAAGACCCATGTCTATCGAAAAGCCCGTAATATGTTCCTGAAGAATTCTACTTTTACTATGGCACCGCTGTCTGTCCTACCTGTACTCAGCTATCACCATTAACACACTGTCGGTCTATGTTTCAGTCTACTGCCAACTGTAGGCCGAAGTCTATTCCTGGGGTGGTACTCTTACCTTTAGGCTCATATGTGATTAAAGAACACTTTGGGGATAGAAACTGGGCATATTGTTAATATAAGAATACCCAGGGATGAGCCCATGGTCTCTAGGTGAAAGTTGTATACTTCAGGGATAGACACTAGACCTACTTGTGACAGTCTCAGGCATACAAAATGAGAATGTAGGTGACAGAAAATATCCCATCTAAAGACTCATGGCCTGTAGGCGACACCAGAGTACCTCGGGAAAAGACACAGTGCCTATAAATGACAATAGAGTACATCAGGGATAAGCATGGAGCCTACATGTGACAGTCTCAGGCATAGACGCTGTGGGTGTAAGTGACAGAAAAGTACCTCGGGTAGAGACACTAAGCTTATAGGTGACATCAAGGAGAACCACTGATCCTGTAGGTGTCAAAAGAGTATCTAAGGGATAGGTACACTGCCTATAGGTGAGAGTGAATGCTAAAGGGATAGACACGAGACCTAATATGGATAAATGTTGGGCCTAAGGTGACAAGAGAGTAAGTCAGGATAGACACTAGACGTATGGTTGACAGCAAAGTACCTCAGGGATAGGCACTGGGCAACGGATGATGGTTAGTGCCTTCCATTATAGACACTGGGCTTGTAGGCGACAGCAGACTACGTCACGGATATATACTTGGCGTATAGTAAACACCTGCGTACCTTGGGGATATGTACAGGGTCTGAAGATGAGAGTAGAGTGCCCCATGTCATAGGGGTCATAGGTGATATAAGAGCACCGCAAAGGATAGACACTGAGCCGGTAGGCGACATTAGAGTACCTCATGGAAAGGTACTGGGCCTATAAATGATAGCAGGGATATGCATACATGTATTTCATATTGGTGACAGTTGCGTATCTATGGGAAATACAACCGGTCTATAGGTGACATGAAATTTCCAACGGAATTAATACACGGGTAATTGGTGACAGAAGAGTATCTCATGGTTAGGAACAGGTCTCATTGGTGGCATAACAGTAACGAAGGGATAGATATTAGGCCCAGAAATGACATACAGACATCTACGAGAAAGACACTGGAACTAGAGAGTAACTTAGGGATAGATACTGGGCCCATAGGTGACATAGATAGACTGTGCACTACTAGGTGGCAGTTGAGTACACCAGAGATAAACATGGGGACTATAGGTTATAGAGAATATCTTAAGGAATACCACTGGGCCTAAAGATGACTCTAGAGTACCTCAGGGAAAGAGGAGTGGGTTATAAGTAACAGTAGTGCACCTCAGGAATAGACAAATTTCCTGCGGTTACAGAAGAGTACTGAAGAGTTAGACAAAGGGCCTATTGGGGCCAGTAGAGTACCTCAAGGATAGAGACTGTGCCTATCGCTGACAGAGTAGTGCCTCCGGCAAAGCAACTGGAACTATAGTGGACAGTACAGATCCTGCTCCTGAGTGGTCAGTAGGTACATATCTTAGTACAGGTACCTAAAGGTGACAGTAGAGAGCCCCAGGAATTGACACTTGGAAAATATATGACAGTAGAGTACGTTATGGATAGTTAATGGACCTATGGATGAAATTAGGATACCTCATGGATAGGCACTGGGCGCATAGGTCAGTAGAATACCTCAGGCATAGCCAATGGGCCTTTAGATGTTATGAGAGCAGAAACTGAGCCTGAAATTGATATTAAAGTTCATGAGAGACAGAGATACACACTGTTCCCGTAGGCGACAATGGAATATCTCGAGGATAAACACTGGGTCGGAGGAAGGCGACAGTAGAGTACCGCATGCCTTTTGGTAACATATAAGGTCAACAGGGATACAAACTAAGCCTATTGGTGGTAGAAAAGTTCCTTAGGGATGAGCACAAGGTTCATGACTGACAAAAGCGTATTCAGGGATAAACACTGGGAGTTAAAGTAAGATTGAGGTAACTCGTGGATAGGCACTGGATCTATAGATGACAGAAGAGTACCTCAGAGATAGATAATGGGCCTGTAGGTGACATTAGTGTACCTTAGGGATATGCACAAGGCATAAGGGTGACAGTAGAACACCTTAAGAATTGACACTGTGCCTACGATAACAACAGTGTAACTAAGGGATGACTGGACCTCATGGTGACATTAAAGCTTATTAGGGATATACACTGAGAGGCGCGGTAGCCGAGTGGTTAGAGTGGCTCGGCTATTGTGCAGAAAGTCACCATAAGGTTGTGAGTTCGCGGCTCACTGTCGCCATACGATGACTGGAAAACTCTCTCTGTCAACCAAGCAGTAAATGGGTACCTTTTTCGAATCAGGGAAGGATAAGACAGCGAAAGGAGAGGGATGGGCTCCGCCTTTCATCAGCTGTGCCCAAGAAACAGTGGGTCTCTCACCCCCACTGCCCCTACGGCTATTAGGCTATGGGAAACCTTTACCTTTACCTTTTTACTGTATCTCTGGTGAAGGGCGAATACCTCTGGGCCTATAGACCAAAGCTGTGTACCTTAGGGATACTCACAAGACATATGGGTGAGAGTAGATTATCTAAGGGGTAGAAAGAAGATCTAAGAAACAGTAGTGCACCTCAGGGATTAAAACCTATGCCTATAAATATCTCAGGTATAGACAATGACCCTTTATGTGATACATGAGTACGTCATGAAATGACACTGGGATATCGGTGACAGGTGTACCTCGGGGATACACACTGCATCTAAAGGTGATATGGTAACTCAGGGATATATACACTGTGACAGCAGGGTGCCAAAGGGATAGGCGCACGGTCTCTTGGAATACTTAAAGGATAGATACCTGGTATATAAATGACAGAAAGTTACCTCACGCGGAGAAACTGACGTATAGGTGACATAAGTGTACTTCAATGATATGCACAGGGCTATAGGTGACAGTAGAGTACCTCAGTGATAACCAAAGGATTCAAAGCTGACATTACAGTACCTAGGGTCAGACACTGGACCTAAAGTGATAGTAGAATACCTTAGAGAGACCTTGGAGAATGGATGACAGTATAGTATGTTATGGCTAGTTACTGGACCCATGGGTGAAAATAGGAAACCTCAGGGATAGGCACTGGCGTATAGGTCACTAGAGTACCACATGCATAGCCACTGGGCCTTTAAATGTTATCAGAGTACCTCAAGTTAGGGACGAGTCATTTATTATCAGGTGGGGGGGGGGGTCGGGTACATTTTGATACGAGTCCCCAAAATTTTTCTGACCCCACCAGTCTCACCAGAATTTTTTTTCCGACCCCCCCCCCCAGATAGGTGACAAAAAAGTTAATGACCCCCCCCCCCCCCCCACCACCATCCCAACTCCCCAGCTACCCTTCACCCACATACTGTATTACCTTTTTTAAAGTCAGGCTGACCTTAATTCAACCTGTATGAAACACAAAGAACATTTTCTTACTTTGACAAGTTAATAAATCATGCAGTTTAATGGTCTGTAAATTTTGTCAGCATACTTTGATATTTTGCACTTTTCTTCCTGCATATGGCCATCCCGAAATCTGATGTTGAATGTTCAATAAAACTGTTAATAATAGTGATGAAGGGGGGTCTGGGGGCACAGCCCCCAGAAGCCACAATAGCTTTGCTGATGACAAGGCAAATGGAGAGCTGATATCACAAATGCAGGCATTAAATTTAATCCAGAACAAAATCATCTGCTCGACATGATTTTATATCATCGCAACTGTCTTACAAGCAAATTAATGAAAAAATATCTTTTTTGGATCTGAAGTGCCCAAGTTTTGTGTGTCAATTCTATAAATTTTATGTCTCTAAGCTTGAGTTTAAGTTTACAAGAACATAAGTAATAGGGGGTCTGGGGGGCTTCGCCCCCCAGAAGCTGAGACATTTTTTAAAAAAGAAGACTGATGGAAGAATTCTGACCCCCCCCAATATGCCGAATATAATATATGACCCCCCCCCCCTGCTCCATGGCTTTTTTATTTCTGACCCCCCAGTACATCACACAAAAAAAATCCGACCCCCCCCTAAATGTACCCGCCCCCCCCCCCCCCCCCCACCTGACAATAAATGACTCGTCCCTTAGGATAAGGCACTTGTCCTACAGCTGACGGCCGGATGCCTCTGGGCTAGACACTGGGACTGAAGGTAACATAGAGCACCTCGGGGATAGACTGTGCACTACTAGGTGGCAGTTGAGGACATCATAGATAAACAAGGGGACTATAGGTTATAGAGAATATCTCTAGGAATACCACTGGGCCTAAAGATGACTCTAGACAATTTTCCTGCGGTTACAGAAGAGTACTGAAGAGTTAGACAATGGGCCTATTGGGGCCAGTAGAGTACCTCAAGGATAGAGACTGTGCCTATCGCTGACAGAGTAGTGCCTCCGGCAAAGCAACTGGACCTATAGTGGACAGTACAGATCCTGTTCCTGAGGGGTCATTAGGTACATATCTTAGTACAGGTACCTAAAGGTGATAGTAGAGTGCCTCAGGAATTGACACTTGGAAAATATATGACAGTAGAGTACGTTATGGATAGTTAATGGACCTATGGATGAAATTAGGATACCTCATGGATAGGCACTGGGCGCATAGGTCAGTAGAATACCTCAGGCATAGCCAATGGGCCTTTAGATGTTATGAGAGTACCCCAGGTTCGGGTTAGGCACTGGGCCTACAGTTGACAACAGGAAGCCTCACTGATTGACACCTGGACTGTAGGTACCATAACGTACCTCGGTGATAGACTGTGCAATATGAGGTGGCAGTAGAGCACACCAGAGATAAACAGGGGGAATGGAGGTTTTAAAGAATATCTCACCTCACGCGGAGAAACGGACATATAGGTGACATAAATGTACCTTAATGATAGGCACAGGGCATATAGGAGGCAGTAAAGTACTTTAGTGATTTCCAAAGGGTTCAAAGCTAACATTACAGTACCTATTGACACACAGTGGGTCTGTACCTTAGGTACAACCCTGGCCCTATGGATGACAGTAGAGAACCTCAGGGATTGACATTTGGTGAATTGATGACAGTATAGAATGCTATAGATAGTTACTGGATCTATTAGTGAAATAAGGATACCTCAGGGATAGGCACTGAGCGCAGTGTCTATACATTGGCTATGCCTGAGGAAATGAGCCATGAGCTTTCGACCATATCATTTTCATCAAAATTGTACTCTGAATGTATAACAAGTCACAGTTGAATAAAATATTGTTTTAACTAAAGAAAATCTTCAGAAATATAACTCTGGAGTACCCCAGGGAAGGACGAGAGTTTATTAGTACAGTGGTGTACCTCAGGAATAGACAAATGCTCTAGGGTGACAGAAGAGCACAGCAGAGCTAGACAATGTGCCTATTGGAGATAGTAGAGTATCTAAGGGATAGACACTGCGCCTGTCACTGACAGGATAGTGCCTCAGGTATAGACACTGGGCCTATAGTGGCCAGTACAAGTCCTGTATCCCAGAGGGTCAATATGTCCAGTACCTCCGGTAACTAGAGAATATCTTTTGGACAGACTATGGCCCTATGGGTAGTATAGACAGATTGACAGTGTGACTAGATAACAGGACATCGTCTTAGAGATTGCGACTGGGCATATGAAGGTGACTGTAGATTAAATCTCGGGCAAAAACAGTCCTATAGTAGAGTACCAGGGGTCAATACTATGCCTGTGCATAGATCCTAGACCTAAAGGTTACAATAAAGGACCTCGGGGATAAGCACAGGCCCAAAATCTGACAGAAGTGCACCTCAGGGGTATATACTGGGTCTATGGGTGTCAGAAGAGTGCCTAAGGGACTATGGCTGGGACGAGTACCCGGGTACCCGAGGTCGGGTCGGGTAAAGCAATTACCCGGGTACAAATTTTCTACCCGTTACCCGAATGCTTATTACTATGTAGTGAACAAAAATCCATTCAATAAAATTCAAAGCAAATAGAGCAATGTTTAGTGTGATCGCCTTGTATCAACTGCAGTAATAATGCAAAACCTTTTTGGTGTATTATATAAGAGCTAGACAATCCTACATTTACATTCTCTTCCCGTGGGTAATAGGGACTCGGGTACCCGGGTACAAAATATTTACCCTCCCAGCCCTATCAGGGAAACAGGATAAAGTAATGGACTTATAAGTGACAGTAGAGGCCCTCCGTGTAGAGACTAGGCTCGTAGACCTGTGACTGTAGAGAACCTCAGGGATAAACACCTGGCCTATAAAGTGACAGAGTAACTTATGGAGAGATACTGTTGACGGGAGCTTACCTTAGGGATAGACACTGGGGCACATAAGTGAGACACGGGCAGACACAATCCTATAGCGGAGTGCTGCTTCGACAGACGCTGGACCTAGAGGGTTGAGTAGAGTACCATACGGACAAATATTTAGCATTTATGTGACAGCAGAGTACTTCAAGGACGGATAAAGGGTCTGTAGGTGAGAACAGAGTACCTTAGTGGAAGACCCAGGTATTCTGATGACAATAGAATACATCAGGGACAGGTAAAGGGTCCATAGGTGACAGCAGTATACCACAGGAGAGACAATGGACTTATAGGTGATAGTAGATTACCATTTTAATAATCTTTATTTATAGTCGCTTAATTTAATTAACAACTAACATAAGCTCTGTAGAATTTTTATTGCGACTTGATAAGACTATATAGATATATACAAGCTGAGCTGTGGATATGTGACTTGCTCAAGGTCACAACGCCAGGGCCCTGGTGGGATTCGAACTCGGGACCCGTCGATCACGAGCCGGGCACACTACCACTGCTCCACTGCGCTCCATCTGGACGGGGACGGGCTTATACAAGAGCACATGTCACAACAACTTTCAAAGGCTTTCCAGAAATTTCAGTGGAAAACAATCCCGTGCACGAAGCATTTTTGTAAACGGTGGACCAAATTTTGAAAGCTTTCACAAATGTTCAATCTGTGTCATTTTAAGACACACAAATAGAAATCAAGATAGATCACACTTACGCGCATGTATGACACCCATGCTGCATGTTTTGAAATAGTTTAATGAAACGTTTCTTTATGGCGTGACCAGTATATATGTAATAAAGATCCAAAATGACGGACTAAGGGATTAGGGATATATGTGGCAAAATTCAGAAGAAGAAATTCTAAGGATATAGATATATGACATTTACCAACATAAAACTATTGCCACACAATCGTTTGTTAAAGTCTAATCGTCAAATACAACAGCTGTCATAGAAAGATATATGCTCAGCGTTAATGAAAATTACCAGTATTTAAAACTAATGGAACACACCAAATTGCGATGATAATATCATTTTGGTCGATCGTGAACGTTATCTTACTTAGTGGCTGATCTGTATCTGGCAAATTTGACCGTCCTGATTATCTGAGTTATCAGCCTTCGTGAGCACGTGCAAAAATTAACTTAACTCAATATCTCCGTCATGTGAAATGCAAAAGTCGCACTCTCCATTCCTTTTGAAACCTCGTTACAAGTAAACGCCATATAAACTGTTTCATATATCGTCAACAATGGGACGTTTAAACGAAGCAGAACGTCAACGTGCTCTTGTCATGGTCGAGGGAGGAGTCTCCTATGGCGAAGTAGCCCGAAGAATCGAGGCTCTCATCAGACATAATACAGGTAGTCCATGAGGGCAACGATCGCTCACCTGATTACCAATGTGAGTCATTCACCCAACCCCCACTCCACCCCCAGAATGTTTTGACGCCAGGGGCATGGTTGGCAGTGATTCCAGAAAAGAAGTTTTACATTTTAGCTCTATTTAAAGCATAATATTAATAAATGAGCCCCTGGGCGGGGCCAGTTTGGACCACAGGGCATGATAGGCAGGATTTTTGTACGGTACCACTAAACATTGCTATACAGTAAATATCTAAGCTGTGGGCTTTCTAGTTTCAGAAAAATATGAAGTATTTTAGCTACGAGCTATATAAAGAAATGACCCCCTGGGGTGCGGCCAGCTTTGACCCAAGAGGATTGATTAGCAGGATTTATGTTGGGGATTACTAAACATTGCTACATACTATATATATAAGCTCTGGGCCTCGTGGTTTAGAGAAGACTTTGAAGCTTCTTTAGCTATATAGCTCTATATAAACAAATGACCTCCTGCGGTGAGGCCAGTTGAGGCCCAAGGGGTCAACCAATGATTGTCAGGATTTATGTAGGGTCTTCCAAACATTGCTACATGCTAAATATATCAGCTCCTGGCCCGATGGTTTCAGAAGATCTTTTAAGTTTTTCCCATTAGGGGTCTATGGGGGATAATGACCCCCGGTGAATGGCCGATTTAGACCCCCAGGGGCAGGATTGGCAGGATTTATGAAGCAGGCCACTAAACATTGGAACATTCTAAATATATAAGCGTTGGGCCCCATGGTTTCAGAGAAGAAGAATTTCTAAGATTTTCTTGAGCGGAATTTCTTGGCTCTCTAGGACAGCCCTCATGGTGATTGACGGCAATTTAATAGCCAGGCGTTACACTGACGAGGTACTGCAGTCTGTTACTTTGCTCTTTCTCCAGAACAACGTTGACATGACGCTTTAACAACAGGATAACACGTGACCCCATTAAGCGAGACATTACAGTCTTTTTGGGGCAAAGCAATGTTCAGGTGATGCCCTGGCCTGCATTCTCTCGAGATTAATGCCCTAAATAGCATTTGTGAGATCAACTGGGACTCTGCGTCTATATCGGCAGGCAGCGCATCTAAAATCCTGAAACTTACTCGAGAATAGGAGGCTATTCAATTTCAGTTGCCAACGTTTGATTCACTGCACGAGGTGCGGATGTCGGGCAGTTCAGAGGGGATATTTACTTTTTCGGTGATTACCAAATATATTTCATCGACTGTAATGAGGAGCCCGAGTAGCTCAGAAAGCCGCTTGCAGCTTCCGTCGGATTGACGTCGCGTGCAAATCATCGATACTCCAGCTAAAAAGGGATTTAACTTGTCACGCCAATTGCCTGATTAGACGTGCTAACCTCCGTAACATAATGTCAATAACGCTACATTTCAGACCTTTTCGGTGAGAAATTTAGCCCACAAAATATAATCGTATCAGTCACTAGTGAATTGATACGATATTTTTCACTGTAGGCAATATCATGTTTATTCGTTCTAGGTATGCATTGAAGTCACTGATAAGTATAAAATAAAAGATGGTAACGGCGGACATACACGATAATAAAGTTTGTGGCTTTTGATTTTGTTACTCCGGATGTAAGAAAGTCATAACGATGCCAATAAACGCTATTGAGTGCTAAAATCACTTAGAACTACTGAAAAAGGATGCATTAACATTTTGTGATCTGTCCTGGTATTTTATATGAAAGTTTCAAATGAAAGTGAAAGCATCTGCTAATCGACGATATTGATGCGTCAGGGATTGCTTATACATAACACTATGGAGTTTTGTAGTTGTCATGGAGTAGGCTAAGTATGCGCCAATCCGCATCCCGTGCCCTTGAAAGGTAAGTGTTATTTCAGTCGTATTATAGAGTTGTAAATGGTCTTTTTTGTTGAAAAGCCTTTCGTTAAGCACTGCAGAAATATGTTACTTTTTCTGAAGACAGAATCGGAAACGCATAGTGATATTTGGTGATTAAAAATTTTATCAAAGTTATTGAGTGGCACAGGGAGCCGCTGTTTGGTATTTCATTTATACGTAACAAAGTCAACAAATTGCTGTTGATTCAAACTTGTATGGCGTTTATTCAACGTCGATTGAACGTTGTATGGCCAAGGAAAATAGATCTTAATCATGCGGACCGTCCGAGTAATGGGCGTGCTGTTATGTAAGCTTAGTAGCAGCTTTACAGTTTTGGCGGGTGGAACCACCAGGCGCGGAAAATATAAATTAGAAATAATACTTTCCGCCTGCGTATAGTCATAAGTGTTTAAACAACACAGTTCACACAAGAAAGTAAGCGGGTAACGGTAGAAAGTAAAGAGAGTTGCGGTTTCCCAAACACTAAAAGTAAGCGATATTGCGGTGTTTTGCTAAACTTTTTATATGGTGAATTATCTCGACTTGTCACTCAGTTAATCAGAAACGATCAAATAGGGTCTACTGTATACATACTTTCAAGGTGTTGAAGGTGTGATATGATAAAATCAAGTAAGAAAGTGCTTTCCCTCCCTACCCCGCCGCGCATCTCTCTCTCTCTCTCTCTCTCTCTCTCTCTCTCTCTCTCTCTCTCTCTCAGTATTTTGTACGTCGGAAATAGCACCAAACACCAAGTTTTCCCTGTCTACTGGCTACTCAAATAATTTCAAAAATTTGCCGCAACCCCTCTTCATTTGTAGTATATGTATGTCCTACTCATCCGCTTCCATTCTTTATTTTTGTATTTTACACTTACGCAGTAAGCTTAACTTCCAGTGGCACCTCTTTCTCTCGATGCGCTATTTTTATGCCGTCGAAGGGAATTCGGGTAGCACATTAAAATCGCACCGTCCGTCCGTCAGTCGTCCGAAACAAATCATGTCTCGGCGATAACTTAAAAACTACTTAAGCAAACTTGATGAAACTTCACAGAAAGATAAAGCATAATGGGAAGGTGTGTCGCGCACAAGATTTAGGTTCACAGGCCCAAGGTCGAGGCTAAAATTGGGTCAAAGGTCAAATCGTGTCCCAAATCTTGTCTCAGCTATAACATATAAACTACTGATGCGAATTTTATGAAACGTCACAGAAAGATAAAGCATAGACAGTGTGTCGTCAACAAGATTTAGGTTCCCATACCCAAGGTCAAGGTCACTGTCAGTGGTTAAAGGTCAGAGAGTGTGTCTATAATATTTCTAAAACTACCTAAGTGAATTTAGTCAAAATTCGCAGAAAGGTAATGCATAATGAGAAGGTTGGTCACATATAATATTTATGTTCCCAAACCCAAGGTCACAATCTAGAGTCCGATGTCAAATAATGAGACAGCAATTTCTCGGAAAAGTATCACAGCAAATTTCATTAAATTTTCTAGAAAGATAAAGCTAAATGAGAAGGAATGCCACACACAAGACACAGGCTTCCACGCCCAAGGTCAAGGTCACAGAGGTCAGAGGTAAAGTTGTTTCTCCCCAATTATTAAAACAATTCTTGAGCAGGTTTAAATTAAACTTCTTGAAATGATAAAACATAATGAGATGGTATGTCACAAAGTAAATTATGGTTTCTATGCTTAAGGTCAGGGTAAGGGTCAGAGATTTGATTGTGTCTCCAAACCAACTCGAGGCTGCTAAAGTGAATTTCATCAAACTTCACAGAAAGGTAAAGCATGATAAAAAGGTGTCTCACTTCCAACATTGATGATCCCATGCCTAAAGTGAAGGTCACAATTTCAGGTCAAAGTTCAGCCTAAGGGGCCTTCGGTGGCATTGGTTACACACTGTAACATTTCTTGTTTTGTTTTTAGCTCACCTGAGCCAGCGGCTGGGGGAGCTTATAGGATGGGAAGGCTCCGTCGTCCATCGTCGTCCGTCCGTCATCCGTCCGTCCGTCAACAATTTCAAACGACTTCTCCTCAGAAACCGTTGGGCCAATTTGCCCAAATTTCATATGTTGCCTCCAGAAGAAGGGGAAACGAAAAGTTGTTCTAACGGTCCTGGTCACATAACCAACGTGGCCGCTACGCCCATATATGGTAAAAGCTTTAAAAATATTCTTTTCCAGAAACAATAGGCCGATGGCATTAAAACTTGATATGTAGCATCTGGTACACGAGTACTACCAAGATTGTTCAAATTATGACCTTGGGTTGACCTTGACCTTTTTACGGCATGGTCAAATTAGCTTACAGGTGCTTTTATATGGAAAAATGCTTGAACATAAGATTTCTTGGAAACTGTTGAAGGTGAAGATTTTGACCTTGAAATTGGTATATACAGTCATCTTAATGAGTACATGAAAATTTATGTGTACACGAGGTCAAAGTTTTTCTTTGACATTTGACCCTGGTCTCTTATATTTCAACAATTTCACACATCTCCTCAAAAGCCACAGGGCCAATTGTAACCAAATTTCATGTAGAGGCTCTAGGGGGCGGGGGAACGAAAATTTGTTCAAACGGTCCAAGTCACATAACCAACATGGTCGCCACGCCCATATATGGTAAAAACCTTTAAAAAATTTCTTATCCAAACCAATAGGCCGATGGCCTTGCAACTTGGTATGTACCATCAAGTACAGGAGTATTGTTAAAATTATGACATAATGTTGACCTTGGCCTTTTTTACGGGAAGGTCAAATTTGCTTTCTGTAGCTTTTATATGGGAAAATTCTAGAACATAATATTTCTTGGAAACTGTTGAAGATTTTCACCTGAAAATTGGTATGTACAGTCATCTAATTGAGTACATGAAAATTCATATGTATAAGAGGTGAAGGTCATTCTTTGACCCTGGTCTCTCATACTGTGACAATTTCAAACAATCTCCTCAAATATGATACGTCCAGCGTGTTTACTGGGTATGAAATTGGTTGTAAACGTGCAACTTGAAAATAGCTTAAAATCTCATTTTGATGAACAGATCTCAAGAAAGGGGTGAGGTGGGGGGGGGGGGGGGGGGGCTATAAGGCCCTTTTTCTGCCCAAGAGCAAAATGTTTTATTTTCAGCTGATGCTTAGCCTATAGTGTCCGCTATACTGAATCAATAGTTGTTAAGCTCCGTAAGCGCTACTTTTGGAATAATGGGATTATTAAATTGGGTGGGGTAAAACAGCATGAACCAGGGGAGTCACATTATTAGCTATATTTCTCCTTCAACTTTAATGGCATTCATAAATATCTTCCTTTATAAGTTGAAGAAATGTCTTTGGTGACATCTTTTCTCAAATTCTACCTTTTAAAGTAAAATCTTATGTCTGCAAAATTTTATTTTAGAGACACTGTCAATTTTCATTAATTTTGATACTTTGAATTCAATATATTCTACCATATCTCAAGAACTTCTTGATTTCTTACCAAACTAACATGGGCTCACCGTTGGGAGAGTGCAAACTGTTGATTAAATTTTGGTGACTTTGACGTTTGTTTCAAGGTCACAGTAAGACTTATAATGTCAATTTTAAGTCAAGTTTTGACCATTGTCTACACATTAGCTTCTGAACTGGTATGAAATTGTGCCCAAATTGGCCTAAATTAAACATTATAAGGAGTTAGAGCACTAGTTATGATTTAATGGCCATGGCGTCATGATTAAATGGCCATGACATCATCTTTAAGGTCAAGGTCAAGGTTAGACTAAACGGAGTTGAGTCATAGATTTCACACAATCAGTCGGCAGAAATGTACCAAAACTGAGTGTTTTCATTTGAAAATCAATGTTTTAATGTGCATAGAATGACCTTGACCTTGGTCTGAAGGTCAGTATTAGCCAAACGTAATGAAACAGAACTGGGTTAAACTTAAAGGTTATAGAAAAGTCTATTGTGAAATAATGAGCTTCTGAATGTACTGGTGACCTTCAAATCAAGGTCAAGATGATTATATACATATTAAGCATTGATTTATAAATAAAAACATACATATTTGTTAAATTTATGCTTACTAGCTGTGTGAGATCTTTGATTAAACTATGTGTAGTCTAACCTTGACCTTGAAGATGTTGTTATGGCCATTTGATCACACCCAATTCTCATTCTTCATAATGTTTAATTTAGGCCACTTTAGTAATGAGTTTGTATCAGTTCAGGAGCTAATGTGAAGACAATGGTCAAACTTGACTTAAAATTGACGTTATAAGTCTAACTGTGACCTTGAAACAAAGGTCAAGGTCACCAAAATTTTATCAACAGTTTGCACTCTCCCAACGGTGAACCCATGTTAGTTTGGTAAGAAGTCATCCACTGGTTCTTGAGATATGGTAGAATTTATTGAATTCAAAGTACCAAAATTAATGAAAATTGACAGTGTCCTAAAAGAAAATCTGCAGACATAAGAGTTTACTTTAAAAGATAGAATTTGATAAAAGATGTCACCACAACCATTACTTCAACTTATAAAGGAAGGTTTTTATGAATGCCATTAAAGTTGAAGGAGAAATATTGCCTATAATGTGACTCCCCTGGTTCATACTGATTTACCCCACCCACTTTAATAACCCCATTATTCCAAAAGTAGCGCTTACGAAGCTTAACCACTATTGATTCAGTATAGCGGACACTATAGGCTAATCATCAGCTGAAAAAAAACACATTTTGCTCTTGGGCAGAAAAAGGGCCTTATAGGCACCCCCACCCCCTCCCCTTTGCTATAAAAGATTGCCTTTTGGAGACTAAGGCGGCCTGACGTCGCGTGCACTAACAATTTTACTTTGGCACTTTAAGTGACGTCATTAACGTCGTAATGACGTGCAAACATGCGTGACTTAATTGATGTCAAGCTGGAAAAGGTTTTATCAATTAATCAACAAATAAATGAAACTATTTCACAAAATCCTATTTTTGAAACAGTGAAATCTAAGGTGATAATTTATCAGTTTCGATTTCACCAAAAAATCTAAATTTCGTTGAAAAGTATAAAAGAAAAGAAGCACTGATCCTCTGTGCGGCAACTTTTCATATATTACTGCGATCAATCTCTCAGACAACCAGCCTATCATTTGTGTATTCTAGATCTTATTTACTTTATCAAGAGTTTTTATCCGGCGTACACTGCTACTAAAAGACAGGGTTCGATCCCCACAGCAGCACTGGGTGGGAGCGTACAGTACAAGTGACCGGTTGTCCCGATCTGTATAGTGGACGCATCTTTGTCCCAATACATCGGGTAAGTTTCAAAACTGTTTATTTTTGTGTTTTAAAATCATTGAGTGTAGGTAGAACAGCTTGCTCGACAAGCCTTAATACAGATGTTTTCGACATGTCACCTTAATTTTCTGTAAATTGTTATGATATGCTTTATTTTCACTTTAATTTGAGAAAATCACTACTCTACTTTCGATTTCGAAATCTGCGCCGGTACCATTTCTTCAAAATTGGCCATCAATTGTATATGAAACAACCGTGTTTTCTTTAGAAGTATTTTATGGTGTATTTAGGTTCAGGATTAATTAATCGTGTTAGATATCATGCTAGGTAAGGGCAATTATTTTCAAAGAAAACAAAAGAGGGGTCAAACACTATTCTGTATCGTGGGTCGTAAAACCGATTGTCAGTGAGACATCCCATACAGTCAGAAAAATTTGGGGATGCTCAGCTTTGCTTGTCTTGTGGATTCATCCCGTACTTAAAGGATACTTATCATGGGTAAATCTCTTAATAGATCATTAATCTATCTTAAAAAGGGACTAACTAACATTTTTTTCGAATTAAAACGCTAACTCGGCCGATTTTCTGGTTACACGTGACGTGATCTGATTACAAACACCAGTGATTTGCAGATGAAAATACGAATTTAGAGCAAAGAAAGCAACATCTAGCCATCTCCAAAGATGACCATAATGGAAAACATAAATAGAGAAAACACTCTTACCAAGTGGTTTACATCCAAACAATAAAAGAAAACACATTTCACACAAACACACCCTGAAGGTCATAACAACGGACAAAGATTTGCCCACTATACACATCGGACAATGGTGCACATGTACTGTACGCTCCCAACCAGTGAGCAGACGAAACCAAACGGCCGTTGTCCGAAGGTGACGGAAACGCTTCTTCTTCTTCTATCATAAACCCATTCCCAGCCCCCTTCCCCCACCCCAGAAAAACGGCTATGATATACCCCGAAAAATACTATTCCTGGTGTTGGATAAAATCTATATAGCTGATTTTCCCCACAGATATAGTAGTTTTACATTTTCTATCTTTCTTCACCCACTCCCCTCCCCACGGAAATTTTTGCCATAGGAAAATGGACTAGACAGTGTTTTTTTTCCGCGTAAAGTGCTTCCCCCTCCCCACAGCTCCCGCCCCAATCAAACATCCCCCTCTCCCCCGAAAAGTGGCTAAAGATTCCCCGCTTCTAGATTGGAAAGGTTGGCATTTCCCATGTTAAAATAGGGAATAACTTAAATGGAACTGGATATATCGTAAAGTTAACTGAAGCAGTGTCTGCTACGTTTTTTTTTTTTTTTTCACTATTGGGTGTGGTGAGTGCAGTTTGGCATATTTTCGACGCGGCAAAATAACACCCTTTTATTCAACAGATAAACATTTTCTGAAATAATTTAAGCCTATTCAATGTGAAGGAAAAAAACATTATACATGTATAGAAAAACTTCCTGCATTACGATAGTAGCATTTCACTTAATCCCCCAACAACCTGAGAACACCCCCCCCCCCCGCTCCGCAGGAACCTGACTATTAAAATTTTGCTATATAGTCACTGTCTTTTCTCCCGCTCGGATGGTAGCAGTCTTTCCTCCGACAGTTCAGTCGGTTAAGCGCTGCCTGCTGATCTACAGTTAGTGGCCATAAATTTTTAATCAAATCCAAATTCCCATTGACTTTAATGCATTTTTCAGTGCAAGTAAACTATATACTCTGCTTCTGTTCATGCAATTTAAAATTAAAAATCAAAAACGTTTTCGTAAAATGAGATTATTGAATCGATTTACACAAGAGTTTCATTACTGGCTGACATGGAAGATGTAGCTGTCCGAAACCTAGTGGTGTTACTTTTCGGTTATATTTTGACGTCAATACAAAAGAAGCTTTTCAGATTTTTTGATCATTTTTAAACAGCCACATTCTTATTAAATGATATTTATCGAGTTTGGTAAATTATGTTTGAGTGTCAAGTTTATTTTGCATCATTTTCATACAAGTTTCACCACAATAATTTGATTTCTGAACACACAAAAACAGTAAAAGTAAACTTGGAAATACCCGTAAGTCAATGGGAATTCGGAATTTGATGAACTACTTATGGCCACTGACTGTAGTGTTGCTGGGTTCGAGACCCGCTGGAAGCGGAAATCTTTCCTACCATAAACGGGGTTCCATGATACACAGCCTTTTATTATCATCCTCACATCGTCCTGATATAATTGAAATGTTAAAATGGACGTAAAATCTCAAGTAATCCATCCAGCTTTTTCCGGGAAATGCTTGTACAGAGTTATAGAAAAAACTATTATATAGCTGCTTATTCCCCACTGAGATAGTAGTTGTCTCCCCGGAAACAATTGGCCATATATTGTGGTCTTTCCGCCCGCTCGGATAGCAGTTCAGCCCTCACATAGAAAAATGATTATGATTTCGCGCTAAGATTTTTAGTTCACCTTATCCGCAGGCTCACAACGTTAGCTTATAGTATACTAATGGTCCGCCGCCCGTCACTTTTGGACTTACTATGTCGGGCCCGTATCTCGGAGGCTAGTCGGCGATCTTAGTCAAATATAATGTGTATACTATAGCGTCAGTAGAGTGGAAAGGCTGCATTATATTTTGTGACAGACTGGACCTTAGACTTGTAACTGGAAAACGAATGATGTCAGCAAGCTAGCTCATTTATTCTTTATCGCACCTTCGTCAAAAGACATTTATTCACCAGGAGTGGGCATCCGCTCAGTCTGATCAGAGCCTTCTCTGTCCGCGTAAGAAACTTTGAGCTCTTATAATTTCATTGGGCCTCTGTGCAATTTGCTGATTTGAGTTTTCGCTAGAAATTTCAGCAGAGGTAAATTCTGCTATGAGGGAAATAGTTTTTTTTTCGGAGAGATTTCTTCTACCGAAAATTTTCCCCAGAGCAGGTGGGGGAGGGGGGGGGGAAGGGGGGGGGTGGAGGGATCCTACTTTCAGAAAATCAGAGAATTTTCCACGGGGTTCGGGAGTGGCGGGGAAAGTTGGGGTGGGGGTTAGAGAATAGGTATTTTGTGCTTAAGGCTAGACTTAAACAATAATTAAAATTGTATTTTTCGAATGGCCGTTGCGCCTTTTGCCATATTTTAAGAAAGGATCAAAAGGAAATGGTTTCCAGTGATACTGGAAATAAACGGATGTAAAGTTTATCAAGACATTAAAATACGAAATACATATTAAATTATCATACCTTGTCTTCTTCCTCGCTGTTTCTAGCACAGAAAACTTCAGCTGAACAAACGCAAAATATCAGAAAAAGAATTAAACTCTTCGCCATCTTGTTCGTTGAAACAAAGAAACAAAAAAAATGGAAATTAAGAGGCAGAGGGTGCATGGTGATCTATGTGACATATACCTGATAAGCGATTCTGTGTTTCATTTTGTTTACTCTATAATATCAGTTTCGGTTGCACCGCGGATATTCTATCAAAGACATTAGCTGTAAAATAAACAACTGTCTATAAAACTACGCCAGCAGAAAACCTGTCTTCGAGTTTCAGACCAGGCGAAATTCAAATCAGACAGCTCAACTACACAAGTTAGCTGGAGTCTTGCGGGGTTTTGTCTACAGCATCCGCAGGTACAACGCTATGTAAACAACGAACAAAAGCACACATTCTGATAAGATCAGCCAGTGCGGAAGCGCAAGCTGATCGGCCCTCTTTATTTTCGGATATGGCATAAGACAGGTTTCCTTATGACAAGACTCATTTTGCCGGTCGTAACAACATTTTCCATTGTCTTTATGCTTTAAATATTATGCATACAAACGAAGCTCATATAAATACCATTTTACATGGAATAAATTCCGTTTTGGAGTGATAGATAAATAAATAAATAAATAAATAAATAAAGCCGTCGCATGTCAAAACAAACAAAATGATGTGTGTTTCTACCGAAGACTCCGAGCAGCCAGGCTAGCTGTCTAGAGTCTTCACTGTGCGTTCAAAAGGACAAAATGTTTCTTCGTATGGACAGCAAAGACTAATCACACAAGGTGCATGCCCAGGCTGATCTGAGGCTTCACTAGATTCACATTACTCGATAGTAATAACACATTATTCATAGAAGGACCACTATCCATAGTTATCAGGTATATAACTGGGATCATTTTAGAGGCCGCTTATCGCATCATAATAGATGCTAGCCGGGACCAGTTTAGAGGCTGATTTGGACCAAAATAGAGGCCAGGACCAGTGTAGATGCAGGACCACTTTAGATGATGTACATACGGATTTAGGTTCTACTTTGTCTCTAGTAGTTTTCTACTACGTTTATCTATGATTTACATCGTATAACCTGGTTATCAAACGGCTCAGTGCCACTCTTTTAGTATGGTTGAGAACATTTTACTAGCCGACTACTATTCAGTATTCTCTATAGGTACCTAAGGTAGAGTCCGGGATAATGATGTGGTCGAAATGAAGTTTTCATACGTAATACAAAACTTAATAAAACCTACAATAAAATGTAGCAAAACGTAAGAGGACGTTTGAAAGCGTAGATAATACGTAATAGTACAAAGAAGACATGCTGGTATGGCCAGGTATTTAAAACGTTTCGTCTTCCTTTTAGATCATTTAAGGCCTGCGTGTCGCGATGTTTTATTAGATATACACTAAGTTTAGCCAAAGGCCACCATTAATGCGTGGTCCAGGTATGTTTAAGTTGAATTTCCAACTTTAGCTAACTGGGCATAGGTTTGTATCTGTGTACAGCGGTAAGTAACTCGTATTTACTACGTTTTACCTCGTATATTGCCGGTTTGGTACGTTTTAAAATCCTTTTGTGTGCATTTAAAGCATTTCGTCTACGTTCAAGTACGATTTGTCTTCGTTTAAGTATGATTGGTCTTCGTTTTGCTACATTTTACTGGGTATACGCGACGCACATCGAAATGCCACTTTGGATGGAACATGACAGCTCAAAACGTAGCTATGCAGCCGTTTATAGGCGTTCGTAGGATGTATACAATACGTTTGACTATGTATATTGCCGTTTTATCACTATTTAAACCCGCACTAAAACTTAACGTTTAATACTTAACAGTAAGACTGGAGCTGTTTGGAAATTTTAATTTATTTCAGCCGCAGTTCCACTGTCACGTATTGAGAGCTAGGTTTTACTACGTTTTTAAAACATGACAAAACGACAGACTGAGTATACGTTGTAAAATTTAGTGAATACATACATAATTAAAGCTAAATACGTGGCCTAGTTACATTTGATTTGGAATGTTTAACTCAAACATGACATTTTGATATACGTAGCATAGACCTAGTAAAACATAGGAACACACAGTTAAACGTGGTAAAAACTTACTACAATGTAGGCGAAACGCATTTAATACGTACAACAAAATAACAAGATTAATCTAGAGGTCCTTTAAGCCTCAGTCTAACTGTCACGTATTGAGAACTAGGTTTTTCTATGCTTTGAAAACGGCAATATACGTGAAAAAAACGCAGTGAATACGTATTATATACAGATATATGCAGCTACCAACGTGGTCTAGCTACGTTTGAGTTGAAATTTCAAGTTAAATGTAGCATTTCGAAATACTACTATATGTGTAGTAAAACGTATTGAAACGTAGTCTAAACGAACTATAACGTAGACGAAACGTCTTAAAAACGTAGCCATACGTCACGCTCGTCTACATATTGGTACGCATTATTTAAGCTTTCTTACGTCTTAGTACGTTTTGCAACGTTTTATTCTGCATTTTATTACGCTTTGGTATACCGACTAAAACGTGACTTTGACTAGGTAGTCATCCCGGACACTACCGGGTAGTTTTAGTAAAACGTACTGAATCGTAGCAGATATGTAAACTGTTCTCATTTTTTCTGAAAGCGTGGCACTAAGCCGTTTGATAACCGGATAATACGAAGTACAGGTCATTTTATGTCTATAAAACAGGACATTTTGCTTAATATCTCCAAAACTGCTACAGCTATAACTGTGAAGTAAAGCGCATCTATAATGTCTATCTTATACATAACTAACCTATAATTTTCCTCACAATCTATTTTGAAACTAAAAACTTTCTTTTGAAAACAGCCCATTTTCTAGAATATATATTATCTGTATTTTACAAGGGAGTAAGTTTATTTATGTAGCAGCCTTAGACAGGTCAATATCTACCTATGTCAATTGTAAGTTAATTGTACAGAGTTACTCAATGGCACCTGTATACCTGTTAATCTTTCCATCTCAAGTAAAATTGAAGTTCACTTATTTATTTGTTGCGAAAAGAATTGATGGGTGATGATTAGGATTAATTTATCTATAGAAACATTTCTTGTTTGTGATGCATATATGCGCATTGCTTATAGCTATTACATTAAATTATTTTACTCCCCTATATTTAGCTGAAAATTTTGTTAATTTTTATATAGGATTTAATACACAAAAGCAAAATATTGACAAGATAAAATTCTGAAAATCAGTTTCCAGTGATGTATTAACTTGACAATACCAGTGGAGAAAAAAATCAATTTTATCACCAGTATAAAAGAGAAAATCTGCGAAATTACCTGTTTTATAGAGAGCAAATAGTCTATAAATCGTTCTTAGTATCGGAAACTGACTAGAAGGGTACATTCTTTGCCAAACGTAGGGGCGGAAAAAGGAAGTACAATCTAGCCCTCTAAACGTGACAGTGAGACTGGTCCTAAAACGGTTGTTAAAACTAAAGTATTACGTCCCTGAAAATCTTAAACTAAGAAATGAAAACGTTGAAAGTAAGGTTTCCTTTTTTAAAAAGTGGTTATTTTGAGACCTTGAATCGACCGTTTTATGCCGAGGTTTATGAAATTCATTTTCGGTAGCTTGGTTTTGAAAAATTAAGGTCTGAAATGTTGATCTGAAGTCAAACTCTAGGATTCGAACTGTGCATTTGGCTTCCATTTTCCTTTGATTTCTATGAAACTTTCAGGATGTTGTTATCACCATCTAAAGTAGATCATAATATGTAAGGGTCTTGTTTGAACTCTTTCTGCAAGGGTAGAGGTTGTTTGGTTCAGCAATACAAACCTTGTGGCAACAGCACCTTCTTTAGTTTTCAACTGGTTTTCATAAAATTTTCAAGATTTTATTATTACAATCTGCACTCGGTCATATTTTATCAGGGCAATGGTTCAGATTCTCTCCTGTAGAGTTACTGCCCTCGATTCTATCCAGTGAAATAAATCTTGTAGGAGCAACTCCTGTAATGGTTTTCAGCAGATCAGCAGGAAAATTTCAGCATGCATTTATCACCATTTGAGCCGCGACAAGAACAAAAAACAACAAAGTGGCATGTGCGCCCAGCGAAGACTCAGATCAGCCTGTACATCCGCCCAGTCTGATCAGAGTCATCATGGTGCGCATTGAGCTAGCTTAGACTCTAAGCTACCCTTTAAGCGCACAGCAAAGACTTTGATCAGATTGTACAGATGCCCAGGCTGATCTTAGTCTTCGCTGAGCGCACGTGCCACTTTGTCGGTTTTGTCCTGTCGCTTATTTGAAGTCGATCATATTCTTGCACGGTCATGATTTCAACTTTTCTGCCCGAGTTACAGCTCATTATCAGTCCTCAAGCAATGCAAATCTTTTGGCTCCAACTCCATCAGTTATAAATTTCTAAAATTGGTCATTATACCGTAGAGTGGCATGCTATTTTTTCTATTTTCGAAATGCTGTTCGTATTGTTTGTTTTATGAATATTAGAAATCCGTCAAACATTGAAATAGCAAAAAGTAACAGAAGCACTGCCTTGGAACGGCCAGTCATAAATTAGTGATGCGAGGTGGGGGTGGGGGTGGGGGTGGGGGGGGGGGGCTTAAGCCAGCTTTACATGTGCATAACCCTCGCCAAGAGCTCTGCTGTTGATCATAAATAAATCAACTATTCGGTTCGTGTTAAAGACTTCTGAACCATAATGGATCAAAACAGCAAACGTATACATCAGGATTAAAAACAAGGGAGACAATCAACAGCAAGAACAACAATGAAACGCTGGAGCAAAAGAATTCCAACAGATTAACCCCGATGCGCCCGACCAAAGACATATATCAACTCCCAATCAAACTTTCCTTTGACCGAGCTATATGCCCATAACACTTGCGTAGCATATAGACGGTGCAGCTTAGACATGGAGTAATTCATAAATGACCACTGCCATATTATTGACTTTTCTCAGGTATGGTGAAACAGGGGTCAACGTTTCAGCAGTGCAAATTTCAGGAGTCAAGCTGGCATTTAAAGTTGATCTTAAAAATGAGTTCATGGTAAAACTATCCTTAATTTGCCTCAGATAAATCATCAGTATACCAAAAATGTCAAAAGAGAATACATCAAAACGTTGTATCATGCCTTTGAAAATTAGTTTTGAAATATCGCTATTTCTTCGAAAACATAATAAAAAACAGTGAACTATGGAAATTTCCAGATGATATTTATTTGTGGTCACCTCACACATTGTCTAAAATTTCCATGACACTAGGTAAAGTACATATTTTTTAAACTATAACAACGAGAAAAAATGTTGCTAAAAATCATAAACTAAAGAATGATCTGAAATGAAAGATCTTTTTATTGTTTCTAAATGCAAAGATATATCCAGGCATGAAACGTAATATTGTATTGTTGTTGTGGTTTCAGTTATTGTGTAAGTTAAAATGTGTAATTAATAATGTAGTGTTTTCGCTTTTCCTCGGTATATAATAAGGTATTTCTATTTGTAAAAATGACTTGATTGCTGAAATATATGGGCGCTATGAATTTTGAGGTGTATCAAGAACAATATCAATTTTTGTTCTGAATTACAGAAATAATCATAAAATACGCATATCATAGAATATATTTTTGTTGTTGAATAAAAAATAGACATCTATTAAATGTGCACCAACATTATAGTGAAATCCGTGATCTAACACAGTCGGAATGTAAAATTTCTAAAATTGATTTTACAAATACAAGCTAACCATTTCTGCTTATTTAATAGCACCTAACACTCTCATCTAATAGCCACTGAGGTGTAGTTTTATAGGCAAGTTTACATAGGTAGATAACATGAATACCTGACTCACAGTGTGTTGTATAAACAAGTTGGGTGACGTTCTTTAAACCATGCAAGTTAGTTTTTAATGACCTTTTGCTTAAAAAATTCACTTCGACTGCATTAGTTCATGGATTATGCTATATATTGGTGCAAAATATATCAAAAAGTATATTTCTGAAGAATGAAGTTCAAGGTTGTATATGACTAATTTAATAAATGTTTATTTTTCGTTCAACAAAAAAATATAAATTCGTATAATATGCATATCTTATGATTATTTATGTAATTCAGAACAAGAGTGCACATTGTTCTTGTTACATCTCAAAATACAAAGCACCCGTATATTTTAGCCACCAAGACATATTGACATTTAGAAGTTCCTTAATAAATAAATATGGAGTATTATATTCTAGTGTATAGGTACACCTTGAAGAAGGATCCTTCTAATCTAGAGCCGAGCCGCGTAGCGCAATCGGTAGGGCACCTGACTCATAAGTCAGGGGTCCTGGGTTCGAAACCCGGTCTGGCCACATACTTTCGTTTCTCCTTCCGCTGATTCAAGAAGGGCAGTTGTCAGTTACTGGCGAAAGTATGAGCACTTAGTACTAGTTAACCGCTTATGAGGTCTAAGCCTGCCCAGGAATAGTGTGGTTAGGTTAACTGACCGTCCCGACATGACCATAGCTGTTTACCGTGGACGTTAAGCATCAAATCAATCAATCAATCAATCAATTCTAATCTAGAAGCATACTTTGCTACTCTTTGTGTAACTAAGTTAATGCTGTCCTTGCTGAGTTGAAGAAAGTCGCATATGTCTAAGTTCACAGTTGTAAGATTACGACCCTACTATAAATTAATTGAAGCGCGACACGAGAAAACCAACAACGTGGTTGTACGCCCAGCGCAGACTCAGATCAGCCTGGCCACCCGCCCTCTCTGATCCGACTCTTCGCTAAGCGCTAAAGGGTAGCTAAGTGTCTAAGCTACCTCCATGCGGACAGCGAAGACTCTGATCAGACTGGGCGGATGCCCAGGCTGATCTGAGTCTGCGCTGGGCACACAACCACTTTCTCGGTTTTCTCGTGTTGCGGCTCTTATATGCATGGAGCTTAACAATTCTACAGAAACTAAACAAGCAAAGGCTTGTACGAATAACCTTACTAGCCCATCCGTATTGCATTTGGCAACAAATTCAGTCGGAATCACATTGTTGCAGCTAAGGAATGGCCAGAACCACAAAGCACAGACTGCTGGAGGAAGAGATATATGCGTTTAAGTTGAATGAATAATCAAGGTCAGGGTAAGCAACTGTGTCAGTTTCAGTTTTGCCTACCTTCATAATAGGCATCAACTTTAAAACCAGGAGCAGATTGTTTCCTTTTAGAGTAGATTCTATTATAAAAAGTCTTTAGTTGCCAAGCGGAGCCAAAAGGAAGTCGCACTTTGTAAAAATAGCAGAAAACTTGGGTGCACATATACACAGAATAAAAAAGCAACCAAACCATCATCTGATGAACCGTCATGGGCGGTCCACAGGGGGTTCAAACTAGTTTTACACATGACAGTCCTTACTTTATAAGGTAAGGTCCGGTAAATTCGGACAGCGGATAAATTCCGACACTGACATTGTTTCCTTTATATGTCAGTTGTTTGGAATGAAAACAAAATTAACTGGGCAAATAGTGAAAATCCTGATGAGACGGCCCATGGCTCATAATGAGCCGTCTCATCTGGATTTTCACTGTTGGCAATGGTATGTCCGAATTTATCCCCTGTCCGAGCTTACCCGACTAGACCCTATATCCGGACATCAAACAATTATTCATATTACAGCTGCGATAGATTTTTTATTTGATCGTTAATCATAATATTGGTTTCAAATTTGAGTTCAAAATCTGTTCGAATGAACTTATCTCCAGTTCATTAGTGTTTAATAATTGCGTTCGAGTAATCTCTTTACAAAGTATTTTGACAGTGAGAACAAAATCCTACGAAGATCCAAGAAAATCCGATTTTATTTTGCTATAGAGTTTTTGACCTTACGAGTGGCCCACGAGATTTATAAAACCAATACCAACCACAGATGACTATTTCAAATAACTCGCGCCCTTTCCATCTCAAATCCTCCCCCACCATCCCCATCTACAGATTTACCGGAAACTACTCCGGCACACTGATACAAACAGAGCACACGCGTTTAAATAACGAAATGAGCCACAACACGAGAAAACCAACAAAGTGGCTATGCGCCCAGCCCAGACTTAGATCAGCCTGGTCATCCATCAAGTCTGACCAGACTCTTCGCTAACCGCTTAAAGGGTAGCTAAAGTAAAAAGTATGCAAAGACCAGGAATTGAAACAATCAAAATCCAAATCCAGCCCTCAAACCATAGTTGGAAACAACTAAGATTACAAATAATCAAGATACAGAGAACATATGGCCAACCGAGTGAGCAGCTTGTTCCCAAAAGGTGGCCACTCAGCAACCCAAACCGAACCAAAAATAATAAGAACATACATAAGGTAAAACATCACAGAAACTCTGACACCAAAAACAGGCAACAGAGAAAGGTCTTAGCTACCTCCATGCGGTCAGCAAAGACTCTGATGCCCAGCTGGGCTGTGCCATGTCCATCTTCTGGATGGTTTGTGAGGGCCAAGGGTGTTTGTCAATACTAGGCTGTTACAGGTTGCAAACTCTAGAAGTCTGAGACCTCTCTCATTTGTCTCGACATTACAGTAGGGTACACAAACGTTTTTCCAGTTTGCCTGTGCATCCTTTCCAACTTTTGCATTCCAATCCTCTTGTACAACCAGAATGTCCTTCTTGGGTGGTTAGTCTATGATTTCCTAGATTTGCTTGAAGAAGTGTTCCACCTCATTGTCCTCATGCCCAGATGTTGGTGCATAAATCTGTATGATGGTGATGTTGTAAGGAGCTGCTCTCAGGCGAATTGAAATCAGTCTGCAGGAGAATGGTCGGCATCCCAAGACAGTACTCATCATGTCCTCATGCACAAGAAATCCAACCCCATACTCATGTTTGTCCTCTTCTCCACTGAAATAAACCTTGTTTCTGTCATCTGTTGACATCTCACCAAAGTTTTTTCAGCGCATCTCACAGAGCCCCAGAATGTTCCAGTAATACTTGTCCATTGCATGTGTCAGCTCCTCAAGCTTCCCAGCTGGCCTCAGAGTCCTCACGTTCCAGGTTCCAACTGAGATGTTCTCCCTACCTCTGAACTTCCTAATCTGTGTTACACCAGTTGCATACTTGTCAACTACGTCCCGGTGTCCAACAGTAGGCGCGGTCATTGTTAACCCGGGTTGCAATCGATCTGGTATTATGGTATTGTTTACGTTGTCAGCCTGACGGAGCCCATCCCTCTCCAGGCTATGTATGTTGACCACAGCCGAAATCCACTATTATTGTATGGTCACGAACACATGGCCGATGACTCAAAGGAGTTCTTCCGCCTATGCCGTTGACTTCTTCTTGGAAGACTTCCGCCCAGCGATGTTGTGTTAACCCAACCCCTTGTTGACCCAGAGGGTTTGGAGACTCATGGAGGTGGGAACGTCTTATTTATTCCCATCAAGTCATTGACTTGCCCATTGCCTATAATATAAAAAACCAGACTCAAAGGACCAAACTGGCGGGGCATATCCCTACCTAAAACGCACCTATAACCTAGATGTTTCAACAAGCTGAGCATGGCTCGCTCGGGTCTACCTGCTACCACTTGACTCAGATTTGAGTTCTACCCTGGCCGCTGACTTCTTCTAGGAAGACTACCGCCCAATAATGCTCTTTGTTAATAGGTTTTGTATAGAGACCTAGCAATGACCTCCTAGGTGGACTGCCTGCCAAGGCTAAGAGCTCCACCTACCTTTTTCTATTTTTAATTAGAGACTAGTAACTCTTAGACAGAACACCTTCCCAGATTGATGAGCCCCAATCTTCCCACATGCAACAGGTAGTACTGGTTTACATGGTACCAGTAGCAGGTTTTTGTCTGGCCTGACAATTAAGATAAATGAATGTAATATACAGTTTATTGAATCGTCACATTTAAGATATGAGTTTTATAAACCTCGGGAGATTTATAGATCCGAGAAAGAATTTCGTCCTTCGGATTCGTTTCTTTCACAGATCTTTAAACCGCCCTCGGTTAATAAATCCAATTTCTTAAATGGGACGATATATGAACTCATATACTTAATCTAATTGCTTGTATAAATTTGATAAATATTCACAGGGATAGGTATTTTTTTGTTGCTGATGTTTGTTTACGTTGTTTGTTGTTTTTTGTATTTTTTTTTTTGTTTTTTTTTTTTTTTTGTTTTGTTTTGTTTTTCCCCTTTTTTGCATTTTTTCAAGAATGAGTGTGATATTTTTTTTCACCTGCATAAGTCGAGTTCAATGAAATGAATACATATAACAGCCACCGTTTTTCTTTTCTTTTATTTTAATTATTATTATTGTTTTATTCTATTTTATTTTTTTTAGAAGCGGCGGGAGGTGGGTTGTTGTTTTTTTGCAACACAGTGTTTTGTTGCAAACTTCAATTCTCTATCGTGTCTTGTTAGACAGTTAAAACCATTTCAAAGCATTAATGTTGGGTAAAGCCCTTAATTTCTGTATGTTTTTAAAGCCATTACATAATAAGTGTTTGGTTTCAAATAACTACTCAAAAATCCTATTGGAATTTTGAAAAATATGCAGGAAAAAAATCTTTAATTTATAGGTAAAGGTAAAGGTTTCCCATACCCTAATAGCCGTAGGGGCAGTGGGGGTTAGAGACCCACTGTATCTCGGGCACAGCTGATGAAAGGCGGAGCCCATCCCTCTCCTTTCGCTGCCTTATCCTTCCCTAATTCGAAAAAGGTACCCATTTACTGCTGGGTTGACAGAGAGAGTTTTCCAGTCGTCTGATGGCGATGGTGAGCCGCAAACTCACGACCTTCCGGCGACTTTCTGCACAATAACCAATAACCAAGCCACTCTAACCACTCGGCTACCGCGCCTTTAATTTATATGTATACCCAAAAGATTTAAAAACGGATACCCATCAGTCGAATTTTGGATATCACAAAATCAGGATAAATAATGGATATCAAAAAATCGAATTATTGATATCCGTAAATTGAAATTTTTATATCTATAAATCAGGTGAATATTTGATCCAAAAAGCCGAATCAAATTATGGATATCAATCAACTGATGGTAATGTGCACAACCCGTGGTGAATGTAGAATAATCAGTTTTTGGTGCCAGAAGGAATGTATGGAAATGAAATTGGTCATCTCTTGTAGAATAATGCATATTTTTATCAAACTACACCATGTGGTTAAGAGTTATGAGCAATTTCACTCACTGACTACAGCGGAAGGACAAACAGACTGATGGACTTGCACAGCGATTAAAGTGCACACCTGTGGGTCGTGCAATACTGTTTAGACTTTCGTCACCGTTTTGCATGCCGGTGGCTGGACAATGTTAACATACATAAGTATACAAAATTTGAACCATATATACCACGGGGTTCAAGAGTTATGAGCATTTTCATTACTTGATCGTAAATTTTCAACTTGTGCTCAGCAAAGCCCCGTCCATCAAAAAAGACGGTTATGCATGCGAGTCGTTGGATAATGTTGACCTGTATAAGTATGCAAAATTTTATCAAAATATAGAATGCGGTTCAAGAGTTATAAGCTTTTTCGCTAACTGATGACGGACGGACGGACGGACTCACACAGTGATTATAGTGCAAACCTGCGGGTTGTCCAATAAGAAGTTTTGCATACCAGTGACTGGTTAAATTACTTAAGTATACAAATTTGAAGCAAATATACCAAGCGGTCCAACAGTAATGAGCATTTTCAATAAAAGAGCTCGACCGGCCAAATTGATTTTTGGTGAAGCCTCGTCACTGATTTGCATACCATAGGCTGGGCAATATTAAATTACATAAGTATACAAAATTTGAAGCAAATATACCAAGCGGTTCAAGAGTTATGAGCGTTTTCAATAAAAGAGCTCGACCAGCCAAATTGATGCTCGGTGAAGCCTCGTCACTGTTTTGCATACCAGTGGCTGGGCAATGTTAAATTACATAAGTATACAAAATTTGAAGCAAACATACCAAGCGGTTCAAGAGTTATGAGCATTTTCAATAAAAGGGCTCGACCGGCCAAATTGATGCTCGGTGAAGCCTCGGCACTTTTTTGCATACTAGAGGCTGGGAAATGTTAAATTACATTGGTATACAAAATTTGAAGCAAATATACCAAGCGGTCCAAGAGTTATGAGCATTTTCAATAAAAGAGCTCGACCAGCAAAATTGATGGTCGGTGAAACCTCGTCACTGTTTTGCATGCCGGTGGCTGGACTATGTTAAAATACATAAGCAAACAAAATTTGAACCATATTTACGACGGTGTTCAAGAGTTATGAGTATTTTCAGTAGTTGGCCGTAAATTTTCAACTTGTGCTCAACAAAGCCTCGTCCATCAAATACGGTTGTTATGCATGCGAGTCGTTAGACAATGTTGACATGTATAAGTATGCAAAGTTTTGTCAAAATATCCCGTGCGGTTCAAGAGTTATAAGCGTTTTCGCTAACTGATAACGGTCTTCGCTTACTGTTGACGGACGGACGGACGGACGGACTCACACAGTGATTATAGTGCAAGCCTGCGGGTTGTGCAATAAATCAGGTTGAATGTTTTAAAGGATGCCGTTTTGCTATAAATAAATAGATTTCAATTATGCGATTTTCTTTTGGAATTAATAATTCGATTTGTGGATGCATATTCCTAATATGCGATTTATGGATACCCATTACTCATCTTGATTTGTGATACCCAACGATCGATTATCGACAAACAAAAATCCATAATTTAGAGCTGTTCTTGAATCAAGATATCCATAAATCGAACTGTTAATACAGCTTCTGACCTTTTACCTTGATCTCCCTCTAGATGCCATTTTTATTGTTTTATAATTACTCGTACTTCCTTTATGTTGTATATTATTGTGTTTCATGCAGATGCAATCGGAACTACATATTCATAACGGAAGTGAATTACACTTCCGATTAGTTTTCATTGGACCGTCTATTTAGGTCATAAATTAATTGGTTTCGGAGAAAACAATGACTTTTATGGTTGAAATCTATGTCATCAGCATAAAACTCAAAGTCTACAAAGTTAAGTATAGCTTGACCTTTCGTTCGCTTTAGTGTTTTACATTTTGTTATTCATCTATAATGGAATTCTTAAAAAAGGAAATGTGGCTTTCACATCTTATCACACGAACAAAAACAAAAGAGTTGATTTTGCAACGTTTTCACAGGTCGAGGGATGAGCCCCGTCCTCTCCAAAAGCTCGGAAAGTATGACAGAACAGTTTTAGAGAAACTGCCATTGACTAGAGTGCATGTAGATATAAGCTAAGACTACTATATAACCAGTCTGGGGACTTATGGGTTTCCATCACGCACCTTTGTGATGGTTAACCATGCACTTTAAATGAACTGACATAATGACTTACCATAAGATAATTACTTAGATATTTACCACAAGATGTCACTACATGTCCGAAGGATGAAACGTGATGGAAAGCCTTATTGTTAGTTTCTTCTGGTGTTATGGCTGACCATAACAAAACCAAAAACCCTCAAGTACTTTTCAACTGAGTAACGGGTGCAAAACCTTGAGTAACTCACACAATTAGCATCTGTTGCGAAACTATTTTGATTGTAAAAGAATAGAAAAAGAAAGAAAGTAAAAATGTGTTTTCCTTGGAAATAAAACCAGCCAAATACACACCAATATTTAACTAATTTTGACCATAATTCTGTAGAAATAACCAAAATACAGACTGTTTATACTGAGAATAATTAAGGGCTTTACCAAATCTCAATTTTAAGCTTAGACAGGCCATACTGACTGCTGCAAGTGAGTTAAATGGCCATTTTAGTGAGTTGGACTGAACAATGTAAGAATTATGGCTGACCATCACAAATGTGCGTGACGGAAAACCGTAGGTCCCCAGACTGATAACAAGAGCAACAACCTACGTCATTTGAAACATCCCAAATTTAGTCATCTATTTGGAATACTAATAGATCTCCTTATGTTTGAATATTTTCGCCAAAGGATTGCATGCAAGAAATGTAACAAACTATCAACAATGTGAAAATATAAGGCTGATGGAAAGTGACATACTTTATAACGCATACATCATTCTGTCATCAGCTTGTTCAGGAGTTCTATTTTTCATTATGTTGTTACAAATATTTAACTGGTCAGGTAATTTTGCAAACCCCATAGTTTTATTCCCACTTGTTGTTACTATCAAGGACTAAAGATGTTACGAAATACAAATTTCAGTCAGATAATTTTTCAATATGTAAGCAACTAAAATTGTTGTTTGGATATTGCCAAAATGCTGTATTCCCTAACATTATTTAACATATTTGGACAAAGATGATAAGATAAGCAGTAAGATGACAATTCAGGAGATGACTTACATATAAGCATTACGCTTACTGTCAGATTCTGTATTGCTTCATTGTATTATTCATATGTATGTATAAAATCTATGAATAAAATATTGTTTAAACCAAGCAGTAAGATATCATAAATAAGCAGTTTTCAACCATAATTATTGCTAAAAAGTAAACAGTATGGTAATACAAGGTCACAGAGATCAAATGCAGTAAGTTATTTAGGTTAACCCTTCCTTGGCATATATAGGTATGCACTATTTCTATTGTTTGATTATTTGCTCTTTAGAAATACTGTATTGCTAGTTTAAGATATCGGAAATGAAGAATCTATAACTCGCAATAAATAGGTTGTACACGTTACTTTTTCGGTTTTTCTTTTCTTTTTTTCCCCCATTATTATGCTGCAATGCATGACTACAGTGTAGGCGAATACATTCTGAAGGAGAACAATTAAGATTTGCTCATAGATATCTGAACAGTCAGGACCAACATTAATATATTCTGTCATTTTCATTTAACATTTCATTATGTGTGCAGAGCTACTGGAACACTGTTCCTGAAAAAAAGCATTTTTGTCCAACTAAACGTATATTTATGTTCTTTGGTGAATAGATGTTTTAATTGATGGTTGAATGTAGTTAGATTCTTTAAGAGATGATCAAAAGTAGCTAGACTTTAAAGAGAAAGAAACAAAAGCATAGAAATATAGATCATCTTAAACATAGCATTTATAGATTGCTACAGTATGCTAGGAAACTGCCAGTGTCTCTTTTCTGTATTAAATGTTTCTGATACTATTCTCCCAAACTCCTGACTGACACAGTATTTTAAGTTGCATAAATCAACTAAATAAAGCAATGTATTGACACTACCATTATTTTTTTTTTTTTTTTTAAGTTTGTTTCTTAACTGTTACTCAGCAATGTTGTTCCCCTTGGTAACGTAAAATATACGATAGTCTTACAAAAAGTAAATATACCCTGCCAGCAAAAATCTACATTAGCTTTGATGCAGAACTGTATTTGGCTTAAGTCTTCAATCTTCAAGTTTACTGTTCTGCTTTATAGTTTTTTCAGTGGGCACGTAAAAACTATACCAAATCCTGTCAATAAACAAGGTGGTTCTCCATTTGCATTGTTAATTACTGATTATTTTATAATTTTATACTAAACACGTCAAAAGCGCTTAGCTTTTAATGTTATCAAACTGATTGTATATCATCTTATTCGAGCCCTATATGCAAAATCTATGCTGGCTTAGCTGCGGCTTTATCTTTTTTATCTTTCCTGATGTGTTTTTTTGTTTATTTTATTTTAAGTTGTATATAACAAAATTTCACGTATGTTACTGTCTTTAGAACTCAAATGTACAAATTGTAAAAGAAACAAACTGGGCAATGCCATTATGAAATACTTTTATTTTTGATATTATAACGAAGTTGCCAGCAAGAAAACATTTTACATGTGCAGAATATGTCAATGACCTTAACATTACAATTTGTAGTATACTGTGTTTAATCATGTATAAAACAAACCTCATGAATCCCTTAAAGTAATAACTGAGAGGAGTGTTGCTAGGTCCAAGTACACAATATATCATAAGAACACCCAGACTTATATATGTTATTGTTTTTTATGTGACAGTAGGAAAAAACCTGATTAAAGGTATTATAATGAAATATTTTAAATGTTAATGTTATTTACGTTTACTACTAGTAATAACTTATCATAGATAATAAACCAGAATGCATTTTTTCTTTTATATTAAAAGATTTTTATGAAGAAACTGCTACCAACGAAAATAAAATGATTCTATCGTCAAATTATATGAGTTTAACAAAAATAGCCCTCGGTAACGTATATAATCGATCATTATGGCAGACTAAAATGCGTTCAAAATATTGTGGAACTCTTCCTAGCTGTTAAGATATGCTGGAATATTCAATATTACCTTTTACTGTTTTTTTTTTTTTTTTTAATTCATACAGTGTAGTTCAAGCACTTGAATTATACAGAAAGTGATAATTGTAATATGGAACATTTATAAGGGGTATTGTGTTAAACATCCTATTTCTCCCAAAGTATACAAGATAGGATAATAACTTTTTTTGCAGATCTGAAAAGATCAATAAATTGTCTTTAATACAGTAACAAATATATGGTCTAATTGTAAAGGAGTAACTTACAAAAAGAAAGTATTTTGGATGGAAATAGCAATTTTAATGAAGTGTAAAGGCAAATGTCACGTATATGACACCATGTAGGCTAAAGTGACCTGTCAAACACCATAACTTTTAGTTATTGGATTGTTCTATTAGACTCTACTATAACTTTAAACATAGGAAAGTGACTTCTATTTTTTTTATAATATTTGATAATTTTTATTTTATGTTTTTTATATTTATTTTTTAATGGGTAACGTTTGTAACAGGCTGCTACAGCTTAACACCCCACTCGCCAGAGAGCTAACATGCTACAAAATACTTCTTAGAGGCTGGGCTTTAAGAAAAGTTTGGTCAACAAAGTTCACCCTGGGGGGAAGAAAACCATATCTGGCTCATGGCCTAAATTGTTTATGTACATAAATATATTGCCCTGAAAATATGATTGTACAGTTTTAAACAAAACGGGTTGAATTAGAGTGAAAACAGACGTATGTTAGTGTCCGACAGCCCTACGTGTCCGACAGATTTTGATTATTTTTCTTAAAGTGTCATCATTAATAAGACACCAAGGGAATATTTCTAAAAAATAATTGGTGAAAAATACTCAAAATGTAACTCAGAAAAAATCTGTCAGGCATTTAGGCGGCCGTACAAGTCTCCTCGTATATCACCACAGATTATATATTTTCTGATCCTTTGGGATCATTGTACTCATTCTGAGTCATTTTGAAAATAAAGGATCTTACACGAGTGGTCATTTTATATGAAATTTATGAAACGAACCCTCGGCGAGTTTCATAAATTTCATATGAAATGACCACGAATAAGATTCTCTTTATCATATGACTCGTAAAAGGGATTTTTTTCGCCTTCAAAATGAACATTATTTCTATAAAGAAAAGGAAATTTTAAGACGGACGTTGTCAATGACGTTACATGTACGCATCAAAGTGTTATTACACGTGTGGTCATACGATTTTTATGACACGACGTTATCCACTGAATAGGAGATAACGCGGTAACATCATCAATAAGGATTGCAAGGGGGTTGGCAAGAAGTCGATAGTCAATCAGGCTATATTTAACGTTAACACTGTCTGGATCGAGATCCGGAACATCCTTTTTAGGAAACGGAACAGTCCACCAAATAGGGCGGACTGGTTTACACGCGCTAGGTTGTTGCTACGTTTTATCCAATTTTTTGACTATGTATCGTATCCATCAGTCAAACTAGCCATATCAGCCAACGAAGAATGTATTTCTCCATATCAAACAGGTAGTAATGTGGCGAAATCCGTTGACATTTTCGTGATTTTTTGCGAAATGTTGCATTGACATTTTCCTGTACACAGACGCATAATTTGTGTTGAACTAGCAAGTATGTTCCGGTGACAAATGCAAATTATACGGCAAATAAAAATGGATATTTCTCAAAAAAAGGCCAAGAGATTTAAACACGGTTTTCTGGGTCAGAGATAGAATTGAATTGGGCATCTTAGTTTATAAAAATACAAAAATATATGAATAACGTTTCATAGGAAAGTCAAGAAAATATTTTTTGGTCACCACTAAAAATTAAAACTGCACAACAACAGACTTGAAAATATGCCAATACAAGCGAGTGTGTATACTTTGCACCTCATCACTGCCTGTTTTATATGTAGAACTCGGCTATTTGGTTCTGGAGAAGAAGATTTTTAAAGGTTTTTATCATATATGGGCGTGGCGGCCATGCTGGCTTGGTTATGTGACTAGCACCGTTTGATCAAATTTTCGTTTCCCCGCCCCATAGAGGCTCTACATGACATTTGGTTACAATTGGCCCGGTGGCTTTTGGTGAGATGTGTGAAATTGATACAATATGAGAGACCAGGGTCAAAGAATGATTTTAACCTCTCGTACGCATAAATTTTCATGTACTCATTAAGATGACTGTATTTACCAATTTTCAGGTCAAAATTTCAACAGTTTCCAAGAAATCTTATGTTCTTGCAATTTCCCATATAAAAGCTACAGAAAGCAAATTTGACCTTACCATTAAAGAGTTCAAGGTCAACCCAAGGTCATAATTTGAAGAATCTTGGTAGTACTCTTGTACTTGATGCTAAATACCGAGTTTCAAGGCCATCGACTTATTGGTTCTGGATAAGACGATTTTAAAGGTTTTTACCATATATGGCCGAGGTGGCCATGTTGGTCATGTGACCAGGACCATTTGAACAACTTTTCGACCCCATGAACCCTGGAGGCTACATCTGAATTTCGGTTACAATCCACCCAGCAGTTTCAGAGGAAAAGTCGTTTGAAATTGTGGACGGACGACGGACGACGACGACAACGTACGACGGAGCCTTACCATCCTATAAGCTTCCCCGGAGCCGCTGGCTCGGGTAAGCTAAAAACTTATATAATCATCTCCTGCATTGCTTTCTTTGCTTGCCTAGGTCAAGCCTTCCCTCAGAATTTATTTGAGCCGCGACACGAGAAAACCAACAAAGTGGTTGTGCGCCCAGCGCAGACTCAGATCAGCCTGGGCATCCGCCCAGTCTGATCAGAGTCTTCGCTGTCCGCATGGAGGTAGCTTAGACCCTTAGCTACCCTTTAAGCGCAAAGCGAAGACTGTGATCAGACTGGGTGGATGCCCAGGCTGATCTGAGTCTGCGCTGGGCGCACAACCACATTGTTGGTTTTCTCGCGTCGCGGCTCATTTGTAAGTGACATTACGCGTTAGTACAATGAACTCCAATTTGATGGATGTAATTCAAATTGAAAGTTTTATAGCAAGTAACTTGAAATTAGAAAATAATTTTAATCCAAACCTTTATACCAGCTCTGTTAATGTGTCATTAATAGGGTACTTGAATGCATATCGGAAATGCCAAAACGGAATTGTAAAACAAATATTAACTATTGTGTCTTTTTCGGATTTCCGTCATCTTGATTATTGTGACCCGTATCAACGTCTGACAAAGTGGAATTGCCTTTTTTTAATCATTTCAAAAATACCAAAACTGCTTGTCACGCGAATATTTTGTATGTGCAGAAAACGTTGCTTTTTGTTTCATTGTGCTCAGTAAAAGTAAAAGTTTGTTTTCTTTTTCGATCAGTCATTACCTTTAACTTGTATCTACATGTTACATCAGTACAACTTTTATAGAATGTTTCATGTAAACATTCTATTTCAGAAAAGGAAACCAAAATCAAAGACTTCAAATCAGCTGCAAAGATCAATACAAGAATATAAAACAATGACAGTGAAAGTGCAAATAGGATGACACCAGAAATCAAAATGAACAGGCGTAAAAGATCAGTTGATCAATTTTGGTTATTACAAACAAGCAACATGAACACAAAACAGAAACCAAAATGGGCACCTACATAGAAGTTGATCATAATGCAACATGTAGAATTGCGTCAAATATGTTAGACCTTTCTGTCAAAAGGGCTGAAAAGGCGAGGTTGTAGCTAGATTAAGTTGGTGTATAGATACTACCTCAAAATTCTAAGTTATGGGACAGATAGGTCTGAGCTAACAGTACAGACCCAGATCAGGCTGCTAATTCGAGGTCTACGCTGTTTTTTTTGTTCCATCTGGATCTTTTGAACGCATCACGGAATTGTAAAACCAAACTATTCCATTTTAACACAATTAATTGAATTGTTTGAGGAGTTCCGTTTTTTTTTAATGTTTACGGCGGTATTCTTGCTGTTGTTTTGTTGCTGCAAATGTGTGTTTTCGTTATACGGTTATAAGATGGAGATGTCTTGTCCTTGGAAAACAATACCAAAAATCTGTCTTGCCATTGGAAAACAATACCAAAAATCAGGATCCGTCTTACAAGACGGATCTCGAATTTTGGGACTGTTTTGTAAGAGAAAACTTTCTATCGATTTCACACGACTGATTCGCATATTTTGGGTGCGTTATGGAGAGGGAAAACCCCTTCTTAGTTTTTGTTATACGCTGATATTTGTTTTTGTTATGTATTTTGTTTTCTTTTGATGTCAATGATGGGGTACTCTCTATGACTGTGGCTTTTCCTCAGTACCGTAAAAGTCTAAATCTTAGGAAACCTAAAATAATATCTATAGTTGTCCTAAAACTGGGATAGTTTGTTTTACAAGTAAGGCGTCTGAAAATGCAGATGGAATTGCAAACAGTGTTAATCCTGATGAAACCGCTCCTCTAGGAGTAGTCTGATCTGGGTATTCACTGTTTACCCAGATCTATCTGTCCCAATACTTAGAATTTTACGCTATTTTAATACCCCGCCACACATAAGTTTTCACGTTGGCCGTCCGTCCGTCCGTTCGTTCGTCCGTCCGTCTGCACTTCGTTTCCGTTCGATAACTTGAGTATTAATTAACTGATTTCACTCAAATCTTGCATGTGCATTAGTATCAAAAATGTCTCGCTTGGGATTGTTAATATTAGTACATTTCGACTATTTATGACAGAGTTATGGCACTTGTCAATATAAAAATGTGTTCTGTCTTCTAGCTCCTTTACTTTTTTGAATATCATGATGAACCTTCACAGAGATTATCACAGTAACAAAGGCTTCATGTAATTATGTAATATTTATCCTCAAACCTCACAGAAATGATCACAGTAACAAAAGTTTCATGTAATTATGTAATATTTATCATCAGCGGTTATCTGCCCCTGCCCTATACATGTATAAAAAAATCAGAAAAAATCTATATAAAATCAGATTTGAAAGCAGTTTTCCTGAAACTTATGTAGCAAGTGATCAGAGCAATAAAAGCCATCTGTGATGTTCAGAGCTTTCCCCCACGAGAGTTATTTACCCCTGTCCCACCTATATACATGCATAAAATTATGATAAAATCTTTATAAAATCATAATTTAAACAGAGTTTTCTGAACCTTACACATAACAATAAAAGTAATAAAAGCTTCTTGCAGACACGGATCAAAATAGGCTCCAAAGGGAATTATTTAACCATGGCCTCCCCCCCCAATCCCCTCAACCCCCCCCCCCCCCCCGGCACACATTCATGTATAAAAGTCACTCAGAAGTAACTGGATGAGTGAAATACGTTTGCAGTGGCGAGGTATCACGCAGTCGTTTGCGATGTATTTAGTACTTCTTTTATTGTATGAAAGTTTACAGGCGTCGTGATAATTGTTGAAGTGGCCGAAGAAATGTAAACTATTGCAGACGGAGACGGCAACATAAATAACAGCGACTTCCATTGAGAGAACGAATAAATTCCAACAATTCGAAGATGTCTGCCGGTCAAAAACAATTACAAATCGTTGTCTTAAAGATTTACGCCCTCAATATGTCTATTAACTTTTAAAATTCTCACAAAGATTATACCCTAGGCATAATAATGATTGCTATTAAAAGTACGTTTATCTGACAAATTTATGATTTGTAATTGTCACTGAAAATAGAATTTAAAACAAGAGGACCAATGGTCCTGTAGCTCATCTGATATCTTACTGTCAACAGACACATTTTGTCACTTCACTAATTTGTTACAAATTTTAAACCAGTGGTTTTAGAAGAGTGCAGATTTTGATGTCAAACAAATCCAATGTATCTGTGAAGTTATACTGGTAACAAAACTGGTTAAGGGTTCATCACACCACCAAGTGGGTGGGGAATGATCTGAAAACAGACTTTGAATTTTTTTTTACTTATACTTGTGAAATATGAAGTTTTGCCTATCCCAAATGTAATTTCTGTGTGTTAGCAAGATATATTCAGAGGGACATTAAATATAACATTTAAAATGAGAAAATAAAGGAAAAATACAAGGTGGCCAGGACTTCCATTAGAACTCATAAACCAGAGATAATGGCATAAAACTATTTCGGCATGTTAAAAGTGTCAAGCATGAACTACAATCTCCCAGAGTTGTAAAGCCTTTAACTGTCTACTTTTTGAGAAACCCCATTCAATGTTGGCCTCGTGTATCATGAAGTCAGTCAGGTCGCCATTTTTTCATTCATTAAAATTGTAAACAAAAACTTTCAGTATCCTTTCTCACCAAAGCAAGTATTGTACACTGCATGACTGTATCAGTTAAAAGCAAGTACTATTCTAAATGCAAACATGTGCATGATATGGACGATCAATGCACAGATGTTGACATCGTGGATAAGTTTCTGCATTGTTTTGATTCTCACAAGAACACACGAACCGCTTAACAATTTAATCTTGCGCATTTCGCGGGGTTGGTAAAACCCCGAACCAGATACCAAAATCCGGAACCAATTTCCCGGTACCAACCTCACAACAATATGGTTTGCATTAATTAACAGCCTAAGTCTATCTTATTCATTGTCCCGGTCTTTGAATCCTGTCTCCGTGTCAAAGAAAAAAATGAGACAATATCAATGATGAAAAAAGTGTGCTCTAGTAGAAACATGTTCAGTTCCCCAAATTGAGCATAAATTCCCAAAACAGTATCTAAATAGGTTTGAAATTTCTGAAATTATATTTAGGAAAAAACTGTATGATCATTATGTCATAACACTGGGTGATTTTCCGCTTAAATTTACTGATGCAACTGTGGTACCGGAATCGGGTCCCGGCTTTTCATTTGCATTCTCGGTTTTTAGAATGCTGCACGAGAGACTAATCTTGCTATCTTGAGTAACTCTTCGAGAAACAATACATAATCGAATTCCGATGATTAAAAAGATATGAAAAATAGTTAATTATTATAGCGCTTAACGAAGGACTATTCCGTGTTTTCAAGCAAAACAGTCTGTGTTATAAATAATGAAATAAGGTGGGTAACTATATTTCATGTCGCATCTTTTTCAAGATGAGTTGTTAGGCCTTTCCGATTTTACTCTGCAAAACATAAACAAACATGGAAACTTAATTTTTCGCCAATATATTCTGAAGAAAGCGGTGATCGAGGGAAGTATTGCTGAATAAAAACACAGACAATTGTTCTCTATCGGATGAAAACAATCTGCGATTGTGTTACGTTGATTAAAGGTATTTATAGCTTCTAAAACTAATTTACACATTTCAATGACACGTGTTTACGTGAAAGTGCAGAATCACGTTTTAGGCAAGCTGTTTGGAATGTTAGATAGTAGGGTGGCACATTCATACAAGTAGCCCAAAGGGCAACAATGCTCACCTGAGAGACATTGTAAACCTATAGGGATATTTAAGATGCTCAAGGGCAGCTAAATCCACAGTAAGTGGTCCAATCAGGATGAAGGCTGAAAATTAAACTCATCCAAAACATTATGTATGCCCTCATTTAATATATTGGCTATCTGTTGCCATGGAAACCAGAGTTCTGAGCTGATCTGCACCAAAACCTAATGCAGCCTTTCCCCTACCCCAATGATGCTTCAGATAAAATTTGATTGTGATCGGCCCACTGGTCTCTGAGATATTTATGAAGTTGTTTTCACCATTATAAGTCAATGGGATTTTTTTCGATGCTCAAGGGCAGCTAACTTCGTAGTGGTTAGCCTGATCTGGCCAAAATTTGAACTTGTTTAAGATATTATGCATTTCCTCATTACCTGCAAGTTTGAAAAGGATCGGATCAGTATAAACCAAGCTAAAGTGGTGACATTGATTTTTTTTGACGCTCAAAGGCAGGTAACTCCATAGTCAATGGTGGGATCTAGCCGAAATTCACACTAGTCCAAGCTTTTATGCATACCCTTATTACCTGCAAGTATGAAAACGATCCGATGAAAAATAGCAGAGAAAATGTGATGACTTTGTTTTCTCCATTATAACACTATGGGATTTTTTTCAAACGCTCAATGGCAGCTAACTCCGTAGTCTGTGCTCGATCCGGCCAAATTTCGAACTCCAAACTCTTATGTATGTCATCATTACCTGCAAGTATGATAAGGATCTAATCAAAAACAGTCGAGAAAACGTGATGACGCCATTTTCCCCATTATAACCCTATGGGGGCTATCTGTTGCCATGGAAACCAGAGTTCTAAGCTTATCTGCACCAAAACCTAATGCAGCCTAACTCACGTGCACAGATAAGGGGTTAATGCTATTGTTAAGTTATTTCTCCACCAATCATGAAAATCAAAACATGCTTCCAGACAGGCCTGTGAGAGTCAATCAACTTATGATGACAAAATATTCGTGTATACTCGAGAAGGGTATGCATTGATATATCGTCTCTGCCTCCGTAACAAAGATATTTTCGCTGAAATTTTTTTGAACAAATTTTGATAATGCTGCATACAACGAACCAGTTTCATAATTTTGTGATTATTTCGAAATGAAAAAAGAGGGAGTATACCTTTAAAACGTAAGATCGGTTTTATCTTTTGAAATTGCACAAATATGACATACCTTTTCCAGATACTATAAACTGTCGGCTATTAGAATACTCGTATATACTCAGAGGCAATAGAAAGTATACAGTTTTTTATTTTGAATACCGGGTCTCGTGTAAATGGCTGCGTGGAAATATTGATAAGGCCATTTTGACAAACATCTAGCTCTGAAAAACACAAATACGAATTGTTTTGCAGTCATTGATAATGGAGTTATGGTCCTTAATACAAATTTTGTTCTTCCAATCAAAACTCGCAATGCACATGGCAAACGACATTCTGCACTTCTCGAATATCTAGTGCTATTGTCTGTGAGTAATACCAATCCTCATTTAATCTGAAACTCCCATCAAACGGCTTCAACTATAGTTTGAGATCCTTCATACCTCAAATTATCTCCCTTTGATTTAAAATTATAGGGAATCAAATCCTTCTCTTTCTTACCTGGTGTTAGAAGTTTCCAGTTGAAATCTTCGAAAAATTGTTGTTTTACTTTTTGCCTTTGTGCACACTTTAAACGAACCTCATACACTTGTTTATTTGAAAGAAACTTGCAAATAAACTTCCCATAAGAACTCAATGCATGTTCAATGCAGATTACCTTAAGACGCCAAAAACATAGTTTCTTGGTACGAAAATTTGAAACGTTCCATTTTCCATATGAGAGTGTGACATATCTTTACAAACCTTTCATCCCTTTCTCGATGTAATGTACATGGGAATACATAAGATTAATCTCTATTGTCTTAAGTAATATGTTTTAAGGGGAGCTACTCCAGCGACAATGTTGACTTAGACAGTGCCAAGATATTATTGCAGATATGTAAACATCTGCAGGAAAATCAAGACTGTGTTATCTGTATACTTTCTTTTGCCTCTAAGTGTATATATTGATCATATTATCTTATATGATACGAGATCAGACGAGGCAGCACGTAATTATGTACGCTAATTCTCATCTAAGTTTTTAACGTTTTACAGATTATCCATCCTACGTTTTATATAAGTTGTAGTACGGATTTTACATGTTGCACATTTTATTGGCATCCGAAGGATACATTATATCATATTACTGCTTATACCATTTGTACATATTTGTAAATGTTTGTATGTCTGAATGTATTTTATTTGTTTGTTACAGAAGACCACTTGGTAGATTGGCTGTTTCAACTAAAAGTGAAATTCTCCTGAAACATTGTCTAAATAAAATAAATAGTAAAAGATTTAAATTTCAACCCAGTATCTCTACGAAGAATCTTTTTTTCGTCCAGTTCTCCAAAATGATGTTCTCCGGGAGACTCAAGAAAATCTCATTATAAGAATCCTCAACAGTTTGAAGAGGAAAGATGTGACTTGACAACATCACTGTGTTGTGCCACTATACACGAGGGTGGTAAATTATGGTTCTGAGATATGCAGAAAAGTTGACCATGTTATATGAAATGAAACGAATATGTGATAAAGCATTCAAACCACAAATAAATAGAGAATCTTACATGAGTACTCATGTATTATTGAATTTATTAAATGAGTTGGGGAAAAAGATAAGATGCGAGGCTATGTCGAGCATCTTATCGTTTTTCCCCAACGAGTTTAATAAATTCAATAATACAGGAGCACGAATGCAAGATTCTATTTATCATATGACACTAAAAGCGCATTTTATTAGCTTTTGAAATGAAACGTCATGATTTCCCCATTAGAAAAAGCGACGATTTTATGGACGTCGACGCATAAAGCTACGACGTTATTTGCATATTTAATCCACTGGTGGATTATCGATTTTAATGCATGGTTTTATAACACTCTCAGATGCGACGTCATCTGATAAAACAGCTTTTGGAATTCCAATGGGTACTAAATATTGCCCCTCACTAGCCAACTTCTTGTCGGGCACCGTGCGTACTTTATTCAAGGGCTCTTAAAAAGGTAAAGCGCTTTACAGAAATAATCAACTTCATTTGCAGGTACGTAGATGATGTTCTGGGGTCGTATTCATAAAACGACTTAAGCCGTTGCTATGCTGTTGCTAAGGCCAAATTTCTATGAAGGAGATTCCCTACAACTACGAAGTTTGCTCTGGAGGAGCAGTCTGAAAAAGACTGTTCCTCCACAGCAAATTTCATAGTTGTAGGGAATCTCCTTCAAATAAATTCAGCCTTAGCAACAGCACAACAACCACTTAAGTCGCTTTATGAATACGGCCCCTGACTTTCAATAGTTCAATGATTTCGAAGTGTCTCGACTTTATCTATTAATATAAACGTGAGATTAAAGAAACTACTGAGTACATTTCATCTGCCTCATACTTAAATAGCTGTCTCGATATTGATAATTGAAAGCTTGTTTCTAGGCCTTTATGGCGGACGACTTTAGTTATCCCATGATTAAAACTAGCTGTCAGTTTTTTCTGTATAGGTCGTTTGCGAAAAATGGAAAAATGAATGAAAAATGAAAAAATCGATTTAATTTCTTTACTACTGAATAAATTTTCATGAAACTTTGCAGACCTTAGTCTATTCTCATACGAACTCATGCAAGGAAACTCGGATTTTTTGGACAGTTAGATAAAAAAAAATGTCAAATCTTTGACGTTTTACGCTTGGTTGGTGCAGTTTTTGGAACAGCCAGTGTTGTACAGACTATATCCCTTATATGGACATTTACTTATATATAGGAGAAACACATAAGAAAATCCTTTTCAAATGATTGGCCCATTATCTTTAAAGCCTCTTGTTTACCCAATAGTGAGTGAACACATTTCACACCACATGGTAATTTGTGAATGAGTAATGGTACTAGTATACTAATTATAGAACAACAATGGCTGTTGAATGGTTACCTCCTGTGTAAGGATGGCATAAAACTGAGAAGAAAAATGGTAATGTTTAATAGGGAAACTTTTTATTCAAAGGTCAAAAAATTCTACATTTCCTAGCGTATCGGTAGAGTTCGTATCGGTAACAGATTATGGTAATCAAAGTTTCATGAAAATCTATTCAGTATTAAAGAAATTCTATCGATTTTTCGCCCTCCACCTTTTCGCAAACGACCTATAGCAATATTCATTGGCACCTGCATATGGATTGTTTGTCTCTTAGTATTTTGTGCTACAAGCAGAGCATGTGTCAGATACAAAGATTTACTTGAAAGAGGGAAGTTACTTACAGGATTAACCCAAAATGGACCTTATATATCACACTTAAAACATCTTTAGGAAACATTATTATCATGACCTCTTTGATCATTGAATGTGTCTGCTTCAGTACTTATTTCTGGGTGTATGGCCACGTCTGGCTTTCAAGATTTGCAGATCATTGCCTTTTTATGTCCTCAACTTAGAAGAAGTTGAGGGGGAATATTGTGGGGGGGGGGGGGGCATCTTGGTTTTGGTCTGACTTTCCGTGCGTCGTCCATCCGAACGTAACATTTCAGTGGTGGTCTACTTATAAAGAACTGTAACTCCTGTGCCCTTGATATTTTATGGACGGATAGACAATAAAGAATAGCAGGCCTGTATTTATTATCGTGTCCGTCAGCCTCGTGCTTACAGAGTTATGTCCCTGTTTCGAAAAATAAAATAAAAGTTTGTTCCCAAAATCATGGAAAAACCGTTGGAGCTAAGATGCCCATATTTGGCATGCAGCTTGGGACAAAGGTGTGAATTATCTGATGAACTTTTGCGCTAATTATCTAAATATTTGACTGAATTATTCACCTTTTTTATCTTTGAAATTTTGCCAGCTTTTGAACCGTTTGACCTAGAGACCTGACTTTTATTATACTTCTAGCATAAGATGTGTCAATTATTTTGATGATAGTTACGTTGTGATGAATGTATTATTTACTGAGTTACGCTCTTTTTCGTGTTTGTACAAAACGTTTAGGGAATTATCTATTACTCAAGAACCGTAACTGCTTGGGCCTTAATAATTCATAGGTGGATAGAGCATTAAAGATTAGCAGACCTGTATGGTTTTTCTTTTCCGCCGGCTATGTACTTACAGAGTTATAATCCTTTTTTTTTTTTAAAAAAAATGAAAGTTTGTTCCTTTAATCCTGGAAAAACCGTTACAGCTAGGACGCTCATATTTGGCACACCGCTAGGGGCTAAGCTATAGATCACCTGGTTAAGTTTGAGCTAATTTCCTAAAATATTTGACTGAATTATTCTCCTTTGTTATTTCTTTGGCATTTTTCCAACATTAAAATCATTTGACCTAAAGACCTGGTGTTTGGTATACTAATAGTATTTGATGTGTTGATCATTCTGGCGATATGTTGCATTCATTATTAACAGAGTTATGCCCCTTTTCTTTTTGTACAAAACATTGTAGGGTGATCTATTACACAAGAACAGTAACTGCTGCAGCCTTGATATGTCATTGGTGAATAGATCATGAAAAATTATGGCATACCTGTATTTTTGTTCTTTCAACTATCATCGTTAGGGTCAGGCATGTAAGTGGGGGCATAGTCTTTCACAAACACATTTTGTTGTTACATTATCCAAATATTCTGGCTTCTATGTTTCACAGAGCCATCAGATATCATCATAGAAAACATCAGTGAACCGCGACACGACGAAAGCAACAATGTGGTTGTGCGCCCAGCGCAGACTCAGATCAGCCTGGGCAACCGTCCAGTCTGATCAGACTCTTCGCTAAGCGCTTAAGGGTCTAAGCTACCTCCATGCGGGCAGCGAAGACTCTGATCAGACTGGGCAGATGCCCAGGCTGATCGGAGTCTGCGCTGAGCGTACAACCAAATTGTTGGTTTTGTCGTGTCGCGGCTCATCTAGTGATTCTAAATTTCGTACCAGAAAGTAGGAAAATATAACTCATAATGACCTTTTTTCAACTATTTAGTGAAATTATTCGGTTTCAAAATATTTGGCTTCTATGTCTCCGAGAGCGGTGAGGGTTCATTAACACTTGACCACTCAACAGTACATGGCATGAAATTAGGTCATCATATCGTGACCAGCTTTGCTGAACTTTAATATGAATTCGCAGATTTCAACATTGTTTGGCTTATATGAGTCCTAAGAACCCCAGTAGCTCAGTGGTTTCAGCATAGTCTCAATACCACAATACAATCAATCATTTTCCATATGTATGCCATATTTGAAGCTTGTAGCGTGCACACTTCCAGATAAAACTGACAAAAATATTACTTGAAAGCACAGAAAGACGGATAAAGGGAAGATAATGAGCAATATGCCCGATTCTCAATCCCACAATACAACAACCCATTGTTTATGTGTATAGCAAGTTTCAAGGATAAAGCTTTAAACATTTTTGGTAAAACTCTGACCCTATTTTCAATGTGTACATACCCAAACAGGAAAAGGAAGAAAAATGAATAAAAAATAAAAGAATAAACTCAATGAGCCTGAGTCTCAATTCCACTATACAATCACTCCTTCTCCATACTCTTTTGAGGATTGTAGGTTGCACAGTTCCTGAGAAAACTTTGACACAAATTAACCCTGAGTTAATTTAAAGAGTAACTACACTTCAGGAACTGACTGAATCAGATCCCAAACCATATCACCGACATCAAAGGCAAAGATTGACAAAGACATCCCAACAAACAATAAATTACAAGTGATAAGCCGAGTCAGCAGCTCTTTCCCAAATAGGTAGCAACTCAGCTATCTTTACCAAACTAAATAATTTAGACCAACAGAAGGGTTACAACAGACTAAGCAAATTATACGAAAAACATTTAACAACTATTTTTACCTATTTTCAGTTTTTATTACAGAAGGGTTAAAATGCTAACACAATAAATTAAACAGCACCGAACATAAAACAAATGCAACCGCAACGAAAGTACCGCCTTGGGAAAGAAAGAAAAAATTATAAAAAAAGAAAAATGAGAGCAATGAGCCCGATTCTCAATTTTAATATACAGCGTCTCAATGTCTTTATGTATACCAAGTTTCAAGATTTTAGTTTTAATACTTCTTGAGAAAACTATGTCACAAATTTTCAATGATAACATACAAAATAGAGAAAAGAAAGAGAAAAATTGATAAAATTTAGAAAAATAAGACAATATAGCTATGAGCCTGAGTCTCAATCCTATGATACAATCCACTCATTCTCCATACGTATGCCATGTTTGAGGTTTGTAGCTTAAACACTTCCTGAGAAAACTGTGACACAAATTTACCCTGAAAAGACAGAAAAAATAGACATAGGAAGATAAAAGTAAAAATAAATGAGCCCGTTTCTCTATCCAACGATACAATTATTCATTGTCAACATGTACACTACATTTCAAGAGTCTTAATTTTGTGGAGATTGGTTCTCCTCCCTTCAAATGATTCAAGAAGAGCAGTTGTCAGTTACTGGCAAAAGTATGTGCACTTAGTACTGGTTAACCTCTTATGAGGTCAAGCCTGCCCATACAGGATATATGGTACAGAATCTGATAAAAACAACAACTGTAGCTTATCTGAATTGTGTCCTGGATTTACATAGCTACTTGCAAGATATGTTAATGATTGACAGGAATTATGTAAATCATGGACAAGAATTGAATATCTATAAAAGCTTGGATAGTCCTGCATCAGGCATAAGATTTGTGCCAACTGCCTAAACGGTTTAATTACCATAGCAACTGAAATGCTTAAAATTGCAAACTATTCAAATATCCGCTTCTCATATGTTATTTCACTGGAATAACAGGCTAGGCGTAGGAACACAGGGTGGGGGGGGGGATAATTTTGAAATACATGGTGCCCCACCCACTCTCATGGCCATGTGCTTGTCTAAAGTTAGCCCTCCTCCCAATATTGAGAACTATGCTACGCCACTTAACAGAAACTATGCAGACCTGTCCTCATCAATGAAATCTACATACTTAATGTTTATCCTGGCTGTTGGTGCAGTAATTCGTTGGTGTGATAACAAAATTTGCCATTGGCTTTCATAGGAAAACTAAAGATTTTAATTTTACTTTACTGCAGCTGGTGTTGGACCGTGTGGAGGCCGTAAAGCGTCTCCCCGTACATCATCCATAGTGCAGAATATATTTTATTTTCGTTCTTTGTGATCAGAGGATATGTTCTGAGGAATCTGCAGTTGTAAACTTTTTCTAGATCCTCGTCTTTTATATTATTTGGACCCCTTTTTGATACAAATCAGTTTTTGAACCGACTGTCCAATTAAAATTAAGAAATTACAGTATACTTTTCTCTGGTTTTGTCACCAGATATTGTCAGGGTCATGAGATGAGGGGGCTTTATTAGCCGAAACTACGTAGTCTGGCCCATGTTTCTTGTTCTGTATGTGTTCTCTGGTCTTGAAGGAACTCTTTAAGATTTTAATCCTAATGTTTTAGCAGTGCGAATGTAACAACAGAAACTCTGAAGAAATGTTTCTATAGAACCCTCCATCAGAATATACTTTTAGTATCATCTTCTTCATTTGCTTGATTGTCGTAACAACTAGAAATGTTAAAAATTTCCAAATATGCAAATACTTTCCTCTAGGTAGCCGCAAGGGTTGAAAAAGCTGAAACTTTGCAGAAGTGTTGGTGGCAAAGGCTTCTACACAGATGCGGAGGTGGTCGGGTCGGGCGATGGCGCTTTGTTACTTTCAATGCCGGGCGTCCTACTAATTTGGACAATAGTAGTGCAAGGGCCTACTGTGTTTGTAGTAGGTGCGGGTGGGGTTTGTTTGGATATTTTTCTCTCGCCTACACATCTCTTTCTTTCGGGGAAGGTCCTCTATTGACAGAAATAATGTCTCAAAGAACCGTGTAACATAAAACAACCCACCAACCATAGCTTCTTGTGTCTAGAACTTCGGTTGCTATGGGTACCTAAAGCTACCATTAGTTGATGCGAAAATTGAAACTTTTGAAATAACTGCTTTGGTTGTTACTGCTCTAACAGTGCGCATATTATCACAAACCTTTTACAGAAATGTTTTAAGATAGTCCTCTATCAGACATTTGGATTTATGTGAACTAGGTTTGATTGCCCAAGCAACCAAATTGCTAAACGTAGCACATGTTCCAAACACAGCTTCTCAGTAGTTTTAACCTGGAAGACTTAGTGCTGATTAGCAGAAATGTTCCGAACATAAGCCTTTACAGATAAACTGTGTTTTGTAACTCTTGCTCCAGTACTTTGGTTGCATCTTAAACTTGGCAATGGAAAAATTGGAAATTTACTCTAATGTCATAGCAGTGCAGATATAATGGCAGACCTTTTACTGAAATGGTCTTAGATAGTCCTACATTATATTGATGGTTTTGGTAGGCTTGATTTCGTCTCGGTAGCAATGCTGATTAAAACTTTAAAGGCTTCTCACATTTGTTCTTAGCATAAGATGTATAAATTGGTCCAAAACGGCGGTTATTTTGGGTACTTGAAGGTCCTATTGTCTTTCAGTGGGCAAATTCAAAATTGACTTTGACGCCTACAGGATATTTAGCATCTGGTTACTTACATGACTGTATGCTTATTTTATATCAGTCTTAACACGTATCTAAAGTATCCGTTGATGAGCTGGGTTCTTAAGGCAGCGAGATTGCTTTTACGCAAACTTTTTAGGACCTCATTGTTCTCTCGTCCTGAGCCATACACAATCTTAGAATTGTTCTGAATCACCCAAATCTTGATAGTTGTGTTGAAGAACATCATATTGGTTATTGAGAAATCTGACGAACTGAAAACAAAATAAAACGCTGAATATATAATTATGAAAAATTTTGCTTATTTACAGCTCGCACGAGACGAAAAGTTTTCCTATCAATACAAAATTTATACTAAAAATAACTATTGTCCGACCGGGCAAGACAGGGCAATACACTAGCTGAAAATAATGTAATAAGCTTGTGATCGCGACATAAATAGATAAGCTGTTTCTGAGTAAAATGGATTAACAATAAGAGCGGAAGCTACAAAATAATGATACTTCCCTTTTAAAAAGCTTATTCGATAAATGACTTCCGATATTTCTGAATTTACAAGGGTCGATTAATTGTACTTTTAACTATGTACTCCCCAGGTTAGAATGTTTTTTGTTGTTTTTTTTTCTAAATCTGGACTCTTTGCTATCGCCTTCGCAAAATAAACCATGAAAACGAAATTTAAAATGCTGACGCAGCTAAAGATTAGTATATGGAATTTCATTATTATCTTATTAGACCATTATATAAACGCTACATTTTACTGAGCAAGCCTCATACAAGAACGACATCCTTTCAATTAGACGAACACTGCCATCTAAATTCTCTCTCGGTAAGTGTGGCTGCTGTAACATCCTAGTATTACTTAGGAAATTGATACTTTAAATTATAGTAAAGGAGAGAAGATATTTGAAATGACTTTTAGAAATTATACAAGTATATCCGACAAAAATGCATACGAAACGATAACAATCTAGTTTATATGACAGTTTTATACTTATAATGAGAAAAAATCCAAATATTTAATCAATGTACAAAGTGAATCATTAGATGGCATAAACGTACAAGCTTTGTCTTTTCAAATGCTTTACATGCAAATGGTAATTACTAGTAGATATCTAAAACAATATATAAAGATAAATTCAAAAGTGATATCCTTTGAGCTAAATTATAAATAAATTCGAATGTTATGCAACACATGTACAACAGAAATTACTTTCAATTTTGTGGATCGTATCGGTGTATAAACGCAGGCGAATCACTCGCAAACTGAATACATTCCACAGACCCCTGGTTCACCATGTACATGTATATACAACGGTTGTTACGAAACGAAAAGGAGCTGTTACGAAAAGAAAAAGAGTCATAGTTTCCAAATGCCCTGATGACCAGGTCGTTTGGTAACTATGACGCTTTTTCGTTGCCTAACAACTCTTTGACATCAGGTCGTTTGGTAACTATCACTCTTTTTTCGTAAATCTCTTTTTCGTTTCGTAACATCCTTCAAACCATATTTAACCAAGTGTGCCAAAGTAGGTGAAAAAGCGACACATTCGATATCCACTTCCTGCCCCAAACACTAAATGAGCCACGACGTGACAAAACCAAAAAAGTGGTTGTGCGCCCAGCGCAGACTCAGATCAGCCTGGGCATCCGCCCAGTTTGATCAGAGTCTACGCTGTCCGCATGGCGGTAGATTAGACCCTTAGCTACCCTTTGAGCGCAAAGCGAGGATTCTGATCAGACTGGGCGGATGCCCAGGCTGATCTGAGCCTGCGCTGGGCGCACAACCACATTGTTGTTTTTCTCTTGTCGCGGCTCATATGGGAAAGGAAAAACAATTAAGATGGCACAGAAAGCAAAATAGGACAAGCGACAAGAGGGCAGCTCTTTCCCACTAGCTGGTAGCGAAGCTGAATGATGTACAAAAGTCAAGGACTAATAAAAAGCCGCTAGACCACAGCATACGGCCGTTCGTTAAAGATTGTCCCGTTCGTTCATTTCATGTTTTCAGAAACAAATATTCTAACAAAATTTCGTTAGACAATATGTACTAGTCTGATAATTAACCGTAAAAGTTTTGAGAAAATGCATGTTTTTTTAAAAATGTGGAATTAAAAATAACCTTCAAATTAAAATGCAAATTACCTATTTCCTCACGGCCTGTAACTATATCGATTTTGACCACGTGTGTCATGTGATCATGTACAGGTATTTTACTTATTCGTGCACGTGATTATGACGTATGAATAAATTATTTTTGTCCAATAATGCGATTCCGAGCGCGGTCCGCGATCGCTTTAAATTTACCTTATTTTTGTTTAAAGTCCTTTTTATGAAATACCATTATCAAAACTATATTTCAAATCTATAATTAGACCATGTCGGAGGTATTGCATGAAATATTTCATCAAATCATTTTTTTGTTATTTTTATGAAGGGAGTAAATCTTTAAGGTTTTAAAATCCATAAAACATAGAATTAATTTTTATGATGGTTAGTTTGGTCTTGCCAAGGCCCATAAAGTCTGATCGAACATGAGTGAGCTAATAGCTTCAAACGTTTGTTACACACTTTCAGTCCAAGATTTCATTTTTTCCATCCTAAGTATTTGACCGAGTTTCGAAAACTATTTCTATGTATCTGCGAAATTCCAAACTTAGGTTTGAGCTTCAAACGAAAATTTTTGTTGTTCAATCCTAGGTTTAAATGTCTTTCACTGCTGCTTTTGAAAAAAATAGTTCTTAAAAACGCTTTAATGTTCCAAAACAGCTTTAAACCAAATTGGAATGTTAAGGAAAAGTTGCAGAATTACCTATCCTTTTAAAGTAGGGTTTATAATTTAACAAATAGATATTTTGAAACCAGATTCAAATTTTGGACTGCGGTTTAGGTAGATTTGGCTATGGAATGAAAATTTGAAGCTTTGAATTGAAGATAAAACCGAACTTTGTTGCATTTTTTCTACACATAGGTTTAAAAACACTGTACATGTGGCGTGTCAAAAACAGCCTCACATAGATGGCGAATCTTTCTTACATTAGTATCCTGTTTGTTTTGCAGGTTAACAGTTTGTTGCAAGATACCATGCTCACATCGATGAAAAGTATCGTCATTATAGCGATAATTGCTATACTGCTAGCAGTTATTGTGGATGAATCTATTGCTGTTAGGAGGAAGATAAAATGCCGATATCAGCCAAAGAGTAAAACGTGTGTTGACGTCATGCCGATATCCCACAGACATATACCGAAGAAGTGCAGAAAATTTCTAGATGAGCATATAAAAGGAGAGTGTGAAAGCATAAATGGTATATGTAAATTTTCAGAAAATCTGGAAAAAGGGAAAATATGTTTTTGTGATGTCTCAACAGATAAAACAGTTGTTTAATCCATTTGAGCCGCGACACGACAAAACCAACAATGTGGTTGTGCGCCCAGCGCAGACTCGGATCAGCCTGGGCATCCGCCCAGTCTGATCAGACTCTCCACTGTCCGCATGAAGGTAGCTTATAGCCTTAGCTACCCTGTAAGCGCTTAGTGAAGACTCTGATCAGACTCGGCGGATGCCAAGGCTGATCTGAGTCTGCGCTGGTCGCACAACCACATAGTTGGTTTTCTCGTGTCGCGGCTCATTTGTGCCTAGTGAACTCTTCTATCTCTATCCTTACACATTGGATGAGTCCTATCTTCATTTTAAGGGTATCTGGCGTATTTTATGTTATCATATTTATAGATATTGTTGTAAATTTTATGCAAACAGTGTTGGCCCTGATCAGACGCCGCCCTTCTGCGGCGTCTGATCTGGGTCTGCATTGTTTCCAATTCATTTTTATGGGAGGCTATGCATTAATGGGTTAATCCATTCATATCTAATGAACTTTTCTACCTCACACTTTGGACGTGTCCATTTCCAATGCAAGGGGGTGTCCTATTTGATTTTATTTTAATCATCTTTTTACTTCATAAATGACTGTATTTCATGGAAACAGTGTAAACATTGATCACAAATGGCAATATATTTCCCGTAATATGGGCCTGAACTACATTACTCAAAATATATAAGGGAACAGCCTATACTTTCCCAAAGGCATTACTATAATATACTGGCAGGCTACCAGTGGTGGCCGTTTTTTATTACTCTTTTTCATCTTGTAACCGACATATTGTGTTTAATGATTCTATATTTTGATTCAATAGACTAGGAGTTCTTGTCGCTACAATACTGATTTATTATTTGAAATAGCTTATAACATGTGCCTGTGACAGACCCTCAAACCAGTCCACTAACGAGCATTAAAATACGAACGTAGCGCACCAGTGGTGGCCATCAGGATTGCCCTGTGTTGAATAATGCATTTTCCAAAATCTTCTTGTGGGTTTTAAACTTTGATGATATGTTGTTGTCAGTCTGTGGTCTTTGTCACATTTTAACAGTTTAGACGCGCCCTACAGAGGCGGAATATAAGCAACAGTAACAGTTATCAGAAACGGACTTTAAAACTGTGACGTAGCCATTTCGTAGGCACACGCTGCATATTTCGTCGAAAACAAACATAAATATTCGTAACGCGTGTGCTTTGATTTTAAAGAATTTAGATGCTTTTTTGCAGGTTGGTTGCAGGTTTTACTTTTTTTTTGCGTTAGGTGAACATTAATACAGCAATTTTACATGTTTATTTCTGAATTTATTTACGTGCATGTCAAGTGTTGTAGTCCCCGGAAAGGCAATGATGTTGATATGAGGGTAGCTTGGGGATATTGTTTACCTTTTGCCTCCCAGGCAGAGAATCATACCCATCTTTTGTGTGGGCGTTTGTTTTGTTTCCTTTTACAAAATGGACGAATCTGAGACACAACAAATACGTAATTGCGAGTGCAGAACGCAAATGGCCACCACTGGTCGCACGCCAGTATACCCAGTCAAATGGCCCATAAATTCGACCGCCAGTGCCCGAGGATTTTCATTCTTTTGCAGCAATTTGAAGAAGGGTCGAGGACAGCAAGAATTTTAATAGAACGATGCCCTGATAATTTCCATGGAACAAATTTGTCAATGCTCGAGTTTTCTGAAATTAAGGCATTTTCCTAGAAGTCTATAAAATCTCATAAACTTAAGTTCAAAATGACCCTTTCAAACGAGTTACCTTGTAAGACATTCAGTTTCATAGGCAAAATGGTCTTTTAATTGTGATTAAAAACTTTCATGGATTTCACCCGTTTGAAAATTTACATCATTAAGCTAAGTTCCAATTTTACAAAAAAAAATCAGTTCATGGACAAGGTAAGGATAGATATTGGATCAAAATTTCTGCTGTCAGTGACTTCGACCATTTTTAAAAATTGGCAAATTAATTGGAAATTCTGTGAAAGTAAATGACCCTCAAAGTGGAGATTCGTTGCACTGTCGTCTATGGAAAACCTGTTAGGTGCTCCTTTAAATATTTTGAGTAGCGTATTTGCCAAGACCACTATTATGAATAACAGGCATTAATGGGTTACCAGTATGGAACACATATTTACAATGCATTTATCAATAAAATTTGTGTTAGGTCTATATATATTTTGATGAGATTATGTGCCTTTCTTTGAGATGATGTTGTTTCAGAGAGTCTAAGATTAAGGTATATGGACACATTGCAATAAGAGAGCGCTCTAATTTAAAACAAATATCTCCCTTGTCAGTGGGAGACTACACTTTTAGAAAAGATTTATGATGAAAAGATGCAGTGACATGATTTTTGTCCCCCTTCCTGAGATCAACTATTGAAGGGAAGAATTTGCTCCCCTAGGGGTGCAAATTCTGTTCTTTAAAAGCATACCCTATTTTGAAGAGCTTCGTCGTTTGCAGCAGCAAACAGGGGCTCACAAAATGTGTTTGTCTTTTTTTCTTTCCTTTTTTCGTCTTAAAAATGCAGAAAACCTACAGGTGTATCTATATACCTTTAATCCTTTCTCATAGGAGGGCTGCTTAAGAAGGAAAGAACTTGCTTTCTGTCGGAAGCATTTACCTTTCTGTTAGAATAACCCTAATGATAAAAAGAAGGTAGATACTTCTAGATTAACTAGTTTCCTTTGGAGGTGCCTCCATTTTTCTTAAGGCGTATGAATATCCTTTGAGGGGAAGCAACTCTTTAACTTTCATTTTTCCTCCCTTCTAGATTAGAGTCAATTTCAAATGAAAATAAATGCTCATCTGGCAACAAATGCTTTTTTAAAGAGTTGACCCCCTTTCGGAAGGATTTTATGATCCAGGGGAGCTAAAAGGAAGCCACAAAACATGTCCTCTGCTATAATGGCGAAAACAACAAATATCGAGGTGTCCCTATACATCTTTAATCCTTTTTACTAGGCAGGCTGCTCAAAAAGGAAAGAATTTGCTTCATTTTAGAACAGCCGTCATTGACAAGAAATGCAGACACTTCCGAATTAGATTGATCTCCATTGGCGGCGTCTTAAGGTGTTTGAGTATAGTAAAGGGGTGCGAAACGCTCCCCCTCGAGGAAACTATTTTACCATTAAGAAACTGCCTGATCTAATTCGGAATAAACTTTTCTGTAAAGGGAAACAAAGTTGTCCACCAATATGGCACTTAAATCAGGAAATATGATAGGGTTTTAACTTAATTACAGAATTTAACCAATTTCTAGGAATCCACGCATACATGTACGTATGACAGGCTCATGCGCACGTTAGCTCCACGCAAGCCATTCACACATACGGTATGCGCTTAAAAATACATTGTGCGTGTCCACAAATAGTTTATATAATGCATATATTTAAGCCCGTCGGCTATTACCCATAGTGGTTTTACATACTTATTGACAGTATATATTAGCGTATACCACTTACCATTTTTTTTACTAATTCGTAATTTCAAATATACTGCATTATTTATTTATTTTTGTGGCTTCCACATATAGAGCTATAGATGTTGTGCTTTTCACCGGGACATACATACATACATACATACATACATACATACATACATACGTCCTTGTCATTAATGCGCGTCTTCCACACATAAACTGTATTGCGTTATTTTGGATACATACATACATACATACATACATACATCCTTGTCATTAATGCGCGTCTTCCACACATAAACTGTATTGCGTTATTTTGGATACATACATACAAACATACATACATACATACATACATACATACATACATACATACATACATACATGTAAATAATGTAAATACTATTAGCCTATATTGTTATGAACTGTAAAAATTACACGATATGTGAAAAAATATGGTGTCGGTGTAGGGGATGAGGAGCCGACAAAAAAAAAAAAAAAAAACATAATTACAGAATTTGTATTTTTAAATATTCTATGCGTTTTGTCCCACCATTGGGGCAAAACGCCTTTTAAGATGGGGCAAAGCGTCCAGTGCTACTTAGTATCTTGTTTCAGGATTTTATTGTTAGTGTGTAAATAATGTTGATTCCTTTGCCCGAAAAGAATATTCCAGGTCGATCAAATATTCTATTTGGTACTTATGAAAACGTTTTCTCAAGGTGGGCATTTTGACCCCCAGTATTGTACACCTTTCACCATGTAACGCGACTCATCTAGCTTTAGAAGCCTAAGCTTTGATATATAGGACCAGGCAATGTCACCTTGCGCTGTAAGCCCACATTTAACTGTAGAAGTTGCATCGGTAATGATTTATCTAAATATCCGCAGCGTGGGCGTTTTGCCTCATATGGGCATTATTTGCTAGTCTATCAGATTTTTAACAAACACACATGATGAGATTTTGCGAAAGAGATAACATCGTTTAGACTTTACCTTGCAAACAGACTGTCGCAAAGTATTAAGTTATCTTGGGGTTGGGTGGCGCGATGATGCTGTGTATAACTTTCATTGCCGGGGCGTCCTACTGATTTGGAGCATTGTAGGGCAAGGGCCTACTGTGCTTGCAGTAGGCGCGGATGGGGGCTGTTTGGACATTTTATTCTTTCGTCTATCATTTCTCTTCTTTCTCCCTCTCTCTTTGAGACCGCATTTTATTGCCACGATTGTTCACCAAACTTGAAAATAGCTGATTTAAAATGTTGTTGGAGACATACGGCTAGCAACTGAGATCCAAAATGCATTGTCAATAATTTAAGGACTTCGCTACTTACTTAATTATTTACATGTACTTACTTACTTAATAGTTACTTAGTAAAATGCACATGTAATTACTTAGTTACCTAAACTACTTCCTGTCCATAGCCTTCTCATCCACTTACTTTAATACTTACCTGCCTACCTACGTTTTTTAATACCTACCTTCGTTCCTACTTACCTACCAAACTATTTACTTACTATCTAACTTAATATCTTTCAAAGATAGAGTTATTCCAAAACTGCGCAACAAATAAGAATATTTACTATCATTTCAGTTTAAATTGCCAATTTGCGTTGTTAAACGAAGATACTAAATTGAATTAAACAATAAATTGTTTCAACGTCCTCTGTTTATCATTTCATTGACCCTTACACAATTACAGAATCTGGCAATTGCGTCTGTTTCAACACTGATTACCAAGGATATACTAAATACAAAAAGGAAGGCCAAAGTATATTATTTATTTCGATTAGATTGACCAACGTCAATGCCTGCCAAAGGTCATCTCTTACACCTCTATATTTCCCCATATATACAATTCTTACGAAAGATCAATTCCCGTTTCCTTCCAAACTGAGGTTTACTGTTAAAAGAAGGGGAAAATGCTCCTAGAGAAGTGATTTTTGTCCTTTGATCTAGGAAAGAAAACGAATTGATAGAGTTGCTTCCCCGACAATGTACCTATTTACCCTGACGTTGAAGTGAAACGTTTATATGACATTTTAATATTTTTAATTCACTGTCATTTATGCCCAATGTCCCATAAAAGGGACATTGACAAATAGTGCAGGCCAAGATCAGACGGCGCGAAACGCGGCGTCTAATCAGGGTCTACACTATTTGAATAAGAGACATTGGTATTCTTCTTCAAAACAAAATGAAAATGATAAAAATGAACTAAACCAGACACCCTTTAATGCCCCAGTCACACACACACATTACGGATACGGCGGATAGTTCCGGATGAAATCCTCAGTTTATCCGCAGAATTTGGGGGCGTGGCCTATTTTTTATTTAATACATTTACGGATATAGTTATCAATAGATGCGGACAGATATGGGTAAACTGGTACCGCTGTTGTCCACCACAGTGTGTGATATTTGGTAAAAACTACCGTTACGGCGGCTTTCATTGGATAATGCATTAACCAATCAACTAGTCCGTAACAAATGAAATTTGACGATGGTTCCATCACTCCAGATACACCAACATCAATGGGAACGAATTTAATTACTGTATTTTCAGATAAATGTTTGAACGGCGCTAAATATCGAAAACACGCCATCATAAAAACAATATCCCGCGCCATTTTCTTAGTTTCTTGGTGTTGCTTCCACTGGATTCGTTAATTCGTACTCAAGACTCACTGGTAGAATTCTGCCCGTTCGGATTAGTCCAAATATATGCGGTAGCTATAAGGGGAGAGAACCAGTCTAAAATACGGGTGGTAAAGGATAAATGCGGATGTCAGCGGTTATATACGTTCTCCTTGAACTGGCACCATGAGGACAGATACAGATAGTTACGGACTACTAACCTTCCCTTACCTTTTGTAACCTTTAGATGCGGATAAATACCTTCAGATACGGACTGTTGCGCATGTCTAGCGGATAGAAAAGATAAACTTTAGATCCACATATGTGTGTACTCTTTGTTTGCTCCAGTCACACACACACACACACATATGGATTCTGCGGATGCTACGGACGGCCCATCCGTATCCATCCGTTTTATCCGTAATCGATCCGTATCGCATCCGCAGGGTCCGTAACTGTCCGTTTCATATCCGCAGGGTCCGCAGGATCCGCGTCGATATTTTTTAAAAAATCAAAATTCGGGCGCGGATGATGATGCGTTACTAAAAGCATTCATTCGTATCTATCCGTATCTAATCCGTGTCGCATACGTATCTAATCAGTATCTAATCCGTAACTGAACCTATCCGCAGCCACCACCCCAAGTTGAGGACTGGTACAGTTTCATGCGTGTTCGTTACCTTTAGTTAACGGAAGTTACGGGTCTCGTTCGGCGTATTGTAACTGACTGTTTCCTTCAGAAACGTTTCAATATAAATAGCTTGCGTTCCAATACTGACAGATACCTACAGGATGGTTTGAAGAGGTGGTTGTACGGCCACAACACCAGCAGGACAACGAAGAGAGAGAGAGAGAGAGAGAGAGAGAGAGAGAGAGAGACTGTATCTCAAGCACTACTACAACGGAGAGGCAGGGTCATTGCCACAGCAGCAATGTATGGTGCAGTTATGTGTGATTTGTAAGAGTGGGGTCACCTTTTCATTAACTTGCCAATGGCAAAGTAGGGCCATCATTTCATAAACTTATCTGACTTGTATTAATTCCAATTGTTGTCCAATATAGAACAAAGTAGTTCCTTTATTAATTCCAGTTAGTTGTTCAATATAGGACCAAGTTTAATGATGAAATGAAGCAACAAATATATCTTGGACTTGGGTCACTGATAAGGCTTGAGTAGCCGAAACTTTGAAGATGGCCCATGGTCTTGCTTTTATTTGTGTTCTGTGCTCTTGAATGAATTATTTTAGATTTTTATTTTACTTCAGTGCAACTGGCGTAGTGCCGTGCGGCGACCGTAAGACGTCTCCCCGAACGTCACCCATAGTGCAGATTATATATTCTTTTTTTTCTTTTGAGATCAAGAAAATATTCTGAAAAATCAGTTTTTGATTGGTTTAGATTTGTATTCTAGGTTATTGCTATATTGTTCTTTTAGACCTTTTATGGTATCAATTAGTCTTTAAATTGACTGCCTTATCAAAATTGAGAAATAACACTATACTTTTTCTGCTTTTCGTAATCAGATAAAAGTAGTCACTGATGCTATTTGAGTAGCCGAAACCTCGAAGTATGGTCCATTTTCCTTCCTTCGAATGTGTTCAGTATTCTGTGTTCTTGAAGTATTAGAATAACTTTTACTTTATTTATCAACTGCCGACTGAATATCTCTGTCAACCAACCAGAAAATGGCTACCTTTTTCAAATCATGGAAGGATAAGAAGGCAGCGAAAGGGGAGGGATAGGCTTCGCCTTTCATATGCCCAGGATGCATTGGCCCTTGCCCCCCCTCCCTCCCTCTCCTTCCCCAAGCCACTGCCATTACGGCCACTAGGCCATAGGAAACCTTGACCATTACCCAGTTTATAGGAGGGATCAAAATAAAAGCATTTAAATAAAAATCTAATCCTTCGTGAGCACAGATTTACTCATCCGCGCCCAAATTTTGACCCTTTTTAAAACTTCGACGCGGACCCAGCGAATATTAAACGGACAGTTACGGATTCTGCGGATGCGATACGGATCGATTACGGATAAAACGGATAGATACGAATAGATACGGACGGGCCATCGGTAGCATGTGACGTTTTCTTCTTTGACAAGTATATATTTATTGAAAGCGTAAACAACACTTCTATAGAAGCACTTCTGTTTGCTAAGAAATTTCGAAATAAGCATTTTAAAGAATACATAAATACATTAGGCGAACAGAATAAATAAGCTGTTTCGTTAGTGTTTCTCATCAGAGTTTGCGAATAGTCAGGAAAACTTAGTTCTGTAAGTATGCACTATTGTTATATATGGCTAGGTTTTGCTAGCGTACGTGCCTCTGAATTAAAGACAGTCTTTTGCGTTTTTATAACATTCGGTATTAAGCGTAAAGGCTCGCTTGTTTCATAGGAGAGCATTCTGTGCTTACAGTACATGGCAGCTCGAAATATGAGTACTTTAAATACTTTCTTATATGATGGTACAACCCTAAATATCTAAACGTTTTGGAATCAAATCAAATATGATTAAAGCTACCAGTAGTATAAAAGTCTTAAAACATCAGTTGATGACAATACATACATGATAAAAAGTGGGGGTGGGGGGGGAATGTTTGCAACTAGAGAGAACCAAGGACCTCTGAGAAGTTGTAATACACAAAATTTCCTATTAAACCAATCCAAAGTAAGCAGTCTTTTAATATACCCAGGACTTTCTTTTTAGCATCTGTAGCTCTCAGCTTCCAAAAAGTGCCTTTAACTCTATTTTCTGACTTTTTATCACACATACTTAAGTTTTTGTAGGAAAAAGTTAGATTTTATAATAAAATGTAATGGAAACAGGAAAGGTTTTTTATGTTACTTAGTCATTGTCCAGTGTCTGAATAAATTATCCAATCACTCCTAGAATGGACTCGTCGAATTTTATAAGATGGAATGTCCACTTGGCATAAATGGATAAAATACTGCAAAGGACGTCTGACAGTATCAATGCATATTTGCCCATTTTTCGACAAATTACTGCACCTTCCTCGGGCAGCAAAAGTTGAAATATTTGGCATTAATATGTAGCCTTGTGTACTATAAAGACATTTTAACAGTGATTTTGAAAACTTATCATGCCTCTAGACTAACATAGACCAATTTTATCAAGAGGGGTATGTGAATTTTTCAGTCTCTGAAAATAAGTCCATTTATTTGGTTTTCTAAGATATCAAAATCTTAATTGATAACTATGCTAAAACTGACGTACACACTACTGTTACTGATATTATGCAATATTTTTTCAGTACTAAGGACTTTAGCCTATTTTTAGATATAAAGGGTGTAAGTACCCCACCCACTTTTTCAGTTTTTCAGCTGTATATTATCTTTTCCCCCCGTGCCTCAGCAAGCCACTCACATATAATGTGTATTATGATAGTACACACATACATGCAAAGTGGCTAGCTGAGGCACGGGGGGAAAAGTATCTTTAAAAAACTTTTCCTGTTTCCATTACGTTTAATTACAAAATTTGGCTTTTTCCACCAAAAATTGAAGTCTATGTGCAAAGTAATCAGAAATTAAATTCATAGCCAGTTAGGGGAAGTTGAGAGCAACAAATTTCAAGAGAAATTCTTTGGCATATCAAAAATTTAATTTTGACTATTTTTATAGGCAAATTAACATTACAACCGTCAGAGGTCCTTACATTAAATTTCATGAAAATGGGCCATCGTGGACATAGAATAATTATTTGTTTGCGAAATCCTGAAACGTTCTCTTGAAAATTGAAAACTGGATGAGCATTGCATATGCCGTAAGCCCTTGCAGACAAGAATGACGTTAAGGCTGCGTAACCATAAAATCTATTGGGTTCACATTTATGTCAAGTGACGTCATTGAGACGTAATTCTGGAACAGAAGTTAGAACTGCCACTGTTGCTATGGTAACAGAGATATGACCTCAATGGTATTTGTTAGGGCATACAAAATTCTTCCGGTCGAATTTGAAGTTAGATGCTCACTGAAATTCATTAAATGAAAAAGGGTGATTTTGTAAGATCTGTAATTCATTTTCAAATGATTTACATATAATGATATATTATATATGTTGACATCTACAAACTGCACTACATTGCATGAAAGTATATATGAGCCGCGACACGAGAAAACCAACAAAGTGGTTTAGCGCCCATCGCAGACTCAGATCAGCCTGGGCATCCGCCCAGTCTGATCAGAGTCTTCGCTGTCCGCATGGAGGTACCTTAGACTCTTAGCTACCCTTTAAGCACTGAGCCAAGAGTCTGATCAGACTGGGCGAATGTCCAGGCTGATCTGAGTCTTTGCTGGGCGCACAACCACTCTGTTCGTTTTCTCGAGTCGCGGCTCATATGTTAACTTAAGATTACACCACTTTCATGACATGTAATTAAGAATGACCAGATGCATGCACTGATGAAATAAGAAGGCCCAAGGACACAAGACCCTTTGTTATTTGCAAAACCTATTCGATTCATGACATATAATCTTGAATGACTCGATATATACACTGGTGAAGTGTGGTTGCTCTGAGAACCACAGAAACAAAAATATACTGACATCTGTCAACTGCTTTGGAATTCACTTTAGCATGTTATAGTAGTTAATAATGACTCAATTTCATACCATGTAATTTAAACTGACTAGATATTTGAAGTATATTCATGTTCATGCTATTTACAGAGTATTTACAAGATATGCTGTAGAAGAAAGCTTTTGCCGCCTTGGCGTGTTTAGTCTTGGCTTTGACGTTGTTTATCTTAGAGTCTGACGCATTGAGAAGAAAAAGATTAAGATTATGTCGATATTCAAGATGAAAAGATGAATGTGTCGAAAAGAAGTTCAGTTCACCCTTCATGTTGGACCAACAGACTACCCTCGGAGTATGCTCACTTATTGGTGGAAAATGTATGGCCAAACCTTCAACCGGAGGAAGACGTCGGTGCCGTTGCGTGCAAGGCCACAGATTTGATGGTGCAACGTAACAATTTCTCAAATTGTTTTGCCGGTTCTTTTGTAGTATAATCATGATGGTTATTCGTGTACTGGCTTTACTTTACAAAACAAGAGCAAATACAGAATCAAGTTTTCATGTTTTATTTCAACAAAATTGTATGCTTCATTCTTTTGTATTAGCACACTTAAAGGCCCCATTGCTCCATCGGTGGTATAAATTCATGAACTGAATTTTATCGTGAAGTATCGCTGCAAGGTTCATTGTAAATGACTATTTAAACAAAGGAAAAAAAAGAAAAAAAAAAAACCATCACAGAGTGCCACATAAAACAGATTTTGGAAAAAGATTTGGGTCATTTTAGTTGGTAACTAAACTAAAATGACCTGTTTTCGATTTCATATTCATTATCCCGCTTTTGTTATATTATCTCGCTCTTGTTTATATTGAACCGCGATCAATCACTTATATTTACATTCTTAGTGCATGTATTGAAAAGCCCTTATGTTAAACCATTGGAACGTAATGTAGTTTATACTTCAATAACTACATCGGTTCACGCGACGTTACATGAGGCTAAGTGACGTCAAAATAAACCATGGTTCTCTCCAATCTGATTGGACGTAAGCGACGTTATGACGCCGTTCACACTGTTCCGTTGTTAGTAGAAAACTGCGTATACATGTAAATGTTTTTTTTACTGCTTCAACTGTAGCCCCTAACGCAAATTTGTGGTCAATGAATAGCGAGAAAAGAATGTAAATAAAGCAATGAACCTAATTATTCTGGTGTTTATTGAATTATAAAATACATTGGGTCGCTAGCAAAGTTTACTTGAACCCCTTCGGGGTTTAATTACTTTGCACGCGACCCAATGTAATTTATACTTCGATAAACCCCAAAAAATGAAATTCATTCCTTAAACTTAACGCTGGAAGTAAAGAGGCTTTAATGTAACACCACTTTTTTTTTAATTGATGATTTTCTTATGTCTATGAAAAATAGATGAATGGAGCGATTTTACGTCCTTTTCAACAGTATTTCAGTAATATCAGGACGATAGGACGATGATAATGGAAGGCTGTGTGCAATGGAACCTCGTTTACGGTAGGAAAGATTCTCGCCTGAAACGGGGCTCGAACTCGGTCCGCTAGATCAGCAGCACAGCGCTTAACCCGCTCTATTAAAATGTGTATATACTCAGCAAAGACGAAACTTGACGGTTGACATTTCTCGTTAAAAAGTGAAATTTCAGGACACTTGGAAATTTCGGTAATTATATTAAAAAATTGTTCGAAACAGGTCAGTGCCAAAAAGAAAATTGAAAAAAAAATTGTCAAGTTTTGGAGAAAGTTAATATTGAAATCAACACACTTTGATTTTGAAATAAAAAATGTACCTGTTTTGTCTAAAACAGTATTCAAAAATGTTACATGTAATACAGCACTTATTTCAACTGTGGCATTAGCGTGTGATTCTGACGTCTCGTTAAAAAAGTAAGAGCAAGTCATGGTTCTATGTCAAGCGTTCTTTCATGCGTAGATTCAAAATCTCTGCTTTCAGAAATACGTCATACCTGCAAAACAACTTCTATCACTGAACGTTCCCTTGAAAACACAATCAAACGTCCAGCTTTCTGAGCCGTTAACGTTAGTGCACGAAACCCAATTTCATGATTCTCCTCATTTTCAGAGAAGCGTTACATTAGTATAGTAATGAAAAATGAAAATTAATGCATAACTTTTCTTTGGCTATCAATGTAGAGTGTCAATAACTCAGTTTGCCAGCGAAGTTACTAATGTATACCTGCGCACTTGCAAAACACGCAAAAACAAGTAACTGTAGCATATATCGACTTATACAAGTTCAGTCGAGTGGAAAATTGCTGCATGTGATGCACACACGCAACATGAATATAATGATATAACCATATCTGGGATGTCTCAAAACTGAAGGAAGGAAAAAAAATAAAAACCGACATGTTTCCCCTTTTGCTAAGTATACTTTTGCGCAGTTCAAATAACAAAATGACTTTTTTAACTACTCACTTGTGGCATTCTGAACTCCCAGATGTGTTGGCATTTGCTTTGGCTGTATTTAATTATTTCGCATTTTCAATTAACAATACGTTGAGTCGAAAGTAATAGTGCAGGCTTTCGGACTGAAGCAGAAACTAAATACTTGTCGAGTTCCCAATGCAGCTGTGTTTTCTCCTTATTTATGATTCGGAAGTTTGTTTACCTAGAAGTGAGTTTTTTAGTCACTGTTAATCCATGACCCATTATAGGGACATTGGCAAACAGTGCAGACCCAGGGGCCATAATTATAAAACGACTTAAGTGGTTGTTATGCTGTTGCTAGGGCTGAATTTCTATGAAGGAGATTCCCTACAACTACGAAATTTGCTCTGGAGGAACAGTCTAAAAAGACTGTTCCTCCAGAGCAAATTTCGTCGTTGTAGGGAATCTCCTTCATAGAATGTCCCCTTAGCAACAGCATAGCAACCACTTAAGTCATTTTATAAATAGGCCCCAGATCAGACGCCGCAACATGCGGCGTCTGATGAAGGTCTACTCGATTTCATAAGACACAGAGGATCTTACATGAGTGCTCATGTATTATTGAATTTATTAAACGAGTTGGGGAAAAAGATAAGATGCGAGGCTCTGCCGAGCATCTTATCATTTTCACCAACGAGTTTAATAAATTCAATAATACAGGAGCACGAATGCAAGATTCTATTTATCATATGACACTAAAATCATATTTTATTAGCAGATTTTGCACTAAAACGTCACGATTTCGCCATTAGAAAACGCAACGTTTTTATGGACGTCAACGCATAACGTTACGACGTAATTTGCATATTTAATCCTCTAGTGGATTATCGTTTTTAATGCATGGCTTTATTACACTCTCGGAAGCGACGTCATATGATAAAAATGGGTATTTCTCCTTTCTGTAAAATAAAATGATAAAAAAATAAACTAAAACAGACATCTCTGAATTGACAAAGTGAATCATTAAAATAAGAACAGATGAGTCCATATGGCATAAAAGAGTTAAAAGTTGCGCATGAAAAGGGAGCTCAGGAAAATTAGAGTATGTCCATATGTTATTTGTTGAAGACATAATAAGATTAATGCTCCACGTGACTATGAATAACTACACTATTTATTTAATGAAAAACAAGACGTTATAGACACTTTTATACTTTTTAGTATCTCTTTAAGTTTTAGTTTTAAATTATTGAATTTTAACACAAATTAAAAAAAATGTTATATCAAAAAGCATGCAAAACAAATGTGTACATATCGAAATATAATTTTCGGTAAAAATTAAATTCCAAATACAGCAACGTAGCCAACAATAACAAGACGCGCAATATACATGGTCGATAATATGGTGCCTGAAACTATTCAGATTGTGAAAATCAGAAGAAGGGCTGCTGGCTGGACCATCATCGACTACTTCACAAGGTCAAGCATACTTACTAATGCCCCAGTCACACACACATATACGGATTCTGCGGATGCTATGGATGGCCAGTCCGTATCTATTGGTATCTATCCATTTAATCCGTAATGGATCCGTATCGCATCCGCAGAGTCCGTTACTGCCCGTATCATATCCGCAGGGTCCGCAGGATCCGCGTCAAAATTTTGAAAAGGTTCAAAATTCGGGCGCGGATGAGTAAACCGTAAAAGTCCGTAACTGAACGCATTTATCTGCATCTATCCGTATCTAATCCGTGTCTCATCCGTATCTATTCCGTGTCTTATCCGAAAATGAACCCATCATTCCGCAGTCCCAAGTTGAAGACTGATACGGTTTTATACGGATCTTTACCTTTAGTTACGGAAGTTATGGGTCATGGCAGGGTCATTGATGAGGCTCTAGTAATCGTAACCTCGAAGTATGCCCCATGCTCCTTCTCTCGAATGTGTTAAGTGTTCTGTGCTCATGAAGGATTAGATTTTTATTTAAATTTGTATACCTGGGTAAAGGTAAAGGTTTCCTATAGCCTAATGACCGTGGAGGCGGTGGCAACGGGGAAAAGGAGGATGGGGGTAGGTGGTTAGGGTCAATGTATCTTGGGCATAGCATATGAAAGGCGAAACACATCTATCTCCTTTCGCTGCCTTTTCCTTCCCTGATTTGAAAAAAGTACCCGTTTACTGCTTGGTTGACATAGATATTCAGTCGGCAGTTGATAAAGTAGATACTATTCTAATCCTTCAAGAACACTGCACACATTCGAAGGAAGGTACATGGACCATACTTCGAGAATTCGGCTACTCAAACCGCATCAGTGACCCCGATATGATTTGGTCACGAAAACCAGAGAAAGCATAATGTAATTTTTTAATTTTGATAAGGCAGTAAATTCAAACACTGATTAGTACCATAAAAGCTATAAAAGGGAAAAAAGCAATAATCTAGACTATAAATCTAAACCAATCAAAATTTTCTGATTTCTCAGAATATTTTCTTGACCTCAAAGGAAAAATTATATATAATCTACACTATAGCTGACGTACGGGGAGACGTTTTACGGTCGCCGCACGGCACGACACCAGTGGCACTGAAGTGAAATAGATTTCTAAAAGAGATCATTCAAGAGCACAAAACACATTCGAAAGAAGGAACATTGACCATCTTCGAAGTTTCGGCTACTCAAATTTAAAGAGTAACTACACTTCAGGAACTGACTGAATCAGATCCCGAACCCTATCCCCAACATCAAAGGGAAAGATTGACAAAGACATCCCAGCAAACAATAAATTACAAGCGATAAGCCGCAGCAGCTCTTTCCAAAATAGGTGGCAACCCAGCTATCTTTATTGAACAAAATAATTTAGACCAACCGAAGGATTACAACAGACTAGTAAGCAAATTATACGAAAAACATTTAACAACTATTTTCACCTATTTTCTATTTTTATTATAGAAGGGTTAAAATGAGAACACAATAAATTAAACAGCACCGAACATAAAACAAATGCAACCGCAACGAAAGTACCTCCTTGGGACGATCAGTAATAACTACTGGGGGGTTTAAACCGGTTTTACTGGGCAAACCTTCACCCTCACCCTCCGCCGCGGTGCACACAATTAGTTGGTTCGTATGGAGGTCCCCTGATCAGAAGATATTTATTGCTCCATTTCACCATTAAACTTTGCCTATATTGGACAACTAATTGGAATTTATAAAATAATTACTTTGTCCTATATTGGACAACTAATTCGAATTGATAAAAGTCAAATAAGTTTATGAAATGATGGCCCTACTTTTGCCATTGGCAAGTTCATGTCAAGATGACCCCACTGTTACAAATAAGAAACATAACATCGCACCATAACTGCCCCATACGTCACTGCCATTGCACCGACCCGGCCTCTCTGTTATAGTAGTCGTTTGGCCCCTACTGGTGTTGTTGCCGTACAGCCGCCTCTCCAAACCATCCTGTAGGTATCTGTCAGTATTGGAACGCAACCTTTTTGTATTGAAACGTAACTGTTGAAAACAGTCCGTTACAGTACGCCGAACGAGACCCGTAACTTCCGTAACTAAAGGTTACGATCCGCTTGAAACCGTATCGGTCCTCAACTTGGAGTGGGACTGCGGAATGATAGGTTCAATAACGGATAAGATACGGAATAGACACGTATGCGACACGGATTAGTTACGGATAGATGCGTTTAGTAACGCACCATTACGGTATACTCATCCGCGCCCGAATTTTGAAACTTTTCAAAATTTCGACGCGGATCCTGCGGTGTCTGCGGATATGATACTGACAGTTACGGACTCTGCGGATCTGATACGGATCCATTACGGATAAAACGGATAGATACGGACGGGCCATCCGTAGTATCCGCACAATCCGTATGTGTGTGTGTGACTGGAGCATACAAGGAGAAGACACAGATGTGGACGTCGCAGTTAATATTTTCTATTCTTCTATCCGCTAGGCATGCGCCACAGTCCGCATCTGAAGGTATTTATCCGCATCTAAAGGTTACAGAAGGTAACGGAAGGTTAGTTGTTCGTACCTATCCGTATCCATACGCATCTATTGGTAACTATATCCGTAAATTCATTAAATAAAATTAGGCCACGCCCACAAATTCTGCGGATAAACTGAGGATTTTATCCGCAACTATCCGCCCTATCCGTAATGTGTGTGTGTGACTGGGGCTTTATAAGATATTGTAATACGTTGTCACCTCTTCAAGTAGAATCCTCAAGACACGCTAAGAATTTCGCTACGCTGCAGTTGTGCTATGAAACTCCTTACCAGATGCTTTTAGAACTTGAAATGATTTAGTAAATTTAAGCCTCTTGTATCCCAGTGGAACGGGGTAAATTGTAAATGCTCAGTCTATGATAACGTTGCAGCAACGTTGATGCGACGTTGCCTAATGTTGTGACGTCGCGCACGGTATTGGGGAACAAAACGTAACGTCAAACTGTCAAGCGGATACTTTTCTACCTTATGAGAATGTTAACCGTGGTCGACTGTCTTATACCGAAAGTAGTGAAACAAAACCAAACACCCCACAGAAACAAAAGAAAACCGATTCGATCCTTTGAACATGTTGTAAGGACGACATTAATGAGAATTTATTTACAGTTTTGCTTATTCATTTGCTTTTTCAGTATAGGACGGTCTATTTGCATTTATGTACACGAGATGAATTGAGTTTGTTGTACAAATTCTATCGGAAGTTGCAAATATAAACCACACTATATCCCTGCACGGTAGCTTTTAGCCATTTTACGATAATTTATTTTGTATATTATACTATCCTCTGTTTTCGTGTAGAACGAATTGTATCTCTTGCGTCACCTTTCCCGTTCCTTTTTTATGCTAGTCAACTTGCCATGGGAAAGACTTTTTATGCTGGTGAAATATCATATACATGTATTTATATATTTATGGGCTTCAAACTTTGATAAAATTTTTCTCCGATGGCACGAGAAAGTATATCTGTATAGTCAAACCGGCCTTAAGCAAGCACCAAAGGGAGGTGCAAAAACCGCTTGCTTGAGACAGATGCTTGCTTAATACAGGTCAATTTGTAAAGAAACTGGTATTTTTGGAAATGAAATTTTTACCTTCAAATACAGTTATTTGCTTCACAGAGCTGACCTTTAAGACGTGTTTGACCATAATGACACAGACCTGAAAATTGCCTGACAGCCACTTATAACTATAAGGTTTCACGTGCATGCATGTAACGTTTGAATTTCTTTATTTGTCTCCGCGTTACAAAATTTAAGACCGATGTAAATGCGCATAAAAAATTCATTGTTCAAGAGCATTTAGGCCTAATCCCAATTTAGCAGATGGTACAAACAGAGAATGTACATTTTGGAAATTAGCTTTTTGCACAGATTGCTGTAAGTATTTTGTCAAAATCAGCTGAATAACATAAATAAGTGTAAGAGTTTGGTGTCAAATTTGAAATTCGTTACAAATTAAGACCGCGGATTTTTTAATTTCTTTCCGTATCCTTATAGAAAAAGTAATTATTCTTATATAGCTCATAAGTGATGCATAAGTACATTTGAAACATATACAAATATTTTCAAATTTACTCTCCGAAGAAACCAGCCCTGCAATTTTGACGTTAATTTGAGCGTGAGTTACACTATTTTACTTTTAACAATAAATTCTTAAGATGGCGATTGTTGAAGAATAAACAATAAAATGAAAATGAAGTTTATCTAGAAAATTTCCTCTTTTTGTTAAGCAAATTTCCACAAAAATTCACATCGACATTTCTGTGTAGCATTCCTTCGAGTATGCCCACCATGCCGACTTTGTTACCGAGTTACACGCAATTTAGCGCAAAAACCAACCGTATGCGCCTGCATTAGGATTTACATCGTCTCAAAACCAAATATTATTGACCCGAAAATAAAATAAATACCAATTCATGATTTTAAAACAGTTTATTGCATAAAATCCGAAAAAGCATTGCTTCCGTGGGGCCCATTTCATATCTGTCCGTGGATGTACCCCAATACCGTGCACGACGTCTGTGTTGCCGCTGGATAAATGACGGAAATTCTTATATACGTATGACACCATGGCTCTTTTACCTTTGACAATATCTTTTTAAAGGTATTTATTGTTTTAGTATTACTATCGGTGTAATATCTTACGCAATTGTAATAAACCTAACAGATGAACAAAAACAGAACAGAACAAAAATGTTATTCAGACATAAACAATAAATTTCTATCAAATTACATTTTAGAATACATACATAAATTACACAATCACACACTATCAAATATGGCTGCCACTTGAAATAAACGGAATAGTTTGTAGACGCTTTGGTGCTGATATTGTGAGTAACAATACAAATTTAACTTTAACAAAGTTGTCCACTAGCAACAAATGTTAGAAAACACAGCATAACAGGATATATTTGCTGCCAGATACTATTGCGTTTAGCATTTATAAACAGTGAAACCCATCTTCATGTACACATAACAGGAAATAAATTAAGTTACAAAAATGGAATTTACTTTGTCAGATATCCTTATTTCCCAATACTCATCCGAAATATGTGCTTTTTGACTATTTAAGGGTACGACGAAGCATTTGATAAGTGCAGAGAATCAGTCGTTTATTCAGAAATATCTAGTCTTTCCTTTCAATGTGCTAGATATTTCTATGTAAGGGCCATGTCAATGATATTAAAACAACCAAGTCAGGTACGGTGACGTCACTCCATGAACAATTTTGAAAGCCCTATCAACAATATCAAAAAATTAAAATCGTGATAATAACATCAGCATCAATTTTCCTGCTAAAAAAGTTTAACACTTGAGATACCCAAAAATATAGTCACTTGAGGAAAAATTAAATATTATATACATGTACATATATATTGTCAAATGTTAATTTATTTTGTACCTTCTGTAAAGCCGATCGGTTGCGTCATAAGAAAGTTATAGTTCATACCACTGCATTATCAACAAGGCAAGAAGGCACGTCATTATCTATTTTCAATGACAGAAAAGATGAAATCGGGTATTTTCCACGGAAAAAACCAGTTGTATGCTTTGGTGCCGCAGCTTTACCGCCATATGCAACCAATACACAGTTCAGAGACACACCCAGAATGTCACTCAAAATCACATGATATCGTATACCTGGCCAATGCAACGACAACTTAGCACGTGACATAGTCTCACAAACAAATCGCACGTGGTCAGTACCAACAAAAGTCCGTGACTTTACATTTCAGTTAATGAAGGGATGTACACCTGTTTAAAGAAATTAAACAAACACCACTTTTAATGGATTTACCCTGCTTTGCAAGAACAGAACGCATCGGAAATGCATGATGCGCCAACTGCCATGTGTAGGCCATGAGGAGACTTTATTCTTCGCCATAGATCGCCAACATTTAGCAGACACTTGCATTTGTCATTTGTTTTTCCGCCATCTTTGTGTAAGCTTGTGAGACGTAGTAACAGTAACTAAGCAGGCGGAGCTTAGCGGCTATTCTTGGAACTGTGTATTGGTTGCTATGAAAGTTTTAAATCATGTGGCTTGGCCGTGAACTTTCTCTGTCGTTGGCCAATCAACGGACTCGAACTTTTCGGATTTTTTCGACATACGGCCATATGCATGCCCGGGTTTCTTGTTTCTGACCCCTTCCGTCAGTTTGCTCTATTCATCTTGATCCAGAATTTGTTGTAAATTTAGCACTATCTTTCACGGACACGAAATGATTTGATTGTAGATAAGCGTATATACATATTTATATCATCGTTTCGTAATATGGAAGTATCTTGCTTGAAATGCTTATCATTAGTGAGAACATGCGAGTCCAAAATGTAAACACAAAACCCAAATGGCCATAATGACTTACCTTCTTTTTTTTCTGCCGAGTATAATTTCACTTTTGTTCCACATTTCACAAGATTTCATTGGTCAAATAACGCGTATGTCAAAATTTAGCCAATAATATCAAAGGTGAATGAATATTTTATCGTCGTTACCCCTCCCCCTCCCCCCCCCCCCCCCCACCCGTTGTACTGCACTGCGTGAAAACTAGCACTATGTCAGATGTTAATTCAAAATGTTTCTCTTGTTTGTAAATTTACAATGGAATTTTATCGAACACAGATGCAGATATTCAAAACTTTCGTTTTTTTCTTCGTAGATCTACTTTTGATTTCTACTTTCGGTTTAATACACAAAAAAACAAAATTGCATCATGTTGGTAACTGTTTTGGAAAAATAGACCGCGGTCCATTTTGGAATTCCAAACTGGACAGCTCAACTTGAAACTGAAAGAGAGGTAGAAATTCATAATATATATATATCACAAAAAAAAGATTACGAATTTTCCGTCGATTGTATGTGACCTAAAATGATATTCGTATATGTCCCTAAAATTGAACAGCTTGGTTTCACAATGTAGTAATGCATCCAAATGATGCAGTTTGAATGGCACGGCACGCAGTGAAAGCCCTGATCAGACTGCTGACAGTCTGGGATTGCACTATTTGCTCAAGCTTAGACCTACATGTATTCGATCCACTGTTAGATTTCTTTACGGTAGAAGTCCTAACACTAGTTTTGGCTGTTTTGACGTTAAAAATCAATACCCGTTACATTACAAACACAAACTGGTTTGCCTTTACGTCGCTTTCCTGAAAGTTTACAAACTCCATCGATTTCCTCACATTTGCCTTTTATATCAGAATACTTCCTACATCGTTTTGGTACACGTTTGGGCATCACATCCACACAAGTGTCCACGCCTTTCTTACGTCGGTATCGGCATTTCGTTTTCTTCTTCCGAGCATCGGAATCTTCCATGATTATCGCTAAGATAAGACTGATAATCGCTATTGTGACTTTGGCCCTTCTCGATATATACATGGTATCTTTGAATGAGCTGTAATATAAAACAATACTGAAATAATTATTTTGAAAATATGCAAATGAGAAAAAGAAGCGTTGTATTCATATTACAATTTCAAATTGAAAGTTTTAATCTACGCGGTGGCCAAGTAGTGCAGACTGCACCGTTTGTCTTTTATCTAGGGCCGAGTCGGGTAACTTCAGACAGCGAGTAAATTCGGACGTACCTTTGCAAACAGTTAAAATCCAGATGAGACGGCTCATCATGAGCCGCCTCATCAGGATTTTCACTGTTTGCCAGTTAATTTTGTTATAATTCCAATCAACTGATATATAAAGGAAACAATGTCACTGTCCGAATTTACCTGCTGTCCGAATTTATCTGACTTGACCTACTTTCCTGCAAAATATTCACGAATAGACTAATTCCGTTGCTAAAAATTAGCAGATTAAGGGAAATGGGTACATCTTCAGGGGAGGCAACTACTATTTTGTCTTCTTTTCACCTCTTCTCACTAGTGATCATGTTTTTTAAATGAATGGATTTGCTTCCCTGTCGGCAAATACTTGTCTGTTAGAGTAGGGCCCACGAAAGTAAACATGAAGTCGCAAAAGCTGTTCCTTTGTGGAAAAAATAATAGCAGGAAAAGAAGCAGTGTTAAGTAAGTAAGTAAGTAAGTAAGTAATTTATTCAGGTAATATAGGCCACCGGCCCAAATTACAATTACATATTTACAAATACAAAATTGATGGTAATGGACATTATGTGTAATAATATACCAAACAAAAAAAAGAAACGCACACGGTAAGATTTTCCCATTTAATATACCTTTTATAGTATGGCCAGAAAACGCTCATAAATCCGTACTTCTAATCAAATCTTGTTCAAACCTCATCATGACGTAGATGATTATCTATACCATCCATATGCATGAAAACTAAGCATTAATGAAATCGTTGACAATGATTTCCATCCGTTTATTCAAGCTTACTGTCTGCATGGACTGTAGAGTACACGTGTGCATCTGGATATGGTTAGTGAGTTTTATTTGAGTTTAAACGTCAGTATACGTCAGTAAATGGTCGCTGCTTTACGTCAAGAATAGAATGCCATTCTTCAGAATTAGATTTGGAATATCATCAGTTCAGTGCGCGGAAGATGTACGGCGTGCATACGAGCCAAGGGAGGTCACACCTCTTATTGAAAACTGTGACATTGAAAACTGACCGCTGCCTTGTTCAGAGACCCGTCACAAAGTACTGAATTGACACAATTAAATGAATATTTTGGGTTGAACTGTCCGATTGTCTACCTCTAATACCGTATGAATTATTTTCTTAAATTATATGTAATTTTCAAGAAAATACCAACATATTACTTTGTGTGTTTCTTTTTTTGTTTGGTATATTAAACTCAGCTAGTGTCAAATACATGATAACCATATTCCTATTTGCGAAACGTTTAATTTTTCATAACTTTTAACAATGGTTCAGAGAATCAACATTCTTATAGGAGTTCAACTTCATCTGTCTAATAGTTCATGCCTAAGCTTTAAAGCCGTTATTATATACAGACAATTTTTTACTTTTAACTCAATATTATCCTTATTCATTAATAATCTAATTTAACTTCTGAGGGATACATATAAAAGTAGGAAGGGATAAATTCCTGCCTCAAATGGTCAAAATACGGGCTCACTAAGAGAAAATGAAATTCTTTTTCGATATCAGAATTATATACTTGACAAATTCTTTTATTAAAAGGAATAGATTCAAACCAACCCGTTTTTGCCCTCAACTCTAATAATCCTCCCCTGAATTTCACCAGAATTTGTTTATTTATAGTAATTAAATTATTGTTTAAATATGTTTCATAACAAAACCTATCTTTTAAAATTCTATATGTTCTGAGTCTACTCATACCTACTACTTCAGAGAACCATATGTTAATATCAATATCTTTTAGTTTCTGTTCAAACATTTGTAGAAAAAAACTTACATTACCAGTTCCTTGATCATACCAACCATATCCGAATCCGTTTGCTAACAATATGTCCCTAATATCTCTTGTCCAACATTTTAATCGTAGATTTGCATCTAGCCACATAAACTGTAGTTTATAGCAGATTTTTGGAAGTCTGTTATTCGACATATGCAAAATTCTTAATCAGTATTTTATAAACTTCAGACAACGAATATTATATATTGTGTATCTACCTAACTCACCTCTTACAAATATATTTGGTATATGTCTCGAAACTTTCAAAATATATTTGCAATAATCATGACGAACTTTTTCGATATCTTTGCTTTCATGTCCAAACCATATTTCAGCTCCATATGTGAGGATCGGCAATATTTTAGTATCGAAAAATTTTGAACAATAGACCCAAATTGGCTAAACTTTGACTTGATAGAAAAAAGTGCCTCAGATGCTTGCTCTGCTAAAGTCTTTTGACACACATACCATGATAATCTAGAGGATACTACTAAGCCTAAGTTTTTATAGTACGTAACAACTCGTAAGCTAATATTGTCATAAAACCATTTCTCATATTCTCTAAGATACCCGCCATTTCGAAATACAATAACACATGTTTAAGCAATATCAATCCTCTACTTAAATCTATCACAATTTTCAATCTTTGTAACTCAACCTTTGTGTCAGCAAACATTACAAGATTATCAGCAAACAGTAAAAGCTATATGGTACACAAATCCAGATATATCCCATGACTATTAACTGAGAAAAAAATTTGCAAGTCATTAATAAATAAGCAAAACAACAAAGAGGAGAGAATACAACCCTGCTTGACCCCAACAGGACAGTTATAAAAGCTTGTCAATTCTGCCTGTGTTTTAACACACAATAATACAGACGTATAAATAGAATTCAGCATTTTAACCATTCTACCACTTACATTTTGCGAATTTAGTTTTTGCCATAAAATATTCCTGTTAACACGGCCAAAGGCCTTTTCAAAATCCACGAAAATTGCATAAAGTCTTCCCCTTTTATGTCGTTAATATTTTGTACAATGGTTTGGAGACAAAACGTATTATCAATCATTGAGTGATCAGAACGAAACCCTGCTTGCTCCTCTCCAATAACCCCATTTCTCACACACCATTGTTTCAAACGTTGACTAAAAATCGAAGTAAAAGTTTTACTAATAACTGGCTGTAAACTAATTCCTCTATAATTTTCAGGTTTACTTTTATTGATTTCCCTGATTTATGGATAGGGCTTATGCAACCATTGTTCTGAAAAAAAACTATTATCATACATTTTTTTGAATAATGAAACTAGTTATGGTACAAACATTTCAGGTATAACTTTGTAAAACTCATCTGGGATCCCATCTAGACCTGGAGATTTATCATTTTTAAGCCTTTTAATAGCCAAAAATACTTCCGAATTACTTATTGGGGCATCCAATGTTTCATCAAAAGTATCATTTTGAATGACTTCCTCTTGTATTATATAATCACTGCCATGATTAAATATATTCGAAAAATAAGTAAACCAATCTTGCGCTGATATAATATGCCACTTCTGGGGTACACTCTCCTGCTGAGAAAGTCGTCCTGTTCTAGGTGAGTCGATGTATTTCTCTCGCCTGAACTTTTATAGTTCAGGATCATTTTTCTCGATATGACTCTGTCTAGTTTCCTGATAAACTAGAATTTCTTGTCAAGATTTTCATAATCTTGGAATCTCATTTTGATTGTATTTTCTAAAATTCTGAAAAGGCTCTTTTCTCTTAAATTCACCGTTATCAGCTGATTCTCTCTTCCAACTTAAAGCTAAGGCTAAGGAATGCTATATGTAATTTTTTTCACAACTCTGAAATTCAACGCGAAGTACATTCTTTCTCTAGCATCACATCGTTTCCTAAGATTGAAATTATTTGTAAATAACAGAATACAGAATTATTGAAAACTTGATTTTGTTTATCTTCATGGATAACTTTCCACACCACTGTGTAAAAATCGATAATCGATATTCGCGAATCGAGCAGGCACTGAAATACACTAAGAGATATGGATAATTCATCTTTTCCTTCTTATTTTATTTTTCCTTATATTTTCAAATCCATTTTTCCGTGTTCATTTCGAAAACCGCATTAATTTTCGAACAGCCTGATGTAATTTTTGAAAAGATTGCGTAAGAAATACTGCGGTCATTTTTTAGTTTAAGTTGACTGCCCTCAAAATGTATAGAATATATAGTAAATCATGACTTTTTTACTGCGTTGATCAAAGTTTTTACCCGCATATGTCTCTTTTTTCATAAAATGATAATTTTCCGTGTTCATTCCGAAAACTACAATTATTCAGCATTTCACTGATACAATTTTTATTGAAATAGGAAGTAAAACAGTGCGGTCATTTTTACATTTTCGATCAGCACCCTTATTTTCTATGCTGGCCGCAAATATCCAACAGAATTCACACATTACTCCAGGTGGCGTAGAAAGTTGCGGACGACTTGTTTAGACTTTAATACAGAAATCCAGAGATCGAACCTAGACCCCCTGTACTGATCACGGAGGGTCTGCCATACCCTCAGACGTCGCAGCCTGAACACTGGGAGTGTCCGTATATTCGTTCGTCTGTGTTTAAAACCCGGTACTAGGTACCGAACTTTCTAAGAAACTTTAAGTTATGAACGCCACAACATATTTCAGTTATCACCAAAGCCGCGTCTGCTACAATGTACATTGAAATGTCACGGCATCGTGAAAGAGACAGAGGACGTGTAATGTATTTGTTAACGCAATGCTTCTCGCAGTAACGGGTCGCTAGACAGCTTGGTGTTGCCCAGTCAACCGTAAGCCGACTTCGGCAACACTTACATGCAACGGGGCAGTTAGCGGGCAGGCCTCACAACCAGACGTCAAGAGCGTGCCATACGTCTGGCACATCTTAGCGACCGGTTCAGGACACAAGTGCGGATGTCAAAATAACAGGGCCCATCACATAACTGCGAAACTGTTTGAAGGAAGTAGGCTTGTACGTCAGACGCTCTCACGTTGGACTCCAGATAACGCAGAGAAGACGTCCGATAAGGATAAAATGGTTGCGACTAAACAGTCTTCGTCATTTTCCTATGTACTGCTGGAGACAAGTCCTTTTTAGTGACGAGTCGCGGTTCATTCTATACTCTGCTGACGGACGTAAACGCATGTATCGACGTCGAAGCGAACATTCATTGACGCTTTCGTCATGGAAACTGGCGGCTCAGTAATGGTCTGGGGCGGCATTACCAAGGGACTCAAAACGTCTGTCATTGTGGTCAATGGAAACTTAAATGCCTTTCAGTGCAGACACCGAATTCTCAGTCAGTGCGTGGTTCCGTTTGTGCAGAAGAACACAATCTGACACTTAACAAGAAAATGCCAAGCCGCATGTTGCTCTAGTTTGCCGCGACTTTCCGTCCCAGAACAATGTGATTCCGCTTGACTGGCCTCCATGCAGTCCTGATTTGGCCCCATAGAACACCTATGAAACGGATTTGGTGACGATGTCACGTTCCAGCTTACGTCCAGCAACTGACGGCTCTTTGCAGCAGGAGTGAAACCACATGCCTTTGAGAAGGATCAACACCCTCATCAACTCCATGGCCAACAGGATACACGAAGCAATACACGACAACGGCGGGAATAAACCATTTTGACATTGAATTGAATTGATTCCGACACATCATACCCTCGAACACTTTAATAGACACTGGGCGTTATTTGTGCATTATGTGATGTTGAAATAAGAAGAATTTCTTCATAAAAAAATTTGGAATAAATTGAAAGCAACAACTTTAATTGAAACACTATACTTCATGAAATATATTTAAATGAATTTGGCCAGATGCGTTTCTTATTCCTTTCAGTATGCTTGGAAGCCCTTCTGATTCTTTAAAAAGAAAGCTTGGAAAGGGCAAGATTTAGGTTGCATTATTTGAATGCAAAGACTATGCTGGTGAAATATTTGCTATGGCTTTTTAACTCACAATACAGTAATGAAGTGCAAAAATTGAACAAAAAGGCTGCTTCAATATATGGCATACAGACAATACAAGGAAATTACATTCTGTAATTATATGTATAGAAATTCTGTCCTTGCTTCCAAAGGATCTTACTTAGTGTATTTACATGTGCGCAAGAAATTAATTCTGGCAGTTTTCCTGGAGCAATCATTAAACAACTACTAAGCTTGGAAAGCAAACTGAACAATGCAATATACTTTTTACAGAACCTAGTTTCAAGACAGAGCCTGTCGAAATAAGCATGAATTTTTAAAACAACAAACTTCACTTGACATTAATGGCGACGTCATGAAAAGTGCGACAAAAATCCAAGCATACAATTTAAAGTCATACTGTCAAAGTATGAGCCAAACAACTGCAATGAAATATGAGCCGCGACACGAGAAAACCAACAATGTGGTTTTGCGCCCAGCGCAGACTCAGATCAGCCCGGGCATCCACCCAGTCTGATCAGAGTATTCCCTAAGCGCTTAAAAGGTAGCTAAGGGTCTAAGCTACCTTCATGCGGACAGCGAAGACTCTGATCAGACTGGACGGATGCCCAGGCTGATCTGAGTCTGCGCTGGCCGCACAACCACATTGTTGGTTTTCTCGTGTCGCGGCTCATATACACATTGCTTTAACTGACCATTTAGTTTTCTACCAGTACCAAAGTGACTGTTATACGTTGAGCATAATTGCCAAAATTTAATTTCAGTAAACATGAAAATACACTAAAGTCTATGGGAAAATTAACTTTGTGGAATTACTTTTGACCCTCGACTATTTTCTTTATTTTATGGTAAAATTAAGTTAAGATGAGACCTGTTTTCTACATAAGTATAGGCCATCCTCTCATTTCGCTGCCTTAAGACAGCGGAAGGAGAGGACTGAATTCCGTCTTTCATATGCTGTGCCCAAGATACAGTGGGCCAATGCCACTACGGCAACCAATCTACGGGAAACATTTACCTTTCATCACTATCAGCGGTATCTTAGGAAAAAGGAAGCATATTTGAGTGAGCGGTGGCTGATCGGAGTTTTTATGGCTCAAATATGAGAAAAGGCTCTTTTCTCGTAACATCTCTATTTTCTGAAAACGTTTTTAAAAGCATTCTTACCCGAGTCGACAGAACCTTAACTTACCAAAATAGACTATGTTAACTGACGGTAGATATATTTCTTATCAATTATTTGTGACTTAGCTGACACAGTAATCCGGCTTTTATACCACTTTTTCAGTAGTTTCAAAATTAAATTTTGGAAATTCTGTACAATATTAATGTGCTAATATCAAAATTTCTTGCGCTTTATTTCAACTTAATGTTTTCCCTAAACTGATTATATGAAACACAAAAGAACTATTTTATTTTTATGAAAATTGTCCTTTTTCAGTTTCTTTTTCTTACCTATTTGTCTTACTGCCGTGTATTTTAGAAGTTGTATTTTATGCCGCCGTTTTACAATATTCTAGAAACTGATTAGTTGCAAGTAGCTAGATTATATAATTGTTGTGGTTACAGTGAGAAAAATACGTTTCCAAAAAACTAATGATAAAAACATTTTTTATCTTTTTGCATTCCCCTAGCAAGTAATTTCATCATATTAACATGCACAGTCATGTATCTTAACCTGCTAATATTACCATGACACACAAGCAATAAATTTCCTTGTGAGTTTTCTACCGAAAGTGTTTGGGTTTTATTACACATGTATCATTTAGAGAATGAGTATGTTGGGCACACAGCGTTACTAAGATATCCTAAAACAGATTCTGTGGGCTTTGGAAAATAACAAAACAGAATGTGCGAAGGAGTGCTTGAATGACGGTGCTGATAAACTTAAAAATCGAAATTAATTGATTCGTATTGCGGATTCGTCAGAAGTGGGTTGGGAGACAGTAAGACGGTACGATCTAAACCCCTTAGTCGATGACAGCGAGGATGAAAGTCGTATTAGGAGAGCCGAAGCGCGTGCTGTTAGAAAAAAGAAGAACAAAAGACCTAATAAAAAAAGTAGGGGACCTCTTTCGTCTATTTTTAATACTGGTGTTCATGTTCCATGGAATATTTCAGTTGAATCGCCGACTGCAGACTGCTTTATTCCTGGTGTCTACAGCCAGAACTATTCCTTTCGCGCCTTCAGTGCCCCTGCCTTCGGAGGACCAGCGACAGGAGGGCCCTTTTCAGGAGCTTGTTTCGCATGCGGTTCGTTCAGCCACTTTCGAAAAAACTGCCCCTATGTCAGTGGGGGAGAGTCTAGTGGCATACCAGCAGCCAGAAAATGAAAAAGGTGACAGCTGTCAGTCGATTGAAGATGAGTATAACTCTATTTGTTATGATACTAACTTAACGACTGACTATTACGAATATGAGCAGGGCCAAAAAGACATTATTGTTAATGATCGACTTAAAACAAATATTCATTATTGAAAGGAGACACTTAAAGCAAATAGTTACGTCATTGAAATAATTGAGAACGGATATAAGATACCTTTCTTTTCAAAGCCTTAATCTTTTATATTGGCGAATAACCGTTCTGCATTGGCGGAGCAAGATTTCATGCGTGAGGCTATTCAGAGTTTATTTAAAAGGGGTTAAATCGAAAAATGTAGAGAAATTCCATATGTGGTAAATCCCTTGAGTGTCTAAGTGCAAAGCAGCGGCAAGAAACATTTGATCTTGGATCTCAGAGCAGTTAATAAACATATTTGGAAGCAGACTGTAAAATATGAAGACTTAAGAATTGCACTTTCGTATCTTGGATGATCAATTGGGACATTCACTCTGCTTATCATTTCATTAAGTTGTATTATCCTCACACGGAATTCCTCGGATTCTCTTGGCCAGATGAGGATGGGGTGGTTTGTTATTACAAAATCTTAGTTTTAGCGTTTGGGATTCGAACCGCTCCGTATCTGTTTACTAAGGTAGTTCGACCTCAAGTTTCAAAGTGGCGAGGAGAAGGTAAAAAGTCATTATGTATCTTGATGATGGTTTTGGGTGTGGACAAGGAAAACAGTATATGCTATCAGTATCTCATGATATTAAAAAGTGATCTGTTATTGTCTGGATTCGTTCCAAAAATTGACAAATCACCATGGGAACCAGTACAAGAACTGACATGGCTCGGTGCAGTTTTGAATTCTGTGGAGTGTTCCATTAGTATACCACAATCGGGAAATTAAAACCTAGATCATGCATTTAATGATATATTGTCATTGTTTCAGAAAAAACGTTATGTGCATGTGCGGCCAGTGGCAAGTGTAGTAGGTCAGTTGGTTTCAATGGGCATTGTTATAGGGAGTGTAAGTCAAATTATGACCCGTTATCTCAGTATTGATATATTAAAAGCTCGGACGTGGAACTCGTATAAAAATTATCGGATGATAGTGCCGAACAATCATTGTCTTGGAGGCAAAGTCTGTCTTCGATCAATTCGAGAGGTTTACTGAGGTTTATAAAATTTCTAAAGTAATTTTTCTGACGCTAGCTGCACAAGATATGGTGGTTATGAAGTGAACACAACAAATGGTGTTGTACATGGCATGTGGACAAATGTAGAGCGCTCTTGCTCTTCTAATTGACGGGACTTATGTGCAGTTCAAAGAAAGTTGAGGGCTTTAAAAAGTATCTTTGTAAATCAGAGAGTAAAATGGTTTACTGACAACAAGAATATTTGCCATATTGTGATATTGTGAAAAAGGGGGAAATTGATTTTGGAATGCAGGTTCAGCTTGGGTTGATTCTTTTATTGAGAATTGGGGGAAAGCAGTAGGCCTTTTTGTGCCACCTGTGAGTCTTGTAAATGCAACAGCAAATGCAACAGCAGAGGGCATATGGCGAATTAGTGATTCCACACTGGCCGTCGGCAGCGTTTTGGCCTCTCATTTGCACAGAAAATTTTGGATTTATCAAACATTGTCGACTGCATTGATTTACCCACTTCCAAAGAGTTTTATACGCCATGCAGAAACGGCGTTGGAAGTTTTGGGACCCAAGATCTAAACTTTCGCATATTAGCATTGAAAATCCATTATCGCGACATATAAGCGATCTGTCTCATTGTTTTCATAATCTGTTTGGATACAAATGAATGTTATGAAAACATTAAACAGTTGTTGCGTGATTTCAATGTGTCAGTGTACGGTAATAGGATAGCAGATCCAATTGCATGCTTGTATTAGCTTTGCGTAAAAGTGACCTTGAAGCAGTATTGCTAAGCTGTATAGCTGCTAATCAAGCCCTATGGTTAAAAAAATTTAACAGCTGAATAGCAAGTGCAAAAGCAGCTTAACAGGTGATGCCGAAGAGGCATTTGACTTTTTTTATTAGGGTATTGTTCTTGAAATTAAAATGAATAGTAAATGTATGAGTAAAATCTTGATTTTCTTGATTAATTAAAGTTTTTGTTCGTAAAAGTTGTATAATACTGCTAACCTTATTCATATATGTGTGTCCATAGTTATATTAAGGTGTGATTTTCTTTCACGTTTCTACTTTCAGAGTTTTCGAAAGATATTGACGAGTTGCCTGAGGCCTTGATCGACAAGATGGCCCTGCTACCGGAGCTTCTAAAAGACTCGAGAGCTTCAAACACAGTAAAACGTTACATTCGCGGTTTCAATAGATGCAAACTCTCGGCTTTAAGTAATGATTTGGGTGGTAAAGACATTTTGCCTGTCAAGGCTTTTCATGTGGCGCTGTATTTGGTGTCACTTATTCAGACTGCTAATTCTTCTTGTCCGGTTATTAATGCTTTTTATAGTATTAAATGGTTCCACAGCGTGATTGATCTTGCATCGCCTACGTTCAGTCGTTTAGTTATAAATATTGTTGAATCTGCTAAACGAAAGTTATCTAAACCTGTATGTAAAAAAGAACCTGTTATATCAGAATTGTTGGAGAAAATGTTTGTTTTCTTTTGTGGAAGGTAATGTCAAAAATCAACGTATCATTTGAATTGTTAAATATCAAACGTTGTGCTATAGTGATAGAAAACCCTCATATGAGTATTTTATTGAATCGAGTAAAACTGACAAATATCGTGATGGTGCCTGGGTGGTTATATCAAGGACTGGCACGTCGTTGTTCCCTGTCGAAAATCTAAAACATTACTTACTGTAGGTTGACATTAAAGAGCAATCTGATGTGCATATTTTTGGTACTCTAAGTGTATGTAAAACTGGATATACAATCAGAAAGTGTAGTAAAGTGATTTCTTATACAACTCTAAGAGAGTTTTTTATTGAGGCATTTAAACCTCGCGTGTCGGACATATCTAAGTATTGTTTATATTCTCTTCGTGTGGGTGGCGCTACAGCAGCTGCAAGTCATGGTATTCCCGATAGACTCTTCAAGAGGCATGGTCTCAGCAAAACAGCTAAGGACGGTTATGTTAAGGACGCTTTATCAGAAAGACTAAAAGTTTCATAGTGTTTGGGGCTTTAATTTAAATGCTCTTCATGTATTAAGTTGTCGTCTAGCCATTACAAATTCCCGTTCTTTTAGCCTCAGTCGTTGTTCTGTTAATTGTCCTCTTTTGGAAGAGCATGGTAATCGAGGTCAGTTCAAGCGAAATATAATTTTTGTCGTTTGAATGAAATGAATTAGACAACAATTGCTTTCCCTTGATTGTTCAGATATACCATGATGGTAGATGGCTCTAGTGTGCAGAGATTTTTTGCAAATCTGAGGGATGTATTTTGGCTTGGCTAGTCATTCAGCGGAAACCCGCGACCGAATCAGCACACTGTTTTCCTAAAACATTGAATGGGTTTTATGTGAATGGCTAGAAGATGATGAGTGTCGACGTTATTACCGTGCATGGTTGTTATTATTGCATGGAAGGATTGCATGGTACTTCAGTCGTTGTTCTCTTAATTGTCCCCTATTGGAAGAGCATGGTAGTTCGAGGGAATGCATAATTACTATCTGAATGCTGGCGTTTTACCTGTCGTAAAAATGGAAATAACTTTCCAGATTTACGAAACTTATTAATGCGAACTGTAACTCATTTATATTGCATAAATGTCAGTACTGAAGTGACGGTTTTAGTATTTGTAGCACAGCAATGGCACTTATTTTGTGTGTTCTTTTTCTTTAAATTCCAGTGTCTACAACTTACTCTGCCATTTTTAAGTAAAAGTAAACTGAAAGGAAAAAGAAACGCATAGGTATTAATTTGGCATAACTTTTTACCTACCGATAACAAACTAATAAAATTTTGCCCATCGAGTAATATCAAGTACACCAATCGCAACAACATGTAAAATTCACTGAACCGTCACAATCGCGCACGGGAGCTGTCGATTAGCACTTTGTACCCTCTGCACGTGCAATTCGCGAACCGTGGACTAAACACAGTAAACAAGCATACCAAACAGATCCTCGATGTCGTTTGGTTCGAATCCATGAAAATTTGTTTCAATACGTAACGTTGTGAAATACCATGGCAACGTGAAAGAGACAGAGGACGTGCAATCAACTTGTTAACGCAATGCTTCTCGCAGTAACGGGTCGCTAGACAGCTTGGTGTTGCCCAGTCAACCGTAAGCCGACTTCGGCAACACTAACATGCAACGGGGCGGTTAGCGGGCAGGCCTCACATCCAGACGTCAAGATCGTGCCGTAGATCTGGAAATAACAGGGCCCATCACATAACTGCGAAACTGTTTGAAGGAAGTAGGCTTGTATGCCAGACGCTCTTACGTTGGACTCCAGCTAACGCAGAGAAGACGTCCGATAAGGATAAAATGGTTGCGACTAAACAGTCTTCGTCATTTTCCTATGCACCGCTGGAGACAAGTCCTGTTAAGTGACGAGTCGCGGTTCATCCTATACTCTGCTTATGGACGTAAACGCATGTATCGACGTCGAAGCGAACATTCACGGACGCTTGCGTCATGACAACTGACGGCTCAGTAATGGTCTGGGGCGGCATTGCCAAGGGACTCAAAACGCCTGTCATTGTGATCGATGGAAACTTAAATGCTCTTCAGTACAGACACCGAATTATCCGTCAGTGTGTGGTTCCGTTTGTGCAGAAGCACAATCTGACACTTAACAAGAAAATGCCAAGCCGCATGTTGCTCGAGTTGGCCGCGACTTTCCGTCCCAGAACAACGTGATTCCGCTTGACTGGCCTGCATGCAGTCCTGCTTTGTCCCCCATAGAACACCTATGGGACCGGTTCGGTTACGACCTTACATTCCAGATTACGTCTATCAACTGACGGCTCTTTACAGCAGGAGTGAACCACATGCCTTTGAGGAAGATCAACACCCCATCAACTCCATGGCCAACAGGATACACGAAGCAATACACGCAAACGGCGGGAATAGACCATTTTGACATTGAATTGAACTTTTGATTTCGACACATCATACCCTCGAACAGTAAAATAGACATTGGGCGTTGTTTGTGCATTATGTGATGTTGAAATTAGGAGAATTTCTTCATAAAAGAATTTAAATAAAATGAAACAAACAACTTTAATTGAAACACTATTCTTGATGAAATATATTTAAATAAATTTGGCTATGCGTTTCTATTTCCTTTCTGTATATATTCAGTAAATGCTTTTATTGATTATGTTGGTATATACTTAGTAAAATTGTTCCCATGTGTGCTTACAGTTAATTATATTTGTTTAGTACATTTTTATGTTCAGTGGCGGTGATATGCAGCAGTCTGCCCAATGGTCGCCTACCCAATCTTCTGAGAAGTCTGTGGGCTTAGAACTTGATAGTGAACACGGAGAAAAAGGCTCTGATTGATGAAGTATTCTTGATGGACAATAGCAGCAACATACTGCTGTATCAGGCGTTGTACATCTTCCATTTTGACGAAGGAATAACTAATTACGTTGAAACTAACTACCTCGTTTATATATTACCTACAGGCATATGTCTGCACAAAATTTTGAAGTACTCAAAACTACGCAAAACATTTAGGAGCGCTGTGACTCGCATGGATTCGTCTGTCGTAGTTACCCCTCGTATTGATTTGTATGCAACCGTATACCGTTTGTTTTCTGAACGTTAACTTATCGTTATAATTCTTTCATGCGTCGGATTCAATTCGCTACAATACGCAAATATTCACTACAGTTTGCAAAAGTTCGCAAATTGTCGCAAAGATTCGTCTTGAGAGTATCCTCTTTCACTTGATATGCTAATCAGCTGATCGAGATGTGCAAATGTATTAATGAAATGTTTTAAGACGATATCGTAGAAACAAGGGAACACGTCAAAGGGGGGGGGGGGGGGGGGGGGTATCAATAAGGCGGGTTTCCTGCATCCTACTAAAGTTTTCTTTTTTTAACTGATGATATACTCCAATGTGTCTAGTTTATTGGACTATATGTGACTTTGGTCGGAAAGCCCTACTTACTGACCTATGGGTCCACAGAAGTGGGTGGGGTAATCCAACATGGTTTTAGCCTGTCTTGTAAAAACATTCTAATTTGGTAGAAGAGTACAGCAGACAGACAGGATTTGATAAAATGATTAACAGAACATCTAAACTATATTTCCATATCATTTTATTTGGTTTAATTTGAACATGTGTTGTCAAAAAAGACTTCCTTTGACATTCAGCATTTTTTATATTTTTGACCTCAATTTTCAATATTTATTGGCCTTATTGTTATATAAACAGACATGTTATCATCAAACTCATGTCAAGGAATCACCTTGACAAGGACATTCGGATGATGTGACCAGAATTTCACAATGGCATAGTTTTCATGGTCGACTGAACACATAAACTTGCTTGGAAGATGGTTTTCTTTCTATTTTGACCTAGAATTACGAACCTTTGGTCAAATTACTATTTTAACAGCTATATTATGCCCCACGCCCCCGCCACTAAAGGTAATGGAATACATATTGGCTTCAGTGCGGATCTCGTTGGCATCTGCATTTGTGTATGTGTCACATATAAAGTCCTTCAGTGACCTTGGAAACAAGGTCAAGGTCATCAAAATCTGACCTTGACCTTGTTTCCAAGGTCAAAGTATGTGACACAGACACAGATGCAGATGCCAAGGAGATCCGATCTGAAGCCAATATGTATTCTCTCAGCTTTAGCGGCGGGGGTGTAGGGCATAATATAGCAGTTAAAATAGTAATTTGGCCAAAGGTTCGTAATTCTAGGTCAAAATTAAATGAAAACATCTTCCAAGCAAGTTTATGTGTTCAGTCAACCATGAAAACTAGGTCATTGTGAAATTCTGGTCACATCACCCGAATGTCCTGGTCAGGGTGCTTCCTTGACATTAGTTTGATGACAACATGTCTGTTTATTTAACAATAAGGCCAATAAATATTGAAAATTGAGGTCAAAAATATCAAAAAATGCTGAATGTCAAAGGAAGTCTTTTTTGAAAACACATGTTCAAATTAAACCAAATAAAATGATATGGAAATATAGTTTAGATGTTTTGTTAATCATTTTATCAAATTCTGTCTATCTGCTATACTCTTCTACCAAATGAGAATGTTCTTACAAGACCGGCTAAAACCATGTTGGATTACCCCACCCACTTCTGTGAACCCATAGCTCAGTAAGTAGGGCTTTTCGACCAAAGTCACATATGGTCCAATAAACTAGACACATTGGAGTATACCATCAGTTAAAAAAAGAAAACTTTGGTAGGATGCAGAAATCCTACCTTATTGATACCCCCTCCCCCTTTCAAACTTTTTAATTCTCACACTCTTAGTATATTCAAATGGTTTAAAGGGGTATCCTTTAGGGATCATAATGATTTTTGCTTTTGCACATGATCGAAAATGTCCTTTACCCTCAATGGTCTTGAAATAGAGCGGTCAAAGTACTGATTCATAAGTCCAATCTTATATAACTCGTATTAACATCGACAAATCCGAAATATTAAGTACACAGACATAGACCCCCAAACAGGAAATGTGATCAGGTGCTCGAGTAGTAAGCATCACCCGCCTCTTAAATACACCCGCCATGTCTATATGTCTGATAAAAATTAAGTAAAAATGAACGTCCGGTAACTGAACGCTATACTATGTTTCAGCCGTGGCCATCAGATCAGAAATAAGTTTAGAAACGGCCACATTGTAGGGAATCAACAAGGTCATGGTGTCTCCCATAGAACTTTTTAAGGGTTATCACAAGTTTCGCTATCATTAAAGTCTTGATCGTTGAAACAGGCTCTAGCATAGCGGACTAACTGAGAGACATAAACTCCGTATGCAGGTGCCGAAGGAATATTGCTACTCAGTAATGAAAAGTTCACTATGGGAAAATTGAAGTCGTACCTCTTTTCATAGAACCTAGTAACACGCTGTCCATTGTCAATATAGAGATAACAATCTAGAGGTACGAGGCAGATGAAATGGACTCTGTAGTATCCTCAACTTAAGTTCACATGGATACATGATATAGATAAACTCCGAAATCTTTTAATTATTCAGAGATAGACCATCATCTATATACCTGTATGTGAAGTTGAATTGCTGTGCAAGGCGTTTTACCTGCTTTTCAGAGCCCCTGTATGAACTCCGTCTCATACCCGTAAAGGAATAAATCGGCAAGTAAGGGGGCGCAGTTAGTGCCCAGTGGAATGCCAACTGTCTATTTAAAACCTTGCCCGCTGAACTCCACGTAAATATTGTCGATAAGGACAAAATGACGCCGCGGTGGTACAGTGACCTATATAAATATGGTCACTGGGTGGTACGAACGCTACAATTGATCATTCTGATGTTTTACCTGGCAGTCCATCTTTGGCGATTGATCCAATAAAGTGTCAATAAAAGCCTAACACCCTTTCTGACAAGTGGACTTGTCCATCCTTATCTTTGGATGAGTTCATTTCTAGTTTTGGAGATTTCTGGTGGATGCAGTCTTTAGGACCCTTTTTGATACAAATCGACTGTCCAGTTATGATAAAAAATCACAGTATGCTTTTCTCTGGTTTCGTCACCAGACATTGCCGGGGTCACTGAAGAGACTTTATTAGCCGAAACTACATAGTCTGGCCCATGTTCCTTCTTCTGGATATATTCTCTGCTCTTGAAGGAACTCTTTAAGAATTTAATTTTGATTGTATTTTGCAAGCAAACACTAAAGACTCTGATAAGACGCCGCATTGTGCGGCATCTGATGATCTGGGTCTGTACTGTTTCCATATGACCATAAACGGGTTCAAGTCTAAATTGGGTTAAGGAAATTGCTAGTACCTGTGAACTGGTAAAAGCCATTTGACCTTGGTTCAACTAGTATCTTGGTCCATTAAAAAAGAGGGCCATGAGGCCCTGAATCGTTCACTTGAGTATAAAAGGTTAAAGGTCAAACTAGGATCATCATTTGAACAAACCTGATACGTTAAACTGTCAAAATATGACATACATTGGTTAAAGCGCAAAACATGACCTTGACCTCTATTGCTAAAAAAATCAACTACTCTTTTACTAGACTGTTTTTATTAACTTCTGGACCAAAATTTTCTATAAGCTCTACAAACTCTTAAATTTTTCAGCTTACCATGAAAAAGCACCAGAAAGCAAATTTGACCTTGCCCGAAAATTGTCAATGTCAACCCAAGGTCATCGTTTGATCTATCTTGGGCCAAAATGTTCAAAACTTTCCTTGAAATCTTGTGTTCTAGAATGTTCTCATATTTGACCATGCCGTAAAAAGGTCAAGGTCAACCAAGGTCATTCATTTGAATTATCTTCGGTATTACTGGAATACCAAATGCTACACACCCAGTTTCAAGGCCACCGGTCAGTTGGTTCCGGAGAAGAAGATTTTTAAAGGTTTTACTATTCAGAACAGTGTACCATAACCTGGTTACAATTGGCCCAGTGGCTTTTGAAAAGAAAGTTGAAATTGTAAAAATATGAGAGTTCAGGGTCAAGGGTCAAATAATGACCTTGACCTCTTGTACTCATAAATCTTCACGTACTCATTAAGCTGAGAGTTTACACAAATTTTAGGGCTTAATCTTCAAAACTTTCCATGAAATCTTATGTTCTAGCATTTTCCTTTATTTGACCTTGCCGTAAAATGGTCAAGGTCAACCCAAGGTTATCATTTGAACAATCTTGATATTACTCGAGCACCCGATGCTACATACCAAGTTTCAAGGCGATCGGTCAATCGTTTCTGGAGAAGAAAATTTTTAAAGTGTTTTACCATATATGGGCATGATGGCCATGTTGGTCATGTGACCTTGACTGTTAGAACAAATTTTCATTCCTTCAACCACTGGAAGCTCTATATGAAATTTGATTTCAATTGGCCCAGTGGCTTTTGAGAAGATTGTTTGAAATTGTCTAAATATGAGAGTTCAGGGTAAAAGAATAACCTTAACCGTTTGACCCATAAATCTTTATGTACTCGTTAAAATAAATGTACATACCAATTTCTAGGCCTAAATCTTCAAAACTTCAAATCTACATACCAAGTTTCAAGGCCACCGGTCAATTGATTCTTGAGAAGAAGAGTTTTAAAGGATTTTACCATATATTTACATTGGCCGCCATGTTGGCCATGTGACCTGGACCGTTTGAACAAATTTTCATTCCCACAACCCCTGGAGGCTCCTTGGTCATAGTTTGAACAATCTTAATAGAATTTGAGTACCCAATGCTACATACTAAGTTTCAAGGCCATATTTCAATTGGTTCTCGAGAAGAAGAGTTTTAAAGGATTTTACCATATATGGGCTTGGCCGCCATGTCGGTCAAATGACCTGGACCGTTTGAACAAATTATAATCCCTCAACCCCTGGAGGCTCTTTGGTATTGAAATTTGGTTTTAATTTGCCCAGTGGTTTTCGAGGAGATTGTTTGAAATTGTCATAATATGAGAGGTCTGGGTCAAAGGTCAAAGAATGACATTGACCTCCTGGGTTCAATCTTCAAAACTTTCCACGAAATATTATGTTCCAGCATTTTCTCATATTTGACATTGCTGTAAAAAGGTCAAGGTCAACTCAAGGTCATAATTTGAAGAATCTTCATAGAACTCGAGCACCCAATGCTCCAGATCAAGTTCCAAGGCCATCGAATTTTCAGACTATATATCGTAAGCGTCAGCCATCCAAGCCATATCAAAGAAAGAAGAATACATATCTCCACATTAAACAGGCAGTGATGCGGCGAAATATTTTACATTTCGCTTGTATCGGCATATAATACCTTCAAGTCTGTTAGTGTGCAGTTTTAAGGACTTCTATGCTTAAGGCGTGAATTTTACCCAGGATTAAAATGTTATACGGATCACTGACTTCTGCTTTGCATTTATGACTATGACGTGTAACTTGCATGACAAATGAATTTTCAAGTGTTTGTGTATGTAAAGAACGTTAAACATACGTTGTCGTTGACGTCATTATTTAGATAAATTGTAAAATATGCTCAAACTGAACGGTGAAATAATGATTTATTGTATACACTTTACCCTTTTTTTACTTACATTACTTACATAACAGACAACACTGGATAGTTTTGACTATATGTATGTGACCTTGACCTCATGTCAAGGTCATGGTGCACAATATAATCAGTTAAGATCACAGTGCTACTGTTGAGCAGTCTTCTTCTTTGGCTTACTGAGTATCGTCCCCACCCCCCGGTGATCCAGCTTCCCATTCATATATATTGCGTACTTGCATCGCATAAGTCTGCCGCATAAAGGAAATGCTGGGTCACGGGGGGGGGGGGGGGGGGGGAGGGGGTACTTGTATTTTAGTTATAGTGAAGCGCGTTCTCGTTTAGCCACTTTGACCGGAAGTATAACTAGTTTTGCATGTTTAAATGCCAGTCAGGCGTAACAAGAAGAAAATAATTGCTTTGTATTGTGAATTGTGATATGCGTGTATTTAGCATGCATTTATGACAAAAATGTATGGAATGAATGACTGATTTCAATACTTTTATTACCTCAAAAGATGAGGTATGCGGAAAACCTTGAATTTAGGGTAGGTAGGGTCAGACTGGAGTATCTCCCCATGTCTTTGGGTCTGAATTACAAATGATCTGGGGTCGTATTTATAAAATGTCTTAAGTGGTTGCTATGCTGTTGCTAAGGCGAAATTTGTATGAAGGAGATTCCCTACAATTATGAAATTTGCTCTGGAGGAACAGTCTGAAAAGACTGTTCCTCCAGAGCAAATTTCATAGTTGTAGGAAATCTCTTTTATAGATATTAAGCCATAGCAACAGCATGGCAACGACTTAAGTGTCTTTATAAATTCGACTCCTGATTTCATACGGTTAAATATTTGTGGAAGCTCTGCCAAGAAAAAAGAAAAATTTGCTCACTTGATACTTTTGAAATTCGGACCTGTCGCGACGGTCTAATGGGGAAATCCTCGCCTTAATCATAGAAGTCCTTTCTAGTGGTGACCCAAATATTTTCTTGACTTTCTTATAAAACGTCATTTATGTTTTCTTATCATTTTTTATAAAATACGATGCCCAATTCCATTCGGTCCCAGACCCCGAAAGCCGCGTTTAAATCTCTTGTTTTTTTTTTCTGGTGAGAAATATTCATTTTTATTTATATGGTTTGAGGGCTGGATTTGGATTTTGATTGTTTCAGTTCCTGGTCTTTGCATACTTTTTACTTTTATTATCCATGTAATTCGCATTTGTCATCTGAATATACTCTCTAGTATAAATTTTGTCTCTGTATGTTCCGGTGACCATTGATACATGGCTAATAAAATTGAATATTTCTCAAAAACGATTTTTGAGCCACTCTGTACACTGTTTCAAAGGTCCGATTTATGAGACTCAAGACAAGACTAGATGACGGAAAAAATGAGAAGCTAACAAATATTATGAGTTTTCATGTAATTTTATAAGTACATGTGATAGAAACGATTTATTCATTATTTCAGTATCGGGCGAAAGTCTAAACTTACGGAAGTAATTGTATTGGTTCAATAATTGGATCGTTTTGATCATCGGATCTGCAACAATAAGTGCGAATTCGGTTATATGACTATAATATAAATTGAGGAAAAACTTTGCTAACAATACAATATTACTAATACAACACAGAAAGCAAATGAGCCACGACACGAGAAAACGAACAAAGTGGTTGTGCACCCAGCACAGACTCAGATCAGTCTTGACATCCGCCCATCCTGATCAGACTCTTTGTTTAGTGCCCAAAGGGTAGCTAGGGGTCTGAGCTACCTCCATGCGGACAGCGAAGACTCTGATCAGACTGGGCGGACGCCCAGGTTGATCTGAGTCTGCGCTGGGCGCACAACCTCTTTGTTGGTTTTCACGTGTCGCGGCTCAAATAACTAGAATTATTTCCGTTATGTACCAAAATATTGGTACAACAGTGCTCGAACAGATCCTGTTTAACAGGGTCCGAACTGTTTTCTATACGATCAGTACTTTCAACATATCATAGAAAAGGAAAATTATTTTTCTTTCGGACAAACACAATAATCCTTTAGTCGGAGAGCATATTGCAAACTAGTCTAGCAAGTCTCGTTACCAACAACAGTGATCTTCATAGCGGGGCTTTCAGTTCGAAACTCAAACATATAATAAAATACCGAGTGGCTAAAACTAGCCGACAAGTAATAGACATTTTACGTTTAAATCACCGCCGTTAGTCGATTGGCAATAGCCATTGCTGTTACCAGTTGCCTGGCAATAGCGTTTTTAACGAAAAAAAGCTGTTGCCAGAGTGTTTTTTTTTTTTGTTTGTTTGTTTTTTTTTTCTCATATTTCCAATGTGTCTGTTCATTTTCTTTTTTTTTCCCTTAATTTCTTAGTTATTTTCTGTTTAGGCTTGAATCTTAATCGTTACCGTTTGAAGTTCATAGCTGCGTCTCTTAAAGCAGTTGAACAGCAGCATAGGCATGTTCCAATATTTTAACACTATCATCAGCAACAAAGATCTGAATCGTGCCTGAAGTAATGCTATAAAGTTAAAATCAGGTAGCCATCTAGCGACATTCTATATAAACTGAACTACAGAGACCGAATAATGAGTTCTAGCCAGGCAGGGCAAATGAGCCATCGGGGTTCTCGCCATTGAAGCTCCACTATTTTTTTGCACAAAATCTCTCTTTTTTTTTTTTTTTTTTTTTTTTTTTTCGTTTTTCATTACGTAAATCTACGCTACATCGCTACATCGCGTTTTTCTTCTGTTTTTTTTAAATCTTTTTTCAACTAATGAGCTTTTGTATCTCGCGTCTTGATTTGAGTGTATCCCAGCCTAAGTTATCGTAAAGCTTAGCAATACTACCCAGTTTTGTGGCTCCTATAACAATTTTTATGACCTCAATTTGGATTAATTCAAGAAGAGTCATATCTTAAGCAGTTAGATAACACCACACTTTTCCGCTGTATGCAATTATCGGCCTTATAAAGGAAATATACATTCGTTCTGATGATTTTCGGTCAAATTTGAATTTGAAAGCTGTCAAACAGTATAATAGTATAGCTAACAGAAGAAACGCTTGTAGTTACATGTAGTATCATCAGACAGTAAAGCTGGTTAATCAATAGCTATTATCAGACAGTATGGCTGACCTAACGAAAACTGACAGTTGCTTGCAATTTGCCAACTGAACAAAAGTAGCCACAATAATGCGTATTTTGCTCTTTCTTAAGATCCCACCGTTCGTTTTTTGGGTCATCCAGGTACAGTCGACGCCTCGCTAAGGCTCTTTGAAGTCATATAGTGTTTCGGTTTGCCATTGAGGCACGAAACCCCGACAAATACATTTAAGAAGCACTGAACAAAAGCAGTTATCAGACAGTCTTAGGTCTTGCTGTTGTCCATTCCCGAAGATGCCATATTGGTCATCAACATGACTGAGGAAGCCTCAAGTAAGTGCGGCCATTTTGCAGAGACAATCACTAGTTGAAGTGTTCTACATGTATTTTAATGGACAATATTAGGAGGTGATTACGCTGTGTTACCCGAGAAGTATGATTGACTAATCGAAGCATATAGTAAAGCTCACTTAACAAAAGCGGTCATCAGACAGTAAAGCTCACCTTACAATAACAGTTATCAACAGCAAAGGACACATTAAAATTTCTCTCACCAAAATAAATATCACACGTAACAACAGCTGTTACCAGACAACATAGCTTATATATATGAGCCGCGACACGAGAAAACCAACAATGTGGTTGTGCGCCCAGCGCAGACTCAGATCAGCCTGGGCATCCACACAGTCTGATCAGAGTCTTCGTTAAGTGCTCAAATGGTAGCTAAGGGTCTAAGCTACCTCCATGCGGACAGCGAAGACTCTGATCAGACTGGGCGGATGCCCAGGCTGATCTGAGTCTGCGCTGGGCGCACAACCACTTTGTTGGTTTTCTCGCGTCGCGGCTCATATACGCTGTCATGAGAAAGTAAACCTAATTTATCAACAGCTACCACCAGACAGTATAGCACTGACCGACACTTGAACTAATAGCACACTGAACAAAAGTAGTCACCAGACAGAGTAGCTCACCTAACGAAAATTACTGTTGCAAGGCCGTGGTAGGTCACTTATCAGTGAGGTATCTGCAGACACTATGTTACTTTATTACGCATGTCAATGGGCAGCAAAGTTGAACATGGATAAATAGTTACAAGGTAGTACGGAGTTCCTTATTACATTAGCCGTAACCAGTTAGTTCAGCTCACCTATATAACTGAAGCAAAAGCTCTCACAGCACAAAGTAAGTCACTTACCTAGAGTTTAATCAATGGCAATTAGATTTACTGGTAATACTGTCAGTTTTCTACTCTGCAGCTTATACCCTATAGATGCAAAGCTAAGGGATAACTTCTCAATCTTTTTAAAAGCTTATTTTAAAAGTTAAGCGTGTTTTACTTTACGTTCCCGGGGCCATATTCATAAAACGACTTAAGTGGTTGCTGTGCTGTTGCTAAGGCTAAATTTCTTTGAAGGAGATTCCCTACAACTATGAAATTTGCTCTGGAGGAACAGTCTTTGTAAATTCCCTACAACTATGAAATTTGCTCTGGAGGAACAGTCTTACAAAGACTGTTCCTCCAGAGCAAATTTCATAGTTGTAGGGAATCTGTTCCTCCAGAGCAAATTTCATAGTTGTAGGGAATCTCCTTAATAGATATTTAGCCTTAGCAACAGCATAGCAACGATTTAAGTCGTTTTATGAATACGGCCCCAGAGACCCAGCAAAAATGCAATCGATGCATCCACAACAACTAAAGAACTGGATCGTCATTTGGCCTTACCTATTTATATGTGTCAGGGTGAATGGCCACTGAGGCAATCAGGAAGTAATATATAATAACGGGGTATATACTTTAACTACTGTGATGATTCATTAATGTGTTGGGAAAACTTCATGCGGACCAAACAGCTAACTAAGCGTTTCGAACCACTGCAGATGCAGAGGGCAAAGGTTTGGGTCCAGTAAAATGAGTTAAAGCCCCAACTCCCTCAGTAATCTATTACTGACCGTTCTAAGCCGGTACTTCTGTTGTGGTGGTTCCTCAGTCCGCGTGTCTATGGTCTCGAGCAATATGGTTACCTTCTGCTCGCTGTTTTCTGTTTTTTATGTCAATCATTCTCTTGTAATTCAGCTATAAAATATTTTGTTTTTGTTTTTCTCTCTCTCTCTCTCTCTCTCTCTCTCTCTCTCTCTCTCTCTCTCTCTTCCAAAACAATTCCAAAGATCTAGATCCGTCTTGTAAGACGGATCCAGATCTTTGAGATTGTTTCAGAAGGGACAGCCCTCGTCTTATAAATGAGCCGCGACACGAGAAAACCAACAATGTGGTCGTGCGTCAAGCGCAGACTCAGATCAGCCTGGGCATCCGCCCAGTCTGATCAGAGTCTTCGCTGTCCGCATGAAGGTAGCTTAGTCCCTAGGCTACCCTTTAAGCGCTCAGCAAAGAGTCTGTTCAGACTGGACGAATGCCCAAGCTGATCTGAGTCTGCGCTAGACGCAAGACCACATTGTTGGTTTTCTCGTGTCGCGGCTCAAATGAATAACCTGAGTAACCTATCCACTGAAGGCTCTAAGATGGAAATATGTGAAGTGTCCTTAAAGTTTGTAAAACGTTGCAAAGGCTAATTTATCAGGGCCGAGTTGTTCAAAACTAACGACATCGTTAGTTAATCAGATGTTAAAATTTCAAATGTTAATATCTCAAATACGCCGATATTTTTTGTTGAACAAATATGAGGAGCTTTTGCAGCAGTGCAAAAGCCTCTCACATTTGTCAACAAAAAATATCAGTGTGTTTGGTTATACAGTCATAAAACACTTGAGGAGTTGACCTCTTAACGAGCTCGTTAGGCTAACTGATGCTTTGAACAACTGGGCCCAGGTGTACTCTAGGAAATGACTAACAACATAACTGCAGTGGGTTTTTTATTTTATTTTATTTTGTTTTAGTTTAGAACAGTATTTTATTCATCATATAAACATATATAATCAGGCAGACAATATCAGGACTTTACACCAAGCAGAAGAATTGATTCGATATCAAGCTAAATAGCTTTATATACATTTTAGCGTCTGTGTAGATTTTTAATCAGATGTAACGACATATGACTATTCTTTAACTGATCATCAGATTTGTATTTTCTTAACAATTTATGACACTAAAGCTTAGAAAAAATTCCCCATCTTTATTTAATGTGTATGCATACACTTTCAGGGGAACAACTCTGTCCGGCATATTTGTTTTCCTACTCAATAGAGATAAATTCTTAAAGACCAAATTTCATACTTTAGGAATAGAACACGTGTCAGAAGGTCTTCTTTGTCCTGGAAAGGAAACGGGAAGTCAAAAAAAATGTTACCATTTGAGCCACGACTAGAGAGAACCAACGAAGTGGTTGTGCGCCAAGCGCAGACTCAGATCAGCCTTGGGATCCACTCAGTCTGGTCAGACTCTTCGCTAAGCGCTTAATTGGTAGCTAAGGGTCTAAGCTACCTCCAAGCGGACAGCGAAGACTCTGATCAGACTGGACGGATGCCCAGGCTGATCTGAGTCTGCGCTGGACGCAGAACCACATTGTTGGTTTTGTCGTGTCGCGGCTCATTTGTAAAAACGGCTGATAAGTATTGTTATCCACTCGGGTTGGCAATGGATAGGTAGTTCATGATCATATACAGTCACTGGCTCTTAACGTTTATGATTTCATTAGTTCGGAGTAGCTAGACAGCATCTTCCTTGTCAGCGAGCAGTTATAAGTAAACAAGCAAATTAAAAGTTACTTTCTGTTCCTTACTTATGGAAATACAAATCATCAGATTTCAATTATGACTATCTTTAACTGGCTTAACCTTTCAAAGCTGAACTTAAGTGTACTAAATCAGCAACAGTTCTGTTAGCTAGCAAAGTCTGGCTTTATTTTAATTGTTAAATTTCTTATTCTTTTATTTTTCCCAAAGCTAGTCTTCTTTTATCAAAAATTGTATGTTCCTTAAGCATTTACTTTTTGTTTCTCAGTACTGGAGTAAATGATTTAAGTCTCTATTACTTTTTGGCTCAAAAGTTGTCTCCCTTCTTGTACAGAGAAATCTGTCAGTTTTTCGAAAGATCGCGCCACAGAACTGCTGTCTTACTTATATAGGGTATGGCCCCTGACAAACCAGGCAGTCAAAACAGGATTAATTGTGTCATATGATTGCCATCTGACCTTCAATCCACCAATCCGATGCCAGCCAGGAGACACGCCTTCTGTCAGATATATTTCGATATGGCCGCTCTGTCAGTCCGGTTGCAGTTGTTTACATACAGATTTCAATGATTTAAACCTTAAATAAAAGATTTTTCTTGGATTGTACTAATTCTATGAATTAATTAGATGCTGTAAGATACCTTTAAGATAAGGAAAACATCCTCTGTTTGATGGAATACAGCATTCAGAAAATCAGTCAGGGGACAGATTTTCTGACATTTCAAGGATCGCGCTTCTAAACTTTTTCTGTCACTGTAGAAAACTACCGCCACTTATATCTTTCCTAGGTTTTTTGTATATCAAACAGTAGGGCTTTTTATAAGGTTTTGGACTGATCAGGTCTAAATAGTCTCTGAAAAGGCTCAGAGTTGAGAAATACAAAATAATCTCGAGAGACGCTCAAAGATGTTCGCAGTGATTAGGCAAAATATAGTTCGCTCTCAGAAGCTGATTTGCTTTGAGACCGCGAACTTCCAGCAATAAAGCCTCCACTTAGCATTACTACCGAACAAAAATTTAGATCTTTCTCAACTCAGTGACACTCCAGACCACAGGAGTAAAAGTCAGCATTTTGGCTTAGCTTAGCAAAGGAAAGATACTAGTGTCCGTGTATAACCTAATTCCGGAATGGCTTAACACTGGTTTGACTGAACTAAATCTTTTAAGCAGAAACAGTAATAGCTGCAGATATTACAGTACAGATGTGTACTCATGCATCTAAAGAGCGTCAAGACAAAAACCATATCTCACGTTCCATGCAAACAGCTGTTACTGAGATCAACTTGTCCATTTTCATCTTCGCTTTGCAGTACAGAACAGAACAAATCATTGTGTATTTGAGAATGTATATCTAAGACCACTCACAGGTGGCATTATTCACTTTATTGAATTTTCCAGTAAAACTCTGTTTGCTTTAATTGGCATTGCGGTCACTTGATTAGCTGCCTGCTTTGTTTTCTCTTTTATTAGAGGTTATATAAAAGCTATTATAAAAATTGGTAAAGAGATATCTTTTCTATGTCATTGAACCTAAGGCGAGGCCGTTTTGATCGCGTAGTCATGAACTGACCCGGTGCTTCTGTTGTGGTGTTACCATTATTGTCAATGTTTTACGGCTTTCTATAAGCATTTAAAGTTTTGTACTTATTGCATTTGAATTATGTAGAGTAGCCTCGTGATAATCTGCTGAAACAGAGCTTACCTCTTTGCTTTTTTGTTTGTTTTGTGTGCCGTTTTTTTCCCTTTCCATTTGGTGTTTAGAGCAGGATGTGGTATATAGACATTATCATAACAGTAACTTGAACTGACGTACTGTATCATGTCGAGTTAATGAGCTCATACCATCGGAATACCCGAGACGCTTGCGTCGAGGGTGATCCGATAGTATGAGCTCATCTACGAGACGTGATACAGTACGTCAGCCCAAGTTACTTTTATAATATTTTGTTTATTATAAACTTTAGGGAACAGCCAACCATTCATACTTGCCAGAGCTAATGCATCGACCCAGATTCGAACCTTCACGGCAGAGGTATGTAGCTAGTCGTAAGACAAACGCTGCCGACTGAGCAATCGAGGCGCGTCATTTTGACGTGTTTGTTGACGTTACGTCACTAGTCCCGCTGGTTCTCGTTTCTACGATGCAGGTTAAACTATGACGCGCCCGAAGCTGGAACTCAGACATAGCCTCGTTTTAAGGGATAGTGGTTAGGATTCAGAAAACGTCAGTTTGATACGGCGTTCTGTATCAGATGGCCAGAAAACTGGCAGTTCAAAGGGCGTATCATTGATAGGTATATAATAAAGTCTGTTTCGTCCCAAATACAAACGGCGTTCTAAATATTTTCTCAAAATTGATGAAGATAGCAGACTTCGAATGGCTCATCCTTAATTCTTATACCATACATAATCAAATCGAAATTTTTCAGCAATATTAGGCTTTGCATGAAAAAATATCAACCTAAAATGTTTATTTTTCGCCTCTTAATTAGTAGGGAGTAAAACTTGGTTGTTGGAATTCCCGTTTACTTACGTAATATAACATGTGACCAATGTGCACTTAAGAACAAAATATGCATAAGAAATTGAATTTATATAAAATCTATTTCTTCTACTGCTCGTGGAGATTGATTCTTCCCCTTCCGCTGATTCAAGAAGGGCAGTTGCTAGTTACTGGCGAAACATTTGCACTTATAGTACTGGAAACCCGATTAGGACGTCTACGTCTGCACAGGAATAATGTGGTTATGTTAACTGACCGTCCTTACATGACCATAGCATTTTACCGTGGACATAAAGCAACGACACAACATTCTTTTACCGTTTTCTTTTCTTTTCTTTTTTTTGTCAACCATATATCATCAAATTTTGTAAAAAAAAAGCTGTTTGCTCGAAAAATTATATAATAGTTTAATGTTTATTTGTAACATGAGATCCCCTGACCAGCAACAACATTCGTACAGGTGAAAGTATATATTTGTAACACGCACCCGTACTTATCTTTCACATTGGTCAAGCTCAAGACATCTTTCTAAGATATATAGGAACTGAAACCATATATCCTTTCGAAGAACTTATTTAGTGCTTAATAAAAATGCCTTTGGTTTTCTAAATATAAGATAAATCCCAAAACACATTTGAAAAGTGATTGCCCATGGGTAAAATCGAATTACCCGCGGGAAAATCAAGTCTCTCATCGGAAAAGCACGCGGCCATGGCCAAACCTCATGGCCATAGCCCAACCTCTTGCCCATTGAAAAATAAAAGTAGCAGACCTGAAAATATTTTCCTTGACTTAACTCATTAATGCTTATTGCCCATGAAGGCCATAGATATCTATATATATATATTAAAATAATCATTAGTAATTATTTTATCATTTTTCCCATGGGCAACATGAAAAAATCTCATGGCCTTAATATTTTCCCATTGCTTTAAAAATTGCAAAATTTTTATATAGTTTGTACACTAGTTGTGAACATAAAGAAGATATGCTTATGGGTCTTTGGTTAAGATAAAGTTTATTTTGAAACAATTCGGCTTATTGAACGTGGTCATTTGGGGCAGCGTTTTGGCAGTTTAGGGTTCAAAGTATGTCTTGTTAACTCCTTTCACAAATTTCAATATATTATTCTGAGCAAAACATAGTAAATACAATATAGTTTAGCATTTGATATATTTCATTTTGACGGAATTACAGCCTTTTCGACTTAGTAAGTTTGAGCAACTTCGCCAAACTAGTTTCAGAACTTCAGACAGTATAGAAAAGGATTATCAAATAGCTCTGTTGTCATTACAGAGCTTTTGGTAATCGGGTAATCGACATTCCTATTTCTGAGGCTGCGTAAGGACATTGTGAGCACAGTTACAGGTAGAAAACGCATAATATGTTTTGACTAGGATACATAAGTTTGATTGAATTGTGACTTTTAATACTTAGTCCGCCCAAGCATAAACATTATTTATCACATGACGTCGCATCTGAGAGTGTAATAAATAGAGGATATTTGACGTTTTCAGTGTAAGATCGATTTTTATTTCACCGAATGAACACCATAAGCAGTATTTTCACGAGTGGCGAAGTGGTGTTCATGAGTGAAATAAAAATTCATCTTACACTGAAAAAGTCAAATTTTCTATTTCTTATATGCTTGAAAATCGCTGTAATTCTGTTTATTTAAGAGCGTCAGGCATCACGACAGAAACACAACTTTTTTTCTAGCCGTTTTGCGTCAATTTTGATGCTTCCAGTGTGTTTATTGGGTATGATATTGGTTGGAAACAAAGTTTGCAACTGAAAAATAGCTTCAAATATCATTTTGATGAACAGATCTAAAAAAGAATTACCAAGAAAGAATGCCAAATAATCAACAAAAAACTTGCGGCCATTGCACAAAAATCCAATTTCTGAAACAGTGAAATCGAAGTGTTAATTTCACTGTTTGAAACAGTGAGATTATCAGTTTCGATTTCACCGAGAAATCTCTATAATTCATTGAAAAGTATAAAAGAAAGCCATGCATTAAAATCGATAATCCACTAGTGGATTAAATATGCGAATTACGTCGTAGCGTTATGCGTTGACGTCCATAAAAACGTCGCTTTTTCTAGTGGGGAAATCGTGACGTTTTAGCGCAAAATTTGCTAATAAAATGCGATTTTAGTGACATATAATAAATGAAATCTTGCATTCGTGCTCCTGTATTATTGAATTTATTAAACTCGTTGGTGAAAACGATAAGATGCTCGGCAGAGCCTCGCATCTTATCTTTTTCCCCAACTCGTTTAATAAATTCAATAATACATGAGCACTCATGTAAGATCCTCTATATGATCAACTTCTACAGTTTTGTCTAGATTGATCTGTGACTCTTTACAAATGAATGGACGATGTGCATAGAACATTAATAGAGGTTAATTAATTTTGTTCAAAAAGCAGCCTTTGTTTGAGAATCAAACCAACAGGACACCTGTTTCATGTAGAATTCAGTGACCATTAATAGATGGTTAAGTGATATAATACTCAATACTCTATTCTTCGAATTGGAGAGGTGTCGGACAGACAGACTCGGTGCCAGGAGTGTGCAACCAGATTTCGTTCCTCTGAGCCTCCTCGGGAACATTCTTATGAGAATTGGACAAACAAATACACAACCCATCGACGACCGTTGCACGAGGGAATCATTCGTGTCTCACAGACACAATTTTCTAGTTGGACATAAAAATGTATATTAAACATATGTTTTGACTGATAAATAATATTTTTAGAAATTGCATGCCCGTTGTTAATTCGTTACTCTGATTTTGGACATGGATTACAAAAAAAGTACTAGTGTCAGATGTTGCAAATCCATAATGTCTTTTTATCTTCTTTTTTCGACAGCCTTTGTATTACAGAAGGGCGTATTTGGGTCATGGCCAATATTTTTGGGATTTTATGGTCATTGGACAAAATTGACCATGGGACTTTTTCATGGGCCATAGCCGGAAAAGTGGCCGCGGCCGAAAAAATGTTGACCATGGGAAAAATGGTAAAATAATTACAACTGTTTATTTTCAATAGTAATGTGCATGGCCTTGATGGGCAATGAGCAATAATGATTTAAGTTAATGATACTAACTCAATTGTGTTGGTACTTTCATTTTCCCGGTGGGCAAACTGTTGGGCGATAGACATGTAGTTTGGCCAAGGCCGTGTGTTTTTCCCCCAATAAGTTTTTCATAGATGAATTGTAGAAAAATATTCACTAACCCCGATTTACAGACAGCAGCACAAAATGTTAAATTGTGCAAAAGAAACCAACGTTAGATGTGCTGATTCGAAATTTCTGCGGATAACGAATCTCACACTACTTAACTTAACATTACTTATTTCCCTAAGCCATACGGATATTCATGTAAAAGGCATAGGCCTTTCAAAAGTGACGCATATTGGCCGTTTGCCCCCCTTTTCCCGACGATTTTATTATGAAAAAGATGGTTCTTCGTCTAATGTGATCTAATGCCAACCTACATCAAAACGTCACAAAAATGGGCAGTAATTGCCATAGACGTCGATAATTAGACTCACTGAAATGTTGCAGAATAAAACACGAAAATTGCCCGTTGCTTCACGTAAAGGCGCACTATCTTAGGAATATAAATTATTATTTCATTTAAGTTGGTCACAAAATAAAGGTCTCGCTACATGTAGGCAGAAAAATTGTATACATGTATGCATATTCAAACTGCATGTGTGTACGTCTAAACCAAGTCTGTACAAAGGCATATGCGCTGAAGTTTGAAAAAGCAAATTGAGCTGCCATACATGTTTCTTTTTTAAATTTTTTGTCTTGTTCGTTTATTTTTTTTACCTTTTCCATTAGGTGTTTTTGGGTAGTTTGTTCTTAACGAACGCTTTGGTTCGTGATCATTGCCTTTTTCATATTCTTTATTGACGCAGATACATGCAATGTTAGTAGCAATGAGTAACATAACACTACTGTTTTCTTAACCTTGGCAATAGTTTTGCACTGTATTATTGTAATCTCTTTCATCGATAAATTGCTTTATGAGTTTTCAATTTCTTACTTTTTTATTTTTAGTTCCTTTGTGTGCGTGTACGTAGGCCGATATTCGATATTGGGTAAAGTGGCCCGATAGATAATAATTTACCCGGAGTTTTTCATGTAGGGAAATATTTCATGAGGGAAATGTGGGAAATATTGTAATTTTTGTCTAGAGAAAATTGCGAACAATAAAAAAAGCGATACCAGTCTGCGTATCCGCATAGTCTGTCTTTTGCCATAAACATATATTTCTTAAAATCCACATATTTTTGATGCCAACAGCAAAAAGTCTGAGGTAACTGCATGGACATGCAGGTTTATTCAAATGTATCAGTCTCCGTTTTGCGCACTTTGCTACATGTGTATAATGCATATTTCCTCATAACACGCTTCAAATCTTAAAAAATATACAGAATATTCCCTGCAACCCCCTGCCCTCAAAGACACACAACATACCCACACTTTGTATTCTAATAATATTCTAAACTTTCATATCCGAGTGCTCGCATACCGTTTGTCGAGTATCCGGACAGGAACTCCTGACGATTAATAATATCCGCACTTTAAGAGACTCATATTGAAAAAAATGAACCAAGACGCATGCAAAGAGATACAATAAGTTACAATTCATAACGTGAGTTTCGCCGGGGAAACCTTGTCTTCAAGCATATCCAACAAGTAGGCTCAAGTAAGTCTGTTCAAATGTTAAGCCAAGTCAATCTTAAGGTGAATGGGTACACTTTAAGGGGAGGCAACACTACCATTTTCATGTGTGTCTCCTCCCGTAGATTTTACGGTTAAAGACTTGGAAACTGGCTGCTATATAGACCTTTTACCACAAAATTACGTTGTTGTTTTATCAATTCTCATAACGATGTTCCCCAAGTACCACAAAAAGTATACGATACTACCGTAATATGGAAACCGACTACACTGTATAACAATAAATTTGCTATAAAGTGGGGCATATAATTTCTTTTTAACCAGTAATCATTCTCACCCAGCAGGCACATGACGTCGAAATAATGTCGTACTGACGTCGATGCGACGTCATGTTCATCGACGTTAGACGACGTCGTTTCGACGTCATGTACCCGCTGGGTAACTGTACTGGTCAGGGAATAAGCAGTTTGCTACAGTACCCTCATAACGCTGTTAAGGTGTTAGGACACAACTCCAACGGAGCCCAACGGGCATATGACGTCAAAATGACGTCGTTCTGACGTCGATGCACCGTCATTACGTCGCATCGACGTCAGTACGACGTCATTTCAACGTTATGTGCCTGCTGAGAGGTTATTCTGAATAGTAGTATTTGCTTTGCTTTTGATTGGAAACAACGTTTTTAAGAAAGAACTGGCTCTCTACAGAGAGTAGGGAGCTGCATTTCTTTATTTAGCAGTAAATTGGATCGACCCCAATCAGTCCTCCCGTGAAAAGGATTAAATTTACAAGGGAAATAAAATCTATTTTGCTGAAGAGGCTTCCCTCCATCTAAACCCTATAAACTATATAATAACTCTGAAAAATTCTGCTTTGGTATGAATCTTGGAACAACAACAGCTGCAATGATCTTTTGGAAGATAAACTGGCCTTTCTGGACATGCAATATAATATTTAAAATATATGGGGAGCTGTTTGATGTTGGTCTTTACTCTTTGCATAGGGCACAAGTTTACGCCATGGATATGAGTAAATCATAAACATTATGTAGTCCTCAAATTAGGTCAAGTGGTGGCGTTATAACAATAACTTTCGATGACTATAACCAAGGGTTTTTTTTGTACTTCTCAGTGAGGGTCGTTCAGTAATAATTTGAAACAAGAAGACCAACGGTCGTATAGCTCACCTGAGACATTACTGCCAACAGACACATTTTATCACTTCGCTCATTTGTTACAAATTTTAAACAGGGTCTTTAGAGAAGTGCATATTTTAATTTTAAAATCTCAGCAACGTGGAACAAATCTCAGCAGGAAACTGTCTGGATGAAAGGACCTCTGACGGTTGTAATGTTAATTTGCCTATAAAAATAGTCAAAATTAAATTTTTGATATACCCAAGAATTTCTCTTGAAATTTGTTGCTCTCAACTTCCCCTAACTGGCCATGAATTTCATTTCTGATTATTTTGCACATAGACTTCAATTTTTGGCGGAAAAAGCCAAATTTTGTAATTAAACGTAATGGAAACAGGAAAAGTTTTTTAAAGATACTCCCCCCCCACCCCCGTGCCTCAGCTAAACACTTTGCATGTATGTGTGTACTATCATAATACACATTATATGTGAGTGGCTTGCTGAGGCACGGGGGGGGGGGAGATAGTCTACAGCTGAAAAACTGAAAAAGTGGGTGGGGTACTTACACCCTTTATATATCTAAAAATAGGCTAAAGTCCTTAGTACTGAAAAATATTGCATAATATCAGTAACAGTAGTGTGTACGTCAGTTTTAGCTAATTATCAATTAAGATTCCTTATCTTAGAAAACCAAATAACTGGACTTATTTTCAGCGACTGAAAAATGCACATACCCCTCTTGATAAAATTGGTCTATGTTAGTCTAGAGGCATGATAATTTTTCAAAATCACTGTTAAAATGTCTTTATAGTACACACGGTTACATATTAATGCCAAATATTTCAACTTTTGCTGCCCGAGGAAGGTGCAGTAATTTGTCGAAAAATGGGCAAATATGCATTGATACTGTCAGAGGTCCTTATATACTTTCCACAATAGGGTTAAACTGTAGAATGTCTGCCATAAGTAAAGCACTAGTAAGTTCTCAAGAACTATCCATTTCTCAAATGAAATTTCCAATGCCTATGCCTAGTGCTTTTGAGCCTAGTAGCTGCATAATCATTGTTATAAGGGAAATAACTGTAATTAATGGACGCAAAGTGACTTAACCGTTTCCAAAATAGTTTACACATCAAGAACTACAAGTATACAAAAAAATCATCTTCCGAGGTCAAGCGGCTCAAAGTTTGGAAAGTGCCGAATTCAAACAAGGGACATAACCCATCAGTTCTTTTACAGAAATTGCCTAAAAGTTAATCGCTTCCTGTAAACATGTAACCAGATTTCATTCTATTTTCGATAAAGGGGAGGTAGCTCTTGAAGTACAAGTTCGACGAAGGGAAAATAAAAATATATGTCCGTTCATTTTTTTATGAACTATCCGTATATGTAAACTCAAAATCCTACGGCAAGTGATTCTTGAGCCTAGAAGCTGCACTGTTATTGACTGTAATGGTATAACATAATTTGAGCCACGACACGACAAAACCAACAATGTGGTTATGCGCCCAGCGCAGATTCAGATCAGCCTGGGCATCCGCCCAGTCTGATCAGAGTCTTCGCTGTCCGCATGGAGGTAGCTTAGATCCTTAGCTACGCTTTGAGCACTTAACGAAGAGTCTGATTAAAATGGGCAGATGCCCAGGCTAATCTGAGTCTACACTGGTCGCACAACCACAATGTTGGTTTTGTCGTTTCGCGGCTCATTTATGCCTGCAGAGTTACGTACCTAAGCTTTACCGAAATATTTAACTCATGAACGACTACTACTATACAAAACAATCAGCTTCCTAGATCAAGCGTTGCAGGAGTTGAAAAAATAAAGTCGGTATAACCGGGGCAACGTGCTGTTTAAGAGCTTAAGGGCAAGTAGCTTCAAGGAGAAAAGGCATGGAGCCAGCTGTTTAAAACTATCGACATCGTTAGTTAACGGTTCTTTAAAATTTCGAAACTTCGAGAATATATTTTCCCATAATAAGCTTAAGGGAAAAGGTTTTCGTCGCACAAGAGCGATTGACTCTGAAGAAAATAACCCGACCTGACCGAAATCCAAACTCGTCCGAGACTTTATGCCTGGCCGAGATACCTGCTAGTGTGAACTGTTCCGATCAAAACTGAAGCTGCTATGCTCAGGAAAACATTTTCTCCATTGTAAGCCTTTTGGACTTGTTGTTCCAACGATAATGCAGTTTTAAATCAATCTGTCCCACAACTTCATATATACAATCCGCTATCCCAAAAACACAACACATAAAACGTTTTATCAAGACTGGCCAAATTCTTCAGGAGATAGTCGTATTTAACAATTTTGACGGACAAAGGACCGACGCCGGAGTGCTGGCTATACTATATGCTCACATATGAGCTAAAAAGTGTTTTGCAGGTCTATGGCTCTTCTGGAATAGCTGACGGATATCTAGCCATCCTGTTTCACCGATCCCGCAAATAAAAGGTGCTTTATCGCATATGACGAAAGCAAGACTGGAACAAGACATGTGGTGGTGTCAGACTTGTGACCATCCGTAAAAAATCATAATGACATTACCATAGACCGTAGACACGGTTTCACAGCCAGCGCAATTTGTTACGAGCAATCTGATTGGTCGAAAATAGAAGGAACTCTTAATGACTGTCTGTGGAAACTTTCTATACGTTGGCGTTACTGTACTTGTGTACTTGTTTCAGAATTTGGTTATCACCCCTCGTCCAGTTTCACATAGATGTTGCAAAATATATTTCCTAGTCATATTTGCGAGGGCGACGGTATGCTAACAAGTTTTCTGCAAATGCTCAGACCAGCATGCGTTGTAACAAACATGCGAACAAGTGCAGTATAGTTAGGGCATGAGCATTTCGCCTAGACAGTCTGATATTCCGTGATTTCATTATACTTATAGCATGCACAGGATGGTCAGAGCATATGCAGTTTGTCTGTGTTTGTGTATGACTTGCGTCGCGTGAAAAAGAAATTATGCCATTTGCGTACCTTATATTCTAAAGTCTATCAGCGCATTTGCTAAGGCTGATCAGAGTTTTTTTTTTTTATATTTAAAGTTTTAGATTTCTCAGGGTTCGTAGATTATATATGCGAAAAGTGAAGACAGATACGCAGCCTGATCTGAGTCCATGCCGAGAGGTACCGTTTCACGCGATACGAATCGTATACAGAAATATTTCACACGGGTTTTCTACATTTATCACACAAAAACTAAAACCGAAAAAAAATTATATATTAAAAGGAAAATCAGTACTTTCCTAGAACTGTTTCTGTGGATTTTCTTCCAATCTGCTTTGAAAATGTATAAAAGGAAAGAAAGAAGAAGTTGTACATTTAATTTAGTTGGAGACTGAAAAATGAAATGCAGATATAGAGGAAGTCGAGTTTCTCCACACTGACGAAGGTATATATATATAATAAACATTTTAAGTCTATATGTAATATTTTAGCTGTGTAAGCTTCAGTATGGACGCACCGTCCAAAGTTAACAAACACTTTCCCATTAAACATGAACAAGACAGAAAATGTGGCAAATGCATTTCCATCTCTTCAAGATTAGCTCTAGCTGTGAATCGCTGAGTAATTATTCACGTCTTAAATTGTTGGTTGGTTGTTTTGGGTTTAACAGCTCTTTGAGACAATATATCAGTCGATATCTAGCCGTCTCCTAGAGAGAGGGAGAAAGAAAATAGATATGGTAGCTGAAAGAAAAGAATCCAAATAATTCCAGTACCACTCCGCACCTACTGCAAGCATAGAAGGCCCTTGGCCTACTAATATCCGAATAAGTAGGACACCCGGGCACTGAAAGTTACACAGCACCGTCGCACGACCAGTCCCCCCGACCCCCCCCCCCCCCCACACACACACACCAACACACACACGCCTCCACCATCTCCCCTCCCCCCGACCCCCACCCCCGCCCCCACCCCCTCACTGTTTGGAGGTCAGATTTAAGGCAGATCGTATCTGAGGAGTAGGTTGTATTTGTATAACATAATATAAATATGTAATTATGTATTGAAATGTTTGTAAATTATGATTGTTTATACAAATTAAATATTGTTTAAACTAGGAGTAGGTTGAGTCTTGTCCAAAAGTTATCGCAAGTGTATGCTAAATGTTCTACTGGAAGATTAGACCTAAATGCTTATGTAAGTAGGTTTCAGTTCAAAAAGTAATGTTCATTATGAGAGGAGGATGAAGCGGTCTATTAACTGTCCTAGATATAATCAGACTTTCAAACGAAATAACTAAAGATGGAAACAGCTTGGTTTATCATCAAATAATTCAAAAGTAGGCATAAAAATTCAAGGAATTGGTTCATGTACCTGGGCATATGTATTAATTTCACTAAAGATATTATTATATGAGCCGCGACACGAGAAAACCAACAATGTGGTTGTGCGCCCAGTGCAGACTCAGATCAGCCTGGGCATCCACTCAGTATTATCAGACCCTTTGCTAAGCGCTTTAAGGGTAGCTAAGGGTCTAAGCTATCTCCGTGCGGACAGTGAAGACTCTGATCAGACTGGGCGGATGCCCAGGCTGATCTGAGTCTGCGCTGGGCGCACAACCACATTGTTGGTTTTGTCGTGTCGCGGCTCATATATCATTATATATGAAAATTGTTCATTTTTTTATTATTGCTGTTTATTTATATTATTATTATTATCGTCATCATTATTATATGTGTATTATTCACCTTTCAGGTTCAAATGTGATCATGGCCATTGCACAGAAACCCGTAACAGTTCTCATGATAGTAATCACCGTCATGGCGATAATCGTCGAAGATGCCGATGCCAGGAGAAAGAGGAAAATGTGTCGATATCGACAAAAATCAAATACATGCGTTGATATTTTGCAGAAAAAGCACAGGAGGCTACCACGTAAATGCAAAGCTCATATACCCGGTATGTGTGCAATGGCTGGTGGGAAATGTGTACAAAAATTGCGGAAAGATATCAAAAATGGATGCACATGTGTTACATTTCATGATTTTTGACAGGATGACATGATTTTTGACAGGATGACTTTACATTTTTTGTTTTTATGTATGCATATCTATATTGGTGATTATACGTTCAATTTACATATTTATACTAACATTTTCATGTATTTTGTTTATATACGAGGGTTGATCCAGAAGTAATGTCACTGCAGCTATAAAATCGTACAGAATAAAGAGAGAGCAGCAAAATTTCGTATCCATGTACCTCTATCTATTTGCATTATGGTCTGAAAATGTCATAAAAATACAGTGCACAGAAACTGAGATATTGAGATAAACAGAAGGCATGGTAACGAAACGCGCCGCACATCAATGACGTCGTTGACGCACCAGACGAAGTTTCGATAATGTGTCATGTCCAAAGTAGCATATTCGTTGTTCCAGCAAAGCACTTATGTCTGTTCACCCATGTTTATTTCATCTATTAATATTACTTGAACAGCCCCGCAGCTCAATGTTAAGAATTAACACAATATTCAAATTGCAGAACATCGATCTTCATATATGGGATCCGAACAAGAGTGACGTTATTGTTTGACATTGTACATAAAGGTCTTCCGGTCTTCGGACCTCTAGCGACTCATCTGCACCCGTATCGCGCTAATTGCACCTTTACACAAGCCTCGTAATAACTGTTATATCGCCTAATGTCTAACTAAACAGCTCTAGAGTCTCTAATGGTGATATTCCAAATTGGAGGCAAAACCGTATATATATCCACTGACGCGCGTTTGCCAGAAATCAACATTTTTATTATCAGCAGTAACAAACATTAGCACTAGCTAGCGAACTTCAAACTACAGTGACGATATTAAAATTTCAACAGTGGGTGGCAGAAATATATTTCGTCGTAGTAGCAAATTTTCATCTGATTTGGCGCGTTTAGTATGATTTTGATTTGTGATTGCCTTTGAAAGTTATGCTTATGTAATTAACGTTATTATAACGTGCGGCGCGATGGCGTCGGTGGTATACTTTTAACGTCTATATAATCAGAACGAAAAAAGATTCCCACTTCATATTTATTCTGTTAATCAGAATTGAATTACAGTGTAGCTTGATATAAATTTTGTTATAATGCTACGATGAATAAGCGCGCAATGGAGGCAGTGACATTACTTCTGGATCAACCCTTGTATATATATATACCAAACCTGTTTTGTATTTACATATACACAAAGTGTAATTATATTTTATTTAGTACATAGTATATTGCCTTTATTATAGTTGGCGTAGTCACGCAGCAGCTACAATGCTTTTATCGTATTATATTTTATCTTAAAAATATTTTATTGTATGTCTGTCTTTATATCTGTCTACCAACAATAAAAATTAAATACATTTTAGACATATATCCAAATCAGATGTTTCTTTAATTAGCTGTCTCATATCGCTGACTAACTTTTCCGTCTCATTTCGAATTAATTGACTGGTCCAAATCGCATGGCCGTCTCATTTTGTCCATTACATGGTTGGACGTATTGAATGTTCTGTTTTCAGATTTTATGTAGTCTGGCCCATGTTCCTACTTCTGTATGTATTCTCTGCTCTTGAAGGAACTTTTTAAGATTTTAATTTATGTCTCCGCCACGAAGTGGGGAGGGCATATAGTTTTGCCCTTGTCCATACGTACGTACGTACCTGGGTCACACTTTGTAGTATAGTAAAGAGGGACAAAACGCCCCTTTAATGATTTTTTATTACCATTATTGAAGAAACTGCCTGATCTAATTCGGAAAAAGTAAACAAGGTTGTCCATAAACATGGCACTTAAATCTGGAAATAACGTAGAATTTTAACATAATAACGGAATTTGTATTTTTGAATTTTCTGAGCGTTTTGCCCCACCACTAGGGCAAAACGCCTTTTAAGATGGGACAAAACGCCCGGGGCTAATTCCTATCTTAATTCCAGATTTGATTGCTAGTTTTTAGACAATACTGATTCCTTTGCCCGAAAACAATATTCCAGTGGGATCAAATATTTTTTTTTTATTTTTATTTTTTTAGACTTATGAAAACGTTTCCTCGAAGGTGAGCTTTTTGCCCCCCACTATTGTACACCTTTCATCAAGTAACGCGACTCGTCCAGCTTCAGAGGCCCAAGATTTGATATATAGTACAATGCAATGTTCCCTTGCGTTGTATACGATGGCCAAGTTGGCTCACTTTTCATTTCCATACTTCTTCACAATTCCGAATTCCGAATTCTTAATTCCGAATTCTGAATTCCGAATTCTGAATTCCGAATTCCGAAATTCGTAGAACATACTTAACGCTTGATTATAATGACTCTTTACACTTTGTCAAACCTCTGCATGATATGGATGATTGCTTAAATATGAGCCCCGACACGCGAAAACTCCATAGTGGCTGTGCGCCCAGCGTAGTCTCAGATCAGCCTGGGCATGCGCCCATTCTGACCTACGATGGCCCAATTGGCTCACTTTTCATTTCCATACTACTTCACAATTCCGAATTCTGAATTCCGAATTCCGAATTCTGACTTCCGAATTCCGAAATTCGTAGAACATACTTAACGCTTGATTATAATAACTCTTTACACTTTGTCAAACCTCTGCATGATATTGATGATTGAATATGAGCCGTGACACGAGGGTCTGACAAAGTGTAAAGAGTCATAATCAAGCGTTAAGTATGTTCTACGAATTTCGGAATTCGGAATTCAGAGTTCAGACTTCAGACTTCGGACTTCACACTTCGCACTTATTCTTCTAGGATGTTCGAATAGTGCGGGACTCGCCATTTTGGTTATAGTATGTTTTTACGTTATTTTGTCAGAAGTCTGAAGTGTGAACTCTGAAGTATGAACTCTGAAGTACGAGGGATGATAAAGAAATAGGTGGACATTTGCTGTAGATTAATAGTAGACCCATTAAATTTGCAGTAAATACAAATTTTCCTTTAATCTATCCAGTGATGTATTTATTTTCCCGGTCAATATTCGGAAAACAGTCTTTATGGGTCGTCATAGTAACCTTACGACGTTACTGCGGAGCACGGTAAAACTTTGCCTTATCATTTTTTAAGGTTTCCGCCTAACACTGTCAAGGAATTATTGCCGTCAAAAGGTGGAATGCTTGCATAAGCAGCCTAAAACATGCTATGTGGGCCATACATGAGCGACAAAATGACGTCAAACATTATAGGGCGTATTTTATGCAAATCCAATTTTTTGTATATAATTGTAACAAAATGGGGAACTTGAAGAATTGAAGAACATTCAGTTCAAATTTAATGTTATATGATCCTTTTATGCTAGTTTTATTTGATGTTGGCACCGATTAAAGGTTTGTATTACTGCATTTAGACATACACTGCAAATGTAGTGTACGTTGACACGGGGTAGTGCCCGTGACAATGTACATGTGCCCGTGGCAATGTACATGTCATATGATATGACATTTTTTTCCAATAGGAAATGCTTTGTAAATTGTTGAAACAATGAAATATGTGGTCACCCATATTTTGTTTCCAGTGTGAAGAAAATAGAACTTGCTGAAATTTCTGTTAGCTTTGAGTTAACAATGCACAGTTCATATTCCTTATTCATCTCTTTGTGGTTGTACTTCAAATAAACCATCTGGAGATATTCCTGGTTTGGATGTCAATATTATATGTTTCTGTAACATAAATATAGCCTGGAATAACCATTATTCAAAACTACAGGGTAGACCAAATCAGACTATACATTTTGGCCCAGTAGACCAAATGGGAGTAGAAGTTTTGGCACAGTAGACCAAATGAGAGTAGACGTTTTGGGAGCAGACGTTATGGAAGTAGACAATTTGGGAGTAGACGTTATGGTCCTAATTCGTTGACACGATACTGAAAGCAAAAGTTTGGCTAGGATTTATAAACGTCTCAAGGTCTTCTGGTTTAGCAAAGACCATTCTACAGGGCACAGTGAAAGGAAAATGAGGAAGAGGTAGACAGAAGAAGAAGAGGCAAGACAATATTCAAGAGTGGACATGGATGGATTTTGCCAGCTCAACTAGGGCAGCTGAAAACAGGACAAGGTGGAAAGGGATTATTTCGAACCCAACGACCTAGTAAAGTTATGGGATAGAATAGAATAGAATACAAATATGAGGAGAGTACGATCTGAAATTCTTCAAAACAATGATATTGCATGCTTATGTGTCTAAAATTGGTCATAAATATGAAAAATCTGCAAAGAGGGTGTTAGTTTGTGAAAACAGATAAACAAAAGAACCACTGAAATGTTTAAAAAAGACAAAACGTCAACGTCATTAATGTGGTGCTCCGCGTAGCAGTATCGACCTGAAAATACTTACTGTTCATTAAAATTTCTTCAAAATTTCACACAACGCAGCTAAAAGACTGAACTTTTCCGCGGTATGAGAAAAATACTACAACTGCATTATGCTTACCGCGACAGCAAAGTCCACGTAATTTATGATCACACCTCATATGAAGTATGAAGTTTGAAGTCTTAACTCTGAAGTCTGAACTCTGAACTCTGAAGTGTGAACTTTGAAGTCTGAACTCTGAAGTCTGAACTCTGAAGTCTGAAGTCTGAAGTTTGAAGTCTGAACTATGGAGTCTGAACTCTGAAGTCTGAACTCTGAAGTCTGAAGTTTGAAGTCTGAACTATGAAGTCTGAACTATGAAGTCTGAAGTCTGAAGTCTGAACTCTGAAGTCTGAAGTCTGAACTCTGAAGTATGAAGTCTGAACTCTGAACTCTGAAGTTTGAAGTCTGAACTCTGAAGTTATGGAGTCTGAACTTGGAAGTGATAAAAGTCTAAAGTATGAACTGTGAAGTATGAAGTCTGAGTCTGAACTTTGATGTCTGAAGTCTGAAGTTATGAAGTGTGAACTCTGAAGTGATGAAGTCTGAAGTGTGAAGTCATGAAGTCAGAAGTATGAAGTATGAAGTGATGAAGTCTGAAGTGTGAAGTCTGAAGTGTGAAGTGATGAAGTCAGAAGTCCCTCCAGGGCTTCCATAGTATTGTCGAATTATTATTGCAGAATATATTTTGATCATATTTCCATGCCTTACGTACACCAGTTGTATTCTTGTCTCCAAATCTCCTCCCATATTTTTATTTATGTACAGCATTACTGTTCTCCACAACTCCCCTTCAGTATACAAGCAAGACTGACTCAACTTGTTTTTGCAGAATTATGTCTCTCTTAATAACTTAGACATTTTGGCCCAATATTTAGCATAGGAGGTTACATTGTGCTGCTTCTTGTCTCTGCAACTCTTCCTCAAGTATACAAGCTAGACTTTTGAAACTTGCAATACAGTTCAAACATGCATTGAACATGTGCATAAAGGATAATAAAAAACTTTGATTCGACTTGTTTTATTGAAACATGTGCCCTTTGTTGGCGTAGACATAATGGCCATTTGTGTAGCAGAGGAGGTTAGATTGTGTTGTTCTTGTCTCATACTACAGTGCATATACCAGGCTTTTGAATTTTAACACTTTCATGGGCACTATTTTTATTTTCATAATTATTTATAATATTGTCCTCTCGCACAACGAAGCTGTGGATGTGATATCTGGTCTGTCCCGTATGTACGTGGGCATGTATGTATGTAGATACATGCAGTTGTTCACCTTTTGTCATCGTTCATGACAATACCTTGAACGAGTTCGCATTTGAAGTTGACAAGGGCACATTTGCTATAATTAAGAAAAAAATGTGATCGTTCTATCGCTTTTATTAATGAGCCGATTTTAATATAATTTCACACAAATGTTTTATATGACAATATTTTGTATAAATTTGCGGTTTGGCATTGAAGGTCTAGGGTGAAAGTCACATTTGCTATTTTTAGAAAAACTTTGTCATCGTTCTAGCACCTTTATTTATTGACAAATTACTTCACACGAATGTTAATTGTGACAATATTTTGGATAATTTGGCGATCCAGAATTTTAAGGACAAGGTTAAGGGCACCATTGCTATTTTTAAAAAGCACTTTGAAATCCCTCTAGCTCCTTTTCATGGACAAATTTTGCTATAAGTTCACACAATATCTGGGGAAAATTCGCATTTCAGTATTGTAAGTCAAGGTCAAGGTCACAGTTTCAAATTTTAGAAAAAACCTTTGTAAATATTAAATATGACAGTATCTTGGAAAAGTTTGCGCTTCAGCATTGCAGGTCCAAGGTCAAGGTATACGTTGCAATTTTTAGAAGAAAAAAACTTTGTCATTCCTCTAGCACCTTTATTTAAGGAACGATTTGATATAACTTCACACAAATATGAGCCGCGACACGAAAAAAAAACAACAATGTGGTTGTGCGCCCAGCGCAGACTCAGAACAGCCTGGGCATCTGCTCAGTTTCATTAGACTCTTTGTTAAAGGCTAAAGGTAGCTAGGGGACTAAGCTACCTCCATGCGGACAGCGAAGACTCTGATCAGACTGGGCGGATGCCCAGGCTGATCTGAGTCTGCGCTGGACGCACAACCACTTTGTTGGTTTTTTCGTGTCGCGGCTCATATGTCTAAATGTATTACCCATCTAGTAAGGCATATGGCGGGGGTGTTCATCACCTATAGTTATTGTCTAGTTTTCTATTTTATTGTAGAAAATTGTTTCCTTGCAGATAATCTAGTGTCCCAGTAGGCACACAACATTGATACAATCTTGAATCAATGTTGATTCAACGCAGTGACGTTGAATCAACATTGATTCAGTGTTGTTTAACTGCTTCCTGCCTGTTCTGGTGCAATTTTGCCTTTCTTTACCACTCATATTGCTTCTGGAAACCCTACCTAGAATATGTGTGAGGCCCGTAAATGTAGATTATCCGATGAATTCAAGGCATCACTTACTTTCTTTGCATGATTTCTAGAAGCAGTAAGCAGTCACCTAAAGCCAAATTTTCGCATATTGCACTAGATTAATTACGGTAAAAATTCTAAATTTGGTTCACCTAAAAGAAATAACGTAATTGTCCTTAAACTGGAATAGTTTGGTTTTATGGGTGTGCAATGCAGTAATGCATCCAAAATATGCAGATGGTGTGCGGGTGGCAAACATTTTAGGCCCTAATCAGGAACAGTCTAATCTGGGCCTGTACTGTTTGCTCAGATCTGTCTGTCCCAATATTCTGAATTTATGATATACATCATAACACCATCCATATGATTTTTCTAGAACACCTCATACGTAAGGCCGGCTGCTACTTCAAGGCATCTGGGGCCGTATTCATAAAGCCACTTAAGTCGTTGCTATGCTGTTGCTAAGGCTAAATATCTATAAAGGAGATTCTCTACAACTATGAATTTGGTCTGGAGGAACAGTCTTTGTAAGACTGTTCCTCCAGAGCAAATTTCATGGTCTGGAGGAACAGTCTTTGTAAGACTGTTCCTCCAGAGCAAATTTCACAGTTGTAGGGAATCTCCTTTAAAGATATTTAGCCTTAGCAACAGCATAGCAACCACTTAAGTGGCTTTATGAATACGGCCCCTGGTTGGCGTCGCGTTAAAAGGAACCCTTAGGGGAGAAACATTCTAATCAGCCTGCGCAGCTGCCGAAAATGATAAGAGTCTTCACTTTTTAGATTTGCTATGATTTATATAAAGGAAAGATTCTGACTAGACTGCGCGGATGCGCACGCTGATCTGAAACTTTCATGCTCGCATATGTCATAAAGGCATATTTTCACGCAACCATTATCATATTTTCTTATCATGTCAAAAAAGCAACGACGTGGTCTAGAACTGAACCTGCCCGGACTACGTAAACAGTACCTCGTTACCAGTGAAGGATTCTAATTTTCCTAATATGTCTATAGTAAACAATAACTCTTCTCAGAAAGGGCTGACTCGATTTCAAAATAAAATAAAAGGTGTGTTTTTGGTGGCTGCCTACCAAGATTGTGCTTTGTACCAACATTGTTCCAAGCCATTTTGTTTAAACTATGACACCTGTGGGCGGCCCTTACAGTCTCTGGAAAGTTTTTAAAAGTTTTACGGAAGACAAATAAAGAAAACCTGGCCCCGAGGTTATAAAACTTTTTTCATGCTCAACTCAGCTGAGCATGAAATTTTCTCTGCTTATAAATATGAAAATGCCAACTAATGTTGGCATTTTCATATTCATAAGCAGAGAAAATTTCATACTCAGCTAAACTGAAGAAGGAAACAACTGTACTTACCAGTAATTTGCTATTTATAAGCAGTTTAAAATTTCATGCTCAGCTGAGTTGAGCATGAAAAATGTTTTAAAACCTCGGTGCCTGGTCGCCCCTGCGTTAGTTGTCATGAAATTAATACCTTCCTGCCAAACAGTTTTGAAATTGAGACAGCGGTGTCTGATGACAATTTTTTTTTTGGCCTAGACAGATTATGAAATCCTCGGAGCCACGCTTTTAACAAAATCACAAGGTTTAGATCTTCTATAGTAGACGGCTAGTTTAGCATTTCTATGAAAAAGAGCTGTAAATTTTCAACATGTATACATTCAACTTGTGCGTCCAGCGCAGACTCAGATCAGCCTGGGCATCCGCCCAGTCTGATCAGAGTCTTCGCTGTCCGCATGGAGGTAGCTTTGTCCCCTAGCTACCTTTAGCCTTTAACAAACATGTGTACATTTGTACATGTATATAGTCAAAATTTAGTACTGCCGCATTTGCTCAAAAATAGTTGTTCATAGAGGATCTTACATGAGTGCTCATGTATTATTGAATTTATTAAACGAGTTGGGGAAAAAGATAAGATGCGAGGCTATGCCGAGCATCTTATCGTTTTCCCCAACGAGTTTAATAAATTCAATAATACATCAGCACGAATGCAAGATTCTATTTATCATATGACACTAAAATCGCATTTTATTAGCAAATTTCGCACTAAAACGTCATGATTTCCCGATTAGAAAAAGCGACGTTTTCATAGACGTCAACGCATAACGCTACGACGTAATTTGCATATTTAATCCACTAGTGGATTATCGATTTTAATGCATGGCTTTATTACATTCTCGGATGCGACGTCATATGATAAAAATAATTTGGCAGGACAGTACACTATCTTGGGTATTCTTTCACGGTATTCTAAGTCGCAAAATAGATAAAAACAGAACATATTGTTTTCTCTAGCTGTGGAAGAGGTACTCATATAGGAAAGGGCTAGTGCAACGCATTTAAACATAAGTTGAAATGACTGTAATTCTTTTAGCAATGTTCCAGAATTCGACTGTCACAGTGGTCAACATATACAGCCTGTAGAGGGATGACGTCCGTCAGGCTGAATTTTGTCCAAGGAACACTCAACAGTTCAGTAACACTTTAACATGAATATTATAGATCTATAAAACTGAAGAATACCGTACACATCCATTGTCTCTTTGAGTGATTTGCAGATGTATGTTCAATGATAGAGGAGAACAATTGTGATATTCCAAAGATTTAACAGTAGTCAATAAACTACATTCATATCTGGAAATAACTATTGCAAAGAGCAGTCAGCTTAAAAATTACATCACATACTACCCTTTCATCTGTGTAAGGTAGCCACGTTCTGTACAACATGTTATTACGTTACACTTTTTCTTGTTTAAAACTGGAAAACTTCTTCGAATCCATGGTTTCAATGAACAGAAAAAGTCTGGCCAATGGAGTACAACAGACGGTCAGTGGCGAAATCGAGTCTTATTACAAGATGCATGCACAAGATGGTTTGGGTAAAAACAATCTAAACTTATTTGTATTACCGCAAAATTCTTAATTGGGACACCTAAAATAATCGCAGTAACTGTAGGGGAGAGTCGGATAACTTCGGACAGCGGGGAAATTCGGACATTAACATATTTTCCTTTATATGTCAGTTGTCTGGAACTAAAACAAAACAATAACTGGCAAAACAGTTAAAATCCTGATGAGACGGCTCATTATGAGCCGTCTCATCTGGATTTTCACTGTTTGCAATGGTATGTCCGAATTTCCCCCCATGTCCGAAGTTACCCGACTCTCCCCTAGCAAAAATGGAACTGTTTGTTTTTACAATGCAGTGATTCATCCAAAAGATGCAGCTGGAATGACAAACAGTGTAGACCCTGATCATACTGCTCCTTGAAGAGTAGTCTGATCTGGTTCTGCATTGTTCGCTCTGACCTATCTGTCCCTATAATTAGAATTTTCACGGATAGAGAATTTATGTTTTCACCTAAAACAGAATGATTCAGGCTTTTCCACGCCACTTTGGTCATCGGTCATCAGCATCCTCGAATAAAAGAGTAGCCTTTCAACGAAAAAGTAAAGCACTTTTAATCCAGTTGTCTTACTGTGCCTAAGATTACCGTATTAATCCTAATAAACGCACCGGACCGTTGCATATTACGAAAGTGGGGAGGGGGTTACTTAGTGACTGAAGAGTAACAAATCAGTCATTGCAATAATTAGCACACCTGGCCCCGAGGTTATAAAACTTTTTTCATGCTCAACTCAGCTGAGCATGAAATTTTACCTGCTTATAAATAGCAAATTACAAATAAGTACAGTTGTCTTCATGCTCAGTTTAGCTGAGTATGAAATTTTCTCTGCTTATGAATATGAAAATGCCAACATTAGTTGGCATTTTCATATTTATCAGCAGAGAAAATTTCATGCTCAGCTGAGTTGAGCACGAAAAAAGTTTTATAACCTCGGGGCCAGGTTAACTATGTTTTCAAGGATGCTACGAAATGAAAAACAGCTGTTACGAAACGAAACAGAGAGTCATAGTTACCAAACGACCTGGTAATCAGGTAGTATGGTAACTATGACTCTTTTTCGTTTCGAAAACAGCCATTGTATATACATAGTTAACCAGGGATGAATGGTATTAAGTGAGTTGTCAAAATAACATCATTGAAATAGCTGACAACTGCATCAGATACACTGTGAAACAAAACGAAGTGAACTTACCACCATATATAACTCCAGCACCTGATGAGTTTTTGCCTGGAGTTTTGCAATTAGGGCTAGTCGGTGTAACATTACTGGTGGAAAAAGTGAGATGAAGCGTGTGTTTTAGGCCAGAGACGTTAATCAGGATTAATACGACATTTTAAAGATGGCAGCGCAATGATAAACCATAGTTCCGCAAAGTGCACAGCAAGCTGATTCTTTAGCTACTTCTCAAATTGCGTTGGATGGACTGATGACTTTCGGTTTTACGGCCCTGTTTATAGTATTTCGGTCAAATTGAGCCGATGGAAGGTTTATAATTAAGGTTTGTCTGCGTTGAAACCCGTTTATGATTGAAAAGACTTATGACGTCAGCGGGATTTGGGCCCGGACCGTTAGCGTAGCAGACCAACGCTTTACACACTGAGATAATGTGGCTCCTGTTTTCATAGTTTGTAGAAGTAAAACGTTCTGTTTGGTATGAGAATTCTATAAAATTAAGTTATAGGAATTAACATTCAATTATCTATTTCATTGCGCCTTGAAAAAAATAAACACAGTAGCATAACATATTGTAGGCACGTTCGGCATAATTGCTTGGGCAAAACTCGAGCAATATCCAAGTAATCATCGGGCTACTTCGAGTAGCCCGATCAATACCTGGGTATTGCTCGGGTATTGCTGCAGAAGCAGAGGGCGAGGTTTGGTACCAGTAAAACATGTTTAAGCCCCCCAGTAATCTTTTGCTGTCCGTTCCAAGGCGGTACTTCTGTTGTGGTTCCTTGATATTGCATTATGCTATGTCCGCTTGTCTATGTTCGTTCTTTGGCGGTTTGGTCACCTGTTTTACTGCCCAGTCTGCCTTTTCTTTTGTTTTGTTTTGTGGGTTAAAAATAAAATAGATGGAGGTGGATGTTGATGCTGTTTTTGATTGGGGTAGCTGAATGACCACCTGTTTGGGAAAGAGCTGCTCATTCGGTTGACCGTGCGTGTCTTTCGTGAACTTGTGTTAACTTTTCTGTGTGTGTGTGTGTGTTTGTTTTCCTATTGGTTTTGAGAGCGGAATTTGGGATTTGATTGTATTAATTCCTGATCATTGCCTATCTTTTTACTTTACCCAAGCAATCATGCCGACTGTGCCCAGTGTAAGTCTCAATGACATGAAACTAGTAAACAGTCAGTTTACATAAATAAATTTCAAATAAAAACTATTACTGAAACTAATTCTTACATATAGTTCAAATGCGACAAAATGATATAAACTCGCAGAAAAGTGATAAAAAGGACCCAATAAAGAACACAAGGTTTTGAATTTAATACGCGAGAAATAAACTGGCCATACTAAATTACATAACCTAGCCAAATAATTTACAAAAGTGGGTCAAGAAACACTTAAAGATTATTTTCATAGAGTATTATCAAACAAATTGTATTTGATGACGCATAACAGAATTACAAACGAAAGAGATCAAGGTTGAAGAAAGCTTCAGATAAAAACAAGGTTAAAGAGATCTTTAAACTAGCTATTGCTCCGCGACTACGAGAAAGCGCGTGTTCACACAATCAATGTTGCATTTATTTTTTTGTTTGTATAATGGATTCTATTCTAGTCTAGTCTATCCCATGACTTAGTAATGTTGTTGGGGCACCACAGATGACTTAACACTAATCCCTTTCCATCGCTGCCCTAATTGTGCTTGCTGACTAATCTCACTTCTATCGACTCTTTAATATTGCCTTTCCACCTCTTCTTCTGTCTGTCTACATATTGTTTCCTTTCGTTGTATCCTGTAGAATTATCTTGGGGCCTTGAAATGTGGCCAGACCACCTTACTTAACGTTTCTTGACCATGGTCAGGAGTTCGCCATATTCTCCAATGGCTGTTTGGATCTTTGTGCGAACATCCTCATTAGTTACGTGGTCCTTGTAATCTTCGGTAGCATAATCAACTCAAAGGTCTGCATTCTTTTCTCTAACTCTGATGTCAAGGTCCAAGACCCACAGACATACAGCAATATGGATATAACAAAGGAGCGCATTAGTTTCACCTTTAATCCAAGAGATATGTTGTTATCTCTCCAAACTGGCATTAGCTGTGTCAGAGCTACAGTGGCTTGTGCAATCCTTGAGAGAGCATCCGCTTTTGAGCCATTATCTGAAACAATTGCTCCAAGATATTTGGAGCTTGTTGTGGTTCCAAAATTCTGTCTTTACTTTGCTCTCCCTCTGGGTACCATTTGTGCTGTCTGTCATCAGTTCTGTCTTCTCAGCACCAATTCCATTTGATACTTTGTGCAGGTTTTGTCGAAACTGTTAGCTAGGACTTCTGGTTCGTGCTCTTCCCTAGCAAGAGCGTACCTGTTATTGGCAAACCGCAGATTGGTAATAGTTCTGCTGTCTACGCTTAATTTTCCATCATTTTCTTCCAGAGCATCAGCCATAATCCTCTCGAGAAATATGCTGAAGAGGATGGGTATTCTTATTTTATTTGGGCGTATCATACTCAATATAGTACGAAACAATTTTTTTAAAAGTAAAAAGTATGCAAAGACGAGGAACTGAAACAATCAAAATCCAAATCCAGCCCTCAAACCATAGTTGGAAACAACTAAGATTACAAATAATCAAGACACAGAGAACACATGGCCAACCGAGTGAGCAGCTTGTTCCCAAAAGGTGGCCACTCAGCAACCCAAACCGAACCAAAAACAACAAGAACACACATAAGGCAAAACATCACAGAAACTCTGACACCAAAAACAGGCAACAGAGAACCACAACAGAACTACCGCCTTGGAACGGTCAGTAATGAATTACTGGGGGGCTTAAATCGATTTTACAGGCCCAACCTCACCCTCAGTTTCTGAAGTGGTACAAAACATTTAGTTTAGTTGGTTAATACTGAATTTATTAAATTCGACATATGTGAACATTACAAACTTGAGAATCGCAGTAAAACAAATCTTACTATGGCATTAACGATATTACCATCTGCAATGCAACTGTGACTAGAAAGACAAAAGAATTAGCTCTGTAATTCAAACAGACGAAAAGGAATTATTGTACTGAATGCCTATCTCAACGAAGAGACGCTACATCAGCATATCATTCAATAAGCATATACGAACAACCGTATTACGTATAGACTCATGAATTTTATGTTGGATGTGTAAACACTTCACAATAGAACTGTGACAAAGTGAGGAAAAAGGCAAACAGTAATACACAATTCATATTCCACACTATAATCAAAGGTCTACAAATATACTTTACTTCAACAGTACACCGTCGGCTGACATGACACCCCCTGTCAGAAGTATTTAACTCATCATTGACTACAACTATACAAAAATCAACTTCCTAGGTCAAAGATTTAAAAAGTTGGAAAAATGCCAAATTCATATCAGGGCCATAATCCCATCACACTTTTACGTAATTCTCCCAAAAGTTAATCAGGTAATCTACTCTTCATACCTGATCAGTAAATCAAATATCAATGCCATAGCTCAAATACTTTTGGGATATCTTGCTAGCAAGATATTCATCTCGTTTTTTTAAAGGGACATAACTCCAAAAAGAGGAATAACTTGGAAAAGGAAAAAATACGTATCAGCTATTTTTCCATGAAGATTGCATTTTTCAATGAGGATTCCATTTATGAAATTTCAAAACTCTATGCCCAGTGGTTCTTGAACCCAGGAGCTGCATATGTTTTGAACATCAGTGGGAGTAACTCCGTAAGTAATGAATGCTGAGTTACTTAACCTGTACTAAACTATTAGTTCATCAAGGACTATTACTATATCGAAAATCAGCTTCCTAGGTCAAGTGGTTCAAAAGTTGGAAATATGTCAAATTCAAACAAGGGCCATAACTCCATCAAAATGTTACAGAATTTTCCCAAAAGTTGATCAGGTAACCTATCCTTCATATTCAATCAGTATACCAAATATCAAGGCCATATCTCAAATACTTTTGCGATATCTTGCTAACAAAATATTCATCTCATTTTTGTAAAAGGTTCACAAATCCAAAAAGGGGTACGAGGGTCATCCAAAAAGTTCTGTCACTGGCTTATATCTCAAAAACAAAAGGTGGTATTCACCTAAAGTAAAAACCATTCCGAAACCCTGTTTTTTATTACATAGTTGTAAAACCTGATCCTTGTATCAATGGCATAACATTCACAACCTGCTTTAAAAGAAGGGTATCCCCACTCTACTGTCAAATTAGTAGATGCAACTCCGGCAATATCCAATGAAGGGATGTCTATTATCGCTGCCTAGTGCCTACGATATCTCAGGTGCTAATAAACACAGCGAAAAAATCTCCAAGTCATTCTGTCTACTTTCAAGAGTTCACAGCATTTCGTAATCTCAACATTATGCAAACAACACCATAGGAAAATCGACTAGGTCATGTTCTAAGTACAAAAGCTTCATAAATATATAATATCTCATATTCTGAAGCATATATTTACTTCAGTAGATCATGACAATGTGATCTCAATCAAAATTTCAAAAAAAACTCCATAAAAAGAAGGCACAGTGTGTTCTTGAAAATCCCGTGACTGTGTATTTCACCATATTTCTGTGACACCATAGATATCAATCTTTTGCATCGCGTATGATTGACAGAGGTCGCTAATTTCTATATAGTGCCCCACAGAATGCAACAGACAGCATCCCTAAAAAATTCAGAATCCTGAGATATGTAATTGACGAGATATGCAGCATGAGTCACAAGCCAGCAGAAAAACAAAAAATCATGAAAATATACCAGTGTCAGATACAAGGTCTGTATATGAGCTTATAACTCAACCAGATGGCATAATTTCCGGCTATCAGTATAAAGATAAAATATTGTTCTTTTGATTGCTGCAAACCGTTAAAGCTACCACGTCTGTGAGCAAAATTATGAGTCCAGTGACAGAACTTTTTGGACGATTCTCGTATAACTTGGAAAAGAAAAACATACATGTCAGCTATTTTTCCAGGAAAAATAAACATATGAAATTTCAAAACCCTAGCTGACAGGGTTCCAAAGATCCAGCAGGCATGAAAAAGTATGACTCATGCACGCACACAAGCACGCACGAACGAATGAACAAGCCAAAAGCAATATGCCCCACCAACTTTTCAAAGTTGGGGGGCATAATGAAATAAATTAGATTTCAATCAGTGTTCCAGATGACAAGGGTACATGTAACAGTGATAATTTCGGGACAATTTTCTATATTTCACCACAAAAACCTAAGTTGTGACACCACATCAGATCCATTTCGCCCAGACGGTTCAAATATATGGTTACAACATATGTTTTCGAAGAGAAACAAGAAAATAACTATCTCTTAATCATCCTCAGACTTCCACCCTACCTGTCAGTGGACATTACTTACATTTGCTAACAAGTAAAATAGAAAAGAAACACATATTTTATAAGAGTATGTGCATGGTCTACAACCTATCTACATGAGGTTACAGGTCGTCACAATCACATTCCGGTACTTGATGTTTACAGATAATATTGCACGCCGGTGGGTCGGGATTCAGACTCTATGATAGCCCCTACATAAAGCTATATATATGTTGGTTGGGACCGGATGTTTTTTATGCCCCCGCCATTAAAAATGGGGGGGAGCATATAGTATCACCGCTGTCCGTACGTACGTAGCATACGTACGTAGCGTGTACGTACGTACGAACTGGTTTCCGTTCAATATCTTTTGAAAGCATTGGTGTATTGAATTCATATTTTATACACAGGTATATAATTATAAAACACAGGTCATGTTCGATGTTGGGCAAAACCCGTCGATTATTGTGGGAGTTATGGCCCTTTTTCGACTTCATTTTATATGAAAAAAGTGGTTTCCGTTCGATATCTTTCGAAAGCATTGGTGTATTAAATTTATATTTTATACACTGGTATATAATTATAAAATACAGGTCAAGTTCGATGTTTGGGCAAAATCCGTCGATTATTGTGGGTGTTATGGCCCTTTTTCGACTTTATTTTGTATGAAAACATGGTTTCCGTTCGATATCTTTTGAAAGCATTGGTGTATTGAATTCATATTTTATACACGGGTATATAATTATAAAGGTCAAGGTCAAGTTCGATGTTGGGCAAAATCCGTCGTTTATTGTTGGAGTTTCGGCTCTTTTTCGACTTCATTTTGTATGAAAAACTGGTTTCAATTCATAATCTTTTGAAAGCATTGGTGTATTGAATTCATATTTTATATACAGGTATATAATCATAAAATACAGGTCAAGTTCGATGTTTGGTAAAATCCGTCAATTATTGTGGGAGTTATGGCCCTTTTTCGACTTCATTTCATACAATAATGATTTCCGTCTGTTAGTTTTTGAAAAGTTACTTGTTTCGGGGCTATTTCTTTTGGAAAGTTGCGTGGCATCCATTTTTGTGATAAAATACAGAATGTTATCACATATCACAGTCATGACACCCCCTCCCTCTGCAAGCCACCCCCACCCCCCACACACACGCTTCTCTTGATCCAAGAAGCACAATACATCTGCCCAAGGAAAACAATAAAACATGTACCACAGAAGTCTGCCTTTGTGAACCTAGTTATGCTACAAGTGCCAGAACCTTAAACAAGGCGCCATCTTATTTAGGGCACTAGGCGGGGGCATCCGTGTCCTATGGGCACATTTCTAGTCTGTTTCTTGGCCCACCAGGCTTCAACTGGTGGTCTTCTTTTGCTCCAGTGTTCCAGTGGTGTTGCTGACGCCCTAGGGCTCTCCAGGTGTCTCAACACGTTTTGGCTGTCGAGTCCTCATCCTTGCATCCGCACGGTCTTTTCTTGATTTTAATCGCTGACCGTGATGACTCTCTGGTGAGTTAGGGGACCTCCATACGAACCGAACTACCAACTAATTGTGTGCACCGCGGTGGAGGGTAAAGGTGAAGGTTTTGGCCCAGTAAAACGGTTTAAACCCCCCAGTAGTTATTACTGACCGTTCCAAGGCAGTACTTTCGTTGCTGTTGCATTTGTTTTATGTTCGGTGCTGTTTAATTTATTGTGTTCTCATTTTAACCCTTCTATAATAAAAATAGAAAATAGGTAAAAATAGTTGGTAAATGTTTTTCGTATAATTTGCTTAGTCTGTTGTAACCCTTCTGTTGGTCTAATTTATTTAGTTCGATAAAGATAGCTTAGTTGCCACCTATTTGGGAAAGAGCTACTGACTCGGCTTATCACTTGTAATTTATTGTTTGTTGGGATGTCTTTGTCAATTTTTCCCTTTGATGTTGGGGATAGGGTTTGGGATCTGATTCAGTCAGTTCCTGAAGTGTAGTTACTCTTTAAATTTTCTTATCCTACCCATCAAATTACATGTATATGTGATTACACTGCTTACACTTGGTACAAAGGGGAAATCGAAAAGGATATGTTTTAAAAAGGCTATATAAAGCTTATAATATTTTATATTGTGCATCTCAGAATACGTGGTACAGTGCTTACATTGCTTACAAGTGAAAATAGAAAAGTCCGTCTTTTGTAAAGACTATATGCATTGTCTACAATCCATCTACATAAGATTACAGGTCAGCAAAATCATTTACCGGATGATCACAGATAATATTCTTATTGTTCACCTCAAAATATGTGATCACTCTGCTTACACTGGGTACAAAGGGAAAATAGAAGACGACATGTTTTGAATAGGCTATATACATCTTATACAGCCTATTTACATAAGGGTATATATTGGCACACACCTTATTTTATGTTTTCTGCTAATAGTTTATAGTGTGCATCTCAGAGTACGTGTGTACACTGCTTACATTGCTTACAAAAGAAAACAGAAAAAAGGCCATCTTTTGTAAAGATTATCTACATTGTCTACAACCTATTTACATAAAGGTAACAAATCGGCACAATCACCTGCTTAATGATGACAGATTATATTCTTATCCTTCACCTCAAACTATGTGATTTCACTGCTTACACTGGATACAAAGTAAAACTAGAAAAGGACATGTTACGGAAAGGCTTATGCATCTTATACAGCCTATTTACATAAGGGGGCAAACTAGAAGACGCCATAGTTTATGTCTTCCGCTAATATTTGAAAATGTGCATCTTAGAAAATTTGGGTACACTGCTTACGTTGCTTACAAGGCCACCTTTTGTAACAACCTATCTTCATAAGGTTACAGGTCAGCACATTTAATAATTAGATATAATACACTTATCCTGCACCTCAAAATATGTAATATCACTGCTTACATAAAGTACAAAGGGGAAATAGAAGAAGACATGTTTTGTAGAGGCTAAATGCATCTTATTCAGTCTATCAACATAAGGATACATAATGGCACACGCTATATGTTTTATGCTAATATTTTCTAGTGTGCATTTCAGAATACGTGAGTACACTGATTTTCTATTTTCACTTGTCATCAATGTAAGCACGGTGCCCACGTATTCTGAGATGCACAGTAAAAACATTAGCAGAGGACGGGATCTTTGGTGTGTGCAGATTTGTACCCGCATATTAGGCTGTACAAGATGTGTATAGCCTTTTCAAAACATGTCCTCTTCTACTTTCTCTTTTTACCCAGTGTAAGCAGTGTAATCACATATTTTGAGGTGTGGGATAAGAATATTATCTATACTAATCAAGTATGTGATTGTGCCGACATGTAACCTTATGTAGATAGGTTGTAGACAATGTACATAGTCTTTACAAACGATGGACTTTTTCTATTTTCACTTGTAAGCAATATAAGCACTGTACCTGCGTATTCTGAGATGCTCAATACAAAATATTACCAGAAGGCGAAATCTTTGGTGTGTGCCGATTTGTACCGGTATGTAGATAGGTTGTAAAAGATGCACATAGCCTTTTCAAAACATGTCCTCTTCTATTTTCCCTTTGTTCCCAATGTACTCACAGGGATAGTATTATGTGTGATTGTGCCGACTTGTAACCTTATACTGTATAGATAGGCTCTAGACGATGTAAGCACTCTTCACTAAATTTGGCCTTCTCTTTTAACACTTGTATCAGGGTGTTTAACTGCACATGCTTTATATCCCATTCGTGTTGATAAGTCATCTGTACAAAGTATATAACCTGTACTAATCTATTGAATAGTCTATTGAATAGCTTTGTTATTTTGTACCCATGTAACCGCGTGTTTATAGCTAACAAAAGTATTCTTGTTAATATTTTGCGCCAAAGTGCAGTATCTCCCAATTTGACTTGATCCCGAAAAGTACATAGTTAAAACTGATCCTTTCCAGAGTCTTGAGTGCTTAAACACAAATTTCCCGTTTGTTATTTGTTTTGTACACATAAAACATTTATGTTGATTCCATGGGCACTGTTCATATTTTGCATACAGTTTACGTTCCGGGAGAGGACTGTCTTCATGTTACTTGTGTCCAGGCCCTTTGATTATGTTCATATGTTTAATCTAAAAAATCTAAATTGCGAACAAAGCTTATAAGACCAACGCTTATGATTACGGGCGGACGCTCTAACCATTCACCCCCTAAGTTTTCCCGACGTTTTGCGCCAAGTAACATTTCAACACCTATTTGTAACCGGCCCTTCTTTTACCGCTATAGGCTATCTCAGTCTGATACATTTCCCAGATGAAGTTCTCCGGGACGGAGGCACATGCAACCATGTATATTTTAGCTGTGTATTTATAAGAATTAATAACAGTTTGCTTGAAAACTGAAAATCTGATCCCATCATTTTCGGTTTCTTTATTAACAAAAGGCTGGCGTTAATCTTTATTTATTTCTATTATTATTATGTGTTTGTCATTAGATTTTACATTTATCGGAGTAGTTATTTATATATGAGAAACAGAGTAAATGCAGGGACAGAATAAGCGCATGAATATGTGTCATCAGATATTCATTTAGTCCGGCCATATTACGTGTACATCATCTTACTTTCTGTACGCAGGGTTGGTTTCGATGTGAGACATTCGTTTAATTGTGTACGGAAAATGTAAGTGATTGTATAACAGCCACAGTCGATGAAGACTATTATTCTAGATCATCGTCTTTTATATTATTTGGATCCTTTTGAAACTAATCAGTCTTTGAATCGACTGCCCAATTAAATTAAGAAATTACAGTATGCTTTTTTCTGGTTTCGTCATCAGATATTGTCAGGGTCACTGACGAGGCTTTATCAGCCGAAACTACGTAGTCTGGCCCATGTTCCTACTTCTGTATGTATTCTCTGCTCTTGAAGGAACTTTTTAAGATTTTAATTTAATCACCTATGTTTCGAGTACACTATCCACAAAAAGGTATTCTTCGGGTTACTCGAAGTCATGTATATTTACTTGGTAAACCGGAGCAATACCCAGGTATTCCTCGGGGTGCTCAAATATACGTATATATGAGCCGCGACACGAGAAAACCAACAATGTGGTTGTGCGCCCAGTGCAGACTCAGATCAGCCTGGGCTTCAAACCAGTCCGATCAGACTCTTTGCTAAGCGCTCAAAGCGTTGCTAAGAGTCTAAGATACCTTCATGCGGACAGCGAAGACTCTGATCAGACTGGGCGGATGCCCAGGCTAATCTGAGTCTGCGCTGGGCGCACAACCACATTTTTGGTTTTCTCGTGTCGCGGCTCATATAGTCCGTTTGGTCCCAAGTGCAAACGGGGTTTTGCTTATTTTCTCGGAAACGATGGAAGTTCCATTAGGTGTTCCTATGTCCTAATGATTCCTTTAGCTATACATAACAGAATACGAAACATCCAAATTTTTTATGCTTTTGTAAATGTAATGTAAAAACTGAGCAGTTTCACTGAAGGGCGTCGTATGATTGTTAGAACAGCCAAAATATTGTTGATAGGCAATAGCGTAAACTCGTTGTTTACTACAGGTGTGGGCGTATATGAATGAAATAGTAAAATGTATTCACCTGTCCGCACGCGTAACGCATGGTATCACTGGTCAGGCGATACTAAACTCCGTTCATTAATTCTGAAACTGGGGTTTTCGCTGCTCATACTTTTAAAATCTAATCAATCCAGGTAAGACTGTGCATAGTGATAAAACTCGACTTCCGCCGATTTCTCATTAATATGTCGACTTCCGGTGTTGTAATGGCGGCAGTTTAAATTTTTCGCGGAGGGCGCAATTTATGAAATCTACATTGCTATGATCTGGTAATAAGAAGATTCTGTTTATGAACTTTCAAAATCTGGCAGCTATCTGGTCATGCGATTATGTCTGTTATTGACCTTTGAGAAATAGAATAGAAGTTTATTGGCAATATGGCTTTGAACTTATGAGGTCCACCGAAATACCGGAGCATTTTTCTTAGAGCTAAATCTCTCAACCATCAGTGTTATTTTACAATACAATAATACAATACAATAATAAAATGTCCTGACTATCTACTATCAACTACTATAAACTGTCTAATACAGAGATATTGAGAGTCAATCAAATTGCGTCTAAAGTCTGTAATGCCTAGTCACAGAGGCAGAGGAAGGTCCGAGCCCGGGCCGAAAGAACACACTCCTAGAGCAGTCCAAGCAGAAGCAGCCAAACAAAGAGATCCCACTCCCATTAAAAGGCGCAAATTATCTAGTGAGGAGGGGTCTGATTGTGATCCGGATATGCTCATTGACGTACTTCTGGGTAGTCTTGGCAGTGATGAAAAGTTGTTGGAAAGGTTTGTTTCACACCTTCTCCAAATACCCAATATACAGAAAATGCTGGTCTCTCATGTCACAGACATTATAAGAACCAAAGCTTCAGATGAGGAAATTCATGAGATGGGTAATGCTGCATCTCAGTCTCTCATAAGCTCTGTTCGTGAGCTGTCTGCTGTTGTAAAAGATCTGAAGGGTGAACTCGTGAAATCAAACAACAAGTATGATGATCTGGAACAGTACACAAGGCGGAACAGTATACGGATCTCCGGAATTCCTGAAAATCCAACCTCTAATGCTGAAAACGTTGAAAATGTTGTATGTGAAACTCTGAATAAGTACATTCAATCTCCTGTCTCTCCAACAGAAATTGATCGTTGCCACAGAATATTTCGTCCAAACACGGCAGATAAATCAAAACCACGTGAAATAATTGTGAAGTTTCTAAGTCATAAATCTAAGTCTTCGATTCTAAGCAAAGTGCCCATGGAAAAACTTAGAAATGACAATAACTCACGACCTATGAGTGATAGGATCTATATCAGCGAAGATCTCACACGTGTTCGAAGTAGAATCTTGTTTCGAACAAGAAAACTCAAAAGACAAAAAAGAATCAAAGATACATTTTCATTTCTCAACCGGAAACCAGAAAAGGAAAATCATATTTTGTTGAGCGATTTGTAGTTTTTCAAAAACCTGTTTTCCATACTTTTTGCCAGCTATTTGGACCAATTTATGCACATCAACCACAGGCACTCGACGAAAAATTTGTGAAATTCTCATATATTATGAAATGTTAGTCTGTCTCTCACCTCTCTATCAAATTTCAAGTCGATCGGTTGCGATATAAGAAAGTCCGGTTGAGTGATGCAAGATAAACAAAAGCGTCACAGTGAATGAGACCTCACCCTTGAACATTGTATTTTTACCATTTTATTCAAGGACATGAAATCGAAAGTAGGTCATTTTAGTTGCCAACTAAAATGACCCAAATCAGTTTTCAAACCCTTTTTATGTGAAACTCATGGATGTTTTATTTGTTTTAGGTAGGCCGATCGCGGTCATTTACAATGAAGAAACTATGGTGAGAAGCTCGCAGCGATACCTCTTGGTGAAAATTTTCATGTTTATAGAGCAATAGGGCCTTTAGTCACCTCCCCTCAATTAGGCTACCATCCATAAATCACGGGAATAAGAAAAAAAAGTTTGGCTAATTGTTAAAGGCCCCTTTGCTCTTCCAATGGTAAAAAAATGTATGGAAAAAGTTTGTGGAGAGGTATCGCTGCAAGCTTATCACTACAGGTTCGTCATTGTAAATGACCGCTATTTTCCAGGTTTCATTATGTAAAACTTCCTAGAGTTTCATATAAAAATGTTTTAAAATGCTATGAGTTATATATAAGAATGTTTAAAAAATTATTTGTTTCATTTTAGTCGGCAACTAAAATGAACTACTTTCGATTTCGTAAACTTAAATTAATTGGTAAAAATACAATGTACAAGAGTGGTGTCCCGCTCACTATCCCGCTTCTGTTTATCTTGAATCGCTCGACGGGAGCCGGAAAAGGAAATCGTCTTTAGTGGAAAAATACCAAGTAACTACGTGAGCTACATTTTTCAGTTTTAGGATTTGAGGATTAAAAATCAGATCCAGTTTCTTTACCTTATTTTGAATACTTTAATTTGTTTGTGTCATATTTTCTCAGGAAACTATCAAAAGTAGTATAGCTCTACATATATACAACGGGACAGTTGTATCATCCGACTCAAAAGCGAACTTCAGGCCTATAAACATCCCTGCAAATATCTATTTATTTATTTTTTTCTCCCTTCTATAAAGGTCTTCTTGCATATATATATGTTCGTGTCACAGGGTAGAGGTCGGAGTGGTAGAATAATCGAGGGAATAGTTTGTTGAAAAGAAGTGGGGGCGGGGGTGAGCTGTAGGGTGTGTCTAGAGACTGAGTTGGCGGACTGGGTACCACAGTTATTACCCAAATGACCAGCGTGATACCCACGTGGAATGTATCTGAATATGTATGACTTTAGGCTGTCAATTTTCATCAAATGGTCTTAGTTTGCCGACAGGTTTTTGAAATTTGCTGTTTCGTGCATGTAACTGCAGCAAGTATAAGATCTCTATAAGCACTATGCTTGTTATCTGATCCTATATTGTATCTATGTGTTTATGTATATATATATATATAGCCTATGCTATGTTTACATAATTTGAATAAAATACTGTTTAAATCAACTGCAGCATCAGGCGCCAGGCTAAGGTACATGAGACCTGAATGAGAAATCGGCGGAAGTCGAGCTTTATCACTATGCATAGTCTTACGAGGGTCATCCAAAAAGTTCTGTCACTGGCTTATATCTCGAAAACGAAAAGTGCTATTCACCTTAAATAAAAACATTCAAAAACCCTGTTTTTATCACATAGCTCTAAAACACTGATTCTTGTATCAATGACAGACCAGTCACAATCTGCTTCAAAAGAAGGGTACCCTCACCCTACTGGAAAATTAGTAGATGCAACTCCTGCAATAATCAATGAAGGGATGTCTATTATCGCTGCCCGATGCCTACGATATCTCAGGTGCTAATAAACACAACGAAAAAATCTCCAAGTGATTCTGTCCATTTTAAAGCGTTTACAGCATTTCGTAACCTCAACTTTATGCAAACAACGCCATAGGAAAATCGACTAGGTCATGTTCTTAGTACAAAAGCTTCAAAAACGTATAATATTTCAAATTCTGAAGCATATATTTACTGCAGTAGATCATGACAATGTGTTCTCAATCAAAATTTCAGAAAAGATCCCTAAAATGAAGGCACAGTGGCTCCCTGAAAATCACGTGACTGTGTATTTCACCATATTCCATATATCAATATTTTGCATCGCATATGATTGATAGAAGTCGCTGATTTTTATGTAGTGTCTTCCAAAATGCAATGGGCAGCAACCCTGAAAATTTCAGAATCATGAGATATGTAATTGACAAGATATGCAGCATGAAGCAAACAAGCAGAAAAACAATATTCGTGAAAATAGGCCAGTGTCAAATATAAGGTCTGTATCTGAGCTTATAACTAAACCAGATAGTATGTTTTCACCATTTACCTGATATCATTATAAAGCTAAAATGTTGTTCTTTTGATTGTTGCAAACCGTGGTAAGCTATCACGTCTGTGAGCAAAGTGACAGAACTTTTTGGACGATCCTCGTACGTGGATTGATTAGATTATAAAAGTATGAGCCGCGAAAAACCCAGTTTCAGAATTAATGAACGGAGTTTATGTTTAAAATTAACATGGAACTATTATATTATTTTGCGAGTGAAAAGTGTATGTTTTAAAATTCGATAATAATATATGGGTGAAACAAAAAGTAGAAAAATTGATTCAGAATAAAATTTCAATTAACCATGCAAATTTTGTTCTAGGGATAGTATACATCGGTCACATGCTCTATTACTTTAAACTAAACGGGAATTCCAACAGCCAATTTTTACTCCCTTGTAATTAAGAGGTGAAAATGACATATTTTAGGTCCTTTTTTTTTGTATAGAAACTTTTTTATGCAAAGCCTCACATTTCTGCAAAATTATGATTTTGTTATGTAAAGGATGAAAATTAAGAATGAGCAATTCGAAAATCTTCTACCTCTCACCTATTTTGAGAAAATATTGAAGATGCCGTTTGCATTTGGGAGCAAACGGACTATACAAATCTTCGAGTTGCCCGAGGAATACCTGGGTATGCCCACTCTGAAAAATCACCGAAGACATGGTTGATCAGGTGTCATTTACACTGGAGCTGATTATTTCTTTCTACTTTGATTTTACCTATCATATTCCTTGTATCAAAATTAGTGTGAAAACTAAAATAGCAAATAATAACGGAAAATACCCTTCAGTGCTTCAGTGTGTCAAGTATATTATATGTATATACTCGTGACAATTGCTCGCCTAACTCTCCGGAAGAACCGTACTATTTCAAGGTTAAGAGGACTGATCAAAAGAACTTAGAAATTAAACATCAACATGTACATAAAAATGACAGTTTTATGTTTGTATTTCACTTTGTCATAATAAGATTTATTCTGAGCAATACAGATCAGTTTTGCAGTCATCTTTAATTTAGTCCTTATATGAAAATGGCGACATATCTGAGATCATGTTGTAAAGCTGATCAAATTACAGAATAGTGTGTGTTTGCTCCAGTTGCGTTTAATAGTGCAAGCCGCGTGGTTTATCATGCAATGATAGCACTTCTGAACCGGAAATGTTTCTGACGCCATTGAAATTATGATTGACAGTGCACCGCAAGTAATGGAAATGAATCCATGGATTAATAACTGTGCTAGCGATCCAATGTCGTTTACATTGTCAAGAAATGAAATTCATTTCTAAGTGTCCAGTAATTCCTACCATAATTAAGCGACAACTTTGCACAGAAGACTGGATTTGAAAGCTTAAACAGTCAACATTTATTTCACAGACAGTGCAACAGCGCCGACTTAACGCCGAAAGTTACGTGCGAATAAAACTGTTTTAACACGCTTCCCCGCCGCCTCTCGCCACCCCCTGCCTCCCGTCCCGACACACACCAGTAATTTGACAGTTCCAAGGCGGCGCATATATTGTGGTGCTATTATTATTGTCATTGTTTCTCGGCTTAGTATTTGTCTATCATTTTTGGTACTTTTCTTGAAATAGTCCCGCGGCCATTTTCTGAAAAGAGCTGACCTGTTCAAGGACGTAGCTGCTTATATGCAAATACGCAGGTGCGTATTGAAATTTTGTCAATTTGACAAAATTTCAACACGCACCAGCGTGTTTCCATACCGAAATTTTGTAAAGTCGACAAGATTTCAATACAAACTGCCAACTGACATGACAATATGAAGTCCCTTCATTACCCCTCAAGCAGATTACCCCTCACTTGATTGTGCGTATCATGTAATTTCTTCTAGCTACGCCCTTGCTCTTGGCTGATCGCTTGTCTTGTTTTGCTTTGTGCGCCGTCTTTATTGATTTTCTTTCCAGTTTGGTGTTTAGGACAAGGTGTGGAAGTCGATTGTGTCGATACCTGAGCATTGCTTTTTCATGTTTTGCGTTGCGTCACGTTAACCTATGCAATTCTTGAAGTATTTTTTTTATTTATTTATTTAATACTTTATTTAAAGAGGGTGACATAGTTGTAACTGGAAGTATGAACTACAGTTATATAATTAAACATGGCGTCCATGTATTGACACTAATCGGCACATAGAAAAGTGTAAGCAACTCAAGCTCTTGCCTGTTTCTTACTGTTCAAGCTTTGATTTTGTACCCAGGTGACTGTTGACAACTAAAGACATTGTTCGATTGTTTTATGCTTCATAATTTTAACCAAGTTTGTCAAACAGTGAAGTTGCTACCGGTATTTGATTTATAATCGACATGTTCTTAAAGCGAGCATTCGCTTGCAGGCGCTTCGCGCTTGCAATTCAAAGCTCCCTAGGAGTTTTGAAAGAGCGGGAGCTCTATGGTAGAAGATTAGTAAGGCATATTTTTACCTACAAAATACATTAATTTCAGTGAAATTTCTTTCGTTACGACACCAACTTCCGCTATTATCAAAATTGGACTGGTTTGAATAGAAATCCACAAAATAATTAAGAAATAGAGGTCCGACAGCCTTCTGTCGCTATGTTACGTAATGACGTCAAACGTTCCGTTTGAGAAAAACAAGATGGCGTCAACTTTAATCGCTTCTCTGACGGTAGACCACTACATGATCAGCACACAAAATGCAAGGAGCAAGAGCATCGAGTGAAATTAAAAGGAATTAGAAAGCCACGTGGAGAATAAATGAAAAGAATTACAGCCCGTTTTCCGTGTGGAAACGCTACTAGGGGAAAAGCTGTTCTCTGAAAATGTCTCATCAGTTTGTCAGACGGAATTCACTGCTGTTGGGTTGCAATAATTTTGTTGCAAATTTCATACGACAATAACACCACCTGTAGGGATAGCAATGTTGTACTAGAATTTATGTATAAATTCTGCAATGAAGAAATAAAACAATTCTATTACTCTACTCTGTAACTCGGGAGAGTATTGTAAATAACGATGTGCTCGCCCAGAAGCAGGGCTTATTTCATATTAAGCTTGATGGGCTTGCTGCTGATAAATACCTGGAAACCTTTTTCCCGCGCGATTCACATAATATTCAAAACGAATATTTCTAATAGTGTTTATTTATCGACCCTCTTCCTAATGTTGAAACCCTTTGTTTCAAGCTTCATCCCGCAAAGTAAAAATCTGAAAATGAAAGGGAAAAAAATCACTTAGTTCTGTCAATTGTGATAATTCTAAGGAATTTCTTATATCTTTTCTTGACAGCGTATAAAAGAAGAAAAGATATGAGTGTGGAGCATGAAATGAATTGACATCACTCACTCTGATAAAGGTAAGTAAAACAAAAGGTTTGTGAATACGTTGGACAAAGACCAGTGTGCATTTACGGTGGAATAGGACAAAATAAAAATTTCAAAACAAGCTTGTTGCTGGTTTACTCCTATCTTTCTTGTTACCACTTCCAAGTCTTCTGGGGTTGAAATTTCTTGTACACCAAACAACCAACAACAAGCTCAAACACTACACCATCAAGTACTTCAGTTTTCTGTAAATCACTTTATGGCTTTTTTGAGCTTGAAACAAATATATCCTTTTCAATGAGGTCTTGAAAATGTGATTGTTTGACGTTTTTTACGCAAAATTAATAGCTCTTAGATATCCTTATTACTCGACATTGAAAATAAAATGATTAAATTCCATACCAATGTATGTGTCGTCAAGAAGGCTATAGGGGGTGTGCTATAATTTCTGCCCCATCTCCACTTATTATGTGTAAATTGACGCAAACAGTACTTTTCACCTGCTGTCGAAATTTGCATTTTTACGTAAAAAATCAACGGAGATAAAACCTCTCCGAAAAATATATAGCAAATTTTGATAGTTTTCAATGACATGTGATGTTAGAATATTGATGAAATAATTCAGTGTGTAAGTATTTTTCTCAAAGTAAATGTTATTTAAACTATATCCCCTATTCAGATTACGTCGTTTCTGTTAACGTCAAAACAGATGGGGTCTAAGAGCTATTTCCGACATCCTTTTTATTGCCGATATGTTCTAGAGAATCTGTCAAGCTGAACAAAAAAATGAATATCTCATTTCGTCACGAAAGAGAACAGTTCGAACACCTCGGGTTCATTTTTCGTGGTGATGCTTCTTCCAAAGTACGTGACGTCGCGGAATAGAATTTCGATTAACGAGACGTCACGTTACGCAAAGGAAAGTTCATGGCAAAAATGATTCCCTGAAATGTTTAGACCGTTCTTCTTGGAAGACGAAATAAGATATCAATTCAGTCTTTTCGTTTTTTTTATGCAGCTAAATTCTATAGTAAAGTTAAATGTGAAACGGTTCTTAAAGGTAGGTTCCTCTACTTTGAAATGCATCATAATTTTGATGATTTTTTTATCCAAGTTGTTGGAAAGCACTTATAAAGAGGAAATGAATAAGTTTCACTAGTACTAAAAAGTGTAAATCAAAAAATCGTAGAAAAGTCGTTTTGCAAGGGATTTCCTAACTCTGCTTCGCACACCAGTTAGTTCTATTTTTAGTTCGCGCCGAAAAGAAAAATAACCGTTGGCAAATGACATCAGAAACTGCGGACTTGTAGACATATATACATATTTATTTTTAGAACTGAAATTCCAACAAAAGAAAATAAACCAAACGGAAAACGACTATTTTCTACAACATCTGACGATTTTCTCAGTCGCAATAGTTCAGAAAAATAAGAGAAGTCAATACTACCCAGAAAAAGACAAAATTATTTTGTGAACATAATTTTTATCGCTAGGCCAGGAACCTACCTTTAATTGTTTTACTAGAATCTAAAGATGTGTCGGAAATCGTTCCCTTTGACGTTGAAAGCAACGAAGTAATTGGAACAGGGAATATATAGTTAAAAATCTACAAAAATATTACGCTTAAAATCAAAAGTAATTTTACAGGTTTTATTATTGAAAATTTCTGTTCACGGTCTACACTAAATTGCATAAAATTTTCAGCAGTGTTTTTTTAAAAAAAAAAGGATAAAGAAAAACGTAAATACACCAGACACCCCTAAATAGAGAATACCATGTTAGTGACTTTTGATATCAAGTTTATCAGGCGAGACCAGAAACAGCGTAGGAATGGCGAGGCTTGCCGAGCCAGTCCGACGTATTTCTGGTCGAGCCTGATAAACTGGATATCAAAAGACACTATCATGAGTTTCTATTTATCATGCATCATTAGAAGATTTTACGGCGTAAAGAAATGAAAAGCAAACGTATTTTGTACGAACTTGCTGACGTCGCGAATGCGTTGTGACGTAAGTTGGTTACGTCATTTAATCAATCGAACGCTGTTATCACGACCAACGTCACTATGTAGCCAATCGTCTTCACAGATCGCATCTTTAGGCATCGCCTGATAACATTCGCGCAAATGCAGTTCTAAAGTGACATGATATCACATCATGTTAGCATACCACTGTTATCAGGTGAATTTTGCAGCAGATGCATGATAAAATGATGAATGGATACATCTAATTTATAAGGGTAGATGAGTCTAATAGACATAAATGGATTAAGCCACAAGTGTCTGCAAGTGCCAACATTGTAATTATATACAAGTTATATGTCATATTGATTTGACATGAAAGCATTGTGGGTTGTAGAATTCGATTGAATCCTTCCTTTCATTGCCATTTTCTCTACCTTACTCAAAAAATCAAAAACAGCAAAATCGTATCGCCCAACAGTGGACGTGGAAAAAGTTGTTAATCGACTTGTGCCTCTAATGTCCATGTCAAGCGGTTCATTCAGAAATTTTAGGATACTGTGATGAAAATTTAACATGCGGATTTTCTGAACTGTACAAGCAAAATAAGACAAAAATGAACAAGCAACAAGCTCTTTTGCCTCTGAGTATAAAACAAAATTCTAAAATATTCATATTCACACATACATACATATGTGTATCTATATTCTTCTTGTCTTACAGATTCCTAAAGTGACCATGTCTGGTACAACAAAACCAAAAACCGTTCTAGCGATAGTATTTATGGTTGTGGCGATAATCGTCGAAGAAATCGAAGCCAGAAGAAAACTACGATTGTGCCGATATCGAACGAAAACAAACACCTGTGTTGACAAATCTCAGAAACAGCATAGGAGTCTACCAGCTGTCTGCAAATCTCATCTACCGGGGCTGTGTAAATTAGAAGGTGGAAACTGTGTGCAAATAGAGGGAAGAGTTGGGAGAAAATGGTGCAGATGCAAAACACCTCATGCCATCTGAACAGACAACTTAAAGTGAATGGATGTCCAAAAAAATCTTAACTTTGGGACACCTGAAATAATAACGGTTACCGTAATTGTCCTGAAATAAATATTAGCCGCGACACGAGAAAACTAACAATGTGGTTGTGCGCCCAGCGCAGACTCAGAGTCTGCTTAGACTCTTCGCTAGGGCTTAAAAGGTAGCTAAGGGTCTAAGCTACCTCCATGCGGACAGCGAAGACTCTGATCAGACTGGGCGAATGCCCAGGCTGAACCGAGTCTGCGCTGGGCGCACAGCCACCTTGTTGTTTTTGTCGTGTTGAGGCTCAATTATTATGGCTTCAAAATGCAGTAATACGTTCAACATATACAGATGGATTGGCAAACAGTGCAGACTATGATCAGACAGCTCCTGTAGACTCTCATCTAGAAGGATCAGTCTGAACTTGGTCTGCACTGTTTACCCTTGGAATATAATTGTAAATCCATTTTAAGTGGAAGATCTTCAGGGACCTATAACCACATCCGAAAGTTGTTTACCTCTTAGAAAATTACGGGAAAAATTTATCTGTATTTCATTTACCCCAATATATTTTAAATTTTGTTCATACATATCAAAATATATGTGTCTTTAAGACAATTGTATGTACTTGTTTTATATTTAATATTTATTGAAACAAATGCCTCGGCGTAAATGGTGTGATAAAACTTATTTCTTGAGATTTCACTTCGTTCTATCAATATTTTATAAAATGTTCTTGTTGTTGTCATCATTTCTCATAATAATGTTCTCCAGGAGGCTCAGCGGAGCGTATCCATAGTTGCACACTCCTGGCACTCCGTATACACAATTGAGCCGCAACACGAGAAAACCAACAAAGTGATTGTGTGTCATGCGCAGACTCAGAGCAGCCTGGGCATCCGCCCAGTCTGACCAGAGTCTTCGCTGTCCGCATGAAGCTAGCTTTGACCTTTGGCTACGCTTTAAGCGCTAAGCGAAGAGTCTGATCAGACTGGGCGGATGCCCAGGTTGATCTGAGTCTGCGCTAGCCGCATAACCACTTTGTTTATTTTCTCGTGTCGCGGCTCATTTAGCTTTTGAAATGTTTCACACAGCGTGATCATGATTTCAAGAAGAATCTTATGTGAACATGTTAAACAATATCGTCAGTCGCTTATCAGATGTAAAAATTGTTTTCAAAATACGTTCGTTTTACATATGCCATGCAAGCAAGACTTTTATGCCTGAATCGGGAGTACATATCTCAAACCCCATATCACTTTAAAAATAGCCAAAATCTTCATCACGCCCTATGACGAGATACCCCCTTTGTACGTGCACCATACTGGTAAATAAAACTTTGCTTTAAATAAGTATTTGGATTTTCGGTAAAGCGCAACGTAAAGCATTTCATTTAAATGACGACAAGGCTCTCAAGGGCAGGCAGAGTTCGTTACTGGCTTGCCGCTCAAAGCAGTTTGTTACTGGCTGAATAAAATACACTAGAATCACGACTGAGTATAGATTTGGTAAACAGCAAACTTGTTCACAATGAAAATATATTATGATATGGCAATTTTCCAGTCATACCCTTTATCAGCCCTCGACTCCCATCCTTTATCAGCCCTCGACTCCTATGTCAGCCCTAGCGCCTTTCGGCCCTCGGGCCAATATGGGAGTCGAAGGCCGGTATGAGAGGCCCGGGTTGATATGGGGGTATGATATGAAACTTGCCATATTATTATTATAATGCTTTTTGACTTCCTAGAGGCCCCATTAGATGTAATTCTGAAACCTAGCCTGTCTGCATGCATACGCTTAGTCATCAACCATCAGGCAATGTAGGACTTTAACTCACCAAGGCTAAGCTACGAGTTCCGCCGACGGAGTGATTTAGCGATGGACCGGCGAATTTTGTATTTATCGAGACGAAAAGGCAGGCATGGTGTCTAATGGGTTTGCATTACCCAGTGTATGCTTTAGGGCTCAGAGTGGGCTGTCCGAGTGTGGTTAACACTAATATAGGTATACGTACAGTCAACTCCCAATATCTCAAAATTGAACTTCATCTCAAACTACTGATATCAAAGTAAATTTTCTGGTCCCAGAAAATTTACTTTGCGATACCAGTAGTTTGAGATAACAGGAGCTGAAATGTAAAGAAAAATAAGAAATGTGTACAAACTATATTCTGTGATATAAGAGGATACCTGTCCGCATTTTTCTACGCCGCTATGAGTGACGTGTGAAATGCTATTGGACATCAATATGTGCGGGCAGCACAGAAAATATGGGCGCTAATCGAAAATGTAAAAGATTAACGGCACTTTTTTTTCTTCCTAATTAAACTGGAAAATTTCGATTAGCACGCTGATTTTCTACGCTGGCCGCATGTTGATATCCAATAGTAATTCACACTTTACTCCAAGTGGCGTAGACAGTCTCATAATGAACACGGAAAATGAATGTGATTACAAAGAAAAATAGAATTAAAAGAACATGAGGACTGTCCAATACCTCTTAGTGTATTGCATTACCTGTCTGATTCACGAATATCGCTTATCAATTTTTAAAGGGTGGCGTGAAAAGTTATCCATGTTGAGATATCAGTGTTTGAGGAAACGAGAGTCAACTCTAATGGAGCCGCGACATGAGAAAACCAACAAAATGGTTGTGCGCACAGCGCAGACTTAGATCAGCCTGGGCATCCGCCCACTCTGATAAGAGTCTTTGCAGTGCACTGAAAGGGTAGCTAAGGTTCTAAGCTACCTCCATGCGGACAGCGAAGACTCTGATCAGACTGGGCGGATACCCAGACTGATCTGTGTCTGCGCTGGGCGCACTTACCACTTTGTTGGTTTTGTCGTGTCGCGGCTCAATTGAAAATTCAGGTGTTTCATGTTGAAGACTCAGAAAGGCCACTGCTTTTCGTTATATACTGCTGTATCAGAGGCCAATCCGATAAGGACTGCATATTGGCTTATGGTCCGTTCAATATTTCGAAAAAATGCCCAAGAACAGACTGCATAAGCGCATTGTACTGTCGGAGCAACGGATCCGGATGAGACGGCACATAGCAAATTGTTGTCTCGCCTGCGAAGCAGAGGCGAGACATATGTATTGCTTTTCCGGTGTCACCGTCGGTGGCGTCGTCGTCGGCGTAAACTTTTGTCGAGTTTTTGCGTTTAGGTCATTTTCTCAGAAACTATAAGGGCTAGAGCCATGAAACTTGGCTTATGCGTACATATGGAAAGGTAGATCTCAAAGCCATCATCAATATGGAGTCTTGACTTACGGTTGACTGACTTTGTATTTTTTGTCGAGTTTTGCGTTTAGGTTATTTTCTCAGAAACTGTAAGGGATAGTGCCATGAAACTAGGTTGATGGGTACATCTCGAAGAGTAGATTTCAATGCCATCTTCAATATTGAGTCTTGACCTACATTTTACGGTTGACTGACTCTGCAATTTTTTGTCGAGTTTTCGCTTTTTTGTCATTTTCACAGAAACTATAAGGGCTAGAGCCATGAAACTTGGTTCGTGCGTGCATCTGGAAAAGCAAATCTCAAAGCCATCATAAATCAAGTCTTCACCTACATTTTACGGTTGACTGACTTTGCAATGTTTCGTCGAGTTTTCGCTTTTAGATCATTTTCTCAAAAACTATAGGGGCTAGAGCCAGGAAACGTGGTTCATGCGTACATCTGGAAGAGTAAATCTCAAAGCCATCATCAATATTGATTTTACATTTGGCTGACTTTGAAATTTTTTGTCGAGTTTTCCCGTTTAGGTCTGTTTCTCAGAAACTTTAAGATCTAGAGCCATGAAACTTGGGTCGTGCATTCATCTGAAAGAGAAGAGCTCAAAGTCATCATCAATATTGAGTCTTTACCAAAATTTTACGGTTGACTGACTTTGCAATTTTTGTCAGGCTTTCGCGTTTCGGTCTGTTTCTCATGACTTATAAGGGCTAGAGCCAAGAAACTTGGTACATACATACATCTTTGCTGATTTAGCTCTTTTTTGTGACAAAGCGCCAGCAGGCGAGACATCGCATTCCGCGGAGTTCTTTTTTCATTTAGGACTATCCCGTTTAACATTCTCCTAGTGATTGTTGGTCAATTTACTTTTCCCAAATGAAGGACATGCAAAAATTGAACGATGTGCGGTCAATTACTTCAGACGTTACTTTTTAGGGCATAGTTTGTGATCAAAATCTTCTTAAGTTTTATTTCTATTTAAAAAAAGAAAACAGGTAGAAAACACTTTACTGGGGACGCTTTGACTTGGGCTATATACAAGCCCTGACCATGTTACAAACCCTGGCCATTTTACTGTCAATTCAGTCTGCGAAGGTTTTGCAGACTGAAACTGACAGTGAACTGGTCAGAGCTCCGATATTACAGAAACCATGAAGTTTAGACTCGCTGCTTTCACTTTCCCTGACTGCAAAGTTAGCAAACAACAGCCATGCCTGAATGCTCTAAGTGCTACGTTAACGAATATGTGATATTTCACATCGTTGTAAGGGCACAAAATGTATTCCCTTGCAGACCAAAACCTATAATAGATGAGCGGTAGGTAGGCCTATACTGATAGGGTTTAAAGGTTTGCCTTGATGCTTAGTCTTTGATGTTGCTACTTTGCCACATTCTCGCTATGATATTTTAAGGTATTTAGATTCACAATAACTCTGTATTGACTTGTTAAAACATATAACAGAGTTATTGTTCATGGTGAAATCAATCAGGTATGGAATATATACACACTTACAATGTCTACCATAAAGATCCTAAGTTTTCGGGCAGATACGTCTGTACAAACAGTGGAAACCGTGATCAGACTGTTTCTTAGGAACCAGAATGATCAAGGTCTTTACAATTTCAATTCCATCTGCGCATTTTTGAGGCATTACTCTATGGAAGACTCGGAACAACAGGAATATAAATAACAGGGCAAGGACAGGCTGTGCTTGCAGCAGGTGCAGTATTTGGGCAGCCTTTTGGGGATATTTTTTAACTTAAACATTGTTTTTCTAGGAAACAAAACGGTGAAATGTTTGTTTTTTTGTTTTATTCTGTATCATACAATGTAAGTTTTACTAAAACAATATGCATAAGCATGCCCCATCGATTGAATATATTTTTCATGACGTTTTTCATGAAATTCAATTTTCTTGCATTTTTTTAAAAAATGTAAAAATATACTTATTATCAAGATAATTGCAATTTTTCATACCAGTTTGTTTCAAATACCCTATATTAAAGATAATATGATTTGCAAAAATGAAAGTGCATCCATGTGCTAGAGACATGAATTTTAATGGAAAATGTGTAAAAAAAAAGTATGTATAAATACAAAAGTTTGTTTTTTAGGAAAACAAAACGGTGAAAAATTTTCTTTTCTTATCCAAATGTTTTATAGCCCTTTTGGTTATTCAGCTGGTATAATGAAATAAATGCCCCACCAATATTTTTATTCACTATTCGTCTACCTTAATTAAAATCTATAAGCTTTCCTCCAAGAGCAGAGCACACATTCGAAAGAAGCAACATGGACCATATTTGGAAGTTTCGGCACTTCAAGTCTCATCAGTGGCCCTGACAATATTTGGTTTGAAAGCCAGAGAGAAGCATATAGTAATTTACTAATTAATGAGTATTAGTATCAAAAATGGTCGAATGGTTGAAAAGCGATAATTTAGAATTAAAGACTAAAGCAATCGAAAATTTCTGACTTCTCATAACATATCCTCTATTCTCAAAGGTCAAAAAATAAAAAAATAATCAGGATGTTGATATAAGATGGATAGGTACACTTTCAGAGGATGCAGTTCTGCCCAGTTCATTTTTTTCTCCCTTCTCAATTCGGCTCGTCTACTGAAAGAAAGAATGTGCTCCTCTAGGAGCAAATTCTTTCCATTTAGAGTAGATCAAGTCCCTATTTTGGAATGGTTTCTTCCTCCAGGGTAAGCGCACAACGTTGAATCAACATTGATTCAACCTTGATTCAACGTCATGACGTTGAAACAAGGTTGAATCAATGTTGATTCAACATTATGTGCCCCTTGAATGGGAAACAGGAAGTCCCGAACATTGTTCCCCTTTGCAACAATGGTCGAAACACACGGAGGTGAACCCATACACCCTAAGTTGTCCGAATAAGTCTCCAAGGGAGATCACTTTCATCTGAAAGTCATTGTCTCTCTTCTTGAAGGGAAATAGGATTTTTAAACGAAGGGATTTATCTCTCAGAGGGCAGCCCTCGTTGATAGCGGCGTTCACATTCCAGGAAAGCAACTGGTGGTTTTGTTAAAATTGTCTCCCTTGTATAAAAATAAAGGTGTTTCCATACATAATTTAGATAAAATTTGTAATTTTTACTTATCTGATAACTGTTATCAAATGATTTTCTTCAATATGTAAGTCTTATGAACAGCATACCGATACAGTGGAAAATTAAAATAAAAACAGAAAACTTAAATCAATTGCATGAAGTAAACATACTAAGCCGGTTATTGAAGATAAAAAAGATAAATATGTATGTGTATAATATATTTGTAGAAAAAGAAAATATAGAAATAAAAACATCAGAAACTAAATGGGAAGATATATTTCCGGATACTGAATTAAATTGGAAAGCTATATATTTATCGGTGTTAAAGTCCACCAACGACATAAAATTGCGAAACTTTCAATATAAATACTTAATGCGAATCAACAAACTATTATTTAACAAAATGCCATATTGTTTGTTCGTCTTTGTGTGAGTTCTGTACTATGGAAATTGAAACAGTCTCACATCTATTTTGGGAGTGAAGACATGTTCAAAAATTTTGGAAAGACTTATCTGGATTTCTAAGAGAAAACGATAAAGACATTAACATAAATTTATAAAACAATCACTTTTGGAATACATACATTATATCAAAAACCAGAAACTCAAGTTAAAAATTTTATTTTATTCTTAGCTTAATATTTCATTTTTAGCTGTAAATATAAAAAACAAATACCAGCTTTGCCCAATTTCAAATCATATTTGCCAATGAGAATAAAAACTGAAAAAGAAACTGCACTTATCCATGACAAATTAACACAGTTTGAAAATAATTGGAATGATTATTTAAACCTCATAGCTTAGTTTTTGTTCTAAATGAAACAGGAGAGCAGTTGAAGTTTTTTATTATTATTATTTTTTTTTTTTTTTGTCTTTCTATGTAAATCCTTGAATTTATTTTTTATTGTTATAATATTTTTTTTCTCTCTGGTTTCTTTATAATTTGTTCATTCTCTTTTTTTCATTTATTTGTTTATTTTTGTTTGTTTTTTTTTCTTCCCCTTTTTCTTTTGTTTTCATACACCAATGTAACATGCTATAAGAGTTTTTTTTCCATGACATTGTTAAAAGGAAACAAAATAGCAACATTTACACATCATATATTGGTTTTCCACCATGTAAAAATTGTAGAAAATGTATAGATTAGTTTGATAACGCGCCCATTGGACTTATTTTCTGAAGTATAACTTGGAATATATATGCATATTTGCGTGTATGTTTGTGCAGGAGTATAAACATGTACGTATATGTATGTGTATACATGTGTACATATGCGTATATGTATGTAATGTGTATGTGTATAAGTATCTATATATAAATAAGTAAAATAGCAGCTAATGTACCTTACAATTACAACATTTGACTTATATGTTAATGTATTCTTCCTTTCTGGAGCAGCTACAAATCTAATGGGTTTGTTGGCTAGATGTACTTGAAACATTATTATGTAATACTATGCAAAAACTTTTGTACTATGAGACAATATTATTAAAAAAAATAAAAAAAAAACTGTTATTAAAACTACATGTCCCATATTTAACCAGGATATTATGATTGTGTGTAAGTCCAATACAGAAAACTCTTATTTAAAATGAAATTTTGAGCCACATCATGTGATTTCCAACATTGTGGCATTGGTGATAGGCATATATAGGCTCTCATCATGCTGTTGATCAGAGCCTTTGCTGGTCACATCAGTCATCTATGGAAGAGACCCAAGCCATAGAGCGAAGAGTTAGGTCTGTGATTACCCTATATAAATGGATGTATGACTTACAATTTTACGCCCTTTTTAGCACTATTTCAGTCATATCAGGATGATGGTTGGGTGATAATGAAAGGCTGTGTGCAATGGAACCCCGTTTACGATTGAAAACACCTACAACGGGGCTCGAACCCGAGACTGCTACATCAGCAGGCCGGCACTTAACCTACTAAGCTACCGGGGCTCCTCCCTATATAAATGAGAAGAATGATCTGAATATCACATGAAAAATTTGCCGCATTGTTGGAAGTCATATGACGCAGCTCTAACATAATTATGTTCCTCTTCCTCTATCTAGTTTCTGGACAAGAATTATATTTCATTATTATAACATTTCGTAAAATAGGTTAAGTGGTTTTGCGGAAACCAATGTTAGACAAAACGAAGAGCTCAGTTGTGCCTGAGTCGCTGCACTGAGCCCATACTACTGAGCTCAGTCATGCTATAAGTTTCCATTTGCATTTAAAGCATTTGTGTAGAGACCTGAGCTTTTAATCATGCTTATAAATAAGTTTCAAGAAGACTCCATTGAAAAAATAAAGCTACTAGCGCATGGATATGGTTTTCCAAGTATAAGCCTATAAAGCCTTTAAGTCCCATTCCAATCAAAGTTTAAAGGCTGACCTGCCCATAATTTTCACTTAAACCAAATCTGGAAAATGAAACAATTGACACAGATCTTTACACTTAAACATTGAAACGTGACCACTGGTGCCAGGACCTTAACGTTACCGGAATAACATGTATTGAAATAGTTTACGTAATTATACAGAAAAACATATATATACCCTGAGCCAAAAGAAATGTCAGGGCGGAGTTATTTTTGTACCTTCCCCTAGACTTTTCTATTGTACAAACAGGGGCACAGGACAAACACGCTGCTCACTCACCGGTAACAAAACTTAATTGTCTGTAACAAAACTTGCAAATACAATGTAAAGTTATGCAACAACTGGACAACAAAACATGCACGTGCCTAGCCATATTACCTGTCCTTGTACAACGTCGATCAAAAAGGGATGGATCGATGACTTGTGATTTACGTCCTTTTCAGCAGTATTTCAGTCATATTAGGACGATGGGAGGGTGATAAGGAAAGGCTCTATGCAATGGAACCCGGTTTACGATTGAGAACACCTCCGGGAATCGAGCTCGGGACCGCAAGATCAGCAGGCCGGCGCTTCACCCACGACTGATCAGATACACAGGCTGATCTTATTATTTTCTTTTCCAATAAGGTATCTTTTCAGGCAACGCCAATCATTTACTAATCAACTACAATGATGCACAGACTGACCTTTGTCATGTTTGTTCACACTTTCAATAAGTTTCGCTTTTTCAGTAACGAAATAAAGAACATTGCGTTGTGGTTTGCCATATACATGGATAGGGATGAACTGAATGCACAGGCTTATCTGAGTTTTCGCTATTCGCACATGCTATCTTAGTACATGTACAGCCCAACTCCTGATCTTCATGTATGATCATACGGCCCGTCATCTTCGCAAGCCAAGTGTTCTAAGTCCACTTCATTCCTTGCGTAATAAACAAAATAAGAAGCAAAGTAGACTTAGCAGCCTTTGCTGGCGAAGTTTACAGCCTGTGTGACCAAATTCACTTTGTATATTCCTTATGATCCAAATCTCGGCTATGTGAACGGAAACGACAGCATGTCCTCATGATCCAAATATTTTCTTTTCGAACGTACAGAATGTACAGGCTTGTGTTTTTCTTCCCATTTCAAGTGATAGAAAAGGCCCAACAATGTGTTGTCTGAATCCATCAAGTACAAAGTAGGAAAGAAGCTATTATACAGGGAGGATGCACCGGCTGATCTGATGCTTCGCTTTTACACCGATAATCTGCACGTTGTATGAATGGCATTATTTTGGCATGTCTCAAGTATTTCAGTTGCGGCAAAACATCCAATGGAAACAAACCCGCTGAAAGAACGTATTAATGTCAAAGTTGAGAAGATGTTGGTTTTAGATTTAGAGAAAGATCACTGTTGATGCGATGTTTTTTTAACATTGCACTTGGGAGTTTACACCCTAAAATTTAAGCGTTCCAATATTCGTGAAATGTTCCATTTTGCGAGCCAAGAGACATTTGCGAATATAAGCGTAAATGAATAGTCGCGAGTATTTATATGTAGGATGTGCCCGACTTAGGCACTATGCTGACTTATTTTAAGGTTTTGCACACAGGGATGATGTTTCAAGTATACAAACGTCGGAAGCGCAGTCTGCTAAGACCTACCTGGCTTACCTAGTTCGAGTCCCGCGGCGGCGGAATTTGTCACATCGTAAACTTCCTTGCGCGCAGAATATCATTATCATCTTAATAAAATGCACCTTCCTTCTTACTTTTTTGTTTCAACATAGATACGTCTTTCATACACGCCAGTAAATGTGGTGACAAGAGGTAAAATAACAATGCGTTATGCTTAGTGAACTTGAACGAGCGTGCAAAGCTTATTCTACCGAATCTTCTAGTGGACTGATCGAATTTGACAGTGATTGCCAGCGCATATTTGTTACCGCCCTGACATTTCTTTTGGATTAAGGTATATCCAGAAAGCAGGCCACAATCGACGAAATTATATATGTGGTTTCATTGACTTCGCTGTGAATATAGGTATAGAAAATGCTTGAATATTTTTGTCGAGTCGGCCTTATTTCAGGACGTTCCGCAGTATTGCCTTGAAAATCAATTAAATCAATCATAAGTGAAACGGATCGGCTAACAAGGCTGAGAATCCCAACGCGATAGAGATTCAACGTCTAATGCTAGCATAGGCAACAACAAGGTAGGGTCGAGTCGGGTAATTTCGGACAGCGGGTAAATTCGGACATACCATTATTGCAAACAGTGAAAATCCCAATGAGACGGCTCGTCAGAATTTTTACTATTTGCCCAGTTATTTTTGTTTTAATTCCAAACAACCGTGAGACATATAAATGAAACAATGCCACAGTCCGAATTTACCTGTTGTCCGAATTTACCTGACTTGACCCTAACGTTATCCAAGTCTCTGAATGACAGCTGGTGAGCGCTGGCGAGTTTCTAGGGTCAGAGTGGTGTTCGGTCCTCTGTGCAACTACACAATCCATGTCACTAGCGCATAATAGTAGTGTTCGTTCGAACGTTTTATGACTTTGTTCAATTGGCACACAGGGTAAACTACAGAAGCCTATATGTGACATTGTATTTTGTGTTTGTACCTTTCGAGTTTATAATGTGGCATTGTGTTTTGTGTTTTCTGTGTTCTGTGTTGAATAACTTTAAACGATCAATAGGGATATGTATAAAGTTTTTGTGTTTAAAGGATGCCGTATATTATAAGGATGAGATTTACACAAGCAACACAAGCAATATTTAATTAAATTATACATCCGACACCGCATTCAGTAAATTGGAAAGTCAGAACACAAAACACAAAAGTTAAGATTTAGAATACATACGTCATTACACAGAACACAAAACTCAAAACACACAAGTGCCTAGTATGGGTTAGTCGATTATTTCTAGAGGGTGTAGGAGTCTGGGAACAAGTGAACATATGATATTTATGCTGATATGAAAAAAAGTTATGTTATAATTGCTGTCTCTTTTGTTATTTTCGTGATATCTGCATGTAAGCAGGCTTAATAGTTTAATAAATTATGGTCGTGCTTACGTAGGCTTAAAGTAATCATAAGCATACGTCTATAATGGGCCAAACCAAAACAGCAAAATCTAAACACGTAAACGTAAAACACAAAAAGGTCCAAACACAAAACACGATGTCACATTATAGGCTTTCGTAGTAACCCGACTTCGGGTAGCTGCATCTGCGACTGCAATTACGCACACTCGATTTATCTCTGTATCTGTATGTACTGTAACGGCAACTATTACTTATCGGATAATCAACAGCCGTTACGTACAGCGGTATACCTCGGTTATAAACAGACCAAATATCAACATTAACATTCGTTGATTGTTCTTTCAGTTTACGTCCTTCGGATGTTCTTTTAAGCCAGAGTCTATGTCCACCCTCTGATACGTCACCTTAAACATCAAAATCGCGGGTACAACGACGATGAATAACCCTGAAAGCCACCAGTTCATCCATGCTGTTCCAATACCCGGGATTAGGTTAATCAAGAGAAAAACAGTTGCGGCGAGATTCATCACCATTGACAAAAACCCTGCTGTAAGTCCTTCAGCTATAGGGTAGGACGCTTCACACCCAATTTTAATACATATAGGCATACTAGGCATGGTAAACATATTTGCACTAATTGCTGCAATATACAACATCGCTGTTGAGCGCGGTAATATATCATTACACTGAAACGTAAACCATCCGAACAGAAGAGCATCGCAAATACAAAGAATCATTAGCAGTAACTTCATTCTCCTTTTGAAAGCATCGGCTACTCTCCCTATAGCTATCCCGCCTAGTACACCAGCAGCCACGCCGTAAAAGACCATCCATCGAGCCTCCGATTGTGTTATTCCAAGTGGTGTTACAATAATGTCCAGGACTGATGCCCATGACCCGTAACTTCCACTTATAATGCCGTACATTAGACCCAAGTGCCACATTTGGGGCCTCCGGATAATAGACAATACGCCTTGTTTGAAATTGTATCTATCAAAAGACGCCGTCAAGCTGGGTGGGGGTAGGTGGCTTGGAGGGAAGATAAAGCAGACAAGCCAAAAGAAAAGCCCCACTCACCCCAAATTCAGCGTAATTCAAATGCTGAAGTTGTGAACGAATTAATGAGATATCCGTGTTATTTAGAAGATAGTTGACCCGTTCATGACCGGCATGGATACTGCTAATGGTCCTATTATAAGAGAAGTGGCACCTCCAAACCCTGCAGCGAGAGCAGCAATAGCAGTAGCTGTTGTTCGCTCTTTAGCGGGAAACCATACCTCGGACACGGCTGGTGGTATAGCTCCTGTTACACTAGTGGCAATACCATTAAAGACTTGGCCAAACCCGATCAAAATTGTTGCAGGGTACGACTCGGTGGTAAACACTTTACTAGCAGTGGAGAGCACCATCAGTCCAGAACAAAGTACTATGGAAATACGAATTCCCTTCCTGTCAATCACATAACATCCCGCAAGAGTTGAAAAGAAGGCTGCAGCATTGCCTAGATTTGTAAGAATAAAGATCGTGTTATCAGTCCATCCGTAAACGGTTTTCGCGGACTGAGCAATAGGCCCCCAGTAGGCCCACTGGTTGTTGTTGAGAATGTTTGCTATTGAAACCATTGCCATGGCATACCATCTCGTCCAGTAGACCTTGTGATGAACAGACGGGAGTGGATTAATAGTAGGTTGTTCGTCGGATTGTCTTAACCCCATATTAACATTTGAGCTGTCTCTGTTATTGGTTCACACATTTACGGTACATTGTCGGTCCTTTTGTTAACTAAAATGAAAAAAAATTATTCAGAGCATCTCTCTATAACCGTCAAAAGCGTATGGAAATGGCATGTCTTAGATTTAGCTGCTTTTGCATTTTGTATCCGTTTTGCTCACGAACACTGAAACAACATGGCTTTAGAACATATTCAATCTGATTTTCATGGCAACAGTCCTTCAATCAGTATGCCACTTCGTAGACGGAGTCATCCATTGACTACTTTTTTACATACGTCTTTTCACATATTCATTCCTTTATCCTGAGTCTCCCATTTATTCATTCCCGTAGCTTCTATGATTAGTGTATTTCCCGCTAAGTTTGCTTGTACCTGTTTATACTTGTTTCCTACTGTTTATTCATGTATTCATAAATTTAGAATCATTCCGCAACATACTTCCGGTTTTTTTGGTTTTTTTGTTGTTGTTGTTGTTTTTTTTGTATGTCATTTACTTCAGCTGTTTCACTTTGCAGTTTGCACATTTAGTTCCACATGTTTTTCTCTGCACATACACATATATTTCTTTGGATATTTTAGTTTTTCAACGTCTTTCTCCAAACATTCTTTTGGCCCATTTGTATTGTTCCCTTGCGATCCGTTTGTCACGCCTGGTAATCACGCAATTCCATTCTTGCTCGAAAATTTTTAGAAAGAAAATTTCAATCTTCCAAAAAGCTAGGGAACTACAAATTATTACAATGATTGTCGGCTTATAAAAATCATATTATGACGAAATTTCAGCTTTGTAGAAGATAAGTTGGTGGAGTAAACACAAAACTCCTTGATGTGGCCAAACTGAAATTTCAGTTTGGCCACTTTCAGAAGTTTTGTGATATTAAGGAGCGGGGGTAGTGAAGCGGATAACGCGCTGGCCTACAAATACAGGGGTCGCAAGATCGATCCCCCGTTTTTAACTTCAAAGCAAATATTGTTTTATACATATGAGTCGAATTGCGGCATTGTTATATTTTGCGTATTTACTTTTTAATTTCCACGTAGGAATAGAATGGCGCGTTTTCAAGGCGTGTTTGTGATGTTATCCATGTTAACATTTTACATACTTTAAAAACGTTGTTTCTGCAGCTGTATTTTAGTCCTTCTGACTGTGCGACACCGGAGATAATAAAGATAGTCTTGATGTACATACACATGCTCTATCACACAAAAAAGCAAGTTACAGCGTGTGCGAACAACAAATACACATATTAGCCGGCGCATCCTGCGCACTCTGACCAGAGCATCCCTTGTTGTGAATTCTAAGGCATCTCTGGCAGGAAATCTGGTGCATATGTTGGTTTTAGTCTTAGCTGCTCGAATATGACTAAGGTCTCTTTTCTAGAGATTCTGTAAATCTCAGGTGCAGATCATATCAAAACATTTATCTTGTAAAACTGATTAATGCGCCAAGACACGACAAAACCAAAAAAGTAGCATGTGTGCCCAACAAAGACTCAGATCAGCCTGGGCATCCGCCCAGCATGATCAGAGTCTTTGCAGTGCACTGAAAGGGAAGCTAAGGGTCTAAGCTACTTTCTTGCCGCCAGCAAAGACTCGGATCAGACTAGGTGGATGTCCAAGGCTGATTTGAGTCTTCGCTAGCGCACATGCCACTTTGTTGGTTTTGTCGTGTCTTGGCTCATTTGGTTTGATATGAGCCATGTCACGCAAAAATATACTTAACGTTTTTGCGAACAGAGAAGACTCAAACTAGTCAGTAAATCTGTGAAGTCTAGCTAGAAACTTCATTTTACACCTGTGTGGTCTCTACCAACACAAGGGCGGCGATAGTGTAGTTGTTTACACGCTAGACTTCTAATCCGGGGGTCGCAGGTTTGTTCCCCCGCTCCTCCTGATATTTCGTTTAAAATTTAAACCGGGGTCACCCGTCTTTGCATGAACTACGTGTTCGTGGGACGTTAAACCCGAGTTCACTCACTCACTGTGCGAACAGCAAAAACTCTTTGATCAGACTGTAAAGATGTGCAAGCTGGTTTTAGACTTCGCAGGTCGCATGTGCTTCCCACAACCTTAGATGAATCATTTTGAAAGTTTGCACACTTGTTGCTGACATACTGAAGATGAGCATGAGGTTTTTATTTACGGGCATTTTCAGTGTTTATTACCAGTAGCTGGTAGACTTCAGTTTTCAGTCTTCATTGTTTATAAATACGTTTATACATCAATAGAGTTCGAGATCTTGTGTGAACAAGCATACATACCACATCAAATCTAGCTTTGAATCTTTTCATACAGTGAGAGCCTGTGCTCTCTCTCTCTCTCTCTCTCTCTCTCTCTCTCTAATCGGCCTTAAACAACGGGGTTCCATTGCACACACCCTGTCATTATCACCCTGTCTTCAGATTCGAGATTCGAGATATGTCTGAAATACTGTTGAAAGGGTCGTTACTCCACACATCTCTCCTCTCTCTCTCTCTCTCTCTCTCTCTCTCTCTCTCTCTGTACATATTGACATAACCATACCATAACGAAACTATCTGCTTTCTTTTATCTTTGATTTTATTTTACGCAGTTATGCAGCAAATACTACCAGTAGTCCGAAAGAACTCTTTTAATATTCACCCAGCCCCATTTTGCCCAACAGCCCTTTCCACAGCATGATCCGCGACATCCTTGCCAAGCATTCCTTAGCGCACGTCTTTTAAGAATAGCACATCTGATTGGCTCAGCTAGTCTCTTACTCCTTTGGATTGGTTGAATCTGTAATTGTCCAACCAGTCCGTTCACTGTATTCAAATTTGCGCATTTTGTGGATCTTTTTCTCTTCCTGTTTTCCCTCTGTTTTAAAAGCTCCATTTTGCGTTTAATCTCCATGATATGCCTTTTGATATGTGCTTCAATATCCTTGTGACGGTCTTTTCTTCTGAATTTATAAGAAGAATGTGTATTGATATATTCGTTGGTCGCTTTACCACCGAGATCACCTCCGCAAAATTAATCATCTTCTGTGCATCGCCCGTTATTATGACCATTTCCGTCGTCATTGTCGTCACTTTCATCTTCGTCACTGTCGTCGTCACTATCGTCGTCACTGTCGTCACTATCATCGTCGTCACTGTCATCGTAATAATTATCGTTATTATCACCGTATTCTTCTTTATTTTCACCATCGCCGTCATCATTAATATCATTGTTGTCATCAACTTCCATACTTTCGTCTCCACTGAAATTCTGCCCCACTGGTTTGTGATAAAATCTGTGATACCTCGGGAATGGTTGGGAATCCGATGATTCCAAATCATTTGCGATGCCCGTTTCAATTTTCGCATCCGAATTTTCTATGGTGTCATCTTCCATCAAAGATTCGTAATTGTTAATGTCTGTTTTAGATTTTGTCTGAAGTTCGTCGGTGTCTTCTGAAACTCTTAAGGAAGAAAATGATGTCAACCCAAAGACATTTAGATATAACTTTAAATCTTCATTACACGAGACTTTGTCCGTTTCAGTCGTATTTAGAGAAGCATTTACAGAATTCCCTGTATCAACGTTAAGCTGTACTTCCTCATTATCGGACCTCTTAGTTTCCCTGATGTTTATGTCATCACTGATTCCAGGAGCTGTACTGAAGTTGTGATGAGTTTGTCGAAATTTAGCAAGTGGAAGGGTGCTGTTGTAAGCTCCGTCATCAGTTTCTGGTGCTTCTAATGTCTCATTTATGAACTCAAGTTTCCGTCTACGCCCTGATTTTTGCAGTCGTCGATTCATGGTTGTAGAGCTCTAGAAAGAATAATGACGTTTCATTATATTTTCTGGAAAAAAGTAATATTGTTGCTGAAAGAGAACGAAGATTACATGTAACATAACAATTAATGATTTTTTCTTCGTTGTGATTATAAAATTGCACGTTTGTAAAGCGACTAAATAGGAAACGCGCTTATATGGGATAAATAATGCCTAAGTAGGAAAATAAAAATACGCTTATCTAGGAAAACAGATTTTGGCGCTTAAGTCAGAAAATGCCTCCGTGAAATGATAGGTTATATTTAATATGAAACAGATGCATTCTTTTTTTCGCTGTCAAATCAAACATAACCGAGACATGAGTAAACCTGTCCCTTTCCCTTCTGCTTTGCAATCTGATTAGAGACTTCATCCCGGGCTGCGGGGCTCGGGATGTGCGGCTGCAGAAAGTATCGAAATTTGAATTCAATTTTATATAAATGTTTTCCATCATACGATGTAAGAGTCGCTGCTTAAGTGTTTCAGGGAACAAGGTACATTTTTCTCATAGCGTGGCAGAATTATCATATATCGCCTGCAAAATATAGTTCGCCGATCAGGTAACTGACAGATATATAACATCTTTTGCCTTGATTATTGGCTCCTGCTTACATTCATCAGTCACTACTGACGCATTTTTAGCTCCCCGAGACGAAGGCCCGACAGAGTTATTGTGATCACTTTTCCGTCCGACGTCGATCGTCCGTCCGTTAGACTTTTTGCATTGGGCCTAGGGCTTTGATAGCTGGTATGAAGCATTGTCTAGTGCACCTAAACTAGTTTGCTCAAATAGTGGTCCCAGGTCCAAAACGGCCCTGGGAGGGGGGGGGGGGTCGTTACACATGTTCTTCTCCAAACTGATAGGCTGAGATGTTTGAAATTTGGTATATATTATTGCCTAGTAATCCTTTACCAAGTTTGTTCAAATGGTAACAACAGGATACAAAATAGCCTCGGCCCAATGGGTCCTTGGGTTTGAACCATAGAAATACTTATGAAAGTATTCAAAATTTTATTTATTCAGAACCTTTGGCTAAGATGCTGGAAATATAGTATGTAGCATTGTCAAGTGATCCTTTACCAAGTTTATTAAAATGATGGCCTCATGGTTCAAAATGGCCCGCCTCTTCTTGAGGTCATGTGTCTGATCTAGAGAAACATATAGGAAACCATTCAAAATTTAATTTTCTTCAGAACCACTTGGCCCAGATGCTTGAAATTTGTTATGAAGCATTGCTTTGTAGATCTCCAGCAAGTATGTTCAAATGGTTGTCCCAGGGTCCAAATCGGCCCTGCAGCGGAGGGTTTTGGGTTCGAAATGAATAAACACCTAATATTCTTCTCCAGATTCGCTAGGATCAGATGCCTGAAATTTGGTCTGTAGCTTTTTCCAAATTTCATCAAAGGGTGACCCAATGAGGTTCTATGGGGTCCTGGATTTGAACCATAGAACTACATATGAAAGAGATTTAAAAATCTTTTTCTTCAGCACCACTTGGCCGAGATGCATGAAATACTGTATGTACAGCATTGACAAGCGGTCCTTAACCAATCTTCTTCTTCAGAACTAGTTTGCTCAGATGCTTGAAATTTGGTATGTAGCATTACTTAGTGGTCTTTCATAACCTGAGTAGGTTCCCAAGATGGGTTCGATGAGCGATTGAGGACCAGTTGGTCCTTTTGTTTTGTTACAGTCCATAAATTTTGTGCAGAAACCTTTGATGAAGAAATCAATAAATTCATATAGTTTTATATCACCCCGTCCAATCGAAACGCCGGAAAAATGGTACGAATGCCGGATATGCGGTATTTTCACGCCGAATTGTGGTCTTTTTGTCAGAATCGCCGCCATTAAATTTGACAGTGGGTTACAAAAGTCGGATGAATTAATAGTTAAAAACGGTAAGTGAGTATAACGAATTAGCCTATCTGGATCTACATAGACTTTACTACCTGTCGAGACTTTATTTAGTTTAGAAACTACGTTTGTTTGTCATAACATTCAAAGTGATTTTTGTCTTATATGTTCGACCTTTCGCTTAGACACTATTCACGTCCTCAAGTTTCGTACTTTTTTAATTTTCATTGAAAAGGGTCACAATGAGTTGGCTAAAGTAGAATTTTAAACGTCCTCATACCATTATCGGGAACCGAGTGATGCATTTTCCACCGAGGAAACGGAATTGGAGGCACAGTCACAAAAAATGAAAGTTACGCCGGATAAACTGGTATCAGTTTCTTTTGTAACTGCTTATTTTTTCCATTAGACAAATAAATGTGTATACACATCTTATAGTCTGGTCACTCATCCCTGCTGGCATGAAAAATCTACGAATCCTAGTGAGAGGCGAAGATTGATCTGTGCTGATGGATGGATGAATTGATGGATGAATTATCTGGGGATTTACGGTCTTTTATCATATCGGGTCAATAGGGTTACTAAGTAAAGAAGGGGCGCAAAGGCTAGAGAAGAACAGAATTGAATCCTAGTTTGGAGGAAATTTATATCAAAGGTGTTAACCCATTGTCCAAAACGACCTGACTCTGAAAATGCAGATGTGCATATGTTGTAAGACCTATTGCTTCGTGACAGGGCATCTAATGACAAATCCAAATGGGCCAGGGATGCTATCCACGGCACCTCCAACTGATACTATTCGAAAATAGTCCCACTGGACAAAAACCAATCAATGTGGTGACGCTGAATCAACGTTGAATCAGTGCTGATCATGTTCAACGATGTGTTCTGCTAGGGTGAAATATATCCATTCACAAATGCATATATATTGTGTATGAAGGAAAAAACTCAAGGACACAAACTTTATTCATAACGTCTTTTATCCTAAATATTGGGATAATATCCGGGAACCAATTATTTTATTTAATATACATTTACCTAAATATTGGGACACCAACTGGGCACAAAACGTGAAATCAACATTGAACTGGCGTCATGACTGACCCACCGTTGTTTTAATGTTTCAATGTTCTGTGCCTGCTGGGACACATAAATTTAGTATCCTAAAATTCGAATAAACTAGATTTTACCATCAACAAAACAGTGTAGATCCTGATCATGCTAATGCTTCGATCTCGGTCGACACTGTTTGCTCGGGTACTTCTGTCGTCATGACGTTGAATCGATCCTGATTTAACGTTTCGCTTTTGTGTGCCTAGTTGGAATACTTTGGGTCAAAAGGCAATACCAAGAAACCCCTGACACAGCGGTCTAATCGAAAATGAAACAAACACGACTTACCTGTATAACCGTTACTACACATCCGTATCCTTGCGAGTTGAAAAAAAGGCTTACAGTTAGGTTATGTACATGTATATATGAATATTCAATATATTTACAAATAACAAGTAACATGTAAATTAATGCATAAATCTATAAAAATGAGAAAGCAACTATGTGTACGTGGCTGGGTTCCAGTGAAAATGAAAGTATACCAGCACATAAGCAGTGGGCTTCAGTTAGGCACAAGGGCCAACTCGTACAGCTCAAATAGTATAACAGCAAAATATAGCAGCCTCATCTTATACTTACAAGGGAAATTATTCTTACATTGTGTCCCATATCACAGATGGCAACAAATTTGTACCGAGAAATTTGCATTTGCTGTCTGTAAGAAAAGTAGTCATTCTCTTACCAAGTTTCGTTTTATATACCAGCGTTAAGACATTTTGCTTGCATTATTGATAAAAACATTCAGTAAAATGTAATAATGACAACTTTTGATTTGACGTTCATTTTTCACAATTTTATAGGCAGGTTTACAGACTTAGAGCAGCAGCTACTAAAATGGTATGAGGAACGTCAATACTACTAATCTTACATCTGGAAATATGCTGATTGTGTACTTATTTATTTGTCTGATAGAAAAATAAGCACTTTTCAAAGAAACTGATACCAGTTTATCCGGCGTTACTTTTAATTTTAAGGACTGTGCTTCCAGTTCGGTTTCCTCGGTGGAAAATACATCACTCGGTTCCCGATAATGGTATGAGGATGTTTAAAAATTCTACTTTAGCCAACTCATTGTGACCCTTTCAATGAAAATTAAAAAGGTACGAAACTTGAGGACGTGAATAAGGTCTAAGCGAAAGGCCGAACATATAAGACAAAAATCACTTTGAATGATATGACAAACAAACGTAGTTTCTAAACTAAATGAAGTCTAGACAGTTAGTAAATTCTATGTAGATCCAGATAGGCTAATTCGTAATACTCACTTACCGTTTTAACTATTAATTTATCCGACTTTTGTAACCCGCTGTCAAATTTAATGGCGGCGATTCTGACAAAAAGACCACAATTCGGCGTGAAAATACCGCATATTAGGCGTTCGTACCATTTTTCCGGCGTTTCGATTGGACGGGGTGTAAATAGTCAATTCTGTAATAAAGTGAGTCATCTGTCAATTTTAGTTTCACACACTGAATCTCTGATAGCGCTGCCACATTTTCCCGCGGCGCAGACGCGTATAATTTCGAAAGTGTTCCACATTTCATTGGTCAAATAACGCGTATGTCAAAGGACCTCTGACGGTTGTAATGTAAATTTGCCTATAAAATTAGTCTAAATTAAATTTTTGATATACCCAAGAATTTCTCTTGAAATTTGTTGCTCTCAACTTCCCCTAACTGGCTATGAATTTAATTTCTGATTTTTATACCCCGCCACACTTTAGTGGCGGGGTATTATGTTATACCTTTCGGTGTCTGTCCGTCCGTCCGTCCGTCCGTCCGTCCGTCCGTCCGTCCGTCCGTCCGTCCGTCCGTGCTCACCATTTCCGATCGATAACTTGAGTATTTATTCACGGAATTTTTTCAAATTTTGCATGCATATTGTTATCGGCGATGAGTGGTATGGGATTGTTAATGGGCAAAATCCGTCCATTTTTAACGGAGTTACTGCCCTTTTTGGTATTGGAAAAATGGTTTCTGGCCTGTTATTCCTTTACTGTTCATGATATCTGAATGAAACTTCACAGATATGTTGCACATCAAAGGTTACATATTGTGACTAAGGACCGTCACTCTGACCTTCCCAGTTTGTGAGTTATCCGCCCTTGATAGGTCTGAAAAAAGGTTTTTGACCTATTGTTCCTTTACTATATGGAATATCTGAATATAACTTCACAGATATGTTTCACATCAAAGGTAACATATTGTGACTAAGAACCGTCACTCTTACCTTTCCCGTTTGTGAGTTATCCGCCCTTGATTGAATTAAAAAATGTTTTTTACCCGTAGTTCCTTTACTATGTGGAATATTTAAATGAAACTTTACAGATATGTTTCACATCAAAGGTTACATACTGTGACAAAGAACCATCACTCTTACCTTTCCAGTTCATGAGTTATCTGCCCTTGATAGGTCTGAAAAATGGTTTTTGACCTGTAGTTCCCTTTCTATATGGAATATCTGAATAAAACTTCACAGATATGTTTCACATCAAAGGCTTCATATAGTGACTAGGAACTGTCACTCTGATCTTTCCGGTTTGTGAGTTATCCGCCCTTGATTGATCTGAAAAACGTTTTTTTATCTGTAGTTCCTTTACTATATGGAATATCTGAACGAAACTTCATAGGTATGTTTCACATCAAAGGTTACATATTGTGACAAAGAACCATCACTCTTACCTTTCCAGTTAATGAGTATTCCCCCTTGATAGATCTGAAAAATGTATTTTGACTTGTAGTTCCTATACTATATGGAATATCTGAATGAAACTTCACTGATATGTTTAACACCATAGAATAGGAAACAGAGTCTCTCAGCTCAAAGAAATGCTTTACAGCCTGATCTAAATCTACACTGGTCAGAATGCTCCACGTTGTTGGGTGGTTTATATTAATATTTATTTACAGTAAGGACATCATATCTCTGTCTATCTCAGTTCTGTGGCTCTTTAGCTATTATATATCTCAAAAAATAAGTTAGGATGCACAGCAGTGGCGGGGTATCATGCAGTGCCTGTGGTGCTTTTATTTAGCACATAGACTTCAATTTTTGGTGGAAAAAATCTAAATTTTAAAATTAAACGTAATGGAAACAGGAAAAGTTTTTTTAAAGATACTCCCCCCGTGCCTCAGCTAGCAACTTTGCATGTATGTGTGTACTATCATAATACCCATTATATGTGAGTGGCTTGCTGAGGCACGGGGGGTCCAGGTTGAAAAGGTATACAGCTCTGAAAAACTGAACTGAACGTGGGTGGGGTACTTACACCCTTTATATCTAAAAATAGGCTAAAGTCCTTATTATTGAAAATAATATTGCATGATATAAGTAACAGTAGTGTGTACGTCAGTTTTTAGAATAGTTATCAATTAAAATTTCGATATATTAGAAAACCGAAAAAATGGACTTATTTTCAGAGACTGAAAAATTCACCTACCCCTCTTGATAAAATCGGTTTTAGTTAGTCTAGAGGCATGATAATTTTTCAAAATTACTGTTAAAATGTCTTTATAGTACACACTTCTACATATTAATGCCAAATATTTCAACTTTTGCTGCCCGAGGAAGGTGCAATAATTTGTCGAAAAATAGTCAAATATGCATTGATACTGTCAGAAGTCCTTTAGCCAATAATATCAAAGTCAATGAATATTTAATCTTCGTTTTTCCCGTCGCATGCACTGTGAATACTAGCACTCTGTCATATATTAATTCGAAATGTTTCTCTTGTGTGTAATTTTACAAGAGAAATATTATCGAAAACAGACGCAGATATTTAAAACTTTTTTTTTCGACGTAGATCTACTCATGATTCTACTTTCGGTAAAATACACACAAATAAACAGTGCACCATATTGGTAACTATTTTGAAATCAGGTCAATTTCAAAATTGACCGTGGTCCATTTTTGAATTCCAAATTGGACAGCCCTATTTTGAGAAAAGGTCATTGTCGCTACCCTGTGTCAAAATTACGGCTGTGGGTGCCTACCGAAATAGCTCACGTGAGTCATATTCAGAAAAGTTATTTGTTAACTCTTCAACATATTACATAACACACTTCCATTTAATCTGCGCCGATTATCTTTTTTTTAAAAGATATTTCTTATTTATTAGTGCCTTGAACTAAATAGTTGTATCTTCCTTGCATATACATACCTTGCCATAGTGGAAAATCTTTGTAACAAGTCTTACCTAGCATTCTGTCACATGCCTGGTTTGCGCGTTACACTCCCAATTCAGGAATCTGAGGTTTGATCACCGTTTATCCGTTCTTTCAAATGAGTCTTAACACCAAGGTACCGTTTCCGTATGATCTATTTGTTGTTAGGACATTAAACCCAAGTTCGCTGTCTCACACACAGACATCTCGCAATATAGCCTGACTACCATACCCTGTTCGTTATCCACTCCCTCCATCCTACCATCTCTAATCATTCCATACATTACTAAATCATACAACATCTAAAGAGTCATAGCCTGTACAACTCAAACTCTACCATGCAACAGCTACCTCACCACAACATTACACATCTCAGCTTAACCTACCCAAGTCAGAAAGCTAGCGCGGCCCTAGAAAGTGAAAACGAGAGTGACTGACTCGTCAGACCGCTAGTATGCTGAACTTTGATGATATGTGACATGTATGCAACACTTCTATCATCACATAGCTCAGAAATGTATAATAAGACTTTTTATAAGGTAACCGTTATTTTTCCCATTTAGCTGTAATTGTTTTCCCACTTAAGCGGTAACCATTCACTTTCCATATTTAGTCGTAATTCCTATTTAAGGGCTTGATAGACCTTTTCCTAGATAGCCGTTAATTTATCCCACTTAAGCGCGTTTCCCATTTAGTCGCTTCACACACGTGCCGTTGCACATAGAATATGCTGTATAGCATTCACATGTATCTATTGGTGGGCTTGGCTTCTGAAAGAGGAAAGGAGAGTTAGACATAAATCACTGATTTCTATGGTAACTGCGCGATAACGACATCCATATTTTTACATCTGCAACATTTCATAGAAGGGGGGCGTAAATCTCTTCTCAGGTAGAAAATAATGAATAGGATTAACGCTCTTTGTATACTAAAATGTTTTGACAAAGACGAGCTTCCATATAATCTTAATTAATAGGCATCACCTTGGGAAACCCGATACATGGAAATCGGAGTTTTGAGGAACTCGGAGGTAAATAAATGGAGACGCGTTGGACAAGGGTAACTATTCCTTCTTTATAATGTATTTTAAAGGGCGACGTCGGGAACTGTTGGTGCATATGGTCATTCGGAACTATAATAAGGAAATAGTTTATAGTAAACATACCTTTTCATCCCGTCATACAAACGAACGATAATCCTTCAAACGCAGATTTAATCTCGCCTTGTCATCAAACTTCGAATAAATATTTAATATTACATGAATATTCGATTTTCTCATCAACATGAAAGCATGAATTCAGACTAACATCTTTTCTCCGCAAGTTTTATGTATTCTGAGCCCTCATACTTATAAATAATGCCCCTGTTTGTGAAAAAATATAACGTCCTATCACAAAAAATTGTGAGATAAACTATTGGAGTAATTTTTAAAAGTAATATTGGTAACTCGGAGGAACTGAATTGGGAACTCGGAGATGCTTAACCATTGCAAGGGGCTGTTATTTTCAGTAAGGCTATAAACATGCTGAGAGACTCATTAGAATATCCTCATTTTGTATGCTGAGAGACTCATTAGAATACCCTCATGTTTTAAATCATTTGATTTTTAAAGCAAATTTGGGGGGAAAGGTAGGTAAAACTATGTTTTATATGAAACGTATCTTCTGAGTTGTGCGACCATGCAAGACTAAAACCACCTTGACCAATATCTGAAATTAGTCTGTCTTAAAACGATGTATATAACACCTATTTTTGTTATATAGGCCCGGAAAATGGCACATAGAGCTGTCTACGGCATCTCGGGGCAGTAGTTTTGACTATTCGCCAAACAAGCATGAGTACTTTACCTATTTCCACCCAGACAGATGCCAATTAATAAAAAGCATTAGACCTGGGCAGAGACTTGCTATGCGTGCGTTACACAATACTGATAGTAATTACGGTAATCTTACCGGTAGTCAAAACTACCGCAACTACAGCGTTAGAGATGGTCCCATCCATGGGTATGCCCCGTGGCCCGTGAAAGAGATTGATCGTGCTATGCTTCTGCAGCAGAGCTTACAGTGGTTTATGACAGGGAGTTGAGTTTGTCATTCATCTCAAACGAATATCCGTCGCACAAAAAAGCAAAATTTGTATCAAGGGTCACTTCGACTTTCGTCTCGGTAAAAAGACAAGCTTTCTAGTAATTCATTACTGACCGTTCCAAGGCGGTAGTTCTGTTGTGGTTCTTTGTTGCCTGTTTTTGGTGTCAGAGTTTCTGTGATGTTTTACCTTATGTATGTTATTATTATTTTTGGTTCGGTTTGGGTTGCTGAGTGGCCACCTTTTGGGAACAAGCTGCTCACTCGGTTGGCCATATGTTCAATGTATCTTGATTATTTGTAATCTTAGTTGTTTCCAACTATGGTTTGAGGGCTGGATTTGGATTTTGATTGTTTGAGTTCCTGGTCTTTGCATACTTTTTACTTTTTTTTCTATCATATTGAAAGCTGAAAATGTGTTTGTCACTCACAAAAACACCATATTTTTGACAGCAGTATAGGTTTTGCCAGAAAATATTACTTTATTTAAGGTGAGGTGGGAGTAATTCAGTGCCGCCTTGCGGCAGTTTCTGTCGCAACGTTACGTAATGATGTCAAACGTTCCGTCTGAGAAAAACAAGATGGCGTCAACATTATCCGCTTCTGTGATTACATGTACTACATGGTCTGATTACAAAATGCGCAGAGGCTGAGCGCTTGGTGAAATTGAAAGGAAATAGAAAATGTCGTAGAGAAGAAACTGCAAAAAATATAGCTAGTTACTACTAGCGGGAAAGCTTTCTCTGGCGGTTTCTCATCAGTTTGTTAGATGGAGTTTGCAACTGCTGTTGCAATAATTTTATTACAACTTTAATACCATACCGCCTCATGAAATTGAAATGAGAAGTCAGATCACTGTCTACACTTCGACAACGCATTCGAACCTCCAGCGGTTCTCGAATCCGGGACTGCTAGATCAGCAGGCCAGCACTTAACCTACTGAGCTACCGGGGCTCCTCGGGTGTTTTCAGATAGATCCCCGGGATGGAGGGATAGATGGATGGGTGGATGGATGGAGATTTTACGTCCTTTTTAACAGTAATTCAGCCAAATCAGGACCATGGTAAAGTGATAATAAAATTCTGTGTGCAAAGGGGTGTTATCATACCACCCACGCTTAAAATACTAATCAGTTAGAATTAGGCCACATTGCAGTGATAGTAAAAATTCTTCCTATCTTTCATTTTTCTTTTTTTTCCAAGTGTATATCAAAGAATCGATTCATTGAATCTGTTAGACACTAAAGTGAATTCAAGCTGCATTTTCACAGTCATTTTCAGAGAGACAGAGGGAGAGAGAGAGAGTCGCAAAGGTCCAGTCGCAGTGCGAAATATTGTAAGTTCCTTTCTTGTGTCGGGTCATGTACTGGAAAACTTGACTCGCTAACCCTGTACAGACGACAAGGGACAAGGGAATTGTTCACATGTCATAAATGTCACGTTGAAGCCCACCCCTAAAGTTGTTGCTTCAGAGAGTTTGTTAACTCAGGTGCCCGTAAATTGTGTGGAAGGGCGTAACGGCAATGTTTTCGATTCCTTATTTTATCATTATTAAAGAAAAGTTAGCCAAGACGGCTAATGCATAGATAGAAAATGTACATGTATTACATCCGCATTCCCGGGAATGACAGTCATGAGTAACGAAAGTCCTAGACAAATTTTGCCGGGATCCTACAATAAGCGACGGTTGATACGTGGCGCGAAAAGTAAAGTAACGTTAACGTCACCATGCGCAATGTATACATTTCAGTCTAAAGAGACAGCACGCAGGGCATTCTCTGTACTTTAGCTCAAAAGTTAAGTCGGCGACCTACTATTTTTATTGCTTTAATGTAAACTTCTATCATTTGGTCATACTGTGCTAGTTTTTTAAGAAAAAAATATGTTTTGTTTTCTCAGAATGAAGGTTTTTATCCAAGAGAGACGTGCAAAAAAGTGCGTTCTCCATAGAACGCCATTATAACGTCGTGTCGAAAATGAGGAAAGATTGACGTTTTCGAGGTCAGATATCTTGAAAACGACAAAGGCGACACCCCATTTTTATTACAGTTTCTGAAAGAGGGGCTGAAATTGTACAATATAGGGAAGTATGAATAAAATCATGTGTTTTGTCAATTACTCCCACCTCACCTTAAAACGAAATAGTTGAAGTTCTATTCAACCTTGAAAAACATGTCATATCCAGTTGTTACTAAATTTGAGATATTATAAAGACATATCAGTTAAAATTGCTATTGCCAATGCTTTCTTTGTCATTATTATTTTGTATTTACTTACCTGAAACATTCAAAAGCTCGTGTCTGATGGAAATACGAGGCAAATACTGATCCTAGTCTGTTTACCTCCAAGTTCCTCAAACCACCGATTCACGTGTATCGGGTTTCCCTGGGTGGACATGCACACAGCTTATGTACCTCGTGCCGTGGTGTAATCTTATCACGTCGGCAAGTCAGTTCGATTTACGTGTGAGACGAACATATCTTTTTTTATTATTTTTGTTATTGTTATTTTTATTTCATGTATGGGAAAAATAAGGTCCAACACGACCACCCCTAAACTGCACCAGTTTTTGGGAACCAAACTCACAATAAGCTGCTTGATCAAAGACTTTATTTCGAAAATTGCAAATACGAAGCGCATTGTTGTTGTTCATGTTGAAGTACTTCCCACCAACAAGCCCTTTCAACTGTAGCTTTCTGTGACATACTTAACAACTGTAGCTTTCTGTGACATACTTACACAACATATGTTAGTGGTTAGTTTGGTCAAGGGGTGTGTGTGTTGTGGAGGGGCGAGGGGGGGGGAGGGAGTGGGTGCAAGGTTTTCCAGGCCCATAAAGTCCAAATTAAAATGAGGTTTCTGCATGCGTATTTTATCAGTCATTCGACGATGCACTTTGTAACCTGAAAAAATTGTACTGCTGTAGTCTCAATATTAGAGCGAAATTTTTTGTTTTTCTTTTTCATTTCTTTTTTAAGGGCGACCTTGCTAAGCAAAGACGTACGTGCTTAAGCAATACCCTTTTTGTGTGTCTGCGTGCTAGTGCGCCTTTGTAAAAATATTCACCTGTCGTGTTTTGGGACGAGTCATTTATTATCAGGTGGGGGTGGGGCGGGTACATTTTTATATGGTTCACCAAAATTTTTCCGATCCCCCCGCCCCAGTGTCACCAGAATTATTTTTCCGACCCCCCCCCCCCCCCCCCCCCACCACGAGATAGGTGACAAAAAATTTATGACCCCCATTCTCCAATCCCAGCTACCCTTCCCACGCACACGCACACCATATTACCTATTTTATATCAGACTGACCTCCATAAAAACCTGCATGAAACACAAAGAATATTTTCTTATGCTAACAGGTTAATTAATCACGGTCTGTTTAAACTTTCTCTGCTTTTCTTGCACTTTTTTTTCTGCTAATGGCCATCCAGAAATCTGTTGTCGAATGCTTAATAATAACAACAGTTAATGATATTAATTAGGCCTCTGGGTGGCGGAGGTCTGGGGGCGCAGCCCCCAAAAACCACAGTAGTTTTGCTAAAGAAAAGGCAGCTGGAGACTGATACCACGAAGGCATTGAATTTAATTGAGAGAGATATGATTTTATAGACACTTTCATACTGTTCATTTAGCAGATACTGATAGGTTGTTTGATATGAAGCTGCTCCGAGTTTTTTGTGTGTTATTTTCCATAAATGTGTTTTAAGTTTTGAATATGTGAAAGAAAAGAGTCTGAAATTTTAGGAGCAATGAGAGGTCTGGGGCGAAGCCCCCCAGAAGCTGAGACATTTTTAAAAATGAAGACTGATGGAAGAATTCTGACCCCCCCCCCCCCCCCACGCTCCCACACCTGATAATAAATGACTTGTCCCTTAGCTAAGTTTCTAAGTAACTGCAAGGGCTAGAGCCTTCAAACTTGCTCCATATATACGTCTGGGGTAGATCTACTGAAAGTTACGATGCATTTCAGGCCATAGGCTAAATTTCACGATTGATTGATTGAAAAACAATTCATCTGTTGCGTTTAGCACAGTTTCTAGTTAAATGCAAGGGCTAGAGTCTTCAAACTTGCTCCATAGGTACGCCTGTGTCAAATCTACTTAAAGAAGCGACGCATATCGGGGCATGACGTATATTTCACGCTCGACTGAAGATAGAAAATATATTCAACTTTTATCTTTAGCTCAGTTTCTAAGTTGCATAGGCTAGAGTCTTCAAACTTGCTCCATAGATATGTCGAGGGAAGATAGACAGAAAGCAGCGATGCAAATCGGGCTATATCTTTATTTCACGGTTGACTGAGCATAAAAAAAATCACCTGTTGCGTTAAGCTAAAATTTCAAGTAACCGCAAGGGCTAGGGTCTTCAAACTTGCTCCATCTACTGAAAACATTGATACATATCGGGCCTAGGCCCATTCATACAGGTTTACAGGTTGATTGAACATAAAAAACTATTACATGTTGCGTTAAGCTCAGTTTGACATCACCTATATTTCATGGTACAGTTGCTTTGCCTTATTTCTTGAAGAACATTAGATGTACAAATATGATTGCTGGCAATAATGACATAGTGTGACCGGGTGTTTTACCTCAAACTGACAATAGGCCAGAGTGACCTATATTTCATGGTCCAGTGTCTTTGTCTTATTTCTAACACTATTCCATGGGTTAAACTTATACTTCAGTTAATGGTTTTGGCTAATACTTTGAGTGACCTCATACTAATTGTATGTCAGTGTGACTTCTATTTAATGGTCCAGTGATTTTGCTTCATTTTTGTCACTTTTTAATGGATTTACATCATACTTGGTTAAATGGTTTAGGCTGTCATTTTGAATGACATCAACCTAGTTGAGGATCAGCGTGGCCTATATTTTATGGTCTAGTGACTTTACCTCATATTTCTATCACTATTTTATGGATTCGCATCACACTTGAGTTCATAGTTTGGTTTGACACTGAGTGACCACATGCTAATTAAAGGTCAGTGTGACCTATATTTCATAGTTCAGTTATTTTCCATCTTATTTCAAACACTTTTACATGGATTCGCATTAAACTTAGCTTATGGGTGTGGAATAACACTGTAAGTGATCTCATACTTATTAGAGGGTCAGTGTGACCTATATTTCACGGCCCAGTGATTTAAGTCAATATCTAAAAATTTACCATTGACTTCTACTATACTTAGTGTATTGGTAGATTCAGATACATTGACTGCCCTCATGATACTTCTAGGTGACTATGACCTTTATTACACTGTTCATTGATATTGTCATATCTCTGGCAATATTTTAGAGGTCTGAGTTATTCTTTGGAAAACTGTTCATTCTGACTGCGCAGTTGATCTCATTTCACTTGACCGGTATTGTTCATATCTGGCTTGCGCTTGTTAAGTCAAGCTCCCGCTAAGTCGCGCTTTATCGTCTTCTGACAATGCTTATTCGTAATACGGTCTACTAATATACTGACCAATATGGATATGCAAACATTTGTGATGCAGTTATGTTGCTGTAAAACTTCAATTGTTAAGGCTCCAAATCCAAACTTTTTTTTTATTTCAAGGCAAAAGTCTATTGAGTTTTAAACAAGTATAGATGGGTCTTTTCCTTTTTCGTTCCGTCTGTTTCTCTCCAGGCTTTCACATCTCCCCCGTCTGGTTTGAGGAGATCTCAAATCAAACGAAAGCATAGGTCTGTTGATCAGGTGGTTCTAATGTCAAATCTTGACTGATGCATGTTTATGCCTCTTTATTTTTATAATTTATTTCTTTTCATGGGAGTTTGTTTCAACATCAAAAAAAATGAAAACAATAAAATAAATCTAGAAATAATACTTTTGTGACATTGCATGCAGTATAATTTTAACTCTGTTCAATGTCCCCCGGGGACGATAGTAATGGGTTCCGTTCAGCCGTCCGTCATTCCGTCCATCCCATCCGTAGAAAAATCTTGTGTCCTAAACGCCTTTCTTAGTTTTCATCCGACTTTCATAAAACTTTCAGGATATTGTTATCACTGCCTGACGTAAATCAGATCATATCGGTGTCATGATCATCGGACCCTTTTTGCCAGAGTTACGGCCCTTTATCTATAAATCTGTTTTCAAATCTTGAGGCCTCAACTCATTCTTCAGTTTTCATCCGATTTTCATAAAACTTTTAAGATAATTTTATCACCACCTCATGTGGATCATATTGCATTAGGGTCATGATCGATCTCTTTCAGACATACGGCTCTTTATCTGTATATCTGTCCGCATACAAATCTTGTGTCTTCAACATCCTTCAGTATCTTCAACTCCTTCAGTGTCCACCTAATTTTCACAAATAAAAAAAAGGAAAAAACTTTCAGGATATGACTGTCAACGGCTGGCGTGGATCACGTTATGATCGCGATCATGACCTGACTGTTTCTGACAAAGTAATTGTGTCTATAGACAAATCTTGTGTCCTCAACTCCTCCTTCTAATTTCAACCGATTTTCATAAATCTTTCAGGATATTGTTATCACCTCTTGACGTGTCTCATTTTATTGGGATCATGGAAGGACTCTGTCTGTCAGAGTTACGCCCCTTTACCTGTAAACTGTTTTCAAATCTTAGGCCCGCAACTCCTCATTCAGTTTAAAACAGATTGTCATAAAACTTTAAGGATATTGTTATCACCATTTGACATGTATCGTATTATCAGGGTCATGATCGGACCGTTTCTGTCAGAGTTATGGCCCTTTATCTGTAAATTTGCTGTATGTATGAAACTTAGCAAACAGTGAATTCACAATCTGTTTTTGATGATATGATCAGGGGTCGTATTTATAAAACCACTTAAGTCGTTGCTATTCTGTTGCTAAGGCTAATTTTCTGTCAAGGAGATCCCCTACAACTATAAATTTGCTCTTTTTCAGACTGTTCCTCCTGAGCAAGTTTCATAGCTGTAGGGAATCTCCTTCATTGACATTCAGCCTTAGCAACAGCATAGCAACCACTTAAGTTGTTTTATAAATACGGCCCCTGATCTTTTTTAAATTATAGCCTTTAATCATCACTCACATTGTAGCCATGACTCCTTTCATGATCAATTTTCTAGCCACTGGCATGTCCATGCGTCGTGGGGACTATTGACCTTTTGCCTATTTTTTTTTCATTGTGAAACCTTTTGTTTCAAAATCTGACTAATTCGAATAAGACTGGGCATTTTGATAAAGCTCTACTTCCGCCGACTAACATTCTTAGCATGTCGTCTGTTGCTGCAGTTATCTGCTCGAAACAGCAGATTTTAAGACTCTTTCCGCAAACTAAGACTCTTTGATGAAAACGACAGCATAAAGCCATAAATAAATACATATATGTATATGTACATTCCACATGAGTATACACAGTTCCGAGAATAGCCACTAAGCTCCGCCTACTTAGTTACTGTTACTACGTCTCACAAGCTTAACACAAAGATGGCGGAAAAAGCAAATGACAAATAGTGTCTGCTAAATGTTGGCGATCTATGGCGAAGAAACAGCCTCCTCATGACCTACACATGGCAGTTGGCGCATCATGAATTTCCCTATGCGTTCTGTTCTTGCAGAGGAGGGTAAGTTTATTACAAGTGGTGTTTGTTTGTTTTCTTTAAACAGGTATACATCTCTTCATTAACTGTAAGGTGAAATCACGGACTTATGTAAAATATTGACCACGTGCGATTTGTTTGTGAGACTATGTCACGTGCTAAGTTGTCGTTGCATTGGCCAGGTATACGCTATCATGTGATTTTGAGTGACATGCTGGGTGTGGCTCGGAACTGTGTATTATGATAGTCATTCAAGTAGATAGATGTTTGAGCCGCGACACGACAAAACGAACAAACCGGCATGTGCGCCCAGCGAAGACTCAGATCAACCTGGGCATTCTCCGACTCTGACCAGAGTCTTCGCTGTTGGCTTGAAAGTAGCTTAGACAGTTAGCTTCCTGTTAGCTAATGCGGGTGCCCAGGCTGTTCTAAGTCTGCGCTGTGCGCACATGCCACTGTGTTGGTTTTGTCACGTCACGGCTCGTATACGTACTTTACTACCCTACGGAAGGATGTCGCTGCCATATGTAGTAATTGCTGACAACGATAATTTGCAGATGTTAGTCAAAATTATAATTAAAAACGAAAAGTGAAGCAAATTCCCGGTGAGCTAATGATAAAATTTTAGTATTGTTAGAAAGCTCATTTTCTATACTTTCAGAAAAAACTCAGGGAAAACTTTCTTTCTTTCAAAATAGTTTTATTTTTTGCAATTGAAAACTGTTGACCGCATTATACTATCCTCATAAAAGCGGACACTGAGCCCCCTCCACAGCCAGACATCGTCGTGATATGTCTGAAAGATTGTTGATAGCGACGTCACGTTCAGCCCATGTATACAGGTATTAAAAATACGACATTTCAACACGGCATCAAAGGTTTAATGACTTTTGTGGCACGTCGTCAGGAAATCTTCTTTTTGAAGCAATAAATACTTGTGTGAAAAATAAGACAAAATATGAAAATATTGGCGAGAAACCAGGCTTCCAGAATATATCAGGAAATCATATATGTTTTTATCAGTACAGTTTGATGAACCATTTTAGTTAATAATTTGTTATCTCGCGCCATCGTGTAGTAGAATATCGATATTAGACAGGTAAGGGCGATGCAGTTGTCTCCTCGTGCCATATTTGATGGATATGAAAGGATATGGGATGCTTGGGGCCCCACTTCCAGGGCTTTTCATGTGCATGTATACCCGCAATGATATGCAAATTTCTGACAATTCTTCTGGCAAATTAAAAACGTAAAGGTTTCTCAAACAAACGTCTTGACGAAAAACATTCCATGACTGTAAACACTTATGAGCCGCGACAGATTACAGTAGAATTTCAATGGCTTGGGACATGAAAATTAGTTCCAACCAAGGGTATATCTAGCCATCCAGGGTTAGTTTCTATACAAAATGAACTCTAGGGACCGAGGAAAGAGTTCTAGTCAGGCAGGGTTAACGAACCATCAGGGTTCGAGTCAGTCAAGTTCTACTGTATTTTATTTAATTTGATTCGTATCGCGTGAAAAGGTACTTTACTGCACGGTGAACAGGGAAGTCACAGATCAACCTGTACATCCACGCAGCCTGACCAGAGCTTTCCTTTTTCGCATAGACCTTCTATCGATCCTAGCGAGTCTACAAGATGTAAAGTGGTGACTCTGGTCAGTTTGCACGAACAACATCAGTTATTACAAGAATTCCGTTGAATGCGGGGTCACGCCTGCTGGCGCTTTGTCACAAAACAGAGCTAAACAAGCAAATTCACAGAATTTAATTGTTTATTAGGACATGTCAATGAAAAAAAAAAACGACTGAAAAAAAGACTAAGTTCAACTAGCAGAAAAAGTGACAAAAATCATTTTAGGATTATATCTAAACCAGATGCATATATTAAGACCATGGCCAAAACACGTGTGGACTTTGAAAGACATCAGCATAAAAATGTAGGAGGAGTTGCACACACAATGTATCCACTATCTATTCACTTTAATAGTAAAAAAGTTGCGCACACAAGGTACCCACTATCTAGTCACTATGATAGTAAAAACGCCTAAAAAATGACTAAGTTCAACTTGTGGAAAAAGTGACATCTAAACCGCATGCATATCTTCAGACCATGATCAAAACACCTGTAAAGTTTCAAAGGCATCGGCATAAAACTGATGGAGGAGTTGCGAACACAAGGTACCCACTATCTAGTCACTTTGATAGTAAAAACGCCTAAAAAATGACTAAGTTCAACTTGTGGAAAAAGTGACAAAAAATAATCTCAGGATTATATCCAAAGCACATGCATATCTTCAGACCATGACAAAAACAGCTGTAAAGTTTCGAAAGAATCGGCATAAAACTGTAGGTGGAGTTGCGCACACAAGGTAACTACTACTTTAGGGGGGGGGGCGGAAGGACGGAAATAAGGACGGAAGGACGGAATGCCGAAAACTATGTCCCTCCGCTTTTCTTCGAAAAGGCGAGGGACAATCAGCAAAGACGTATGCATGAACCAAGTTTCTTGGCTCTAGCCCTTATAGTTTCTGAGAAAATGACCTAAACGCGAAAACTCGACAAAAATTGCAAAATCAGTCAACCGTAATTGGTACGTCAAGACTCAATATTGATGATGGCTTTGAGATTTACTCTTCCAGATGCACGCATGAACCAAGTTTCATGGCTCTATCCCTTATAGTTTCTGAGAAAATGACCTAAACGCAAAAACTCGACAAAAGTTTACGCCGACGACGACGCCGCCGACGCCTACACCGGAAAAGCAATTACATATGTCTCGCCTCTGCTTCGCAGGCGCGACAAAAACCATGTTGATTTTGCTATCGACTCAGTCGGATCTGCACGGAGTAAACACTGAATGGTCAAGAAACGGAAACTAAGGTGGTTTGGCCACATCTCAAAGTCTTCTGGTTTAGCAAAGACAGGGCACAGTGAAAGAAAACAGAAGGAGTAGACAGAAGAAGAAGCAGAAAAACCATATCAAAGAATGGACAGGGATGGACTTTGCAAGCTCAACAAGGGCAACTGTAAACAGGACAAGGTGGAAAGGGATTGTTTTGAATTAAAATTTTAAAGAGTTCCTTCGAGAGCAGAGAACACATTCTAAAAAAGGAAAATGGGCCATACTTCGAAGTTTCGGCTATTCAAGCCATCTGCGGTACCCCAACAACCTTGTAGGGATGGGATAGAATAGAATAGAACAGAAACACTGAAGAGGTATTACAGATGAAGAAGAATACCTGAGTAACCAGCAACATACCTGAGAGTTAATTCGGCCAGAGGGCTGTTACAACAACAACAACAACTGAATGACCACGCTGGCAAGAGTTGCGGCTCTGTCTTGCTGTTTAAATAGTCCCTTTTACAGCTGCCACGGAAACGACAAGCCTGAATTTACCACGGTTATGACATGCAACCATAATCATTTGTTGTCCAAAGCAATTCTCTCATTTTGCATAAAGCATTGCGTCTAATCTTAATTTCACTAGTTCTTATATTTGTGATTTGGGGCTATCTAATGTAAATAATATGAAGCAGAAAAAAAGCTAGTCTTACCTTTCTTTCGTCTTAGTAAACATTGACATAGCTAACGTCCTTTTGCACTGCCGTAACAGAGTTTACATGACGTAATAAGTACGCTAAAATCTCACGCAATGAACAGCGTTAACGCCATTAAACGATTTAATAAGGGAAGACAGATTAATAAGAAATGTATGGCAGAAAATAAGATGTTTTGTAAATCCAGATATATAGATCTCGTAAGACGTATGAGGGACGAGTGTATTATTTGCCTTTAATTACTTTACCGTAGCGTTCAGGGCCATCTAACTCGACAGTCTAACATGACGTTAACACATCATGTTTCAATAAATTAAAAATGTTAAAGCCCCCTCCCCCCTCATACACACACACACACACAGACGCCTCTCGTTCTCTCACACACACACGCGTGCGCACGCACACACGCATCATCTTCAATTAGCATTTCATAAACACGGACAAAAATTAAGGATAATATTTTCATTAACGGAATGGATATTGCGAAAGTTGTTATATTCAAGAATGATACACTTTCAGGGTAAGCAACACGGCCATTTTCATTTCTGCCTCTCTTCTCAATGGGGATCAACTCTTACAACCCAGCGTCATGTTATTTCGTGGTGTGCCCACTGGAGATTTGCTACCATAGATGCAAATTCTTTCCTTTAAGAGTAGACCCCTCCTTTTCTCCCAGGGACCAAGGCGTCATCAAAAGTGTATCCCTTTGAGAAAAGTGGCGGAAAAAAACATGGCGTTACGCGCTTTGAGAGGAAGCAACTCTGCAAGTTTCTGAATATTCTAATTCTGGGCAGTGCGCCACGCGATGACAGATCAGCCTGGGCATCCGCCCAGTTGAATCGGAGTCTTTGCTTTGCGCTTAAAGGGTAGCTTAGGGTCTAAGCTAGGTCCATGCGGACAGCGAAAACTCTGATCAGACTGGGCGGCTGATACCAAGGCTGATCTGAGTCTTCGCTAGGCGTACATACCACTTTGTTGGTTTTGACGTGTCGCGGCTCATATTTTACTAAGTCATGAACATTATGCGTCACGATCACATGATTCTTCTTCTTCTTCTTCCGGAAGAGTGCAGAGCCCAACTTCAGCACAGTTTCAAAATCTTAGAACTTGCATATTCTTAAAGAGGTAACCCCGTGCTAATATGTCATCAAGCTATGAAATAAACCCATTACCAGGTTATTTCAGAACTGCTTCGAAGTATCCTTCCAGCTGGCTTCATTTCATTAAACGACGAAATTTAGCACAGACATGGCATTAGTAAGGGGTATTAAACCGCTCTTTCCAAGCATTAGAATTGGCCCCGTTAGACTTGAGGTACAACAAAACCAGTAGGCTCACAACGTTTAACAAACTTTAAATCAAAGCTGACTCAACGTCCTTATAATGTGACCACTGGGTATTCAAGATCGTGAACTATAACGCCCCTGGTTAACTACGTGTATGTATACAAGGGCTGATACCACACGAAAAAGAATCGTTACGAAACGAAAAGGAGTCATAGCGACCTGGTCATCATGGCTAAACAAATTTGTTTAGCCACGATGACCAGGTATTTTAGTAACTATGACTTTTTTTCGTTTCGTAACAGATATGTTTCGTTTCGTAACCTCATTGAAAACATGGTTAACCAGGTGTGTATACGGCATTCGCAAATAGACAGAGCATTGCGCAAACTAATCATTCTTGCTGTTCACGCTAAAGATTCCAAAGGATTCATACTGAGTTTGTTCGATCAGGAAAGATTCAGGTCAACTGTGTGGATGCACAATCTGACCCTCCAAAGTCTTAGCTGTCTGCACAAGCGATAAAGTCCGTTTCCTCCGAGGAGCCCCGGTAGATCGATGGGTTAAGCGCTGGCCTGCTACGCTAGCGATTCGGGTTCGACTCCCGATGCAGGCGGAATTCTTTTCAACTGTAAACGGGGTTCAATTGCCAACAACTTTCCATTATTTACCTTTCTGTTTGCTCTGTATGACTAAAATACTGTTGAATGGGTTGTAAAAATGTCATCCAGCTTTCCTCCTACCATGGCTGTTAATATGCTTGTGGAAACCGTAGTGGAGTATTGTTGTAATTCAATGGTGACAGTTTTATCATCAGTCTCTTAAAGGTGAATGGGTAAACTTTCAGGGGAAGCAACTCTGTCATTTCAGTTTTGTCTCTCTTCTCAATAGGCATCAACTCTTTAAGCAAAGAATTTTGCTCCTCTGGGAGCAAATTCTTTCCTTTAAAGAGTAGATCATATTTTGGAAGAGCTTTGTTGTACAGTAAAGCATACTTGAATTCACGAAAGTTGACCCCTTTGTAAAAATGTCAGGAAAACATGGAGGTATATCTCATATACCGTAAACCGACTAGTTCTCCAGTGATGGTAAATTGATATGAAACTTTCGTACTGGGCGAAGTCAGGAGGAAATACATCTTATGGCATGTCAACAAGTCCTGCATTTTTAGATTCTGAATTGTGAGAAACAACATAAAGAAGGCATCTGCTAAGTTTCGAGAAGATCTGTTGTATTTTCAGCAAATGATCAACTCGTAAGGGGAATTTGATCCACTAGGAGAAACGTCTTTCCGAAAAGAGTATCTTCTTCGTTCATGGAAGCAAACAGGAAGTCATAAACTCAGTTCCTTTTGCAAAAATGGCAGAAAAAAAACATGGTGGTGTACCGCTCGAACAATTCCGTAACGGAATTGGCCATTGGGTGAACCCATACCACTTAATACCTGTATTTATAACTAAAATTTAATTTGAAAATTAAGATAATAGCAAAAACTTTGATTTGCTAATTTTAACAGACAAATAGTAAAGGATATAACAGTTCTTTGTGGAAATACATTTCAGTACATAAGGTCATAACTTTCAACATTTTTTTCTCGGCGCAGCCGCTTATAATTTCACCTTTGCTCTTCATAAAGATTTCATTGGTCAGATAACGCGTATGTCATAATTTAGCCAATTATATCAAAGTTCAATGAATATTTAATCTCCGTTTTTCCCGTTGCACTGCATTGCGTGAATACTTGCACTCTGCCAGATGTTAATTAAAAATGATTCTCTTGTTTGTAAATTTACAATAGAAATTTTATCGAAAAAAAAACTAAAAAAAATAAAAAAAAAAAAAACGCAGATATTCAAAACTTTATTTTTTAACGCAGATCTAATTTCGACTTCTACTTTCGACTTCTACTTTCGGATTAATGCACACAAACGAACATTGCATCATGTTGTAACTGTTTTGGAATCAGGTCTATCTCAAGATTGAACGCGGTCCATTTTGGAATTCCAAATTGGACAGCTCAGTCATGATATAGGTCAGTGCCGCTACCTAGTGTCAAAATTACGGTCACGGGTGCCTACCGACATAGCTCACTTGAGTCATATTCATGAAAGTTATCGTCAACTCTTCACTTACAGACATATTACAAAACACACTTCCATTAAGATTTTCTTGCTTGAACATAATTCTGAAATGCCATTAGGAAATGTGCGCGTCATAGACCTTCCAAAATGGGGTCTACTTTGAAAGGAAAAAAATTTCTTCCTTTAAAAGTTGACCTTCATTGAAAAGGGAAGGCAGAATGAGAATGGCAGAGTTGCTTCCCTTGAAAGATTTACCCATTCACATTAAACTGCTGTTCATGCAATCAAACTACAACTCCATGGAAATATGTTTGTACAAAAATGATGTCTTAAAATTTATTTCTTCATAACGTGCCCAGTGCAAGTATCTTCTCAAAATCATCAATTTTGCAAAAGTAATGTGGCATGTTTTGCCCCACGTGTAATGTCAAAATGATTGAGATCTGGGATGATTAATTTGAATTTCTCTGAGGAATGAAAACAGTGAGCACTTTCGGCATAATTACTTGGATAAATTCGAGCAATACCCAGGTATTCCTTGGGCTACTCGAGAAGCCCAAGAAATATCAGGGTATTGTTCAAGTTTACCCAAGTAATTAGTCGAACGTGCCCATTCATTCTAGCCACAGGGACTTGTAACAATTCATATTAAATACAAAAGAAACTTATTAATCTATACCCTAGACAAGGGGAACATAGACAAAAAATAAATATTTTATCCCCACTATTTCTACATTTGAAGGAGAGTACAAAACTCTTCCGATTGTGCTGATTCTCAGTTTCAAATCGAGAAACAATATTAATCTTAAAAAAATAAACAACTTTACTGCCAAAAAATCATATAATCGTTACTTCTGGCCTTTAGAAATACCGCTACTGTCAATAAAATAGGTCAATGTCATTAAGTTGTTCCTGTCACCGACTGTAAACAAACCGTGTCCAGCCGAAATAGACAACATCTACAGGCTTGCCGCAACAAAATGCGAACACCGACAATTGAACGTGGAGGTAAGTTATCTTTTTATCACAAAAACACGTCGTATTCCACCTATATAAACTCACAGTAGTCATTTAATTCCGAAATCACATGGCTGTTTTTGCCACTGGCTTCCATCTTATTTAACACTGTCACGTGACGAATCCGTGACGAGTCCGCAGCAAAGCCCATTTGAGACCTGGAATATGATTGGATAAAATTAATTTAGGAGGGCTTCCCCATCGCCAGATCGAGGATATTCGCTGCGGCGTTGTCACGTGACCGTGTCAAGAAATATGGAAACCAGTGAACAAGACAGCGATGTTTTCTCGAAATGAAATGACTACTGTGAGTTTATGTAGGTGGAATACGACTTGTTTTTGTGTTGAAAAGCTAGGATACCTCCTCGTTCAATTGTCGATGGTCGCATTTTGTTGCGGTAAGCCGGTAGATGTTATTTATTTGGGCTGAACACGGTTTGTTTACATTCGATGACAGGAACAACTTAACGACATTGACCTATTTTAAGGGGAGTAGCGGTATTTCTAAGGACAAGAAGTAACAATTATATGATTGTTCTGCAGTAAACTTGTTTATATTTTGAAGATTAATATTTTTCTCGATATGAAACTGAGAATTAGCACAATTGGAAGAGTTTTGTACTCTTTTTTTCAAGCCTAGAAATAGGAGAGATAAATATTTATTTTTCGTCTATGGTACCCTTGTCTAGGGTATAGGTGTATATATTATTATATAAATAAGTATAAATTGTTACAAGTCCCTGTGATTCTAGCCACCGATTTTCCCGGCCAGGCAAATATCCGAAGTTAAAGTGGCAGTCTGTACTACTAATAGAAAAAGTCACGCTTGATTTAATTCACTTCTTCTACTGTTGGTCCTCACCCAGTTCCTCCATCGGACCTCTTCTGGTTCTCAGTCCCATGCATCTTCATCATAACCGGTGCCCAGGTTTTCTGCAGTTCATCCAGTCTGTGTTCAAACTCATCCTTCTCCGCTAGCGTATTGTTGTCCGTCCATTTCAGAACCTCCTCACATTCTTTATTGACTTTTTCTTTATCCTCATCTGAAAGTTTATCTCGACCATCTTCAGCAGCCTGTTTAACTCCGAAGACGTAATTTTCTAGCTTGTTTCTTGCCTCTATCCGTTCTCTCTGTTTGTTGTCCTCCTCTTTATATTTTTCCGCTTCATTTACCATTCTGTCAATTTCTTCCTTACTCAGTGTTTCCCTGTTGTCACTTATGGTGATTTTGTTGACATTTCCTGTACTTTTGTCTTTAGCAGATACGTTCAATATACCATTAGAGTCAATGTCAAAAGTGACCTCGATTTTTGGGACTCCGCGTGTTGCAGACGGAATTCCGGTAAGGGAAAGTCTATCCAGTAAATTGTTGTCCTTTGTCATTGCGAATTCACCTTCAAAAACTTTGATTTTCACAGCATACTGATCGCTGACATGCGTCGTAATAGCGCGAGACTTTTGTATTGGAATTCTTGAATTTCTGTGAATTAGATTTCTCATCACCCCTCCAGCAGTTTCAATACCAAGTGAGAGTGGAGCAACATCTATCAGCAAGGCATCTTTAATAGCCTCATTCTTGTCCCCGGACAAAATGGCTGCCAGGACAGCAGCGCCGTATGCTACGGCTTCATCAGGATTAATGGATCTGTTAAGATCTTTACCATTCATGGAATCCTGTAGTAATTTCTGAATCTTCGGAATTCTTGTTGAACCGCCAACTAAAACGACCTCATGTATGTTCCCATTGTCAAGTTTCGCGTCTCTCAGTGCTTCCTCTACGGGTTCCATGGTGGCACTGAACAGATCTTCACAGAGTTCTTCGAATCTAGCTCTGGTTATTTTAGTATAAAAGTCAGTTCCTTCAAACAATGCGTCAATTTCTATATTAGCTTCGGAGCCACATGATAATGTCCTCTTTGCCCGTTCACAAGCAGTTCTCAGTCTCCTCATGCTTTGGGTATTCGTACTTAGATCTTTTCCATGTTTTCGTTTGAACTCTTGCACAAAATAGCTAACTAGTCTATTGTCAAAGTCCTCCCCACCAAGGTGGGTATTACCTGCAGTTGACTGCACCTCAAACAGTGACCCTTCATTGATTGTTAGAATCGATACATCTAAAGTACCACCTCCCAAATCAAATATTAGCACATTTTTCTCGTTCAAGTTTTTATCAAGTCCATACGCAAGTGCCGCTGCGGTCGGTTCATTAATTACACGTAGTACGTTGAGCCCGGCGATCCTTCCAGCGTCTTTTGTAGCCTGTCTTTGTGCGTCTTTGAAGTGCGCTGAAACTGTTATAACTGCATTTGTTACTCGTTTTCCCAGATACGCTTCAGCTGTCTCCTTCATTTTTGACAGCACCATAGAACTAATTTCCACGGGTGAGAACTTTTTCTCTTCGCCTTTGTAGTCGGCTTGAATATGTGGTTTTCCATCGCTGTTAACTACCTTGAAAGGCCAGTGTTTCATGTCCGACTGTACGTCTTTATCGGTGAATCGTTGGGCAATGAGTCTTTTGGCGGCGAAAATTGTGTTTGAAGGATTCATGGCCGCCTGGAATTAGATTAAAACATATTGAGATTAAACTAGAAAATGTGTTTGCAAGACACTATGCCCCCAACTATATGCCTGACCCTAACAAGATCAATTGAAAAAATATATATATATAGATCTGCTAATTTTTTTTCATTATCTAGTCACCTATGAATTATCAAGGCCTCAGCAGTTACTGTTCTTCCGTAAAAGATCACCCCTACAACGTTTTAAACAAACAAGAAAAGGGGCATAATAACAGCAGCATAACCTTACCCTCATCAGAATGATCGACACATCAAATACCATTGATGAGGTCTCTGAGTCAAACGGTTCATAAGTTGGAAAAATGCCGAAGTTAACAAAGCGGCATAATTCAGTCAAATATTTACGAAATCAGCCCAAATTTTAATCAGGTGATCTACAACCAAAAGTCAATCAGATGATTACCCCTAGAAGTATGCCAGATATGAGTATCCTAGCTCCAATGGGGCATAACTCTGTCAATAATGCATACAACATAACGTAACCAACATCAAAATGATCGACACATCAAATACTATCTGTATACCAAAAATCATGTCTCTATGTAGGTCAAACGGTTCAAAAGTTGGAAAAATGCAAAAGTGAACAAAGGGGCATAATTCAATCAAATATTTAAGAAATCAGCCCAAAAGATAATCAGGTGATCTACACCTTAGCCCCTATCTGTGTACCAGATATGAGCATCCTAGCTCCAAATGTTCTCCCAGGATTTTGGGAACAATCTTTCATTTAATTTTTCAAAAAGGGGCATAACTCTGTAAGAACAAGGGGGCGGGCGGGGCATGGAAAGTTGGGGACAAGGGTAGCGACTGGTGCACTACTGCTTTGACTACGTAAAAACCGAGGCTATTATTCGGTTTCTTTAGTGTGCGCCTTGCTTCGAAAGTAATGAATTGATGATGATTTTTTGAGATTAACATCTTTTTTCATTAGTTCTTGCCTTGAACATTACTAATATCACATTAGATGATGTTTAGGAAAAGCTAGATGTGTGTTGAGGTGAATAGATGCATTTTCAGGGGAATCAACCGTCTGTTTTTAGTCAATTTCCTTCCAGTAGGGGTCAATGGGGGTCAACTCTTGTGTCCATACGACACGGATGCCCCCGCCTAGTGCCCTAAGTAAGATGACGCCTTGTTTAAGGTACTGGCACTTGTAGCATAGCTAGGTTCACAACGGCAAACTTCTGTGGTACATGTTTTATTGTTTTCCTTGGGCGGATATTGTGCTTCTTGGATCAAGAGAAGTGTGTGTGTGGGGGGGGGGGGAGGGGGAGGGAGGGGAGAGGGGGGCTTGTATGTGGGCGGGGGTGTCATGACTGTGATATGTGATGACATTCTGTATCTTATCGCAGAAATGGATGCCATGCAACTTTCCAAAAGAAATAGCCCAGAAACAAGTAACTTTTCAAAAGCTAACTAGAAAGTGTGTTTATGAAACACTATGCCCCCAACCATATGCTTGCCACTAAAAGTGTCAAACTTTAGATGTCTAAGCCTGAAAAGGGGCAAATTTCTGTCAAATTAATAAGAGAAGGGAAAAAACTCTGTGAAAAGTTGATGTATTATAATGCAACTAACATCAGAATGATCAGCACGTCAAATACTAATAGTATACCAAAAATTAGGGTTCTAGGTCAAACGGTTCAGAAGTTGGAAAAATGCCAAATTCAACAAAGGGGCATTATTCAGTCATTTTTAGACGGAATTTGCCCATAAGTTACAGTCATTTTTAGACGGAATTTGCCCAAAAGTTAATCAGATAATGTACGCCTTAGTCCCTAGCAGTATGCTATATATGAGCATCCTAGCTCAAACGGTATTCCCAGGATTTTGGGAACAAACTTTCATGCTATTTTTCGAAAAAGGGGCATAATGCTGTAAGTACATGGCAGACGGAAAAGAAAAAAATATGGGTCTGCTTATTTTTCATGTTCTATCCACCTTATAAATATCAAGGCCCCAGCAATTACTGTTCTTGACAAACAGACCACCCATAATTATGTTTTATGCAGATGAGAAAAGGGAAATAACTCTGTCATTGATGAATGCATCATAACACAATTAACATCAGAATGATCAGCACGCCAAATATTAATAAAATACCAAAAATTAGGGTTCTTGGTCAAACGGTTCAAAATTTGGGAAAATGCCAAAATCAACGAAGGGGCATAATTCAGTCATTTTTTGACGGAATTTGCCCAAAAGTTAAACAGGTGATCTACACCTTAGCCCCTAGCAGTATGATAAATATGAACACCCTAGCTCAAATGCAATTTCCAGGATTTTGGGAACAAATTTTCATGTAATTTTTCGAAAAAGGGGCATAATTCTGTAAGTACATGGCAGACAGAAAAGAAAAAAAATATAAAAATATGGGTCTGCTTATTTTTATGCTCTATCCACATTATAAATATATCAAGGCCCCGGCAGTTATTGCTCTTGAGAAACAGACCACCCATTATTATGCTTTATGCAGATGAGAAAAGGGAAATAACTCTGTCAATAACGAAGCATCATAAGGCAGCCAACATCTGAATGATCAGCACATCAAGTATTAATAGTATACAAAAATTTAGGGGTCTTGGTCAAACGGTTCAAAAGTTGGAAAAATGCCAAATTCAACGAAGGGGCATAATTCAGTCATTTTTGACGGAATTTGCCCAAAAGTTCATCAGGTGATCTACACCTTAGCTCCTAGCAGTATGGCAAATATGAGCATCCTAGCTAAAAGGGCAACCCCAGGATTTTGGGAACAAATTTTCATGTAATTTTTCGAAAAAGGGGCATAATTCTGTAAGTACATGGCAGACAGAAAAGACAAAAAATACGGTCAGCTTATTTTTCATGCTCTATCCATCTTTCAGATATCATGGCCCCAGCAGTTATTGCTCTTGAAAAACAGATCACCCATTATTATGCTTTATGCAGATGAGAAAAGTAAAATAACTCTGTCATTAATGAAGCATCATAACGCAACCAACATGAGAATGATCAGCACATCAAATACTAAAGTATACCAAAATTTAGGGTTCTAGGTCAAACGGTTCAAAAGTTGGACAAATGCCAAATTCAACAAAGGAGCATAATTCAGTTATTTTTGACGGAATTTGCCCAAAAGTTAATCAGGTAATCTACACTTTAGCTCCTAGCAGTATGCTTAATATGAGCATACTAGCTCAAACGGTATTCCCAGGATTTTGGGAACAAACTTTCATTTATTTTTTCGAAAAAGGGGCATAATTCTGTAAGTACATGGCAGACGGAAAAGAAAAAAATATGGGTCTGCTTATTTTTCAAGCTCTATCTACGTTTCAAATATCAAGGCCCCAGCAGTTATTGCACTTGAGAAACAGACCACCAATTATTATGCTTTATGCAGATGAGAAAAGGGAAAATACTCTGTTAAGAGTGGATGCATCATAACGCAACCAACATCAGAATGATCAGCACGTCAAAAACTAATAGTATACCAAAAATTAGGGTTCTAGGTCAAACGTTTCAGAAGTTGGAAAAATGCCAAATTCAACAAAGGGGCATAATTCAGTCATTTTAGACAGAATAACCCCAAAAATTAACCAGGTGATTTACACCTTAGCCCCTAGCTATATGCCAAATATGAGCATCCTAGCTCAAACGGTATTCCAAGGATTTTGAGAAAAAACTTTCATTTATTTTTTTTGGAAAAAGGGGCATAACTCTGTAAGTAAAGGGCACGAAAAAATATGCGTCCGCTAGTTTTTGACAGTCTTCCCACCTATGAAATATCAAGGCCCAATCAGTTACGGTTCTTGAGAAAATCAAGCGTTACGTACGTACGTACGGACGGACGGACGGTCAGGCCCAAACCAATATGCCCCCTCAACTTCTTCGAAGTTGGGGGCATAACAAACGGAAACCAATATTGTATGATGGGAAGTTGAAAAAGGGCCATATCTCCCACAATAATTGACGGATTTTGCCCAACATCGAACTTGACCTGTATTTTATGATTATATACCTGTGTATAAAATATGAATTCAATACACCAATGCTTTCAAAAGATATCGAACGGAAACCACTTCTTCAAACAAAATGAAGTCGAAAAAGGGCCGTAACTCCAACAATAATCGACGGATTTTGCCCAACATCAAACTTGACCTGTATTTTATGATTAAATATGATAAAATATGAATTCAATACAGCACTACTTTCAAAAGATATCAAACGTAAACCATTTCTTCATACAAAATGAAGTCGAAAAAGGGCCATAACTCCCACAATAATCAACGGATTTTACCCAACATCGAACTTGACCTGTAATCTTTGATTATATACCTGTGTATAAAATGTGAATTCAAAACACCAATACTTTCAAAAGATATCGAACGGAAACCGGTTTTTCATACAAAATGAAGTCGAAAAAGGGCCATAACTCCCAAAATAATCGACGTATTTTGCCCAACATCGAACATGACCTGTGTTTTATAATTATATACCTGTGTATAAAATATGAATTCAATACACCAATGTTTCCAAAAGATATCGAACGGAAACCATTTTTTCATACAAAATGAAGTCGAAAAATGGACATAACTCTCACAATAATCAACGGATTTTACCCAACATCGAGCTTGACCTGTAATTTATGATTATATACCTGTGTATAAAATATGAATTCAATACACCAATGCTTTCAAAAGATATCGAACGGAAACCAGTTTTTTTCATACAAAATGAAGTCAAAAAAGGGCCATAACTCCCACAATAATCGACGGATTTTGCCCAAGATCGAACTCAACCTGTGTTTCATGATTATATACCTGTGTATAAAATATGAGTTCAATACATCAATGCTTTCAAAAGATATCGAACGGAAACCATTTTTTCACATTAAATGAAGTCGAAAAATGGCCATAACTCCTACAATAATCGACGGATTTTACCTAACATCGAATTTGATCTGTATTTTATGATTACATAGCTGTGTATGAAATATGAATTCAATACACCAATGCTTTCAAAAGATATTGAACGGAAACCATTTCGTACGTACGTACGCTACGTACGTACGCTACGCTACATAGTACGGACAGCGGTGATATTATATATCCCCCCCCCCCATTTTTAATGGCGGAGTCATAAAAATATTTGCTCCCCTAGAAACAAATTCTTTCCGCTATAAGAGTAGACCCCTTTCGAATTTTTTTTATTTGTTTTTTTACAGGGTTGCAAACGTTGTTCGTCCCTTGCAAAAATAGAGGAAAAGCATTGGAAATACCTTTACGTCAATCAAAGAAATTTAAGCCGCGACACGACAAGTGGCATGTGCCTCCAGCAAATACTCAGATCAGCCTGTGCATCCGCCCAGTAAGATTCCCAGTCTGATCAGAGTCTTCGCCTTGTGCTTCAAAGGTAGCTCAGAGCTTGCTCCATGCGAACATTGAACTCTGATCAGACTAGGCAGATGCCCAGGCTGATGTGAGTCTTCACAGCGCGCATTTGCCACTTTGTTTTGTCGAATTACGGCTCAAACTTTTGTTGGTAATGGTTTAAATGCTTCATTGCAACCCAGTGGTGCAAGAGCCTATACATATAGTTACATGTAGTTGTACCTTAAGGGTCTGAAAAAAAATGTCATTTGATATGCAAACATTATGTAATAGAACGAGCAGAAAATAGGGGGAACAGGTTTAAGGAATCAGTTTCTTTAATGCTAAAGTCCCGGCGGGAGGGGGTCATTGAATGGCACGTTGGTACCGATGCTTGAGCCCGCCCACCTCACACACACAAACAAAAAAAGAAATCGATATGAACGGTACTATTTTAGCTGGGCAGTGTGCAGCGCTGACATCGTTATGAAAACGCTGTTATTAGGAACACAGGGTATAATCGATTCCGCCAATTTTCGCTTCCTGCAGAGACTGTTCATCATATTTGGCTTCCGCCGAGACTGTCCGCGAACTCTTGCTTCCTGCCGAGACTTCTGTACATGATAAATGGCTTCCTGCAGAGACTGTCCGCGTGATTCTGCTTCCTGCCAAGAGCCTCGGAAGGAAGTAGAAGCACGCGGACAGTCTCGGTTTTGTTTTGGTCATATGGCCCTTCGACACTATAAAGGTATTTTCGAGTGCGGTCAGTTGACATAATTCTATCATATCGAGATTCTAAAAAAGTTTTTCAGGCGACGCCCGTAAATATAAAGAGAAATGGACTGGCAACTGGTTCCCATGTATTCTACCGTAAAACCTACGGATTTTTTTACGGTGTATTTCAGTCATATCATATTTTATGTTTGCACGAAATTGTCTATGGGCTTAACAAGGGCTTCAAAGGCCTAGGTATATCCTGTTTTATATCAATGGTAGATTTTAGATATGAACCGCGACACGACAAAACCAACGAAGTGGCATGTGCACCCAGCGAGGAATCAGATCAGTCTTGGCATCCGCCCAGTCTGATCAGAGTCTTCGCTGTGTGCTTAAAGGGACCCTCAGGGTCTAAGCTACCCTCATACGGACAGCGAAGGCTCTGATCAGATTGGGCGGATCCCACTGGCTGATCTGAGTCTTCGTTAGGCGCACGTGCCACTTTGTTGGCTTTCACATATCGCAGCTCCATTATCACACCTGGTAAACTATCACAGATACCTCCGGCGGAGGTACCGATAAAAAGTTGTGACAGGCATCTTGAGCTGCCTGTGACTGTCAAAAAATGTCAACAAACGGTAGGTATTCCTCTTATTTGACAAAATATAAGATAACCAGGGAGTTTATTAAAAATCAAAAAGTGCTAATCGACCCTTATAGACATAAAATTTTGTCACACATCATATCCCTCAGAACTTTCCATATTAACCAAAGATACGACTTTTGAAGGGGCTTTGGTGTCAGCCCACAGTACTCAAAACATAAAGAATTTGGCTGTTTTAGGTCTTAAATGCAGTGATCTTGCATACTCGTACGAATCTGTTTTTCAAGGCACAATGATGTTAAGGTATCCTCCTTGCCCAAATATAAATGTCGATTGACTACAAATAAGGCTTGATTTTTCAAAACAACAGCTGCTTGTGCCTGCAATGGGATGGAGGTACCTGTGAGGCTGTGATGTAAGCAAATATAGTGAAAATCTGAATAGTTATTGCAGCTGGAAATATTGAAATCTTCTCTAAACCACTGCCTGGAAAGAATCATTCATTCAACGTCCAATTACGTCATAACGCATATATCATGAAATTCCATATTAAAATTCCTAAAACACAATATCAAAAAGTTATTGCCCATTTTTTCCGCTTCTGTTAGTCAAACATTGACGAATTTCACATAGTTGCTGAAAATTCACTGCCTAATTCAGTGTTAAATCGTTATGAAATGTGCGCTTAAATCAGAGTCAACATTTGTGTGAATGGTGATGACTGTGATCGGGAGGTACTGCCTGTGAGTCATTCCAGCTCTTTAGAAATTGTCAATGTCACACGTAATGCTAGCTAAACTTATGGTGTGTCAAATGGGTCAAAATTGCCGATACCCATCAACAGGCATACACGTACAGGTATGTATTGTCACGTGATCCTTTTTGGTACCTCATATGCGTGTCACTCGCATGTGTCGTATGACGTTCACTGTATGTGTTAACTTTGTGGTAACTGGAGTGATAGGTACTACAAGTGATTCAGTCTGGCTAGTTTTGAATTGTTTGCGCTAGAATCCAAATACATCCGATTACATCATCGGCAGGTGACATATTCTCAACATTACACCTTTTAGTATGTTGAAGTGATCGGAATCTTACTGTAAATTATGTGTAATTCTGTCTCCGAATAGCCACTTCATCAAATTTGGTAACAAAAGAGCACTTTTACTACATAAAAGTCATCTTCCGAAACATTGTTGTTTTTGCAAACGTTTCGAGTAGTAGCATGGCGTGTGACCTCAACAATTTCTAACGATTTGAAATGACTAACAGGCAGTCATCACAATTCACTAAAACGTTGCCTCTTATTAGCGCATGTCATAACTATTCTAACACTGAATTAGGCAGTAAATTTTCAACAGCTACGTACAACTCGTCAATGTTTAACTAACAGATATGGAAACAAAATGGGCAACTCTTTGAGACGATATGCTTTTGATTTTGGATTTCTGTTGTGAAGCATCAATGTTGCGTGTTCTTATGTCCGCTTGTCTGTAGTCATCTGGCAGTAAGGTCACCTGCACAGCTGCCCACTTTGCTTTCTATTTAAAATATAAAATAGGTATAACAGAAGTTAGCGTTGTTCTCATTTGGGGTAGGTGAATGCCCACCTGTTTGGGAAAGAGCTCTTTATTCGGTTTACCATGCGTGTCATTATGAACAATTGTCAATGTAGACTTACTTCCGTCTTGGTTTTGAGAGTAGGAAATAGAATCTGATTGTATAAATTCATTATCATTGTCTGTCATTTTAACAAAAATATGCTTGATATTCGCATTATGATAGATTATTGCGACGTTGACTGAACGATTCTCTCAAGGCAGTGGTCTAGAGATGAAGAACATCATTATTTACAACCGCGATAAATCTTCAGATTTTCGCTATATTTTCTTACATCACAGGCACCTCCATTCCGTCAAAGGCACCTCCAGTTGTTTTTTTTTTTTTTTTTACAGATCCAGCCTTATTTTGAGTTTATCAGCATTTATATTTGGGCAAGGAGGTTTACTTTACGTCAGTATGTCCAGATCAACAGGTTCTTATAAAAGAAAAGTGCATTTAGGACCTTAAACAACCGATTTGTTCTTGTTTTGAGTACTTTCGACTGACCTTAAAGCCACTTCAAAAGCCATATCTTCCGTATATATGTAAAGTTCCCGGGAATATATTGTGTGGCAAAACAATATGTATAAGGGTCGAATAGCATTCTTTGATTTTCAATAAACTTCCTGGTTATAATGTATTTTATCAAAAAAGACTAATACCTGCCATTTTTTGTTTATTTTTGGACCGTCACAGGTAGCTCCGGTTCAGTTCAGTTCAGGTAGCTCCGGATGCCTGTCACAACTTTTTATCGGTACCTCCGCGGAGGTACCTGTGATAGTTTACCAGGCGTGCATTATGGGCATGTACCAGTCAAAGGCAAGCTGCACTGTACCGCAAAAGCCCGTTATTATTGTGGGGTGAAATAAGGGACTAGTCATTTATTATCAGGCGGGTGGACGTACATTCAGTGGAGCGAGGAGGTGGGGTGGGGGGTTGGAAATGTTTGTGATCTACTGGTGGGGTCGAAAATAAATTTTGTCCATCAGTCTTCAATATGCTTCGAGGGGGGGGGAGTGGGGGTGCCCCCTTCCAACCCCCCTTCCCCAAGTCATCCCCTCCCCCAACACACACACCACCCCATTACTCTTACAGTTTCAGATTAATTCTACCCACTTTTACAGGTTAACATTTATACAGATTAATGATCTAGTAAAAAAAAATTGCACAGGGGCACGGAATGGAGGTGGCGGGGTTGGGAAGGGGTGGGGGGAATAATCGTGAGACTGGGAGGGTCGTAAAAAATGTGAATCATTTGAAACTGTATACATAGCCGACTCCGACCGTTAGTTTTTTTTTTAAAAAAAGGTGCCTTCACAACAGCCTTACACCCTTCCCCTTCCCTCTCTCTACTTCTCCCTCTGAATCCGTACTTAAGGAAAAAGGACCAACCTGATTTTTAGCAGCATCACCGATGAGTCGCTCGGAGTCGTTAAAAGCGACATAACTAGGCGTGGTCCTGTTTCCATGGTCATTCGCTATGATTTCCACTTTTCCATGTTGAAAAAATCCTACACACGAGTATGTGGTCCCTAGGTCGATTCCTATAGCGGGGCCTTCAACTCGAACGGGGTCTTCAGCTCGCATTTTCTTTTTTCTTTTTTTTGCCTTTTTTAATTCGATACAAATCAGATCAGTATCAAATCAGTACAGAAATTCGACTGTCTATGTACTCTGTATTTTCTTCTTATTTTTTCCTTAAAATTTGTCAGACAGTGTTGACAGTACTGTTTCGCACTCACTCGTTGTAGAAGTGCTATGCCCGCAGTGGATGAAAAACTCCTTTTTATAAGCGAGTTCGGAGTTCCGCACTGCGCCTGCGCGAACTCCGATTTTGCTCTCGGAGGTCAGAGGTCACGGTTGCCAAAAGCCGTATACGCAAAGCCTAACACACCCACATATCGACAAATATTTCAATTTTTAAACATTCCCTGTCGATTCTATCTCGCTAAAATAATGTGGATATCCATTTTCTCTGAGTTGAAAACAATTTTCAATCATATCATGAAAAACGTGTTTTATATCGACTGAACAGGTAACCGTAATGATAACCTATCGGATTTTTCCAACCGTGACCTTTGACCTTTCTCCTCCAGCCCAACCGGAAACTCCGAACTCCGAGCTCGCTTATTGGCCTGTGGAAAGTGACGCAAGGTGTCGAACTTTCTCGAAGATCTATTTCTGGTCCTTCATAATTATTCGGTTGTTTCCGTGAACTCCCGACAGTGGCCGTATCTCATAAGCTAATAAAATTTCCTTTTAAAAGGAAGGCTTGCCCAGCTAAGACAATGAAATTTTCATGAGTTGTTATTAAAGTAATTCCGATTGTTAGTGTACTTTCTGTTGCTAACTTTTATTTAGCAAGGTATTTAATTTCTAACTTATTGAATGGTGGCATTATCCTTGGGTGTAAGGTAAAAACAAGTGTAGAATTTATTTGAAAAATAAATTGAAGAAATATTCACTCACACACACACACACACACACACACACACCAGAAAAAAATGTTTCCAACGTTTTGGCCGGCCGTTTTAGGCATATCACGAGGAAAATAACTATATGGACCTATTTCAAGTCTTATCTTCACGGCTGTTGAGTCACATTTAGTCTGAATCAAAATTTTAGGAAAGACTGTTTCAACTCCATGTCTGTGGAATCTTGGCACATCTGAACTTGGCATCTAAAGAAGACAATAGATTTATATTTACTGAAGTTTATTTTTGGTTTAAGTGGCATCAGTGGCAGTGACACTCTGAGAAGAAAATGCATGCTGCTGTTGTTTGGGACAATAACTTGCTTTACACCATTTGGGAACAACAAAGCACGGAACCCATTGCGTTCGTATTTCCATGAACTCCTGATAAATGAAATTTATCTTTTATATTTATGCTATGTTTTACATCAATTTTATTACTCATTTGTGAAGTTCTGACTAATTTAACACCAAGCAAAGGACGAAAAATAGTTATTAACCAAGGTGTTTGGTAATGAAGTACAGCAGCCGTCACCATGACATGTCAAAAAATAAAACGTTACGTCGGCCAACCATCTATCTGTATTAACCGTGACGTTGCTTACGCGTAAGATTGCACGAATGTGTGTTGTTCGTGGATGTATGAACAACGTCAGCCCAGAATTGGTTCATCTAAGGAAATCGCCGAAGAGTGTAAATATTTCTCTGTACATTTGTATAGCTGAAGTAAGAAGGCAACATGAGAGTGTTATAAAATTTCCTTTTAAAAGGAAGGCTTGCCCAGCTAAGACAGTGAAATTTTCATGAGTTGTTTATTGAAGTGAACCCGATTGTTAGTGCACTTTCTGTTGCTAACTTTTATTTAGCAAAGTATTTAATTTCTAACCATTTTCATGGTGGCATTATCCACGGGTCTAAGGTAAAAACAAGTGTAGAATTTATTTGAAAAACAAATTGAAAAAAATATTTAAACACACACACACACACACACACACACACACACACCTCCACCACCACCACCACCACCACCAACAACAACAACAACAACAAAAAATAACTATATGGACCTATTTCAAGTCTTTTCTTCACGGCTGTTGAGTCACACTTAGTCTGAATCAAAATTTTATGAAAGGCTGTTTCAAACCCTCTGAATCAAAATTTTATGAAACGCTGTTTCAAACCCATGTCTATGGAATCTTGGCACATCTGAACCTGGCATCAAAAGAAGACAATAAATTTATATTTACTGAAGTTTATTTTGGTTTAAGTGGCATCAGTGGCAGTGACTGGAACAAAATTTTGACACTCTGAGAAGAAAACGCATGCTGCTGTTGTTTGGAACAATAGCTTGCTTTACACCATTTGGGAACAACAAAGCACGGAACCCATTGCGTTCGTATTTCCATGAACTCCCGACAAATGAAATTTATCTCTTTTCAGTAAATGTGATAAGGGAAGAAAATCGTCAAAAGCGCTTGTTTCTAAATTTAAACAATAAATTTGAACCCTGCTCTTTCAAATTTTACACTGATACACAGATCAGCCCACTCTGGCATAAGCGCAGTCTGATCAGTCTGGCCTCTGCATGAAAGATGAAGAATATATATATGCCGAAAAAGACTGATCAGATCCAACGAATGCATCGGCGCTGGACAGTGTGCCGGCTGCTCTGACCAGTCAGATTATGCGATGCCCTAAGGCCTAGTTTTCGCGACGCCGCTGCATGATTTTTGGAAAAGCTAATGCTTTGCGCTAGGCTATATATAAACACTGTTTCTTACACGTTTTGGTATATTTCTTAGGATGCAAAGCCAAATACTTTGCATTGCATTCACAGTTTCATTTTTTATGCCATCAGTTTACATAAAGCAAACGAAATGTGGCCAAGTTCAAGGCACTTGTAAAAGAAAAACGTGCTTTTTAACGTAAATATTAAAAAAAAAATACATGAACTATCAAAAATAGAGTAAAGTTTCCATCGTTATTTTTAGCAGATGAGGCAAATCGAATATGGATAAAAATAGATAAAATCGGACGAGGTATTTGTTTGTTATGTCTGTGAAGTAAATAATGAAGAAATGCTGTCTCAAACCGGAACGAACTTTCCGATCTCTTTGGCTTAATTGCTGCCCTAAAAAGTTTAGAACGAATCGTTGCAGTACACACTCACTGTGTACACACTCTCCTGGTATTTTCCGACTAAGCGTGACGTATCGTTTCTTCCGAAAATAACTCGGCATCACTAAACCACTTGAATACTGGCTTGCGCTCGAAAGCGCAAGCCAATGAAAGCAAGAAAAGTGTCCACACAACCCCACCCACACCTACTATAATCCAAATCAGTAGGACGCCCCGGAACTGGAAGTTATACCCCGCATCATCGCACCATCCAACTAGCCCCTCCATTGTCATAAAGCTGTCAATGAATCCCTGACGGTTTCAAATTTTAACAATTCTGAATTGTCCCCTTTTTCTGTACCTATTGTAAGAGGCTTCCACATCATGCTATTCATGAACAAGTTGATGGCCAATAGGAAATTTATCAGATGCTAAAAATGTGTACATAATATATCGCTTAGTGCCATGGAAATGCCTGTTGCAATGCGTATGCTTAATTACTCACCGACATTACCGACTTTTACATACATAACACGGTCCGTTGTACATATAAGCCACACATACACAGATACATGGGATATATATTTTTTTTCAGTAAATGTTATAAGGGGAGAAAATCGTCAAAAGCGCTTGTTTCTAAATTTAAACAATAAATTTGAACTCTGCTCTTTCAGATTTTACACTGATACACAGACCAGCCCACTCCGGCACAAGCGCAGTCTCATTAGTCTAGCCTCAGCATGAAAGATGAAGAATATATATATGCCGAAAAAAACTGATCAGATCCAACGAATGCATCGGCGCTGGACAGTGTGCCGGCTGCTCTGACTAGTCAGATTATGCGATGCCCTTAGGCCTATTTTTCGCGACGCCGCTGCATGATTTTTGGAAAAGCTAATGCTTTGCGCTAATCTATATATAAACACTGTTTCTTACATAAGTTTTGGTATAATCTTAGGATGCAAAGCCGAATACTTTGCACTGCATTCAGAGTTTCATTTTTTTATGCAATCAGTTTATAAAAAGCAAAAGAAATGTGGCCAAGTTCAAGGCACTTGTAAAAGAAAAACGTGCTTTTAACGGAAATATTTAAAAAAATTATAAAAAAAAATACATGTACTATCAAAAATAGAATAAATTAAAATCTTAAAAGGTTCCTTCAGGAGCAGAGAATTCATAGAGAAGTAGGAACATGGGCCAGACTACGTAGTTTCGGCTAATAAAGCCTTGTCAGTGACCCTGACAATATCTGGTGACGGAACCAGAAAAAAGCATACTGTAATTTCTGAATTTTAATTGGGCAGTCGATTCAAAGACCGATTACTTTCAAAAGGATCCGGATAATATAAAAGACGATGATCTAGAATAATAGTCTAAATCGATCTCAAATTTTAGATTTCTCAGAATCTATCCTCTGACCTCAAAGGATGTAAATAAAATATAATCTGTTTCCATCTGTTATTTTTAGCAGATGAGGCAAATCTGATATGGATAAAAATAGATAAAATCGGACGAGGTCTTTGTCTGTTATGTCTGTGAAGAAAATAATGAAGAAATATTGTCTCAAACCGGAACGAGCTTTCCGATCTCTTTGGCTTAATTGCGGCCCTAAAACAGTTCAGAAAGAATCGTTGCAGTACACACTCTCCTGGTATTTTCCGACTTAGCGTGACGTATCGTTTCTTCCGAAAATAACTCGGTATCACTAACTGACTTGCGCCCGAGAGCGCAAGCCAAACATAGCAATGAACCGATGAACCTTATAATAGCCGGACAAACACCTCGGTTATTTCCATGAAGTTACGGAGACCAAATAAGGCAAAGCAAATGCATTTCACAGGTTTTCCCTCTATCACAACGACATCGAGTGACAGTACACACTAGTTTGTGCGGGCAAAGTAATTGAGTAAAGATCAGTGAAGATCTTGAATAGTTGGTGAAATGGATTAACTTAAGTAAATATACAATAAAAAATAAATAAATAACAAATATTGAAAATAATCTTAATGGAAAGAATATATGATCTCTATATTCAATTAGTAGAATTAAATATTCTTTATGATCAGCTAGGATTTTCTGTTTGCCTCCGAGAGAGAGAGAGAGAGAGACAGACAGAGAGACAGACATAGAGAGAGAGAGAGAGAGAGAGAGATTTTCGCCATAAAAAGGGGAAAAACATAACTCCATGTCTTCAGACATGTTTAAGGAAATACACAAAAAACCTGTAGATTTTACTTATAAACTTGGCGAATTGCTAGAATAATTTTAGAGGATTGGTACACTTCCATGTTCTTCCGTCATTTTTGGAAGGAAGGCAACTTTTGTGCCTCTCTATTTACTTCCCTGGATAAAGGTCTTTCTTTAAGAATTGACTGCCATTCAGAAGGCAGGCAAAAAATGAAAATGACAGAGTTGCTACCACATAAAACGTACCGAATTACTTTAATATTATGACGTGTAATCAGCGAAAAATCAATCAGCCTGTGCATCTGCAGAAAGTGGTTTAAAGTCTTCCTGTGGAATCCTGGTAGTGAGAGTCTAATAGGAGCACAGCTTCCTTTAAGGTGAAACGGGATAAACATTCAGGAGAAGTAGCTCTACTATTTTCTTTATTTTCTTTAGTTATTATTTATTTATTGTCTCCCTTCTCAATTGGAGTCAACTCTAAAAGGCTAGGAGCAAATTCTTTCGTTAAAGAACAGATTCCTTCTTCGTTTTACAGGGAAGCAAACAGAAAGTCACAAGTTTTTCCCCTTTGAAAACTCGGTGAGAAAACTTGGTGGTGTACCCATAGACCTTAATAATACGCGGGTGTATATTGAAATTAAGCAGCCTGAAAGAATTTCAATACACAAACCTGCATAGTGACAAACTTATTTCTTCATTTGTTTATGATGTTCTAGTATTTTTATTATTACCATTTATTTATATATTTTTATCTGTTGAGTACACAATATTTCGAAATGACAGTTTCATATGGTTGATCTAGTTTGTGCCATGTTGGCTTTTGTATACCATGTTTTAGGGGAAGGGCTGTAACTAATGTTGTGAGAACTTGTAGCCCGACCCCATTGTTTGTACTTTTTTGTGTACAAGACAATAAAATATGTTTAAATTAATAAATGACAGTAAATGCTTCAATACAGACATGGCAATCTGAAATACTCATCTCATACCCGGCCTAAAAAAAAGCAACGCCCCAGTCCTGTTTTGTTGATCTGCACATCTTGTAGGACACATTTTCACGTGACTTAAACGGAACGATAAGAACTGTGAGTCGCGTCAAGAAAAATGATGGCTTACATGCAGCAAACCCTCAAATCCGCAAGTGATTTCCTACAGTCTAGATAAAGCCTTCGTTTTTTTTTCTTTTACTTTCTCGAAGCTGCATACATGCGAAAAGGAAAAAGAAAAAACTCTCACTCAGGCGGTGCGGATGCGCAGGCTGATCTGATCATTTGCTAGTCGCATATGCTTTTGCTTGTTGCGGTTTCTGTTTTGTTATAGGTCATGAGCCAAATATGGTTTACCTCCCCCAAGGGGGGATTTTGTAGACCATACTTTTCTTAAAGTCCAGCATCTTAGAAGTATTTTGCAGCATGTTAGCCTTTTGGCGAGTGGGGCGTTAAGCTGTAACAGCCTGTTAAATATGTTACCCATTAAAATAATAAACATAAAATAAAAATTATAAAAAAATATAAAAAAATAGAAATCACTTTCCTATGTTCAAAATTATAATAGAGTCTAATAGGACAATGCAGTAGCTAAAAGTTATGATGTTTGTAAGGTTAATTTAGGCTACATGGTGTAATATACGTGACGTTTTTCTTTACACTTCATTAAAATTGCTATTTCCATCCAAAATACTTTCTTTTTGTAAGTTATTCCTTTACTATTAGACAAAATGTTTGGTACTTTATTAAAGAAGATTTATAGTACTTTTCAGATCTGCAAAAATTATTATCCTATCTTGTATACTTTGGGAGAAATAGGATGTTGAACACAGTAACCCCTTATAAATGTTCCCAATTACAATTAACTCTTTCCGTATAATTCACACTGTTGGAATTGAAAACAACAGTTAAAGGTAATATAGAATATGCCAGCCTATTTAAACAGCAAAGAACAGTTCCACAATATTTTGAATCTATTTTAATTGGCCTCAATGATCGATTATATACGTTACCTAGGGCTATTTTTGTTTACATCATATGATTTGAAGATATTGTTGTGCCGGAACAGTGGTCAGAACAACAGTTGAACCCGAGTACTGGCCGAATACCACCGCATCATCGTCATCTGATGAATATTCAGGAGGATCCTCGTGCTGGCATGAACCACATCATGTGACACCCGACAATCTGGCATTCCGATTCTAGCCCCAGACGAAGTAACACCTTCAAGAGCACGTCCACCGACTGCTGGGGCCTGGGGTGTCATTTCTCAGGTAAGTTCTAATGCTTATCAAATGGCGACGAGGAGAAAAATTGGTGCGGCATGAATTAATTTGGCATTTCTTTATTTGTTTATTTCCGGCCACTACTTTCATTTTCGAAGGAGTCACCATTACCTTCGAAAATGCGACGTTTTGAATCTTGTGCCATCCGTCAACTTTAAGCCTAAATTCATCTAGTATATTCAAAATTGTTTTTCTAAACCCTCTTCTAAATTATTTTGCCTTTGTTTACACTTTATTTTGGTTATTTTTTTTATTATTTTCTTGAATTTTATTAATACGGTCAAACCGCGAAATAGCGTATCCCTGCACGAGCTAATTTTGGACACGTAAACGAAAGTAAAATATATACACGTGCAAGATTATGTAAAATGAATATTTAGGTACATTTAATTTCTTCTTTGGCAGTTTTTGAGCTAAAATAAGTTCATTTTTTATTTTCATCAAAGAAAGAGACGAAAGCGCGTGACTGGCAAAGATTCAAATGGCCTTCATGTATTGAACTTTTGTGTCGTATTTTCTACTTTCTGTTTCAGAATACATGTATTTCATGCTGAAATAAAATGTCAAAATGTATTATGAATGGTTTTATTGCACCCCGCGTCGCACTGTCATGTTATACAGCCTCGCCTCTATGCATTTGAAGTATGTAATGTATTTTTTATTTTTTTTTTTTTTCATGTCCGTCTGTTGTCTCTCCTGTTGAGTCATTTCAGCAGGAGACAAAGTATTGCCTAAGAGAATATGGCATGTTACACCCTGTCAGAATGCCATGGAAATCATCGTTGTGCCCCCCCCCCTCGCCCCAAACCCCCTTCGGCCAATCCCCTATCCATTTCCACACTCGCCTGCACCTGACAAAAATGCAGACTAAGATAAGCTTGTTATAGCGCAGTTTACATGAAACGCCGTTCGCATATAAACTATACCCTAATATTTCCTCCCGCGATTTTTCCCGCTCGCCTCTTCGCGCTTTTGTTATTCCCGTAAGCGCACCACGCCACCTTCCCCTACCCCCCCTCCCCGCAACCGTTTTTGCTAGACCTTTACCTTTATTGTCGCCAATGATATTATCCCAGACCCCCTCCATCCCCTTTCCCCTACCTTTACTCAGAATAACCATTCTCCATCACCCTCCTACAACCCCCCTCCCCCCCTCCAACCCACTTCCAAACAATTTAACTAGAAGACAGTAAAAATGCTCCTTTTAAAGTTATAATTTCACAGGTTTAGTAAAGAAATTGGCTGAATATTTTCACACTCTCCTAGAGGAGCGGTTTTCTGCTCATATCAATTAAATTTCTTATTGATAAAAGGGGAAGAAATATGGGAATTTAGCTATTGAAACTTTGTATTTGTATATGGAGCTGGACTATAGTATTTATATTTCGTATTTTGACTTATATTTGTAACTCGAGAGAATATTTCACAACTATGGGATTTTGACAGTTTCTATCACAACTTATTTCTTTGTCAAGCCGGCATATTTGCGCCGGATGATATTAGGTCAGGCCTGGATTAAATGATCCAGGATTGACAATTAAATTTGTCATGCTGTGCATGAAACATGCGCATGTGTGATATTTGTGTTCTTTTGTATTTTTTAATGCTCATGTATATGTATTTTCAGTTATGATAGAATCTGTCAGCTTTAGCATTATGTAGCTTATAATGTTATTATTTTCCTATTTTGGGCTTAACATCTCGGCTTCCTAATAATCTTCACGTTCGGCATTTTGGAATATTGTGTCACGCTGCTGGTATCTTTCTGTACGTCTGTCTACTTCTAGTTTCATAATTTTAAAGATTTGATTTCTGAAAATTTACAACATCTTTGGGTTCCTAACAGAACAAGTCTGTGACGTTTATGGTGTGGAAAATTATTTGTACAGATTTTGAACTTTTCTGACTTTTAACTTGGTTGTGTAAATTTGTATAGCTAATACTTCGAACACCATTGCGTTTGCAGCTTGAACGCATTTAGCTTTTTCAGAAATGAAAATGGTAGATCTTTACTTTCTGGTTTGCAACTTAAGTAATTGTTAGTTTCTGCTGGATCCACGATATGGTGTGTGTTTGGTTGCAGTGGCTCTGCATCGTATTTCCTTTCTCATCGCCACTGCATTCTGCATAATTACATTATACCCCACCGCAGTAGTCGGGCTAGCCTTTTTGTTTTCCGAGTACTGTGTGGAGTATCACGCTTGTAGTTTCCGAAATTATTCGGGTGGTACCCTTTGTAATTTCGGTTGCTGCTTGTGATTTTGCTCAAGTATTTGTGATCGTCATGTGACTGTCAAAGTTGAACTTCCGTCCGTGCGCTACATTTCTGAATATATCATGGCTGAATTTCTCAGGCTTCTTGTTTGTAAGAACCTGCAATTCATAATGTTTATTGGGTAAAATCGAACTTTGAAGAATTTTAATTTGAGCACGAGATTATGGAATTGTAAATTTTTACCAAGTCTGATCCCTATTTAAAAGAAATATTGTGATGACTTACGTAGCAAAATTTCAAAAACTACATGCACATGTATATTTCATTTACATATAGCTCAAATTTTATTTTTGATAAAACTAGTAAATTATCTCCCCCTACAAATTGTGTACTATCTGTTAGAAGACCGGGAGATTCCTTAACCTAGGCTTATCCTATGATCATATTTTGCCATACTATTCATAAATAGCGTTGACACCAAACTTTATGTTGGTCTTTGCTAGCTCCTTGAAACTGCAGAGCCAACGTTAATTTTGTTGTCATAACACCATTTTTTGTCATGATCTTTTTTGTTTGACTTGGTGGTCATTCATGCTAAAACTCTGCTTGCTTAGCACCAAGTTTATCCCATGTCCATCAGTGTACTTGATGTGAGTGTTGTTGATGTTCAATGCTAGTTCTTTGTTGCTGCAGGAACATAGACAACTCTGACCTCATAGGAATTCATATGCCATTATTCAAATACACATTTATGCAGCTATCTGTAGTGGCTGAACTGATCTTGTGCAGTTCTACAATTTCGACAACAAAATTACAATAAAAATCTATAAGACATAATTTATTGGTCTGAGTCCTGTAAAATCAACAATCACTGTAGATATCTGCATCGCCTTCATGTATGTCTTGTTGTTCGGAGTACCTCTGGAATTCTTTGACTAGTCCCTTGGATTGTCAGATCTCCAGTCTGGTGCTGCTCTCAATAATTCATAAAAATGTAAAAAATAAAAATAAATGAAATAAAAATAGAAAAAACTGCATGTTGGTTTGTGATTATAAATCACCATGCAGTACAGAACAGTAGTGTGCACTGGATCCTATCAAGTATGCTGCGTTTGTGCTTGTGATTCAAGTGTACATGCTGAGTTCTGTATTTCCTATTTGTATATAGAAATTCCTTGTGTGCATTTCAAGGTTCAATTCTGAGCCTTTTCCACTGCATACTTACCCTGTCAAAACACACCAGATGTCAGAACAAGAGCGCAGTTAGGAGTTTGACACCTGGATGACATTCTAACATGCAAACCCACAATGCTCTATGTTTAAACCAGGATTGTTGTAATTGGCTGCTCCTTTCTGTAATCCCTCTCAAACACTTCTTATCAGTTCATTAAAATATGTCTGTGGTTTATTATGGTTATAATGCTCTCAGTTCTGTATATCTAGCATAACATTGTCAGATCTGGAGACCTCGGTGATTGTCATTAAAACTCATAAAATTAATCAAAAACTTTAAACTTTCCTTTCTCCGTAAATAAGAATTTGAGTATAAAACGTGTAAATTTATACCGATGCATATTCTACTTATTTTCAGAAGACACCGCAAAACAAGTAAGTATGATATTTTAAAGAAAAGATTTGTTTATCAAGGTTTTTGAATATCCAGACATTACTAAAATGTGTATGCTGAAATGGAAACTATGTAGATTTCAATATAAATTTATGAAAGGGGAAGAACAAAGAGAAAAAAAATAAATTGAAAATATAAGAAAAATAGTAAGAAAAGACTACAAACATACATGTAATAAACAAAACAAAAAAGAGGAAACAATCATGGAACACTAGCATAAAATCACGTAAATGAAAACAGTGCACAATTCTTCTTAATTTTGATTGTCTTGTATATTTATTCCTTTGGGCAATTTCACGATGTACGTGTATTTTTACAGATTCTGCCATAGACAAATGCTAAGTATGTTCTTTATTTTTCAATGTCATGTATCTTGTATAATGCATATTTTTCATACTTGTGCATAACAAATGGATGCACACGTGTGATATTTGTTTTTGCATCATTCAATCATGTTAGTCGGGGATGATTATTTATGATTTTGTATTTCACTCATATTATGCTATGTACATGTACGTTTTTACCATTCAGACCCGATTACCATGATATGTGGTGCACATGTATTTTTATAACCTATGGTAGACTCTGTTTAAACTGTCTTCAAACCTGATAAATCAATATTTTATGTCTTGCTTGTTCCTGACAAAAATTTATGGGATCGAAAACTGTGATATTTGAAATGGTAGACCAAGTAAAAACCTAGAGAAAAATATATAAATGTAAAATAGGAAGTACTTGTTCTACCTTATTTTGTAAAGCATACACAATGCAGTAATATTTGGAATTTATCTTTCGTTTCCTTCTTTAGTTTAACACCAAGTTTTATTTAGTTTTGCATTCAGTTGGATATTAGTTAATCACCAGGCTCGTTGAGTATCCAGAGCTTACTTTGGTTTATGTTACCGCTGTTCTTTGATTTCTATGCTCCTGACAGCTAGTGTGCAGTGGGTATGTGATGTACTATCTGATGTTTGTCTTTTACTGATGTGAGTACCTTTGTATTTTGTACATGTGTAAATAAATGTAAATTACATTTGTCTGCAGGTTGCAAGCACAGCGGTTTATGTATGTATACATTCACGTTAATTACTTTCACTTCCTGCCTGTTCATCTGATTTTTCTTTACCTCTCTTACTAGCAGAAGTATTTTTATTCTAAAAACAAGTATTCCTTTGAAATTGATTAGTATCAGCTTGTATATGTTCTTCCAGTACTAAATGGAAGCATTCAAAAAATCAGTGATAGAAAATAATTCTTTTATGATATAATTATGCCCTGGGCATCACTGTTCCATAGCCATTACAGTCTTGGTCAATTCATCATCTTTTCAACTACATAACCATTTCAGTCCGTAGATATAACGTACGGGTTTCAATTATTGAACGTAAAATTACATGAATATTTATATAAGGGTTTTCATGATGAGTTAGGGACATATCAAGTATTCAGACTGAAATGAGTAGGGACATTTTCTAAATGTCATATTTTTGCATAATGATGATTCTCAAAGCCTCAGTTAGTTAAAAATTTCAGAAACTTGCTATGATATTTAAGTGTTTAAATGCCTTTTTTGAAAGGGGGAGAGTGTTGTGCCGGAACAGTGGTCAGAACAACAGTTGAACCCGAGTACTGGCCGAATACCACCGCATCATCGTCATCTGATGAATATTCAGGAGGATCCTCGTGCTGGCATGAAACACATCATGTGACACCCGACAATCTGGCATTCCGATTCTAGCCCCAGACGAAGTAACACCTTCAAGAGCACGTCCACCGACTGCTGGGGCCTGGGGTGTCATTTCGCAGGTAAGTTCTCCTGCTTATCAATATAATCATTTTATTTTCTTCGTTAGCAGTTTCTTCATAAAAAATCTTTTATTATAAGAGAAAAATGCATTCTGGTTTATTTTCTATGATAAGCTATTACTAGTAGTAACGTAAATAACATTAATATTTAAAAGATTTCATTATAATACCTTTAATCAGGTTGTTTTTTCCCACTGTCAATAAAAAATAACACATATAAGCCTGGGTGTTCTTATGATATATTGTGTACCTGGACCTACCAACACGTCTCTCAGTTATAACTTTTAGGGATTCATGAGATGTGTTTTATACGTGATTGAACACAGTATACTTCAGATTGTAATGTTAAGGGCATTGACATATTCTGCACATGTAAAATGGGTTTTGCTGTGTACTTTGTTATTATATCAAAAGTAAAAGTATTTCATAATGGCATTGCCCAGTTTGTTTCTATTACAATTTCTACATATGAGTTCTTAAGACAGTAACATACGTGAAATCTTGTTATATACAGCTGGAAAATCCAAAAAATAAAAAAAAAGAATAAAAAAGAAACAACTTCAGAACAGATAAAGCTGCAGCTATTAAAAGCCAGCTTTGATTTTGCATATACTGCTCCAATAAACTGATATACAGTCAGTTTGATACCATTAAAAGCGTGTTTAGTTTAAAACTATAAAACAATCTATAATCAACAATGCAAAATAGAGTACCACCTTGTTTATTGACAGGATATGGTATAGTTTTTACGTGCACACTGAAAAACTATAAAGCAGAACAGTAAACCTGAAGTTTGAAGACTTAAGCCAAATACAGTTCTGCATCAAAGCTATGTAGATATTTGCTGGCAGCGTATACTTACTTTTGTAAGACTATCGTATATTTTACGTTACCGAAGGAAACAACATTGCTGAGTTACAGTTGAGAAACAAACAAACTTTTGAAAATAATTAATGGTAGTGTCGTGTCAATACATTGCTTTATTTAGTTCATTTATGTAACTAACAACAATGTGTCAACCAGAAGTTTGGGAGAATAGTCTCAATTAATACAAAAAAGGACACTGGCAGTTTACTAGTATACTGTAGCAATCTATAAATCTATGTTTAAAATGATCTATATTTCTGTGATTTTGTTTCTTGCTCTTTAGAGTCTAACTACATTCAATCATCTGTTAAAGAATCTAACTACATTCAATCATCTCTTAAAGAATCTATTCACCAAGAACATAAAGATACGTTTAGTTGAACATTTTTTTTTCCAGGGACAGTGTTCCAGTAGCTATGCACACATAATAAAATGGCAAATGAAAATGACAGAATATATTAATGTTGGTCGTTGCTGTTCAGATATTTATGAGCAAATTTTAGTTCTTCTTCTTCAGAATGTATTTGCCTATACTGTAGTTATGCTTTGCAGCATAATATTGAGGGAAAAAAAGAAAAGAAAGACCTACCAAGCAACGTATACAACGTATTTATTGAGAGTTTATGAATTCTTCATTTCCGATATCCTTAACTAGTAATACAGTATTACTGAGGAGCAAATAATCAAACAATTGAAATAGTGCATACCTATACATGCCAAGGAAGGGCTAACCTAAATAACATACTGCATTTGATCTTCCTGACCTTGTATTGCCACATTGTTTACTTTTTTAGCAATAGATATGGTTGTAAACTGCTTATTAATGATATCTTACTGCTTATCAAATCATCCTTGTCCAAATATGTTAAATACTGTTAGAGAATACAGCATTTTGGCAATATCCAAACAACAATTTTAGTTGCTTACATATTGAAAATTGTCTGACTGGAATTTGTTTTTCGTAAGACCTTTAGTCCTTGCTAGTAACAACAAGTGGGAATAAAACCATAGGGTTTGCAAAATTCCTTGACCAGTTAAATATTTGTAACAACATAATGGAAATTGAACTCCTGGACAGGCTGATGACAGAATGTTGAATGCGTTATAAATTATGTCACTTTCTAGAATCCTTAAATTTTCACATTGTTAATATTTTGTAATGTATTTGATGGCCGGGAGCTGCATAAACAAATCATGTAGATCACAAATTAACATATAAGTTATGATCACGGGAGCCACACATATTTGCTAACCTATGTAAAGCAGTTACTGTGCAAAGAGGCTCGTGGCTGACGATTTGACTGACAGCATAGCAAAAATGGTGTTAATGCCGATAGCAGACTTTGTACTGCTCTTGATTGCCTCGGCTGGTAGTCACAGTTGCATATTTGTATGTAGGGTAATTGAACGGCTCAGCCAACAGCACAGGTAGCGAAATTGGTTTTATCCCCACCATAACGAGAACCTAAATACTAATCAGTTGCAGCATATATCAACTTATACTTACTTCATTCTATGCATAAAATTTAAAAAAAAAATCATTTTTATGAAGTCATTTTTAAGTGAGACTGAACTGAAGGCAAGGTCGAGCTGCTTCAGCTCTAACAATCTATAGTGTGTGTCTTGCTGAGTTCTTGTGTATTTCAAAGAGCTAATTTGCCATCTGACGACCAGTGGTAAGCTAATACTACAGCAATGAATAATTCATGCCGCCCGGGAACTAAAATTTTGATAACAGATTACTCACAAATCTTATCCTCGACATATTACAATAATGTAACGTAACGTTACTGTTAGATTGCTTTTCAATTATACACTATCCGATGTTTTTTTATAGTTTGAGGACACATAACATTGGCGTTTCTTCCTATTTACATATACAACAGTGTCTACTTAAGGCAAATTACAGATAACATTGAAAAATAAAATGCAGCTGATGTTGGCTTTCTTAGCTTTTCTTGTCATTTTGTAGGTTAAATTCTTCAAAAATAAGATAGTTTCTGTCCCCATTTAATATATCCACTGCTAACCGCTGCCTAGCTTATCTAAGTTAGGCATGAATCAAAGAAGATTGATGGAGCACATATAAACTTCAGTCCACCAATTCAGCAATTTAGTTTGATTCTGGTTGTTTTTATCGTATTTTTGTTGTGGTTATATACGTTACATATTAATCATGACTGCTGACGAGTTTTGTAAGACTTCAGTTTGTTTGTTTTTTATACTAGAATATTGAAACAGTCCTTTATATGACATAAACATTTCTGTACACTTCAATTCTTACTATTTGCTCCTTATATTACATATATTTAGAAACTGAAGGGGGAAAACGTCAAATACAATGTAAACTACGTTATACGGGTTAGTAAACTTATCCTTGACAATATCAAATACCTTGAAACAGCGATTTATGTACTAGCAGATAAAACCTAACATTATTTAGGGTGAATACTAGCATGTGTATAATAATTCGTATTTTCTATTATAACGTGAATATGCAAATTTGGGTAGTATAATTGATGTTGACGTTATACGTTAACAGCCCAACGTACAGAGGGCTAACATGTGTCATTTTGTTTCTTATATAATGTAGTTTCAGAAAATTATAGGGTACAAAATTCCCCCTGGGGGGGAGGGGGTCTATGGTCAGCTCAAGGTCTACTAGAACGACGATTGTGATCACGTAATAACTTATTACTGACCAAATCGGAGAACCGCTCGGCCAATTCCGTGAATTCACGGAATTGTCCGAGCGGTGTTCCGATTGATTACACTGACCAAGTGCTTCAGTTGAGGTTTTACCATCAGTGTCATTGTTTTACGGCTTTCTATAAGTATTTGAAGTTTTGTACTAATTGCATTTGAAATATGTAGAGTAGCCTCGTGATCATCTGCTGAAACAGAGCTTACATCTGTTTTTTTTTTTTTTTTTTTTTTTTTTTTTTTTTGTTCTGTTTTGCATGCCATTTTATTCCCTTCCCATTTGGTGTTTAGAGCAGGATGTGGTATAGTCTGTTTCGTCCCAAATACAAACGGCATTCTAAATATTTTCTCAAAATTGATGAGAGGTAACAGACTTCGAATGGCTCATCCTTAAAACTTATACCATACATAATCAAATTGTCATTTTTCAGCAATATGAGGCTTTGCATGAAAAAAATCAACCCAAAATATTCATTTTCGCCTCTTAATTACTAGAGAGTAAAACTTGGCTGTTGGTAAAACTTGGTAAACTTCCCGTTTACTTATACGTAATATAACATGTGACAAATATGCACTATTTTAAGAACAAAATGTGCATAATAACTTGAATTTTATATCAAATCCATTTCTTCTACTGCTCCTGGGGACTTATTTTTCCACTTCTGCTGATTCAAGAAGAACAGTTGTCAGTTACTGGCGAAAGTATGAACACTATTAGTTCTGGTAAACCGCTTAGGACGCCTAAGCCTGCACAGGAATAGTGTGGTGAGGCTAATTGACCGTCCCGACATGACCATAGCCGTTTACCGTGGACATAAGGCAACAACACAACAACGTCACTGTTTTCTGTTTTTTTTTATCAACCATATATCATCAAATTTTGAAAAAAGAAACAAACAAAAACCCAGAGTTTGCTCGGAAAATTATGTAATACCTTATTAATGTTTATTTGAAACATGATATCCCCTGACCAGCAACAACATTCGTACAGGTGAAAGTATACATTTGTAACACGCGCCTGTATTTTTCTGTCACATTGGTCAAACTCAGGACATCTTTCTAAGAGAGATAGGAACTGAAACTATATAGCCTTTCGTAGAACTTATTTAGTGCTTTATATAAATGCCTTTGGTTTTCTAAAGGATAAACCCCAAACACACATTTGAAAAGGGATTACTCATGGATAAAATTGGATTTCCCGCGGGAAAATCAAGTTTCTCATCGGAAAAGCACGCGGCCATATGGGCATGGTCATATAGCCCAACCTGTTGCCCATCCGAAAATAAAAATAACAAACCTAAATGTATTCCGAGAAGTCTGAAATTTTAGATTGGTTTATACTCATATTCTAAACCATTGTTTTATATATAATTCGGACCCTTTTTGATACTAATCAGTCTTTGAATCGACTGTCCAATTAAGATTAAGAAATTACAGTATGCTATCTCTGGTTTCGTCACCAGATATTGTCAGGGTCACTGAAGAGGCTTTATTAGCCGAAACTACGTAGTCTGGTCCATGTTCCTTCTTGTGCATGTATTCTCTGCTCTTCAAGAAACTCTTTAAGATTTTAATTTCACTGTCTTAAATCATTCATGCTCATTGCCCATGAAGGCCATACACATTTCTATAAAAAAAAAACATTAGTAATTATTTTGCCATTTTTCTCATGGGCAACATTTTTTTGGACCGCGGCCATTTTTACGGTCATGGCCCATGAAAAAAAAATCTAATGGCCCAAATATTTTTCGCATGGCCTTAAAGTTTGCAAATATAATTTGTACACTGGTTGTGAACATAATGAAAATATGCTTATGGGTCTTTGATGAAGATAAAATTTATTTTGAAAGAATTACGGCCTTTTGAAGATGATCATTTGGGGCGGCGTTTACAGAGTATGTGTTATTAACGCCTGTCACAAATTTCAATATATTATTCTATTATTCTGAGCAAAACAGGATAGTAGATACAATAAATTTTAGCATTTGATATATTTCATTTTGACGAAATTACAGCCTTTTCGACTTAGCAACTTTGTCAAACTAGTTTCAGAGCTTCAGACATATAGAAAATGATGATCAAATAGCTCTGTAGTCATAACAGACCTATTGATAATCGGGTGATTGACATTCCCATTTCTGAGGCTATGTAAGGACATTGTGAGCACAGTTACAGGTAGAAAACGCATAATATGTTTTGACTAGGATAAGTAAGTTTGATTGAATTGTGAGTTTTAAAACTTAGTCCACCCAAGCATTAACATTATTAATCATATGACGTCGCATCTGAGAGTGTAATAAAGCCATGCATTAAATGCGATAATTCACTAGTGGATTAAATATGCAAATTACGTCGTAGCGTTATGCGTTGACGTCCATAAAAAACGTCGCTTTTTCTAATGGGGAAATCATGACATTTTAGTGCGAAATTTGCTAATAAAATGCGATTTTATTGTCATATGATAAATAGAATCTTGCATTCGTGCTCCTGTATTATTGAATTTATTTAACTCGTTAGTGAAAACGATAAGATGCTCGGCAGAGCCTCGCATCTTATCTTTTTTCCCCAACTAGTTTAATGAATTCAATAATAAAGGAGCACTCATGCAAGATCCTCTATGTAATCAACTTCTACAGTTTTGTCTAGATTGAACTGTGATTCTTTACAAATGTATGGAGGATGTGCATAGAACATTTATAGAGGTTAATTAATTTTGTTCAAAATGCAGCCTTTTTGAGAATCAAACCAACAGAACACCTGTTTCAAGTAGAATTCAGTGACAATTAATAGATGGTTAAGTGATATAATACTCAATACTCCACTCTTCGAATTGGAGAGGTGTCAGACAGACAGACTCAGTGCCAGGAGTGTGCAACCAGATTTCTCTTAGCCTCCTCGGGAACATTCTTATGAGAATTGGACAAACAAATACATAACCCATCGACGACCGTTGCACGAGGGAATCATTCGTGTCTCACAGACACAATTTTCTAGTTGGACATAAAAATGAATACTAAACATTTGTTTTGACTGATAAATAATATTTTTAGAAATTGCATGCCCGTTGTTAATTCGTTTCTCTGATTTTGGACATGGATTACAAAACAGTACTAGTGTCAGATGTTTTAAATCCATTATGTCTTTTCATCTTCTTTTTTTGACAGCCTTTGTGTTACAGAAGGGCGTAATTTGGGTCATGGCCAATATTTTGGGGATTTTATGGTCATGGGACAAAATTGGCAATGGGACTTTTTCATGGGCCATGGCCGGAAAAGTGGCCGCGACCGAAAAAAATGTTGACCATGGGAAAAATGGTAAAATAATTTACAACTGTTTATTTTCAATAGAAATGTGCATGGCCTTAATGGACAATGAGCATTAATGAGTTAAGTTAATGAAACTAACTCAATTGTGTTAGTACTTTCATTTTCCCAGTGGGCAAACTGTTAGGCGATAGGCATGTAGTTTGGCCAAGGCCGTGGTTTTTTTTTCCCCAATAAGTTTTTCATAGATGGATTGTAGGAAAATATTCACTAACCCCGATTTACAGAAAGCAGCACAAAATGTTAAATTCTGCAAAAGAAACCAACGTTAGATGTGCTGATTTGAAATTTCTGCGGATAACGAGTCTCACACTCGAACAGGGATGTTCCCATTTCGCCTACTCCCATTTCGCCTACTCCCGCTTCGCCTAATCCCAGTTCGCCTACTCCCAGTTCGCCTACTGTCAAACATGACTTCATTCCCATTTCGCCTACTCAAAGAAATTTTTTCATATTATGTTGTTTTGTTTTTCATTTAATTACTTTGTTTTAATTTATATATATATATTTTTATCATTTTTTAAAATCAAACCTATCTTTACAGTACCTCTTGATCAACACTTGTAATGTTGATTGATAATTACTGAAGGATTATAGAATTGTGTAAGCCTATTGATAATTAGCTTATATTGTGAGTTCATATCAGCAAAGACATATTTTAAAACTGCTATGACTTTAACTTGGAATTATATATTCTTGTTTCTTTTTTATTTATCATCTGGTCATAGGGCGGTCTGGATGTCCACGGCTGTGATGGGCTGTGGGATGGTCTTGGAGCCTGCGGCTGGGATGTGGATGGTGGATTCCTTCTATCTGCTGGAACCGTCTTTGACCTGTATTCAAGTAACCTCTCGGCGGCACAACATACAAACGGCGAGCACTGGTGCCTGGGACATTTCGCAATAGTCGGAATTGACTAAGTCCTATAGAACACCGTTGGTAGCTCACTTTGGCTGAACATTCAAACACACAGTAACTTACAGTTAGCTCACACTCTTTCCTGCATAACGTCCGAGCGAGAAGCCCGAGCCAGAATTTGACTTAGGCTTCATGCATGGCTAACAGTGAGCTAAACAAACTAATCCGGTTTCACCGGCGTTGCCTCTATGTGCCTTTGGTGCCTGGTAACGTTAAAAAACAGATCATGTCAAGTCATTTATCATGGGTTTATTAAAACTAAAAGAAAAGGGAAGGAAGAGGAGGGAGAGCCTTACTTTAAGCTTATAAAGATTTCCTAACTTTGTATACTGTGTGTTTTTATTAGTATCATTTTGTTTTTGTTTATTTTATCATTATCATTTTTATTATTTTTGGATAAAATATTTGATGCAGCATATTTTAAAGTGTGTTTATATAAAAGTGTAAATGTGTTAATAGATCTAAATACAAAATAAAAAAGTATTTTTCATTACCATTTTTATGAAAAAAATGAGTAGGCAGAACGGGAATAGTGGTATATTTTAGAGTAGGCGAAATGGGAATAGGCGAAATGGGACAAATCATAGGCGAAACGGGAATAGGCGAAATGGGAGTAGGCGAAATCGGAGTAAACACTCGAACATTACTTAACTCCCTAAACCATACGGATATTCGTGTAAAATGCATAGGCCTTTCAAAAGTGACGCATATTGGCCTTTTGCCCCATTTTCCCGACGATTTTATTATGAAAAAGTAATGTGATCTAATGGCAACGTACATCAAAACGTCACAAAAATCGGCAGTAATTGCCATAGACGTCGATAATTAGACTCACTGAAATGTTGCAGAATAAAACACGAAAATTGCCCGTTGCTTCAAGTAAAGGCGCACTGTCTTAGGAATATAAATTATTATTTCATTTAAGTTGGTCACTAAATAAAACGAAACGAAACGAAACGAATCTTTATTTAAGTCTCACCTCTCTACATGAAAATAAAAATACATATTTACAGAATTATAAACATGCGTTTTTCATTAAAATGTTAAGAGCCACTCCTACAAGAAGTTATGAGAGACTAATATACAATTTTTTGACACATTAAACATTGCCTAGATAATTTTTTTTAAACAGTTGTTCTTCATACCCAGGGTACATATCATAAAACTGAGATAAAAACTACACAACGATCACCCCGACCATTCAAACGTGGACAAAACGGCTGGCATTGGCAGCGATACGCTCCATAGCAGCCATCTACAGATCCACCTCCTGTACAGTACAAGCCCATCGGGTGTTTGGATTAGCTTGGACCATACAGAAGGGGACATAGCGCGTGAATGATGATGTCCCTTGAATCTACATAAACTAGATGACATTATCATCATGAAAACATACACTGACACTGCTCATATGTACAAAATTTACAAATTAAATTTTATACAACTTAAATTGTCTTCTCTTCAAAATGTCATGGCAGATTTTGGCAACAACTCTTATCAGATCAAACGTATCGCAGCTAAATATGACTTTCAATTTCTCTTCATTATAAAGATTATTGAAGTCGACGGGTAATTGACTAAATTTGTCCTTAAGTATCTGTCGTAAATCAACATAAATTGGACACTCTAACAAAACATGTTCTTCGTTTTCTATATAATAAAGGTCTCGCTACATGTAGGCAGAAAAATTGTATACATGTATGCATATTCAAACTGCATACGTCTAAACCAAATCTGCACAAAGGCATATGCAATGATGTTTAAAAAAGCTAAATGAGCTGCCATAAATATTTGAGCCACGGCATGAGAAAACCAACAATGTGGCTGTGCGCCCAGCGCAGATTCAGATCAGCCTGGGCATCCGCCCAGTCTGATCAGAGTCTGCGCTGTGCGCATGGAGCTAGCTTAGACCCTTAGCTACCTTTTAAGCGCAAAGCAAAGACTCTGAGCAGACTAGGCGGAGGCTGATCTGAGTCTGCGCTGGTCGCACAACCACTTTGTTGGTTTTCTCGTGTCGCGGCTCAATTTTCTTTTTTAATTTTATTGTCTTATTCGTTTAATTTTTTCCCTTTTCCATTTGGTGTTTTGGGTAGTTTGTTCTTAACGAACGCTTTGGTTCGCGATCATTGCCTTTTCATATTCTTTATTGACGCAGATACATGTAATGTTAGCAGCAATGAGTATAGGTCGTTTGCGAAAAAGTGGAGGGCAAAAAAATCGATTTAATTTCTTTACTACTGAATAAATTTTCATAAAACTTTGCAGACCTTAATCTATTACCCATACGAACTCATGCAAGGAATCTCAGATTTTTTTGACAATTAAATAAAAAATTGTCAGATCAACTACATGTTAAAATCTGTTCCTAATCTTTGGAGTTTTACGCTTTGTTAGGTCCATATAAGGGATGCATATAATATAATGTGTACAACACTGGCTGTTCCAAAAGTAAAAAGTATGCAAAGACCAGGAACTGAAACAATCAAAATCCAAATCCAGCCCTCAAACCATAGTTGGAAACAACTAAGATTACAAATATTCAAGATACAGAGAACATATGGCCAACCGAGTGAGCAGCTTGTTCCCAAAAGGTGGCCACTCAGCAACCCAAACCGAACCAAAAATAATAAGAACATACATAAGGTAAAACACCACAGAAACTCTGACACCAAAAACAGGCAACAGAGAACCACAACAGAACTACCGCCTTGGAACGGTCAGTAATGAATTACTGGGGGGCTTAAATCGATTTTACAGGCCCAACCTCACCCTCAGTTTCTGAAGTGGTACAAAACATTTAGTTGGTTGTTCGGTTCGCATGATAACCCTCTAACTCGTCAATGAATCATCACGGTAAACACATAAATCAAATTTCAACACCATGAAGAAGCAAAGACGAGGACTCAACAGATACAACGGGCCGTCTGACAGGTGGAGATCCCTATCCTGCCAAACAACCCCACTGGAAATCTGAAGCAAAAGAAGGTCACCAGTTGAGCCCCGGTGGACCAAGCAACAGACAAAAAGGCTCCGGTCCCAACCAACTACAATATATAGCTTGGCCCTAAAGCTATATATTGTAGTTGGTTGGGACCGGAGCCTTTTTGTCTGTTGCTTGGTCCACCGGGGCTCAACTGGTGACCTTCTTTTGCTTCAGATTTCCAGTGGGGTTGTTTGGCAGGATAGGGATCTCCACCTGTCAGACGGCCCGTTGTATCTGTTGAGTCCTCGTCTTTGCTTCTTCATGGTGTTGAAATTTGATTTATGTGTTTACCGTGATGATTCATTGACGAGTTAGAGGGTTATCATGCGAACCGAACAACCAACTAAATGTTTTGTACCACTTCAGAAACTGAGGGTGAGGTTGGGCCTGTAAAATCGATTTAAGCCCCCCAGTAATTCATTACTGACCGTTCCAAGGCGGTAGTTCTGTTGTGGTTCTCTGTTGCCTGTTTTTGGTGTCAGAGTTTCTGTGGTGTTTTACCTTATGTATGTTCTTATTATTTTTGGTTCGGTTTGGGTTGCTGAGTGGCCACCTTTTGGGAACAAGCTGCTCACTCGGTTGGCCATATGTTCTCTGTATCTTGAATATTTGTAATCTTAGTTGTTTCCAACTATGGTTTGAGGGCTGGATTTGGATTTTGATTGTTTCAGTTCCTGGTCTTTGCATACTTTTTACTTTTGGAACAGCCAGTGTTGTACACATTATATTATATGCATCCCTTATATGGACATTTACTTATATATAGGAGAAACACAAAGAAAATCCTTTTCAAATGTTTGGCCAATTATCTTTAAAGCCTTTTATTTACCCAGTAGTGAGTGAACACATTTCAGACCACATGGTAATTTGTGAATGAATAATAGTATTAGTATAGTAACTATAGAACAACAATGGCTGTTGTACCATTATGGTTACCTCCTGTGTACGGATGGCATAAAAGTGAGAGGAAAAATGGTAATGATTAATAGAGAAACTTTTTATTCAAAGGTCAAAAAATTCTACATTTCCTAGAATGAGTTCGCATAGGTAACAGAGTATGGTATGCCAAGTTTCATGAAAATTTATTCAGTATTAAAGAAATTAAATCGATTTTTTGCCCTCCACTTTTTCGCAAACGACATATAACATAACACTACTGTTTTCTTAACCTTGTCAATAGTTTTGCACAATATTATTCATCCTCTTTCATCGATAAATTGCTTTATGAGTTTTCAATTTCTTTACTGTTTTTAATTTTTGTTTCCTTGTGTGCGTGTACGTAGGCCGATATTCGGTATTGGGTAAAGTGTCCCAATAGATAATAATTTACCCGAATTTTTTCATGTATCATCTTAAGGGAAAGACTGTAAATTTTGTCTAGAGAAAATTGCGAACAGTAAAAAAAGGTACCAGTCTGCGTACCCGGATGGTCTGGCTTTTGCCATATATTTCTCAAGGTCCACATAGTGTTGATGCCAACAGCAAAAAGACTGCTTGGACATGTAGGTTAATTTAAATGTTTGAGTCTCCACTTGTGTACATTGCAATAATGCACATTTCCTCATAACACGCTTCAAATCTTTAAAAATATACTGACTATTCCCTGCAATCCCCTGCCCTCCAACATACAAACATACCAACACTTTGTTTTTTACTAATTGTCTAAACTTTCATATCCGAGTGCTCGCATATCGTTTGTCGAACTCCTGACGATTAATAATATCCGGAGTTTAAAGAGACTCATTAAAAAACAATCCAAACGCATGCAGAGAGAAACACTTGAAGACAAGGTTTCCCCGGCGAAACTCACGTTAAGAAACTGTAACTTATTGTTTCTCTCTGCATGCGTTTGGATTGTTTTTTAATGAGTCTCTTTAAACTCCGGATATTATTAATCGTCAGGAGTTCGAGTTACAGTTCATAACGTGAGTTTCGCCGGGGAAACCTTGTCTTCAAGTGTTTCTCTCTGCATGCGTTTGGATTGTTTTTTAATGAGTCTCTTTAAACTCCGGATATTATTAATCGTCAGGAGTTTGACTTGTTTGATATAAACAAGTAGGCGCAAGTCAGTTATGCAAAGTCAAGGATGCAAAATTTATATGGTCAACTTAAAGTGAACAGGTACACTTTAAGGGAAAGCAACACTACCATTTGAGCCGCGACACAAGAAAAACCAACAATGTGGTTGTGCGCCCAGCGCAGACTCAAATCACACTATTTTTTTTTAATCCCCCGGTAGTCTATGCTGCTGGCCGTTCTAAGGCGGCAAGCCCGATATTATTCTTAATTCTATGCTGCTTTGTGGTTTATACCATGAGGCACTTTATGCTTTAAAGTCTTCTTCTGCTCTGTGTCCTCGTTTCTATGTTTGTTTTAGCATTCTGATCACCTCGCTTGGGGAAGAGGGAGTTGTATTTTTCTGCTTCTCGTGCATTTGTTTGTTTTGTACGTGTTTGTTTGTCATTTTTTTTTCTTCCTCTTGGTGTCGTGGGTTGGCTGCGGTTCGTGATTGTGGCACACCCTGGACCTTTCAATTAACATTTTATGACACAATGCATTCATTTTATCATCTTAAAATGTGGTAATGGTACTATCCTACGTACACTTTTTAAGAACCAGTTGCCAGGCCTTTCATCGTATAATCTACGTGATTATTATAGTGTCCCCTTTCAATGAGGGTCAACGCTTGATGGTAGAATTTGCTTCTACAATAGCAAATTCTGTACTATAATAATAGATCAGGTTTTCGCCCAGGGAATTAAACAGGATTGCCAAAAAAGAGTTGTTTTTCTATAAAAAAAAAAAAAAACCGGAAACATCCGGCGGTGTACCTATACTCCTGAATATGCTTATCGTGTATGCATACAGTACGATGGTTCAGCCACCAGTTTCAGAACGGAGACAACAGAAAAAATAGCATTTGTTTCTCAATGATAGCTCGTTATGAGCTCTCGTATTTGGCACAGGGACTTATTGATATTGTCCAATTTTGAAAACATATGGCTGACACAGCTTGAACGAACAGTAGCTGCCGAATTTATCCAAATGGAATTTCACAGATTTACCCGCAAAAAAGCGACAGATGCCGACTGTTTGTAACACGGTTTGTTTCCCTGGTAGATAAATACCGTATTTCTTCGGTTAAATGGGTAGGTCGGGTCAGGCGATGGTGCTGGGTAACTTTCAGTGCCCGGGCGTCCTACTAATTTGGATAATAGTCATCCCTCCCTTGGCGCAGCAAATCACATACCAGGAAAAAATTAAAACAATTTTGCTTAAATTGTCACTCTCGTGAAAATTGCAGCACGTTACAGTCCGTAATTATGTAAGCTGTTGCTGAGGACGTCTGTACTATTGTGGTTGATTTTACGCAAGTAAGTAATATGAATTTTACTACCACGAATTGCTAAAAATGTTATCGAGTCTTCAAATTAGGTCAAGTGTTGGCGTTGAAACAATAGCTTTCAATGACTGTAACCCAGGGATTTTGTACTTCTCAATGAGGGTCGTCCAATAATGCATTCGAAAACACAGACTTAAAAAAAAGTGTTGCTTTGTAGTTTTAGGGCCCTTCCAAAATGGCTTAAGATATCGAGCCAGCTACTCATGGTGGTGGTATCTGCAGTTGGATAACGCCGCCGACCCTCAGCATACAGTAATTACCTTCTCAGATATGACCTAAGACAGACTCTAACAATAAAGCTGGATAACTATATTGGTGGTTGTATAGTACCTGTGATCATCCATAAAATCAGATTATGTTGACTCTATTCAAACCAAATAGCTGATCCACAGCCCAATTACAAACACCAGTTTTGATGACAGATTATATCTGACATTCTTCGCACCCAAAGCGATTTTTGAAAGTGACTTTAGCTGACAATGCCTCCGAAGCTAAATAACGCCACTGTAATTATGTCCGGTATACGCTCCAGTCGTGTACATGTGTACAAAGTCAAATGTTACTTTAATAACATAATTGCGTATAGTTTCATTTATAAGTATCGGCATGATGCAACCAAAAGCTAGAAAATGTAATGTAAAATGGATTAGAAATGCATATGCATGCTGTTCAAATCAATCCACTGGTTGTAGTTAAAACTCCTGGGGCCGTATTCATAAAGCCGCTTAAGTCGTTGCTATGTTGATGCTAAGGCCCAATTTCTATGAAGGAGATTCCCTACAACTATGGAATTTGCTCTGGAGGAAGAGTCTAAAAAGGACTGTTCCTCCAGAGCAAATTTCATAGTTGTAGGGAATCTCCTTCATAGAAATTCAGCCTTAGCAACAGCATAGTAACCACTTACGTCGTTTTATGAAAGTAAAAAGTATGCAAAGACCAGGAACTGAAACAATCGAAATCCAAATACGGCCCCTGACACTCAATACCTCATTTACTAACGGTACCGCGAGGGACGAATGAAGATGAATCAGGAACCTGTATTCAAAATTAGTCTAACGTCGAATTCAGTGACAGCCAGGTGTCTGATTTCGTCGAAGTTACGTTTTTTTAGGATATGGCATTTGAACTTGCACTTTTTGACATAAATTGATATCTTTATTAGAGAAAACTGATTTGGCATAATAACTCGCCAGCAGTTTGCTGTACACGTAGTATTTCGCTCCCAGAACTGCCAAAGTATTATTTGTACCATGATTATTTTTTTTCTGAGCGAATCTGCTAATTTCTGCTTCCCAACTTTTGACTTAATGTATCATTCCTGTTATAACATATGTACAACAGTTTCCTTGAATAGCAAGATATGCTGAAACTCATATTTCCAGGTCTACTCGAATTGCCGTGGAGTGCTCTGTTTTCGCTATTTACCATTTGTCGGACACACACGTAGCAACTTAGATTTCTGGCCCAAACTAGGATAACTGAAAACGTATTCCATATAAGCAGTGCGTAAAACTGAACAAAAGTATTTCTACTTTCTGCATCTAGCCTCGACTAGAGTTGATCAGCTGCTCGATGTCAGTTTCGCAGCCACCGAAAGTTCAGAATAACACTCATTGATACTCATTTTGTTACGAGCGATCCGATTGGTCGAAATTAGAAAAAAAATTAACGACTGTCTTTGGACAACTTTGAAGTTATAGTTCTATACGTTGTCTTCACTTAAGTTTCAGCAACTAGTTACCACCCCTCGTCCAGTTTCACATAGATTTTGTGAAATATTTCCTTTAAGGCTACTGTCATAATCATGAGGGCGGTGGGATTAAAACTGTTTACTGCAAATGCTCAGACCAGCATGCGTTATACGCAAGCTTGTGCTAATGCGCAGTTTAGTAAGGCCATAGGCATTTCGCCGACACAATCAGTCTGACATTCCGTGATTTTTTTAAACGCGCAGCATGCGCAGGATGGTCAGAACATATGCAGTTTGTCTGTGTTTATGACTTGGGTTGCGTGAAAAACGATCTTACGCCATATGCGTACTTGGAATTTTAAAGTCAATCTGCGCATCTGCTCAGACTGATTAGAAATTTCATTTTCTTCATTTAAGATTCCTTGGGGGTTGGGGTTCGGAAATTGTATATGCTAAAAGGGAAGAACCTTATCAGCATATGCGCAGTCTGGTCTGAGTCTTTTCTGTTCGCCCTTTCTTTAAGGTACCTCTTCACGCGACGATAATCGTATAAAGACAGGTTTCCAACGACGCGACACGGTTTTCTTCATTTACCACACAAAAATTAAAACTGAAAAACCGAACGGAAAATCAGTAGTTTCCTAGATCTGTTTCTGTGGATTGTTTTCCATTCTGCTTTGAAAATGTGTAAAAGGAAAGAAAGAAGAAGTTGTATATTTATTTTAGTTGGAGACTGAAAAACAAAATGAAGATATAAAGGAATTTTTGTTTATCCACACTGACGAAGGTATGTCTATCAAAAAAAAAGTTTAGTCTATATGTAATATTTTAGCTTTTTAAGCATAAGTTTGGACGCACCATCCAAAGTTAACAAACGCTTTCCAATTAAACATGAACAAGACAGAAACTGAGCCAAGTGCATTCCATCCCTTTAAGACTCATCTCTAGCAGTGAATCATTGAGTAATTGCTCACTTTTTGGATTGTGGGTTGGTTGTTTTGGGTTTAACGGCTGTTTGAATCAGTATTGAAGTCGATATTGTGCCGTCTCAGAGAGAGAGAGAGAAAAAAAGAGAGATATGATAGCCGACAGAAAAGAAAATCAAAACAACCCACCCCCAACGCAACTATTGCAAGCACGCGAGGCCCTTGTCCTACTATTATCCAAATAAGTAGGACGCCCCGGCACTGAAAGTGACACAGCACCATCGCCCGATCCGACAATCCTACGCCCCACCCCTCACTGTTTGGATGTCAGATGTAAAGCAGATCGTATATGAGGAGTAGGGTGAGTCTTGTCCAGTCGTTATCGCAAGTATATGCTAGTACCAAGTACAGTTAAGGGAAAAAATTAGATCTAATTGCTTATGTAAATGTAAGTAGGTTTCGGTTAAAAAGTATTGTTCATTATGAGAGGAGAATGAAGAGGTGTATTAATTTTCCTAGACATAATCAAACTATCAAATGAAATAATTAAAGATGGAAACAGGTTGGTTTATACATATTTGTTAAAGTTAATATCATCAAATAATTCATAAGTGGGCATAAAAATTCATGGAATTGGTTCAAGTACCGAGCATACGTTTTAATTTTACCAAAAACATTATTATGCATAAAAATGCTCAAGTGTACTCATTATTATTGTTTATTTACATTATTATTATTATTATTATTATTATTATTATTACTATATGTGTATTATTCACCTTTCAGGTTCAAATGTGATCATGGCCATTGCAAAGAAATCCATAACAGTTCTCGTGATAGTAATCGCGGTTATGGCGATAATCGTCGAAGATGCCGATGCCAGGAGAAGGAGAAAATTGAGTCGATATCGACAAAAAAACAAATACATGCGTTGATATTTTGCAGAAAGAGCACAGGAGGCTACCACGTAAATGCAAAGCTCATATACCCGGAATGTGTGCAATGACCGGTGGGAAATGTGTACAAAAATGGAGGAAAGATATCAAAAATGGATGCACATGTGTTACATTTCATGATTTTTGAGAAGGTGGCTTGACATGTTTTGTCAATTTTATGTATACATATCTAAATATCTAGTTATTAACAATATGATATATGTCATTGTTGAAATTGTTAATGTCTCATTTGTACATTGCGATGAAACAATAAACCATTGTAATTGTAATTGTAATTGTAGATATATTCGGTGATTATACGTTTAATTTACATATTTAAACAATGCTACATATTTACATGGCTTTCATATAATTCGTTTTTAAATATACCAAAAGAAAGAGGAAAATTCTCAGGAACTGACACAATTCGATTCCAGATCTATTTAGTATTTACATATATACAAAGTGTGATTATATTTTATTTAGTACATAGTATACTGTCTTTATCATAAGTTCGCGTAGTCATGCAGCGGCTACAATGCTTTTTCTTATTAAATATCTGAAAAAGAGTTTATTCTTTGTCTGTCTTTATATCTACTGTCTGCCACTAATACAAGTGAAATACGTGTGTGTGTGTGTGTGTGTGTGTGTGTGTGTGTGTGTGTGTGTGTGTGCACGTGTGTGTGGGGTATAGTTTTGCCCTTGTCCATACGTACGTACATGGGTACGTCTGTAGATCCAATTTTTAAGCATCTGAGCCTAGTGGTTCTGAAGAAGAAAATTTTTGGACATTTTTCTATGTATTATATGATTCAAACACAGGACCCCCTGGGGCGGGGCTATTTTGGACCCTGGGGCCATCATTTGAACAATCTTGGTAAAGGACCACTAGGCAATGCTACAAGCCAAACTTCAAGCATCTGAGCCAAGTAGTTCTGAAGAAGAAGATTTTTGAATATTTTTCTATGTATTTCTATGATTCAAATCTAGGACTCCCTGTTCGGGGCCATTTTGGACCCTGTGGCCACCAGTTGAACAAACTTGGCAAAAAAACTACTAGGCAATGTAACATACCAAATTTCAAGCATCTGAACCATGCGGTTCTGAAGAAGAAGATTTTTGAATATTTTTCTATGTATTTATATGGTTCAAACCTTGGACTCCCTGCCATGGAGCCATTTGAACCCTGGGGCCACCATTTGAACAAACTTGGTAAAGGACTACTAGGCAATGCTACATACCAAATTGCAAGCATCTGAGCCTTGGGGCTCTGAAGAAGAAGATTTTTGAATATTTTTCTATGTATTATATGGTTCAAACACAGGACCCCCTGGGGCGGGGCCATTTTGGACTCTGGGGCCATCATTTGAACAAACTTGGTAAAAGACCATTAGGCAATGCTACATACCAAATTTCGAGCATCTGAGCCAAGTGGTTCTGAAGAAGAAGATTTTTGAATATTTTTCTATGTATTATATGGTTTAAATCAAGGACCCCTGGGATGGGGCCATCTTGGACTCTGGGGCTATCATTTGAACAATCTTGGTATAAGGACCACTAGGCAATGCTACATATTAAAATGTCAAGCATCTGTACCGAGTGGTTCTGGAAAAGAAGATTTTTAAGTATATTTTAATTTCGAACCCAAGACCCCCACGCGGCAGGGCCATTTTGGACCCTAGGGCCACTATTTGAACACACTTGGTAGAGGTCTACTAGACAATGCTACATACCAAGACGACGCGCGAAGAACACTGACTGATCACAATAGCTCACCCTGAGCCTATGGCTAAGGTGAGCTAATAAAGGAAGACTCTGACAAGACTGTGCGGATGTGCACGCTGATCTGACACTTTCATGTTCGTATATGTCATAAAAGCATATTTTCATGCAACCATTATGATATTTTCTAATCATGCCAAAAGTCACGACTTGGCCTGGAACTGAACCAGCCCCTGCATCCTAGGACAATCTAGATATTACCTCGTAATGTATAGATACTTTTTACAACCATGGTATAGTTCGGTGAAACTGCGCAGGTCTGGGCTTATGTCATGTATAATATTTTACATAGTTTTGAAAATCCCCACAGAAGTCGCTGGCTCGATATCAAAATATTCTTATGGATTGTTGCATTGGTGATGGGTGACCTGGGGCCGTATTCATAAAGCCACTTAAGTCGTTGCTATGCGGTTGCTAAGGCTAAATATCTATAAAGGAGATTACCTACGACTATGAAATTTGGTCTGGAGGAACAGTCTTCATAAGACTGTTCAACCAGAGCAAATTTCATAGTTGTAGGGAATCTCCTTCAAAGAAATTTAGCCTAAGCAACTGCATAGCAACCACTAAAGTCATTTTATGAATACGGCCGCCGGTTGCAAGATATTTTATCCTTGTGACTGCGTTGAAAACAATGCCGACTAGATTTAGTTCTATGTCTACTGTGAAAGCTTTTTTTTAAAAAAAACATCCCCTCAGAAACGAGTGAGCAAAACGATTTGACAGAAACGCTTTTGTGGTAACCCTCTAGCCATGTGATTTTATTGGAACATGACCACCTTTGATAGGCATATCTTTCCTTATATGTCTAGAGTAAGTTTTATGGCACCTGTGGGCAGGCCTTACAGTTTCTGGAAAGATGTTTTTTTTTTTTTTTTAAGTTTTCACGGAAGACAAATAAAGAAAAAATGGCCGTCCCCGGCGGCATTAGTTGTCATGAAATTAATTCCTTCCTGTCAAATTACTTTTAAATTGAGGCAGCAGAATTTTATGTTTCTCAGTTGTAACTGTGAAGTTCCTTGATTGTTACACTGATGTTACAAAAGTTACTGCGCTTTCTCGATAGGCCAACTCCACAAATCCAATGTTACAATGTTACAGCGTTACAGCCCATCAGGGCACTAAAACATAAAATGTATGATAAGAATGTTATGTCTCAGTTGTGACTGTGAAGTTCCATGATTGTTACTCTGATGTTACAAGAGTTACAGCGCATTCTCAATGGGTGCCCTCCACAAATCCAATGTTACAATGTTACAGAGTTACAGCCAATTAGGGCAATAAAAATAAAAAATATATGATAAGAATTTTATGTGTCTCAGTTGTAACTGTGAAGTTCCTTAATTGTTACACTGATGTTACAAGAGTTACAGCGCTTTCTTCATAGGCCCACTCCACAAATCCAATGTTACAATGTTACAGCGTCACAGCCCAACAGAACACTAAAAACATAAAATGTATGATAAGAATTATATGTTTTTCTCATTTGTAACTGTAAAGTAACTTGATTGTTACACTGATGTTACAAGGGTTACAGCGATTTCTCGATAGGTCCACTCCACAAATCCAATGTTACAATGTTACAGCGTTACAGCCCATCAGGGCACTAAAAAGGTAAAATATATGGAAAGAATTTTATGTTTCTCAGTTGTAACAGTGAAGTTCCTTGACTGTTACACTGATGTTACAAGAGTTTCAGCGCTTTCTCGATAGGCGTCCTCCACAAACCCAAGGTTACAATGTTACAGCGTTACAGCCCATCTGGGCACTAAAAAGGTAAAATGTATCAGAATTTTATGTTTCTCAGTTGTAACAGTGAAGTTCCTTGATTGTTACACTGATGTTACCAGGGTTACAGCGCTTTCTCGATTAGCCCACTCCACAAATCCAATGTTACAATGTTACAGCGTTACAGCCCATCAGAGCACTAAAAACATATAATATATGATAAGAATTATATGTTTCTCAGTTGTAACTCTGAAGTTCCTTGATTGTTACACTGATGTTACAAGAGTTACAGCGCTTTCTCGATAGGCCCACTTCACAAATCCAATGTTACAATGTTACAGCGTTACACCCCATCAGGGCACTAAAAAGGTAAAATGTATGATAAGAATTTTCTGTTTCTCAGTTGCAACAGTGAAGTTCCTTGATTGCTCCACTGATGTTACAAGAGTTACAGCGCTTTCTCGATAGACCCACTCCACAAATCCAATGTTACAATGTTACAGCGTTACAGCCCATCAGAGCACTAAAAACATAAAATATATGATAAGAATTTTATGTTCCTCAGTTGTAACTGTGAAGTTCCTTGAAAGTTACGCTGCTGTTACAAGAGTTACAGCGCTTTTTCGATAGGCGTCCTTCACAAACCCAATGTTACAATTTTACAGCGTTACAGCTCAAGAGAGCACTAAAACAAAAAAATATATGATAAGAATTATATGTTTCTCATTTGTAACTGTGAAGTTCCTCGATTGTTACACTGATGTTACAAGAGTTACTGCGCTTTCTCGACAGGCCCACTCCACACATCCAATGTTACAGCGTTACAGCCAATCAGGGCACTGAAACATAAAATGTATGATAAGAATGTTATGTCTCAGTTGTAACTGTGAAGTTCCTTGATTGTTACACTAATGTTACAAGAGTTACAGCGCATTCTCGATAGATGCCCTCCAGAAATCCAATGTTACAATGTTACAGAGTTACAGCCCATCAGGGCACTAAAAACAAAATATATGATAAGAATTTTATGTGTCTCAGTTGTAACTGTGAAGTTCCTTGATTGTTACACTGATGTTACAAGAGTTACAGCACTTTCTTGATAGGCACACTCCACAAATCCAATGTTACAATGTTACAGCGTTACAGCCCATCAGGGCACTAAAAAGGTAAAAATTATAGGGAAAGAATTTTATGTTTCTCAGTTGTAACAGTGAAGTTCCTTGATTGTTACACTGATGTTACAAGAGTTAAAGTGCTTTCTCGATAGGCACACTCCACAAATTCAATGTTACAATGTTACAGCGTTTCACCTCTTCAAAGCACTAAAAACATAAAATATATGATAAGAATTTTATGTTTCTCCGTTGTAACTCTGAAGTTCCTTGATTGTTACACTGATGTTGCAAGAGTTACAGCGCTTTCTCGATAGTTCCCCTCCACAAATCCAATGTTACAATGTAACAGCGTTAAGGCCCACCAGGGCACAAAAACATAAAATATATGATAAGAATCATATGTTTCTCCGTTGTAACTCTGAAGTTCCTTGATTGTTACACTGATGTTGCAAGAGTTACAGCGCTTTCTCGATAGTTCCCCTCCACAAATCCAGTGTTACAATGTAACAGCGTTAAGGCCCACCAGGGCACAAAAACATAAAATATATGATAAGAATCATATGTTTCTCCGTTGTAACTATGAAGTTCCTTGATTGTTGCACTGATGTTATAAGAGTTACAGCGCTATATCGAAAAGTCCACTCCACAAATCCAATGTTACAATGTTACAGCCCATCAGGGCACTAAAACATAAAATATATGATAAGATTTTTTTTTGTTTCTCCGTTGTAACTGTAAAGTTTTTTAATTGTTACACTGATGTTACAATGGTTACAGTATATTCTAGTAAGGGTATTGGCAATATGGCCTGTAAGAGTAAGCTTAATGTGTCTTTTATTGCCTGAAGTGGGTAACATGATCTAGTAGTGCCTGTAAGAGTAAGTTTAATGTGGATTATATTGCCTGAAGTGGGTAACATGATCTAGTTACGGCAAGTTACTGGTGTTACTCTGGTAACAAATTCAATGGTACTCAACGATTTGGACCAATTTTGTGCGCTAGATGTTTAACCGTATAAAAATATAACAAATGCAGGTTTAAAACTGGAAAATATGAATAAATGCAACTGTATGTGAGACATGCATGTCTGAAGCAATATTAAATTGAAGGCGTCTCAGAGCAAACGATGCCCGATGAGCTTTCGAACAGAAGTGGCCTCCTCGGACAATTATGCCGATTTCACCATAACCGGGTATGTCGACGCCCCTGCCATATATCATAAATACCCTCAGATTAAACATTCTTTTTAAACTGATTTTTAAATCTGTGTTTATCTGCATCTGTTGAACTTGCCATATTGTATTTGAATATTTCAGCCATTATGTTTAAGCTGAAACTATTGTAATATTGTACATTACCTGTTTTTCCTTTGATATATGCAAGTATCTTTGTTTACATTTTAAGTAAAATCACCAAATATTAAGATTTCTGGACCCATATTTAAAAGCAACTGTCAATATAAACTATGTTTGGTGGAAAACAAGTGAGAAATACAACTTCCTAGGCAAAATTTCAGTTAAATCTGCTTTCTGCTATGGTACTATACAGAAAACTGAATATGGACAGAAAATCTGTCCGCGGCACCCCGTGCACAAATACCAAGCTCTATTTCCTTCGCAAGCTTACACACTGTCCACTAAATGAGTTATTTTCTATCGCAACATATAAGCCTACTAAAATTTACATGAAATTGCCTGCTTTTAGGAAATTGAAATTTACTCATATCTTCCTTAAGGCCTCAGGGGACAGTAAAATCTGCCATTTCTTGTTCCTTGCCGCGAACAATTTTTGAGCGACTCTAAAACATATAAAATGCACTTCAAGCCAAGATTGCACTTGTTGAATATGTTTTCACGGTAAATAAAAACGAAATGAAGCATGAAATATGTGCATCAGCATACTCAGGAACTGTCTTTGCAATGTTTACATTACCCCACCCACCCTATTTCTAGTGCTAAAAAGTGCTCTTCTGACCAGGAGCACATCACATTCTGGAGAAATATCTGCAAGATACTGCCAGTTGGCATATATCCCCTTTTGTTCTTCAAACACATACCTTCAGAAAAACAGTTCTACAATGGGGTAACAACCATGGAGGTTTTTCAATATTTCACAAAGAAAAGCAGGCCTGTTTTCAACAGGAAGTCGTCTATTGTGACAATGACAAGCCGCTCTTCAATTTGGAGATTCCCCTGACCATGGGAGCTAGCAGAAAGTTTCGTATCCTTCTCCAGCTGACATAACTAACCTTCCTACCAGCTTACAAATTAAAGAAACATTCAAATACCTCATTTAATTGGAGCAACCATGCTGTTTTTAACCCTCTATCTAAAAGTATGATTTTTCTGACCACTGCCAATACGAAACTGTCCCCTGATGCCAAAGTACTGAAATCTTCTGCAGTGCGGGTACTATATTTTACCCCAATGCGGTGCGGTGATGTATCTTCGAAAGGATTTACAATTCATATTCGATTAACATTTTAAATCCGTTTTAGTCTTAGTTGTTTCCAACTATGGTTTGAGGGCTGGATTTGGATTTTGATTGTTTCAGTTCCTGGTCTTTGCATACTTTTTACTTAATAAAATGTTAAACGTTTACTACAGATAATATAATGCTATTATAAGTCAAACTGTATTTTTTTATGTATTTCCTGTAGTTCTTAAGCTCAGAATACAATTTAAACTAAACAAAAAGTCACGCTTTGAACCGAAAGAAATATACAGCCATTTCAGAACAAAGCAACATTTCCAAAGTAGCCTTAATAGGCACGGCGATGATGCACCGTGCAATAACACATAATAGGCACGTTCGGCATATAATTACTTGGGCAAAACCCAAGAATTACCCAGATATTCATCGGGCTAATTTGAGTAGACAGGCTACTTCCAGTAGCCCAAGGAATACCTGGGTAATGCTCGGATTTATCTAAGCAATTTTACCGACCGTGTCCAGTGTAAGTCTCAATGACATGAATCTGGTAAACCGCCAGTTTACATAAATAAATTTCAAATAATGACTATACTGAAACTACTTCTTTCATATAGTTCAAATGCGAAAAAATGATATAAACTCGCAGAAAAGTGACAAAAGGCTTAATGCGCAATAAATAAACTGGCCATAATAAATTAAATAAACCAGACAAGCTAATATCAAGAAAGTATGTCAAGAAACACTTCAAGATTTTTTTTTGTATTTGATGACGCATATATCTTTATATCCCAGATCAGGAAGTGGAAAACGAAAGAGATCAAGGTTGAAGTGAGCTTCAAATGAGAACAAGGTTAAAGAGTTAGCTCCGCGACTACGATAAATCAATGTTTCATTTAATTAATTGTTTGTATATTTCATTCTATTCTTTTCTAGTCTACCCTATAACTTAGTCACGTCGTTGGAGCACCACAGATGACTTTATAATAATCACTTTCTACCGCTGCCCTAGTTGTGCTGACAAATCTCACCCCTATCCACTCTTTAATATTGCCTTCCATCTCTTCTTCTGAATGTCTACATATTCTTTTTCCTTTCATTGTGCTCTGTAGAATTGTATTGGGACCTTAAGATTTTGGCCAAACTACCTTACTTTCTATTTCTTGACCATGCTCAGGAGTTCGTCATGTTTTTCAATGGCTACTTATGTTTTTTCGTATAATTTGCTTAGTCTGTTGTAACCCTTCTGTTGGTCTAAATTCTTTAGTTCAGTAAAGAAAGCTGAGTTGCCAAGTATTTTGGAAAGCGCTGCTGACTCGGCTTATCAATTGTAATTTATTGTTTGTTGGGATGTCTTTGTCAATCTTTCCCTTTGATGCTGGGGATAGGGTTTGGGATCTGATTCAGTCAATTCGTGAAGTGTAGTTACTCTTTAAATTTAGATCTTTTTGCGAACACCTTCATTTGGTACGTGGTCCTTGTACGAGATATTCAGTAACCTTCAGTAGCATATCGTCTCAAAGACTGCGTTCTTTTCTATAACTCGGATATCAAGGTTCAAGGCTCACAGGCATACAGAAATATGGATATAACAAAGGAACTCATTAGTTTCATCTTTAATCCTGAGATATATATTGTTATCTCCCCAAACTTGCACCAGCTTTATCAGAGCTACAGTGACTTGTACAATCCTTGAGAGAACATCCGATTTTGAGCCATTATCTGAAGCAATTGCTTCAAGATATTTAAGCTCGTTACAGTTCCCAACTTCTGTCATATTACCTTCATCTCCCTCTTGATGCCATTTGCGCTGTCTGTCATCAGTTTCGCCTTCTCAGCACTTATTTCCATGTTATACCTTGTGCAGGTTCTTTCGAGACTTTCAGCTAGGTCTTCTAGTTCCTGCTTTTCCCCAGCAAGAGCCTCAATGTCATTGAAATACCGCAAATTGGTAATAGTTCTGCTGTCTATGCTTACCTTTCCATAATTTTCTTCCATGGCATCAAACATAATCCTCTCGGAAAATATTTTGGAGAGGATGGGTATTTTAATTTTATGTGAGCGATCCATTCGCAAAATAGCGGAAAACAATCTTTTTAATAATGTATTTATTAAATTCGACATATGTGTACATTACAAATTTGTTAAGGTAGTCCGATACTGAATAGAAATATTGGCAGGGCATTCAAACCATTATACCAGCTAAGTAACCCAAAGAGCTATAAAACATTTGGGTAAGAAAAAAAATCACTGATTTGTTTTCCTTAAAAAACAGTATTTTATATTTCTACATACTTTTTTACACATTCTCCATTTAAATTCTTATCTCTAGCACATGAATGCAGTTTCATTTCTGCAAATCATATAATCTATAACATAGGATTTCTGAAACAAACTTTTAGTAAAAAAATGAAGTAATCTTGATGATAAGTATATTTTGCATTATTTTAAAAAATGCAAGAAAACTGAATTTCTTGAAAAACGTCATAAAAATATATTTAACCGATGGGGCAAGCTTATGCATATCATTTCAGTAAAACTTATATTGTATGTTACAGAATAAAACAAAAAAAAAAAACATTTCACCGTTTGTTTCCTAGAAAAACAATGTTTAAAATAAAAAAATATCCTCAAAACAGACTGCCCATATTCTGCACCTACTGCAAGCACAGCCGGTGCTTGCCCTATCATTTATTTTCCTGTTTTTTCCGGTTCTACCATAGAGAAATGCCTACAAAAATGCGCAGATGGAATGGGAACTGTGAAGACCTTGATCATTCTGGTTCCTAAGGAACAGTCTGATCTCGGTTTCCACTGTTTGTACAGATCTATCTGTCCGAAAACTTAGGATCTTTACGGTAGACATTGTTAGTGTGTGTATATACCCCACAGTTGATCGATTTCACCATGAACAATAACTCTCTTTTGTTTTATTAAGTAAAAACGCAGTTATTTTGTATATAGCTACCTTAATCACTTTAAAACATATCTCTCTATGATATTAACAATTACTGTATAACTATCTTCAATACAACTGTGACGAAAAAGACAAAGCGTTAGGTCTGTAATTCTTACTATATTTGACACTCTAACGAAAAAAAGGAAATATTGTACTGAATGCCTATAGCAGCGAACAAACGCTACTTCCGCACATCATTTAATAAGCATATTAGAGGAACCATATTACATATAGACTCGTAAACTCCGTGAATTTTATATTGAAAATGTAACCACTTCACAGTAGAACTGTGACAAAGTGCGGAAAACGCAAAGAGTATTACACAATTCGGCTTCCACTCATATTCCACACTATAATCAAAGGTCTACAAATGTACTTTGTTTCAAACCTATACCGTCGGCTGACAAAATGACATCCCCTGTAGTTCGCCAGTAGAGTGGCTACATCACTTGTACTACGTGCTCGTGATAGCCCCACTCTAAAGCCCCAGCCAAACAATGATATAAAACCGAATAGAACACTGCGAAACATCTTTTTATCATCAACAGAATGATCATATTCCGGCTTAGCGACACCGAATAGCTGAACAATAAATAGCAACGAGATTTTTTCTCGCAAGAAACACCACCAAAACAGATAAATTGAATATTGCTGATGTGTCTGTAAATAAAAATAAACTAGGCTTCAGTCGGTGCTCCAGATGACAAGGGGTAACCGGGATAATTTAGGGATATTTTTTATACACAAAAGCATACGTTCTGATCCCTCATTAGAACCGTCTCATCGAAACGGTTCAAATGAGGAGTTACAACACGTGTTTTCGAAGAAAAATCAAGAAAACAAATATCACTAAATTATCCTCAAACCACTACCTTATCTGGACGTGGGAACACTGCTTAGATTGCTAAGAAGTAAAAATTGAATGCGCAGCCTATCTACATGAGGTTACAGGTCGGCACAATTACAAACTTGTTGATTACAGATAATTTTCTAATCCTACACCAAAAACTATTTGATTTCACTGCTTAAACTGAGTACAAAGGGAAAATAAGGTCACAGGTCAGCAAAATCATATACCAGATGATTTTAGAGAATTTTCGTATCCTACACCTCAAAATATTTAATTACACTGCTTGCACTGGGTACAAAGAGAAAATTGAAGACGACATGTTTTGAAAAGCCTATATACCTCTTAGCCACCTACCCACATAAGGGTACACACAGCTTTTAAAAGGCTATCCACATCTTATACAGCCTAACTACATACGGGTACAAACTGAGAAAAGCCATAGTTTATGTTTTCTGCTAATAATTTACATTGTGTGTCTCAGAAAACGTTGGTACGGCTATTGGTATTATGCGGAACGGAAAGGAACAGAGAATTCTACTGAATAAATCGCATTGTTAAAGCATAAGATTGACAAGAGAGATTATCAATGCGCTTTATTACGTAAAATAATGTGCAAATATAGCAACCAATTTCATTAATAATTAACAATAACTAATTAAGGACACCAGGAAGGTGGTAGGAATTTAGTAGCAGTTCCTTCCGCAAAATACCAATAGCCCGTCGGTACACTGCTTACATTGCTTACCAGTGAAACTAGAAAAAAGGTCATCTTGATACAGATTGTTTATAACATATCTACATACGTTTTCAGATCGGTACATCACATACTTGATGATTACAGATAATTTTCTTATCCTACACCTCAAAATATGTGATTACACTGCTTACACTAGGTACAAAGGGAAAATACAAGCGGATTTGAAAAGTTTATATAAATCTTATACAGCCTATCTACATAAGGTTATAAATATTGGCACACGCCATATTTTATGTTTTCTGATTATATTTTAGTGTGCATTTCAGAATACGACGGGACACTGCATATATTGCTTACGATGTGAAAATAGAAAGGACCATCTTTTGTAAAGAATATGTACATTGTCTACAACCTATCTACATAAGGTTACAGGTCGGCACAATCACATACTGGATGATTACAGATAATATTCTTATCCTACACCTTCTATTTCTTCCCTTCTATTATCCCTATTTACCCAGTGAAAGCAGTGTAATTACATATTGTTAGGGGTGTAGGATTAGAATATTATCCGTAAGCATCAAGTAAGTGATTGTACCGACTTAGTATTTGATGTAATGTACATAGTCTTTAGAAAAGATGGCCTTTTCTTTATCACTAAAAATCAATGAAGCACTGTGCCTATGTATTCTGAGATGCACAATATAGAGTATTACCAGATGATTGAATCTTTGGTGTGTGCCGCTTTGTACTCGTATGAGCTTTTGAACCGACTGCGAATATACCATTCAATAGACTAGTACAGGCAATATATATCCTGCGGCTGACTTATTAAAAACATGAATTGGATTTATAGCACAACAGTGAGCCACCCTGATACAAGTGAAACTAGACAAGGCCAAATTTAGTAAAGACTATTTACACCGTCCTCAACCTATCTATATTAGGTTACAAGTCGGCACAATCACATGCATGATGATTACAGATAATATCCTTAATCTACGCCTCAAAATATGTGATTACATTGGGTACAAAGGAAAATAGAAGAAGGCATATTTTGAAAAGGCTATAAACAGCTTATACAGCATATCTGCATACGACCAAACAATATGCGCTACTCCACATGGTAGTCTTACTAGTTACAAAGTTTCATTTTACATGTAATTGGATGAAAACTGTAGGAGGAATTATCCGGAAACGAACACCCTGAACATTCTAAGTAAAGGGCTGTAACTCCGCTAAAAATGATTGGAGCGTAACCTCGGAACGATATTCGCTGGTCCACCTCATAGTCTTACTATATACCAAGTTTCAGCTCGATCGGATGTAAACAGTAGGAGGAGTTATCCGGAAACGAAAAGTTTATAACGGACGGACGGACGCCAGCGCCATAACATAATACGTCCCGTTTTTCAAACGGGCGTATGAAAAGGAGTTACATGGAACAATGTCAAGCTTGGTTTCTCTGAACGACCCATCGGATAGGGCTACTTGATTAAGTTGTGTAAACACAATCAGGTATATACATGGAATATCTGGATCATACGCTACCGAAGCTTGGAAATATTATATGATTAAATTAAAGATTTAACAAACTTCAACAGACATTCTGGCCCAGGATCATTTTATTGATACAAGTACAGCCGAAAAAAAGTGTATTTAGTTGAGAAATAAAGAAGAACCCACTGGGCAGTCAGGACTCGAACCTACGCCGACTACGACAACTCCGCCTAGCCATTCAGAGACACCAGCTTAACCATTGGCGCCACTGCGCTCCTTATAAAAGGAGTTTCATTGAAACTATATTTACAGAGAGAGAGAGAGAGAGAGAGAGAGAGAGAGAGAGAAACAAGTACGATTTAGCCAAATAAATATAATTTCTAGCAACTTCTACCGCGGTTTTACTGCATGTTCAGATGTTCAAATTTGTATTTGTAAAAAAAAATAATAAAGTTATTTAAAAATAGTTAATAGTTAAACACGATGCAGGACATCAGATATACACGTTTCCATTTTCTGGGTGATAAAACAAATACATTCTTAATATTTGTCCCAATCTGAGTTGATCCCGAAAAATACAAAATTAAAATTTCCTTTTCAGAGTCTTAGGTGCTTAAACACTAATTTCACGTTTGTTAGTTGGTTTGTTCACATAACACATTAATGCTGATTCAACTGTTCATATTTTGCGTAAAGTTTACGTTTCGGGAGAGGACTTTTTTCATGTTACTTGTGTCCAGGCCCTTAGATTATGTTCAATAGCATACGTTTAATCTAAAAAAGCTAATTTGCGAACAAAAACTTATGAGACCAACGCTTTTGCTTACGGGCGGACGCTCGAACCATTCACCCGCTAAGTATTCCCGTCGTTTTACGCCAATTTAGTAACAACTACAATGTCTTTGTAATCGGTCCTTCTTTAACAACTATAAGCTATCTCAGTCTGGTACATTCCTCAGGTAAACTTTGGTTCTCCGAGGCGGAGGCACATGTAATCATGTATATTTTAGCTGTGTATTTATAAGAATTAATAGTAGTTTGCTTGAAAACTGAAAATCTGATCCCATCATTTTTGGTTTCTTTATTAACAAAACGCTTTCGGTAATATTTATTTATTTCTATTATTATTTGTTTGTCATTAGGTTTTACATTTATCGGAGTAGTTATATATGAGAAACAAAGTAAATGCAGGAACAGAATGAGCGCATGAAAATGTGTCATCGGTTATTCATTCAGTCCGGCCTTATTACATGTACGCCATCTTACTTTTTGTATGCAGGTTTGGTTTCGATGTGAGACATTCGTTTATATTTGTGTACGAAAGATGGAAGTGATTGTTTGATAGCCAAAGTATTTATTCACCCATCGAATACACTAGGAGCCCCCCCCGGGTAGCCCAAAAGGTTAAGCGCAGGCCTGCTGATCTAGCGGTCGCGGGTTCGAGTCCCGTTGTAGGCGGGAATCTTTTCAATCGTAAACGGGATTTCTTTGCTCATAGCCTTTCATTATCACCCACCCATCGTCCTGATATGACTGAAATATTGTAAAAAAGGACGTAAAATTGCAGGTCATCCATCCATCCATCGAGTACACTACCCACGAACAAGTCATTTGGGTGAACTAGAGCAATACCCAGGCCCCGAGGTTATAAAACTTTTTTCATGCTCAGCTGAGTTGAGCATGAAATTTTACCTCCTAATAGATACCAAATTTTTGATAAGTACCGTTGTTTTCTTGCCCAGTTTAGCTGAGTATGAAATTTTCTCTGCCCATGAATATGAAAATGCCAACATTAGTTGGCATTTTCATATTTATCAGCAGAGAAAATTTTATGCTCAGCTGAGTTGAGCATGAAAAAAGTTTTATAACCTCGGGGCCAGGTATTCCTCGGGCTGCTCTGGTCCATCTTTGAGTAGCCCGAGGAATCTCAGGCTAGTTTTCAGATTATTTCGTCTTATGCGAGGCTTGCCGAGCATAAGACTTAAATAATCTGAAAACGAGCCTGAGATTTCCTTGTCGATGCCTAAACCCCATCATTGATTATTTTCCTCACCCATTATATTTTATAGAACAGAATATTCATTGAATGCCTCAACTTCTTGATGAAGCCAATGCTCTAGATAAGAGGGAGTATTTGGTGATAATTATGGATATTTTTTGTTGATTCTGCATAAAAACATATGTTGTGACCCCTTATCTGAACCGTCTCGATGAGACGATTCAGATGAGGGGTAACAACATATGGTTTCAATGAGAAATAGAAAAAAATTATTCCTCAATTACCATCAGATACCCCTCTTATCTAGAGCTCTGGAAGCCATTCCTATAATTTTCAAGCTAATTTTCTATTAATAGTTCTGACATGTGTGTTAATTTCACCTTGTGCATGCATTATTCATGATTGACAGCTAAGTAGAAATCTACAGTGACAACTCATGGCTGTCAATTTCATTTTGCATGCAATTTACATGACAGGAGCATGACAGGAACGTTGATTTGTTGAATTTAAGTGTGTATTTAACTGCGCTGTACTATACAGCAATGATTGGCATTTTGAGACAGCTTTCTGAGCCTGGGCTGAGATAGCAGGCCGAGATAGAAAAATCTCAGACACCTCTAGAAAGGGATATTCTTGTGTAATGGGTGAGAATACCTGGGTATTCCTCAAGTTACCCAAGTAATCATGCCGAACTCTAAAACTTCACTAGTAGGGACATGGTTGACCAGGTGTCATTTACACAGTGTCCGAATTCTCTGTACCTGCTCTCCCGGTTTACATAGCTTCGAATCGAGAGTACAAACATTCGCTTATAACCAGTAGTCGGAAATCATTATGTTTTTGGATTTTATCCGGCATGTGCTGTGTCATTTATAGTTATCCAGCTTCGAAAATGTAAAGAGGTAAGTTTAATATAATTGGCTCTTCGGTCTTTTACCTTATTGTTCTGTACAATGTCGTGTATGGTGGGTAGTAAACGGTACAATATTCAAGTGGCCCCTGGCATGATTCTAATTCCATTTTCAGCCTTTTCTTACATGTTTTATAAAAAATCTTTAAAATAAACGGAAGGCGTTATCAATCTACAGTTTGTTAGTTTTGATAATAGGATGATAGCTAGGTTTTGCACGACACAAACTCGTGTTAAAGGACCTCTGACAGTATCAATGCATATTTGCCTATTTTTCGACAAATTATCGCACCTTCCCCCGGCAGCAAAAGTTGAAATATTTGGCATTAATATGTAGACTTGTGTACTATAAAGACATTTTATCAGTGATTTTGAAAAATGATAATGCCTCTAGACTAACTTAAACCGATTTTAGCAAGAGGGGTACGTGCGTTTTTCAGTCTCTGAAAATAAGTCCATTTTTTTGGTTTTCTAATACATAGAAATTTTAATTGATAACTATGCTAAAATTGACGTACACACTACTGTTACTGATAGTGTGCAATATTTTTTCAATAATAAGGACTTTACCCTATTTTTAGATATAAAGGGTGTAAGTACCCCACCCACTTTTTCAGTTTTTCAGCTGTAGACTATCTTTTCCCCCCCGTGCCTCAGCAAGCCACTCACATATAATGTGTATTATGATAGTACACATGTATATGCAAAGTGGCTAGCTGAGGCACGGGGGGGAAAGAATCTTTTCCTGTTTCCATTACGTTTAATTATAAAATTTGGCTTTTTCCACCAAAAAATGAAGTCTGTATGCTAAAAAATCAGAAATTTAATTCATAAACAGTTGGGGGAAGTTGAGATCAACAAATTTCAAGAGAAATTCTTGGGTATATCAAAAATTTCATTTTGACTAATTTTATAGGCAAATTAACATTACAACCGTCAGAGGTCCTTAAGCTGTTCGGAATTTCTGTGACGGGCATGAGGTTTTCATTGTATAGGGTAATACAGTAAAAGACCGAAGAGCAAATTATATCAAACTTACCTCTTTACATCTTCGAAGCTGAAAAACTATAAATGACGCAACAGATTCCGGATAAAATCTCAAAACATAATAATTTCCGACTACTGGTTATAAGCGAACTCTGTACCCTCGATTCAACGATATGAAAACCGGAAGAGATGGTACAGTCAGTTCGGATACTGTGATTTACACTGGATCTGATTATTTCTTTCTGAGTTGGTTTTACCTATCATATTCCTTGTATCAAAATTAGTGTGAAAACAAAATAGTAAATAATGACGGAAAGTACCCTTCAGTGCTTCAGTGTGTCAAGTATATTATATGCATATACTCGTGACAATTGCTCGCAATAACTCTCCGAAAGGACCGTACTATTTCAAGGTTACGAGGACTAATCAAAAGAACTTAGAAATTAAACATCAACATGTACATAAAAATGACAGTTTTATGTTTGTATTTCACTTTGTCATAATAAAGGAGCCGCGACACGAGATAACCAACAAAGTGGTTGTGCGCCCAACACAGACTTAGATCAGCCTGGGCATCCGCCCAGTCTGATTAGTGTCTTCCCTAAGCGCTTAAAATGTAGCTAAGGGTCTAAACTACCGTCATCAGGACAGCAAAGACTCTGATCAGACTGAGCGGATGCCCAGGCTGATCTGAGTCTGCGCTGGGCACACAACCACTTCGTTGGTTTTCTCGTGTCATGGCTCATTTATTCTGAGCAATTCAGATCAGTTTTGCAGTCATCTTTAGTTTAGTCCTTATATGAAAGTGGCGACAAGATATCAGGTCATATCTGAGAACATGTTGTAAAGCTGATCAAATATCAGAATAGTGAGTGTTTGCTCCAGTTACAGAAAAGTGAGTGTTTGCTCCAGTAGCGTTTGATAATGTAAGCCGCGTGGTTTATCATGCAATGATAGCACTTCTGAACCGGTTAAGTTTCTGACGCCATTGAAAATATGATAAACAGTGCACCGCAAGTAATGGAAATGAATCCATGGATGAATAACTGTGCTAGCGATCCGATGTCGTTTACATTGTCATGAAATGAAATTCATTTCTAAGTGTCCAGTAATTCCTACCATAATTAAGCGACACTTTTGCACAGAAGACTGGATTTGAAAGCTTAAACAGTCAACATTTATTTCACAGACAGTGCAACAGCGCCGCCTTACCGCCGAAAGTTACGTGCTAATAAAACTGTTTTAACACGCCTCCCCGCCACCTCTCGCCACCCCCTGCCTCCCGCCCCGACACACACCAGTAATTTGACAGTTCCAATGCGGCGCTTATATTGTGGTGCTATTATTATTGTCATTGTTTCAATGCTTAGTATTTGTCTATCATTTGGTACTTTTCTTGAAATAGTCCCGCGGCCATTTTCTGAAAAGAGCTGACCTGTTCAAGGACGTAGCTGCTTATATGCAAATACGCAGGTGCGTATTGAAATTTTGTAAATTTGACAAAATTTCAACACGCACCAGCGTATTTCCATACCGAAATTTTGTAAAGTGGACAAGATTTTAATACAAACTGCCAACTGACATGACAATATGAAGCCCCTTCATTACCCCTCAAGCAGATTACCCCTCACTTGATTGTGCGTATCATGTAATTTCTTCTAGCTACGCCCTTGCTCTTGGCTGATCGCTTGTCTTGTTTTGCTTTGTGCGCCGTCTTTATTGATTTTCTTTCCAGTTTGGTGTTTAGGACATGGTGTGGAAGTCGATTGTGTCGATACCTGAGCATTGCTTTTTCATGTTTTGCGTTGCGTCACGTTAACCTATGCAATTCTTGAAGTATTTTTTTATCTATTTATTTAATACTTTATTTAAAGAGGGTGACATAGTTGTAACTGGAAGTATGAACTACAGTTATATAATTAAACATGGCGTCCATGAATTAACACTAATCGGCACATAGAAAAGTGTGAGTAACTTAAGCTCTTGCCTGTTTCTTACTGTTCGAGCTTTGATTTTGTACCCAGGTGACTGTTGACAACTAAAGACATTGTTCGATTGTTTTATACTTCATAATTTTAACCAAGTTTGTCAAACAGTGAAGTTGCTACCGGTATTTGATTTATAATCGACATGTTCTTAAAGCCAGCACTCGCTTGCAGGCGCTTCGCGCTTGCAATTCAAGGCTCCCTAGGAGCTTTGAAAGAGCGGGAGCTCTATGGTAGAAGATTAGTAAGGCATATTTTTACCTACAACATACATTACTTTCAATGAAATTTCTTTCGTTACGACACCAAGTTCCGCTATTATCAAAATTGGACTGGTTTGAATAGAAATCCACAAAATAATTAAGAAATAGAGGTTCCACAGTCTTTCTGTCGCTACGTTACGTAATGACGTCAAACGTTCCGTTTGAGAAAAACAAGATGGCGTCAACTTTAATCGCTTCTCTGCCGGTAGATCACTTTATGGTCAGCACACAAAATGCAAGGAGCATGAGCATCGGGTGAAATTAAAAGGAATTAGAAAGCCACGTAGAGAAGAAATGAAAAGAATTACAGCCCGTTTTCCGCGTGGAAACGCTACTAGGGAAAAAGATGTTCTCTGAAAATGTCTCATCAGTTTGTCAGACGGAATTCACTGCTGTTGAGTTGCAATAATTTTGTTGCAAATTTCATACGACAATAACACCACCTGTAGAAATAGCAATGTTGTACAAGAATTTATTTATAAATTCTGCAATGAAGAAATAAAACAATTCTATTAATCTTCTCTGTAACTCGGGAGAGTATAGGAGATAAAAGCGTGACGTCACTGATAAGATACCTGGGGGATTTCCCGTGTCTGGTTGGCAGAAAGGTTGATACAGCATTATAGAATAGAGTTAATACGCGTGATTCTTTGTGTAAATTATGAATTTAAAACAGCAAAATTTTAATGTTTTAGACAGATAATATGTAAGGGTTACATTTTCTTTAATGAAATTGAATTTCATGATTTATGTGCGTGCTATGATGCTTCAACAATATATTTTGTTTTTTCTTTTCTATCACAAATGTTCATAGCGCAAGTTTATAAAATTCTAGATGATGTAGCGTGTAAAAGGGGAAACGGAAAATACTATGAATGAACGAACGGACAAACAAACCATTAAATGAATGAATGACTGAATAAATGGCAATGAATCGTTGATGAATGACTAAATGCGTTTCTTTTTCTTTTATATTTCTTAGTTCAAGCTTTTGAACTTCATGTAAGTTTCAAAAAAAATACTGTTGGCTTAGCTCTATTATAGAATTTTATAAACTGTTATAAAATCAATGTTTTAGGTGGCATTTACTTGTTTTAGGATATAGCTAAAAGCTTACACTGAAACGAGATGAAATGCGAAATTAAATTTTATCATTGAATTATTGTTAGCATTAAACTGATCTTAACTTGTTAGATCTCGTATTCACATAATACAATATATACTTTTTATCATAGATACTCTAATAAAAAGTATCTGAGTCTGTATCCTATGTTAATTTTCTGAATTAAAAATGTTTGTTTCCTATTGTATAATAGTATATTCGCGGTCTTTAGTCGATCCTTTGATCAAGGACGTCTTAAGTATCATAGTTCAAAACACGCCGCGGGTGTCCTGTGGTGACAATTTGAAATAAACATGTATCTAAAATAAACTGTTTGTGCGCCGAGTGCGGCTAAGTATCCGTTAGCACAAACGTATGGCTTCCTCTCTTTTATTTAATTTTCCTTTCTTTCTTTATTTTTCACAGAATTTTAAAGAAATCGCAACCATCGATATATATTATTATTTCTAGTATTTTCATTTTTAATTTTCTTGTCCCTAAATCCGGTCGACATTTTACAATAATTCCGCTAAAGTTCTCTTAGATATAATATTCTATTTTTTTCTTCATCTTATTCTATTTATACTAATAAATACAATTTATAGTAGAAAAGATTAAAATACTGATCTGCAGTATTTTCATTTAGTTCTGTTAATATTTTTTCAGTCGTAGTTATTGACAAAAACAGTCCGGTTACGTTGATGGGTTTATCCAAATACGCGTTTTACTAGATGAATTCAATTAATTAAATGATTTCTTTTTCGTATGACAGATGACTAAGACCTTATTTCCAATTGTTTTAAATCAGTAGCTATTTATTCGCACTTATTTTAATTATCTTTTACGCATTTTGTGATTACACTTCAGACTATCCTATAGAAAAACACTGTCCGCTGGCTAATCTCTTGCCAACCAAGCTACCCACGTGATCATCCGATGACGTCACTGCGGGGATTCCCGTTATCTCCTATTGTAAATAGCGATGTGCTCGCCCAGAAGCAGGGCTTATTTCATATTAAGCTTGATGGGCTTGCTGCTGATATATACGTGGAAACCTTTTTCCCGCGCGATTCACATAATATTTCAAAACGAATATTTCTAATAGTGTTTATTTATCGACCCTCTTCCTGATGTTGAAACTCTTTCTTCATAGTATCAGTCATACAGTTTCAAGCTTCACCCCGCAAAGTAAAAATCTGAAAATGAAAGGGAAAAAAATCACTTAGTTCTGTCAATTGTGATAATTCTAAGGAATTTCTTATATCTTTTCTTGACAGCGTATAAAAGAAGAAAAGATATGAGTGTGGAGCATGAAATGAATTGACATCACTCACTCTGATTAAGGTATGTAAAATAAGCTTTCACACGCAGAAGGATACACAGTACGTATGTGGACACCTCGGACTCAGACAGCGTAAAGATACGGTGGAGTTTTTCTATTCTATTCTATTCTACTCCATAACCTAACAAGGTCGTTGGGGCACCACAGATGACTTCGAAACAATCCCTTTCCACCTTGTCCTGTTTTCAGCTGCCCTAGTTTAGCTGGCAAAGTTCATCCCTGTCCATTCTTTTATATTGTCTTCCCACCTCTTCTTCTGTCTACCTCTTCTTCTTTTCCCTTTCACTGTGTCCTGTAGAATTGTCTTTGCTAGACCAGAAGACCTTGAGACATAGACAAACCACCTTAGTTTCCGTTTCTTGACCAGAGTTCATCATATTTTCCAAGGTCTGTGGAATAGGACAAAAAAAAATTCAAAACAAGCTTGTTGCTGGTTTATTCCTATCATTCTTGTTACCACTTCCAAGTCGTCTGGGGTTGAAATTTCTTGTGCACCAAGCAACCAGCAACAAGCTCAAACACTACACCATCAAATACTTCAGTTTTCTGTAAATCACTTTATGGCTTTTTTGAGCTTGAAACAAATACCGTATATCCTTTGCAATAACGTCTTGACAATGTGTTTCTTTGACGTTTTTTTACGCAAAATTAATAGCTCTTAAATATCCTAATCACTCGACATTGAAAATAAAATGATTAAATCCCATGCCAATGTATGTGTCGTCAAGAAGGCTATAGGGGGTGGGCTATAATTTCTGCCCCATCTCCACTTATTATGTGTAAATTGACGCAAACAGTACTTTTCACCAGCTGTCGAAATTTGCATTTTTACGTAAAAAAAATCAACAGAGATAAAACCTCTCCGAAAAATATATAGCAAATTTTGATAGTTTTCAATGACATGTGATGTTAGAATATTGATGAAATAATTCAGCGTGTAAGTATGTCTCAAAGTAAATGTTATTTAAACTATATCCCCTATTCAGATTACGTCGTTTCTTTATACGTCAAAACAGATGGGGTCTAAGACCTATTTCCGACATCCTTTGTTATTGCCGATATGTTCTAGAGAATCTGTCAAGCTGAACAAAAAAGTGTATATCTCATTTCGTCATCGAGAGAGAACAGTTCGAACACACCAGGGGTTCATTTTTCGCGTTGATGCTTCTTCCAAAGTACGTGACGTCGCGGAATAAGGTTTCGATTAACGAGACGTCACGTTACGCAAAAGAAAGTTCATGGCAAAAATGAATCCCTGAAGTGTTTAGACCGTTCTTCCTGGAAGACGAAATAAGATCTTTTCGGGTTTTTTATGCAACTGAATTCAAAAGTAAAATTAAATGGGAAACGGTTCTTAATTGTTTTACTAGAATCTAAAGATGTGTCGGAGATCGTTCCCTTTGACGTTGAAAGCAACGAAGTTATTGGAACAGGGAATATATAGTTAAAAATCTACAAAAATATTACGCTCAAAATCAAAAGTAATTTTACAGGTTTTATTATTGAAAATTTCTGTTCACGGTCTACACTAAATTGCATAAAATTTTCAGCAGTGTTTTTTTTAAATAAAAGGATAAAGAAAAACGTAAATACACCAGACACCCTAAATAGAGAATACCATGTTAGTGTCTTTTGATATCAAGTTTATCAGGCGAGTCCAGAAACAGCGTAGGAATGGCGAGGCTTGCCGAGCCAGTCCGACGTATTTCTGGTCGAGCCTGATAAACTGGATATCAAAAGACACTATCATGAGTTTCTATTTATCATGCATCATTAGAAGATTTTACGGCGTAAAGAAATGAAAAGCAAACGTATTTTGTACGAACTTGCTGAAGTCGCGAATGCGTTGTGACGTAAGTTGGTTACGTCATTTAATCAATCGAACGATGTTATCACGGCCAACGTCACTATGTAGCCAATCGTCTTCAGAGATCGCTTCTTTAGGCATCGCCTGATAACATTCGCGCAAATGCAGTTGTAAAGTGACATGATATCACATCATGTATGCATACCCCTGTTATCAGGTGAATTTTGCAGCAGATGCACGATAAAATGATGAATGGATACATCTAATTTATAAGGGTAGAAGAGTCTAATTGACATAAATGGGTTAAGCCACAAGTGTCTGCAAGTGCCAACATTGTAATCATATACTAGCCATATGTTATATTAATTTGATATGAAAGCATTTCCGAGTTGTAGAATTCGATTGAGTCCGTTCCTGTTCATTGCCATTTTCTCTACCTTACTCAAAAATCAGAAACAGCAAAATCGTATCGCCCAACAGTGGACGTGGAAAAAGTGGTAAATCGACTTGTACGTTTTATGGCCATGTCAAGCTTTCATTGAGAAATTTAAGTAAGCTTTGGTTAATTTTTAAAATGAAAAAAAATTATCTGTACGAGAAGAAAAAGAAAAAGATGAGCATGGAACGAGCTCTTTTGCCTATAAATATGAAACTAAATTCTTAGATTTACATGTATATATTTTCTACTTGTCTTGCAGCTTCTTAAAGTGATCATGTGTTATACGACAAAGCCCAAAACGATTCTAGCGATAGTATTTATGGTTGTGGCGGTAATCGTCGAAGAAATCGATGCCAGAAGAAAAGTACGATTGTGCCGATATCGACCGAAAACAAACACCTGTGTTGACAAATCTCAGAAACAGCATAGGGAACTACCAGCTGTATGCAAATCTCATCTACCGGGACTTTGTAAATTAGAAGGTGGAAACTGTGTGCAAATAGAGGGAAGAGTAGGCAGAAAGTGGTGCAGATGCAAAACACCCCATGCCATTTGAGCAGACAACTTATAGTGAATGGGATATCTGAAAAATTCTCTCAAATTTGGGACACCTGAAATGATTTCCGTAATTGCCCTAAATTAGAATATTATGACTTATTCTAACACAGTGCGCCTATAGAAGCAATGGAAAGTTGCCGTGTTTTATTCTGCAACAATTCACTGTTACGGAGCGCGTGAGTCTACCTGCTGACGTCACTGCAACAACTGACGTAATTTTGTAACGTTTTGAGACGTTAGACGGTGTAACGTCTCTTTTTCTTTCTTAAATCGCCATAAAAACGTACATTTATATTAGATACAGTTCAGAATATTGGCGGGAGCATGAACGCGCTAGTAGGAAGGTTGGGAGAGACTGAATGAAAAGGATAGTTTTTCAGCGTTTTTGAGTGTTAGAATCGAAATAGTTCAGCTCTAGCATTGAATTGTTGAGTAATAATTCACTGTTTGTCGGTCAGTTGTAAGTAGATATATCACTCGCGCTCCGCGCTCGTGATATGATCTACTTTACAACTGACCTCCAAACAGTGAATTATTACTCAACAATTCACTGCTAGAGCTGATCTATTTCTTAAACAATGCAGGGGCCGTATTCATAAAGCCACTTAAGTCGTTGCTATGCGGTTGCTAAGGCTAAATATCTATAAAGGAGATTCTCTATGACTATGAAATTTGGTCTGGAGGAACAGTCTTTGTAAGACTGTTCCTCCAGAGCAAATTTCATAGTTGTAGGGAATCTCCTTCAAAGAAATTTAGCCTTAGCAACAGCATAGCAACCACTTAAGTCGTTTTATGAATACGGCCCCAGCAATGCGTTCAAAAGATGTAGATAGAATGGTAAACAGTAAAGACGCCGATCAGACGGCTCCTTTAGGCTTCGATCTAGAAGGGGCATTCCGATCTGGGTCTACTGTTTGCTAAGATGTATTTGTCCCAGTTGTTTAATTTTTATTCTACACGTTCAGGGGAAGTCTCTGGGGATTAAATCTTAATCAAAAGAGTTTGGCCCTTTGGAATAGAACTGTAAATCCACGGGAGATCTTCTTACAGGAAACCAATAACCACATCCGAAAGTTGTATACCTCTTAGGAAATTACGGGGAAAAATTTAGCTGTATTTCATTTACCTTTTATATATTTTCAGTTTTGTTCATACATATCAAAATATATGTGTCTGTTAGGCAATTGTATGTACTTGTTTTTATATTTAATATTTATTGTAACAAATGTCTCAGCGTAAATGATGTGATAAAACCTATTTCTTTCAGATTTTGCTTCGTTCTATCAATATTTTATAAAAATGTTTTGTTGTTTTCATTCTTATAACGATGTTACCCAGGAGGCTCAGCGGAGTGTATCCTTAGCTGCACACTCCTGGCACTCCGTATACGTAATGAGCCGCGACCTAAGAAAACCAACAAAGTGGCTGTGCGCCCAGCGCAGACTCAGAGCAGCCTGGGCATCCGCTCTGTCAGATCAAACTCTTCACTAAGCGCTTAAAGGGTAGCAATGAGTCTAAGCTACCTCCATGCGGACAGTGAAGACTCTGATCAGACTGGGCGGATAACTGAGTCTGCGCTGAGCGCACATCCATTTTGTTGGTTTTCTCGTGTCACGGCTCATATAGCTTTTGAAATGTTTCACACAGCGCGATCATCATTTAAAAAATAAACTTATTTGAACATGTTGAACAATATGGTCAGTCACTTATAAGATGTAAAAATACGAACGTTTACATATGCAATGCAAGCAATAGTTTTATGCATGTATCGGGATAGAAATAGCCAAATTCTATATCACGTCTATGGCTCATAACAAATTGTTTCATTTAGGACTATACCGTTTAACATTTTGTAGGTGAATTTTGGTCGAATTGACCTTCAATACTTGAAGGCCTTGCACAAATCAAATGATGTATGTTCAATTATCTCAGACGTTACTTTTGAGGGCATAGTTTTCGATCAAAATCAAAATCAAAATCTTCGCAAGTTGCCTTTCCATGTTAAAGAACTTTACTGAGGACGGTATGAGCTAGGCCATATATCACAGTATCCGAACGCACTGTACCCTCTCTTCCGGTTTTCATAGCGTTGAATCGAGAGTACAAAATTCGCTTATAACCAGTAGCCGGAAATCATTATGTTTTGAGTTTTATCCGGAATCTACTGCGTCATTTATAGTTATTCAGCTTCGAAAATGTAAAGAGGTAAGTTTAATATAATTTTCTCTTCGGTCTTTTACTTTATTGCCCTGTACAATGAAAAACTCCTTGCCGTCGCAGGTTTTTTTTCTTCCGAACAGCTTAATTTAACACGAGATTGTGTCGTGCAGAACTTAGCTATCATTCTTTTATCAAAACTAACAAACTGTAGATTGATAACGCCTTCCGTTTATTCTAAAGATTTTTTTATAAAACATGTAAGAAAATGCTCAAAATGGTTTAAGAATGATGCCAAGGGCGATTTCAATACTGTACCAATTACTACCCACCCATACACGACATTGTACAGGGTAATAAAGTAAACGACCGAAGAGCAAATTATATTAAACTTACCTCTTTACATTTTCGAAGCTGAATAGCTATAAATGACGCAGCAGATTCCGGATAAAATCTCAAAACATAATGATTTCCGACTACTGGTTATAAGCGAATGTTTGTACTCTCGATTCAACGCTATGAAAACCGGAAGAGATTGTACATGTAGTTCGGATACTGTGTATATGAGCCCTGGCCATTTTACTGTCAATTTAGTAAGCAAACGTTTTGCGGGCTGAAACTGACAGTGAACTGGGTTCGAGGTTATAAAACTTGAGAATAATCTCAAACTCAAAATAAAGCAGCCAACCAGTGTGCTTTATTTTGAGTTTGAAAATGTACTCAAGTTTTATAACCTGTTGGCCTAGTTAGATCTCCATTTTTATAGAAACCACGAGGTTTAGACTCACTTTTTTATATCCCCTGACTGTAAAGGTTGCAAACTAACAGTCATCATGCTTGAATGCTCTGGTTGCTATGGTAACGAATCTATGACATCGCATGTAGCTGTAAGGGCACAAAATGTATGCCCTGCATGCTGACCGAAAATTATACAGAAATAGAAATCGTGTATGAACAGTCGAAGTTTTCTCAAACAAAACTAACGTTCTGTCTCAATTATCTTATTGTGGACGAGTGGTATCCTTTCTTTTCAGTGATTCACTTTTACAGGTTATCAGTCAGATATTAAATGAAGGTATAGGCGGTTAACAGGCCTATCCTGATGGGGATTTGAGGTTTGTCTTGAGGCTTAGTCTTTGGCGTTGCTAATTTGCCACTTTCTCGCTATGATATTTTAATTAAAATCGTCCAGCTTTCCTTCAAGAGCAGAGCACACATTCAAAAGAAGCAACACGGGCCATACTTTGAAGTTTCGGCTAGTGACCCTGATAATATTTGGTATGAAAGCCAAAGAAAAGCATACTGTAATTTCATAAGTTTAATAAGACAGTCAATTCAAAGACTGATTAGTATATAAAAAATGGTCCAATGGTAAAAATATTATGATTAAGAATAAAAGACTTAACCAATAATAAATGTCTGATTTCTCAAAAACAATGGTCCAATGGTAAAAATATTACGATTTAGATTGAAAGACTAAACCAATCAAAAAAAATATATTTCTCAGCATATATACTTTGATCACAAAGGTCAAAAATAAAATATAATCAGAGTTCTGATGTAAGGTGGAAGGGTACCCTTTCAGAGGATGCAGTTCTGCCCAGTTCATTTTTTCCTCCCTTCTCAAACCGGGTCAATTCTTTCCATTAAGAGTAGATGTGTTCCCTATTTTGGAAGGGTTTCTTCTTCCAGGGAAGTAACCCTGCAGGCACGCAAGATTGAATCAACATTGAACCAACATTGATTCAACGTCATGACGTTGAATCAAGGTTGAATCATGACGTTGAATCAATGTTGAATCAATGTTGGTTTAAAAGTGTGTGTCCAGTGGGAAACAGGAAGTCACGAACATTGTTCCCCTTTGCAACAACGGTCGAAACACATGGAGGTGTACCCATGCACCTTAAGGTGTACGAATAAGTCTCCAAGGGATATCACTTTGTTCTGGAAGTCATTGTTTCTTTTCTTACACGGAATAGAGGTACTTTTAAACGAAGGGATTTAACTCTCAGAGGGCAGCCCTCATTGGAGAAGGCTTTCACTTTCCAGGAAAGCAACTGGGGTTTTGTTAAAGCTGTCTCCCTTATATAAAAAAACAGAGGTGTATCCATACATAATTTAGATAAAATTTGTAATTTTTACTTATCTGATACATGTAACTGTTATCAAACTACATGTACCATATTTAACTGGGGTATAATGATTGTGTGTAAGTCCAATACAGAAATCTCATAATTTTGAGCCACATCATGTGATTTCGAACATTGTGGCATTGGTTATAAGCATATAATTGAGCCGAGACACGACAAAACCAACAATGTGGCTGTACGCCCAGCACAGACTCAGATCACCCTGGGAATCCGCCCAGTCTGATCAGAGTCTTCGCTGTCCGCATGGAAGTAGCTAAGACCCTTACACCGATAAGAACCACTGTACTCTGAAAATTCATTCGTTGGGGGCTGTACCAATCCACGAGGGCAAGTTTGTGTTGACACATTGTTGACCTGTGCATAGTTTAAGGCAGTAAGTAATCTTTATATTACATTTTGACATTATTTTCCAAGTGGATCTTGTAAAACACCTATTCTTTATTATCCTTGTAAAACGTCAATGCTCAAATGTCAAAATTACCTGAATTGCGTCCCATTTTACTGTGTATGTTGTTACGTCGCATGTAGAAAATGTGTTTACACAATTGATTACTCCATCTCAATGTCTAATTGGTTGTATTTTACGATTGCAAGCATTGGCTAATGCAGCAAAGATAAAATGAACAAAGTATGGCATATTTCTGTTCAGGGACAGCGAATTTATTTGCAATTTTATCTCTGTACGCCGAGTTTTGAATGTCGGGGGCACTGTCCCAATTGTTGAGTGCCGTAATATTGGCTGTGTATGCAGTCGTCGGGGTACAGCTGGATGCAGTAGTTGGGTGCAAAACATATGTTTTTGCCAAATTGACTAAGAAAGGGTCCGTTTTCTGTGTGTTTAAAGTCCGTACTGCAGCTTATGTAGACGGGATGTTCCCGTCAGTGTTTCTTTAGACATGTCCTGGTCATGGAGTGGAACGAGGTACCGAAGTGGAAAGGGAATGCGAGGTAGCCAGCTGATCTACAGCTTTTGTCACAAATGCAAAGTGTATTTTTCATGTCCGCTAGCCGTTCTTTCACCCGGGGGTGGGGGTAACTCAACTTTGATATTGGTACAGGTGTGCCGCCAGGATTTTTTCAAACCCACCATATTCATGTGTATTGCTTTTCAGAAATGTACACATATTCATGTGCCGGGCCGCAAGCGCAATCGGTAGGGCACCTGACTCATAAGGCAGAGGTCCTGGGTTCGAAACCCGGTCTGGCCACATACTTTCGTTTCTCCTTTCGCTGATTCAAGAAGGGCAGTTGTCAGTTACTGGCAAAAGTATGTGCACTTAGTACTGGTTAACCGCTTAGGAGGTCTAATTAAAATCTTAAAGAGTTCCTTCAAGAGCAGAGAATACGTTCACAAGAAGGAACATGGGCCAGACTACGTAGTTTCGGCTAATAAAGCCACTTCAGTGACCCTGACAGTATCTGATGACGAAACCAGGGAAAAGCATACTGTAATTTCTTAATCTGAATTGGACAGTCGATTCAAAGACTGATTAGTATAAAAAAGGGTCCAATAATATATAAAACAATGGTTTAGAATATGAGTATAAACCAATGCAAAAATTTCAGATATCTCAGAATAATATCCTCTGATCTCAAAGAAAGAAAATAAAATAAAAGCTGCACTATGGATGATGTACGGGGAGACGTTTTACGGCCGCAACACGGCACAACACCAGCTGCAGTGAGGTAAAATTAAAATCTTAAAGAGTTCCTTCAAGAGCAGAGAATACGTTCACAAGAAGCCTGCCCAGGAATAGTGTGGTTAGGTTAACTGACCGTCCCGACATGACCATAGCTGTTTACAGAGGATGTTGAGCATCAAATCAATCAATCAAAAAACACCTATTCATGTATGTTATATAAATTTACTACCCATAAATGTTTGCTACGAATTATTATCAAGATCAGACTGTAGCATAAAATTCTATCTTTTTCAGCAAAAAAGACACAATTCAGTATTGTCACTCAAATCATTCAAACAGCAAAATGAGCAAATAAATTGGTATCTGTATGTAGACAGATCACAGTAAAGGAGGGGCTATATTTGTATGCCTTATTGATTTATCACCCCTATAAATGTATAGAAATCAGTAATTTTGCGACCTATTGATGTATAGCAGGCATGAATAAGGTGGCCCTTCCCGTGGCACATCTGTACCATGCTTTATATAGTGAGCTACCCCCTCCACCCCCTTCCCCACCCCGGATTCTTTCATTTAGATTGGTCATGAAATATTTCTTTGTTCTTTCACTTCTAACAGCCGATCAGTAAAATATGTACACTGAGTACTGGTCAACAGCTTTGCTTAAGCCTGCCTACAAAACAAGTGCGATAGGATAACTGAGCGTCCTCTGATAAGAACTAAAGTCACCAGACGTGCGCGTGCAAGCACACACGCAAGCACGCACACACAATATCTGCTGCACTCAACAAATAGGTGATCGGTTCGACACGGAAACATCTCCATGCAAAGATGACCCCAAGTTTGAACATACCAGAGCAAGTGAGCAGGGGCTCACATATACCCCCGACCAGCGCCACCCCCTAATGAAACCACCGCCTAATTCAACCAATCTTATACATGGTATGAACCTAGAAGTAAACTTAGTCAACTATCAAATGGGTCCATTGAAGTATATTACAAATATCAGTAAAGAGTACCAACTCAACACAAAACTTTAATGTAAACATATAAGTCTGTTTCCATGACTTGGTCAGCAGCAGCATCCAGATGATGTCAACTAATCTGCATGAACACACAGAAGTAAACATAGCCATATATCAAAAGGTTTCATCAAAGGATGTTTGAAATATAAACAAAGAATGTAAACTTAATGCAAACTTGACCTTTGGTAAGCAGCTATGAACCTAAAAGTAAACCTAGTCAAACATCAAAGGATATTGGAAATATAAAAGAAAAAATATAAACTTAATACAAAACTTTAATGCAAATGTTTAAGTCTAAGACCTTGACCTTAGGTCAGCAGCAGTATCCCGATGATATCAATTGTTTTACACGAGCATAGAAGTAAACCTGTTCATATATCAAAGGATGTTGGAAATATAAGCAAATAATATAAACTTAACGCAAAACTTTAAGGCAAATATACAAGTCTGTGACCTTGACCTTTGGTAAGCAGCAGCATCCAGATGATGTCAAATACTCTGTATGAGCCTTGAAGTAATCCTAGTCAAATATCAAAAGGTTCCATCAAAGGATATGGAAATATCAAAGAAGAATATAAACTTCACACAAAACTTTAATGCAAATGTTTCAGTCTGCGACCTTGACCTTAGGCCAGCAGCAGCATCCAGATGATGTCAACTATTCTGCATGAACCTAGAAGTATACTTAGTCACATACCAAAAGGTTCCGTCGAAGGATGTTGCAAATATAAGCAAAGAATAAAAGAATTTTTTGATCGGTGTAATTCACTTGGAAGTACGTCAAAATTTAGTGTTTGGTACTTGAATTTTCCAGCTGACGGATCTAAAATTAGCAGATGGCATTTTAAAGGCTGGTCTGTCTGTGTGTCTACAGAATGTGTGATTACACTTTCAAAACTACCATTGAAAACACAATGGTAACACCGGTATGCTGAAATATGACTGGCCTCCTCCATCCCCTTTGGCTGAAATACATAAAAGAAGGGGGTCATACCAAGGAAAGAAAGCTAGAATATACACTGTTGTGAGATGGTGCATTTTTATATTCGTTGCTGTACACCCTCAACTGAAGTGGCCCTATTGATGATCCGTTTTTACTCTTTAAATTATGGTGGACTTGTGTCTTATTTACTTTAAAGTGAAAGTCGCACAAAAATACCCGACTTATGGGTAAAAACAAGACGAATAATAACAGAGTACCCGACATATAGGTACAAAATACCCGACTTATGGGTACAGTGTTATTTTGCTGATACTCCACTAATGGGTACAGTGCCATCCCGACTATTGGGCCAGTGCCCCCAATAAATATTACTAGGCGTACAGTATGAAAAACTTGAATAACTTTCTTATTACACATCCCAGAAAATTCTAACGTATAGATATTATGTACATCGATATTCTCTTTAATTTTCATCTAGGAAATTTTCCCTGACATTACCATAAATGAACAAAAAACATGTTTTAGCGATATTTTGTTCAAAGAAATGTCATAGGCTTTCATAAAATGTACGACACAGCGGTAATGCTTTAATTTTCATGCCTGCAAATTGGCCAGACAAAGAATGGGTATGTCAGTTAAGGTACCATGCCGTAAAAAATATTTCAAAGAAAACTATGTAAGAATACATACCGTTTTGATTATCCAGTAGAAAATAAACAACAATAAATAAAGCCCCCTTCGATTGGTACAGCCCTCAACTATTGCAGTTTCAGAGTACAGTGGTTCTTATCGGTGCCTTAGCATCCTTCAAGCGCTTAGTGAAGAATCTGATCAGACTGGGTGGATGCCTAGGCTGATCTGTGTCTGCATTTCGCGCACAACCACATTGTTGGTTTTCTCGTGTCGCGGCTCATATGGGCTCTCATTATACTGTTGATCAGAGCCTTTGCATGTCACATCAGCCATCTATGGATGGAGACCCAAGCCATAGAGCGAACAGTGAGGTCTGTGATTACCCTATATAAATGGATGGATGACTTACAATTTTACGCCCTTTTCAGCACTATTTCAGTCATATCAGGATGATGGTTGGGTGATAATGAAAGGCTGTGTGCAATGGAACCCCGTTTAAGATTGAAAAGATCTACGCCTACAGCGGGGCTCGAACCCGAGACCGCAAGATCAGCAGGCCAGCGCTTACCTACTGAGCTACCGGAGCTCCTCCCTGTATAACTGAGAAGGATGATCTGAATATCACATGACCAAATTTCCGCATTGTTGAAAGTCATATGAAGCAGCTCTAACATAATTATGTTCCTCTTCCTCTATTTAGTTTCTGGACAAGAATTATATTTCATTATTACAGCAGTTCGTAAAATAGGTTAAGTGGTTTTGCGGAAACCAATGTTAGACAAAACGAAGAGCTCCATTGGGCCTGAGTCGCTGCCCTGAGCCCATACTACTGAACCCAGTCATTCTATTAAGTTTCCATTTGCATGTGAAACATTTGTGGAGGTGACTTGGGGTCGTATTTATAAAACAACTTAAGTGGTTGCTATGCTGTTGCTAAGGCTGAATTTCTATGAAGGAGATTCTCTACAACTATGAAATTTGCTCGGGAGGAACAGTCTTTTTGAGACTGTTCCTCCGGAGCAAATCTCATAGTTGTAGGGAATCTCCTTCAAAGAAAGTTAGCCCAAGCAACAGCATAGCACCCACTTAAGTAGTTTTATAAATACGACCCCTGGGATTTTAATCATGCTTATAAGTTTCAAGAAGATCCACTGATAAATAAAGCTACTAGCGCATGGACATGGTTTTCCCAGTATAAGCCTATATAGGCTGTACCATAGCAATTAAAGTTTAAACTGGCCTGCCCATAATTATCACTTAAGGCCAAGAATAAGTAAATGACTGGCGCAATAAATTACGTTCGTCGCGAAGGACGTTACGTCACGAAATGCTTCCTAGTCAGTGTAATTTTCAATATGGCGGCCCCATTCGACATTCAATAATAACGTCAAACATAGGGAAAACTGAGTTGTTGTCATTGTTTAGTCAAGCCCTTTGCTGATATTGCAATGTTCTTTTTTTCCCTGTATGTTTGAAGCTATTTCATCAACATAAGTGTGGCCTATTCATACAAAATTAATGAGAGAGAGAGGAGAGAGAGAGAGAGAGAAGACAGACTGACAGACAAATAGAGTTGCATGTGTGTAACAATTCAAGGCTGTCCGGAATACCTGTTCCCTCCCTGCTTTCAGGGCTCACAGGACTTTTCAGACACACATATGAAAGGCGTAGCCCATCTTTCTCCTTTTGCTGCGTTATCCTTGCCCTGGTTTGAAAAAGCTATCCATTTACTGCTGGCTTGACAAAGAGACTTTTCCAATCGCTAGCTGACCGAATCCGGATTCGAACCCGCAAATGTCTGCGTCATAACCGAACGTCCGTGGCACCGGTGGGATTGCGCATCCGAAATAATTAATAAACCAAGTAAATGTATGCCATCTGATTTTAGAGCTTTATGGGATCGGAATGTAATATTTATTATAATGCCGATTTTTGCGATTTTAATACACATATCCTTTCTGGACAACGAAAATTTCATTTCGATTACAAAACAAGAATGATACAATATTTCTTCCACGTGCTGTATGCCGTTGCCAAAGATATAGCTGGCCTCTTACTCACACCGCCCCTACGGTCACTACGCTACAAGAAGTCTTTACCTTTACCTATCCCGCCGCCGGTGGATTTGGATGTTGACCTTGTAACTTACCATTATCTCGATATGACTGAAATAATGTCCAAAAGTCAATTTTATCTGACTACCATGAACTACACCGACTGAACGCGAGTCGTCAGTAATATGATACATGCACACAGATCAGCCTGCGCATACGCCCAGACGAATAAATCTGTTCGCTGCACATTGTACTAGAGGACAGCAAAGACTCTGGTCAGGTTGGGCGGGTTTGAACACTGATCTGAGCTTCCGCTGACCGTATATGCCCCAAAGAACCCATTTTATCATGGCGCGGCGCATTTTGTGATTTTGGGTAACGCAGTTTTTTATGTGCGGCTCATTCGTGACGGCTGTGCTTGCAATTTTTACTAATTTTTGTTTACGAGAGTCTAAAAAATAAATTCTTTCACTTCACGCCACCAAAGTGTCTTTGTCACAGAATCTTTAACGAAGAAAGTTTGCCAAACATTTTGCGTTAACACGGAGCAAATTATTTGTTAAACATGTTAAAGAAAACTGTTGTATGGAATCTTTGTTAAATAAACTTTGGCAAGGAAATATTTGCTGCTGTGTTCACACGATCGAACATTATTCGTCAAAGTTACCTGGACAAATAAACTTTGCCCGTGTGAACGGCCAACCATGCCACATTTTCTTTGTTAAATATACTTTGTTCGAAATCAAACCGATTTGAATATGAGCAAAGTTTTCTGTGCTTATCTCCATAGCTAGTTTCTTTGTTACACTCTATGGCAAATTTTCTGTTCACATGGACAAATTTTGTTTGTCATAAAAGCTTTACCATATAAATTGAGCAATGAAATTGTGGCATATTTTTCATTTACACGAGCATTTTTTTCTTTTCCAAACCGTCTTTGTCACAGAAACTTTGCCCGAGTGAACGAAGCTTAAGGCCGTCATCATGAGAACCCTATTATTCCTCATCTTTCCGTATTCTCATAACGGTCTTAGCATGTCTTATAACGTCGTCAGTAAACGACTGCAACGTCGCTTATAAATGACGTCGCGGAATGGCGTAAATTTATACGTGCCTATTCTTGCTTATCAAGCGCTACTTGAAAAACGAACTCGGTAGTCAAGGACTTTTCTTACCTCATTTTAATCGACAGATCCTGTGACATAAAATATCAGTTTTTTTTTAATCTATGTAGTAGTAAACAAGCTGTGTATGTTTAAATTTTAAAATCTGAGTTTTTTCATCGCATTCCCATTGCCGTTAATGGAAACGGCCTCAAAATTTCATGTTTTTCAATCCAACCTAGGGACTAAACGACCTCGGTGACCTGTCTTTATTATTGCACAATTCGATGTAACACATGAAAATGCACCTCTGTACAAAATTTTAAAAAATTCTATGTATGTGCCATTTACGTATTCTTGACCTTAAACCGAAACTGGAAAGTGAAGCATTAGTAGAAAATATTGACGCAGATCTTTACACTTAAACATTGAAACGTGACCACTGGTGCCAGGACCTTTGTTGCCGGAGTTATTGAAATAGTTTACATAAACATGCAGAAAAACATCTGAAATATCAAGAAAGCAGGCCAAAATTGACGAAATTATGTATCTGTTTTCATACACTTGCCTGTGAATATAGGTGTAGACACATGCTTGGATATTTTTGTCGATTCGGCCTTATTTCAGAATGTTCCGCAGTATTGCCTTGAAAATCAAGCAAATCATAAGTGAACGGATCGACTATTAAAGCTGAGACTCCCAACGCGAAAGAGATACAACGTCTAATGCTAGCATAGTACTTAAAAGGCAAACAACAAGGTAGGGTCGAGTCGGGTAACTTCGGACAGCGGGTATATTCGGACATACCATTGCAAACAGTGAAATTCCCGATGCGACAATAATGAGCCGTCTCGTCAGGATTTTCACTGTTTGCCCAGTTATTTTTGTTTTAATTCCAAACAACTGACATATAAATGAAACAATGTCACTGTCCGAATTTACCTGCTGTCCGAATTTACCTGACTTTCGGACCCTTATGTTATCCAAGTCTCTGAATGACAGTTGGTGAGCGCTGGCGAGTTTCTAGGGTCAGAGTGGTGTTCGGTCCTGTTTGTGCAACTACACAATCCATGTCACTAGCCCGTAATAGTAGTGTTCGTTCGAACAGTCATAGTTCTAGTTTTATGACTTTGTTCAATTGCCACACAGGGTAAACCACGGAAGCTTATATGTGACATTGTGTTTTGTGTTTGTAGCTTTTGAGCTTTATGTTTTAAATTTTATGTTTTATGTTTTTGTGTTTGGACTTCTCTGTTTCGGTTTGGCCCATTATAGACGTAGGGTTATGATTACTTTAATGATCTGAAACAGTTATATTAAAATTGCTGTCTCTTTTGTTATTTTCGTGATATCTGCATGTAAGCAGGCTTAATAGTTTAATAAATTATGGTCGTGCTTATGTAGGCTTAAAGTAATCATAACCATACGTCTATAATGGGCCAAACCAAAACAGCAAAATCCAAACACATAAACATAAAACACAAAAAAGGTCCAAACACAAAACACAATGCCACATTATAGGCTTTCGTAGTAACCCGGCTTCGGGTAGCTGCATCTGCAACTGCAATTACGCACACTCGATTTATTTCTGTATCTGTATGTACTGTAACGGCAACTATTAATTATCGGATAATCAACAGCCGTTACGTACAGCCGGTATACCTCGGTTATAAACAGACCAAATATCAACATTAACATTCGTTGATTGTTCTTTCAGTTTACGTCCTTCGGATGTTCTTTTAAGCCAGAGTCTATTTCCACCCTCTGATACGTCACCTTAAACATCCAAATCGCGGGTACAACGACGATGAATAACCCTGAAAGCCACCAGTTCATCCATGCAGTTCCAATACCCGGGATTAGGTTAATCAAGAGAAAAACAGTTGCGGCGAGATTCATCACCATTGACAAAAACCCTGCTGTAAGTCCTTCAGCTATAGGGTAGGACGCTTCACACCCAATTTCAATACATATAGGCATACTAGGCATGGTAAACATATTTGCACTAATTGCTGCAATATACAACATCGCTGTTGAGCGCGGTAATATATCATTACACTGAAACGTAAACCATCCGAACAGAAGAGCATCGCAAATACAAAGAATTATTAGCAGTAACTTCATTCTCCTTTTGAAAGCATCGGCTACTCTCCCTATAGCTATCCCGCCTAGTACACCAGCAGCCACGCCGTAAAAGACCATCCATCCAGCCTCCGATTGTGTTATTCCAAGTGGTGTTACAATAATGTCAAGGACTGATGCCCATGACCCGTAACTTCCACTTATAATGCCGTACATTAGACCCAAGTGCCACATTTGGGGCCTCCGGATAATAGTCAATACGCCTTGTTTGAAATTGTATCTATCAAAAGACGCCGTCAAGCTGGGTGGGGTAGGTGGCTTGGAGGGAAGATAAAGCAGACAAGCCAAAAGAAGAGCCACACTCACTCCAAATTCAGCGTAATTCAAATGCTGAAGTTGTGAACGAATTAATGAGATATCCGTGTTATTTAGAAGTATAGTTGACCCGTTCATGACCGGCATGGAAACTGCTAATGGTCCTATTATAAAAGAAGTGGCACCTCCAAACCCTGCAGCGAGAGCAGCAATAGCAGTAGCTGTTGTTCGCTCTTTAGCCGGAAACCATACCTCGGACACGGCTGGTGGTATAGCTCCTGTAACACTAGTGGCAATACCATTAAAGACTTGGCCAAACCCGATCAGAATTGTTGCAGGGTACGGCTCGGTGGTAAACACTTTACTAGCCGTGGAGAGCACCATCAGTCCATAACAAAGTAATATGGAAATACGAATTCCCTTCCTGTCAATCACATAACATCCAGCAAGAGTTGAAAAGAAGGCTGCAGCATTGCCTAGATTTGTAAGAATAAAGATCGTGTTATCAGTCCATCCGTAAACGGTTTTCGCGGACTGAGCAATAGGCCCCCAGTAGGCCCACTGGTTGTTGTTGAGAATGTTTGCTATTGAAACCATTGCCATGGCATACCATCGCGTCCAGTAGACCTTGTGATGACCAGACGGGAGTGGATTAATAATAGGTTGTTCGTCGGATTGTCTTAACCCCATTTTAACATTTGAGCTGTCTCTGTTATTGGTTCACACATTTACGGTACATTGTCGGTCCTTTTGTTAACTAAAATGAAACAAATTTATTAAGAGCAACTCTCTATAACCGTCAAAAGCGTATGGAAATGGCATGTCTTAGATTTAGCTGCTTTTGCATTTTGTATCCGTTATGCTCACGCACACTGAAACAACATGGCTTTAGAACATATTCAATCTGATTTTCATGGCAACAGTCCTTCAATCATTATGCTACTTAGTAGACGGAGTCATCCATTGACTACTTGTTTTACATACATCTTTTCACATATTCATTCCTTTATCCTGAGTCTCACATCTATTCATTCCCGTAGCTTCTATGATTAGTGTATCCCCGCTAAGTTTGCTTGTACCTGTTTATACTTGTTTCCTACTGTTTATTCATGTATTCATAAATTTAGAATCATTCCGCAACATACTTCCGGTTTTTTGTTTTGTTTTTTGTTGTTGTTGTTTTTTATTTTTTGTTTGTTTGTTTTTTTTGTATCTCATTTACTTCAGCTTTTGCAGTTTGCACATTTAGTTCCACATGTTTTTCTCTGCACATACACATGTATTTCTTTGGATATTTTAGATTTTCAACCTCTTTCTCCAAACATTCTTTTGACCCATTTGTATTGTCCCCTTGCGATCCGTTTGTCACGCCTGGTAATCACGCAATTCCATTCTTGCTCGGAAATTTATAGAAAGAAAATATCAAGCTTCCAAAAAGCTAGGGAACTACAAATTATTACGATGATTTTCGGCTTATAAAAATCATATTATGACAAAATTTCAGCTTTGTAGAAGGTAAATTGGTGGAGTAAACACAAAACTCCTTGATGTGGCCAAACTGAAATTTCAGTTTGGCCACTTCCAGGAGTTTTGTGATATTAAGGAGCGGGGGTAGTGAAGCGGATAGCGCGCTGGCCTACAAATACAGGGGTCGCAAGATCGATCCCCCGCTTTTAACTTCAAAGCAAATTTTGTTTTACACATATGAGTCGAATTGCGGCATTGTTATATTTTGCGTATTGACTTTTTAATTTCCACGTAGGAATAGAATGGCGCGCTTACAAGCCGTGATTGTGATGTTATCCATGTTAACATTTTACATACTTTAAAGACGTTGTTTCTGCAGCTGTATTTTAGTCCTTCTGAGTGTGTGACACCGGAGATAATAGAGATAGTCTTGATGTACATACACATGCTCTGTCACACAAAAAAGCAAGTTACAGAGTGTGCGAACAACAAATACACATATTAGCCGGCGCATCCTGTGCACTCTGGCCAGAGTATCCCTTGTTGTGAATTCTAAGGCATCTCTGGCAGGAAATCTTGTGTATATGTTGGTTTTAGTCTTAGCTGCTCGAATTTGACTTAAGGTCTCTTTTCTAGAGATTCTGTAAATCTCAGGTGCAAATCATATCAAAACATTTATCTTGTAAACTGATTAATGAGCCAAGACACGACAAAACCAAAAAAGTGGCATGTGCGCCCAGCAAAGACTCAGATCAGCCTGGGCATCCGCCCAGTCTGATCAGAGTCTTTGCAGTGCGCTGAAAGGGTAGCTAAGGGTCTAAGCTACCTTCTTGCCGCCAGCAAAGACTCTGATCAGACTAGGTGGATGTCCAGGCTGATTTGAGTCTTCGCTAGCGCACATGCCACTTTGTTGGTTTTGTCGTGTCTTGGCTCATTTGGTTTGATATGAGCCATGTCACTCAAAAATATACTTAACGTATTTGCGAACAGGGAAGACTCAAACCAGTCAGTAAATCAGTCTGTGAGTTCTAGCTAGAAACTTCATTTTGCACCTGTATTGATGAGCGAGCACAGGAGCGGCGGTAATGTAGTTGTTTACGCGCTAGACTTCTAATCCAGGGGTCGCAGGTTTTATCCCCTGCTCCTCCGGTATTTCGTTTAAGATTTAAACCGGGGTCACCCGTCTTTGCATGAACTATGTGTTCGTGGGACGTTAAACCCTATGTCACTCACGCACCGTGCGAACAGCAATAACTTAATTTAGCCTTCGAAGATTGCATGTGCTTTCCATAACCTTTGATGGATTAATTTGAAACTTTGCACACTTGTTGCCGACATACTGTTCAAGATGAGCATGAAGATTATTTGAAGATCAAAAATTACGGGCATTTTCAGTGTTAATACGCAGAGGAGGCATCTTTTACAGTTCGAGAATGTGATCTCTCTCTCTCTCTCTCTCTCTCTCTCTCTCTGAATTATTTTTTAACAACGGGGTTCCGGTGCACACATCCTTTCATTATTTTTAACAACGGGGTTCCGGTGCACACATCCTTTCATTATATCACCTTGTCTTCAGCTTCAGATTCGAGGATCGAGATATGACTGAAACACTGTTGAAAAGGGTCATTACACCAGAAAAGCTCTCTCTCTCTCTCTCTCTCTCTCTCTCTCTCTCTCTCTCTCTCTCTCTCTGTACATACTGAGTTACAAAAGCATAACGAAACAATCTGCTTTCAAGCATAACGAGACAATCTGCTTTCTTTTATCTTTTATTTTATTTTACGCAGTTATGCAGCAAATACTACCAGTAGTCCGAAAGAACTCTTTTAATATTCACCCAACCCCATTTTGCCCAACAGCCCTTTCCACAGCATGATCCCCGACATCCTTGCCAAGCATTCCTTAGCGCACGTCTTTTAAGAATAGCACATCTGATTGGTTCAGCTAGTCTCTTACTCCTTTGGATTCGTTGAATCTGTAATTGTCCAACCGGTCCGTTCACTGTATTCAAATTTGTGCATTTTGTGGATCTTTTTCTCTTCTTGTTTTCCCTCTGTTTTAATAGCTCCATTTTGCGTTTAATCTCCATGATATGCCTTTTGATATGTGCTTCAATATCCTTGTGACGGTCTTTTCTTCTGAATTTATGTGACGAATGTGTATTGACATGTTCTTTGGATGCTTTACCATCATGATAACCTCCGTAAACTCTATCAGCTTTATTGACGATTTTATCTGTAGACTCTTCTGCGCATCGCCCGTTATTATGACCATTTCCGTCGTCATTGTCGTCACATTCATCTTCGTCACTGTCGTCGTCACTGTCGTCGTCACTATCGTCGTCACTGTTGTCACTATCATCGTCGTCACTGTCTTCGTCACTGTCATCGTCACGACGACAGTGACGACGGAAGTGACGACGATGATAATAATCGTCATAATCATCGTATTTTTCTTTATCAGCACCATCGTCGTCATCATTAATATCTCTGTTGTCATCAACTTCCATGCTTTCGTCTCCACTGAAATTCTGATCCACTGGTTTGTGATAAAATCTGTCATACCTCGGGAATGGTTGGGAATCCGATGATTTCAAATCATTGGCGATGTCCGTTTCATCTTTCGCATCCGAATTTTCTATGGCCTCATCTTCCATCAAAGACTCATAATTGTTAATGTCTGTTTCAGATTTTGTTTGAAGTTCGTCCGTGTCTTCTGACACTCTTAAAGAAGAAAATGATGTCAACCCAAAGACATTCAGATATAACTTTAAATCTTCATTACGCGAGACTTTGTCCGTTTCAGTCGTATTTAGAGAAGCATTCACAGCACTTACTGTGTCAACTTTAAGCTGTGCGTTATCAATATCGGACTTTTTAGTTTCATTGCTGTTTATGTCATCACTGAGTCCAGGAGCTGTACTGAAGTTGGGATGTGTTTGACGAAATTGAGCAAGCGCTAGGTTGCTGTTATCAGCTCCGTCGCCAGTTTCTGGTGCTTCTGTCTTATTTATGAACTCTAGTTTCCGTCTACGCCTTGATTTTTGCAGTCGTCGATTCATGATTCTAGAGCCCTAAAAAGAATAATTACGTTTCATTATATTTTCTGGAAAAAAGTAATCTTCGTGGTGAAAGTGAAGGAAGATTACAGGGAACATGACAATTAATGATTTTTCGTTGTGATGAAATTAAAGAATATGACTTGCTGTTACACACAGAATATGTAGCATAGCAGTCATATGGATCTATGGGTGACGTCACAGAGTAGTTTTTATCAAGAAAGGAGAGGTAGACATAAATCACTGTTTCTACATCCATATTTGCGACGATATGCAACATAGGAGGCCCTGAAATGGTATTTTGAGAATATAGCTTGAATTATCTGAAGAGATATAGGGTATTTTTGAAGAAAATGAATTTCTTTTATACTTTTTAATGAATTATAGAGATTTCTCCGTGAAATCGAAACTGATAATCTCACTGTTTCAAACAGTGAAATTATCAGTTTCGATTTCACTGATTCAGAAACAGGATTTTTGTGAAATAGCCTAAAGTTTTTTGTTGATTAATTGGCTAAATCTTATAGATCTGGCTTGACAAAAATTACGTCACGCACGTTTGCTCGCCATTACGACATTAATGACGTCACTTGAAGCGCCAACGTAACATTGCTACTGCACGGGACGTCAGACCGCCTAAGTCTCCTGCAGGCATTCTTTCTTGGCAATTTTTTCAGATCTGTTTATCAAAATGATATTTGCAGCTATTTTTCAGTTGCAAACTTAGTTTACAACCAATATCACCCTGGATTTACCCAATAAACACCCTGGAAGCATCAAATTTGACGCAAAATGGTTAGAAAAAAAAGTTGTGTTTCTGTCGTGATGGCTGACGCTCTTGAATAAACAGAGTTATTGCGATTTTCAAGCATAAAAGAAATAGAAAATTTGACTTTTTCAGTGTAAGATGAATTTTTATTTCACTCATGAACACCAAAAGTGGTATTTTTTCACTCGTGGCTTCGCAACTCGTGAAAATACTGCTTTTGGTGTTCATTCGGTGAAATAAAAATCGATCTTACACTGAAAAAGTCAAATATCATCTATATAATTTAAGTGACTAGAAAAGAGCCCGCGCAAGCGCGGAAATATTTCATGATGGTCAAGTTTATATAAAAAAGCGAGTTTTAATTTTTCAATGTAAATGGCCTTAGGCCCAGGTGAAGATATGACCTTTACCATGAATACTCACTAAAGTTTCATTTACCTAATTAGTTGTCTGCATCTACAAACTTTCAGGTAGCAGACTGCGTTGTTTCTAAAAAAATCAACTTTTTTCACTTTTTCCTGTAGAAAAACCTAAGTGACTCAAAAGTTGACCTTGCCGTAAAACAGATCAAGGTCATCCCAGGGTCATCATTTATATAAATTTTGTTGAGCTTTTGAGTCCTTGATGCGACATGCTAAGTTTCAAGATCATAGGATTTGTGGTTCTGGGGGAGAATTGGTTGATTTGATGCTTAACGTCCACGGTAAACAGCTAAGGTCATGTTGGGACGGTCAGTTAACCTACCAACACTATTCCTGGGCAGGCTTAGACCTCCTAAGCGGTTAACCAGTACTAATTGCACATACTTTCGCCAGTAACTGACAACTGACCTTCTTGAATCAGCGGAAGGAGAAACGAAAGTATGTGGCCAGACCGGGTTTCGAACCCAGGACCTCTGACTTATGAGTCAGGTGCCCTGCCGATTGCGCTACGCGGCCCGGCGTGGTTCTGGGGGAGAAGATTTTTTAAATTTTTTACCATAATAAATGTTTGCCATCTTGGTTGTGTGACCTGTCCTGGGTATTTTTTTTCTGGAAAAATTGGGTCCTGGAACGTTTTGGGGGAAAATATTCAAGTCCTCTGAAGATTAACGGCTTATTTAGCTTCGTTGAATCATTGAAATTGATTTGTCTGCTTCGCTGGAAAAAAAGCCCTTTCTTACCTGGCGCATGTGTGTTACATGTAACCTTAGTAATTTTTGTCTTTTCGAAAGTTCAGTTCAGTTTGAATTCTCCTAACGACGTTCCCCAAGTGGCTCAGCGGTACGTAACCATAGCCGCACACACTTGGCGCCGTGTGTCCGTCCAACTTTTCGAAAGACCGTGTGCGTTGAGCTTTGTTCTTCAATGGGCGAGTTCGATTGCTACTCGTATTGACTATCGTTCTGGAAGAAAATGGGTCGTTTCGAGCCAGGGCCGTCGGGACTTCTTCATCCGTTTAGACATATGAGCAAAAATACAAAAATAAATCGTTATTTATGGGGAATGACGTACGTTCATGGGTCGGATTTTTGCATTAGAACCTGCTAAATTTGGACATGCTAAGCAGCGCGCCGATATAACGACGCAGAACCGAAACGACCGGATTAATTTAAAACGTGTATTCGAGTACACGATAATTTCACTTGAACGCACCCATTGTTGACAAAAAAAATCGACCAATAGTCGAAGTTTCTAGAAAAATACTTGGGAGAATTTAAAATGAAAGACGAATTTAATTCCCAAATTCTTTAAATCTACGTGAAACTAAAACACACGCTAACCGAAATTATCAATGATAGCAATATGCGAAAGAACCAGTATAGAAATTACGCTTGAAAATGCCACCAATTTTGCAGTTTATGCGTTACTTCGTTTATTTAGTATTATAGATAGTGGAATACAAGGGATACAAGGAATTTAAAAACACTATTTATCATATGACGTCGTTGTTATTCAGTGGATAACGTCGTGTCACAAAACTCGTATGACTACACGTGTAATAACACTTTGGTGCATACACGTAACGTCATCGACGACGTCCATGTCAACAATGCGTTTTCTTATTTAAATAATGTTCAGTTTGAAGGCGTTAAAATCCCATTTTTAAGGGTCATATGATAAACAGAATCTTACACTCGAGTTCATTTCATGTCAAATTTATGAAACTCGCCAAAGGCTCGTTTCATAAATTTCATATGAAATAACCACTCGTGTAAGATCCTCTATGTATTTTGAAATATTTAAGGGATATGGGATGCTTGGAACCCCCTTCCAGGGCCTTTCATGTGCATGTATACCCGCAAGGATATGCATAATTGGCAAAATAAAAATGTAAGGTTTCTCAAACAAATGTCCTGACGAAAAATATTCCATAACTGTAAACACCTATGGGCCGCGAAAGATTGTATTACAGTAGAATTTCAATGACCTGGGACCATGAAAACTAGTTCCAGCCAAGAGTAGGTCTAGCCATCCAGGGTTAATTTCTATATAAAGTGACCTCTAGGGACCGAGGAAAGAGTTCTAGTCTGGCAGGGTTAACGAACCATCAGGGTTCGAGTCATTGAAGTTCTACTATTTCTATTTCTGGTTCTATTTTATTTCATTTGATTCGTATCGCGTGAAAAGGTACTTTACTGCACGATGAACAGGGAAGTCACAGATCAACCTGCACATCTACATCTACGCAGTCTGGGCCGGGGTTATATTTTTTTCATGCTCAGCTGAGAGTGTGCTCAACTTTCAATATTGTATAAAATTTAAAGTACTAGACAAGGCTTGTTTCGCGCATTATGATAAGAGAAATCATGTGAAAAGAAAATGTGAAATGTGATAAAGATCTCTGAAGAATGCTCTGAATGTCTTTGGTATCAGTTTGAATTTTCATGCTCAGCTAAGTTCAGCATGAAAAAAATGTTTTATAGCCTTGGTGCCTGGCCCCGAGGTTATAAAACTTTTAACATGCTCAACCCAGCTGAGCATGAACTTTTACCTGCCAATAAATAGCAAATTACTCATAAGTACAGTTGTTTTCTTGCTCAGTTTAGCTGAGTAGGAAATTTTTTCTGCTTATGAATATGAAAATGTCAACATTAGTTGGCAATTTCATATTTATCAGCAGTGAAAATTTCATGCTCAGCTGAGTTGAGCACGGAAGAAAGTTTTATAACCTTGGGCCCTGATCAGAGCTTTCCCTTTTCGCATAGACCTTCTATCGATCCTAGCGAGTCTAAAAATGATAAGTGGTGACTCTGGTCAGTTTGCACAGACAACACTAGTTATTAAAACCATGTTGAATTCGCTATCGGTTCATTCGGATCTGCATGCAGTAAACACCGAATGGTCAAGAAACAGAAACTTTTAGCCACATCTCAAGGTAAGACGATTCAACAGGGCATAGTGAATGGAAAAAGAAGGAGTAGACAGAAAAAGAAAAAGAAAATCAATATTAAAGAGTGGACAGGGATGGACTTGCCAGCTCAACTAGGGCAGCTGAAAACAGAACAAGGTGGAAAGGGATCGTTTTGAAGTCATCTGTGGTGCCCCAACGACCTTGTGTATGGACGGGATAGAACAGAATAGAATAAAAAAAACTGAATTACCGAAATTACCACCCTGAAAGTAGCCGCGGGTCTGACTTGCTGTTTTAATAACTCTTTTCCGCTGCCATATAAACGACAAGCCTGATTTTATCCATGGTTATGGCCCGTATCTGACATGCAAGCATAATCATGTGTTCTCCAAAGAATTTTTCATGTTTCATAAAGAATCGCGTTTTTAAACTTAATTTCACAAGTTCTTATATTTGTGATTCAGGGCTATCTAATGTTAAAACAAAATAAAGCAGAAAAAGCTAGTCTTACCTTGCTTTCGTCTTAGTAAACATTGACATAGCTAACGTGCTTTAGCACTGCCGTAACAGATTTTACATGACGTAATAAGTACGCTAAAATCACACGCAATGAACAGCGTCAGGCGTATGGAAGGAACGAGTGTGTGTTTTTTTTCTTTTAATTTCTTTACCGTAGCGTTCAGAGCCCTAACATGACAGTATTACTCATGCCGTTAACACACCTTGTTAATATGAATTAAAAAGGCTTAAGTCTCTCTCTCTCACACACACACACACACGCATCATGTTCAATTAACCTTTAAAAAACTCGGACAAAAGCTAAGCATTATTTTTGTTTCATTAATGGATATAGCGAAAGTTGTTACATACATAAATGGGTACACTTTCAGGGCAAGCAGCCCGGCCATTTTCATATCTGCCTCTCTTCTCAATGGGGATCAGCTCTTAAAACCCAGCGTCATGTTGTTTCGTTGTGTGCCCACCGAGGATTTATTATCATAGATCCAAATTCTTTCCTTTAAGAGTATACACCTTGTCTTTTTTTTTTTTTTGTCTTTTCGCGTCACCAAATGTGTATACCTTTAAGAAAAGTAACAAGTAAAAAAGAAACATGGCGGTGCTCGCTTTAAGAGGAGTGGGCATCTCAGCCAGTTTCTGAATAGTCTAATTCTGTGGTTGAGTGGTTAGTGTAGTGAATGCGGTAATGTAATTGGTAGAGACTGTTGACTATATTTTACTGAGCCATGAACATATATGCATCACGATCACGTGATTCTTCTTCAGGAAAAGTGCAGAGCCCAACTTGAGGATAGTCTCACAAATCTCAGAACTTGCACATTTTAAAGAGAGGTTACACCGTTCTAATAGCTTTGTCACCACGCTTTGAAATCAAACCAGTTACCAGGGGGGGGGGGGGGGGGCGGGGGGGGGGGGCGGGGTCCGGTTTTTTTTTCTTCTTTTTTTCAGAACAGCAATGAGATCTCTGCTCCGAAGTAGCCTGCCAACTGGCTTTATTTCATAAAACGACAAAATTTAACACAGACGTGACATTAGTAAGGGGTATAAAACTACTCTTTCCGGGCATAAGAATTGACCCCGTTAGACTTGAGATACAACAAACCTAGTAGATCAAAGCTGACTCAGCTTCCTTATAATGTGTCCACTGGGTATTCAAGATCGTGAACTATACCACCCCTGGTTAACTATGTATATTTACAAGAGCTGTTACCAAGCGAAAAAAGTCGTTATGAAACGAAAAGGAGTCATAGTTACCAAACGACCTGGTCATCGTGGCTAAACAAATTTATTTAGCCACGATGACCAGGTATTTTGGTAACTATGACTCATTTTCGTTTCGTAACAGCTCTGTTTCGTTTCGTAACATCTTTATAAACATGGTTAACCAGGTGTGTATACGGCATTCGCAAATAGGCAAAGCACTGCGCAAACTGGTCAGTTCTTGTTGACCACAATAAAGAACCCAAAAGATTCATAGTGTGTTTGTTCAGTCTGGAAAGATTCAGATCAGACTATGCGGATGCACAATTTGATCAAAGTCTTGTCTGTTCACTCCATCGATAAAATCTATTTCCTCCTTCTAGGAGCCCCGATAGATTTTTGGTAAGCTGCTGACCCGCTACGATAGCGATCCGGAACGACTCCCGAATTTTTTTCAGTTGTACACACAACCGTTCACTATTTACCTTTCCGTTGGCTCTATGACTGAAATGCTGTTGAAAGGGCTGTAAAATCACGCCATCTATCTGTCCTATCATCATGGCTGCTGATGAACAGGTGCAAACCGCAGTGGAATATTGTTGGAATTCAATGGTGACAGTTTTATCATTATTCTCTTAAGGTGTCTGGAAACACTTTTAGGCGAAGCAACTCTGCCTTTTGTTCAGTTTTGCCTCACTTCTCAATAGGTTTCAACTCTTAAAGGAAAGAATTTGCTCCTTTGGGAGGAAATTCTTTCCTTTAAAGAGTAGTTCCCATTTTGGAAGAGGATTGTTGTACAGTAAAGCAAACAGGAATTCGCGAAAGTTTTCCCCCTTTGTAAATATGGAGGGAAAACATGGGGGTATATCTCATTATACTTTAAACTGATTGGTTCTCCAAAGTTTGTAAATTGATATGAAACTTTGGTACTGAGCCGAGTCAAGAGAAAATGTATCTTATGGCATGTGCTATAGCGATTCCGGTCTGATCTGTATTCTTAAGGTGAATGGGTGCATTTTACAGGGCAGCAACTCTACCATTTTACCCTCCATTTTAACCTTAGAGCACAATTATTATTTCCTTAAAAAATATGTCCCATTTTGAAAGAACCTCAAAGCAGGAAGTAATAAAAGTTGTCTCCCTTTGATAAAAAATGGAGGAGAAATATGTCGGTGTACCCATTCACCTTAACATAGATTCCCCTATGGACTCGTAGTCTATTATGTGGTCTGAATATACCATCTAGATGATCGACTGGCCCAGAGGTTATAAAACTTGAGAATAATCTCAAACTCAAAATAAAGCACACTGAGTGGCTGTTTCCGAGCACATGCTCGGAAGCAGCCAATCAGTGTGCTTTATTTTGAGTTTGAGATGATTCTCAAGTTTTATAACCTCGAACCCTGTTTGCAGATGCTGCTAGAGTTCTTTTCAAGTCGGTGAATATGTGTATTTCAGGGGCAGCAATTGTACTATTTTGCCCCTCCTCCCACACCCTTCCCTTTCTATCGCACCAACTCGCAAAGGAAAGAATTTGATCCCCTACGAGAAAATTCACCTTCGCTCATGGAAGCGAATAGGAAGTCACAATACGTAGTTCCTGTTTTTAAAAAATGCGGAACAAACATGGCGGTGTACCCTTACACCTTTGTGACTAAAACTGAATTGAAAAACAAAAATTAAGAAAACAACAATAACTTTGATTTGAAGACAAACAGAATAAAAGATATAAGAACTCTCTGTGAAAACTCATTACAGTATCTGTGGTCATATTTCAACATTTTCAGCAATGTCATTAGGAAATGAGCTAATAGGGACGATAAATCAAAACCGGTCAAACTGATCAAGTTTTCCACCTTTTGCTAAAATGACTTTCCATATACGGATGAAACTGCCAAGCCTGCGCAGATGTGCGGGTCGCTATGAGTCCCGTGTTCGCGTTTTCTTAGTCAGTTTTTTGTCACGCTACAATTAAGGTGAATGGGTAAACATCCATGTTTTTTTTCGGCACTTTGCAAAGAGGGAAAACTTTTGTGATTACTGATGGCTTTCCTTGACGCCATAGACCTTCCAAAATGGGGTCTACTTTGAAAGGAGAGAATTTGCTTCTAAATTCTGTCCTTTAAGAGTTGACCCCTATTGAGAAAGGAGGGCAAAAATGAGAACGGCGAGGATGCTTCCCCTGAAAGTTTGCCCATTCACGTTAAACTGCTGGCCATGCAATCAAACAATAAATCCATGGATTTATCACTTTTACAACGTGTTTAGACAAATAATCACGACCTTAACATTCGTTTATTTTGTAATAATGCACAGTGCAAGTACCTTTCTCGAAATCATCAATTTTGTAAAAATGGTGCCACATGCCATATGAAGTAATTTTGCCCAACATGGAATTTCAATATGAGTGAGAAATGGGATGATGAGTTTGACTTTCTCTGCAGAATCAAAACAGTGAGCACGTTTGGCATTTATTTGCATAAACCCAAGCAATACCCCAGGTATTCCTCGGACTACTTGAAGGAATTCTTCGAGAAGCCCAAAGAATATCGGGGTATTTTTCGAGTTAACCCAAGTAATTAGTCGAACGTGCCTGGTCACTCTGGCCATCAAATTCAGAAGTTAAAGTGACAGTCTGTACAACTAATAAAGAAAGTCACCCTTAATTTAATCAACTTCTTCCACCGTTGGTCCTCGCCCAGTTCCTCCACCGGAACTCTTCTGGTTCTCGGTTCCATGCATCTTCATCATAACCGGTGCACAGGCTTTCTGCAGTTCATCTAGCCTGTGCTCAAATTCATCTTTCTCGGCCAGCGTATTGTTGTCCATCCATTTCAGAACCTCCTCACATTCTTTATTGACTTTTTCTTTATCCTCATCTGAAAGTTTATCTCGACCATCTTCCGCAGCCTGTTTAACGCCAAAGACGTAATTTTCTAGCTTGTTTCTTGCCCCTATCCGTTCTCTTTGCTTGTTGTCCTCTTCTTTATATCTTTCCGCTTCATTTACCATTCTGTCAATTTCTTCCTTACTCAGTGTTTCCCTGTTGTTACTTATGGTGATTTTGTTGCTGTTTCCTGTGCTTTTGTCTTTAGCAGATACGTTCAATATACCATTAGCGTCAATGTCAAAAGTGACCTCGATTTGTGGGACTCCTCGTGGCGCAGGCGGAATTCCGGTAAGATCAAACTTACCCAGTAAATTGTTGTCTTTTGTCATGGCGCGTTCACCTTCAAAAACTTGGATGCTGACAGCAGGTTGATTGTTGGCATACGTTGTAAAAGTGTTAGATACTTGTGTTGGAATTTTTGAATTTCTGTCAATTAGATTTGTCATCACCCCTCCAGCCGTTTCAATACCAAGTGAGAGTGGTGCGACATCTACCAGCAAGACATCTTTGATAGCCTCGCTCTTGTCCCCGGACAAAATGGCTGCCTGGACAGCAGCGCCGTATGCGACGGCTTCATCAGGGTTAATCGATCTGTTAAGATCTTTACCATTCATGAAATCCTGTAGTAATTTCTGAATCTTCGGAATTCTTGTTGAACCGCCCACTAAAACAACCTCATGTATGTTCCCTTTGTCAAGTTTCGCGTCTCTCAGTGCTTTCTCTACGGGTTCCATAGTGGCCCTGAACAGATCCCCACAGAGTTCTTCGAATCTAGCTCTGGTTATTTTAGAATAAAAGTCAGTTCCTTCAAACAATGCGTCAATTTCTATATTAGCTTCGGATCCACATGACAGTGTCCTCTTTGCCCGTTCACAAGCAGTTCTCAGTCTCCTCATGCTTCGGTTATTCGTACTTAGGTCTTTCCCGTGTTTTCGTTTGAACTCTTGCACAAAATAGCTAACCAATCTATTGTCAAAGTCTTCCCCACCAAGATGGGTATCACCTGCAGTTGATCGCACTTCAAACAGTGACCCCTCATCTATTGTCAGAATCGATACGTCAAACGTACCACCTCCCAAATCAAATATTAGCACATTTTTCTCGTTCTTCAAGTTTTTATCAAGTCCATACGCAAGTGCCGCTGCGGTCGGTTCATTAATCACACGCAGTACATTGAGCCCGGCGATCCTTCCAGCGTCTTTTGTAGCCTGTCTTTGTGCGTCTTTGAAGTAAGCTGGAACTGTTATAACTGCATTGGTTACTCGTTTTCCCAGATACGCTTCAGCTGTCTCTTTCATTTTTGACAGCACCATAGAACTAATTTCCTCGGGTGAGAACTTTTTCTCTTCGCCTTTGTAGTCGGCTTGAATATGTGGTTTACCATTGCTGTTCACTACCTTGAAAGGCCAGTGTTTCATGTCCGACTGTACGGTTTCATCGGTGTATCGTCGGCCAATGAGTCTTTTGGCGTCGAAAATTGTGTTTGACGGATTCATGGCCGCCTGAAATTAAATTAAAGACATACTGATTATAAAATTTTGATAGAACGTGAACACAGGGTATAATCGATTCCGCTAATTTTCGCTTCCTGCAGAGACTGTACATCCTATTTGGCTTCCGCCGAGACTGTCCACGAACTCTTGCTTCCTGCAGAGACTACTGTCTTCGTGAAATGGCTTCCTGCCGAGACTGTCCGCGTGACTCTGCTTCCTGCCGAGAGCCTCGGCAGGAAGCAGAATCACGCGGACAGTCTCTGCAGGAAGCCATTTATCATGTACAGAAGTCTCGGCAGGAAGCAAGAGTTCGCGGACAGTCTCGGCGCAAGCCAAATAGGATGTACAGTCTCTGCAGGAAGCGAAAATTAGCGGAAATCGATTATACCCTGTGGTGAAGAGAAACGGCTAAAATGTATATGTGGGCTGTGTCACGGGAAACAGGAGTCAGCTCATTCCGCGCATCTTGTAATCTATATAGCTGAATATAAAGACTAAGATCAGTCTGCAAATGCGCAGGCTAATGACACAGGGAACTATGAAAGCGCTTATCAGCCCTCACAGTGGTCAGGGAATTATTGCTTGAAAGTCCTGATAATCAACATGACCTTTACATTAAATATGCGCAGGCTAATTGCCAGGCAGGCTCTCATCGAGTCCTGTTCAAGATGCGAGTTTCAACCGAAATATATGTGAGATGGTATGAGATGCCGTTTTACTATGCATTACCTGGTTTGTGGTATCACTTATTGAAATTAGTGATATCAAAAAGTCGAATTACTGATATCACAAAAATGTGCGCTTTAGTGATATCACAAATCAAATAAGTGATATCACAAAACAGAATAAGTGCTTTCATAAAATCGAGTTTTTGATATCACTTTATCGTAGTCCAGCTCCGGACCGAAATTATTTCAGAAACAAAGTTTCTAATTGAGAAAATTGAAACTTGTTTCTAGGTATTTTCCGGCCCGGCGCTAGGCTACTTTATTGTAGTCCAGCTATTTCAGAAACAAAGTTTCAAATTTAAAACTGAAACTTGTTTCTAGGTATTTTCCGGCCCACAGCTAGGCTACTTTATTGTAGTCCAGCTCCGGACCGAAATTATTTCAGAAACAAAGTTTCTAATTTAAAATTGAAATTTGTTTCTAGGTATTTCCGGCCCACAGCTGGGCTACACTTTATCGCAGCTATTTTGTGATAGTGATATCACAAAATCATATCTTCACAAAATATATTAGTGGTACCACTTAATCGACTTTGTGATACCACAAATTTCATTTCGTGATGTATCTAATTCGTTCCTATTTAGGAATATCACTAACTCAATTAAGTGATTTCACATAATAATAAGTGCTATCACAAAATAATAAGCGATAAAAGTGATATCACAAATTCGATATAGTGATATCACAAATTCGATTTTGTGATATCAAAATAGGGAACTTATATATGATATAACGGCACCTCGAAATGCCGGTTCACTATAAATTCCCTGTTAAGTGAAATCACTATTCATGAAGCTGAAACCTCTCTCTCTCTCTCTCTGTGCGGGTGGGATGGGCGTGTGGGCAGGGGTAGGATTGGTTGCTCTACTGCTTTGACTGAGTAAAACCGAGGCTGTAATTTTTAGTGTGCCCATTTATGGTGGCCAGTTTGGGTTTATACCCATTTAATACAGATATCTACATTTGAAATACAGATACTTGCATTTAAATAGAGATATCTTCATTTAAATGCAGATGTCTATTTTTCAGTTAGAGATATCTATAATTATAGAAAATACAGATATCTGCATTTATTAATAGAGATACCCTTATTTGAAATGCATATGAGCCGCGACACGACAAAACCAACAATGTGGTAGTGCGCCAAGCGCAGACTCAGATCAGCCTGGGCATCCACCCAGGCTGATCAGACTCTTCGCTAAGCACTTAAAGGGTAGCTAAAGGTCCAAGCTACCTTCATGCAGACAGCGAAGACTCTGATCAGACTGGGCGCACAACCACATTGTTGGTTTTGTCGTGTCGCGGCTCATATATCTGCATTACATGGGTAGAAACCCAAACGGGCCGCTATACCCTTGCTTCCAAAGGATAAGCTTTTCACAGTTTAATGAAGGTATGAACTGATCGATCTTTATCACAGGGTATAATCGATTCCGCTAATTTTCGCTTCCTGCAGAGACTGTACAACATATTTGTCTTCCGCCGAGACTGTCCGCGATCTCTTGCTTCCTGCCGAGACTTCTGTACATGATAAATGGCTTCCTGCAGAGACTGTCCGCGTGATTCTGCTTCCTGCCGAGGCTCTCGGCAGGAAGCAGAGTCACGCGGACAGTCTCGGCAGGAAGCCATTTTACAAGGACAGTAGTCTCTGCAGGAAGCAAGAGTTCGCGGACAGTCTCGGCGGAAGCCAATCTGATGTACAGTCTCTGCAGGAAGCAAAAATTAGCGGAATCGATTATACCCTGTGTTTATTAACACCTTTTTCAATATTAGCTGATATTGAGGAGGATCCAAATGTATGTTAAGGTGAATAGATCCCCTCTCAGAGGAAGCAATTTGCCTTCCTTTCTCCATAAGGGTCAACTTTTAAAGAAAAAGGTTGCTCCCCTAAAAGCAAATTCTCTCCTATATACAAGTGGACCCCTTTTTAGAAGAGTTTCTTCGTCCAAGGAAGCAAACACGGGGTCGCAAACGTATTCTTTCCTTTGTAAAAATGGAGAAAAAGCATCAAAGAAATTTGAATGCCTCATTGCAACCCAGTGATGCAAGCGTCTATACATATTACATGTAGTTGTACCTTCAGGGTCTGAACAATATGTCAGTTGATATGCAAACATTGTGCAATACAACCAGCAGAAAATAGCCGGAAGAGGTTTAAGGAATAAAAGAATTAGTTTCTTTTTATGTTAAAGGGAGGCATTTCTGGTCAACTTGGTACCGACGCTTGGACAAAAAGGTGATAAGAGGTACTTTTTAACGGCACATTGTGAAAAGAGGTACTTTTTAAGGATGGATAGGCGGGTGTCTTGCTATTTACGCCCTTGTACAACCGTGTTCCAGTCATATCAGGATGACGGAAAGGTGATAATGAAAGGCTGTGTAAAATAGAACTTGTTTAAGATTGAAAATATCTAGATCAGCAGGGTAGCGCTTAACCCACTGAGCTACCGGGTCTCAAACTTTTTAAGGAGACGCAGTGAAAAGGGTATCAATTTTGATATTTTAAGCACCCTGTTCACGCATCGGTACCAAGTTGAACAGCAAGCCAGCAAGCATCTACCCACCCCCACTCCCGGGGACAAGGTGTTAGCACAAAATTGTCTACGGCATTCACAAGACCTAGGTAGATCTTGTTTTAGTTTTACAGTAAGACTGGCACTTATTATACCAATGATAGATTTTAGATATGATCCGCGACATGACAAAATCAATAAAGCAGTCCTGTCCGATCAGAGTCTTCGCTATTCGCTTAAAGGGTAGCTAAGGGTCTATGCTACCTCCATGTCGCCAGCGAAGGCTCTGATCAGACTGGGCGGATGCCCAGGCTGATGTGAGTCTTCGCTGGGCGCACATGCCACTTTGTTGGTTTTGTCATGTCGCGGCTCAATTATGGGCATGCTCCAGTCAGGCAAGCTGCGCTGTCCCGTGAAAGCCCGTTATTATAGCGGAGTGAAACAAGGGATGAGTCATTTATTATCAGGCGGGTAGGGGGTACATTCAGCAGAAGGGGTTGGGTGAAGGGGGAATGTTTTTGGTGATCTACTGGCTGGGTCGACATTAAAAGCCTTTGTTAAGCATATGGAGCGGGTCAGAATTCTTCCATCAGTCTCAATTAAAAAATGTCTATGCTTCTGGAGACTTAACTACTATCCCCTCACCCCCGGTCGGGCGGAGGGGGGGGGGATAATATATACTGAGAGGCAAAAGAAAGTATACAGGTAACGCAGTATCAATGTTTCTACAGATGTCTGCATATCTGCATAATACCTTGGCACTGTAGATAAAAACAATCATTTTCGCACAATTTGCGACAATTTTCAGTGCAAGCGGTCAAAGGATAAGGAAATGACATGGTTTTGAACAAGCCAGGGGTCTGAGTTAACATTGTTGCTGGAGTAGCTCCCCTTTAAACATTCACTTTGGATAATAGAGACTGATTTTATGCATTTTTATGCATTACATTAAAAACGGGATGAAAGTTTTGTAAGGACATGTCGCACACTCATATAAAAACTTGGGGTAAAGTATCAAATTGTTGCACCAAAAAATAATGTTTTTGGCGTCTTCAGGTAGCATTCATTGAATAGGCATTGAGTTCTTATGGGAAGTTTATTTGCAATTTTCTTTCAAACAAACAAGTCGATGAAGTTCTTTTCAAGTGTGCACAAAAGCAAGAAGCCAAATAATAATTTTCCGAAAATTTCAAGTGAAAACTTCAAACTCCGAGTAAGATAGAGAAACATTTGATTCCTTATGACTTTAATTCAAAGGGAGATAATTTGAGACATGAAGCATTTCTTTCTGTGGTTTAAGACGTTTGGTGTGAGTTTCAGAATAAATGAAGATGTGGTTATACTCACAGACATTCGTGCTAGATGTTCATGAAGTGCAAAATGCCATCTGTATTTTTTCAAAGCGAGTTTTAATTGGAACTACTGATTTTGAATTAAGGGCCATAACTCCATTGTTAATGACTGCAAAACAATTAGTTTTGTGTTTTACAAAGCTAGACGTTTGCCAAAATGGTATTATTAATATGTCCACGCAGCCATTTGCAAGAGGCCCAGTATTCAAAATAAAAAACTGTATACTTTTTATTGCCTCTGAGTATAATTAAACTGGGAGGGTCGTAAAATGAAAATTACATGGAACTGTTGTCCCCACCCCAACGTGACAATATTTAAAAGACTCATCATCCCTAAAAGAACAAATCCATGTTCAAGTCATTAAGAAACCAACTTTTGTTGTCCCCCCCGCCCCCCCCCCCCCCCCCCAACCTCCTACCTGACAATCTGACGATGAATGACTCCCTAAAATAAGTTGTTTGGTTGCTTTTATTTTTATTATCATTACCATTATTGTTGTTGCCGCTGCTGCGTTGCTCGATCGCACGTTTTCATTTATTGTAAATGTGTTCGTGCTAAATAAAAATGAACCGCGACACGAGAAAACCAACAATGTGGTTGTGCGCCCAGCGCGGACACAGATCAGCCTGGGTATTTGCCCAGTCTGATCAGACCCTTTGCTAAGCGCTTAAAGGGTAGCCAAGGGACTAAGCTACCTTCATACGGACAGCGAAGACTCTGATCAGACTGGGCGGATGCCCAGGCTGATCTGAGTCTGCGCTGGGCGCACAACCACATTGTTGGTTTTGTCGTGTCGCGGCTCAAATATATAATTTGTTTAAATCTTTATAATATAATTGCAGTTTAACCCCCTGTTTTTCACCCGATTACAACCCCGCAGCAGATCTATTCAATCACAACCCCGTAACCTGTTTGTAAAAGCAATCTCCATATTGTTTTAATTATTTTGTCTAAAATGGGGTACCTTCACAACAACCCTACACCCCTCCCCTTCCCTCTCTCCATTTCTGCCCATGTAGCCCAGCTCTGGGTCGGAAAATACCTAGAAACAAGTTTCAATTTTCACGTACAAAATTAGAAACTTTGTTTCTGAAATGATTTCGGTCCGGAGCTGGACTACTCCCTTTGAATCCCGTACTTAAGGAAAAAGGACCAACCTGATTTTTAGCAGCATCACCGATGAGTCGCTCGGAGTCGTTAAAAGCGACATAACTGGGCGTGGTCCTGTTTCCCTGATCATTCGCTATTATTTCCACTTTTCCATGTTGAAAAATTCCTACACACGAGTATGTGGTCCCTAGGTCGATTCCTATGGCGGGGCCTTCAACTCGAACGGGGCCTTCAGCTCGCATTTTTTTTTTTTTGCCTATTTGAATAAGAAGATATAAATCAAATCAATGCCAAATCAGTAAAGATTTGACTGTCTATGTACTCTGTATTTTTTTTTTCTCAAAATTTGACCGTATTTTCTCGCACTCACTCGTTGTAAAAGTTGCTATGCCCGCAGTGGATGAAAAACTCCTTTTTATTGGCCTATGGAAACTGATGGAAGGTCTCGGACCTTCTAGAAGATCTATTTCTGGCCCTTCGTAATGAACAGGTTGTTTCCGTGAACTCTCGACAATATCCGTATCTCTTTAGAACATTCTAGAAAACTAAAAATAGCCATGAACGATGAACCCGATAACAGCCGGACAAACACATCGGTTATTTCCGTGAAGCTACGGAGACGAAATAAGGCCAAGTAAATACATTTCCTCGGTTTTCCCACACCATATATGAATAACAACGACATCGAGTGAAAACACAAACAAGAAAACAGTTTCATTTTGTACGGGCAGAGTTATAAAGTGAAAACTGGAATAGTTGATGAAATGAATAAATACATAAATAGTAAAATGGAAAAAAAAAACAAATATAGAAAATAATCTTTCTGTACACTGTTCTAAATTTTTCCATGTCCTGCGAAAAGTAAAAAAAAAATAGAAATAATTTATGAGCTCTCTATTCAATTAGTAAAATTAGATATTCTTTATGAGAGAAAGAAAGAGAGAGAGAGAGAGAGAGAGAGAAAGAGAGAGAGAGAGAGAAAGATTTTCGCCATAAAAAAAGGGAAAAACAATAGTCTTCAGTCATGTTCACGTTATAGATTTTACTTACAAACTTGGCGAATTGCGAGAATAATCAAGGAGGATTGGTTCTTCTGCCATTTTTCGAAGGAAGGCAACTTTTGTAATTTGCTGTTTACTTCCCTGGGCAATGAAACCCTTCCAAAACGGGATTTTGTCTGAAAGAAAAGAATGTGCTTTAAGATGAGCAAAGTCTTTCTTTAAGAATTGACTGCCATTCAGACGGGAGGCAAAAAGTGAAAATGATAAAGTCGCTGCCACTGAAAATGTACCGAATTACCTTAATATTATTACGTGTAATCAGCGAAAAATCAATCAGCCTATGCATCTGCAGAAAGTGGTAAGAGTCTTCCTGAGGAATCCTGGTAGTGCCTCTCTAATAGGAGCACACTGGATAAACATTCAGGAGAAGTAACTCTACTATTTTCTTTATTTTTTTATTCATTATTTATTTATTGTCTCCCTTCTCAATTGGGGTCAACTCTAAAAGGCTAGGAGCAAATTCTTTCGTTAAAGAATAGATTCCTTCTTCGTCTTACAGGGAAGCAAACAGAAAGTCACAAGTTTTTACCCTTTGAAAACTCGGTGAGAAAACTTGGCGGTGTACCCATAGACCTTAATAATACGCGGGTGTATATTGAAATTAAGCAGTCTGAAAGAATTTCAATACACAAAACTGCATAGTGACAAACTTATTTCTTCATTTGTTTATGATGTTCTAGTATTTTTATTATTATCATTTATTTATATATTTTTATCTGTTGAGTACACAATATTTCGAAATGACAGTAAATGATTCAATACAGACATGGCAATCTGAAATACTCATCTCATACCCGGCCTAAAAAAAAAGCAACGCCCCAGTCCTGTTTTGTTGATCTGCACATCTCGTAGGACACATTTTCACGTGACTCAAACGGTACGATAAGAACTCTGAGTCGCGTCAAGCAAAATGATGGCTTACATGCAGCAAACCCTCAAACCAGCATGTGATTTCCTACAGTCTAGATAAAGCCTTCGTGTTTTGTTTTTTTTTCTTTTACTTTCTCGAAGTTGCATACATGCGAAAAGGAAAAAGGAAAAACTCTCACTCAGGCGGTGTGGATGCGCAGGCTGATCTGAGCATTTGCTAGTCGCATATGCTTTTGCGTGTCGCGGTTTCTGTTTTGTTAGTGTCATCTGCAGTTATAGCAAACACTAGAGGTCTAAATAAATAATTCAGGAAGGAATGAACAAAAAAAAGTTCCTGATAAATGTGTTATGAATGAATTGTTAGCAAAACAAAAACAAAAAAACCGAAAGCTATAGATACAGCTTGCAAAATCTTTGAGTGTCCACTTACTTAATGAAACTGTTAATTAAAACTACTTATCAGCCATCTTTGCAAATATACAATTTCATTCTGAAAAAAAATACATATGAATCTGAACTTGTAGCCTGTGGTCAAAAGTGAAAAGAGAAAATAAAAACAATAGAAAATGTTACATAACATAGCACAGCACAACATAGCATAGCATAACATAACATATCATACATGAGCATAGCTTAGCTTAGCATAGCATAGCATAAAATATTATAGCATACATGTAGCATAGCTTAACATAACATAACATAACATAACATAACATAACATAACATAACATAACATAACATAACATGACATAACATAACATAACATAACATAACATAACATATTTTTATCCCGACCGGATCCAGACATAAAAGCTAATTTAGTGTGCTTATAACCATGAATCAGATGGCGAATCTCATATCTTGCTGAAACACCTCTGCTCTGATGCTAACGGGATCGACACATGTTCAGAGTTCCCCTTATTTCTAAAATACGTTGGTGTCCGGAAGAATAAAAAAGAAAAGAAAATGGTTGATGTTTCTTCCGAGTTCTGTTACTAATTTGCAGGTATATACAATATTCTGCGATAATGCCAGTGAAGAAGGCACCCCATGTCTTGAAGGCTCAAATTACGCCACCTCCTCTGGCTTCCTGTAGTTTAGCTAAGCCAAAATGCAAATATAATGTAAAATACCAATCAAGACTAGAAACCAGCAGCCCAGCCGGTTCCCTGCGATTTATGATTGCTAACGGATTCCGTCGTGACTACCGGATACCAGTTGGTGCTGCTGAATCAGGATTTGGGGAAAAGTAAATATTCTGACATCTTGGAACTTGTAGAACAAAGCTTGTCAGTTACGCTTCATTTGGATTAAAGTGAAATTTACGTGGACCTTTCCACGCATTTTTTCTTTATAATTCCAGAGGAAAGGGGTAAGCTTATTTTGTTTCCGTGAGGTTCTAAATGCATGTTCCTGAAGCTGCGCAACTAAGTTTGGCGTGCACTGTGCACTGCAAATACATAACCCCATTCGTATGCGATAAGAATGTTTACATCATGCGTTATGTGTTATTTCGTAAAATTTTGATGGAATTTGTTGCAGTCCGAATTTCTTTCCGGTCCTGCCTAAGATCCGCAGGATATGGGCGTATATTACTTTTAGGCACAACAAAAAGACGGATAGATGGGCAGACGGTTAGGGGTAAGACATAAAGTATACAGTCTAACAGAGCCTACCCATTGTTGATTAACAGGGACCTAGGGGATGGATGGGTGGGTTCTCATACACGTATATGAAAGTAGTATACTAGACAAAACATCTACCCGATCACTTAATTTCATCCCCTTTGTTATTCTTTTTTTGCAAAAGAAATATATTGTCATGTATGTTGTCATTTTCAATTATCTCAATGTATTCGTGAAACAAATCATGTATCACTTTTACAAAAATCTTACCACTATGTCTTAAAGAAATCAAAAGGGCAGAATTTTGTCATAATGTTGAATACTTCACCACGGCCCAAATTGCTGTGAGTTTTAAAAATGGGGGCGCCTTTACATCTTTTGCTAGTAGTCATGGGCGTAACTAGAGGCAATTTGCATGGTACGCACAACCATGTTTTAAACTCTACTCCTTGAAGGGAAATGTAGTATTTTAGCCTCTTTGGCAATTGGTATTGAAATCTTGTCTAATTTATAAAATTTCAGCATGCAAATATGCAGGTGCATTTTGAAATTTTGTCAATTTTGACAAAATTTCAATACGCACTTGCGTATTTGCCGTATACGTAGCTACGCCCTTGGTAGTGATCGCATTTTCAGAATTTTGCATGAACAAATGATTGTACAGAATTGCTTGCCCCTCTCTGATACTTTTGTACCTGACTCAACATATTCAAGATGTTTGAGCCAGGAATATGACACATACTCAAGATTTTAGAGAGAAGTAAAATTTGCAAAATACGAATCTGGGTTAAGAGAACTTCTAACGTCCTCTCAATGAAAACGGGACGAGGGGCGCTTTCGGAACCCCTTCCTGAAAAAGTCGGGTGTTGGAACTAAAAATAATGAAAACGAATTCAGAAAATGGGTCTTTTGATGCTGACCAAGCAGAAAATGGGATGGGAGGATTTCCGCTGACACATTCTCATACTGTGGACGACCCCATCCCCACCCCCGCCCACACCGCCTCCCCTGTCCCGCTCTCCATGAACAGGGACGATTCTGCTCTGTGTGCATGCACAGACTGGTTGAGTCTTCACAGTTCGCACATGTTGTAAGGCGCCATCACTTGGCATGTCATAAGAGCCAATATATATGCTCTTATCAAATAAAACTGACAGAATACAAAAAACAAAACAAAAAAACTCAAACCACTCCGGACTGTTTTTGTTTGTTTTGATTACAGGTGATATTTCAATATTTTGATAGTATTCTAGGATCTTTCTTGAGGCTTGATTCAAAGATAATAAAAGATTTATATCTTACATTTGAAGTCTCTTGGTATCGTCAGTGCATACTCGGATGGACCGGATATGCACTTAAAGGGGAAGCATCTCTTCTATTCCCCTGTTTTGTCCAAGTAGGAGCGGATTCTTTCCTTCAAGAGTAGATCCCAGTTAAGAAGAGTTTCTTCATCTAGGAAAGCAAACAGGAAGTCACAAATGTTTTCTCCCTTTGACAAAATGACAGAAAACATGGTGGGCTCCCTTTGACAAAATGACAGAAAAGATGGTGGTATACCCATACACCTGACGAATAAATTCTTTTTCTCTCTTTCTCTTTCATGCGTCATAGAACCAGGGTCCGAGGTTATAAAACTTGAGTATAATCTCAAACTCAAACTAAAGCACACTGATTGGCTGCTTCCGAGCATGTGCTCGGAAGCAGCCAATCAGTGTGTGCTTAATTTTGAGTTTGAGAATGTACTCAAGTTTTATAACCTCCGGGCCAGTAAGCTTAGAACCAGTTTTCTTTGTAACCGACACTCCAGCAGACACTGCAGTCAGCATTATCTGAAACTGGCAGTATCTTGTCTATGTAAATTTTAGTCGCCCCTCGTTAACTGATTTATTTAACAGACCAACCTAATTATTCTAATCCTCTGCTTCCGTGACCTACAACGGCATGTGGTCAGCACTGTAGGTCAGATGGTAATGAGATATGCCTGAAGCAGATTTGTATGGGATACCTGTTGCATTTACCATTGGTAATGATAATTAAACGGATAAAATCCGGGTGGCTGTTTGAAAATCGCATTTCCGAGAAATGTTGCCAATGACTAAAAAGTTGCAAACGATAAAACGGAACTTGCCTGAATATTGCCAATGATTATTTTGGGAATATACGCGATAAAGAGAGCGCCGTGATCAAGTAATTAGAGACGTTCGGCTATGGTGCAAAAGGTCGTGAGTTCGATTCCCAGCTTGGGTCAGTTCGCGACTGCAAAACTCTCTCTGTCAACCCAGCAGTAAACGGGTACCTTTTTCGAATCAGGGAAGGATAAGGCAGCGACAGGAGAGGAATGGGCTCCGCCTTTGAAATGTGTGCCCAAGATACAATGGACCTCTAACCCCTGGGTTATGGGAAACCTTTACTATTTACGCGATTTCGTTCGATCATCTGCAATATTCTCTCCTATTCTTCATGTGAAACAGAAAAAGTACCCATCAGCTGCAGATCATCATTCACATGTCCAGTTCTCAGTCAGTCGAGGATGTAAACAAACGTTACAACCTGTTAACAAAACGCTGGCCAGCCGAGCCGTCACTCAAAAAAATCAGGCTAATATGAGGCGCGCATTAATATGTGATCGCTATAAGGTCTAGGCTGAGCTCAGTCCTCCTTTTCTCTACATTCTGTAGACGCCTTTATTTTTCTCAAGCCATGGACGTCTGGGGCGTAACGAGGGGTAAGAACAAATTACGCATAAGTATGTTTTATACCCCTTGGGGCAACAATAAGAGTTTTCCATGTAGTCGCGTCTGTTTGCGGTTACTACTGAAATCTTGTCCAATTTACAAAATTTCAGCAGCATCAAATATGCACGTGCTTGTTGAAATTTTGTCAATTTGACAAAATTTCAATACGCGCCTGCGTATTTCCGTATAGGCGTTTACGCTCTTGGTCGTTACTTGTATAGATGAAGCCCATGCCAGAAGATGGCTCCCCAATTTCCATACCGCCGGGCCGGATTGGCTACCACAAAATATGGGTTTCAACTGGGTCGTGGAGTTTTAGAAAGAACTCAGTCTCGGAACATGAGGCTGTATTTCCTCAGTCATCAATTAGCCCCTGTAACTGCTGCATGCCCTTATAGCGGTAACGGAAGTTAAAAGCATGAGATAACCAGGGTAACGGACGTGGTTCCTGGGATAAGAGAGTTATCGGCGGTGTTATATGGGATATCCATGATAACCAACGGTGGTGCCTGGGAAAAGAGGGTGCCGGGGATAACCTGTTACCGTAACGGATGGCTGAGCCTGGAATAACCAGGGTTTGGGACGATGGTGCCAGGAATAACGATGCTAATGGTCAGAGGGGTCTGGATTTAAACAGAGAACGGACAGTGCTGGTTAGGGCTTAGTGCAGTTGAACGTCGTGTTAGTTAAGTTTATTTCAAAATTTGGCAAATGCTAATGCTAGTTGTTTATTGCGCATTAAAATTTCTCTGAGTCATGCTAAGGAAAAAGCACTGAAATGCACAATGATTTCCTCAGATAATTCCAGCCACGCCGTGCAAACTTGCCTTATCACACAAGCGAACAGAGCCAGTGCATTCAGCTACCTTAAAAATTTTAAGCATTGGGGCAGATAGGTCTGGACAAATAGTATAAACCAAGATCAGGCTGCTCCTACAGGAGCAATCTGATCAGCTCAGTTTCTACACTGCCATTCCATATGCATCCTTTGGACGTATTACCGCATTGTAAAACCTAGCCTGGCTCCCCGGCTAAATGGTTATATGTATTGAAATGGTACAAGTCTTTATGTGGCTCTTTATATTCTGATGGCCAACCATAACTCTACATGTGTTATGTAAAATTTATTCCTGACTGAGTTATTTCTCTTCTTGGCTTGTAAAATATAAAACATAATGACTGGAGACAGTCTATGTAAAACCAAACTGGCCCGTTTTAAGACAAGTACAGTAATTATTTTTCAGAATTTTAGATTCTTCAGGATTCAAGAGTGTTGATACGAACAGCGAAGACTCTGATCAGACTGCGCGGAAGCGCAGGTTGATCTGATTCTTCCAATTCGCAAAAGCTGCAAGGCTCCGTTCTCAAAGCCCCGCCCACTAACTGACTCAGGCGCGGAATGTTGTTGTTTATCTTTGTAATTTCTGCTGACATAATGCTTCTATCTCTAGACTGCCACGTGTACCTGATTCTTAACAGCTGAAAATGATGGTATAGTCTACACGTCAGTTAGAAGTTTATTTAGACTTTTTGAAGTAATTAGGCCTCCTGTATTTAGTAAACACTTTAATATAGTCTTCAATGCATATTGCATGTCTATACCATGTCTATTGCAGAGCTCGAAATTGGCAACATTTTGTAAACTATTTTCCCAGCCTGGGCGTTCTGCACATTTTCTATGTTCGACGTGTCTTCAGGGTACCTTCGTATATACTGATTTCAGTCGAAGATGTTAGAAATGGAAATTCTCTCAGCCTTATGGAAGCCATATTATATCACATTTTATCTTCGACTGACAAAAATCTATGTCCTGTTCACGTGTACACTGAAATACTTTTTTCATGGCACCTATAATATGTTTTGAATCCAAATGTTTTATCTTGTCTGAAACTCTGTTAAAATGAGTGTTTAAATAACCTGCCAAGCAGGTGCATCGTAAGGTGACTGGGTATGCTTCCAAGTGTTTCTGCCGGTTTTTTTTTGAAAAAAAAGAAAAAATGTCTATGACTTCGGCTTGCGTAAATGGCATACCAAGTTCATTATTAATGCAGTATTTGTTCACGCAGCAGTTTATATATATCAGCTGTTGTATCGAGCATACACGTTTGTCGCTTCCACTTTATCTGTGCTTATTGCTGGTTCGTTCGTTTGTGCAGGTATTTTAGTTCAGTAGCCATTGCGCTGGTCTTTCTAAACCGAAATGCCTGAAAATTGACCACTACACACTCCACATCACTTTGGGATATCATCCAGAAAGCCAGGGTCCGAGGTTATAAAACTTGAGTATAATCTCAAACTCAAAATAAAGCACACTGATTGGCTGCTTCCGAGCATGTGCTCGGAAGCAGCCAATCAGTGTGCTTTATTTTGAGTTTGAGAATGTACTCAAGTTTTATAACCTTCAGGCCAGGTTTTGTGACCTACTTTTGCTAGATTTGAATGTTTCAGTACTTTCAGTAGTTTGATTAGAATTTGTACTTCGGTGGTCTGAACGGTGAAACTGCGCATGCTCTAAATTTACTGCGCATGTATGAGCATGCGCACTCAAAAGTTCCTTAGAAGTGGCTATCTCATGAAGCGGCTCCTGTAACCCCGTGCCGGAAACTCAGACTGACAAAGCTGCTTCTTTCTGAGTCCGCCTGTCTACACAGGGTATAATCGATTCCGCTAATTTTCGCTTCCTGCAGAGACTGTACATCATATCTGGCTTCCGCCGAGACTGTCCGCGAACTCTTGCTTCCTGCCGAGATTTCTGTACATGATAAATGGCTTCCTGCAGAGACTGTCTGCGTGATTCTGCTTCCTGCCGAGCCTCTCGGCAGGAAGCAGAGTCACGCGGACAGTCTCGGCAGGAAGCCATTTTTCGAGGACAGTAGTCTCTGCAGGAAGCAAGAGTTTGTGGACAGTCTCGGCGGAAGCCAAATATGGCGGACAGTCTCTGCAGGAAGCGAAAATGGCGGAATCGATTATACCCTGTGGTCTATCTACTTGTAGAGAAGAGGCCATGTCGTACACGACCTATCAAAGTACTATGTTACCAACACAAGGAAGCGATTCATTATTGAACAATGAACTTGCTATCGTGATAATCTTTAAAAGAAATACTGGGGCAGTATTGCCGGCGCACAGAGTGTAGACCTAGAGCAGACTGCTCTTAAGAAGATGTCGGGTCAGGATATACACTGTTAGCCAGTTCGTGAGCATATTTTAACAGTACCTGTAACTACAGTAGCTTGTTTATGATGTCCAAATATTTCGTTTTATAATGGTAATAAGACTTCATGATAATCGGAAATGAAGGAAATTGTTCGTGAAATAGCAAGCATGTTCACACACTTGTACGTACATTCCAAAGAAATCATACTTCGTTTGCCGTATCGTCTGTAATAAGACACCTAGTCGTGCGACTTCTTGGACTCCTGTAAAATATCGAGTTGACTCCCATCTAGGAGGAAGTTAAAAAAGAAAGAAAATGGTAGAGTTGCTGTCCCTACCAGTTCATCTTAATTGAGCATAGAAAGAAACATCGCCTTTTCCCCCCAACCGATGACCGCAGAAAAACAGAGTATCGGCGTGAACTAAGTTTAGCTGTTTTCTGCTGTTATCGGCAAGGGCTGCTCAACTATTTCAATAAAAGTTTGCTGTAAACAAAATCGTAGATTTTACGGTAGAATAACTGGCAACCAGCTGCCAGTCAATGTCCCGTTATTTTTCCAGGCGTTTGCATGCTTGTAAGACATTTCGGAAATCACGATACGGTAGTGCTATGTTAACTGGTGAAGGGCTACATGACTAAAACAACACCCGCTATAATCTCTCCTACTGTGCGTGATGGTTCCTGCAATCTTTACGGGCGCTCGTAAAAATAACAGGAAATGGACTGGCAGCTGGTTTCCAGTTATTCTACCCTAAAATCTACGTTTTTTTGACAGTGTATAGTTTTGACTTTCAACAGGGCAAAACCAATGTTATTCGAACGTCGCCAGTATGACGCTAACTTGCGCTAAGTTGTATCGACGGCTGTACGTTTGCTTGATAGTCAAACACAGCTTAGAAAGTTAACGACGCTTTATCAGCTGGTTTACGGTATGAAACAGAAATATGATTAAACATGGCGTGGGTGGTGAAAAAGTATGTTGTAGTGCAGTTGGTGATGCTACATAGTGGACAGTAGGTCTTATTAAAATCATAGTTGTAGTTTCATAACTTATGATTCACATGTGTTTGGTAAAATTCGTTGGATTAGTCAGAGCATTCGAAATCCCACTATATATGTCATATGAGTTGTGTCTTGAGAAAAGGATATCTTAGAAAAGAATCAGACCAAGCAAAGACTCTGATCATTCTTTGTGGATGTGCAGGCAGCACATCCACAAAGACTAATCAGAGTCTTTGTGTTTCCTCGTGGACATAGTTTAAAACCTGGAATTGGGTAGAGTGGAATAGATGATATAATCTTTATTCCATTGGCTATAAGCTGCTCTCAGAGGGAACAAAGTCGTCGCTGTAAAAGTGCCATCCCAAATCCCGTGATGGAAAGAGGTGGAGGACGTTTTCCCCGCCAGTCCATTACATGTTTTAAACTATGTCGTCCTCACGTCATGCAAATGCGGATGCGCCAACAAATCTGAGTCTTCCCTGTTCGTACATACCGGGACCATTTCTTATGGTGAGAAGTGAAATGGTTCAGATCAAATTTTCTCTTATATTTCAGGTGTAACCTGTCAAGATGCGAATGTTGTATGTGCTGCTGGTATGCGTGCTGGTCACTGCCGTATTCGCTGGCAAGGTAAGAATTTCCAGTTCTTTGAGTAGTCACATACGAATTATGGCGGCACTTAGCACTTATCTGAAATTAACATAAGAATCAACAACCAAGATTTAAGCAAACGGTGTAGACTTTGAAACAATGGCTCATATTGGCTTGCCTGGTTTTCTTTATTTGTTTGTAGCGTAGAAACAACGGAAAATTTTATTAGAAATAAACTCCTTGTTTTTGTTTCAGTTACCCTTTTCTACTATTTCTGTTTTTCTTTAATTAAATGCTTACTCTTTATTGCGAATAAATTCAAATTACGTTTATTGAATCATTATATTGTAAGATAACTTTCATGATTGTCTTGGATACTCGTGATAAATTTTCTATTAGTTTCAGTCTCTTGTCTTAAAAGTTTCAGTTAGAGACAAAATTTCATTCTTGAATTTAAAAAACCATCTGTGAACAAAAATAGAATTTTTGATTTTCTGATTTTATTTTCGTGTAATGAAATGAATTCCAGGGTGGTAAACGGAAAGACCGATCACGTAGTAAACGAATCAGCCGTCCAGATGAGGTTGTACCGGGTGCTTGCACGATATATGTCGGATATGCTTGGTTGATTTTGTTACACTCCTCCCCGCTGAAGTGTTTATAATGAAATCAGCCGTGAATTGTCGACTGCCAAGCACGATAACCATGTGTTGTTTCGTCTGTCTGTCTGTTAGACTGTTTTAACTGTAATTACCATGGTAATACTGTTTAATAGACTAAATAAAAATGTACCTGCACCAAACAGAGAGCGACAGATGCGCATTTCTGTAAAAAACTACTTCAGTGTTGCTAAACCCCAAAAGTTTCAGGTGGTTGGCAGACCTCCGCAGGCAACGCACACCCCTCTCCGAGCCGTACTTATACATACTGACGTAATCCATGAGACAGAGGTTGATGCAAATACAATTATTTTCTTTTCTTTCTATTTCAAACAACTCGATAGTACTGAATTAGAGAAAAAGAAAGAAAAAGGCATGACGAAAGTTAAACCATTTAATTTTGGGAAAGAAAGAGCTTATAATAGCAGTCAATATAGCATTTCTCCAGCTGTACATCTCACCTGCAGCATTTGATATGCACACGAGTTTACAATATTCCGGCAATTCATGCCAATTTTCTGTCAAGGTGTACAATCCAGTACCTGAGTATACTATGAATCATGCAGATGATAACATGAGTTTGGGAGAAAACATACACGTGTCGAATACAATCTCGAATGAAAATCATGCTGGTCAGCCAAGCTGAGTTTCTTCAGAAAACATGTTACGTTGAAACAACGTCAGTGCAACGTTGCAGCGACAGTGATGTCATGTTATTCCAATGTTGTGTGTTCGTTCGGTTATGGTATGATGAACCACTGTTGTTTATCAGTTGTTAATTGTTATAAAAGATGTTGAGTCCTCGTCTAATAGCCTGATAGCAGCCATTTTGTGTTATATTCTTTGTATACGGACAAGTCAATTTGCCCTGTCAGATATCTACCACACTGTTGGTAGAGTTAAGGTTAATGGGTACACTTTTGGGGAAGCAACTCTACTCTTTTAGTTTTTACCTCCTTTTCCCGATATAGGTCAACTCTTAAAAGGAAATAATTTGCTCCCCTCTTCCTTAAAGTGTAGACCTCACATTTGACGGGTTTCATAGCCCAGGAAAGCGTACAAGAAGTCAGAAAAGTTTGAAAAATGGCGGGAAACCACGGAAAGGTACCCATAACCCTCAAGTTAGGAGCAGCCTGATTTTGATAGTGTATATGGTTTGCTTTGGTTACTGTCTGTGAATATTTGTGGTATGTGGTGCAATGTTGTTAGCATGTCAGATGCTGTCACGTTATGTTCTGTCGGTATGGTTTTGAAAACGGATTTGCTTTTATCCATGATGCTTTTATCATCAATATGATGCTTGTACTTATTGTTCACATGTATGTTGATTGATTGATTTGTTGCTTAACGTCCACGGTAAACAGCTATGGTCATGTCGGGACGGTCAGTTAACCTAACCACACTATTCCTGGGCAGGCTTAGACCTCCTAAGCGGTTAACCAGTACTAAGTGCACATACTTTCGCCAGTAACTGACAACTGCCCTTCTTGAATCAGCGGAAGGAGAAACGAAAGTATTACATGTATATGCTAAGGAGATTTTTGTTAATATTTTGAATAGATATTTTGATTCAGATACATATAGAAATTAAATCTTTGTGCAACAAAAATACTTACACTTTAGTTTGGGTCTTTCATGAGAAAAATGCTAGACGTTTAGATCTGTCTTTCACCGCGCACATACGCAGCTCGTTCGAGCATGCGTAAGTCAAATCAGTGTTTCTCCCGAGTCGGCCCAAATGTCTCAGTGTTTAGAAGTCTCGCTAAGATGGGGTATTTTGAGATAATTTGTGCTTTTGTTGTCATTGTCACAGTAGAACAGCCTCGCCGAGACGTTCTAATCAGGAGTCACACACATCGTTTTTTTTTTTGTTTTGTTTTGTTATGAAGAAATGATAAAGTAGAATTGAGCCGTGACGCGCAAAAAGAGTGCTTAACGCATAAGCGAAGACCAAAGACTCAAGCTGCGCATCCGCGCTTTCTGTCAGAGCCTTTCATGTTTACACACGCCATGTATGAACCATGAGGGCTGTTCATGCATAAAATTAAGGCTTCAGATAGACGGCACAGATTCACAGACTGGCTTGAGTCTTCGATGTTTGCAGATACGCTAACTGAATTTGTGCGTGACGCGGCTCAGTTATGACCCCAATGCTATTACAGGGTGGCCTGGAGCTGACCGACGCCGATGAAGAGTATGAGACGGTGGACATTCAACCAGAACAAGCAAAGGTCGCTTCCACAAGTAAGTTAGGCTTGCCCAAGTCTGTAAATTCATATTCCATTTTTATTATTTTTTAAATATTTTGATTTTCACACATTATTTCACTTGTTTGAAAGTGAAATTTAGATAAATATACGGTATTGAGAAAATCTGTAGCATGAAATACCCAAATCATAATTAACTATACTGTTTGCAAATTCAAGAATATTCATTTTTGGCACTTTAAGTGCTTCCGTTTTGCAATATTTTCATGAACCTTCACAGTTCACCTATAACAAATCATTTTTTTGATTTACTATATGTGCTTTTGGGACACAGCAAAATCATTAATTTTCCATTTGTCCAAAATGGAAAACTAATATTTTCAGGTGTCCCAATTAAGCACATTAGAGTACACATGAAGCGCCACAGATGCGGCATTCATCTTTATAAGATGAAGTCTTGACTTAGAAAAAAAAGGGAACCTGATCTCTTATATATTATCTGCCCTTGCAAAAATTTCATGCCTTGACTATAGTTCCTTAACCTGTCAACATGTTTTCATGAAAGGTGATAGCACTAGCACCAGCACTCATCTTAATATGAATAAGAAAGACAACTCTTGGTCTTTTAATGAGTTATCTGCCTGTAACAAAATTTCATGTCTTGATGGTAGCTAATTCTTCATGAAATATCACAGATATTTTTGCCTACTGGTAATAAGAAAGACAACTCTTTAATCGCTAAATTCATTTGAGACATCTCCTTTGCCAAAATTTTGAGCTTTAAACCTTTGGAATACCCTAAAGTGCTTAAGTATGGGGACACCTAAACCCATTAATTTTCAATTGTCCCAAATGGAAAATGTTTTTTAGGTGTGCCAATATAACTTGGACGGACACACGGCACCAAGTGTGTGCAACTATGGTTACGCACCATTGAGCCACTTGGGTAACGTCGATAAGAGAATTAAATTGAACTGAACTGAACTGTGTGCCAATATTTAAGCATATTGGGGTAATTTTTATGAAACTTGACATATGCTATTTAAATTTCCAGGCAGGAAAACAGTTTTGGTAAATGTTTAGAGTGCAAAGCGTATAATGCAAATTACTGATATAAAATTCCAAACTACATTAATTTTTTTCACAGTTTATTCCTCACAAGCCTTATGAGGAATAAACTGTGAAAATAAATATGTAACAAAGGTTGTGAGATTATAAGATACATTAAATTTGACTTTTCTCGAACTTGATATCATAATGTCAAGGGTACTATATTATTTTTTTCAGATCCCTGCAATGTGCAGAAATGTAAACGTGGTGAGACCTGTGTGCTAGATGAAGGCAAACCTGTTTGTGTTTGCCAGACTTGCCAAGAGGAGACTGATGAAGCCTATCAGGTAAGCTGTCATCTTTCCAATTCTCATAATGATGTTCCTCAGTAGGCTCTGGAGGCACATATTTGCAAACCAAGGGTACTAAGTCCACTTTATTCAAGGGTACTAAGTCCACTTTGTTCCTTACATAAGTAAGGAACAATGTGGACTTAGTACCCTTGGAAGGAATAAAATGGACTTAGTACCCTTGAACAAAGTGGTCTTTAAGGGTACTAATAATATCCTTGGCCAGCCAAGATGCTGGAAGCCGGGCTGACTATTGTTACCATATAAATAACCATAAATAGTGGGATTGTTCTGTAACCAAATTTAGAGTAATCAAGCCTGGTAAATGCAGAAAGTCATCCCAGCAAGGAGTATAAAATTTCAAGCTTAAGTAAATGGATTGCCAAAATATATCGCAGCTATTGGTGTCATATGTATGTAAACCATTTTGGTACAAAAGTTCAGCTTTGTAAAAGATAAACTGGTTGAGTTATAACAAAAATCCTGGGGCCGTATTCATAAAGCCACTTAAGTCGTTGCTATGCGGTTGCTAAGGCTAAATTTCTTTGAAGGAGATTCCCTACAACTACGAAATTTGCTCTGGAGGAACAGTCTTACAAAGACTGTTCCTCCAGACCAAATTTCATAGTTGTAGGGAATCTCCTTTATAGATATTTTCCCTTAGCAACCGCATAGCAACGACTTAAGTGGCTTTATGAATACGGCCCCTGAAAGTGGTGACACTGCCAGCTTCAGGAAATTTTATGATAACTCCACTAGTAGTTTTTTTTTCTGTTTTTCTTTTTTTTTTTTTTTTTTTTGGCTTCAAAGCAAATACTGTGCACAAACATAGCATGAACAGCATTATTACATTATTACATTTTGGCTAACTTTTTGCCAAAGCTTGAATTTTTAATAATCAGAAGGCAGGGGTGTAACTAGGGGCAATTTTATAATACGCACAACCATGTTTTATTCTCTACTTCTTGAAGGGAAAGCTAGTATTTCAGCCACTTTGGTAATTGGTATTGAAATCTTGTCTAATTTATAAATTTTCAGCATGCAAATATGCAGGTGCGTTTTGAAATTTTGTCAATTTTGACAAAATTTCAATACGCACTTGCGTATTTGCCGTATAGGTAGCTACGCCCTTGGAAGGGAATGGAACTCCACCTTAACTATATGCTTGGTACTAAGTAATTATCCTTAAAATTGACAAAGTTGATTGCAGTATATTGTGGTGTGTCAGCAGTTGCTGGCAAAATATTAAGCAAACAGTGTAGACTCAGATTACACTGCTCCTAAAACAAGCAGTCTGATCTCGATCTACACATTTTGCTCAAGCACTGCTGGCCTTATAGTTAAGGTATGCCCAGGCTCATCTGAGTCATCACTGGGCTCACATGCCACATTGTTGGTTTTGTCATGTTGGGGCTCAATTATTATTATGGGTATAAATGACATGAAACAGCCAATTTTTGTGTTCTAAGTGTTCCCCTTGGATAACTCCTTAAGACAGGTTTAACTGTATGTGATTGTTACAGGTATGCAGCACCAAGAACATCACCTTTGCAAGTGAATGTTACCTTGACAAGGATCACTGTTTGTGCCATAATCAACAACCAGGATGTCAGTCAGGGACTAAGAAAGTCAGGCTCGACTACTATGGGGCCTGCAAAGGTATAATTCTTTCTTTTATACTTTTCAATGAATTATAGAGATTTCTCGGTGAAATCGAAACTGATAATCTCACTGTTTCAAACAGTGAAATTATCACTTTCGATTTCACTGTTTCAGAAATAGGATTTTTGTGAAATAGCCTCAAGTTATTTGTTGATTAATTGGCTAAATCTTATCTGGCTTGACAAAAATTACGTCAAGCATGTTTGCAGGTCATGACATTAATGACGTCAGTTAAAGCGCCAACGTAACATTGTTACTGCATGCGACGTCAGGCCACCTAAGTCTCCTGTAGGCATTCTATCTTGGCAAATTTTTTGAGGTCTGTTTATCAAAATGGTATTTGAAGCTATTTTTCAGTCGCAAATTATGTTTGCATCCAATATCATACTCAATAAACACACTGGAAGCACCCAGTTTGACGCAAAACGGCTAGGAAAAAAAAGTTGTGTTTCTGTCATGATGGCTGACGCTCTTGAATAAACAGAATTATTGTGATTTTCAAGCATAAAAGAAATAGAAAATTTGACTTTTTCAGTGTAAGATGAATTTTAATTTCACTCATGAACACCAAAAGTGGTATTTTTTCACTCGTGGCTTTGCCACCCGTGAAAATACTGCTTTTGATGTTCATTCAGTGAAATAAAAATTGATCTTACACTAAAAAAGTCAAATATCCTCTACTTAATCTTATTATATCACCATTTCTAGGGAATTTGTTTAGTTTTTGATAGACCTTAGAGTCCCATTTGTTGGTCACACAATAAGCAAATGTGCCATCACCATTAAAAAAAGTTTGAATTTGTCTGAAACAGAAGGTTGTATGGTGCATATTAAGAAGACAGACTATTAGATTTGGTACGAATTTTGGAGAGAGAAAAAAAGTTTACATCTTTATAATAACAGCAGCAAAAAATAAGATACCAGAATACACTATATAAAATGGATCCATAAAGGCACAAGCATACTGTTTTGAAATTTGGATATACCACATGTATGTATCAAATATGAGCAATGTTAGGTGTATTTATGCAAATCTGCAATGACTCAGACCAGCCTGACAAACCTGTGCTGTCCAATCAAAGTATTTGCAATCAAAATATGGACTCTGTGGAATCTACAGACAAACAGAAATTTTAAGGCCCCGATGCTCAGCTGCTTTTGTATGTGCCAAAAACACTTTACAGTTCATATTCTTTCAGAGCTGAGTGAATGCCCTGAGAATGAGTACAATGAGTTCCCTCAGAGAATGAGAGACTGGCTCTTCAGAATTATGAGAGAACTGGTGAGTATTCAGTTTGGTCATAGGTGAGTTCACCCAGAAAATAAGACTGGCTCTTCAGAATTATGAGAGAACTAGTGAGTACAGTACTCAGCTTGGTCAGGTTGGGTTGGGAGTTTATACTAAATTATAGTCAGTTTCCCTAGAGAGAGACTGGCCCTTTAGAATTATAACAAATGAGCTAGTGTGTACATTACTCAGTTTGGTCGAGTGCAGTAAGGGAGGTAACTGAGTTTCCCCACAGAATCAGGGACTGGCCCTTCAGAGTTATGAGTGAGTTGGTGAGTACAGTACTCAGCTTGGTCAGGTGGGATGAGTACACTGACCATAGAGAATAAGAGACTTTGAGAGAACTGGTGAGAACAATTCTCAATTTCCGCAGGTGGAGTGCGGTGTTGGAGGACACATTGAGTTCCCCTTGAGAATGGGAGACTGGCTTTTTAGAATTTTGAGAAACTGGTGGGTGCATTATTCTGTTGTTAAGTGGTGTGGGGATAGAACAAAGAGTTTCCATAGAGACTGAGACTGGCTCTTCAGAACTGGGACAAAGCTGAGAAGTATAGAATTAATTTAGGTCAGGAGGGGTGGGGGAGCAGTGCACAATGAGTTCTCTCAGAGATTGAGAGAATGGCTGGTAAGAATAATGAAAGAGCTGCATGGTGAGTACAGTACACATTTTGGAGAAAGGACAATGCATAATGTGCAACCAGAAAAAATCCAGGTCAACAACTGAAAAAAGCCATTGCAGATTTCCAATTAGGGCTCCAAAATTACATACTGGTATTTGGTTTTGCAATCAACACCTGCTGATTAAAATGCATAGGATTGGCATGTGCATGTGCTTGAAAATTATATACTGTACCATGCACAAAAATGGCCATAAACAGCAGAGTTAATATGGCCTTTGCTAGTCACAGAATAGAAAAGTATGTAAATATTATACTTAAAACAGCCTATTACTTATTTACAGAAATTATATTTCTACTCTGAAAATATCTTGTTTTATAGATGACTAAAACTAAGTCGCATATGATGCTTTGAAAAAAACCTTTTAATGGCACAGGTTACGTTCCAACATAACCTATGCCAGGAATAGGTTTTGTTCCAACATAACCTATGCCAGGAATAGGTTTTGATCCAACATAACCTATGCCAGGAATAGGTTTTGTTCCAACATAACCTATGCCAGGAATAGGCATTGATCCAACATAACCTATGCCAGGAATAGGTTTTGTTTCAACATAACCTATTCCTGGCAAAGGTTATGTCAGAACATAACCTATGCCAGGAATAGGTTTTGTTCAAAGCTTCATATGGGACTTAGTCATAGTCATCTATAAAACAAGGTATTTTCAGAGTAAAAAAATAAATTCTGTAAATAGATAATAGACTGTTTTAAGTGTTTGACAAATAAACTGCATTAATGTTTTCTGTCTTTTCTTTCAATTTTATTTTTTCCAAAATGTCAATCTCCGCTGAACAGCCATAATGTAAAATTACTTTTGTGAAAAATCATTGTCTTTTCATTGTTTCTTCATTCAACAGTAAAGTTAGATTGATACACACTTTACTTCCCACCAGGCAAACAGAGAACAGTTGGATGACTATCTGGATCTGTTAGAGACAGCTCGCACTGACGACAAACATGCTGATGCTGTTATCTGGAAATTCTGTGACCTTGACATTGACCCAGAAGACAGGTAAGAATGACTCTATTGTCTTTTATTGTAAGGATTTAGAAATAACCTTACCTGTTGTAACTGCTGTCCCAATGAGGGATAACAACTGTTACATATTTTAATGATATTGTACTTGGTAAATTTGAATAAATTCAGTAAGGTTTGCTGATTATTTGCATATTATAAGAATTTGCTTCTGCATAAATTCTTCAAACTCCATTTATCATATAAAAGTGTAACCCTTATTACTCTAACATTTCTATTAATTCATCTATCATAGTCAGCTCTGAACACATTTAACCGGAACACGTTTATAAATCTGAATCCAAGAAAAGGTAGCATTTCAGCAGCTGCTACAGTGTTCTTTTGTTTAATCCTTAAAGTGCCAAAAAGTCAGACATCAATATCTACATCTGCAAAATTAAAAAAAAATGTTTTGTCCAAGCTATATCATATTGAGAATTCAAAGATTACAGGGCAAATGCAGTAGACACAGATACCCCACCTAATCTGTATCTATACTGTCTGCAAGTAGAACTATTTTCATTATTAGCGCTTTCAGGGTTAATTATTTTTTTTTTTTTTAAATGTTAGCTGCTGGGCTGCCTCAAAAAAGGAAGAATATAACGATCCATGAACAAAACAGCCTATACAACTGATAACTGCCATACATGTGATGTCTCCCGGATCATCCGGGAGTCTCCCGGAAATGGAGCCCATCTCCCGCGCTCCGGAAAGTATTTAGAATCTCCCGGATGCTGAATTTTCCTGTCATTATTTTTTCTGAACCGTCCATTTTGCGGTAACTACTTAGCCGGCGGCTGTCAAAAGGATTAACTGTCTGTGACCTAATTACCTAACAGGGTGCAATATAGGACGTGTCATTCCGAAGGGTATTCGCTGATCCGACGCAGCGAGGTGTTAAATTGGCTAGCGCACCAGTAAAGGTACCTGTTCTAAATGTAATCAGGGGCGTAACTAGGGGCAATTTCATAATACGCACAACCATGTTTTATTCTCTACTTCTTGAAGGGAAAGCTAGTATTTCAGCCACTTTGGTAATTGGTATTGAAATCTTGTCTAATTTATAATTTTTCAGCATGCAAATATGCAGGTGCGTTTTGAAATTTTGTCAATTTTGACAAAATTTCAATACGCACTTGCGTATTTGCCGTATAGGTAGCTACGCCCTTGGTAATAGCAGGTAACTTTTACCGAGAGCAAATAACTTTTATTGCGTCGCGGCTTTATGCATCGGTCATTGTTTATGTCATTGAGTTGCACGAATGCAATAGATGGAAGTGCCGCCAATCGACAATGATTCCATATCGATTTTTTTCAGTAAACATGTCAGATACGTAATGTACAGTCATTATAAATATCGATCATGCAAAATTTGCGCAGGCTGATCAGATCATACTTTCATGAAATCATAACGGTACCAGTAATTTTTTTTGTTTTATTTAAGTCGGTTCGTTCACTTTAAGAATAGTTTCCCGCGTTTTTCTATCCAGTTCCCGCCGGTTCAGATGCATCGTATGCGAAATGGAAACCAGTGTGAATTTATAAATAAAACATGGGAAATCCGCGATCTTCAGCATCTGACTGAGACAGAAATATGCCATGCCACAAGTTTACTGACCCAAATATGCAGCTATATTTGTTCTTAATCTAATATTCAACGAAAATAGACAGCTCTAATGACAGGTATGTTCATTAAAGTGTAGAATATAACTCGGTTTTGAGATAAACAGATTTTGAGTTTATAACAAGTATCAGCTTTCATCAAAATAACTGGAGCAAATCGGACCCATCATCCAAGATGCAATTTTGGACTTTTATATTGAGGGATGGTTAGGAAAAAGTGGGGAGGGGTGATGGTTTGAGAATGCCAGATAATCAGATTGTTTCTTAGCAATGGAATGGTCAGCACTAACACTATGAACAGTACTGTTCAATTACACTGTAAATTTAACTTAGGATGGTAGTGTTACTGCACTGAAATGGCATACTTTTGAGGTTATATTTGAAGTATTGGGTAACTCAAAAGTAAAGAAGTTAAACAAACTATACAACTGTACTTTAGTTCATGTTGTTTTATTTTATAACAAGAAGCCCCCCCCCCCCCCCCACCACCACCACCACCACCAAAAAAAAAAAAAAAAAAAAAAAAAAAAAAAAGTTAAGTACTCGCAGGCTTACAAGTTGCTTTTCATGAAAAAGTAGGAAAAAAGTAGGAATCATTTCAAGAAAAAAGTAGGAAAAAAGTAGGAATCTTATGATAAAAAGTAGGAATTATTTATACAGACTTACCAATAAATCTCGTATATATTAACTCACTTTAATGCTGCCTAACAGTTCAGAAAAACTCCAGTCATAAGATATGAGGGCTGTTTAACTTCAGGAGGCTCTGAAATCTTACTGTACATGCTGCTGTCAACCTGAATATTTTTTTTATTTATTAATCAAATTGAACATTTAAACAAACCATAAAACATAGTGAAAGAACTGTTCAATGTTGTCCCAGAGAGAGAAAGAGAACCAGGTGGTAAGATGCTTATATGAAAATGTTGCTTTGAACAAGATATAATGGTAGTTTATATGAAATTGGAGGACCTGAGTGTGATCTGTCAGGGAACAGGGATTGAGAGCAGTCAGAAATTCAATTTCAGAGTTGAATGGACAGAGTCCAAATGTCTTTCTCTGGAACATGCATTAGAATGAGTATATGATTAAAAACACCTTACTTTGATTAACAAGGACAACTACTGCAAGATGAATAAATGCTCATTTCCACCTCTAGTCAGAACCCCAAATGCTAGCATTTGCAAGTCTGAATGCCCACCAGAAGTCATTTTTGCTTAAAAAGAATGACTAAAATGATATCATTCATGTATAAATTTAGAAAATCACATTCTGACAGTGCTCCCCAGCTCCTCAAAATTAAGAGCTTGCTCCATAGCTCCCTGAAAATAATTGCTAGTGCTCCACAGCTCCCTGAAAATAAATGGCCATTCTCCCCAGCTACCCAAAACCCCTGGGAGGGCCTCATCCTTCATATTAAGCAACATGCATGTTCAAAAGGTTCAACACATTTGCCAGAAAGGCACCATGCAGCTTGCATAAGAGGTCAACAGTAGCATGTTCAAAGACTCTGTAAGAACCTCATCAGTAGTATATGCCATCAGTCCTTATATCATGTAGCATGTTTCATTCTGCAACAGACTAAAATATTTTGAAATATACATTTTTTTATTTTCATTTTCATTCAAAAAGTAGGAATAGTAGGAATATTTTTGATAAAAGTAGGAAAAAAGTAGGAACAGGGCAAAAAAGTAGGAAAAGTAGGAAAAAGTAGGAAAAAGTAGGACTACTTGTAAGCCTGTACTCGAAACAACGCGTCAAAGTTGCCGTCAAAAAGTCTCCCTGATGAGGAACTCAATCTCCCTGAAATGAAATCCAGATCTCCCACATGGTCCTCAAGAGTTCATCACATGTATGAACTGCATGGAGCCCACTTTCAACCTCTCAAGGGTAAACCAGTTATTTCTTCAAAGAATAGATACAGTGAGTATGGTAATGTTCTAAAGTTCCTTGTGCATCTACTTTTCATTTTGCATTTCAGACAAGTGACACGTCGTGAACTGATGTTCATCATTGCCTCTATCAAACCAATGGAACACTGCTTGGTTCCCTTTCTCAATGACTGTGATGCTAATGATGACAACACAATTGATCTGGTTGAGTGGGGAACCTGTCTAGGCATTGGAAATGGTAAGTATGGTTCCATTCCTCAAATACTATAATGCTAATACATTCTGAACACCTCAGATTTCTGGCAACTTACAGTAACTCTGATAAGGCAATTTACTTCACTTCCAAAATCGGTAGGATATATGTAAGAGATTTTCTTCACAGTAAATCAAACGAAACAGAATGACAACCTCTTGTTTATATTATTACTATCATGTACTTCATTTGATGTGCTGTTTTGTTTTTACTGGAACAGTCTTAATATAACTGAGTTTTACTTAGATCTTTTTCAGACAGTTATAAATGGGTATTAATGACGGTTATTTAGCGCACATATTGCTGGGAACTGCTTACACTAAAGCTTATTAAAAGAACATTGTGCAGAATATTTTACAGACTGAATCTGTCTTAACATTATGGTAATTAAGTATTGGGACAGTAATGCACAAGCAAACAGTGTAGACCCTGATCAGAATGGTCTAAACTGATTTAATGAAAGAGTCCAATTATTACGGGAATTATTTGTGTAAAGATCAACACCAGGAGTAAAAGCCATTATTTTTTAGGAATTTCTATTACAGCTAATGGTTAATATATATATATGTCATATGCAGAATTGTGGATAAGGAGCATGAAAGATACTTCTACATAGTTTATGAAATTTTTTCTCAATTTCAGATCTAGGACAGATTGAAGACAAATGTAAACACATTCATGACAGGAGGGGTTAAACATCTGCTTCCTATTATAGGGACAATTCTAGCTTGTATAAATTTAGTTGTGAAAGCAAACTGTAAATTCAATGTCTCAAGTTAATATTGCTGCTAACTTCTAGCTTTTTCATAAAGGAGCTGTGCCGAGCAAAAAGTTATTAAATGTAGTATACTATACAAACATTGATTTGTGTCATTAGAGCCAATGTGTATAAGGATAGTGTGATTACCACACATAAATTGTGTTACTGTAGCTCTTTATCCAAGCTGTTTTAGTACATCTTAGTCACAGAATGAGAAAAAGAGCCCAATAGCAGTGTAAGCAGCAAATCTTCAGATGAGTCTCTTCTCTGTTCATATCAACAATTAAGCCACTTCACGTAAAACTGTGATAAACATATTTGCATATAGCAAAGACTCATACCAGTCTGTGAATCCATACAGTCTAGCTTTTGCTTGTGTCTGTAGAATCCTTTGGGTCTATACATAGTTAGTATGAACAGCAAACACTTTGTTAAGTTGATCAGACTGGCCAAATGCACAGGCTGATCTGAGCCTTTGCTGTTTGCATATGCCATAAACACCAGTTTTGTGTAATGTGGGTCAGTTTATGGTACCTGAGGAATTTAGAAGATGGAAAGTGATCTCTGATGAAACTGCATGGATGCACTGGCTGATCAGTATTCACTGTTCTATTGATTGTAATGCTAAATTGTATGATGGCAAAACAGACAAAAAGTTGCCAAGGGAGTTAATCTACACTCAAACATGATTCTAATGCACTTACAAATATAACGCGACGTCTGATTGGATAACGTCAAAAATTTGCGACAGTATATTCTGCGATATACTGTCGCAAACCCGACGTCATTAAGTAACGTCGCTTCTCATTGGCTGACGTCTGGTTTTACGTTGCTGACAGCGCTTGAAATAGGTGCAAACTAGTACATTATGAATTGTGGAAAAGTGCATTAGAATGGGGATAACTGTATTAAAAATTGTCATTTGGGGAGGTAAATCATCGGTTTTATGGTCGCAAATTGTGTTTTACGGCTCCGCTAGCGCGTCGCCGTAAAACAAAATTTCCGACCATAAAACCGATGAATTACTTCCCCAAATGGCAATTTTCAAGACAGTCATCCCCTAAATTAATGCAAACTGCAGTTGCTTCAACTGAAAATATTGCCAAGAGAAAGTGCAAGAGCAAGACATTTACTAGTGGCATGCAAAGTGCTTATAGGGCTCAATTTGTAATCATGTTGATCATTGTATGTTGGGTGATAGTGTGTGTCAATATTATGTAAATATTATGATTGAGCAGTCTGAAATCAGTATTACGATTTTTACTATCGTTCTGTATAATCAAATAAAGCTCATAGCGATCAAGAGAGTTTATAGCCAGAGTATGGAGGCAAAACTCTTTGAACTTGGCATATGGGAATAACAATACCCCACACCAGGCTACATAATCCGCCTTGTATTTAATGAGTCTTCAAAGTTTTTCTATATATTATCAAGTATGTAACCCCATGCTTTGCATGCTATGGGTATGTTTCCCAGAGCCATATCAGGAGCTCTGTTAAAGAGATAATTTGAAAATCATGATAGACAGCTAAAGAGTTCTTTGCATTCAAGTAGCCTTAGCTGTCTATCATGATGTTCAAATTTCTGAGCGAGCCATTGTTAGTTTGCGTGTTCCATCATACTGGGTCCTAAGGGTCAGTTTGAGGGTTTTCATGCGTCAACTGCATACTCTCCTATATGTCGATCTGTATATTTTCTAATTTTAAACTTTTGGGAATTTCATCTTGTGGGAGTGTCAATTTATTGGTTTCCCATGAATCAACTACTAGGAACGTCAACTCATGGTTTCCCCTAGATGAAATGGTGGAAATGTCAGCTTATGGTTTTCCCATGAATCAACTGGTGGGAACTGGTGGCTTTCTCATCGGTCTTACCCATGAATCCAGTTGTGAAAAGCCAAGCAGTGTGTTTCCCATCATGTGTCAACCTGACAGTTTTACCCACGAATCAACTTGTGGAAATGCCAAGCTGTAGGTTTCCCATGTGTCAACTTGACAGGCTTACATATGAATCAGCTTACGGAAATGTCAAGACAGTTGTGTTTTTTCCATGTGTCAATTTTAGGAGTTTTCCAGGTGTTGATTCACCTAGACTGCTGATTGTGAAATATTAACTAATTTTGTGCCAATTCTTGCTATGCAACACAATTTGTTTATATTAATGCATTATGAATGGCGTATATCTTTGCTTTAGATAGTGGTTTCATTTAATGATATTTCTGAGATCCATGTTAATTCTTGTTATGTCTACTCAGAATGAGAGACCAAAACATATACTGGTATGAAACAAATAATTTCAGAATAATCACTCAGAACTCCATTATCTACTGCTCAATCTGACCTAATGCTTTTGTTAACACAGCTGATCTCATCTCCAAACCACTGTGCCTTTAATAGCTTTATTAGGGTGTGTATATAAGTGCATGTTAGGGTGCCTACTAATTTCTGAAATGGACTCTGCCACCCTTAAAATTGGACTTGTCTGCTTTCCATATGGAAGGATATACTTGTCAAAACAAGTTCCGCCGCAATTTCAATTGCGATATTGACGATTTCAGATGTAATATTTTCAAATTATTTTACTTTTAATTAGTTGCCCAAACACTTGTCCACGGAAAAGTTTAAACGTTACAGTTTTCTGCTTGCATGTAAAGAGTTACCTCGCATAACTAGTAAACAATAGAAACTGCGACTAGGCGTTCACTGCGCAGGCGCAGTACCATTACGTTTGTCTCATTTAATTCGTGAGAAATCCTGCAATTCAGAAACATCTAAACAGAACCTGAGCAAACTTTAAAATACCGAACATCGCATCTTTAAATGTACGAGACTGTAAATTACCTCCCTTTGAATCAAAACTATTAGGAAGTTTGATTGTCGGGTTTTGGGCTCATCAGTCACAAATTTTAGTTTATCTTTCCTGGACATGTAAATAATTTTATTTGCAATATTCTTAGATAAAAATGCATCAGTTTTTTGCAAAATTGTGACAGGCATGCAGTTTTGAAATGTTTATGGAAATGCCACTGCAAATTTAGAAATGTTTGGCTTTTCTGTCTTAACGTTGAAATTTAGAAGTGCTAGATTATCGTTAAATCCGTTCTGAATTCCCATTTTCTTGAGTGTATGAAACATTTGGAATCCAAAATAATGTGTCTATGAGGAAAAGATGGGAAAATGAGAATAAAACTAAGAGAAAATGCGAGTTTGTTTCGTGAAAAATGTCGGAAAATTAGAAATAGCCCCAACTAAAACTGAATGTTGCGCAAATTTTCGGTTTTCCTTAAACATTTGAAACCTGTCTGTTTGGCAATATAAAAATGGCATGTCAGTACAATAATGACTCTTTCACTTCTTTAATTATAGTACCTTTTCACAAAATGATTTTCAAGTCAGTGCGGCGGAACTTCTTTTGACTAGTATATATGATAAAACTGGCTTAATGGCAATCATTGCAAAGCCTAATCAGTTTCAGTCTTAAAATTCTCACGTATCTGGACAGAAATGCCAGAGCAAGCAGTGTACAGATCAGGCTGAAATGCTAGAACAAGTAGTATTATTAAGCTCCAGATCAGGCTCCACTTGTTCAAAACTAACAAAGTTCTTAGCAGTTCTTAGCTAACGAGACTTTAAATTTTCAAAAGTATCACTTGCCAACACACTACCATTTTTGCTAAAAAAGCTGTGAGGAGCTTTTGCAATGCAAAAGCTCCTCACATCTTTTTTGGTAAAACTAGTAGCACACTTGATTTTATGCATACTAGAAGACTTCATGTATACTTATCTATTGACTGTGTTAATCTACTGATGCTTTGAACAACCAGGCACAGACTGTCTGGTCTAAATCTGTGCAGTCTACTCTGGCATTTCTGTCACATTACATACAGGCTACATCTAGTACCCACTATTCTGAATATGGAAATGGTCAAACATATGATAATCTCCACCCATGACATGAGGTATGTGGTCAAAAACACCTAGAAGCATGTGCTTATTGAAACAATACTATCAAATTGTCCTTTTTGAATAGTGGTGAGAGCTGTAAAAAGTTAAATAAAGGTCATAATGTCTGGTAGTTTTGTTTTCAGCGTGTTAACTTTTCACCCAGGGTGTTGCGGGTTTAACACCCCCTTAGGTGGCAAATGTCCAATCAATTTTTTTTCCCAATCCAATAGACCAGGATATCCTGCACCCAGTGTGCTCTGAGCTGGAAATAATGATATGAGCTGCGACACGACAAAACCAACAAAGTGGCATGTGCACCCGGCTAAGACTCAGATCAGCTTGGGCAACCCCAATTCTGATCAGAGTCTTTGATGTGCACATATACAGTAGCTAAGGGTCTAAGTTACCACCAGCCAACAGCAGTGACTATTATCAGACAAAGGTGGATGCTCAGTCTGATAAGAATCTTTGCTGGGCTCACATGCCACTTTGTTGGTTTTGTTATGTCACAGATTATATCAAGGTGGTAGTTGGTGGCTACCAGACACTATTCTGATCAAGTTGTCTCCCTTGTGGGAGATGTATCAGTACACCTTGAATTCTGCACTGTAAGACCAAACAAAAGCTTTGGAAGTAGTATAGATGCATATCAGATAGCTAACCATGAACCATCTGATCCAGATCTATACTTTTGCCATACTGGGTAGCTTAACCCCTTCTCAAATTGAGGCTACTCTTAAGGGAAAGAATTTGCTCTCTCTGAGAGCAAATTCTTTCCTTAAGAGTAGTCCCCTAAGAGGAGACAAATACTTGGCCAAATACGAGTGATCTCTGGTAGAAGTGTAGTAATGCAGCTTAATTCTCAATATCTTAACTTTCAAAACGGATAACCCCAGATAAGCGGGATCTGTGGTAGAAGCCCTGATTTTCTAAATAGGTACCATTCAATGTACAGTCGTTTCCTCAAATTGACATATTGCCTCAGAAGAAAAGGTGGACCCACCCTCAATAATCTCACATATCCCCTCAGTACAAAGTGTGGATCCAGCTCTGACTGAGAAGTAGTCTGATTCAGATAGAACAAATGAACTTCACCCCAATCAAAGATGGAAGAGGTCATATAAAATTACTTGATGTGCCTCGATATTTACTGTGAATATGATAAAACAAGAATTCTGCTAAAAATGTTGTCTTACCTATCGGTACCTTATCACAAAACACAGCTACATCTATGAAAGTTTACCCCACCCATTCCAGAAAAGTAATACCTGTATCTTGCAGTCTGCTAGTCACAGGTAAGACAAAAATCAGAAAACAGCAACTTTGCAGTTAAATATAACAAGGAACTTTGCAGTTAAATATAACAAGCAACTTTGCAGTTAAATATAACAAACGACTTGGAACTTGTGTTTCAATTTACCATAAAAGTCATCCATATATAGAAATATCCAGTTTTATACTGTTCAATGACCAATGCATATATACTTGAAACCATTAGAAGCGCAACTATTTACCTGTCATATATTCAGATTAAAAATATTGCCACAAGGCTGTAATATACTTCATGCAATTTACTTTTTGTCCGGCAAGGTTTTCGCAACAGTTTAGCTTAGGTCGATTTGTCTGAGAAAAAATGTGAGAAAAACGTTAAAATCAACAAATTCCAATTTCAAGCATTCAGAAAATTACGATTCAGTCTGATTTTATTGAAAAGATCCTCAGTATAATGCCTGAAATTGAAAAACAACGTAAAATCTAAAATTATACTGTGGGTAGGGTTTTAAAGATTTTGACATTAAACCGATTTTCCGTAAAATATTCACACATTCTGAGAGTCTTGCAAAATTTCTTCAGAGGTCCAGATAACAGGCTTTTGGGAATAAAAGTCAATGAAATCTTGCCAAACACTTATCACTGGCATCAGTATTTGTCCAAAAATCGCACCCTTTACAAGCATTTCTGGTTTGAAGGCACACACTTTCAACGGCATTTAAGCGGGCGGTAGTCCTGGAATTTTAAAGAAAACAACATGCATGCAGAGACTTTGGACCGCTATTGAAAACATCGAGAAATTTAGCCGAAACGAGCCAGTGTAAACGTTAAATGAGAATGTTCATTAAACGTCAAACTCGCTTTAGCCTCAATAAAAGTCGGAGTTACGTCCCTTTATATACAAATGCAGTCTTCATCAATTGGACCGTTGTTAGCATTCCGACAATATTGCTGTTAAAACCCAGTGTGATAAACACCCTGATTTTCTTTGTAAACAAGCGTAACTGCTATAAATCGCTACGTGGACCAAAAACCAGAAAGTTGCGTTTTTACTGGCTTCAAGTATACATAAATGGCACGGATAAGAAGTAAAAAATATATTAGGAAATGGAAAAATACATCTGAAAACACTTGAAAGCAAAAAAAATGATATGAAGCATGAATTTAAATGGTCTACTATTGCCAAAAAAATACCCCCCCCCCCCACCTTTTCAGGTATCATTATAAGATACCTTTCATCACTGAAAAGGCCATGGTGTAAATATCGGAATCTATATTTTGCTGGAATTGTTTGCCCATCATAGCAACTACTGACAGTTTGCTTCATGAATTCATAATTAAGCATATCTGTAATCATTCATGTACCAAAAATCAAATTTCTACTAACATTAGCACTTAAAATTACTAGGTTAATAAACTTCATGGTAACAAAATAAAATATCAAAAAGTATGTTCTGCCATAAAAACTGAAATTGAACATAGAATACCGATTCCCCAACCTTGCACTTTGTCAGAAATCACCTCTTACAAGAAAAAAAACAGCTTGTTTTTCAGACAACAATTCTTACAACAATATCTAGCAAGAAACAAAGTGCACTGGGTCACCGACCTACGCATTTAGCTAAACACTATATACCTCATCATTAGTCTCTAAACCCACCCTAATCTGGGGTCGTATCCATAAAAGCACTTAAGTCGTTCCTATGCTGTTGCTAAGGCATAATTTCTATAAAGGAGATTTCCTACAACTATGAAATTTGCTCTGGAGGAACAGTCTTTTTCAGACTGTTCCTCCAGAGCAAAATTCATGGTTGTAGGGAATCTCCTTCAAAGAAATTTAGCCTTAGCAACAGAATAGCAACCATTTAAGTTGTTTTATAAATACGGCCCCTGGTTCTCTCAATTCTCAGTACAAACCTCACAAAAAAATCTTAAAGCACCAAAATAGCCATGTTACTAGACTGAGTGTCATCATAAGGATCAATGTGAATGAACAAATACTACACACTGATCAGCCTGCACATCTAAGCAGGCTCTTTGCAATCTGATCAGTGCTCACAGGTAGTTCCTTCAGGTATATGTGTACACCTCTGTGATTTCCCTCATTTTCTTTTTTCATAAACAAGTTTTGTGTGTTTCTGTTTCTTCCCTGTGTGATGGAACTCTTTGAAATTCAAAAAGGGACCTACTCTTAAAGAATTTGCTCCTGCAGGAGCAAATTCTTTCCTTTTAGAGTTGACCCTTCCTAGAGGAGCAAATTCTGTCCATTAAGAATTGACTCCTCCTAGGGGAGAAAATTCTTTCCTTTAAGAGTTGACCCCTAGAGGAGCAAATTCTTTCCTTTCAGAATTGACCCCAATTGAAGGGGAGGCAAAAATGAAAGTGACAGAGCTGCGTCCCCATGAAGGTAAATCATTTCCCTGAAACTTTCTAAGCTGGGTTATATTTAATTTACTAGCCTAGAACACAGGATATTGATGATCTATCAATACAAACCATTCAAAGACCCTAAACAATCAATTATTATTTAAAAGATATTAAGTCATCTATATTTTGCTTTTGTATTGGTTCCTTGGATTCAATGTCAATGTCGAGTGCTTAGAAGATTCTGTAAGCAAACTGAAAATTCTGATCAGAATGAACACATGATTATGCTGGTCTGAATCTTGCTGCTAACATGACATATGCACATTTCTTTGATCTAACTCATGGAGAAATAATATAAAAACAAAATCTTTGTTCAAAATGAATGGTAAAGAAAAAATGTATGAAGGCTCCAGGAAAAAGGAGCATACAAACGATAATTCAAAAATATGTACCGGTTTTCTAATGTTTTCTTTATGGGTTTGGATACACATTCAAGGGAGACAACTTTGACATCAAAGCCTTTGCCTCACTTCTTACAGGAGGCTACTCTCAACAAAAAATTTGCTCTCTGAGAGCATTTTTTGCATTTTAAAAGTTCCTTTTAGAGTAATCTCTTAACCCTTACAGAAGGAAATCTCATAGCAGGTAGGCAAAGTCTAGTCTGCTGTAGTTGTCTCCCTTGTAAAAACAAAGGCCAAACACAGAGGTTTAGCCATATTTCTTTAAGTGAATGAGTACACCTCCATATGTTCCACCATTTTTACAAAGGGAAACAACGTTCTTGACTTCCTGTTTGCTTCCCTGGATGAGGGAACCCTTCGATAAGGACCCCTGGGATCTACTCTTAAAGAAAAGAATTTGCTCCTAAGGTAGCCAACTATTTTCTTTAACAGCTGACCCTAACTGAAAAAGGAGGAAAACAACTGGTATAGAGTTGCTTCCCTTGAAAGGTTACCCCTATTCCCTAAATAGACATTTTGCACCTCACTAAAGCCATCTAAGCAAAATTAATCGCAGGTTGTCCTAACATATTTTCCTCAGTACTGTCATAACAGTTACAGATTTTGTGGTAACTTTATTGGACTCACACAGATAAACAATGGTTTTAATAAAATTTCACAATATTGTTTTACATGAAGACAAAAGAAAACATAATAATGGAATGATGATAAGATAGTTCCTTATATCCAGTCTACTCCATGTCGAAACCACACCTTTGTGTTCATATGCAACAAACCTCAGGTATTTTAACACACTTTTTCATTCGCAAATTTGGTGACTGAATTGATTCCGGTGTAATGTCCAAACAAGAAGTCATTCAGATACAGGGTCCTCCATTTACAATACCAATGGAGACCTCAAACCCTGGATAGGTGGCCAAGCTTGTAACCATCAGACCAATGCCACTCATCAAATGGACAAGTGCTATCAGTGGCTATCTTATGAAACTTCAGGCTGAACATCAACCAGTACAGAGCCTGATAAGGGTCAGCATTTCTGTCTGAACTATATGCAGGGCTGTGGAAATACCAAAATTTTCTAGTTGTCCAAGGACAAGTAAATAGACAAAATCAATTTGTCAAAACAAATATTTACTTGCCCCGAAATAGTTACACATAAAATAAGGAAAGAATAACAGATAATGAATAGAGGAAGAGTTGATCTTGATGACAGTTTTTGGTGTACTGTCACAAAGCTTTGAATTAAAACATATGTTGTGGGCATCCCTTACAACTGCCTCAATGAGGCAGTTCTAACAGGAACCCACAACATATGTTTTAATAATGAGAAAATATGAAAAATATCTCAGAATTACCCTAAAATACTTCCACGGATGACAGTTTGAATACTTGTCCCAGGGCAAGTAAACTGAAATTTCTCACTTGTCCAGAATAAAACAGGACAAGTAGGACAATTGGTTGGTTGGTTGATTTGATGCTTAACGTCCACGGTAAACAACTAAGGTCATGTCGGGACGGTCAGTTAACCTAACCACACTATTCCTGGGCAGGCTTAGACCTCCTAAGCGGTTAACCAGTACTAAGTACACATACTTTCGCCAGTCACTGACAACTGCCCTTCTTGAATCAGCGGAAGGAGAAACGAAAGTATGTGGCCAGACCGGGATTCGAACCCAGGACCTCTGACTTACGAGTCAGGTGCCCTACCGATTGCGCTACCCGGCCCGGCATACAAGTAGGACAAGCTGGGTATATTAATTCCACAGCCCTGCTATATGTATAAATGTTTTTAAGAGAAAAACAGATAGTGTGGGTACAAAATTGCCACATTGACACAAAATTTAACAGCCGACCTTAAAAACACTGTCAGAGTCACCAAAACCTAATCAGCTCTTTGGCTTGTCCCAATGATAAATCCATGCAAGTGTGGTAAAGTGTCACTAACGGCTTCAAGAAATATCTCAGCAGGCACACAAGCTTGAATCAACCTTGAATAAACCTTGATTCAACGTTGTGACGTTGAATCAAGGTTTATTCAAGGTTGATTCAACCTTGTAAGCCCAGTGGGATGGTGGGTACATACTGTCACACAGATGCCGACACACGGCTCTGAAAACAATTTGTCTCCCTGCACCTTTGGTGGGGGACATAAAAATCAAAACCCAGTTGCTCAAATCAAACAATGTCATTTTATGAGACATTATTTTTTCAAACAAACTGCACACAAAAACACTGCCATTTTTTGCCAAAAAAATGTGAAGAGCTTCTGCAGTGCAAAAATTTCTCACATTATATCAGCAAAAATATTAGCACACTTGATTTTATGTGCAGTAGAAGACTTAACAAATCCTTGACTAACAAATTTGTTATGCTAAGGATGCTTTCAAGAACTGGACCCTTATCTTGATCTAAACTGTCTCCACACCATTTCAGATTTTTATAACACATTTGTGCTACATCACATTTCACTCAGTTTTTGGTTTTGGTTTAGGTTTGTCTTTCAACAGGTCTATGCATTCACCAATACTTGCAGAGGCAGTTAGGAAAACAAGAGCTATCACTATAACATATGTCACTCGATATAACATAACCAGGGAAAATACTAGCATCAGGATGGTCAGAATGTGGATTGCCAATGAAGATCCAAAGTATGTTCGTCTGAAATATAATGAAACAAGTATGTACAGTATTAATCCTTATAAATGCCCCTGCTCTAATAGAAACCCTTTGTCTCTTTTCTGAAAGTATTGTTATACTATGATGCATGAATTGCTGTTTGCGTCGCTGGATAAGGTAGCTCTTTCAAATTAGGTTTACTCCTTTACGAGCTGACCCCTACTAAAAGGATGGCAAAATAGCAAAATGGCTTCCTTAGAAGTGACCCATCACCTTTATAAAGCTTATTAGAGGTATTTTGGCAGTGGCTGGTTTACTACACTTTATGCTCTAAATAACCCCACCCTTTTGCAAAATGCCATGCCCCCAGGGACATTTAATAGGATATATATGGTATATGATACTGTATTGGGATTATCTGATGACAATTCTTATTTCTCCATAAACCATATTTTGTGACCTCACATCTGAACTGCATTGGCAAAGTTTTAACAACAGCATGTCAGAAAACTCCAGTCAGTGCCACAGGCTTGATCAAGCATGTGCCCATGATGGGAGTCAAACTACCACCAACCTTGTGAAAGGTAAACAGTCACACCACTAAGCCAGGTGCTCCGCTATTAATGGGAGGGGCTATCTGTCTGATGCAATATATTATTTCACCTCTCCAAAGCAGTTGTGTTATTTTTTTCGTACTTGGTTACCTCCAACCTGGTCTGTTATCCACTATAGGTCAGGGTAGGGAAGAATTATTTCTTAAAGCAATCTTGCTTACCATTCAGACATTATATAAGCCACATCATGCTAAAATATGCCTAATGTGTAAGTGAACACTACAAACTCAAACCAGTCTGTGAATCTGGGTGTTCTGTCTGTGCCTGTAGATTTCTCATGGTTTATATTTGAGCCGTGACACAAGAAAACCAACAATGTGGTTGTGCGCCCAGCGCAGACTCATATCAGCCTGAGCATCCACCCAGTCCGATCAGAGTCTTCGCTAAACGCTTAAAGGGTAGCTAAGGGTCTTAGCTAGCTCCAAGCGGACAGGGAAGACTCTGATCAGACTGGGCGGATGCCCAGTTGATCTGAGTCTGCGCTGGGCGCACAACCACATTGTTGGTGTTCTAGTGTCACGGCTCTATTATGATGTGTGCAAATGTCAAAGGCTCTGGAAAGAGACTACAGAGATGCACAGACTGATCTGAGCCTTTGCTGTTAGCATAATACTATAAGCATACTTTTTGGATGTTGCAGCTTATATTGGTATATAGCCTAGCATACTCTCTCAGGGGGTGGTGGTTAGGGGATGGTGCTAGTTGTATTTCTGGTTTCAAGTCGTCCTACTTATTTGGATAAAAGTACGGTAAGAGCCTACTGTACTTGCAGTAGGTGCGGGCGGAGGTTTGGATATTTTTCCTCTCGTCTATCATTTCTCTTTTCTATCTCCCCCTCTCAGGGAGACAGCCCGATATAGACTGAAATACTGTCTCAAAGGGCAATTAAACCCAAAACAATCTGCCAACCAACCAACTACTCTCTCAAATTCTCAAAATTTAATTACTGTAAAATTCTAAAGAATTGGGACAGATAGGTATCAGCAAACACTGCAGACCCAGATCAGACTGCTCCTGTAGGAGCAGTCTGATCAGGGTCTACACTGTTTGCCATTCCATCTGCATCTTTTGGATACATTACTGCATTGTAAAACCAAACTGTCCCATTTTTATGACAATTACCGTAATAAGATAAAGTGTCCCAATATTGAGAACTTTCATGGTTTTACTCTATAGTGGGTTAGTTCATGTTTTTAATAGGGCTCGATGTGGCTGTAGCACATGTGCCGAAGTTTTAAGATTACTGAAAAGTAATTTTCGCATAAACATGTATATTAACATTTAAAACTTGCACATATCTATCACTTAAGCACATGAAAGATGGATGCACCACTTTGCTGTTAAAATTGTCACCAATGAAAGTACAAAGCGTAACTCGAAGGCTAATCAACCAATGTTATTATGTCGTCATAGGCAATTATTTGTGATGACTTCCTCTGGTTGGGCCGGGCCGGGTAGCGCAATCGGTAGGGCACCTGACTCGTAAGTCAGAGGTCCTGGGTTCGAATCCCGGTCTGGCCACATACTTTCGTTTCTCCTTCCGCTGATTCAAGAAGGGCAGTTGTCAGTTACTGGCGAAAGTATGTGCACTTAGTACTGGTTAACCGCTTAGGAGGTCTAAGCCTGCCCAGGAATAGTGTGGTTAGGTTAACTGACCGTCCCGACATGACCTTAGTTGTTTACCGTGGACGTTAAGCATCAAATCAACCAACCAACCAAATCCTCTGGTTGGATATTTTTTGAAGGAATGACATATAAAATGGATGTCACTGCAATAAATCTACTAGATAATTAGTCACTGACCTTCTATGGAAATATTGGGGTATTTCGATTTTTAAGAAAACTGGGCTCTGCTTCACCCCACTATAACCACAATGACCCTGATATATCCATAGCAGGTCTGCATGAACCATCTTATTACGGAGAATGGGTATATATTCAAGAGCAGCAAGTTTGCCATTTTCATTTTTGTCTCCCTTCCTAATGAGGGTCAACTCTTAAAGAAAAGGATTCGCTCCTTTATGAGTAGACCCCATCTTGCAAGGGCTATATTATCCAGGAAAGCAAAAAGAAGTCACAAAAGTTGCTTCCCTTTCTAAAAATACATGTAGCTGAAAAACATGGATTTGTACCCGTACTCCATAATATTGTTTTTCACTTACCGGCCTGATGTTGGAATACCAATCAGTAAGAGGTAGTTAAAGAACATAGCAGCTCCAGAGCAAATATCCCGGCTAGGATCCCGATATAATACATCAAACGCCCTGGTCTCACTGGAATGGCACAAGAATTATTCAGGAGACAGAAATGTACAAATGAATGATACAGGGTTGCCACTTATCCTCTACTTCAAATTCCAAGACATTTTTCTGATTTTCCCTGACAATTTACTGTTTTCCATACCTTTTTATGGATCCAAAAGTTAATTTTACTCTTTACTTCAACAAAACTAATCATGTCATTGGGTGTAACTCTTATAGGACAGAATTCTTTCCTTTAAGAGTAGTCTCCAATGAGGAAGGAGATAAACCTGGACTATCTTTCTAGGAAGTACATCTTCAACAGAATAAACATATATTCTGAAGACTGCCACAGCCATTAATTTTCTAATCCCCCAACTTTTAAGTCCTTTCAAAATTTCCCTATCCCTGACAACCACAAAATTCCCTGACTTTTCCCTGACATGCAAAAAACAATTTCCAGATGTTTTTCCCTGACCATGGCAACTTTGTGTTACAGTTTGCATGTTATATTGTGGAAGTGTTTGCATGTCAGTAGAATCAATGAAACAATCATAAATTGGTTAGAAACTAGAGCAAGTGAGCAGGGGCTCACCTATACCCCCGACCAGTGCCACCGCCTAATGAAAGCATACTTTACCACAAAGCTACAATGCAAATACATGTACAAAATTCAAAGTCGTTGATCTTGACCTTATGTCAGCAGCAGCATCCAAATGTGTTAACTAGTATGCAATAAACCTAGTCATGTATCATTAGGTTCCATTCATGAACATCAGAACTATAACCCAAAACAATTAAACAAATGGCAAAGTCCTAGTTATTGACCCCTGGCCCCACCCATGAGCCTGACCCTGCAATGTAGCTAGTCCAGATCAAAAGCAATGCTATAGAGATATCATGAACTGAATATGGAAGAAATCTTCAATGCAGTTACAGAGATATGAGCAATCAAAAAGGTTTAACGCAAAACTTTGACATAATGAAAATGCCTAAGTCCTAATTACTGACCCTTGGCCCCACCGTGGGGCCTGACCCAGGGGCTAAGATAGTTTACACCAAAGACAATGCTATAGAGATATCATAAACCAAATATGAAAAGAATCTGATGTGTACAAAAAGGTTTAACGCAAAACTTTGACATAATGAAAATGCCTAAGTCCTAATTACTGACCCTTGGCCCCACCCTGGAGCCAGACCCTGGGGCTAAAATAGTGTACACCAAAGGCAATGCTATAGAGATATCATAAACCAAATATGAAAAGAATCTGATGCGTAGTTACAGAGATATGAGCAATCAAAAAAGGTTTAACGCAAAACTTTGACGTAAAGTTGACGAACGGACGGAAGAACGAACGAACGAACGAATGAACGAACGGACGAACAAACGGACGAACGGACAAACGGACGAACAGACGGAATGACAAAAACTATATACCCCCTGACATACTTCGTATGTCGGGGGTATAATGAAGTACCCTAAAGTGCTTAAGTATTGGGACATCTAAAAACCATTAATTTTCCAGTCATCCCAAATGGAAAATTAATGGTCTCAAGGTGTCCTAATATTCAACCACATTAGAGTAAACTGTTCAAAATAAGTTAAGCCCCACTTACTTTTTCCAAGTATACTTAGTGCAATATCATTCACATTTCACTTCTTGTAAATTCTAACTACACATCTTGATCAAGGAATTTATTAAAGGTTGTGTTAAATGCCTAATCAATTCTAAGCTAAAATTCATAAAAAAGTGTGCATTCTGTAAAATTTTGTACATGTCACAAGTAAATGGAAGCGTACTGCTGAAAATTTGTGAAGTTACAGGCCAGCTGCTGCGGAAGAAGTAGGTCTGTGTCATGGATCTCAGTTTTCATTTCCCTTTTAGCAGCATAAACTTTAGGTTTACCATTTTAACATATTTGCAACTGCATCAAAGGGCTGTTAAACCTAAAAGAACCAACAAACCCAATATTTAAGGCCAATATAATTACTTTTGTGACTCACCTTATAGTTTTACCCCAGACTAGCAATGGTGGTGAGTTGAGCACTAATACCCACATCCACAGCATAAAAATTAACATATAAAAGTTGAACTTAGATTTTGCTTCTTTATCCTCTGACTGTCTTGATACATAGCATAGTCTCAAAACCTACAATATGAAACATAACATAATCTAACAGGAATTCTGTGGAAAGCTGTGTATGGCCTGTCAGTCCATTGTCAGAGAATGAAACCAGAAAATTAAACAAAAGCTTATGTCGCCACCAATGATGCCAACAAGGACACCGCTGGAAAAGCAATATCTATGTCTTGAATCTGCCAATTGCAGGCAAGACAAATACCTAACGGTATAGTCAACTCCTGATATCTTGAACCCTGATATCTCAAAGGATCTTCTTATATCAAAGAATATCTTTTCTATTTTTCTTTACATTTCAATTCCTGTTATCTCAAACTACTGATATGTCAAAGTAAATTTTCTGGTACCAGAAAATTTACTTTGAAATATCAGTAGTTTGGGCTGAAGTTTGACTTCGAGATATCGCGAGTTTACTGTATGTCAAAATGCTTTAAAATTGGAAACTGTCATGATTGCTTATTGACACAAACCTGAGTAAGTGGAAATATTTGTAAATTACAGATCATTAAACTGATAAACTTTATGCTAAGTTCAACGATTGCAGGCATGTAGTTTGCTGGAAATGTACTTAACCATATTGCACTCAGAACAGCCAAAACTCCCATGGAGTTTTGGCCATTCTGAATGCAATAAGGTTAAAAGACAGAGCCCACACAACTGTGAATGGACAGATATATTGGTTTTCCTATCTGGTAATCCTAAGGCTGGAGTGCATTTGTCTACATTTGTCTACACCGTTACGGTGTGACGAAATGAGCCCTTCCGGAAATCCGCTCTCCTTTTGTGCACTATATGAAATTTTGAACAGAAACTGTCCCAAAATAATGCTCGTTTGATAAGATATGCAGTCATAGTTTTCCAACGGACCAGATCAGAAAGAAATTTGATGTTTTGTTATTGAAATCAGACGCATATCGGTACCTCAATGCAGTTTGCACACCCAAAACAACGATCACAGTTTGACAACCGTTTTTCAGAAACGTAAAACCCTACGACAGTGCCCCAAAGTTATTTTGCAAAGAAAATTGTCCCACAACCAAATTAGATGCCATTATAACTGAACCGTAGTTCATACATTCGACCGTCTTTTAGCCAGGTATATCTTCGGGAGAAACTCTATTTTCATTGAAAATCGATAATGAAGTTGGTCATTTTTACGTATACATGGCACGTGCGTTTGTCAACACACAGACATTTTTCAGCTGGATCGACTTGAGGAGACCAACTGTTTCTTCATTTATGGTATAGTAAAGCTTGTAATCACTTAGCATACTGTGAATTTATTAAGATTTTGCGTTAGTCTGTCTGCCTGCGATTTTTTGGGCTTCTGAATTTAGGCTACACGCCGAGAACGAGAGAAAGCAAAACAAACACACTGGTAAACCACAAAGTTTGACAAACGAAAAAGCCACAAGACATGTCGCCCCATCTTCAGGTGACAACTCGCCCCAGATTCTGAGAAAACTCCCCCAGACAACTTCCCCCAAGATAACGCGCCCCACATTCTGAGACCACTCGCTCTTCTAAAGAATTCTGTCCCGAACGACGCCCCCCCCCTCCCCCCCCCCCACCCCCTCAACACACACGTACCATTTCAGAAGTCATCCAACAAAAAGTACAAGAGACAGCTTGTCCTTCCTCATAAATCTGCCAAAACGCTGTCCCGCTAGGCGCTAAGGAACCAACCATTTGATATTCTTGGGGGGGGGGGGGGGGGGGGGGGGGCTGGTATATTTTTCGAAAAAAATCCCTGTCTTTGGAAGAAAAAATATGCAAGTAAAAAATAAATCAGCTCATAAGGGGATTTCAAAAAATAATCTGGCCTCAAAATTCAGTGAAAAAGAAAATTAACCTGGCTCCACCCAAAATTTCCAAAAAAAAGAGTCTGGGCCCTGCACTTTTGGTGGGAGGATAGCAACTGCATACCTACCCACCAAAATTCACCTTACCCCTGAGTCTGGACCCTGCACTTTTGGTGGTTAGCAACTGCTTGCCTACACACCAAAATTCACCTTACCCCTCCCTCCCCCCCACCCCCCCCAAAAAAAAAAGAAAAAAAAGATGGCCACTTGGGACACCCTAGATCTATTTTTTTTATTTAACGGCACATTTACCGTGATCAACCTGCATAGTAAGACAAACAGGTCTGAGCATGCAGTGTAGACCCAGGAGCAGTCTGATCTGGGTCAGCAATTTTTCCTTAATACCTGCACATTTTGGGTACACCATTTGTGGGTGATATAGATATGTTCAAAATGTAGGATGCTGTTATCTTAGTATTATGGGTAATTACTGTAACTGTGTGTGACATTTTATGTAGAACTATTATTTGTTTTTGTTGTTTTCATAGTTTGCAGGGATTAAAAATAAAGCCTACCTACCTAAGTACTCTCCAAAAATCCCAGTTAATAGGCAACTGCAAACAAAATACTTTTTATGCTTGGCCTGTGGCTGAGATGGGAGGAGGGGAAAGGGGCATGAAGAAATACATATTCTATAGAATTAAATGCCAAAAGTTATGTTTTAGCTTAAAGCTCATAAAGAAAATTAAAAGGCTCATATTGAAGTTATATCAATAGAAATGATACCATAAACTGAAAAATAAAAAAAAATTATATTTCCTGATTAATTTAATCCATCTTAAATGTTTGCAGCTTCTGACCAAAGCGAAGAAATTTGTAATTACTCATCAGTTATTAAGTTACTAGAGAGAAAAGCTTGATGACAGACATTAAATGAAGAGTCATGACTGTAAAGGGATGCAGTTTAGTGCAGTTGAATGAGAGGTAGCCCCTTCCTGTCTATCCCCACCCCCCAAACACACACACACACCAACCTATCAAAAAGCATTTTCACAGAGGATTTTATTGGCCAAATATTTAGGACTTTATTATGCTAGCAAGCTTTTTTATATCATTATAAGTGCACAAAATAATGAATGGGGCATGCCCTGCTAACTGATGGACCCTGCACTTTATGTGGAATGTTGCATAATGCTGTTTGTCCTTCTACAAGTCAAGACTATGTTAGAATGAAAACAATTACACAGTTCCACCATAAATGTTGCACCAGCATCAATGGGCTTCATATTAACACCTGTTGTGCCCTCTCATTAGAAGCACTTCGGCAAGAGCATAGATGATTCTATTAATGGATCACAACAAATGTTTTTATGGCTGAATAAGACAGAATTCCCAGAATTGCTATCATGCTCCAGCTGAGTCTTTGTATAATCATTATCATAAAACCATCACTTGTGAACTGTCTCCAGAATTTTTTTTCTTATTATGTACATATGTTATAATTTATTTTGGATATTTATTAATTTATACTTATAGGGAAAACACTGAAGGGCAATGTCAGACTGCATGTGAATATAATAATTTGATCAGAGCTTTATACATTTAGAATACCTATATACAGGTCTACCTCATTATAACGCGATGGGTGGGGTCCATAGATCTTGACCGCGTTATAAGTGAAACGCGTTATAGCGATTAGGATGAGGGGGCTACCAACACAAGCTCGACTGACTTCGATTTTGCCCTAACAGTTGTGTGTGTTGGTGGTTTGAGTCAATGTTTGACGTAAATAATGGTTTTTGATACGTATTGTTGTATTGCTAGATAGATAAACACTTACAGCATGTATCACATTGTTCCAATCATATTATTAAACTGTCTTGTCAATAAAATATGCTAAGTAACACATGTGTTTCGTTTTTAAATTCCACAAGACGCCATCTTGGCAGATTTCCGGTGATCATGTAACTTAACATTGCGGTGTTGGGGTACAGTATCATCGGACCAAAATTATCCGTGTCTTTCACGGAGAAGGCTTTACGTTTCTTTCTTGGAGTCTCCATTATGCAGTATGGTTTCAAATTTACTGAATGAATGAATGACCAAAGTCGGACAATTTTTATCTGCATCGCGCACTTTTACTCAATGAGTCAATTACACTTTCTTTTACCCATAAACCCTCTCGCTCACTCTGATTGGCTGATTGTTAATTTTATGCAATGACAACAATGGCGGCGCCTTCAAACTGCGAGTTCGGCGTGTTTGATGTGTATTCATCGGACCAAAATTATCTGTGTCTTTCACGGAGAAGGCTTTACGTTTCTTTCTTGGAGTCTCCATTATGCCGTATGAGTTTCAAATTTACTGAATGAATGAATGACCAAAGTCGGACAATTTTTATCTGCATCGCGCATAGTCAATTAGTCAATTACACATTCTTTTACCCATAAACCCTATCGCTCACTCTGATTGGCTGATTGTTAATTTTATGCAACGACAACAATGGCGGCGCCTTCAAACTGCGAGTTCGGCGTGTTTGAAGTGTATTCCAGGTTTTTAAGGGATAATTATGAAAGTTTTCATTCCTTTAAGCATGCGGTCATCAGTCAATAAATAAGGTAATTATTCAGGTGTTACATAAGTTTTGCTGTCATTGCAATTTACCTAATTATGTGTGAATATGCTCGGCGTACCTTCAAAACAAATAACAATAATAATGGCTTGTACACGTGGGGCGATCAAGGGTAATTAGGGCGAAAACAAACAAAGATCAAACAATTATCATGTAAGTACTTAATTCATAATTATTTTTACAAACAACAACATGATTTCTCGTTCACCTAGCAGCTTTGAATCAGCAATCTGGAAAAAAAATGAAAAAATTTTTTTTTTTTTTTTTCAAAATCACTGAAAATGGTACCTTGAGAAAAATTTGGGGTCCAAGACAGGTACCGCGTTATAACGGTATACGCGTAATGTTGAGGGGAGTTATAACGAGGTAGGCCTGTAGTACTAATTTGTTCATTTGAAAATTGTGTTAAATTAGCAACTGTGATGAGACACCACAACATACTGTACATTTTACTTGAAGAGAAATGATAAAGAATAACTCCACCTTGGCTAACTAGATATTGGCCTATTATTTTTCTTGTTTAATCATGTTTATATCTTACCATTATTCAACTTAGAAAATAGATTACCAAGTCCTGAGCCTTTGCCACATATTTAATCAAGTTTTCTGGTTTGCTGGACAGCCATGCTTTTTATTTGTTTTGTTTTTTGTGAGTGTGACTCAGAATCATATTAGAGAACACATCACATTGAACTAAAATTTTGAGAAATTCTCCATTCTCAATGAAAAGTTAAGGTACCATTCATTATAAATTATATAATTTTTGCATGAGATTTGCCCCTCCTGATAGATTTCCATGAGATTTTTAGCAACAGTTAGAGCAAATCCCTCAAAAGATCACTGAGTATATAAACACACTGTGGCATTTTAATTTATGAACCAAGGGCATTGCAGAGCTGACAGCCCCCACCCCCACCTGATGAGCTAGTATTTGACACACATGGCATTTCATAATAAATATGTATTTTATCAAATCTCTGGTTTCTTCTTAGGAAGAATCAATAAATTCTTGTTAGTTGTTTACACTCTTAAAAAGGGGATAAACAACTAACAAGTAAATATGTATGTTGTAACCCCTCATTAGAACTCCTCATTAAGGTAATTCAACAGAGGGCCAAAACCTATGTTATAAAAATGCATACTGCAATTTTAATGCTCAAAAGCTCATTTAACAGTACATATGCTGCTTCTCAATGTTGGCTGAAATTATATGGAGTGTAAAGGAGTGTATAAGTATGTATTGCCAAGTTATTTTCTAAGATTAAAGTTGAAACAAAATCTTCATTACTGCAATTGTCCTACCACTTTCACCATCTGACAGTGTGTCGAAATTGCTGGGAAAATCAAATAGTACTGACCCTGATTAGACTGCTGTTTTGACAGTAGTCTAACCCAGGTCTACACTGCACTTTTTAATCAAGGATTTTGGTCAATGAAGTTTTGCAAGTATTTGTTATGGCTAAACATCTATTATATTTTGCTTAGTTTTTCATGTAAAAGAAAGGATAAAAGTTGTGTGCGTGTGTGTGTAGGGGTGGGGGTTGGGGATGGAGGAAGGGTGGAGGAAGAAGGGGGGGGGGGGGGGTAGAGGGGCCTTAAGTTGGGTAGGGTGATCGTGTGAGTTGCAGGAGAGGCTTTGAAATATTGGCACGTGCAGGATTAATTGGATGGCAAAATTATTTTTTCTAGCAGTCCCTCTGATTTTGACCACAATGTACCGGTCTTAATAACTTATAAGCAAGTAAATGCGAAGTTTGAAACAGTTGACGCAGTTCTGTAATTGCGTCACAACTGTCATAAATCGATCGATTTGTTTACAGTATGGTGTAGGCTACTGATCAGAATTCTTTTCCCAATCATTCTGAAGAAAGTACAGAAAAAAATATTGTTGTATGTTGAATTACAACATGCGTTCCTCTTCGTGTGTCAGATTTCAGGATTCAAGAACATTTCGGTAATGTTTAAATTTATTACAGATTATTTTGCTGTCTATCGATCAGGTAAAAAATCCGCCATTAATTTGAGAAAATGAAATAGGGTACCTAAACATTATTTTGCAAAGGAAATTGTCCCAAACACCGAATTACTTAACTTTTATAATGGAGAAAGGGCAGACACCATGGTTTTTCATGGCATATGTCCGCCGACGGGAGAAAGTCGATTTATTTTGAAAATTGCTGTTGAAGTTGGCGGATAAGAGTCGTCTTTACATGATCACGTAAAACGCTCGATTGCCGAATATCTCGGTGTTTAGCTCTGCTCTTAAAGGCATAGAGAATTAAATTAGGATGTAAGGAATTAAACCATATCTTATTTTCGGCTTTGTGTAGTTTGATTCGCCGACAAAGCATCACTGAAATTGCGACACGTTCGTCGATTGAATCTGAGTCTCAGAAAATTAGAACGTTTTTTCGTTGCTATCTGTATAAAAATATCACTCCGCCATGGATACGCGTTCCCACTGTATGTGGTGCGTTACATGACTGAAAAGAACCTAAAATGTCACAATGAAGTCATATAAGCTCATTTATAATAGAAACTAACTGGACCTACTACCAATGTAAGTTCTATAGTGTATCATTTGTATGCACAGACAGAGAAAAACTCCTCTAGGGGTAAATTCTTTCCTTTAAGACTAGACTTCTTTATGGAAGGGTTTTGCAATCCTGGAAAGCAAACAGGAATGCCTGCTTTTGAAAAAAAAGGTGAAAAAACATGGAGTTGTACCCATACATCGTGTGACTTTGAAGCATCTTTATGAAACAAACAAACAAACATAAATTGTGCATTTCTTGTATATATTTCTTGTATATAATTTTACTTTATAAATTCTTAATAAGGCAGAGTGAAAAATAAGTGAATTTGAAAATCTCGTGGGCATTGGCATCCAGAAGAGAAAATCAAGCGAGATTTTCTCACTTAGAGAGACTTGGCATGCATGTACGTATAACCTACCTGAGCAAACAAGATGAGATATGGAATGAATACACCTATTGGACCACATACAAACATAGCCACTCCCATTGACAGCACACTTAGTAATATGGCTATATACTTTCCTAAAGAGAACACAGCACTTGGTAACCTGGGAAAAATGAGAAAAAACAGTGTATTTCAAATCAGTGGTCCAACCTAGTGTAAAAAGTCAATAAGTGCCAATACATTTCAATTGGAGTTACTGACTTTTTTGTGCTGAGATGACGAGTTCTGGGACATTTTTTCATGTAACTAAACCACAATATACATTGTGACCCTCCATTAGAACCACCTCACTGAGGTGGTTCTAATGAAGCGTCACAATATATATTTTATGGAGTATGAATAGAAATCTTCTCATAATTATCCTCAAAAGCTACCCTTATTTGGACCCTCTTCTTTATTTTGTATCCCAGGGACATCAGTTTCAGAGCCCTTATGATCAAAATCAACTTCTTTAATGCAAATGTAGCAGGGCTGGCCCAAAAACATATTTAAAATACTCTGTAATGTTTAGCCTACCATTTCGCTTGTCCTCATGAAATATTGTATAGAATTAAAATCAGGGGTTTGTATTTGAGGGGACTACCTATTTCTACTTATCCTTCTAGTGCGGTATGTGTTTCAGAGCCCTTCTTAAAACTTTAAAATAAAATTTTATTTGATTTGCTGACGAGAAAATATGGATTTCAGGAGTAAGCATACTACTGTTGACACCACATAATAAAAGGTATCGATAATCAATCAATCCGGTTTGACATGGTGGTAATAATTTCAGATAGCATGCCAACCGTTGGTTCAATGGCGCCCTTTTCAAAGTTGTCAACCTCCTATGCCTCAAATTGGAAATTTCTACAAAGTTCCTAATTTCAGTGTTAAAGACTGATCTGCACACTGTGTTACAACTGGACCTGGTGATATAACTGCAAAAGAAAAAAAATAATTTTGATCTTTACAACTCAGATTATAAAATAAAACAATACAACCTAACGTTACTTACTGGTACTGCTAAACACTTCTTTTTGATATAAGGACCCTCTTGTCAAAACCATTTTTGAAAAGTTCTAACATATTTTCAGTGAACCACAACTATTGCATGATATTAAAGATATTAAGCATACCATTAACTGACAGTTAGCTTTTCTTACAAAATTTTGTCAGTTTAAAAAAATTTCAGGGTCACAACAACCATAACAAAAGTGCATTAAGAAAAATGGCTATTTAAAGCATGTCATGTCTTGCTTTTTAAATTCTTTTCTCCCAGATGCTAGTTTTGGTCATTCTTTATTATGGTGCGGAACAAGACCCTCTGCAGAATATAGATGTTAATATATTTCCTCAGTGTGCATGCTCTACCATGTACAATTTATGATTATAATTAGGGCTCTGAAACACATACCGCATGGAAACACATACCAGGACGATATAGTCAGTATAAGAATCATTGTGTTTTTGTTGTTGTTGTTGTTTTTGTTTTATTTGGGCCCACTTCGAATCTAACTTTGGTACCTACCACAGAAGTAACTATGGACACGAGCACATGCATTTCCAATCAAATGCCAAAGATGCTACAACAGTAGATTGTCATGGAAACAGAAATAAACACTGTGCATTTCTTTGTCTTTTCCGTAGCTGAACTCTTAAAGAACGATTATTATAGATTAATGATTATATGAACTAAAATAGTTGTATGAACTAAGATCCGTAATATAAAAGAAAATTGATTTTTTTCAAAACATATTGTCCATAGTCTGTTGTCGCCAAAAACATGAAAAGTAACATTATTATTCATAAAATGGCAGTTTGCACACAACGTAGTAAAACAAATACTTGTAATACACCCACAAATCGCTAGGGTTTTATCTCGCTACTAGAGTAACGGCGGCCATGACCTCCGTTGATCTTTAGTAAGTTCATGACGTCATTATAGTAGCTACCACTGCACTTCCACTGGAACTTTAGTAATTATAGTAGCTACTATAGTTCCATTCGAAGTGGGCCTTAGATACATTAACATTTGTCAAGTCCCTAGACAGATTTATGGGGCAGCAAGTTCTGACAAAATTTAATGTACAGGATAAATGTTAAATACATGAAACATTGTAATCACAGGAGTAGGCCACATATTTTGGGTGCCTACTTAGATTATAATCAAACACCAAAAGAAAGTGATATGCCCCTGTATCATTTTAGCACTACATTTCTCAAAAATGACAAAATGTAATGTTATCAAACTGTTTAACTATGAACTGGAAAGTCTGCAAAAAATAGTGGAAAGGCTGAGATGCAGATTATCGTTCTAGCAAATTGCTTCTTTCCAAATAGCACAATAACATCTCAAAAGGTCAAATAATCTAAATTTAGAGTGAAAAAGATATTTGAGCCGCAACACAAGAAAACCAACAATGTGGTTGTGCGCCCAGAGCAGACTCAGATCAGCCTATGCATCTTCCCAGTCTGATCAGAGTCTTTGCTGTTCGCATGGAGCTAGCTGAGACCCTCACCTACCCTTAAAGCGCTTAGTGATGAATTTGATCGAACTGGGCGGATGCCCAGGCTGATCTGAGTCTGTGTTGGGCATAAAACCACTTTGCTGGTTTTCTCGTGTCGTGGCTCATTTCTTTCCTGACTGAAATACTGTTGAAAAGGATGTAAAATTGCCAAATCATCCAGCCATCTTTATCAGCAGCTCTTACTGACTCAGAGTTTCATCAAATCTCTCAAATTGAGAAAGGCCAGAAATCCAAAATTCTTACTACAGCAAGTTACACTCTATATCAAAAGCATGGTTTCTAGCTTTCATAGGACTTTTGATCAAATATCAATGTCTCATGACCTACCATCCCAGCATCAGCCCCAATAATCTACTGTTGAACTGTACTACAAGAGTTACAACGAGGGCTTGGAATGTTGTCACTCCTAGGGCTATAAGGTAGAAAACGAACTGTGCCCCTCTGAACCATATACCCTGCCTCTCTAGCTCAACATAGTCTGGTGGAGGAATACGTAGATAGATTAGATATGGCTGCACTACTTTCAATCTGGAAATAGAAAAATAGCCATCAGAGGAGATGGCAAATCCCCCGACCAAAGACCCCCATGGGCCTTGGTAAAAAGGGTGCACTTCAAAACACATATTAGTAATATATTATCATTTTTTTATGCTTCTGACTTACATTATCTGTTTAACAGATGCATGATTATCTAACACTCAGACTAAAACAGTATGCTTGACTGCTAAAAAGAAGTAATATCTCAAACAGTCACCATGTACATAAATGATATAGCATAGGATACAATAAACTTTCAAAATGTGTGAATAACTTCTAAAGTACAAGCCCTACAAACCTAATTTTGAGCTCTCTAGTAAGTGAATTTGGACAAAGAATCCAAATTTGGAAAAAAAATCTTTTTTTTTTTGGGGGGGGGGGGAGAGGGGGGGGGGGGAATGTGGAGGGGTAAGAGAGAGTTAGGAACACTGACAGGATATCACAGCATGTTCATCAATATTCTAAAAGGTATAAGGTTATTAAAATTGTGGAGCAGGCCAGGGTTATACAGATATGGAGCAGAGTCTCAAACAGCAGCTCAAACTACCAAAGGGGAATAACTCACGAAGTATGTATGCGAGAGTTGTCATTCATGTATGAGACAAATCTTCATGACCTGTTCTTCATATCTGTGAAGTATCATGAAAATATTTCAAAAGGTATTCAAGCTATGGAGCGGACACCTAAAATCATCAAAGGGAAATAACTCAAAAAGTGAGAAAGCAAGAGTTGTCATTCTTGTTCGCAACACATCCTCATGACCTGTTCTACACATCTGTGAAGTATCATGAAAAAATTTCAAAAGGTATTCAAGTTATAGAGCAGACATAAACATCAAGGGGAAAAGTGAGAAAGCAAAAGTTGTCATTCTTGTTCGCGACACATCGTCATGACCTGTTGTACATTTCTGTGAAGTATCATAAAAATATTTCAAAAGGTATTCAAGTTATAGAGCGGACACGAAATCACACCTAAAACAATCAACGGGAAATAACTCAAAAAGTAAGAAAGCAAGAGTTGTCATTCTTGTTCACGACACATGGTCATGACCTGTTCTACATAACTGTGAAGTATCATGAAAATATTCCAAAGGGTATTCAAGCTATAGAGCGGACACGAATCTGCCAAAAATCACACTTAAAACCATCAAGGGGAAATAACTCAAAAAATATTTCAAAAGGTATTCAAGTTATAGAGCGGACAAGAAAATGTTTACGGACGGATGGTCAGACGGACAGAAGGACGGACGCCAGGCTCATCGCTATATCCCCAGAATGCATTCAAGTTTAGAAGAAATAAAATGGTTTACATTTAGTGTATGGATGAATGCCTAAATATTTGGTGCCATTTGTGTAAAGGGAAACAACTTTTATGACCTCCAATTTGCTTACTTGGATGGCATCGCCCTTCCAAAATGGGAGTCTATTTAAAGGAGCCCTTCCAAAATGGTCTATTCTTAAAGGAAAGAAATTGGATCATTTTCTCTATTTTTAGTGTTGATCAAAAAGGAGGCAAAAATAAAATTGGCAGAGTTGCTTCCCCTCAGAGTGTACCCATTCACCTGAAAGTGTATGGACAAATGAGCCGTGACATGAGAAAACCAACAAAGTGGCATGAGCACCCAGCGAAGCCTCAGATCAGCCTGGCCAGCCGTCCAGCCTGATCAGAGTCTTCACTGTGCACTTCAAGGGTAGCTAAGGGTCTAAGCTACCGCCATGCAGACAGCGAAGACTCTGATCAGACTGGGCGGATGCCCAGTCTGATCTGAGTCTTGCTGGACTCACATGCCACTTTGTTGGTTTTGTCATGTCGCAGCTCATATATCATCAAGAAGATCAGATACCAACATTTTGCACCCCTTTCATTCCTATACAAGTAGCCCCCTTATACATGGTAGTTGTCAAAAGTAACATACTTGCCTATATTTTAGGGTACATTTTTTTTTGTGTTAAATTTTTATCTATATTTTTCATTAAAATGTGTGGGATGTCAATAGGATCACCTTGCCAAAACAATTTTAATTGGCTCCAACAACAAAATGTGTCTCCATGAAAATTTCAAATTTCATCCCAAAACTTTGACTTAAAAGAAGCTCAGAAAAACTATGAATATTATCACTCTTCTATATTGACCTGTTGTGACAATTTGTCACCTACCAGTATTTGATAATGTCTTAGATAGCTCAATTAATTGAAATATTTTGGTTTCTGTCATAAATATTATAGGTATTTATGATATATCTACTTGTCAAGAACAATTTTATCATGTTTGCAAACAGTCTGCAGTTTCTCAATCAGTTCAGTTCAGTTCAATTCTCCTAATAACGTTCCCCAAGTGGCTCAGCGGTACGTAACCATAGTTGCACTTGGCGCCATGTGTCCGTCCAACAGTTTCGCAATCCCAAGACTTTTCTTCTTATATAGAGCAACCATTAGTGTAATGACCCTAAATATTCGGACAGATATGTCTGAGCAAACATTGTAGACCCAGATCAAACTGCTCCTTAAGGAGCAGTTTGATCAGGGTCTACAACGTTTGCCATTCTCTAGGCATCACTTGAATGCATTAATATGTGTAAACACCATTTTCTAAGAATTTTCAAACAATGATTGTTTGACTTTCAGGTGTCCGAAATTTTAGGGTCATTACGGTAACATTTAGTACAGGAATCTGTCTCTTGCTTGTACAACTGCAGCCCATAGTTGACAACTGATACAAACACGAGACAGGGTCGTGGATATAGTGACTTCTTTAAACAGCTCTTCCTGTACTGTTGTACAAAACAATACACAATGTGGTCATGTGTGTGTGTTATTCTGATTTTATGCCTGTGATTGTAACATCTGAGCTAACAAATAAAGCAATTTTGACTGAGGTCTCTGATTCTATTAACCCATTGCATTCTGTGTATTTTTTGTTGTCTGCTGAAATTGCCATCTGCATCAAAAATCAAGAATATTTTGGCAATATTGGTCGAACTAACTCTTGTAGAAATGATGTCTAGACAGCAAACAGTTTGGATCTCAGATCAGGCCCCACATTTGTGGGGCCTGATCTGGATCCGAACTGTTTGCCCAGATACCCCTAAAGGGTTAAATTCATTGCATTGTTTGGGTAGAAGAAGTTAGAATGAAACTTCAATGATCAGAACTCTACTCATTTGCCATGGTTAACTAGAATTAATTTTTTATTCTGTACAGGTCACTTTATTCAGAATTCTACACTTGATAACTAGAACTACCAATACCTGGAACTTATTTTCAATTTTCGTGAAAGGATATTCCAGCTATTGAAGTTGGAATAACTATGTTTTTCAGCTGAGATATATTATTCTTAAAAGTGACTGTCAAATGTCTTACTAGACCATTCCAGTGTTTCTAAGCAAATATTTCATAAATGCATATTTCGTAACTCTTTTTATATCTTTAATAACTTAAGTATCCACTTTAGTATAGTGCACACCCCCACAGCAACCCAACTCAAAACTCTGTAGGGGGCCAATGCTTACCATCTAATTTGACACAGAAATCACTGTCCTAAAGCTGTTCTGTGATAATCTACCGGGATTTCAAGATTTATTTGTTGGTTTAAGGCTTTTGAAAATGTCAACCATAAGTGGTTTAGTGTTTCAATTTAACATTTATCTGATAATCTTGTTTACAGTGGCATGGTTTTCAAGTTGAAATATCAACCACAATGATTTTAATATTTGGACAAAGGTTTAAGACCAAACAGTGTAGGACCTGATGACACTGCTCCTCAGGAGCATTCTGATCAGGATCTACACTGTTTGCTATGCCACCTACAAGTAAGCGTTATATCAGTGGATGGTAAAATGAAGTTATGAAAATTTTAGGAGAATTACATTAACTGACTAAAGAGTTTCATATTTTGAGTAATTACATTAGTTTACATTGGTTCTGGCAGGTACTAGTCAGTATACAAATTTCATTGGCAGCTTCTGCTGTAACTGACCTTGACCTACTTGCTAAAGGTCACCATGAAAAACAAAATTTAAAATCTTTATTGCCTCCCTTTATAGAAGCCTCTGAATGGATAATATATTTCATGGCTCTTTCGAAAGAGGCGCAATTCCTCCAGCCAATAGAGGCTGAAGGTAGAAGTGGTCACAGTGCCTAAATCGTAAATCCAAACTGAGCAACTCATACACCATAGAAACATTGACAAATCCAAAATATTTACATACAAAGAACAGAGGTGTGATCAGGTGCTCATAAGTAGTATGCATCACCTGCCTTTGATAATCTAACAGCCATGCTTTTTGGATTGATTGATTTGTTGCTTTACGTCCATGGTAAAGAGCTATGGTCATGTCGGGACGGTCAGTTAATCTAACCACACTGTTCCTGGGCTGGCTTAGATCTCCTAATCAGTTAACCAGTACTAAGTGCACATACTTTCACTAGTAACTGACAACTGCTCTTCTTGAATCAGTGGAAGGAGGAACGAAATGTGTGGCCAGACCAGGTATCTACCCGCCATGTACATGTATCTGAGGGACTAACATGAAAATGAAAGTCCTGTAACTGGAAGTCATACTATGTTTCAGCCCAGGACATCAAACTGGAAATAAGTTTAGAAAGGACCACATTGCAGCCAAGCAAAGACCTGCCAGTTCAATTTCAGCAATCTAATGGCTTACTGAGCGGTCTGGAATATTAGGGTCAACTAGTACAAATTCAGGGAAAGATCAATTTTGCTGCCCTTCCCACTGAATGTCAACTCTTAATGGAAAGAATTTGCTCTGAGAGCAAATTCTTTCCTTCAAGAGTCGACCCCCTTTTGGAAGGGTTTCATTGCCCTGGGTAGCAAAGGGGAAATCACAAAAGTTGGCAGAAAACATGAAGATGAGCCATATACCAAAACTGATCCACCAAAGCTCAGATATACTCTCCTAAAATACTGAAGATAAATATATTCAGACCTTGCAAAAACAAGATGCCATAAAACTTGTCCTGAAGATGTTGAGTAAACAAAAAGACTAAATATAGAATATTGGTACTTAATGGCCTTAAATGCTTTGACACTTGAACCTGAACAAGTTGATTTTACTATTGACATACATGCCACAAGCCCCAAAATGATTCTGGACTCCCTAGGTCCAATACATACCCCATTTATAACACTTTAAGAACGGATTTATCATCCCCATTCCCCATCTCTCCAAAATGAAAGAGAAACAAGAGGACCAATGGTCCTGTAGCTCACCTGACACTTGGTCCTGGTATATATTTTAATGCTTTTATACATGTATATAGCACCAGGGCAGGGGCAGATAACCCCCCTCCCTTGGGGATTAATGTTGAGTCCCAATTCTATATACCAAGCCACAAGGTCACTGGGCCTTTGTTTCTGGACAAAGATTTCTGAAGGGTTTTTATCATAAATGGGTGTGGCGAACACCATGTTCATACGACCATGACCATCTGAACAAACTTTGATTCCTTTGACCCAGTATTAAAGCTCCATAATATATGAAACACAGTAATTATTTGTATAAACTATGATGGGCCTGAGTGCCCAATGCTACATACTGGTACAAAGTTTCAAGGTTATAGGCCTTTCGGTTCTCGAGAAAAAGACGTTTGAAGAGTTTTTACCATATATGGGCATGGTGGCCCTCTTGGTCAAGTGACCAAGACCATCTGAACAAACTATGGTTCCTTTAAGCCGGTGAAGCGCCATATGAAATATGGCTTCAATTGACCCTAGTGGCCTCTGAGAAGATGTTTGAAAATGTTGACTGGTGACAGAATCTCAATGACCTTGTACAAATGTCAAAGAATGACCTTGACCTTTAACGACAAAATATCTTCATCTGGTCATTTAGTCAACCATATATACCAAATATTGCACCTTAGACTTAAGCAGTTTCTGAACAAGAGGGCCATGAGGCCCTGAATCGCTCACCTGAACAATTGGCAAGGTGGCTTATACTTATCATGTCCGAAATTGTCAAAATGTGAGTTTTGGGTCAAAAGTCAAAGAATGACCATGACCACTTGTACTCATAAACCTTCATGTACTCATTAGACAACCATATATACCATTTTTAGGCAAAAATCTCCAAAACTTTCCATAATTTCTTATGGTCTAGCATTTTCCCATATTTGACCATGCCGCAAAAAAGGTCAAGGTAAACCCAAGGTCACCATTTGAACAGTCTTGGTGGTACTCTAGTACTCCATGCTATTTACCAAGTTTCAGGGCCATAGGTGTATTGGTTCTGAGGAAGAAAAATATTAAAGGTTTATCCCATAAGTGGTAATGGCGGCCAAGTTGGTCATGTGACCTGGACCGTTTGAACAAATTTTCATTCAATCAACCCCTGGAGGCTCTATATGAAATGTGTTCACAATTGGCCCTTTGGCTTTTGAGGAAATGGTTGAAAATGTCAAAATATGAGCAATCTGGATCAAAGGTAAAAAAATGACCTTGACCTCTTGTACTCATAGTTCTTCATGAACTCATTAAGACAACTGTATATACCAATTTTTAGGTCAAAATCTTCATAACTTTCCATGAAATCTTATGTTCTACCATTTTCCCACATTTGACCTTGCTGCAAAAGGTCAAGGTCAACACAAGGTCATAATCTGAACAATCTTGATAGTACTCAAGTACCCAATGCTACTTACATAGTCTCAAGGCCATCGGTCAATTGGTTCTGGAGAAGAAGATTTTTAAAGGTTTTTACCATATATGGGCGTGGCGGCCATGTTGGTCATGTGTCCAGGACCATTAGATAATATTTTCATTCCATCAACCCCTCGAGGCTCTATATTAAATTTGGTTTCAATTGGCCCAGTGGTTTTAGAGCAGATTGTTTGAAATTGTCAAAATTTGAGAGTTCTGGGTCAAAGGTCAAAGAATGACCTTGACCTCTTGTGCTCAAAAACCTTCATGTACTCATTAAGATGATTCTATGTACCAATTTTTAGGCCAAAATCTTCAAAACTTACCATGAAATCTCATGTTCTAGCATTTTCCCATATTTGACCTTGCCGTAAAAAAGGTCAAGGTCAACCCAGGGTCATAATTTGAACAATCTTGATAGTACTTGAGTACCCAATGCTAAATACCGAGTTTCAAGGCCATCGGTCTACTGGTTCTGGAGAAGAAGATTTTTAAAGGTTTTTACCATATATGGGCGTGGTGGCCATGTTGGTCATGTGACCTCGACCGCATGCACAAATTTTCTTCCCTCAACCCCTGGACGATCTATATGTAATTTGGTTACAATTGGCCTAGTGGTTTTTGAGGAGATTGTTTGATATTGTCAAAATATGAGAGTTCTGGGTCAAAGGTCAAAGAATGACCTTGACCTCTTGTACTCATAAATCTTCATGTAGTCATTAAGATGACTGTATGTACCAATTTTTAGACCAAAATCTTCAACAGTTTCCAAGATATCTTATGTTGCAGCATTTTGCCATATAAAAGCATGAGTAAGCAAATTTGACCTTACCGTAAAAAAGGTCAAGGTCAACCCAAGGTCATAATTTGAACAATCTTGGTAGTACTCGTGTACCCGATGCTACATACCAAGTTTCAAGACCATCGACCTATTGGTTCTGGAGAAGAAGATTTTTTCAGGTTTTTACCATATATGAGCATGGCGGCCATGTTGGTCATGTGACCAGGACCGTTTGAACAACTTTTCGTTCCTAAGGTCCCAGGAGGCTCTATATGAAATTTGGTTACAATCGGCCCAGCGGTTTCAGAGGAGAAGTCGTTTGAAATTGTGGACGGACGACGGACGGACGACGGACGCCGGACGCCGGAGCCTTACCATCCTATAAGCTCCCCCGGAGCCTCTGGCTCAGGTGAGCTAAAAATCCACTGTTTAAGCATTTTCCCATATAAAAGCCTACATAATGTACCAAAGTTGACAGTGTCATAAATTAGGTGAAGGTCAACGCACGATCATTTGTATAAATTATGATGGGCTTGACTGCCCAAAGCTACATACCAAGTTTCAAGGTCATACACCTTTTGGTTCTGGAGAAGAAGATTTTGAAGGGTTTTTACCATATACGGGCATGGCGGCCATCTTGGTCAAGACCCTGAGAACAAACTTTTATTCCCTGATCACACTTAGACTCCATATGAACTTTCACTTCAATCAGACAAGTGGTTTCAGAGGAGAAGATGTTTGAAAATCTTGACGACGGATGGTCCGACATAATGACCTTGACCTTTAGTGACATAATATCTTCATCTGGTAATTTAGTCGACCATGTATACCAAGTATTGTACCTAAGACTTAAATAGTTTCTGAGAAATCCACTGTTTAAGCGTTTTCCCATATAAAAGCCTAACGTACCAAAGTTGACCATGCCGTAAATTAGGTCAAGGTCAACACAAGGTCATGATTTGTATAAACTATGATGGGCCGGCATGCCCGATGCTACATACCAAGTTTCAAGGTCATAGGCCTTTTGGTTCTGGAGAAGAATTTTTTTGAACGGTTTTTACCATATATGGGCATGGCGGCCATCTTGGTCATGTGACCCAGACCCCGGGTATAAAATTTCGTTCCCCCATCCCACTGAGACTCCATATGAAATTTGGTTTCAATCGGTCCAGTGGTTTCAGAGGAGAAGATGTTTGAAAATCTTGACGACGGATGGTCTGACGGAATGACCTTGACCTTTAGTGACATAATATCTTCATCTGGTCATTTAGTCGACCATGTATACCAAGTATTGTACCTAAGACTTAAATAGTTTCTGAGAAATCCACTGTTTAAGCGTTTTCCCATATAAAAGCCTAATGTACCAAAGTTGATCATCCCGTAAATTAGATCAAGGTCAACGCAAGGCCATGATTTGTATAAACTATGATGGGCCGGCATGCCTGATGCTACATACCAAGTTTCAAGGTCATAGGCCTTTTGGTTCTGGAGAAGATTTTTGAAGGGTTTTTACCATATATGGGCATGGCGGCCATCTTGGTCATGTGACCCAGACCCCGGGTATAAACTTTCATTCCCCCATCCCACTGAGACTCCATATGAAATTTGGCTTCAATCGGCCCAGTGGTTTCAGAGGAGAAGATGTTTGAAAATCTTGACGACGGATGGTCCGACATAATGACCTTGCCCTTTAGTGACATAATATCTTCATCTGGTCATTTAGTCGACCATGTATACCAAGTATTGTACCTAAGACTTAAATAGTTTCTGAGAAATCCACTGTTTAAGCGTTTTCCCATGTAAAAGCCTAACGTACCAAAGTTGACCATGCCGTAAATTAGGTCAAGGTCAACGCAAGGTCATGATTTGTATAAACTATGATGGGCCCGCATGCCCGATGCTACATACCAAGTTTCAAGGTCATAGGCCTTTTGGTTCTGGAGAAGAAGATTTTTGAAGGGTTTTTACCATATATGGGCATGGCGGCCATCTTGGTCAAGTGACCTGGGCCAAATATATAAACTTTCGTTCCCCCATCCTGTTAAGGCTCCATATGAAAGGACGAGTTACACTTTACTATTGCAATGTGCCCACTGAAAAGGCCGATTTTCGAAGGTAGGCAGATAACCAAAAAAACATGCAGAAATGTTAGCTATATGTTTCTAGTTTATTCTGTACGATTTCATTTTCCCGTATTTTAATGTCTTTTAGGTTAATTTTGCGGTTGAATACATGTACTGTCTGCAACATTTAACATTGAGCCTATTGGAATTTGAACTACCAAAGTCCACTATGCATCCAAATTTCACTTCATCCTACCCTCGTAACCACTACAATTTTTATACATAATTATTCCTCATATACATATTCATCATAATCGGGTTATATTACAGTGGTTACGAGGGTAGGATTAAACCAAAAATAAACTTTTTGGGTACATTTTCATGTATCCAACACCAGGACTAAAGGATTTATATCAAATTCGCATCAGTATATTTTGTAATTGATAGAAAATAGAGACATTATTAGACATATAACACATCTTTTTCAAAGTGTTCATCTATATAGAATGTGTTCCTAATGCCAAAACCAAGGATTCCGTGTGTGTGTGTGTGTGTGGAGGGGGGGGGGGGGGGGGGGAAGAGTCGGGGAGGGGGCGCAGCACTGGGCATGCATATAGGTATGGCGTTATGTGCGTAAGTAAGGCGTTCGACTGAATGTCCTCCATCATCATGCTGTGATATAACCTCTGATGTTATAATGTTGGCGCGGTGATATAACCTCTGCTTTTATAATGTTGCGGCGTGGTCAGATGATGTATCCCTCTGCCTGAAGCTGATGCATTGTAAAATTCTGTGACCTTGAATTTTGTCCACTAACTTTGTATGAAAAGTTACTTGGATGAGCTTTTTCCTTACCTCTTTTGATATCTTTGGGGTTGGAGTGCTGATATTTGATCAGATCATAACCTTTAAATGTAGGAACTGCAAAGCATCCATGCACACTGAGTCCTTGAACTTTATGCATGGACCAGGATTTTCACTTATATCTCAACACGGTTTTTGGATTCGCAACATAATTACAAATAGTTGGTCAGTCATACGATGCAAAATAATCCTCATACTATTTGAAGGTTACTGTGACATATATTTAAAAAGTTCACTGTTCTTTTCCTTATATATTCAACATTATATATGCATCATACAAAAGACAATGGTTCAGTCAGACTTTGCAAATGACGGCATTCTATTTGTAGGTCATTGTGACCTGTATTTCATGATCCACTGAATTAATGTTTTATTTCGAACTAATATTTAATTGAATCTTCATCGGACTCGGAATTGTAAGGCACTTCACTGCTGCATCTCATTTGGTACTACATAAAGGTCCATGTGACCTATATTTCTTGGTTCACTGATTTTGTCTAATATTTTAAACATCTGTACCTGTGTAGCATCTATAAATGCGTAATATTGCGTACGTTATTAATATTTGATATGACAAAGCTTTCATTATATGCATAAATAGTGAATATGCTAAAGAAAAGAAGAAGGTTGATGAACTTTTCACGCACTTGCCAGAACACAAGCGTGCAAAAGCGTTTCGCCAAGAATACATTTGTTTAACCGATTTATAATCGACTTCCTGTTCATTTGTTTCATTATTTTCACAAAAGCAAACACTGTACATGCTTATGATTGTGTTAAAAAACACTTGTAAAATCTACTATTCAGAGGTTTCGTAAAAATTCAAATAAACTTTCTCCTTCTAGATGGTTTGAGCGAAAATATCTCTTTTAGACTGTGGATAAGAACCAAAAGTACAGTCAAACCTGCTTATGTGGTCACCTCCATTAAGGGGTCACCTGCCTTTAGCAGCCACATTTTCTAGGTCCCTTGAACCAAAATATAGTGCAAATGAACCTGTATTAAGGGGTCACCTGTCTTAAGCAGCCAATTTTTGGGCTTCCCTTGGGTGACCCCTTAAGACAGGTTTGACTGTATTATATCTGTCAGTTTGGAGGGCTGATATGTCAGCGGAATAGTTGATTATATCGAAAAACCGCAGGTAGTTAGTGTACCCCGTTCAGCACCCCATATGCAATAAACCGGAAGTCACGTGATTATTTATGAAACCGCAAACTTAAAAATGTGCTTATATAAACTGCCACATGCCAAGCTTTCATAAACATAAATTTTATCAGGATCGGTCGTGGGCACAAAAACGGCCTAAGTGTAACCCGTCCTCTGGCTTCAATCCACCCAGTGGTTTCTGAGAAGAAGATGTTTAAAAGTGTGAACGCCGACGACGCCGACGACGACGGACGACGGACCAAGGCTATACTATAAGCTCACCTTGACAGGTGAGCTAAAAATTCAAATCTGTCTTACAGGATGGATCTAGATGTTTGGGATTTTTGTTTTGGTAGTGAAAAAACCTCTTCTATCAGAATAATATATATATAATGACTGACTTATACAGATGGGGTAATTTTGAAGGGGGAAAATACCCTTGTTTTATAGCAGAATAAATATAGTCCCATGATTTTCGGAAGTTCCTGTTTATCAATACTTACTGTAGAACAATCTGTAATATTGTAACAAACGGTACCACATAGAATGGCAGTAGCTTCCACAGTGAATCCAGAACACTGGGACACACACCATCTGAAAATATAGCATAAAACTTAAATGTTTTGGGACAGACAGGTCTGAGCAAACAGTGCAGACCTACATCAGACTGCTCCCGATCAGGGTCAACACTGTTTGCCATTCTGTCTGCCTCTTTTGGTTGCAATACTGCATTGTAAAACCAAACAGTTCTATCTTTCTGACAATTACAGTCATTATTTTAGGTGTCCCAATATTTAGAATCTTACTGGTATCAAAACTCGCAGGCTTCCAGAACAAGTAGCCCAAAGGGCAACAATTGCTCACCTGAGAGACATTGTAAACCTATAGGGATATTTAAGATGCTCAAGGGCAGCTAACTCCACAGTCAGTGGTCCAATCAGGCTGAAAATTAAACTCATCCAAAAACATTATGTATGCCCTCATTTAATATATGCAAGTTTAAAAAGTATCCGATTAAGAGCACAATAGACAGAGCTTTCAAGGGCAGCTAACTTCGCAGTGGTTGGCCTGATCTGGCCAAAAATTTGAACTTGTTTAAGATATTATGCATTTCCTCATTATCTGCAAGTTTGAAAAGGATCAGATCAGTAGAAACCAAGAAAAAGTGGCGACATTGATTTTTTGGATGCTCAGGGCAGGTACTCCATAGTCAGTGGTGGGATCTAGCCGAAATGCTAACTAATCCAAGCTTTTATGCATATCTTCATGACCTGCAAGTATGAAGAGGATCGGATGAAAAATGAAAATGTGACGAGTTGTTTTCTCCATTATAAGACTATGGGATTTTTTTCAAACGCTCAAGGGCAGCTAACTCCGTAGTTTGTGCTCGAATCCGGCCAAATTTTGAACTCATCCAAGCTCTTATGTATGTCATCATTACCTGCAAGTATGATAAGGATCTAATCAAAAACCTTGATTGCAGCACCCTAAAAGTCAAACTTGCTCGAGATATTGTCATCCCCTACATTTGTGTGAATTTATTTTAAAATCCGTTGAGAAATGTAGGTGCTAGAGTCATGACAAAGTTTTTCTAAAAATAGCCACAGTGACCTTGACCTTGGGCACAGCATCCTGAAAGTCGAACTTGCTTGAGATATTGTCATACCCTACATTTGTGTCAAGTTATTTCAAAATCCATGGAGAAATGAAGGTGCTAGGGCGATGACAAAGTTTTTCTAAAAATAGCCACAGTGACTTTGGGCACAGCACCCTGAAAGTCGAACTTGCTCGAGATATTGTCATGCCCTACATTTGTGTAAATTTATTTTAAAATCCATTGAGAAATGTAGGTGCTAGAGCGCTGACAAAGTTTTTCTAAAAATAGCCACAGTGACCTTGACATTGGGCGCAGCACCCTGGAAGTCAAACTTGTTTGAGATATTGTCATGCCCTATATTTGTGTGAAGTTGATTTAAAATCCGTTGAGAAATGTAAGTGCTAGAGCGATGACCAAGTTTTTACTAAAAATAGCCACAGTGACCTTGACCTTGGGTGCAGCACCCTGAAAGTCAAACTTGCTCGAGATATTGTCATGCCCTACATTTGTGTGAATTTATTTCAAAATCTGCTTAGAAATGTAGGTGCTAGAGCGTTGACAAAGTTTTTCTAAAAATAGCCACAGTGACCGTGACCTTGGGCGCAGCATCCTGAAAGTCGAACTTGCTCCAGCTATTGTCATGCCCCACATTTGTGTGAAGTTATTTTAAAATCTGCTGAGAAATGTAAGTGCTAGAGCGCTGACAAAGTTTTTCTAAAAATAGCCACAGTGACCTTGACCTTGGGTGCAGCATCCTGAAAGTCGACTTTGCTCAAGATATTGTCATGCCCTACATTTGTGTGAAGTTATCTTAAAATCTGCTGAGAAATGTAGGTGCTAGAGCGCTGACAAAGTTTTTCTAAAAATAGCCACAGTGACCTTGACCTTGGGCGCAGCATCCTGAAAGTGGAACTTGCTCGAGATATTGTCATGCCCTACACTTGTGTGAAGTTATTTTAAAATCTGCTGAGAAATGTAGGTGCTAGAGTGCTGACAAAGTTTTTCTAAAAATAGCCACAGTGACCTTGACCTTGAGCGCAGCATCCTGAAAGTCGAACTTGCTCGAGATATTGTCACGCCCTACATTTGTGTGAAGTTATTTTAAAATCCGTTGAGAAATGTAGGCAATAGAGCGATGACAAAAGTTTTTCTAAAAATATGTGATGACGTTGTTTTCTCCATTATAACACTATGGGATTTTTTTCAAACGCTCAAGGGCAGCTAACTCCGTAGTCTGTGCTCGAATCCGGCCAAATTTCGAACTCATCCAAGCTCTTATGTATGTCATCATTACCTGCATGTGTGATAAGGATCTAAGCAAAAACAGTTGAGAAAACGTGATGACGCCATTTTCCCCATTATAACCCTATGGGATTTTTTTCAAACGCTCAAGGGCAGCTAACTCCGTAGTCTGTGCTCGAATCCGGCCAAATTTCGAACTCATCCAAGCTCTTGTGTATGTCATCATTACCTGCAAGTATGATAAGGATCTAATCAAAAACAGTCGAGAAAACGTGATGACGCCGTTTTCCCCATTATAACCCTATGGGGGCTATCTGTTGCCATGGAAACCAGAGTTCTGAGCTGATTGGCACCAAAACCTAATGCAGCCTTTCCCCCACCCAAATGATGCTTCAGATAAAATTTGATTGCGATCGGCCCACTGGTCTCTGAGATATTTATGTTTGAAAGTGTTGACGCACGGACGGACGCACGGACGGACGACGGCTCGACTCCCATCCTATAAGCTCACCTCTGAGCCTTCGGCTCAGGTGAGCTAAAAACAGAGAGCAGCTTGTTAAACCTCAAAAGTCTTTTTTTTTATCAAACTGTAGACATTTAAAGTGATTGGGTACACTTTCAGAGAAAGCAACTCTGCTGTAGGCCAAGGGCAGCAAATGATACTATATTGCAAAAACAACATCATAATGCAAGGTTGTGTGAAGTTTCATCACTAAAGCTCTTTTAGCTTCTGAAAACTGAATCTAAACACAGTGACCAGACATGAATTTGGCTGTGTTCAACACAGCATGAAAGTAGGTCAAGGTCAGCAAATGACACTGAAACTGCATTCTTACCTCTATGCAAGGTCCTAAGCTGGTGGACGAGGGCCATCAATAAAGTTGCCACACAGAATGGAGGCATCAACAGAGCATAGAATCTCACAAACTGAAAAAGAATTGAACAGAATTAGTATCATGACTACCAATGTAATGTTCCAGACAATGTCTGATTTGAATTGTTCTGGAGCCACAGAAGCATCCATCTCTGCTTTTAAAATGGCAAAACTGCTCTGTTGGTAGATAATGCCATTGACCCTGCATGTTTTCTTGTGGTACATCCGTCCAGGTGTGGGAAAGTTTATGTACATACTGACACTAAAAGTGACTAATTAAGATGAAAAGATATACTTCTAGGGGAAGCAACTCTGCCATTATCATTTTAGTCTCCCTTCTCAATGGGGATAACTCTTAATGGAAAGAATTTGCTCCTGTTGGAGCAAATTCCTTCTTATAAGAGTAGACCTCTTTTTGGATGGACTAAGCAAAAAAAGCCATGGAGTTGTCTCTCGCTTTTTTATAAATGGCAGAAAACATGGTATCTGGGTTGATGCCTTGCTAGAAGTTCATCAATTATGAAATGCATGATTTCTCACTGTTAGATCCACCCTAACAGATCAAACATTTATTTGTGCATCATACACCTAAAACCGTAGCAAGTTCCTTTTGTACAAAATTTTACAAAAGTATATCTATTTCCATTCTTGTCTTTTGTTTCCATGGTTTTCCAAGGATTTCTATATTTGTCCATAGAATTTCATTGATGTTCATGATTTCGAGGGCTGTTTCTTTGCAGGTATTTATTTTTCTAAGCTACCATGCAATTTATTTATTGTCCATGAAATTCCAAGACATTCCATGGACAGTCATGACTATGCTTTCATGAAAAAAAACAAATTTTATAGACTCAGACTTTGTTAGTCATTCTTAAAGCCTTGAGAATCTTGAAATATGATTCAATACTCCATGCTAATAAAAGTCCATAAACATCAATGGTGGTGCAATTGAGCTGTTACAGACAGCTAAAAGAATGGCTAATATCATCTACATGAGTACATTACAACAGTATTTTGGTTTCTTTGCAAAACATCCCTCCTTTGCTAATGTGCCATGAAAGCAAAATTGCTCAGTCACTGTCTTTGCTAACAGGATATCAGAGCTCCAGATAAGAAGGGGTAACAAGGATAATTCAGAGATGATTTTTGTTATTCCTCAACGAAAACATTCATTGTGACCCCTCATTAGAACCATCTCGCTGAGACGGTCCTAATGAGGGGTCACAATGTATGTTTTTATTGAAAATTAAGGATAATTATCCCTAAATTATCCCTTTTACCCCTTCTTATCTGGACCACTGGGATATGTGTTCTACAATCTTTTCCCAAATTGGCTCTATCAAACAAGTTCACAGACCTATGAGCAATACATATCTATTAACTTTTGACATTAAATATACTTCTTTAACAATTTCAATAAAAGCCCTAAGTAATCATTAATCAGACACAAGTTCTTCAAATAAATTACCATAATTCACCCAAATATGGCAAATTTCATAAATAGACGAAATCTGTGCGTCTACAACGTTTACTTTCTCTAGACGATTTAACGGGTCAGTGACAGACATAACTGTAACATCTCAAAGACCTGTGACTCTTGTATTGAGTACACATGACAATATAACGGTAGAGAGATGTAATCAGTAGCCGGAAGTGTCAATCAATTTCTGCGCTTGAAAAGATGTTTAGCTGCTTTGACAAGCTAACAAATTCGGATCTGCTACCTTTATTAGATTAATGTGTTGAAAATCAAACCTATTAATTTTTGTCGATGGTGGTTGAATCACGATTTTACGCCCTTTTTAACATGATTTCAGCAATATCAGGGCGATGGGTTGGTGATAATGAAAGGCTGTTTATGACTGAAAAGATACCTGCTTCCAACGCGTCTCGAGCCCGGGATTCATGTACGAATGCAGAGTCTAATCCCAGACTGGGCAGCTCGCTAATTTCCCATCGTCCCTTTTACCGACGCGTGAAAGGGCGTTAGGGCATATGTGGGCATTGGTGACTCGGACAAACCTGTGTTTTGTGCACAACAGCTAAAGCATTACTGTTAGCCTGACGACTCTCACGTGTGCTACCGGGGTGGTTGGGTGATGCGATGGCGCTGGGTATAACTTCCAATTCCATGGTGTCCTACTGATTTGGATAATGGTAGGGCAAGGGCCTACTGTGCTTGCAGTAGGTGCGGGTGGGACTGTTTGGACATTTTCTCACGCTATCACATCTCTCTTCTTTCTTCCTCTCTTTCGGAGACGGCCCGATATAGACGGAAATACTGTCTTAAAGGGCCGTTAAACTCAAAACAACCAACCAACGTGTGTTACCAGAGTTACAGACTTGGACTGCACAGTTTTCTAGTGATTGTGTGTCACGCCGTAGTCCATTTGTTAGAGCGCATAGCTATTGCAAAGTCGCTGCTTCGAAACCCGGCCCGGCCAACGATTGAAAAATTTTGTCAACCCAGAGTAAAAAAATAACCTCTAAGTCTTGATGCATGACTGCATGCAGCTGAGCTGATGACTTCGACTATGGACAAGACACTCATTTAAGGCAAATTTACAGTTTTTGATTTCATTTGAACAGCTCCTTCCCAAATAGGCGGTCATCAAAAACAACAGTTACATTTATTTTTACCTATTTTCTATAATAAATTACAGAGAGAGAGAGAGAGAGAGAGAGAGAGAGAGAGAGCAAAGTGGGAAGCTTTACAGGTGACCATATTGCTAGAAGACCACAGACAAGCGGACCTAAAAATACGTAAAATTGAAGAATCGCCTTGGAACGGTCAGTAAATGATGTTCTTTGCACACACCAAAAAGAACTAGACTTCAAATCCATTTGGGATGAGCCGTATTGTCTGGATCCACATTATCTGGCCAGTTTGTTTTGGTTAGGAGTTGATCTTATAATGTATTTGATCAAACGTAGGAAGTGAAAACGATACAAAGTTCTCCATTGACCTTGGACGTTGTCACCAGCTTCCAGAGTAAACTTTAGCTCATTATCTCTTGACTTTTGCTGAGGTCAGTTGGTATAAACTGCACTGGTAAGTAGGGGGCGTCTCAATATCTCAGTGCGCCACTCGCAGTTACCATATGCTCACTTTCTTTTCGGCTTTCTGATGATCGTAACCAGTAGGGTCGATACAGCAAGGTAGTGCTTTTGAGGTGCATGCCGGTATATATCGAACTGCATGCCGGTCTAGTTTTTTTCCCGAATGGGAAGTATTTTCACCATTGGGCACCTCTCTTTCGCATGGTTTGTGCATCTCAGTTTGTATCTCTAAAAACTACGTTAATTTTCCTACAATTTGTCCGAGTCGGATCCTTTTATTACGGCCTTTTGTTATTCCCAGCAGGCACATGACGTTAAAATGACGTCGTACTGACGTCGATGCGACGTACTGACGTCGCGTCGACGTCAGTACGACGTCACGTACCCGCTGGGTTGCTGAAATTCTTCTGAGAGTAATTTGATATCACCTGTACCCGTACTGAAAAATTTCACTTTTGTTCCGGCTCACTCATCTTGTTTCTTCGCTAAAAGGACTCTCAGGACTCTCGTCACTGTTACGCAAGTTCGAATTAGTTCACAAGTGATGTCACGAGAAAGACGATTGTGCGACATCAACGAACAGCAGGGACTCAGCTAAGCCTGTACCTGCCCAAAGCTGATTTGAAACAAAAATAAAATACGTTTGATCTGGTACATGTCATACGGTTTCTTTTCACTCAGTTTGCATCATATGCAATTATTTGATACCTGAAATGTATCGTATTACGAAACATCTGGGGTAATAAATAACTAACTAAATACACAAAAAGTGAGCTAATAGGTGAATAAATTAGTGATAAAAGTCCAGTCTGCTTCTTACGGTTGGACACATTATTATAACATTGACAAGTCAATTATGTAAAATTGTATCATGGCCTACTTTATTTCTCTTTGAAGTAGCCCATTCATTAATTGTGTTAAATGAAAATTTTCATTTAGTCTCTGTTAATGCTTACTAAGATTTATGGACTGTGTTCAGAATGGATGAAGCTAATAAATTTCATTATTCAAGAGCATTTTCACTCAATGAACTGAATTAAGTTGGAACTCGCAAACTGTTTCGGATTACAAACTGAATGTAAGTATACTCAAGGGAGTTATTTGGACATGTGCGAACACAGCGAAGACACAGATAATCCTGTCCTGTCAGCGTTACTCGTGTCCACATTTGAGAGTCAAGGAAAATGTAGAGCAAATGTGAGTGGGCTGATTTCAGTCTCGGCTTTATATTTTTCGTCGCGCCGCTCATATACTGATACATTTGTACTTCGACACATATTTTTTTTTTTACGTTCGGCAAAATTAACAACCCCTTTATATTTTGTCCCGGTTCACGCTTGTGCTTGGGGGTCCCATTATCATGAAATACGAGCATTTTTCACCACCATTTGAAATTAGTTAGCTACAACAAAAAGAATAAAATCCGAACTAACTTTACATAGTTATGGCGTAGAAATATTTTCATTCGCAATATTGTGATCCTTACTACCTGCAGAGATATGCACACTGTCAAGTTCCCAGCAGACACATAGCGTTGAAACACAGTCGTATTGATCTCAATGTAACTTTTCCAGGCCCCGAGATTATAAAACTTGAGTATATTCTCAAACTCAAAATAAAGCACACTGATTGGCTGCTTCCGAGCACATTATTCTCAAGTTTTATAACCTCGAACCCTGACGTTGTAGTGACGTTGATATGACGATGTTTCGATATTTCTTGCCTGCAGGGTTACGTCCTGGGCCAGGTGGTTCAAAGCATCCCGGTAACATCAAGAGTGTTGCTCCAACAAGAAAAAATGTGAATAACTTTTGAAAAGCTTGTCAGATTTTTTTCATCAAGAGCAGCAACGTTTTTTCGAAGGCCTATCATATATTTGCAAATCTTACGCCTCGTTCACCAACGCCATCGTTGGTTTTCAACAATCGGACCCTGGAGAAATGTTGCCACCAGCCTACTATAGACGACAGTCATAGCCAACCCATTATTTAATGATATGTTCTGTACTTCGAAACAATATATGAATACTGAGTACACAGCTGGGTGGCATTTTTGGCCCTTCAGTTATTAAGTAGTTTTGGTAAAAAAAAAAAAAAAAAACAGCAACAATAACAATACCATCAGCCCTGCCTATTGCGACCTTGACTTTGTTAGTGTCTCAGCAGAAGATGCACAGAAAACAAAGGTCGCAGAAAGAGTTCCATCAAACAAACAAATGAATTAAACTATGAATCAATGCTCCAGATAAGAAGGGGTAATAGGGATAATCGAGGGATAATTATCCTCCGTTCTCCGCAAAAGCATGTGTTGTGAACTCTCAGTAGAACCGTCTCTGCGAGACGATTCTAACGAGGGTCAAAATGACTCGGCGAGGGGTCACAACGTATTTTTATTGATAAATACGAAGAAAAATCTCAGAATTATCGAATTATTTTAAAATGTTGTCTGACTCAAAGTACATTGTTTGACTCAACGTACATTTTCCTGCAAAAAGTTCCGACGGTCTTGTCTCTTACGAGACAGCAGATTGACGGTTTGTGTGATTTACAGGTCAAGTTCTGCCGCTATGATAAGATCATATTCACTCATGATCGGTTTCCACAGCTTTTTATCCACGAGTTGGTTTTCAACACCCAAATGTGGGCATACGAGTTAAACAATGCAAGGACGAAAATAGAGACTACACTAAAAGGCAAGAATTCGCCAGGAAAGCAACTTCTATTCTTCAAAAAAGATGATCCTTTTGAGAAGAATACCGAACGAAACTACGTCAATGGCGTATTCCTGCACTGTCTGAGGTTGAACAGAGCCTTCGTTGTTCGCATTTTTGCCAACAGCAAAACTTCATATCAGACTTGAGTGAATGCTCAGGCGGAGTTCATTCTTCGCAGTTTGCACACTTATCCCAAATAGCTGTTTTCGGCGAAGTTAAGCCCCAGTAATGTATGTAAAACGGTGCTCATGTCATACACGACAAAAATAGACTCAGATAAGCCTGCGCAGCGGCACAGTCTGATTAGAACTCTGTCGTCCATACACACCATGTATGGATTTTGATGAAACTGAAGGCTATATGCAAAGCTATGGTCAGACAGCACTGATCCAGACTGGTTTGAGTCTTGTGTGTTAGCATATACGTTAAGCACCCATTTTGCTTGTTGCAGCTCAGTTAAATCGGACGGTAACAGGACATTACGCTTCGCTTCCTTTGTTTCCTTCGGGTTAGTAACCAACTTGAACACCCGAAAATTGCGTAACCGTGAGACGTTTTCTCCATAGACTCCCATACAAAAATGCTCGTGCCCAGGTGGTTCCTCAATGAAACAAATTTGTCCGTGCAATTTATATAACACATTATAAGCTGATTTCACATGATTAATGCCGTGTAAAAATGTACCGTTTGATTGTTGCAAACACGTAACTCTGATCAGCCTGCACATAATGCCAGTCTGATCAGAGTACCTCGTTCGCAAAACAATCTACGGACCCTGGGAAGTATATTTGGCAGCAGACAGACACTTCGAACAGTCTGCTCGGCTGCACAGGTTGGTTAGAGTATTTACAGTAATAACCTTCTTGAGAGAGACGCTATTCAAAAACAAATCGTACATCACATACATGTACTTTTTTTAACAAAGAGAACGGGATCAGGGCCCCGGATATTAAGAAAATATGTGTGAAAATCATCACATGCCATATGTCAGTTACTCTTTGTTGTGGCCAGACCCTTAGTCGTATCAACAGCAGCGCGACGTCATACTGTCGCACAGACGTTAATACGACGTTGTTGAAACTAATTAATACTGAAATTGAAGCCTCTTTCAGAACGCCACAACTGAAAATGGCAGTGTCTGGCGTATTTGGTCGCACCGTCTCCCAGTTGAGAGCGCCAGACTAGACAGCATCTTTCTGCACAATCGAACAGCACAGGCTAGCCACAGATCATCCGACGGCGCAAACGTTGCCGAACAGATAGCGAATTCTATAATTTCACACACAAACGCACACACATCATTTATCATCAACAATTGCGCAGATTATTTACATGCAACACGGCTGATCAGGGTCTGTACAATATATACATCTTCGTATTACCAGTTTGTACACGGGCGGCGAATTACGTTATCTTTATTGCCCGAGTGTCTTATTCTTGCAGATTGTTTCATCCTTACCCATTACTGCTAAACTATCACCGCCGTTTTAAACCACCAGGAACTCTGCACTTTTCTATCAAATAATAATAATAATAATAACAATTCCTTTTCTCATTTTATAGCGCATTATTTACGCAGTCGGGCTTGACTTTTATCCTTTTTCACTATTATTATTCGATTGATTTCATCGTATGTTGAAGAGCATTGCCACGTGTTTTGTGATTTATGTGTTAATAATACCGCTGACAGGTACCGCTAAGTTTGTGACAAGACGGTTTGCTTTGAAGCTAAAAAACCGTTGTACACCTGCACTTTAGTAGCGGAGAAACCCGTTATCCTGTCTAATTCAGTCTAAAAAGAGAAACATTTCAGACAGTCAGATTTTTCGAATTAATGAAAACTGCCATATCATGATGCAATATTCAATCACAGTAATTAAATCAAAATCTTAAGATTTTAAAATCAAGTTGGTTTAACAAACTGGCAAAAGTCAAAACTTTTACTGGCAGAACAGCCTGGCCCCGAGGTTATAAAACTTTTTTCATGCTCAACTCAGCTGAGCATGAAATTTAAAATGCCCATTAATATAAAAATACCAAGAAATTCAGCATTTTTCAGGCTCAGATAAGCCAAGAAGGCTATTTTTTCTACTCATAAATTTTAAAATGCCAACAATTGTTGGCATTTTAAAATTTATGAGCAGAAAAAATTTCATGCTCAGCTGAGTTGAGCATGAAAAAAGTTTTATAACCTCGGGGCCAGATCTGGGCCTAAACTGTTAACTGTGTTTCTAAAAACGTCTGTGTCAATGTTTATGACCCATTACAGTAAATATGATCAAAATGCACTTAAAAATCTTCTGATTACCTGCTAATTTATTATCTTTTAAGTATATTCTAACAGTTATTCAAACCTGCGGAAGCGTGAAATTCTAACCCTACAGTCGGCAGAGTCAAAGGTCACAAATCAGACAACGGCAGAGTCAAAGGTCACAAATCAGACAACGATGACAAAATAAACTGTGCAAAAAAATCATAATGAACTTTTATTTCAAACACAAAAGATTTAATGCCCCTAATATTAGCCCATGATTTTAGATATAAGTATGATTTCCGAGTGCCTCAAAAGAAGCAATAATATCTTTTATCAAGGACAATGCCTATTATAGATTACTACCATTCTTATTTGTACAAACTTAGTAGGGATAAAACTATGTAAACAGTTGTTCATATAGACACTATGACTGAAAGAAAATTCTACTGAAGCGAAAGTTTAAACTTCAATTTGTCACCGTTAGACATTACAATTTATACAGGTGACAATCAATACATTAATAAAGGTGATAAAATTGTTTAATTAAATGTTGGAAAGTGTGACAATGATGTGGTTACATGTAATGGGCATGGATTAGTATGTTTTATGAGGATGTTTGCATACAAGATCATAACAACAAGATTTGATGTCCACTCCTCTGTTAGATTAACAGTGAAGTGCTTATTAGAAACACTATATAAGATGATAACCAATCTTCTAACTGATATTCATAACCTAAATGACAGTCCACTTCTGATGATGCTCTGAAGGACTAAAGTGAGCTTGGTTTAAATCATTTCATGAACATGAAGGTAAGTCAGGGCATTGATAAAACCATGAACTCTATATAACATATATTTGTTAACTGGTCGAAATAAACTTTTGCAAGTTTTGTCAAAGCTTTTGGAAAATGAAATACTCATAAGATAGCTATAATCTATAATAAGCCTAGTCAAAGCTGAAAAAAAACAAGATGCAACACTGATATACTTACAGAAAAAACACTGTGTTAACCAAAATCTGGCAGACCTATTCAGTTCAAAAGACCCATAAATGAAAACACCTATGCATGAAACTGATAACGTTCTCACAAGATACAGAAGGTAGTTGGCATGCTGAGCAAAAATTTAACAGAATAAATCTCTATGAGCTCATATATTTGACACTCAAAGAACATAACTTGATAGACTTCTTAAAGAGCTGAATGAAGCTAGGTTACAGGTGCCTAACGGGGCTGCTGAGCAAACTGTTAACATAATTAATCTGGATGAGTTCATATGTTAAACACTCAGGAAACTTAACTTGATAGAGTCCTTAAAGAGCTCAATGAAGGAAGGTGACATGCTGAGCAAACTGTTATCAGAATATATCTGAATAAGTTTATTTATCATATGACGTCGCCTCTGAGAGTGTAATAAAGCCATGCATTAAATGCGATAATCCACTAGTGGATTAAATATGCAAATTACGTCGTAACGTTATACATTGACGTCCATAAAAACGTCGCATTTTCTAATGGCGAAATAGTGACGTTTTAGTGCAAATTTTGCCGATAAAATGCGATTTTAGTGTCATATGATAAATAGAATCTTGCATTCGTGCTCCTGTATTACTGAATTTATTAAACTCTTTGGGGAAAACCGATAAGATGCTTGGCAAAGCCTCGCATCTTATCTTTTTCCCCAACTTGTTTAATAAATTCAATAGTGCATGAGCACTCATGTAAGATCCTCTTTATGTCTGACATTCAGAAAAAAAAACTTGATAGACTCCTTAAAGAGCTAAAAGAAGGTATCTGGCATGCTAAGAAAACTGTTATTATAATATATCTAGACGAGTTTACATATTTGACTCCGGGACCATACCTTTAAAGACTCCTTAAAGAGCTGAATGAAGGTATGTGACACGCTATGAAAAATGTTAAAATAATAGGCTGTATGACTCTCTGGGACAAAAAATTGAAAGACTCCTTAAATAGCTGAATGGCAAACCTATGGAGTGTTAAGCATTGGTATGACAGATTGACAGACTTCTTATAATTTTGGGTCGGAAGTTTGCAGAGATATGCTGGAAGATTTGTTAAAAAATATTGGTCAGTAGTTTGTTGAGCTTCACCTTCTGGGAACATTATCTCACAGACTTGTTATAAACTGAACGCTAAAAGAAATGTCCACAAAGCAAACTTAATAAATTCACAAAAGTATAGAACTGTTACTAACTTTTGTCTAGTTAGTTTGACCAGCCAGTTTTGAGAGGAAAAATGATGTTTAAAACACTCAATATTTCTGAAACTGTAACAGTAGGAACCAACATCTTCCATTAACAAATACTGAACTTCAAAAGAAATATCCACAAAGTATACATCAACATTTTACAACCCTATAGGCATGGTATTAGTTTTTGTCCTTTCACCGGTAGTCTGAAGTGTCCATGAGGGTTTTCAAAAGAAAATGAATGTCTAAAACACTAAATATCTCTAAAACTGTATATGTGAGAAAGAGCGCTCGCTATCCATTTGAGGAAATGAATAGGACAACCACTATATTAAGGAAATGCATTCTCAAATAAAGAAAGTTTGTAATACATGATTATGTGACTGATATTTAGGCCAATTATGGTAATAATACTATACAATATTTCCTTCTCATGATCAAAGAATATATTGTGTTTCATGATCATGAAAAGGATCAATGCCCACTTTCTAAAAATAATCAGGAATGTCATTCATTTATTTTTTCCCAATACTTTCTCTTTTGAAAGCAATTTGTTATAAAAACAATGAGAATACCACCACTGCTTACCCCTTCAAAGATAATTTGGAGAAAAAACATTCCAAGGCAATATTGCTCCCCCTAAAATTTCAATTAAAACATGCAGAAATTGTTTAATTGTTTAAGAAACTGGATAAATATTAAGTATATGGTAAGTTTGCTTTTATCATTCTATTCTATTCTATTCTATCCCATAACCTTACTAGGTCGTTGGGGCTCCACAGATGACTTAGAAACAATCCCTTGCCACCTTGTCCTGTTTTCAGCTGCCCTAGTTGAGCTGGCACAGTCCATGCCTGTCCACTCTTCAGTATTGTCTTCCCACCTCTTCTTCTGTATACCTCTTCTTCTTTTTCCTTTCACTGTGCCCTGTAGAATCGTCTTTGCTAAACCAAAAGACCTTGAGACGTGGCCAGACCACCTTAGTTTCCGTTTCTTGACAAGCGTCAGGAGTTCATCATGCTCTCCAATGGCTGCTTGGATCTTTCTGCTAACCTCCTCATTGGTTATATGATCCTTGTACGAAATGTTCAGTAACCTTCAGTAGCATCTTATCTCAAAGGCCTGCATTCTTTTCTCTAACTCTGCTGTCAATGTCCATGACTCATATAGAAATGACAAGGGAGTGCATAAGTTTCACCTTTGGTCCAAGAGATATGTTGTAATCTCTCCAAATTGGTTTCGGCTTGGTACTTTTATCTTGGTTGCTTTTATCATTGGTTGCTGTTTCAATCATTATGAGAAGTGAAACAGAACAGTTTATTAAACAACTACATGTATTTGTAGAATCAACAGTATCAGCTTGGTCGACTACCATTAACAATATACTAACTATCATTTACTGTTATTGGTATTGCCTAAAACTAAAGTCTCAATCAACAGCCACTTATAATGCACAGTACCGGATAGGTCGACAGGGCAGGTAAGCAAATTGTATCTTCCCCATGATTTAGCCAGTGTTTCAATTTATAATTCTGTCAATCATAAATGCTTAGTATGTGTAGCATGTTTAACCTAAGACTGTCAAAGGCACTAAACATAATGGATAAGTCAACAAAATTATTGAATCAGACATCTGTGTATCAAAGGTAAATGGATTAATTCATTGGTGTGTATAATACATAAATAATTTCTAAAAGTTTCAAATAAATATTGACTACAAACTTAAGAGCTTCCACCAAAATGAACTGATTTGATCTGTAGCCTACAGAAATATTACATATTTTTATATCAAATACTTAACTGAATGGTTGTTATTCATCCCATACTCCTTATCTGGCTTTAGAAAGGCAAATAAATCCCATTTTACCATGTTGTTGTTCGAATTATCTCTTATGTGTTCCCCGCAGCAGAATTGAAAGATCTCTTAAGGAGTCATTTATGATCTGTAGTTCTATGTTAAAATGGGATTTATCATATGATGTGGCATCTGAGAGTGTAATAAAAACCATGCATTAAAAACGATAATCCACTAGCTGATTATATATGCAAATGACATCGCTGACGTCCATAGAAACATTGCATTTTCTAATGGCGAAATCGTGACATTTTAGAGCAAAATTTGCTAATAAAATGCGCTCGTAGTGTCATATGATAAATAGAATCTTGCATTTGTGCTCCAGTATTACTGAATTCATTGAACTCGTTTGGGAAAACTGATAAGATGCTCGGCATAGCCTCGCATCTTATCTTTTCCCCCAACTTGTTTAATAAATTCAACAATACATGATCCTCTATTTAACTAAGGAAGGAGTATGAATAAAAAGCATGCAATTGTGCAGCTTGCCACTGCAGGTGCTCAGTTGTTGTTGCTGAATTAACCTCTCAAAGACAGGATTTCTCTGCTGGCAGATTCTGGTTCCCAGCAATAGCCAATGCTACCTGTACAGTAAAGGTGTGAACCTTTATTCAATCAGTCAGTTGACCAGTGATACCCAAAAAGGTAATTTCATTGGCTGACTGGAGGTGCTGACACTATGTGAGCAACAATTGAAAAGGACACTGTGGAAGTTAATCCTCCTTACCATTGGACGGACACACGGCGCCAAGTGTGTGCAACTATGGTTACTTACCGTTGAGCCACTTGGGTAACGTCGATACGAGAATTGAACAGAACAGAACAAAAAATAATCCTCCTTACCACCCTCACAGGGGTAATATCAATTTGATTACCTGTACTGTCCACCAAACAGGTACTATACAAAGTGGCTGAGGAGCGAGAATTTGGTCATTAGCATTACCAACAACGTAAATGATATTGTTAATATAGACGTCCACCAAGCTGATACTGCTACAGAAGCCACTTTTTGCACAAATGGTAACTGACTGGCTTGGTTTACAGCACAAGTAAGGATATTGGTCTTACTCCCTACCCCCTGTTTTTAACAGAGCTTCCAATAATTGGCTCCAGGAAACATATCTAGAACAGGAACCACGCAGGTCCGAAGTCTGTACAGTGTATGTGCTAAGTGCCACCCTGGCAACTTTGTAATCAACCTGGGCCAGTGAGTTTGCCAATTTTAATAGAACGTGCAGTTATATAAGAACAAATCTGGCTGGCCCAACATGACATCCATACCTGCTATCTAGAGCAATGGTCAATTACAATAGTATCATTTACTGTTATTGGTATTGCTGTTGACAAAATTCTCGATCAACAGCAACAATGCACAGGATCAGATAAGTCGACAGCACAGATAAGCAGACTGGCCCCGAGGTTATAAAACTTGAGTGCATTCTCAAACTCAAAATAAAGCACACTGATTGGCGGCTCCCACACACTGATTGGCGGCTCCCGAGCATGTGCTCGGAAGCAGCCAATCAGTGTGCTTTATTTTGAGTTTGAGATTATTCTCAGGTTTTACAACCTCGAACCCTGGTATTACCCCATGATCTTTGAGATGTTACTTTGTATGCTGATAAACATGGACTGATTCTTAGCCTTCAGAGATCTACATAAACTACAATATTTGGGACTGACTGCCTAATTAGGCACTAAAATTACACAGGCTGATCTTGCAAGAACCATTACCAGATGCCACTCTTACTATTACAAATTATTTTTAGGTGGAAAATGAAGAAATGTAGAAACAGCTTATCCCAAAACTTGGCGATCATTTCTTTACCATCACCCATACTTAGGCTAAAAATTTGAACACCTCAACTAGGGTATTCCTGTTTTGGACTCTTCCTCTACTGAATTTGGGAAAGTCCTTTTGTCCTTTAAGGGGATATTTTATAAAGGTGTTGGAAAGCAGTGTAGACCCTGACTGGTAAACCTGATCAGACTGCTCCTGAACGGCACTCTGAAAAGAGCAGGGTCCTTAACACTATCTGATCATGCACTCCATTCAAATTTTTTTGACAAAGATGGCAAACATTATGTGGACTCGTTGATCAAACAGAATATTTGATAGTGCATTGATAAAAGGTCGCCACAAATGGCATGTAACAATTCTTCAATAATAGAAACCAGGGTACCGCAACCACCCAACATATTTGGATACCTCTGCACTTATCCTACTCATTTTTCTATATTCTAGTTCAGAAACTGACGACTCGGAAATGTTTCATTAAACTTTTGGCTAAATGGCAAACAGAGCAGATCCTGATCAGACTGCTCCTCCAGGAGCATTCTGATCAGGGTCTACACTATTTGCATTATTTGCTCACGACTTTCTGTCCAAATAATTAGTATTTTTGCCGTAGGGTATAAATGTACATGACAAGCATTTGGGCGATTAGACAGATTTTGGTCCAAGTTCGTCAAAGATGTCTGATTTTGATATGCAGATTTATGGCTAAGCACAGGGAAATCTACATTTTGACATTAATCAACAATAAGGATCTAAGATCATTTGTGCATTCATGTAGTCTGGTCAGGGCTTTCTATGTATTCCCCTGGATATTCTTTAAGCTTCATGTAACATCAAACAGTAAAAACCCTGATTTGACTGATGATGGCACATCTGGATTTTTACTGTTTAAATTTGTGCTTTTTCCCAAATCAAGCCTAAGAAAATTACATGAACTTATCCATATTTATGCATATCTGCATCATAGACCGCATGTCAGCGTAATCAATACATATGGAGTGCGAAACTAAAGAGGTTTTTGAAAAACTGGATTAACATTTATGTTAGAAATATTTTTTTATATATGAGCCGCAACACGAGAAAACCAACAATGTGGTTGTGTGCCCAGCGCAGACTCAGACCAGCCTGGGCATCCGCCCAGTCTGATCAGAGTCTACACTGTCCGCATGGAGGTAGCTTAGATTCTAAGCTACCATTTGAGCTCTTAACGAAGAGTCTTATCAAACAGGGCAGATGCCCAGGCTGAGCTGAGTCTGCGCAGGGCGCACAACCACATTGTTGGTTTTCTCGTGTCGCGGCTCATATTAATAAGTGATGCTGAGGAGGAGACTAAGCTTAGGCACTTTTCTTGGATAACTGTTAACAATAATATGCTTGGGATTATATATATTAATTATAATTATAATATCTGTTCAAAAAATGTTAATAGATTAAAAAGTATTTCTTTAAAAGTTTTGCTATATTTTGTATTATTATCACAATTTCATTTTTATTTTCATATACATATAATTTTTATCAATTTGTTCATTTCTACTACCTAATGTCACATATAAACAAACTCAGTCAAAGTGTTTGGAAATTATGAGCTTGTAAAACTTTCAAATAAAGTTCATTAAGTTCATGACCTTGACATCTAGTTTCAGTTTCCTCATGCAAAATAAAACTTTGGCCCATCCTCTGTAACCAACGAAGTCTATAACTGGATTTGGATAATAGGAATGCTTAGAAAACTTTAATGTAGAAGTTTAATTTTACCAAGTTTCTTCAGTCAGTGACCTTGACATCTAGGTCATGTCATGATCATTTTGACCAATATCTTTCATCATGCCTAATATAAACAAAATCCATGGGGTTTGGAAAATACTCAGAGCTCTAAAAACTTTATAGTAAAACTTTAATAGTAGTGTACATGCTAACGCTGATGCCATGGATAGTACAATCTAAGCTCACTCTACCTCATACACACAGTATCCGAATGCACTGTACCATCTCTTCCAGTTTTTATAGCATCGAATCGAGAGTACAAACATTCGCTTCCAGTAGTCGGAAATCATAATGTTTTGAGATTTTATCCGGAATCTGCTGCGTCATTTATAGTCATTCAGCTTCGAAAATGTAAAGAGGTAAGTTTAAAATAATTTGCTCTTTGGTCTTTTACTTTATTGCCCTGTACAATGTCGTGTATGGGTGGATAGTAATGAGTACAGTATTCAAATTGCCCTTGGCATGATTCTAATACCATTTTGAGCCTTTTCTTACATGTTTTATAACAAGAGGGCCATGAGGCCCTGAATCGCTCACCTGGGCAATTGGTAAGGTGGCTTTTTCTTATCATGTCTGAAATTGTCAAAATATAAGTCTTGGGTCAAAAGTCAAAGAATGGCCCTGACCCCTTGTACTCATAAATCTTCATGTACTCATTAAGACAACCATATATACCATTTTTAGGCCAAAATCTTCAAAACTTTCCACGAAATCTTATGTTCTAGCATTTTCCCATATTTGACCATGCCGTAAAAAAGGTCAAGGTAAACCCAAGGTCACCATTCGAACAGTCTTGGTGGTACTCTAGTACTCCATGCTACTTACCAAGTTTCAAGGCCATAGGTGTATTGTTTCTGGAGAAGAAAAATATTAAAGATTTATACCATAAGTGGTAATGGCGGCCATGTTGGTCATGTGACCTGGACCGTATGAACAAATTTTTATTCAATCAATCCCTGGAGGCTCTATATGAAATGTGTTTACAATTGGCCCTTTGAATTTTGAGGAAATGGTTGAAAATGTCAAAATATGAGCGATCTGGATCAAAGGTCAAGAAATGACCTTGACCTCTTGTACTCATAATTCTTCATGACCTCATTAAGACAACTGTATATACCAATTTTTCGGCCAAAATCTTCAAAACTTTCCATGAAATCTTATGTTCTAGCATTTTCCCATATTTGACCTTGCTGTAAAAAATGTCAAGGTCAACACAAGGTTATAATTTGAACAATCTTGATAGTACTCAAATACCCAATGCTACATACCAAGTCTCAAGGCCATCGGTCAATTGGTTCTGGAGAAGAAGATTTTTAAAGGTTTTTACCATATATGGGCATAGTTTCATGTTGGTCTGTGACCATGACCGTTAGAAAATTTTTTCATTCCCTCAACCCCTGGAGGCTCTATATAAAATTTGGTCACAATTGGCCCAGTGGTTTTTGAGGAGATTGTTTAAAATTGTCAAAATATGAGAGTTCTGGGTCAAAGGTCAAAGAATGAACTTGACCTCTTGTACTCACAAATCTTCATGTACTCATTAAGATGACTGTATATACCAATTTTTAGGCTAAAATCTTCAAAACTTATCATGAAATCTCATGTTCTAGCATTTTCCCAAATTTGACCTTGCCGTAAAAAAGGTCAAGGTCAACCCAAGGTCATAATTTGAATAATCTTGATAGTACTCAAGTACCCAATGCTACATATCAAAACTCAAGGCCATCGGTCAACTGGTTCTGGAGAAGAAGATTTTTAACGGTTTTTACCATATACGGGCGTGGTGGCCATGTTGGTCATGTGACCTGAACGGTATGAATAAATTTTTGTTCCCTCAACCCCTGCAGGCTCTATATGAAATTTGGTTTCAATTGGCTTGGTGGCTTTTGAGGAGATTGTTAGAACTTGTCAAAATATGAGAGTTCAGGGTCAAAGGTCAAAGAATGACCTTGACCTCTTGTGCTTGTAAATCTTCATGTAGTCATTAAGATGACTGTAGATACCAATTTTTAGCCCAAAATCTTCAACAGTTTCCAAGATATCTTATGTTGTAGCATCTTGCCATATAAAAGCATAAGGAAGCAAATTTGACCTTACCGTAAAAAAGGTCAAGGTCAACCCAAGGTCATAATTTGAACAATCTTGGTAGTACTCGCATACCCGATGCTACATACCAAGTTTCAAGGCTATCGGCCTATTGGTTCTGGAGAAGAAGATTTTTTCAGGTTTTTACCATATATGGGCATGGCGGTCATGTTGGTCATGTGACCAGGACCGTTTGAACAACTTTTCGTTCCTAAGGTCCCAGGAGGCTCTATATGAAATTTGGTTAAAATTGGCCCAGCGGTTTCAGAGGAGAAGTCGTTTGAAATTGTTGACGGACGGACGGACGACGGATGACGGACGACGACGGACGACGGAGCCTTACCATCCTATAAGCTCCCCCGGAGCCGCTGGCTCAGGTGAGCTAAAAATCTTTAAAATAAACGGAAGGCGTTATCAATCTACAGTTTGTTAGTTTTGATAAGTAGGACAATAGCTAGGTTTTGCACGACACAAACTCGTGTTAAATTAGCTGTTCGAATAAAATTTCTGTGATGGCCATGAGGTTTTCATTGTACAGGGCAATAAGGTAAAAGACCGAAGAGCAAATTATATTAAACTCACCTCTTTACATTTTCGAAGCTGAATAAATGACGCAGCAGATTCCGGATAAAATCTCAAAACATAATGGTTTCCGACTACTGGTTATAAGCGAATTTTGTACTCTCGATTCAATGCTTATAATGAAAATCCGAAGAGATGGTACAGTGCATTCGGATACTGTGATACAGGTGACCTAAAAAGAGAGCTACCAATGCAAACAGTATGCACAGACTGGTAAGGGCATTTTTGGCAGTTTAAATATGCCTTAAAATAGCTGTTCTTATCTAATGGCAAATATCTTCAACTTCTAACCAAGTTTCAAGTCCAAAATTTTCGACAAGTCAAGTAGAAAATGTCATTCAGTTGAAATGTCAATAGCCGATGTGAATTATCTAATACTTTAAGCAACCATGCTGTGAAAAAAAAATATATTACCGCTTAAAGTGCCAGAAATTAATATAGCCGAATTTGTAAACAGCGTAGATCCAGATGAGGTGGCTCATAATGATCTACACTGTTTGCCCTTTAGTCTTTGAATTCTCTATGTGACATAGTTTGGACGAAACATGTTTTTAAACTTGCAGACGTAAGTTTTGTTGTCTGCTTTTTTGATGCTTAACGGGATAAGCGTTCATGCTGTGAAAAAATCATATTACTCTTGAATGAAAGCAGCAGCATAATTGATTAACATTGATATGCAATAAATAAGCATCAAAACAACTCGCAAAATCAACCGCAAAAGGCAATATTGAATTTTTTAGACAGTTTACGTCAATATGACTGAGCTGTCAATTAAAAGCATTAGTCTAAACATGAGCTGAATCTTAAGATAGGAATATATTTTTTTAATAATCAATCAGTTTAAATCACAGTTCACGTGAACTGAATCTGGTAGTGTAAGGCATGAAAGTCGCAACTATGTGTGTACTATTTAAAGGACAAGATTTAAATAAGCCTTGAGTATAATGACCTTTTAAAGTCTGGGGGCTAACAACATCGATAGTTAACGTTTCATTAAAATTTGAAACATTTATATCTCAAATATGTCAATATTTTTTTCAAAAAAATGTGAGAAGCTTTTGCATTGCAAAAGCTTTTCGCATATTTTCCACAAAAAAATATCAGTGTATGTGGCTACAAAGTTTTAAAACAGTTAATCAGCTGACCTCTTTACGAGCTTGTTAGGCTAACGATGCTTTGAACAACTGGGCCCAGGAAAAGAAGTTTAGCACAAACTACATATCTTTTATATGTTTAAGTTAGCTTCATAACCATTAACAGAAAACAGATTTCAGAAAGCCTCTACGAAAATCCTGTATTGTTCTTGTTCTCGTATTAGAGGCTCAGCAGAACGAATCCATGGTTGCACCTCCTGGCAGTGAGTCTGTCTATAATTGCCATATTTTCCTTTTGTGTATTATTCAGTTATTATCATTATTTGAGCCACGATATTAGAAAACCAACAAAGTGGCATGTGCAGCCAGCGAAGGCTCAGATCAGCCCAATTTGTTTAGAGTCTTCGCTGTCGGCATGGAGCTAGCTTAGACCCTTAGCTATCCTTTAAGTGCACAGCAAAGACTCTGATCAGACTGGGTGGATGTCCAGGCTGATCTGAGTCTTCACTGAGCACACATGCCACTTTGTTGGTTTTGTCATGTCGCGGCTCATTTTCTGTTTATACAATATGGCAATCTGAATTATCACTTAGAACAAAAATACTGCAAACTCAGAATTTGAATCAATAATAGATATTTAGTATTTTTGATCATATTTGCTATGAACACTGACAGAAAATACAAGTAAAAGGAAATATGGCAGTTTTCATTAATTCGAAAAATATGACTGTCTGAAATGTTTCTCTTTTTAGACTGTATTAGACAGGATAACGGGTTTCTCCGCTACTAAAGTGCAGGTGTACAACGGTTTTTTAGCTTCAAAGCAAACCGTCTTGTCACAAACTTAGCGGTACCTGTCAGCGGTATTATTAACACATAAATCACAAAACACGTGGCAATGCTCTTCAACATACGATGAAATCAATCGAATAATAATAGTGAAAAAGGATAAAAGTCAAGCCCGACTGCGTAAATAATGCGCTATAAAATGAGAAAAGGAATTATTATTATTATTATTATTTGATAGAAAAGTGCAGAGTTCCTGGTGGTTTAAAACGGCGGTGATAGTTTAGCAGTAATGGGTAAGGATGAAACAATCTGCAAGAATAAGACACTCGGGCAATAAAGATAACGTAATTCGCCGCCCGTGTACAAACTGGTAATACGAAGATGTATATATTGTACAGACCCTGATCAGCCGTGTTGCATGTAAATAATCTGCGCAATTGTTGATAATAAATGATGTGTGTGTGCGCCGTCGGATGATCTGTGGCTAGCCTGTGCTTCGATTGTGCAGAAAGATGCTGTCTAGTCTGGCGCTCTCAACTGGGAGACGGTGCGACCAAATACGCCAGACACTGCCATTTTCAGTTGTGGCGTTCTGAAAGAAATGAACTTGTCCGGCTTCAATTTCAGTATTAATTAGTTTCAACAACGTCGTATTAACGTCTGTGCGACAGTATGACGTCGCGCTGCTGTTGATACGACTAAGGGTCTGGCCACAACAAAGAGTAACTGACATATGGCATGTGATGATTTTCACACATATTTTCTTAATATCCGGGGCCCTGATCCCGTTCTCTTTGTTAAAAAAGTACATGTGATGTACGATTTGTTTTTGAATAGCATCTCTCTCAAGAAGGTTGTTACTGTAAATACTCTAACCAACCTGTGCAGCCGAGCAGACTGTTCGAAGTGTCTGTCTGCTGCCAAATATACTTCCCAGGGTCCGTAGATTGTTTTGCGAACGAGGTACTCTGATCAGACTGGCATTATGTGCAGGCTGATCAGAGTTACGTGTTTACAACAATCAAACGGTACATTTTTACACGGCATTAATCATGTGAAATCAGCTTATAATGTGTTATATAATTTGCACGGACAAATTTGTCTCATTGAGGAACCACCTGGGCACGAGCATTTTTGTATGGGAGTCTATGGAGAAAACGTCTTTTCGAGTGTTCAAGTTGGTTACTAACCCGAAGGAAACAAAGGAAGCGAAGTGTAATGTCCTGTTACCGTCCGATATAACTGAGCTGCAACAAGCAAAATGGGTGCTTAACGTATATGCTAACACACAAGACTCAAACCAGTCTGGATCAGTGCTGTCTGACCATAGCTTTGCATATAGCCTTCAGTTTCATCAAAATCCATACATGGTGTGTATGGACGACAGAGTTCTAATCAGACTGTGCCGCTGCGCAGGCTTATCTGAGTCTGTTTTTGTCGTGTATGACATGAGCCCCGTTTTACATACATCACTGGGGCTTAACTTCGCCGAAAACAGCTATTTGGGATAAGTGTGCAAACTGCGAAGAATGAACTCCGCCTGAGCATTCACTCAAGTCTGATATGAAGTTTTGCTGTTGGCAAAAATGCGAACAACGAAGGCTCTGTTCAACCTCAGACAGTGCAGGAGTACGCCATTGACGTAGTTTCGTTCGGTATTCTTCTCAAAAGGATCATCTTTTTTGAAGAATAGAAGTTGCTTTCCTGGCGAATTCTTGCCTTTTAGTGTAGTCTCCATTTTCGTCCTGGCATTGTTTAACTCGTATGCCCACATTTGGGTGTTGAAAACCAACTCGTGGATAAAAAGCTGTGGAAACCGATCATGAGTGAATATGATCTAATCATAGCGGCAGAACTTGACCTGTAAACCACACAAACCGTCAATCTGCTGTCTCGTAAGAGACATGACCGTCGGAACTTTTTGCAGGAAAATGTACGTTGAGTCAAACAATGTACTTTGAGTCAGACAACATTTTAAAATAATTCGATAATTCTGAGATTTTTTTTCGTATTTATTAATAAAAATACGTTGTGACCCCTCGCCGAGTCATTTTGACCCTCGTTAGAATCGTCTCGCAGAGACGGTTCTACTGAGAGGTCACAACACATGCTTTTGCGGAGAACGGAGGATAATTATCCCTCGATTATCCCTATTACCCCTTCTTATCTGGAGCATTGAGTCATAGTTTAATTCATTTGTTTGTTTGATGGAACTCTTTCTGCGACCTTTGTTTTCTGTGCATCTTCTGCTGAGACACTAACAAAGTCAAGGTCGCAATAGGCAGGGATGATGGTATTGTTATTGTTGCTGTTTTTTTTTTTTTTTTACCAAAACTACTTAATAACTGAAGGGCCAAAAATGCCACCCAGCTGTGTACTCAGTATTCATATATTGTTTCGAAGTACAGAACATATCATTAAATAATGGGTTGGCTATGACTGTCGTCTATAGTAGGCTGGTGGCATCATTTCTCCAGGGTCCGATTGTTGAAAACCAACGATGGCGTTGGTGAACGAGGCGTAAGATTTGCAAATATATGATAGGCCTTCGAAAAAACGTTGCTGCTCTTGATGAAAAAAAATCTGACAAGCTTTTCAAAAGTTATTCACATTTTTTCTTGTTGGAGCAACACTCTTGATGTTACCGGGATGCTTTGAACCACCTGGCCCAGGACGTAACCCTGCAGGCAAGAAATATTGAAACAGCGTCATATCAACGTCACTACAACGTCAGGGTTCGAGGTTATAAAACTTGAGAATAATGTGCTCGGAAGCAGCCAATCAGTGTGCTTTATGTTGAGTTTGAGAATATACTCAATTTTTATAATCTCGGGGCCTGGAAAAGTTACATTGAGATCAATACGACTGTGTTTCAACGCTAAGTGTCTGCTGGGAACTTGACAGTGTGCATATCTCTGCATGTAGTAAGGATCACAATATTGCGAATGAAAATATTTCTACGCCATAACTATCCATGTAAAGTTAGTTCGGATTTTATTCTTTTGTTGTAGCTAACTAATTTCAAATGGTGATGAAAAATGCTCGTATTTCATGATAATGGGACCCCCAAGCTCAAGCGTGAACCGGGACAAAATATAAAGGGGTTGTTAATTTTGCCGAACGTAAAAAAAATATGTGTCGAAGTACAAATGTATCAGTATATGAGCGGCGCGACGAGAAATATAAAGCGGAGACTGAAATCAGCCCACTCAAATTTGCTCTACATTTTCCTTGACTCTCAAATGAGGACACGAGTAACGCTGACAGGACAGGATTATCTGAGTCTTCGCTGTGTTCGCACATGTCCAAATAACTCCCTTGAGTATACTTACATTCAGTTTGTAATCCGAAACAGTTTGCGAGTTGTATGAGTTTAAACCAACTTAATTCAGTTCATTGAGTGAAAATGCTCTTGAATAATGAAATTTATTAGCTTCATCCATTCTGAACACAGTCCATAAATCTAAGTAAGCATTAACAGAGACTAAATGAAAATTTTCATTTAACACAATTAATGAATGGGCTACTTCAAAGAGAAATAAAGTAGGCCATGATACAATTTTACATAATTGACTTGTCAATGTTATAATAATGTGTCCAACCGTAAGAAGCAGACTGGACTTTTATCACTAATTTATTCACCTATTAGCTCACTTTTTGTGTATTTAGTTAGTTATTTATTACCCCAGATGTTTCGTAATACGATACATTTCAGGTATCAAATAATTGCATATGATGCAAACTGAGTGAAAAGAAACCGTATGACATGTACAAGATCAAACGTATTTTTTGTTTGTTTGAATGAACAGCCTAAAAATCAGCTTTGGGCAGGTACAGGCTTAGCTGAGTCCCTGCTGTTCGTTGATGTCGCAAAATCGTCTTTCTCGTGACATCACTTGTGAACTAATTCGAACTTACGTAACAGCGACGAGAGTCCTGAGAGTCCTTTAGATGAGTGAGCCGGAACAAAAGTGAAATTTTTCAGTACGGGTACAGGTGATATCAAATTACTCTAAGAAGAATTTCAGCAACCCAGCGGGTACATGACGTCGAAATGACGTCCTACTGACGTCGATGCGACGTCAGTACGTCGCATCGACGTCATTACGACGTCATTTTAACGTCATGTGCCTGCTGGGAATAACAAAAGGCCGTAATAAAAGGATCCGACTCGGACAAATTGTAGGAAAATTAACGTAGTTTTTAGAGATATAAACTGAGATGCACAAACCATGCGAAAGAGAGGTGCCCAATGGTGAAAATACTTCCAATTCGGGAAAAAAAACTAGACCGGCATGCAGTTCGATATATACCGGCATGCACCTCAAAAGCACTACCTTGCTGTATCGACCCTACTGGTTACGATCATCAGAAAGCCGAAAAGAAAGTGAGCATACGGTAACTGCGAGTTGCGCACTGAGATATTGAGACGCCCCCTACTTACCAGTGCAGTTTATACCAACTGACCTCAGCAAAAGTCAAGAGATAATGAGCTAAAGTTTACTCTGGAAGCTGGTGACAACGTTCAAGGTCAATGGAGAACTTTGTAACGTTTTCACTTCCTACGTTTGATCAAATACATTATAAGATCAACTCTTAACCAAAACAAACTGGCCAGATAAATACGGCTCATCCCAAATGGATATGAAGTCTAGTTCTTTTGGTGTGTGCAAAGAACATCATTTACTGACCGTTCCAAGGCGATTCTTCAATTTTACGTATTTTTAGGTCCGCTTGTCTGTGGTCTTCTAGCAATATGGTCACCTGTAAAGCTTCCCACTTTGCTCTCTCTCTCTCTCTCATTCTCTCTCTCTGTAATTTATAATAGAAAATAGGTAAAAATAAATGTAACTGTTGTTTTTGATGACCGCCTATTTGGGAAGGAGCTGTTCAAATGAAATAAAAAAAACTGTAAGTTGCCTTAAATGAGTGTCTTGTCCATAGTCGAAGTCATCAGCTCAGCTGCATGCAGTCATGCATCAAGAGGTTATTTTTTTACTCTGGGTTGACAAAATTTTTCAATCGTTGGCCGGGCCGGGTTTCGAAGCCGCGACTTTGCAATAGCTATGCGCTCTAACAAATGGACTACGGCGTGACACACAATCACTAGAAAACTGTGCAGTCCAAAAGTCTGTAACTCTGGTAACACACGTTGGTTGGTTGTTTTGAGTTTAACGGCCCTTTGAGACAGGATTTCAGGCTATATCGGGCCGTCGGGAGAAAGAAGAGAGGTGTGATAGCTCGAGAAAAGTGTCCTAACAGCCCCACCTGCACCTACTGCAAGCACAGTAGGCCCTTGCCCCACCATTATCCAAATCAGTAGGACGCCACGGAATTGGAAGTTATACCCAGCACCATCGCACCACCCAACCACCCCGGTAACACACGTGAGAGTCGTCAGGCTAACAGTAATGCTTTAGCTGAAGTGCACAAAACACAGGTTGGTCTGAGTCACCAAAGCCCACATATGCCCTAACGCCCTTTTACGCGTCGGTAAAAGGGACGATGGGAAATTAGCGAGCTGCCCAGTCTGGGATTAGACTCTGCATTCGTACATAAATCCCGGGCTCGAGACCGTTGGAAGTGGGTATCTTTTCAGTCATAAACAGTCTTTCATTATCACCAACCCATCGTCCTGATATGGCTGAAATTATGTTAAAAAGGGCGTAAAATCGTTATTCATCCACCATCGACAAAATTTTATAGGTTTGATTTTCAACAAATTAATCTAATAAAGATAGCAGGCTAGTCAAAGCAGCTTATACACGTCTTTTCAAGCGCAGAAATTGATTGACACTTCCGGCTACTGATTACATCATCAATGGGCTGCCCGGTGTCTCTCTACCGTTATATTGTCACATGTACTCAACACAAAAGTCACAGGTCTTTGAGATTTTACAGCTATGTCTGTCACTGACCCGTTAAATCGTCTAGAGAAAGTAAACGTTGTAGACGCTCATATTCCACGTAATTTAGAAAACTGCTGTATATGGTTCATTCTATAATTCACAGATGGATTAAAGAGCTATATAAATATTGGTAATTTAACTTAACATTTAGTATAACATCTTAGTATTACTGATAATAAATTGCATTGTGAGAAAAACTTCTTTGGGCATAAGTGAACTAACTGCATATGACAAGATCAGCCTGCACATGTACAGTCTGGTCACATCATGCACAGTTCACCTACACATTAAACTGGTCTTCTAAATTTTATATGAAAATCTACATTGGCCCATGCAGTTTGCATGGTCCCAAAGGCAGCCTTTCTCATGATAAGGCTCAAATGTATCGGAAGCTCTTGCTTTTGAAGATGAGTGCATAACTTACTTGGATCACAGAAAAGTTTCTGCAGTGACCTTAACACAGGTGACATTGTAATATTAGCTTAAGAAACGAAACAATTAACAAGTTTGTGAACAGAAATAAAAATTATCTGAGAAAAAATCTGAGAAATTCTTTAAAAAAAAAGTGACTTAAAAAAAAAGAAATATATCAAAAATACATTTAGAATATTTCTATACACTGCAATGTCTCTACTAAATGAGTTTGACTTCAAAACTGCATGGAAACAAGAAATGATGTTCAAAACTAAAAACAGCAGCTGAATTATAGTAACAGTAAATATTTTTTTAGGATTATCTTTAAAATAACTATGCTTAACAGAAAGCAACAATGGTGTTAAAAAATATTTCATTTATCTATTTTTACTTAATACATGTAATTCATATTTATGATTTTTTTTCTTTTTCTGAAGGAGGTTTTTATTTTTTTACATGGAATATCAAAAGTGGATTAATTTCTTTCAGTAATTTCTTGTGAAATGACAAATTCACGGAGCTGATCATACATTATATAGAAGTTATAAATCTGTTTGGATATTATAATACATCAACAACATGAGGCTTAGAAGTGAAAAGATGTTGGACCTAAAAAGGTAATTATTTATTTTGATTAAGCTAAAATGCATTACATCAAGCTTTTATGTGCAATTCTTAATTGTAACATTTGAAGACCCGACAGAGAAAATATCACAATCTGAGTGACAACTTATCAATCTAAAGCTTTGCTGGGCATCCTAATCATGATCTCTATGGTTTTGTGACCCGGAGGTTAGCTCTCCCAACTACAGAATATGGAATCATGGGTTTGAGTCCCGCTGGAGGCAGCTACATTCTGTCTGAGTCTAAACAGCACTTCATTGCACAGAGTCCTTCATAATCACCCTCCTGTCCTCCTGATCTGACTGAAATACATGTGCCTTTGAAAAGAATGTAAAAGTGCCAGCTCATCCACCCGATGTATGTCTTCTCAGCTTTCAAACTCCTGTGAAAGATCAAAGCTCAACAGAGAGAGATTTGTTACAAATTCAAATCATTCAAAAAAGACACTGTGAACATTGTAATGTGGAATTTTCTAAAGCCCTCGAGATTTAACGCTACTATCCTTTTCTAGCACTTTGGTAAATACATCTGGACTTATGATGGAAATATTAGCTTATACTATGAGTAAATATTGAAATCTCTTGATATATGACAAGACCACAAATTAAAGAAACTTGATGAGCTGAATATTCATGAAACTTGCAGCACTAAATCTATGAAGCTTGCAGTGCTCAATATTCATGAAGGTTGCAGCACTCAATATTCATGAAACTTGCAGTGCTCATTATTCATGAAACTTGCAGCGCTCAAAATTCATTAAACTTACTCATGAAACTTGCAGTGCTAAATATTCATGACAGTTGCAGTGCTCAATATTCATTAAACTTGCAGCGCTCTATATTCATGAAACTTGCATCCCTCAATATTCATGACAGTTGCAGTGCACAATATTCATGGAACTTGCTGTGCTTGCAGTGTTTAATATTCATGAAACTTACAGCACTCACTATTCATGAAACTTGCAGCCCTCAATATTCATGACAGTGGCAGTGCACAATATTCATGCAACTTGCTGTGCTCAATATTCATGACACTTGCAGCACTCAATATTCATGAAACTTGCAGCCCTGAATATTCATGAACTGAAAACCTTTAGCAAAACTTAAAGTCCCAAATAGTCCTCTCTGTGGTGTTAGCATCTCAACATTATAATGTAATAAATAGCACTAATGTCTTGTATCTTCTCTTTTGGCGTTTATATTGGCTAATATGTATACAAGGAGTCAGAAGGGGATAGATTTATGAAAAATGTCAAGTCTCTCCACAAAAGAATGACTTTTTTTCTTGTTTCAAGTTGATCATGAAATTTAAAGACAAACCAGACAAGTGAGATCCTTTATCATGTACTTTGTCTATTTTTCTATATACTAATTATTGCAAGTTAAAAGGCTATTTTGGTTGCCAACAAAATGACACATAAAATTTTAAAATACTTTTTAGAGATCTGAAAATGTTTTAATGCAGTAATTTAATTACAATAAGGAAAGGTAGTGGAAAGCTTGGAGTGATATCTTATGTTACCACTGAGACAGTAATCTGGCAACTAAACTGAGGGTAAGTTAAACACAATGAAACCTGAATTCCTCATTTCCATAACTTTGCCTGGTTCATTGTAATCACGGACAAAGATACATCTTAATTAAACCTTTTAGTCAAGAACTGAAAGCAATAATATATCAATTTATCAAAAACTCCCCTTTTGGCCTGATATATTATCATGTCATTCCCAAGCATTCAGATTTTTGCTAAAGATTTACATATATTAAGGCCAACTCTAATTCCTAATCAAACTGTCAGCCTTCAGCCACAGGGTATAATCCAGTCCGCTAATTTTCGCTTCCTGCAGAGACTGTACATCATATTTGGCTTCCGCCAAGACTGTCCGCGATCTCTTGCTTCCTGCCAAGACTTCTGTACATGATAAATGGCTTCCTACAGAGACTGTCCACATGATTCTGCTTCCTGCCAAGGCTCTCGGTAGTAAGCAGAGTCATGCAGACAGTCTCAGCAGGAAGCCATTTTTTGAGGACAGTAGCCTCTGCAGGAAGCAAGAGATCGCGGACAGTCTCAGTGGCAGCCAAATATGATTGACAGTCTCTGCAGGAAGCGAAAATTGGCGGACTTGTTTATACCCTGTGTAAACAGGTGTAAGGCGTGAGTTGTCCATTTTGTCAACAACAAAATATACTACTACCAAGAATGGAATAGCTATTAACGACACAAAGAGAAAGTTGATGGGTGAATTGAGATTTCATGGGGTTGTCAACAGTATTTCAGTCATATCAGGACAATGAGAGGGTGATAATGAAAGGCTGTGTGCAATGAAACCCATTTATGGTTGAAAAGATTTCAGCCCTCAGCGGAATTCGAACCCACTAGCTTAATTAGGGTGTCAGCGCTTAACCCACTGAGCTACTGGGACTCCTACTAAGAGAGAAAGAATATTTATATTTGATCACAGTAAGCTATCCCAGCGGGCAAACAAGGCCGAAATGATGCCGTACTGACGTCAATGTGACGTGATGACGTCAACACAACATCATTTAGACATCGTGTGCCTACTGCAATCAGCTTAGCTTAAAACAAACTTCCATTTTGATATCCTAAAAATTCTAAGTGCAGATAGGTTTGTGCAAACAGTGCAGACCATGATCAGACTAAAGGGCAGTCTGATCAGGGCCTGCACTCATTGATTCATTCTTTTATTCACTCACCCACTTAAACCCATTGCACTCAAAATGGCCAAAACTCCATTGAGTTTTGGCCGTTCTGAGTGGAATAGGGTTAATTCATTAACATACCAGTACTTTTACAAATTCAGGGGGAACCATGCAATATCGAACCTTGTCAAACTCTGTCTGTCAGTCAGTCAACAAGTCCGTCTGTCATTCCTATCTGATGCAAAAAATGAAAACAGCAGAATTTGCAAAACGAGGTGCCTCATACTGAGCTACTTCATTTGGATCTATGCTGTTTGCTATCAACTCTTAATTCTCATTTAGTTTTAGCTTGGACAAAACAGTTTTTGAAATTTTGCAGATGTGCTGTAAATTTTGTTGAACGCTTGTTTGGTGCTATAAGGGTTAAACTAATTCAATGTTCGCATGCAATATATTGAATGTTGTCGACAATGATTTTCACAAATCATGAATTGGCAATGTTGTTAGTATGTAGTTATGTAAGGCAAACAAACTTACATCAACAACAAAAGTTATTAAATCTTCAGATTAGTCTCACGTTACTTAAGGTATTATCGCTTTTAAAAAGTTCCGACTGATTACAAAAACTACCGTGTTTAATTCTAAACACTCGGACAGAAGTTCCTTAGCAAACAGTGTGAACCTAGATCAGACTGCTCCTTAGGAGCAGTCTGATGTGGGTCTGCACTGTTTGCAAAATAAGTTTTATAAAACATCCCCAACTGATTAAATGAATTTTACCAAATATGGCAGGGTCCATTATAGAAAAGATGAGGTGTCTGAACATTAAAATCAAAATGGCACTAAAATACTGACTGGTATTAAAATACAAAACTTTTTGATCATTAGTGTTTTCTTTCAACTTTTATAAAAAGATTAAATGTGATTTTAAACATTCTAAAAGCATAAGCTGCTATACTATTAGTGTTTGGAACTACTACATTTTTATTATCATGTTTTACTGACAGACTTTTCTGCAGATTCAGTAGCCTAAATCTGAATATAACTGTACTGCTACTTTGAATTTCATGGGCTATTTATTTTTGTGACTTAAGCAAGGATAAAAATTTCATGAATGTAAATCACCACAAAATTTTAATTCTGCAACGTTAACAACGTTATCTCGCAAAAATTTATCGCCAGAAAATTGGGTGGTATCAACAAACTGTGAAAATTGATAACTGCAAAAATAACTAGGTTTACAGTATTTACTAGAAATATTTGAACACACCTGTACTATTTCTTTTATGGACTCAATCATCTATCAATTACCGTAGTTTGGACAAGTTTATTTATCCTAACAAGGAGAAATTTATAGAACTGTTAGAAAACAGGGTAGAAACTGCTGGGACTGCTTCACAGGAGCAATCAGGGCTGGGTCTGGTGATATTGTTTACTTATGCATTTCTGTCTGACTCTTTAGATCTTCATGTACATGGGACACCAAAATTGATTTAGCAATTAGGAAAAACATGAGAAAAATCAACAAAGACTAAAATGAGCATAAGAGGATAAAATGAACATGTCAGGATAATTTATTACATGAAATTAGCATGCGTATCCTGTGGCAGGAAACAAGATAAAAGACTTGAAATTTAATTGATCTAAGCATAAAATAATGGAAAACTTGTGATAAAACCAATAATGGCTCACAGCACTTCTGGGGAAAGCTCTGCTCTGACAATCTCACCAACTCATGTTTCAGCAGGTAAAATTATTCATTACGTGTATTCCTACCCAGCTGGCACATGACGTCAAAATGACGTCATACTGATGTTGATGTGACATCATTATGTCGCATCTTCAGAATAATGTCATTTCAACATCCTGTGCCCACTGGGTAAGATATAGAAGGAGAATTGAAAACTATGTCATTTTAGATACTTCTAAGGATGAAAACTGCAGTCTAAAATGCTGGATTCTTTCTATGTAAAATGTTAAACTGGTATGTGAGAGCTTGATCTTGTAGTAGGTATCTTTGACAGTATAATTATAGCTAATACTACCAATGCAGGTATAGACCAACTTTTAACCTTAGATCTGACATGGCCGAAATGACAGTGCCAACCAAAATGGTTCACTTCTAAAATTGGTACACTTAGTACAGCAGCTTCTGCACAAGCTCACCACATTTACTATATCCCACTAGGCACACAAGGTTGAATCCACCTTGATTCAACCTTGATTCAATGTCACGATGTTGAATCAAGGTTAATGCAAGATTGATTCAACCTTGTGTGCCTGCTGGGATAAGCTCTGACTATTACTTCAAGTACAAGATAAAACAATGACCTGCAATGCATTCAAAAACGTGAGCACTTGTGGGTCTCACAGGAGCTTGATGCAGTGGTACTAAAGTGTAAATAATTCTGTGTAAAACTTGGTACCAGAACATCAAGTACCTGCAAGTACTCATATTGTTGCACGTACCTCAGGTGTGTTTAGTTACAGGTGAATGATCAGCTATTGAACACCTGAATACTGATTTCAGAAATGAATGTGCTATGGGCATTTTTGAATCAATGTTCCATCCTGACAAGTATCCTAACAAACATGAAAACTTCAAATATGGCCAATACAAATAACTCAACCTCATGATTATACGATTCAAAGTTTTCCAGAAAGTCCACTCTATCACCACACAAAAATTTTCTCATTAATATTCACCAATTTCTTCTCTCTTTTCCAGACTTTGTACTCCTGAAATCTGCACTCTTTACCATGAAGGAGGACCAGCTATATGTATTTGGTGGGGTTGTCTGCCCTGAGACTTACCTTGGCGCAAGAATGAATGAGAAAGCCCTCTTATTTCATACTCAGCTCCATGAGTGGAGTGAAGCTCAGAAACTTTCCCATAATGCTGTGGGACATACTAGAATGGTAAACAGTGCTAAACAGAAAGAAGTATGTCTACCAGTCAAAAAGCTCACACAAATTGAATATTGGACTCGTGATGTTAATAAGTATTATCATCCACATCGGCCTGTAACAGCTAAATCAGGAAATTTTATGTATATTGATGTTAGTAAATACAATATTAAAGACACAAGTAAGACTGAACAACTTAGACCTAAATCTGCTGTTGTAAGGAGCTCTGGACCAAGTCAAAGACCAGTCAGTGCCATTACTACAAATTCTGTTCCAAGAAGGAGATTCTTTGGCACAGATCTAAATACTATTAGTAACCACTTATTTGAATCTCAGTTTCATTATACAGCGATGAGGAAAAATCTCTATACGGCAAAATCTTCAGGACGCAGTAACAGTGTCAGTACTGCTGAAACTAAAGACAGTCCTAAAAATGGTCCAAGTCCTAATGGTTTTAGCAGTAGTACATATGAAAGTGAAACAACTAGTACCATTGGCAACAGTGCTGGGTCTAAGCTAAGTGACATTGAATCACAAAGCAAAGGTCAAGGTCTCAATACCCAGCAAGTCATGCAACCAGTAATAACTTCAAGATCATGGTCAAACAAAATGTTAAATGTTATATCAATAGATGACTGTAAGCTAGCATGTAGATACAGACCACAGAAAATTAAAGAAGCAAGAGGCACTGCTATAGATTATGAAGAACTGGACCGAAGGAAAAATAAATCCAAGAGAAAAGAGCATAAAGCAGAAGCTGGTCCTAAGCACTGTGATACAGAAAAGACTGACAGTCATGTAGATGCAGATGACGAAAATGAATCAGAGGTTGAAATAAATATGAACAATATACATTTATCCCCAGATAGAAATAACAATGAAGTAACTCATCAAATTATAGTGACAGAAGCTACTCCTCGTAATGATGATTCTGACAGTGACCTTTATATTCCTTACACTGAAACAGCTAAAGCAAATGAGAATATAAATGAGGATGCTAACAAAACAGCCAATGATTCTAATGAAACTGATGAAGTTTTTGAAAATGTTAAAGAATTCAATGGTGATGGACAAAAACCTGTTCTAAAATCATCAGAAGTTGAATTAGCTAATGAAGAAATTTGTGATATTATGAACTTCCGAGAGACTCCTACTAGTAAGACAAGTTATGGTAGGATAACAACACTTTATTCTAATTCAGAAACAACTAAAAAGTCAAAACCAGAGAGGAAGAAAAAAGTCACTAGAACACAGAGGATAAATCATGCTATTGATGACATGATAGATGGGAGAAAAGTGATGAATTCAATGACAAAGGATTTTGACAAAAGGGTAGCTGAGTTTGGAAGGACAACTATTGACAAACAAGAAGGTAGTGAAACATTTAAGAAAATGCACTCCAATCTACGCAGAAAAATAGATAACTTTATGGAATACAAAGGTGCCATGAAAACAAAACAGTTCTTTGAAAAGCGGAGACTAAACAGCAGCAGTAATAATAGTGTAGATCAAGTATGAAATGAATGGATAGCTACCCTATTTCTTTGATTAGAAGACTGGAGTTTTCCCTTCCAAAACTATTCCAAAAATCTAGATCCATCTTTAAGATGGATCTAGATTACCCGGGATTGTTTGGGGTTTTCTATTCCAAGACTACCAAAAATCTAGCTCTGTCTGTATGATAGATCTAGATTTCTGGGATTTGTTGTTTGGTGTTTTCCCTTCCAAAACAATTACGAAAATCTAGATTCATCTTTAAGATGGATCTAGATTTTCGGATTGTTTTGGAAGGAAAAAAAACATCTCATGGCTGAATTATACAAGACTGATTTACATATTCAGGGTAATTTCGGACGGAGACATCCCCATCTTATCAAGTCAACACTCCAAGTATGTAAGAGTATTGGATGGTAGTAAGGAATAATTTCTATTAAATCAGCAAAAATGTATGTTGTGGACACTTACCTGAACTGCCTTGACAAGGCAGTTCAGATGACGGTCAAAACATATGCTGTCAATATGAAATAATAAAAATTATCCCACAAATTATTATCAATTACTCCCTCTGATCTAAAGTTCTGCTTGAAGTGTGAAGCTAAAAAAAAAAAAAAAAAACATTTTTTTTCACAGACTTATGCCAGTTTCTTTCATTTTGTTTGATGAATAATTCAGCTCACTGAACTTAATTTTACCAACAATACAGAAATGAGCATACCTTTATACAACCTCATGTCATGGGTACATAAGGATTTAATTGACTGAAGTTTATCCCCCATGAAGGCTAATTCCATCATAACAACAGAATGCAGTCACATCATCTTTTCCAGTTACCTGAACACATCACTGCTATGTTTAAATGATACTTAATGATGAATTTTATTAGAGGCTGCTATAGCACTCAGAAGGAATATAAAAAGATCTTCATTTAAAGAGTGAGTGAGTGAGTGAACTCGGGTTTAACGGCCCACCAATAACGAGGTCATATGGAGATGGGACCTGGGTTTAAAGTCTCATCCGAATGACCGGAGAAGCGGGGGATCGAACATGCGACCCCTGGATTGGTAGTCCAAATTCATTTTAAGAGGTAGGACATCAAAGCCTATAAGAAATTCTTCAACAAAGTTCTATAGAAATAGCATTAGACAACAAAAATACTCTCATGACAAAACTGTAAGTTTAGTAACAGCAAGTACACATGAAATACCATAGGTACCATACAGAAGACAGAAGAATCTATTGCAGAAATAGCTAAAATGTTCCTGATTCACAGCTATTCACATCCCAATCTATATTGTTTGAAAGAGAGACTCCACATTATCTGCTATTTCATCTCCACCTTCTCTGCTATTTCACCTCAACATTCTCATTTGCATTACTGGTAACCCATTCCATGCAAGATACCCCATCTGGGCAAACAGTTTGGATCCAGATCAGGCCCCACAAACGTGGGGCCTGATCTGAGATAGTTTGGATCCAGATCAGGCCCCACAAACATGGGGCCTGATCTGAGATCCAAACTGTTTGCTGCCTAGACATCATTTCTACAAGAGTTGGTTAGACCAATATTGTCAAAATATTCTTGATTTTAATGCAGACGACAATTTCAGCAGACGACAAAAAATACCCAGAATGCAATGGGTTAACGAATGAAGAGAATGAACCATCAACAAAATGCGAAGAAAAAAAAAACATTACCAGACAGGAACATTGAAAGAATAATTATTGTATGCCTTCCAGGGTTCTTTCAAAGTTATTTCCATTTGGTAGTACGCATGACTGTGTGTGCATGTTCGAACTTTTATTAATTCATTTTGTTGCCGTCATCTGGGTAAATGTTATGTGATGAAGCAAATGTCTTTACAATGCCATTAACCCTGAAAGTGCCAAAATGAAAATAACTGAATTCATAAACAGCGCATATCCAGATGAAGCGGCTCATAATGAGCCGCCTCATCTGTATCTACACTGTTTGCCCTCTAGTCACTGAATTAATACAATGTAGCTTGGATTAAACAATTTCTGATTTTTTTTTTATCTTTTTCTTTTAGTGCTTTAAGGGTTAGAGGAAAAAGCATCAGCCCTCTCAAAACATACCATCAGAAATAGCTAAGTAGACTGGTGAGACATTATTATTAAAAGCATGAACTTTCTGCCTCTCGGGACATTTACTCAGATGATCAGGAAGTTGTATACTAATGCAGTTTCTAATATTTTAAAGGTGTATGGGCACAATGCCATGTTTTTCCGCCATTTTTACAAAGGGGAACAACTTCTCAGACAACCTGTTTTCTTTGGACAAATAAGACCATCCAGGGATCAGCTCTTAAATGAAAGAATTTGCCCTAAAAGAGCATTTTTTCACTTTAACCCATTCCATTCGGGGTATCTGGGCAATCAGTTTGGATCCAGATCAGGCCCCACAAACGTGGGGCCTGATCTGAGCTCCAAACTGTTTGCTGCCTAGACATCATTTCTACAAGAGTTGGTTAGACCAATAATGTAAAAATATTCTTGATTTTTGATGCGGATGACATATTCAGCAGACAACAAATAATACCCAGAATGCAATGGGTTTAGAGTTGAGCTCTCAAGGAAGGCACAAATGAAAATGACAGAGTTGCTTCCCCCGACTGTGCATCCATTCACCTTCAGAATCTAGTGCATGCCTTGCCATTCATGTTTGGTTCTTAGATTTTAGTCAATTTTTTAAAATAAATTTAGTCAATTTGTATTTTCTTTTTTCTAAAATGGTTCCACTGATTTTTTACCAAACGATGTAAATGTGTCTTGAAGTTTAGGCCAGTGCTTAACCAACTGAGCTATATGGGGTTCCTAACTGCTCATATGATAAGCCGTCTCATCTGGACCTAATTTATTATCCCTCTAGTCTGTTAATTCTCAATGATATAGCTTGAATTAAATGTTTGATATTTTGCGGACATAAATTCTGTTGTCTGCTTTTTTTTTTTGGCCCTTTAAGAGTTATGAAATGCTCCGAACATTTTTGCATGTCACAGCTCATATATGGTAGTTATTTGGTGACAAGAGTTGATTTCGATTTCAACAGAACAGGGAATGAAATAAATTGATGGTGGATATTGATTTTGTCATAATGTTTGCATGTCATATACGCACTCAAGACTTTCTTAAATCCACTTTGTTTTTCTTTTAAATCCCCTCATGTAATCAAATATTTACAAAAGATTTCCCATCAATGGGACCTTTAATGAGGGGTTTAAAGATACATGGTATATTATTCATGATCTAAAGTGTCTTTTTATTGCACTTCAATGGTGAAAAGCCCTCTTATCTCCTAGATTATGGCATTTGAATAATTGGTAATAATGTGGTAGGATTTAGCTCCAATTTGTACCATAGTGATTAGAAAATGTTAGGTTTACTTGAGAAAAAATAGGCTAATTACTGTCTGGAAGAGCAATTTAAGTGTGAGAAAGTCTTCAACCAGATAAGGCTTGCTTCTGAATATAATTCTGGTACAACTTTTCCTTCTTTCTTTTTTCCATTATTAATTAAATGGTTAACAACTGACACCTCTATGGAAATATTAGGGGTCAATATGATTTCATAGGGCACAGCCCAGCCTCCTATGAAATCAAACTGACCCAAAATATTTCCATAAAAGGTTAGTAACCAACCATCAAATTCATTACTGCATCAAGGATTCATTAATTACTTGATTTTCTGTCAAAAATATTGAACCAGAGAAAATCAACGCCAATACTTGTGATGATGCTATAATGGGTGTCTAAATATATAGCTGAGAAAACTTTCCAATTCATATGCCTATAAGATTTTTTTTTCTTCATTTCCAAAACAACCCCAAAAATCTAGATTAATCTAGATTTTTGGGGTTGTTTTGGAGGGCATAAAACCCATGTTACAGCAGGAATACACAATACTGATTTAGATATTAGGAGTCATTCTAGATGGGAAAAGCCCTGTCTTATATCCAAATTAATACTGCAATCCCAGTTTGTTTATGACTGGGAACTTTCCAGATTTGCTCTGAAGCAATCTCAATACACAGCCAGAAACATCTGCAATTTCGCTTTAAACATCGTAAACTTACTCCAACACAAAAATCAGCTGTGCTTGCCATTCTCTCTAAATATTTAGTGTAAACAATATTTTATTCAATATACTGTACACATGAATATAATAATAACAATTTTTACATTACATAGCAATATACAGTAAAATGAAAGGGATACAGAAGTAAGTCATTGACTTATATAAAATCTGTCTCTCTCTAAATATTTGGAAGGCATGATAAATTCACTGTATCAGGAGGTCTTACAGTCTCCATGGGAGTTTCAAACATACAAATGCTACTTTGGTAAACATTTGAAGTCCCCAAACAAAAGCAATTTCTTCCATATGTATACTTTTATTAAGCAATGAGCTTCCGATAACATTCTACAAATGAAATGAAAGGATTTTGCTGAGTTACAGATAAGAAAATTTTAAAGACAAAAATTTTATTCATTTTATTATTTCTATAAAAAGACATATATTGTGGCATCCCATTAGAATTGCCTCAATGAGGCAATTCCAATGAGAACCCCACAACATATGTTATTTTGCGAGGAAATAAAAAATGACTCTTCTTTTTACTCCCAAAAATTTGGCTTATCAAGCTGGAGCTCAGAAACTTGGTGACAATGATACTTCCTTGCTCTCGTATTTGTACAGCAGCGTAAATATTGGTTCACTTTGATTTATAAATGATACACTTCAACATTTCTATTTAAGTAAACACAGATTTCGATACAAAAAAAAAATCATGTGGCATTCTTCTATTTCCTAATTTTGGACTCTTTTGTATACACACAATCTACAAACTGAAAATTGGTATTTCAAAACCCCATAATTGTTCGATGCTTTGGCTGTTTGCAAAACTCCCAAATGTAATTTCAGAAATCAAATAATAAGCTATGTAAAATGAGCAAGACAAATACTGAACAAAACAAAATCAGACCAACATATAAAAATTTGCCGACTGTACAATCACAAAAGTCTGCAAGACTAAGTATTATGTAAACGTTTTTGCAACCCCACAATCTTAAATAAATAATTCTCTCTTTCTACTTATAACATAATAAATGCCTTAACTTGTTTAACTAATCAAAATACAAATACACAAATGTAGAAATAACCTTTTATGTCATTATTGTATGGAAGTACTAATTTTGTTCATTTCCAAGACTTCGGACCTTTCTGATCTCTAATGCCCTATACAAAAAGACAGACAGAAATGCTCAGTTATTCCCACAGTCAGTTCTCTTTCATGCCCTAAATATACTGAAATAAATGGATGTATGATACTGAGTTCTATATCTTTCAACAGTATTTCAGTGATAATGGATAATAGTAACACAATAATGGAAGGCTGTGTGAATGGAACCTCATTTATAGTATGAAGAATTAGCAGCCAGAGAGGTCTGAACCCAATATACTAGCATAGTAAGCGAACTCTTAATGTTCTGCTCTACAAATCACAGGAGCCCAAAAGCAACTCATTTGAATTATGGGAGACTGGCAGTGTAAGGGCCCAGTCTCACGGTCACAATTTGAGGGCTAGTCCCACCCTATGTTTGGCAAAAAATGTACCCTGTTTTGTAGGTATTTAGGTGTTTCTATGTTTTAGTATGTTTCCAATACGTTTAACTACGATTACTTCGTATTATCCGGTTATCAAATGGCTTAGTGACATGCTTTCAGAAGGGATAAGCACAGTTCACTTTATACCTACTACGATTCCTTACGTTTTGCTAGGGACTACTAGGTAGTGTCCAGGATAACTACCTAGTCAAAGTGACGTTTGAATAGGTATCGCAATACATACCAAATCATAATGAAGCGTCACACAACATACTATGACGTGGGAAAGCATATATAATGTGTAGAAGTATGTAGAGGACCTTCACATATGGCTATGTCTTTAAAATGTTTCATCTACGTCCTAGTACGTTAAGACTAGGTTTCAATACGTTTTCACTACCCATACAGTCAGTTTTTCGAAATGCTATGTTTAAGTTAAATTTTCAATTCAAACATAGCTAGGCCACATATGTAGCTGTATATGTCCGTATATAATACGTATTCACTACATTTAAATACGCATATTTCCATTTTGGTACGTTTTGAATATGTAGAAAAACCTAGTCCGCAATATGTGAAAGCGAGACAGAGGCTTAGAGGACCTCTAGGTTGTTCTTGTTATGTCTGGACGTATGTAATACATTCCGGCTAGGTTTTAGTACGTTTAGACCATGTTTTTTCCACGTTTTGCTACGTTTTACTAGCTATACGCTACGTACATCAAAATGTCATGTTTGAGTTAAACATTCTAAATCGAACGTAACCAGGCCACTTATTAAGCTATATCTATATACCTATTCACTACGTTTTACAACGTATACTGCCATTTTGCCATGTTTAAAAAACGTAGTAATACCTAGCCCTCAATACTTGACAGTGAGACTGTGGCTTTACTGATTCAGACTTTCAAAAATAAAGTACTTTTACAGGTATCAAACTTTTTTTTGTGGGACAGAAGTGTCTGCAAACAGTGCAAACCCTGACCAAACTGCTTGAAGGGACATGGGAAGGCCTTCATGATTTTCTACCATTTTGAAAAGGGTGACAACTTTTGTGATTTCACATTTGCTTCTCTGGACAAAAAACCCTTCCAAAATTGTGAAGGTAGGAATTTGCTCCAACTGGAGGAGATTATTTCCTTTAAGAGTTGATCTCCATTGAGAAGAGAGGCATAAGTGTACTGGTTCTGAGACTAAACCAACTCTCAGAGAACACCATACTAGACGGACTAGCTGAAGGCTCCCTTAAGGAAGAAAACATCCCTGGAAAATTCAGGCCTAAAGTTCCAGAGATGCCCCAAATTGAAATCTCACTGGCAGGAATCTTAAAACTGCTAGCCGGTCTCGACCCATCCAAAGCCGCTGGTCCTGATGCCATTAAACCTGTTGTGCTCAAATCCCTAAAAGATCAAGTAGCTCCCATGTTACAGATCATTTTCCAAAAATCCTTAAATACTGGCCAGATACCTTCAGTCTGGAAGAAGGCTATCGTGACACCTCTTTTCAAAAAAGGTGACAAATGCGACCCCGGGAATTACAGGCCCATCTCTCTAACCTGCATATGTTGCAAATTGATGGAACACATCATTGCATCAAACTTAACTAAGCATCTCAACAAACATAATGTACTATATGACCTACAGCATGGCTTCAGGGAAAAAAGGTCCTGTGAAACCCAACTTATACAGCTCGTTGACGAACTCGCTAGAGGTCTTTCTCAAGGTCACCAAACTGACCTTATCCTCCTCGACTTTAGTAAGGCTTTTGATAAGGTTAGCCACACAAAACTACTCTTCAAGCTCCACCAGCATGGGATAACTCAGAACAATCTCAGTTGGATTAAGGCATTCTTACTCCGGCGTTCACAGTGTGTGGCTCTTGAAGGGGAAAAATCGTCCGAAATTCCGGTCACATCTGGGGTCCCCCAAGGTTCGGTCCTTGGACCAATCATGTTCCTTTTGTACATAAATGACCTGCCCGAAAATATAACCTCACAGGTCAGACTATTCGCTGATGATACTGCTGTGTATTTGACAGTCACCAGCAAAAAGGATTCCCATACTTTGCAGCAGGACCTACAAAAACTTGAGCAATGGGAAAAGACTTGGGAAATGCACTTCAATCCCAGCAAATGCCAAGTCATACATATCTCTAGGGCCCGAAACCCCATCCAGACCCAATATGTTTTACATGGGCAAGTTTTAGAGGCAGTAGACCAAGCAAAATACCTTGGTCTTGAAATCAGCCACAACCTGAAATGGAACCATCATATCCAAAGCGTGACCACCAAAGCCAATAAGACACTGGGCTACATACGTAGAAACATACGCACAAAACACAAAGGCATACGTCAGACAGCATATCAGACTTTAGTAAGGCCCCAGCTAGAGTATGCCTCCCCTGTATGGAGCCCATATACCGACACCTATGTAAACATGATCGAAGCTGTCCAACGTAGGGCAGCACGCTGGGTCACACATGACTACTCATCTTATAGTAGCGTGACCCAGATGATCGACACCCTTGGATGGAGGTCATTAGAACAGAGACGTGCTGACGCACGGCTTTTAATTTCTATAAAATAGTACATGGTTTAGTTGAGATTCCACTGCCAACTTATATCCAACGTCAAATCAGAATGACAAGGACAACACACCCATACCATTTTATTCAAATCATGACAACTGCAAACTACTACAAGTATTCCTTTTTTCCTTTGGCAATCGTGCAGTGGAACAACCTACCCCCCTCGGCTGTCCTATTAGAAGACCTGACCTCCTTCAGGTCTGCCATCTGCAGCCTTAACCACATTATGCCATAAACCAGGAATCATTGTTTTTATCAGCTTTTAACTTTTTACTTCTTTCTCATACTAACACTATCATACTTTTTATCCTTACTAAAATCGTTTTAACTTTCTTCTATCAAACTTTTCTTTGATGCGCGCAGCTGCACATAATCCTCGCGAGAGGGTGATGCAGGATATATAGAAAGAAAGAAGTGAAAATGGCAGAGTTGCTTCTTCTGTCATAATGCACCTTCAAGCAGTTTGATCAGGGTCTGCACTGTTGTCCATTCCATTAGCTTTTTCTGACAAATCACAGGATCCTAAAAGCAACTCATTCAAATTATAGGAAACTGATTCAGATGTTAGAATATAAAGTACATTTACATGTATTATACTTGTCTTTTTTTCTTTTTCATGTATGAAAACATAATCATATCTGAAATAACTAGAATGTGTCCATAGGACACGGATGCCCCCGCCTAAAGCCCTAAGTAAGATGGCGCCTTGTTTAAGGTACTGGCACTTGTAACTAGGTTCACAAAGGCAGACTTGTGTGGTACATGTTTTATTGTTTTCAAATAGATATCAAAATTAAGACATTTTGTTTGCACAACAATTTAATGTCATCAAGAACACTTGTAAGTCTCAAGAGAATGACTCTGTAACAGGTACCACATGTCCATAACTGACTTGCAACATATGCAGATTGTCTGTTCACTTTCAAAATACAATGTACTTTAACAAGGGCAGCACCATAACACCTTGAGTGTTTACACACTTTTACTAACTAATAATAACCATATCAGCAAGTGCTGAAACAGACCTCTGCTCCAGGAAGTCAAAGTGGTAAAAAATGAGGGACTTCATAATGGTATTTGTAATACCTAAGCTGACTTCAGTTTCCATTTCTTTGATGTCATGAAGTTAATCTATGTCATATTCTGTTCATCCGTATGGTGTATCGATAAACCTCCATGCTTTTTATTGTCATTTAAAAAAAAAAAAAAAAAAAAACTTTTGTGACTTCAGGTTTGCTTCACTGGAAGACTAAGCTCTTTCCAATGGGGTCTACTCCTGAAGGAAAATTTGCTCCAATGGAAGCAAGTCTACTCTTAAAGGAAAGAATTTGCTCCAATGGGAGCAAATTCTTTCCTTTAAAGAGTTGACTCCCATTAAAAAGGGTGGGGCAGGACCGTAAGTAATGCTGTAAGAACTTGTGGTCCATCCCAGTTGCTGTATAGATTATTTGGCAATAAAATATGTTTAAACTATTGAAACAGGTACATCTCCACATTTTTTGCCATTTTTACAAAGAAGAAAACATCTGTAACTTCCTGCTTGCTCTCTTTGACACAGAAGCCCTCCTGAAATGGGGTCTACTCCACCTCAAGTAAATTGAAAAGGAAAGTAATTATAGAAAGGTCTCAGGTAAGCTATACTGGACCATGTGAAAGACTAAATACTTTGCAAAGAACGTGATTCAGTTGCTTCCCTTTGTAAAATATTTTTATCTCCCTTGTTTATTCTAGTCAAGGAAGATAATCCAGTATTTCAAAAATAAACAGGGTAGTTACACTTAAAGCAAATCCTTTCACTTAAGAGTAGCCCCAAATGAGAAGGGAAATGTGCCTGGATTAGTTCTCTATAAAGTACATCCATTCCCCTGGAATGGATAAGTGTTTTCTAAGGCTGGCAAAGCCATTAATTTTCAAATTCCCTGACTTTTCAAATCTTCTCCAAATTTCCCTGACCAACCACAAAATTCCATGACCTTTCCCTCCCCTGGAAAAAAATCATTTTCCAGATGTTTTTCCCTGACCATGGTAATCCTGATAAATATAAAGATTCAACTTACCTGCCCAAGCATTTCTCTCATAGAAGCTTTCACTCGTAGTTGGTACTGACAGCTGGGATCTAGGTATATGAGGAGCTCGACATGATCATACTGGACACCAAAGGTCAGATCCATTACCTCGGGGTCAAACACTACTGGAGGGGGTGGGGCATGTTGTAATTTCAGGGTTAGGTAGCCTGTTTTACCATATCTTAAAACAGAGGAAACTGTCTTAAGCAGCATGTGGGTTAAAAAGAATCTTTAAAAAAAACATTTCAGTTATGACACACTGATTTACAGACTGGTTGGAGTCTTTTGTGTTTGCAGTAGGTACATTTTTGCATGAACTGCGCCTAGAGCATATGAGCCGCGACACAAGAAAACCAACAAAGTGGTTGTGCGCACGGCGCAGACTCAGATCAGCCTGGGGGTCCACCCAGTCCGATCAGACTTTTCACTTAGCGCTTTTAAAAAGGGTAGCTAAGGGTCTAAGCTACCTCCATGCCGTTAGCAAAGACTGATCAGACTGGGCGGATGCCCCGGCTGATCTGAGTCTGCACTGGGCACACAACCACTTTGTTGATTTTCTAGTGTTGCAGTTCATTATGTATGCAAACTGCCAAGCCTAGACTTGCCAGCACACATGCAGGCTGTCTCATCATAATAGCATGCACAGTTCCTGATTTATAATTTGAGAAAGCCAAACATGCCCCCACCTGACTGTGTATATCTGCATGCTAGTCCCAGTTAAGAAAGGGTAACAGTGACAATTTAAAAGAATGATTTCCCTTATTTGCCATAAGAACATGTTCAGTTGTGACCTCTCATTAGAATCGTCTTCCCCATATGTTTTAATGAGGGTCCAAACACAGGTTTTCATTGAGAAATGAGAAAAATGATCTCTGAATTATCCTTGTCATCCCTTCCTATATGAAGCTCTGTGGTCCAGGCTGGTTCAAGTTTACATATTCAGGGGTAAGATATACCTCCATATTTTTCTACCATTTTTACTTGGGAACGTTTTCCTCTCTGGTTGACATAGCCTTTCTAAAGTGGGGTCTACTATTAAAACCTTTCCAAAATGGGGTCTACTATTTAAGCCTTTCTAATGTGGGGTCTAAGAAAAGAATTTGCTCCAAGTGGAGCAAATGCCCTCTTTCAGAGTTGTCCCTCATTCGCAAAGGGTAGCGACAAAACCTGTTTGTGCACAGGATATCTCATCTGACACCGGCTCATCACATAAAAAAATTTACCAAAGTTTAATGCAAAGTGAGAAGCCAATGCCGACGATATGGTGAGTGCAATATAGCTACAGGAGAAGTCTGATCAGGCTCAGCACAGTTTATCATTCCATCTACATCTTTTGGGTGCATAACTGCACTGTAACACCAAACTGTTCCATTTCAGGATAATTAGAGTAATTATTTTGGGTGCCCCAAGTTTTAGAATTTTTATAGCGACGAGAAACTTCGCAGATAATTTTGGAAAATGTAAAATCCAATGTCAGCCCATATTCCATTTTACAGCAATACTAAATGATCAAAACATGGCCTCTGCGACTTTTGTTTACTTGTATGCAATATTGGTTTGATATTCTTAGCACATGTACGTAGCCATTCAGGTATGCTGCAATTTTCAGATTGTTTCAGGAGATGGCTTATATAGAAGCACTTTGCTTATTGTCAGATCCTGTACCATTATTTCTTTTTGTATTAATATATGCAATTTCTGTGAATAAAATATTGTTTGAACCAAAGTGATGAGAGGGACTTACCTAATAAATTCATAAGTATCTTCATTACTCCAGGGTACATGGAAATGAAGTAGACTTCCAGAATGCTCATCTGAAAGTCAAATAATTCAAGCCGATCGGTAGCAATGAATATGTGTACCATGCACACCCAGACTAGTCTGCCACAACTGCAATCTGGTTTGGACTGACAACATAATGCAGTTCATCCAAACATTAAATTTGACATTGTAGAATATAAAAGGCAAGCTTCACATTCCATGACAACACAGTGACTGTGCATATGATACCATAACAATTCAGCATTAAGACATGAGCAACAATAAGAATCAACACGGTAAAGACACTAACACATCAAAGACCCAAACTAGTCCACCAATGCTAGTCCAAATAGCCTTGGGCTTAACTTACAGACTCCCTATCTTCTTGACCTTAAATTATACATCCCCTTTTGACATTTTGTCCTGCGCAAGAAAGGAGAAACTGTTACAAGTGGACGAAAATTCCCTATCTCACTTATAGGGATGTTCCATCTATCCATAACTGTTTATAGCCTATGTTGAAAGAAGTCAAAGCTAAACAGATTCATTAAAGTATGTATCAAAGACTGCAAACTCTAATGTGAATTTAAGGTGAATGGGTATACTTTCAGGGAAAGCAACTCTGCCATTTTCATTTTTTCCCTCCCTTGTCAAAGGGGATCAACTCTTAAAGGAAAGAATTTGCTCCTCTAGGAGCAAATTCTTTCCTTAAAGAGTAGACACCATTTTGGAAGGGCTACATCATCCTGGTAAGCAAACAGGAAGTCATAAAAGTTGACTCCCTTTGAAAATGGCACGAAAACATGGAGGTATACCCATACACCTCATCTTTATGCCATCAGTATACTTACTAGCTTTTTTCATTGTGCATTTACTTGGTTCTAAAGCTGCTGTATACACTTTCATGACATTACTCAGCCCATGTAACTTCAACTTGTAGAATGACCCTGACCCAAGGTCAAGGGTCATGGCCCCTGTTGTAACACTCTCTGGATATGACAGAAGAATTTCAAAGAGCCCTGGCACTGAGTTGAGCAAGTGGTTACTGTCTTTATTGTACTTTTCTGCAATAATCTCCACCTACAAAAGTGAAAATAACATTAACTTTTACTGAAATGATCCCTGAAAGGGCAAGAAAGCTCACCTATCCATGTGCCTGTTTATCATGTTTGCAAAAACAGACATGACAATGCCTTTTCCAGAGATAAAGACAGCTATTTTGTTTAGAGGCCCATACCACCAACAACTGGAATTTTACATTATCGAAATAGACATTTTCTCCCAAAACTTAAGGGCTCAGTCCAAAATTTAGGGGCCATGAGCAACTGGGTCCCTGTAAGTCTTTTCCCCAGCATTTCTTCTGTAAAAGATTTTCACTTTCACTATCATCTATCATTAGGTCCAACATACATTAAATCTATCAGAGTTGGAAATATGTGAGCTAAAGATAAGATTTTAAAGAAAGTTACATGAAAATTATATCATATTTATAAATGGTTTTGGAAAATATGAACCCTTTCTTGAATATATATAATATATAACAGATGTGCTAAGACTGGGATTATAAGCTCTTGACCATATTGATGTATTTCAATAGGAGCCCCGGTAGCTCAGTGGGTTGAGCCCTGGCCTAATGATCTAGTGGACCTGGGTTCGAGCCCCGCTTGAGGTGAGAATCTTTCCTGCCGTAAATGGGGTCCATTGCACACATCTATGTTAATATTTTGTGTGAGATAGATATATCACAAAGATCTACTTACCCTGGTGTTAGAAGTGGGCACCATGATGACAATGTGAGTCACATTCTCCAGGTCTGGCTGGCTTAGATCAATGTGTACTGCCTGAAAATATAAAGCGCACTGACCTAAAGCTCTATATGGGCCACAAAACGACAAAACCAACAAAGTGGCATGTGCACCCAGAGAAGACTCAGATCAGCCTGGGCATCCGCCCAGTCTGGTCAGAGTATTCACTGTCCGCATGGAGGTAGCTTAGACCCTTAGCTACCCTTTTAGCACATAGCAAAGACTCTGATCACTGGGCACACAGGCCACTTTGTTGATTTTGTTGTGTCGCGGCTCATATACAAAAAGACAATGATAAAATTAAAATCAGAAGTAAGCTGACATCCTTTGTGCTTGGATACCATATTTACACAACAAATTCTTAGTATCTCGATTTCAGAGAGATCAACAGACTGACCTGAAACTAGGACAATGATAATGATGGCCAGTGTAAGTTTTTCTATGGTCACCATGATAGATGATTTTACCAAGAACATGTACTCTGATGTTATGTTATGATCTGAGAGATGTCAGGGTGTTTAAGACAATCTTATTTCACTTAAAAAGGAAAAATTGCTAACCAGATTGTCTTTCCAAACTCTTATGAAGATGAAAACTGTGTTTACATCCCTACACCATCTGATAAACCCATTCATAAACCAGATGCGCATGCTAAGGTTCTAGGTTATATGCTGTAATGTCTGAGCTTAATGTAACACCAGTAGTTGTGGAAGAGACAAGGTATGCAACGTAATTGAGCCCCAACATGACAAAATCAACAGAGCGGCATGTGCGACCAGCAAAAACACAGATCAGCCTGGGCATCTGCCCAGTCTAACCAGTGTCTTTGCTGTCCACATGAAACTAGCTTAGACGCTCAGCTTGAGTCTTCGCTGGGCACACATGCCACTTTGTTGGTTTTGTCGTGTCGCGGCTCATATGTATTGTTTTCCAACCCAATGCTAGGATCCGAATATATGTGTAAAAAAATCTACATGCATCATTCTCTCACCAAGTATTTTGATCCTCAAATGGGATTTCCATCTCACACCAATATATATATTGGATGTCACAACATAGTAGTAGATCTTTACCTCTTTACATTAACAAGTTTTAATCAAACTCTGGTTTTCCATAAACTAACCTTTTTATATGAGTTCTTTGGTGGTATCATATTGCCTGTTGAAGACAAATCTTTACATGTGGAGCTAAAAATGAAAGATAAACACAACTTGTGAATTTATGTGATTTCTCCATAGAATAATTTCTGTAACTACATGTACACATGTATCAGTAATAGTTCTAGTTTGACATCATTATACCATAATAATTTGGCAATTACCCTAATGTGCTTCAGTATTGAGACACCTAAAATAATAAATTTTCCATTTGTCCCAAATGGAAAATTCATCATTTTTAGGTGTCCCAATATATATGCACATTACAGTAGATGTTTTTCCCTCAAGAATGACCCCAAATATCTAAATCTGTCATGCATAATTCTGCTGTAAGGTGGGTATTTCTATTCAATAACAACCAAAAAATCTAGATCCATCTTAAAAGATGGATCTGGATATTTGGGTTGTTTTGGATAGGGAAAAACAACCATCTTATAATCTAATAAATACAGTAAGTTATGATGTTTCTTATAGAAATAATTTATTCAGATTCAACATGTACCAGTTGCTGAGTGCCGAATGTGAAAAAGACACAAACGCAAAATTTGTTGGTTGTTTTGGGTTAAACTGCCCTTTGAGACAGTATTTGAGTCTATATTGGGCCATCTCCCAGAGAGCAGTGGAAAAAAAAAAGAAGAGAAATGACCGACGAAAGGGAAAAAAAATGTCCAAATAACCCTCACCCACACCTACTGCTAGCACAGTAGGCCCTTGCCCAATTATTGTCCAAATTAGTGGGAAGACCCAGCACTGAAAGTTACCCGACACCATTGCCAGGCCCAATCACCTCCCATAAACACAATGACATTATGGTATTATTGCCTTACCATTAACAAAATCTTATATCATTGTAAGTAGACAGAACAAATTAATTTTCTTAGCATAGCTATGGTATCTCTAAAAGAACAATCTGATCAGGGTCTACACTGTAAGCTATTCTCTCTGCATCTTTTGGACGTAGTACTGCACTGTAGCATCAACCTATTACCTTTTTAGGACAACTACAGTAATTATTAGTATTATTTTAGGTGTCCCAATTTTAATAATTTTTAGAATTATAAATGGTGTTAGCAAAATCTGAAAATTAGAATTTTGTTTTTGAAACAGAAAGGAATGTCTCCCACTCCCCTCACAACAAGTCCCTATCTACATCAGCGCAAGTTGCAAAATGCTTAATGTTCAGGACATTTATTTTTGCTGATATCCACCTATCTGCAGACTCGTAAATTCTAGAACCTTGTCAAAATTTTATCATCTGACAGGCAGACAAAAACTGCCAAATGACAATTACTTGGTCATGAATTCAAGAACTTGCAAATAATTTTAAAACCAGAAAACTGTGAGATAAAGGACACACCAAAATAAAGTGAGTCACAGTACATCTATTTAAATTTCGGCAGATATCGCCTGGGAAAATATATGATTGTAAAAGAAAGCGTCTGTCATTTCTATCTTTTGTGTGAAGTTTGATCAAGACCTTCCAGATACTTAAAGCAAAGGAAGAACAGGATGAAAACCAAAAAGGGCATAATTTCATAAGAAACAAAAGTAGTGTCCGGGGCAGAATTCTTTAGAAGGGTGAGTTGTCTCAGAATGTGGGGCAAGTTGTCTTGGGGCGAGTTGTCTTTGGGGCGAATTGTCTCAGAATGTGGGGCGAGTTGTCACCTGAAGGTGGGGCGAGTTGTCTTGGGGCGAGATTATTGTGGGGTGAGTTGTCTTGGGGTGAGTTGTCTTGGGGCGAGTTGTCTTTGGGGCAAGTTGTCCGTTATTCCTGAAAGTGTACCTAATCACCTTAAAGAAACCCATTGAATGGAATAATTATGGTGACTCACCACTGTTTTTCACCTTTCTTTAATTCACAAGCACACACCAAACTATCCAGTAGCTGAAAATAAAAGTTTTGGATTTACTGGTAAAACAAATACTACACTCTTGCAGCAAGTCTAGAGAAGCAAATGCTGCTATGCAGTCTTTGAAAACCACTGAAGTTTGCTGTATACTTGCTGTGTACAAACAGACAATAGTCAATATACATGTATAAGCAGCGTCATGCAGGTCAAATTAACACTTAAAGTGCCATATATGAAAATAGTTGAATTTGCAGATGGCAAAGATTCTGATGAGGCAGCTCATAATGAACTGCCTAATTGGTAGTACCTAGTTGGCCATCTATTCTTTGAATTCTCAATATGATATAGCTTAAACAAAACATTTTCTTAAATTTTGCAAAAGTAAATTATCGGTAATTAGCCATTCTTATATTGTATATTCTAACATGCTCCAGGAAATGACTTTATATATAAGCATTTTGCTTACTGTCAAATCCTCTTACTTTTGAAATTGTATTGTAGTATATGTATGTAATTTATAGTTAATAAAATATCATTTAAACTACAAGTAAATTTCATCAGTTGCTTTTTGTCGCTTGAAGGGTAAAATGTTACTTTTTTGTGAAATTGAAAATTTTTCATAACCCAAACTTCAGTAGATATTCAGGAGATGCCTTTTAAAAGTGTTCCCGTTAAGGTCTTTATGCCCCATTACAAATGGCACAAAGTATCTTTTTCCCTGATTTATGGAGAAAAATTCCAAGTTATAAACTTTATAAAAATGCCAGCGGAAAATTTCAAAGAAAAAATACATAGATATCTAATTCTTGATGCAGTTCTGGCTGGCTTTTCTAATGGCAAATGAGCCAGATTCTCACAAAATGACCTACAGAATACCATAACACAGATGTCTAATTTTTGCTTGTTTTTATTTTTTTCCCAAGTTTCTCATTTTCCCACTCATTTTCTCAGTTCTAAAGGGCCTCACTCCATTCCCAAAATGCTTAAAAGGAAAACAGGTATTCTTGCTTTAAAATTCAAAATCCCTTGCATAACAGTGACCATCTACACAAGCAGGGAGGACCAATCTGTCTCAAATTTATGTGCATATATATTTCTGTTTATAATGATTCATGAAGTTATGCCTTCTCCATAATTTTCAATGCTAAATTCAGTGCTCCAGCTAAAGGGTAACAGGGATAATCTACTGATAATTTCCGTTAGTTCTGCACAAAAATGTATGTTGTCACTCCACATTACAACTGTCTTGCAGTGAAAGTTCAAATGAGGGGTCACACCATATGTTTTATTGAAGACCAAGAAAAATTATCTCAGAATTATCCTCAAAACCCCATCTTGTCTGGAGCAGTGTATATTGTCTGAACATACCACATTAGAAACTATAGCAACATAGTCTATTTCTTCTTCACCCTCAGCTATAGGCATAGCAAAATATTTTTTACTGAAAACCTGCAAAAAGATTAAAGAATAAACACCAATGTAAGAATACGTGGTTATTAAACCCAACACAATGTGTCAAAACACAAAAGCATAGAGGACAGGACGAAGATGTGACAATAGCCAGCAGTATAACTGACTTTTATTGGAGAAAGGATTAATAAATGGTAAAATATTTCATGAAGTCAGAATAATTCTGGTAAGTGTTTCAAATTCAAGGTATTATCAGAACTACCACTTTCACTTTCCACTGGACTTTTTAACCCATTGCATTCTGGGTATTTTTTGTCGTCTGCTGAAATTGTCGTCTGCATCAAAAATCAAGAATATTTTGACAATATTGGTCTAATTAACTCTTGTAGAAATGATGTCTAGGCAGCAAGCAGTATGGATCTCAGATCAGGCCCCACATTTGTGGGGCCTGATCTGAGATCCAAACTGTTTGCTCAGATACCCCTAAAGGGGTATCCCGAATGGAATATCTCTGTCGATAAACCTCTATATTATAGTGCTGAAGAAAAGCTGTTCTAAAATTTTATGCATAGGCCTTTGAATAACCAATCACACCAAAACCACCCGGCTATAGGACACTTTTAGCTCATCCATAAAAATCCAATGTGTTGCTGTGCTCCTGCTCAGACTTTTTTTCAGGTGGTTAGGTAAGTATGTATTTTTCTTTGAATCATCAGGTGTCAAAATTATTAGCTAAAAATGCAATTGCAAACAGTGCAGACCCAGATCAGGGGCAGTCTGATCATGGTTTACAATGTTTGCATTCCATCTCAGTCGGTTCTAAAGCTCATCAAGAGCTTCTGTTGTATGTTGTGTAATTTTCCATTTTAAAATATATCCTATCTTATCATACCTTATCTTACCAACAGTCAGAGATGCAGATGCATGTGTCTACTAAAAAAATATTCAAAAACTATTTCTCTAAATGGCGAAAACTATTTTGGGTATGGCACAAAAAATTGAGGGTAAGAAGGGACACAGTGTAATTTTCCATTTTTAAAATAATTCTTATCAATATCAACCAATAGGTTTTATAAAAAGTCCATCCTACCTCATTCTGCTCCCATTTCCAAACCTTCTCCGTCATCACTGTCCATTTGATTTCCTTATCTAGAGTTATTTCCCCTGGCCATTTTGATACATGACCAGCAGTGCCAGGATGTTGCAGGAAATGATGCCGAAATACAGATATTCTGTGCTCTTTGTCATCGGTTATCTGTCACGAATAAGAATAAATGGAAATACAAATGGATTACTTCCCTTAACTACCGTAAAAGTTCTAAATATTGGGACAGATAGGTCTGGGCAAACAGTGCAGACCCAGATCAGACTGCTCCCAGAGGAGCAGTCTGATCAGGGTCTCTTTGTAAATGTTTGTTTCAAGCCTTGGATCCTTCAAGAAAATATTTTTTGCCATTCCTTCTACATCTTTTAGATGTATAACTGCACTGAAAAACCAAACTGTTAAACTTTTAAGACAATTACTAAAAATAATTCAGGTGTCCCAATTTATAGAATCTTTACAGTAATACAAGAATTCTGCTGAACGCTGTCTCTTGCCTGACTGCCAATTCTCACATAGAGGCCACTCACTATGCATCTTACAACGGTTACACCAGAAAACTTCACAAAAGATGCAGGCAATGGAAAAAAAGTACCTCTGTCTCACTTTCTTCTAGTCGAAGGGAGTCTAATTGCCCTCCTTTACCGCCCCTTGTACAACATTTACTAGCCCTATCTATATTAGTAACAGTGGGTGTGGGAAGGTGGTGGTGGTGGTGGTGGTGGGTGGGTGGGTGGGTGTGTGTGTGTGGGGGGGGGGGAATCCAATTAATGGCACCAGAAATCAGACACTGTCATAGTACAAGGGTTTGCAGTGCATTAAAGTTCACAATTTTTGCAGTCATAAATGTGGAAACTTTTAATATGAAAATGTGACAAATCTGCTAACTTTAGTACCCATTTCTCATACTTTCAAATGGTTTTTATTTTACCTTTAAGCTGAATGGGTTGACTTTCAAGAAAGCAACTCTGCCATTTTCTTTTATGCCTCCCTTCCCAATGGGAGTCAACACTTAAAAGAAAAGATTTGCTCCCCTTGGAACAAACTTGTTCCTTTCTGAGTACAGCCTATTTTGGATGAGCTTCTTCAAGGGAAGCAAAGAGGAAGTCAACAAAGCTATCTATCTTCCTTGGTGAAAAATGTCTGAAAAATAGAATTGTATCCATTGTATTTATGACCCCTAGAACTCAATGATGCTAATAAGGAAGACTAATCAGGCAGTGCATACGTATCGACTTAAATCTCTTTGCAGATGCCATCATACGGCTAATTTGAGCAGAATCACATGAATAAGTTTAACGTGTCTGTAAACAGGAAAGATGCAAACCAGTATTAAAGCAAATCCATGAAGTCTAGCTAGTGCCTTCATTTTGTGCTCACGTATTCCTCAGGGTCAATACATAGTGAGAGTGAATGGCAAAGGCTCTAATCAAACTGCACGGATGTGCATGCTGGTCTGCACCTTTGCTGTTGGCATATGCCATAAGCACCCTTTTTGCATGCCTTGGCTCATTTCACATTTGAGCCGCGACATAATAAAACCAACAAAGTGGCATGTGCATCCTGCGAAGACTCAGATCAGCCTGGGCATCCGCCCTGTCTGATCAGTGTCATCCCTGTCCCCATGGAGCTAGCGTAGATCTTTAGCTAGGCTGAAAGCACACAGCGTAGACTCTGGCCAGACTGGATGGATGCCCAGGCTGATCTGAGTCTTCGCTGGGCGCACATGCCACTTTGTTGCTTTTGTCATGTCGCAACTCATTTACCTCTTTCTTGCGCTCATCAACAATATCAAACAAAGATCTGATAAAGGCAAACACAACTTGTTTACACCACACTATACATCTGTGGTCGGCTGGTACCCAGGCACCTGGTATGTGAGTTGTCTGAAATACAAAAACAGTCAATTGATTATCAAAGTGCCGATAGCCCTGAAATGACAGGTTCTATCAGAACAAATCATGGTTCAAATATATGGCCAGTTACAGGATTTAATTACAAACAGCTAGTGAGTTATGCACATGCAGCCCCATTCGCTTCATTTGGTTCAGCTCTCATACAGTCCAATTGTTTACATGAGACATCCAGCGCAGAGCAATTCATTCACCTGTCAAATACTATCTCGTTTACACATGTTTACAGACCAACTTGTGCAAATAAAATTTTGCAAAACAAAATAAATAACCAAGTCTCACACTGCTGCATGTCTGCATGATTTCCCAATTTCTCATCAATATTGCTTCTATGAATCATAGCTTTCCATGGCTGAATTCTTTGAAGCAACCACTTTTGCAGTGTGTATTTTATCAGTTACATGTAAAATGCTGTTGAAAATTTGTCTGCCAAAGTCACCTCAATTGGATTCACATCTCAATCTTATTTTCTGCTTTTAAATTTGTTACCAGTTTACAGGCTGTGGATACAACATGACAATTCAACTCCAGGCTTTTCCTAGAAAAAGTGCAACCCTGGCAGAATCGGAAACTAATTAAAGTTTTGAGGAGGATTGAAGAAACAAAAATATTGTTATTCTTATTGTACATGTACTGTAACGTGCCTAAATTTTGGGAAACCAAAAATTAATAATTTTCCATTTGGAACAAATGGAAAATTATTTATTTTAGGTGTCCCAATACTTAAGGAGCGGCTGTAGCGTAGTGGATAACACTCCAGACTACCAATCCAGGGATCGCAAGATCGAACCCCCACTTCTCCGGTCTTTCGGATGAGACTTTAAACCGAGGTGCCGTCTCCGTATGACCTCGTTGTTGGTCGGACGTTAAACCCCGAGTTCACTCACTCACTCACCCCAATACTTAAGCACATTACGGTATTTAAAATTTCCTTGGTGGTACCCCTCACAAAAAGTTTCGGTCCTGTCCAGAGAGATACTTTTATCAGGAATAGTCCTCAAACGGGACAGATAATGAGGTATTTTTATCAGGAATAGTCCTCAAATGGGACAGATAATGAGGTATTTTTATCAGGAATAGTCCTCAAATGGGACAGATAATGAGGTATTTTTAGCAGGAATAGTCCTCAAATGGGACAGATATTGAGGTATTTTTATCAGGAATAGTCCTCAAATGGCACAGATAATGAGGTATTTTTATCAGGAATAGTCCTCAAATGGGACAGATAATGAGGTATTTTTATCAGGAATAGTCCTCAAATGGGACAGATAATGTCGTATTTTTATCAGGAATAGTCCTCAAATGGGACAGATAATGAGAAATTTCTATCAGGAGTAGTCCACAAATGGGACAGATAATTTTCATAACAGCTCCTGAAATAGTTTCTCAGAGAAGAAAACTCTGTCATACCTCCAGATAAGGTGAGGTTTAGAGGATAACTCTGAGATAAATTTCTGATTTCTTAACAAAACCTTATATTATGACAGCTCATTAGAATTGTCTTGGCGAGACGGTTCTTAAGAGGGATCACAACACACATTTTTATGTAGAAATATGGAAAACTATCCCCAAATTATTCCTGTTATCCCCTCTTGTCTGGAAATCAGCTCTGTACTTATCTTTTTTTCAATACAAATATATATTTTTACCCCTCATTAGAACCATCTCCATAAGACAGTTCAACAAGATTGTTCTAATGAGGGGACACAGGGTACATTTTTATGAAGAAATATGGAAAATTATCCCGAAATTATTCCTGTTACACCTTCTCATCTGGAGCTCTGCTCTATACTTACAGACATACTCATACCATGCTGGTCATCCACAATCTGTCAAAAGAAAATAACAGACACATATGAAAAGCCTAGGCCAACAGCAGCATGTGAATTTGTACATTCTGATATGGCTGTATGCCACCTGCATGTGGCCTGAGGTATGATTAGTCAAATAAAATTATTCTGTTTCATTCACTATATGATTTGAAGACATGCCACAAATAGAGGTGCTTCTACACATGTGGCCACAAGGAAGACTCAGATAATCCTGCATACTTCACATCAAATGGAATATACTGCATTTCTTCTAATAAGTGCCCAACACTAATAAAAGCTCCGCTTACTTGTGTATGAAAATTCCCAAAACGTTGGCAGAAGCCTCACTGAAATATGCAGTTGTTTGCAAAATTTCATCTCAAGAATACCTCTTACAGGACCTGTGAATCCCAATGCCCCTGTGGTGTTTATTTAAGGAAATATGGTCTGCGGTTACAGAATTGCAAAAAGTCTGATTTTAGATGATTTACATACTGATCCAAGTCTTTGCTCTTTACACATGCCTTTTCTAATGAAAGGGCACCAAAAATGCAACATAATCATCTTCAGATAACCATTGAGGTGACAGACATTAGGAAGCAACTCTACCATTTATTTGTTTGCCTCCCTTCTCAATGCTGGTCAACCCTTAAAAGGAAGAATTTGCTCCCCTAGCAGCAAATTTTTTCCTTCAAGAGCTGATCTCAGTTTGACGGAGCTTTGTCCAGGGGGGCAATCAGGAAGTCATAAAATTGGTTCCCATGCTAAAAATGGTAGAACTTGAAGGTGTAGCCATTCACCTTACTGCTGTAAATTTTCATGAATATAGGTTTAAGACAAGAATATTCTACAAAGTTTCCAACTCCAACAAGAATTCTGTGGAAGGCAGTGTTTCGTCTGTCTGCAAAAAAACTTGACATAAGTTTATGCCATCTTTCTAAAGAGCAATCTGGTCAGGGTCTACACTTTTGCCATTCTATTTGCATCTGTTGGATGCATTACTGCATTGTAAAACCAAACTGCTCCATTTTAAGGATAATTATGCTGATACGTTGTCATCCCCATAAGTTTTGCTGATCTGGAGCTCAAACTTACCCCATCTAAAGGCGTGAGTCCCTCCCTGACCTGAATATCATTGTTTCCCCCACCACTGGACACCAGAGTAACATGGCTCAAGGTTGTGTTGGCATTGTCCCTCCAGTATCTGTTCACCTTCTGATAGAACTCAGCCTTCACCTTGTCTAACACTATCACTGAAATATTCAAACAAACAGTCAACTTGTCTAAAGCGAGCATCCAAGAGAAGAGGTAAATTTGCTTAATACAGGTCAATTTACACTGAAAATGCTGCTGATGGATATGATTGTCTGGCCTTTTAAGGTAAGTTTTTACTTAAAAGAGGTAGCTTTTAAGACAGGTTTGACTGTAATCAGACAGAGGGATAAGCAATCCAATTCATGATTCAATACTTGATTCCATACTACTTCATACTACCAAGCAACTCAGTCCACTTCTATCACAAAGCTTTGGGACTTTATATACATACCGAGTAACAAGAGGCCCAAATTGGCCTGATATCGCTCAGCTGGCTAGTTTGCCACGAGACCATTCTGATACAAAATTGGTCCAATTCCACTGAGGTTTTCTCAATTTCACATTTTGCTTTTTTTAGTAACAGTGGCGAACTTGACTGGTCTATATTCAGCTATTTTTGAAACTCAATGCAAGAATCATTTTACCACAAATTTCATCAAAATCCATTAAACGGTTACGGAGATATTGTCATTTTCATGTTTTGTGCTATTTTTAGTAATGGCAGATGGCAGCCATCTTGGAATGCCAAAATGCAAAAAATCGAAACGACTCCATGAAAGGACCATTCTGACACAAAATAAGTCCAATTCCATTGAGATTTTCTAATTTTCACATTTTGCTATTTTTAGTAACAGAGACCAATATGACTGGTCTATATTTGGTTACATTTGAAACACTTTCAATGCAAGAATCATTTTGCCACAAATTTCGTCAAAATCCATTCACAGTTACTTAGATATTGTCATTTTCATGTTCTGGGCTATTTTTAATAACGACAGATGGCAGCCATCTTGGAATGCCAAAATGCAAAAAATCGAAACGACTCCATGAAAGGACCATTCTGACACAAAATTAGTCCAATTCCATTGAGATTTTCTAATTTTCACATTTTGCTATTTTAAGTAATAGAGACCAATATGACTGGTCTATATTTAGTTGCGTTTGAAACACTTCAATGCAAGAATCATTTGCCATAAAATTTCTTCAAAATCCATTCAACGGTTACTGAGATATTGTCATTTTCATGTTTTGGGCTATTTTTAGTAACAACAGATGGCAGCCATCTTGGAATGCCAAAATGCAACAAGCAAATTCGGTGAATTTATATCCCCCGCCGAAGTGGCCCTGATTCGTTTAGTATGGTTTATTTTAAGTTTCATATAATTTCGTTCACTGGGCTGAACTTGTGGACTGTAAATCAAATCAAGGACTATTACTCTGGCTTAAGTGAGGCATAAGCTGAAGCTGTTCTTAAACACTTGCCACAGCATCACTGCACTATGATGATACACTTTTAATTCAGTTTCATGAAATTTTGTTCAGTCAAGTATCTAAGTTATAGCTAATACATGTATGTGGAGTTTAAATCAATTCAAGGGCATTAAATCATGCACTACTGATGCAATTAAGATCAAACTTAATGTGCATTGCTCTGTCAAGACAATACATAACTACTGAAGTTTCATGAAATCCCATTCATTGGTTACTTAATTATGACTCAAACCAAGTCAAGAGCAATAACTCATTGCTTACTGAAGAAATTTCGACAAAACTTAAGATGCACCAATGTGTTATGGTGATGGGTATTTAGTAAAAGTTTCATAGAATTCTATTCATTGATTACTTAGTTATGGCTAAATGTGTCAATTTTAAATTCATTCAAGGGCAATAACTCCAGAATTTCTGATGCCATTCTGATGAAACTTTATGTGCATAACCGCCTTATGGTGATACATATTAAGTTTTAATTTCATAATGTTTTGATAATTGGTTACCTAGTTATGGCTCATTTTATTGCTTTAAGTCAATTCAAGGGCAATAACTCATGCACCCCTGAAGCCAGTCTGATGAAACGTGACATACATCAGCGGAATACAGTGATACATATTTATTATAAGTTTCATGAAATTCCGTCCAGTGGTTACTTAGTTATGGCTGATTTTATTGATTTTAAAACAATTCAAGGGCAATAACTCATGCATTACTGAAAGCAGTCTGATGACACTTGACGTGCATCAGCGGGTTATAGTGATATATATTTATTTTAAGTTTCATAAAATTCCCTCCAGTGGTTACTTAGTTATGGCTCCGGACGGACAGACGGACGGAAGGACGGACAGAAGGAAGGACGGACAAACGGACGGACATGGAGAAACCTATATCCCTCCGCCTTCGGCGGGGGATAAATAAAAAATCGAAACGGCTCCATGAAAGGACCATTCTGACACAAAATTAGTCCGATTCCATTGAGATTTTCTAATTTTCACATTTTGCTATTAGTAATAGAGACCAATATGACTGGTCTATATTTGGTTACATTTGCAACACTTCAATGCAAGAATCATTTTGCCACAAATTTCGTCAAAATCCATTCAACGGTTCCGGAGATATTGTCATTTTCATGTTTTGTGCTATTGTGCTATTTTTAGTAATGGCAGATGGCAGCCATCTTGGAATGCCAAAATGCTAAAAATCGAAAAGGCTCCATGAAAGGACCATTCTGACACAAAATTAGTCCAATTCCATTGAGATTTTCTAATTTTCACATTTTGCTATTTTTAGTAACAGAGACCAATAAGACTGATCTATATTTGGTTACGTTTGAAACACTTCAATGCGAGAATCATTTTGCCATAAAATTTCGTCAAAATCCATTCAGCGGTTACTTCGATATTGTCATTTTCATGTTTTGTGCTATTTTTAGTAATGGCAGATGGCGGTCATTTTGGATTGCCAAATTGCAATTAATCAAAATGGCTTCATGCCAGGACCATTCTGACACAAAGTTGGTCAAATTCCATTCAAGGGTTCTTGAGAAATTGTCATTTTTCTGTTTGTGCTAGTTTTAGTAACAGTCTCCCTGGTGGCCATCTTGGATAGTCAATTGGCACAAATTTGAAATAATTCCATTCAACGACCATTTCTGACCAAATCTGACCAGAATCCATGTAAGATTTCTTAAAATATTAGCATTTGACCAAAATTGGTCTTTTAAACGCTAAGTAGGTCACTGTGACCTTATTCAGCTATAGATTTTTTTTAATTTTTATAATTATTAATTCCAAGGTCCCATTAATGTTCCAAGCAAACTTTCAAGCAAATATACCCAATGGTTCTCGAGAAGTTGATTTTGTTGTTATTGCTATTTTCAGTAACGGTGGCTATCTTGGATTCTTGACCTGACCCGATTTTGCAATTTTGAAACTTTGCAGTCTGGTCATGCTCCATGTGAAATTTGAGACCCATGGGTACAGGGGTTTTAGAGCAGAAGTTGTTTGAAGTTGTTCAAATTAGTTGTTTTTGTACATTGGCAATTGAGCAAAAATACACTGGTAAACAGAAAGTAGGTCACTGCGACAAAACTCTGCTACATATTTTTTTCATCTTTACAATTCTAAATACCAATGTTCCACTGATGTCTCATACCAAATATCAGACAAATATACCCAGTGGTTCTGGAGAAGAAGATGATTTTGTTATTTTTGCTATTTTTAGTTATAGCGGCCATCTTGGATATTCAAACTGACCCAGTTTTACAATTCTGAGACCTTGGAGTCAGGTCATGCTCCATGTGAAATTTGAGAACCATGGGTCCAGTAGTTTTATAGAAGAAGATGTTTGAATAATTTGTTTTCAATTACTGACGAACGACGCACGACGCAAGCTTTGGTATGACAATAGATCACTATGGCCCTTCGGGCCAGGTGAGCTAATAACTCTAAGGTTTCAACATAACTGATTAGAAATAAAAGGCTATAGCAATGCAACACCTGATGTTTTGACATGCAACACAAACTGCAGCCCACATACTGCAGCCCTTTATTCAATTAACTGAATGACCAAAATAGAAAATATTAAGAAATCTAGAAAAGCTGTTTATGATGAAAAATTGGATGAAGCATTATCAAATACTAATAATAAACCAGATATTTCCTCCCAAATATCTATTTTTAGAAAGCAACATAATTCTTCAACTATTACCAAAATAAGGGGATCAAAAATTCTTTTCAGAGTTGCCTCTTTTAGAGTAGCTTTAGGAATGTACAGAACTTCAATGGCTCGAACCCTGATGGCTCGTTTACCCTGCCTGGCTAGAACTCTTTTCTTGGTCCCTAGAGATCACTTTATATGGAAACTAACCCTGGATGGCTAGAACTACCCTTGGCTGGAACTAATTTGCCTGTTCGAGCCAATGAAGTTCTACTGTATTTGTTTTCACTATGTACCTATTTCTTTAAGGTGAATGAGTACACTTTCAGAGAAAACAACTCTTCAATTTTCTTTATTGCCTCCCTTCTTAATAAGGGTCAACTAGAGTTTGCATCCCCTGAGGGCAAACTCTTTCTTTTTAGAGCAGACCCCAGTTTGGAAGGGCTTCTTCATCCTGGAAACCAAAAAGAAGTCACAAAAGTTGTTTCCTGTGTGAAAATGGCTAACACAACATGGATATATATTCACCTGCCTTAACTCACCTGGAGACTGATTGGGTGTGGCTTGCATGAAAATGGTATTGACAGACTGGTGGTCAAAGTCTGGTAGAGTGAATAAAGCTCTTGCTATCATCCCACCCTGTCAGAATAAAACAAAAAACACAAGGGTGAGTATGAATACTTACAGGGGAAGCAATACCATTTTCATTTTTTGCCTCCCTTTTCCATGGGGGTCAACTCTAAAAAGGAAAGGACTTCTTCCAAGAAAAAAATCTTGTCTTTTAGGACTAGACACCATTTTGGAAGCGCTATGTTGTCCAGAGAAGCAAACAGAAAGTCATAAAAAATGTTCTACTTGTAAATATGGAAGAAATATATAGAGGTGATCCATACACCTTAAGCAATACGGAAATAGTGATCTTTGAAGAGGCGATATTCCATACACAGTCAACTCTCGATATCTGGAAGTCGAACTTCAGCCCAAACTACTGATATCTCAAAGTAAATTTTCTTTTACCAGAAAATTTACTTTGAGATATCAGTAGTTTGAGATAACAGGAGTTGAAATGTTAATTAAAATAGGAAATGCATTCTTTGATACAAGAAGATACTTTGAGGTATCAGTGTTCTAGATATCGGGAGTTGACTGTACATTCATGTATTATTGTGACAATTAGCATATTGTAAATCTCATAGAAATCCATGCATTAAAACTCCACTTTACTTTTGATAATTAACATATCCTAATACAACTGCGATGGCTGAAAAGTGCTTACAAATGGCAATCAAAACATTCATATTTTGTTTTGGTCTTTCTGGTGTAAGGACAAAACATGTTGTTTAAACAACTTTTTATTTTTTAATTTAGTTTCTCACTGGTATCGTAGTGAGCACTGTTCAAACTGAAGAATCAAAGCATTATGTCAGTTCTAATTTGTTTCTATGAAAATCAGCCAGTAAAGAAATTCCAGTAAATTGATTAGTTTCAGATTTTTTTTCTTTTCAGCAGCACTGTATATAAAAAGTAGCTACTGCAGCCAAAACTACCTCCTGCACACACATACACAAAGGGAAATAAATATGCAAAAGAAGAAAACAATATAGGACAGGAAAAAAAACTATTTTCTGAAAGTGAGAAAACAATACTGATAGGGAAAGCAAATATTTTGCAAATGGAGGAAATTGCCTTGGAAACTTTGAGCTTAACTTTGCAAATTGTTTATTTCTCTTGCTTATATAATTGTATATAAAGTGAATGGGTATATGCTCAACAGGAATAACTCTGCCATTTTGACTGTTGCCTCCCTTTTCAAAGGAGGTCAACCCGTAAAGAAAAGAAATTTGCTTCTAGAGGAACAAATTCTTTCATTTAGGGGCTGACCTGTTTTGGAAGAGTTTTTCATCCATAAGAGCAAACAGGAGGGAGGTCACAAAAGTTGTTTTCCCATGTAAAAATGGCAGAAACACATGGCAGTCTACCTATCCGCTTTAAATGGAAGGTAACCTATAAATGTCTCTGGCTAACCCTTAATGCACCAAAAAGCAGATGACAAAATTTACTTCTGCAGAATTTCAAAAAATGTTTCGCCCAAGCGATATTATATTGAGAATTCAAACACTAGAGGGCCAACAGTGTAGATTCAGATGAGGTGGCTCATTATGAGCCACCTCATCTGGATCTACACTGTGTGCAAATTTAACTATTTTAATTTTTGGCGCTTTAAGGGTTAAGTACAAACCATGGAATGTCCTGCAAGAACTATTGTCTTTGGTTTCACCTCAGCCTTTTTATACAAGGTAAAGATCTTCTTTATGGCATGGTGAACAAACTCTGTAAACAAAAAGACCTGTCAGTGGGACAGGATATCTCGCCTGACAGCAACTTGCCCATCATCTAAAAAACTTTAACGCAAAACTTAAACATTTTGCTAACGCCGCCGCCAACAGCACCGACGCCGGGGGTAGTGCAATAGCTCTTCCTGTACATTCATACAGGCGAGCTAAAAACGCTATTTATACTCTTGAATTTTAGAACTGGTCTTCTTCATGGCAGCATTAGGGATAGCACTAGTGAGCAAAGCAAGTCAGTTTTGCCTCAAATAGTTTCTTAATATATTATAATGAACTATATAAAACAACAGGTCTGATGACTACATGAAACGAATAAAAAATTATCAAACATTAAAACTCACTATTAACCTAGGACACCTTTGTGTGAATAGGTATACTGTAAGGGGAAGCAACTCTAACATTAACTTTTACTTTTTGCCTCCCTTCTCAGCTAAGATCAACTCTTAAAGGAAAGAATTTCCTCTTTTAGAAGCAATTTCTTTCCTTTAAGAGCAGACCCCTTTTCAGAAGGGTTTTGCAGGGGTTTTCCTAGGGACCAAAATGCCATTGGCCTGCAGGGCCACCTGGCCGGAAAATCTACTGGCCATCCAAATTTTCAACTGGCCCGACTATTTTTCCAATGCGGAATATACAGGACTAATTATATTCAATAAAATAAAGCACCATTAAAATGTATGATCCTTTATCACCAAATACCCAGTCTTATCTGTAGTTGTTTAGTATCCGAATGTTTAAAATAATTAACCCATTAAGCCAAGTCTGATACCTCATGATATGGCAGTGAGGTTTTCTTGTAATTGGTGCATCCAGTAACATAAGAGCCAACTGTGTCCCTAGTTTTACAAATTGAACATTTCATTCCTAGGGCATCATCAAACTCGAGCCACTTCAGGCACTTGAATTCAGTCAGCCACCCAGGTTGAAAGTACCGATGGCGACCAGACTGTTCGTATTTGTCTCGGGTGGCTTTTTTTCTTCATCGGACTTAAACAGCTGTTTTTGTTTTTTAGATGGCGGGGGTTGAAATAAGCACAGAAGTCCTTTGGGGTCCATTTTTTTACATGTGACTTCTGCGATTCATCCCCAAACTTCATCGGTCGGCCATATTGTCTATTTGCAATGCGAGGACAAATTTCATTGGATTAAACATTTCTGATCGTCCAATGAAATCATCCGTAGCAAAACGAAAGTAGACTGGTTTTCAGATGGTTTTTGCTTCAAGTTTGAAACAAACTGAATGACTCCCCGAAATTCAACTGGCCTGACGGACCTGCTACAGTGGGATTTAACTGGCCCGAGGCCAAAATCAACGGGCCCGGGCCAACAGACCCGTGCTTAAAAAAACCCTGTTTTGTTGTCCAGTGAAGCAAGCAGGAAATCACAAAAGGTGTTCCCTTTTGTACATTTTGTTACAGGGTTGGTTCTAAATTCCCTGACTTCTCCCTGTTTCTTCCGACATTTTACACTTTGCCATACCCTATTACAGATCAAAAAGTTGAATTTACAGTGCTAACTATAGCAATTGACGCTTACAGGAAAACAAGAGGCCCAAATGGGCCTGATATCGCTCACCTGGCTTTTGTATCCAAAAGGTCCCCATTCTGATACAAAATTGGTCCAATTCCAGAGATTTTCTCAATTTCACATTTTGCTACTTTTAGTAACAGAGGCCAACTTGTCTGGTCTTTATATATTTACTTTTGAAACACCTCAAGGCAAGAATCATTTTGCCACAAATTTCATCAAAATCCATTCAGGGGTTACTGAGATATTGTCAGTTTCATGTTTTGTGCTATTTTTAGTAACGGCAGATGGCGGCCATCTTAGAATGCCAAAATGCAAAAAAAATTGAAAAGCTTTCATGCAAGGACCATTTTGACACAAAATTAGTCCAGTTCCGTTGTAATTTTCTAATTTTCAACTTTTGCTATTTTAAGTAACAGAGGCCAACTTGACGGGTCCATATTTGTTAATTTGTGAAACACATCAAAGCAAGAATCATTTTGCCACAAATTTTGTCTCAATCGCTTCAGCGGTTAATGAGATGTTGTCATTTTCATGTTTTGTGCTATTTTTAGTAACGGCAGATGGCGGCCATCTTGGAATGCCAAAATGCAGAAAATCGAAAAAGCTTATTGAAATGATCATTCTGACAGAAAATTTGCCCAATTCCACTGAGATTTTCTTATTTTCACATTTTTCTATTTTTAGTAACAAAGGTTATTATGACTTGTCTATATTTAGTTACTTTTGAAACATGTCAATGCAAAAATCATTTTGACACAAATTTCGTCAAAATCTATTCAGCGGTTACTGAGATATTGTCATTTTCATGTTTTGTGCTATTTTTAGTAACGGCAGGTGGTGGCCATCTTGGAATGCCAAATTGCAATTAATCGAAATGGCTTCATGTAAGGAACATTCTAACACAAAATTGGTCCAATTCCATTCAAGGGTTCTTGAGTAATTGTCATTTTATGTTTGTGCTATTTTTAGTAACGGCAGATGTCGGCCATCTTGGAAGCCAAATTGCAATTAATCGAAATGGCTTCATGCAAGGAACATTCTGACACAAAATTGGTCGAATTCCATTCAAGGGTTCTTGAGTAATTGTCATTTTTATGATTGTGCTATTTTTAGTAATGGCAGATGTCGGCCATCTTGGAAAGCCAAATTGTAATTAATCGAAACGGCTTCATGCAAGGAACATTCTGACACAAAATTGGTCGAATTCCATTCAAGGGTTCTTGAGCAATTGTCATTTTTATGTTTGTGCTAATTTTAGTAACGGCCCCCATGGTGGCCATCTTGGATAGTCAACTGGCACAAAATTGAAGTAATTCCTTTTAAGGACCATTGCTGACCAAATCTGACCACAATCGATTGCGTTTTCTTGAGATACTGACATTTGAGCAAAATCGGTCTTGTAAACGCTAAGTAGGTCACTGTGACCTAATTCCGCTATAGATTTTTTTCATTTTTATAATTTTTAATCCCAAGGTCCCATTAATGTTCCACGCAAACTTCCGGCCAAATATACCAAATGGTTCTGGAGAAGAAGATGTATTTGTTGTTTTTGCTATTTTTAGTAACGGCGGCCAACTTGGATTCTTGACCTGACCCAATTTTACAATTTTGAAACCCTGCAGTCTGGTCATGCTCCATGTGAAATTTGAAACCCATGGGTGCAGTGGTTTTAGAGAAGAAGTTGTTTGAAGTCGTTTGAATATGTCGTTTTTTGACATTGGCATTTGAGCAAAATTACACTCGTAAACAGAAAGTAGGTCACTGTGACAAAACTCCGCTACAGATTTTTTTCATTTTTACAATTTTGAATACCAAGGTTTCATTGATGTTCCATGCCAAAATTCAGACAAATATACCCAGTGGTTCTGGAGAAGAAGTTTATTTTGTTGTTTTTGCTATTTTTAGTAACGGCGGCCATCTTGGATTTTCAACCTGACCCAATTTTACAATTCTGAGACCCTGGAGTCAGGTCATGCTCCTTGTGAAATTTGAGAACCATGGGACCAGTAGTTTTACAGAAGAAGATGTTTGAATATTTGTTTTTAGGTGTTGACGGACACATTCCGTGACGACGCACGACGCACGCATTGGTATGACAATAGCTCACTATGGCCCTTCGGGCCAGGTGAGCTAAAAATTGCCCCCGTCTTATCAATGTCTTTTTGTCTTTTTTAGTGGTTTAGGGTGCCTGTTTGTTTTTTATTAAAAGAGGCTAGCTTTTTTTTCAACTTACCAACTTGCTCTTGTAAAACAGGTCCATATAAACCAGAGAATTCCTGCAAAATAACACATGCTGACATACAGAAACACTGTTTCTATACTACAGACTGGTCTATGTGCAGGTTTGATTATTTCTGTTTATATGTGCTATTGCCCTAAAATCATGATGTGGCCCTCCATTAGAAACCATCTCAGCAAGGTGGTACTGAAGAGGTTCAGAGTAATTTTTAAATACACTTACGAATATAACATATCTGATTGGCTAACATCAAAAATTTGCTACAATATATTTTTTGAGCTGCAAAACTAGAAAACCAACAAAGTGGTTGTGTGCCCAGCCCAGCCCAGCCCAGACTCAGATCAGCCTGGGCATTCGCCCAGTCTGATCAGAGTCTTCACTTTCCTCATGGAGGTAGTTTTGACCCTAAGCTACCCTTTGAGTGCTTAGCAAAGAGTCTGATCAAACTGGGCAGATGCTGAAAGTGTTTGCTTCGGGTGCAAAGTAGACTGTAGTACACTTTTTAAGATAAAAATGTGCTTTACAATGGGGAAAATTGTATTAAAAATTGTGGTTTGGGTATGTAAATTGTCAGTTTAATGATCATAAATTTCATTTTACAGCTGAGTGACATGTCAGCAGCGTTGCCATAAAAACAAAATTTAAATTATAAAATTGTAACATATCCAATATGCGACAAGTCTTTTGTTACCTCAGCAAAGTCGACAGAGAAAAAGTTGAAGTGGTATCTCTTCTGTTTATCAATTGCTCGTCTAAATGCCACTGACCCCAGAGACCGCACTGGAAAATAAATTTCATAGTCTGGTAAACAATGGTCTATACCACATTTACCACATTCACATAAAATATTCAGATAAAAATGTGTCAGCAAATGTATCTTAGTTAATGAAATTCACACACACACACACTTATTTTATATGAATGTGTATTTAATGGTCCTTTTAAGAATATTTCACTTGGATTGAGCAGATTGTTACGCAAGTGGGTGAAAATCGGAGCTCCCAGGGAAAAAGTACATGACTTTCCCCAAGCAGAACGCTTTCTCACTTACATGCTAAACAAGGCTCCAACCCACAGTGGTAAGAGACCTATGTTTAAGAGTCACCACCCTTATCCACTAGGCCTAGGAGGCCCAGACACAGATACACACCCAATGCACACACATTCTGTAACCTGAAATCATGAATGTGCTGATGACCATAGCATCAAACTGTATTAAAAATCTGGAAAAAGCCTATTTTAGCCAAATTCTTGTTCTGATTATTAAAATTATGAAATTCCCAATACATACACACTTCACAGATGATTTGCCAGAACCTCACATTTCCCTTACAACCTTGAAAATAATGAAATTGCCCTCTTTTGAATGTACAATCTCCAAATTTGTACAATTTTGTCTGACCTCACAGTGTATGGGTACACCTTCCATCATTTTTACAAAAGGAAACAACTTTTGTCACTTCCTGTTTGCTTCCCTGGATGACAAAGCCCTTCCAAAATGGAGTCTGCTCTTAAAGGAAAGAATTTGCTCCAATGGGAGCAAAGTCTTTTCTTTAAAAACTGACCCCCTTCGGGAATTGCAGCAAAAATGAAAATGGTACAGAGTTGTTCCTATTTAATGCGGATCTGCACATCTTAGTGAGATGTTTTATGAAACAGGGATAATTTAGGGTTCATTTTTTCATATAAACATATGTTGTGACCCTCAATAGAACCATCTCGTCGAGACGATTCTAATGAGGGGTCACAACATATGTCACAACATATGTTTTTATTAATAAGTAAAATCGTCTTTAAATTATCCTCAATATCCCCTCTTATCTGGAGCTCTGCAAATATTTAGATATACAGTGTATTTACCTTGCTTATAGCTTCCTGCATTCCCTGGGATAAATAGCACTGGTATACCAGTCATCCTCATGTCACTGAAACATACAACTATCAACTTAACAACTGAACTTAGCAATGGGAAACATACATGTACACAGCATCAGTCTAATAATATTTAGCCAAAACTATATATGCTAAGTTTCACTACTTCAGATAACATGTTACTAAGTGACAATTTTCCCTTCTTGGAACCGATTCCCGTAAGCAGTGATTTTGTTACCTGCGGGTCCTGCTTCGAATACCATTCTCATAAAGTTCTTGTCACACTCATGACTGATATTGTTGTGAGTACCAAGACTCGCTAAAATTCCGAAATACCAGCTGAAAATAGTGCTATGGACTCTAGCTTTTATTATTGGACTCACTGAATTTGAACCCAGAGAGTCCTAAAGAATCTTTGACATCAAATTGTAAATAAATCACTGCATATGGTTTTCAAATCTTGTTTATATTTCACTGTGCAGTTCTTGTTTACTTTTCCTTAATCCAGCTAATTAAAAGAAGAACAACTTTTTTAATACTACTATCTGTTTCCTGGTCACACCAAACAAATGTTTTAAACCTCTTTAGATAAACTTGGACTAGACTAGATTAACTTGGAAGACTTTTTTTATGACAGACTCACTTAAAATGACTAAAACTAAATTAAAATCTCATCAGATCTCACAGACTGCAGTCCAAAGCTATGTAACAGTTATACCATGGTTTGTCTGGTCTGCATGTATGAGGAGATAATCCATGAGCTTTAGTGAATGGGTTATCTCCCATGCATGTGGACAAACCAAAGTATAGGTATAACTATTTTATACCATCCACATCAGTGCAGACATTAAACACTAGAGCATGTGAGCAGGGGCTCACGTATACCCCCGGCCAGCACCACCGCCTAACAGTAACACTGCCACACTTAATACAAAACTTTAAAACAAATGATAATGAATGATAAACAGAAGGAGGCTCAGATACTCTCTTACTGATACAACTAGTCATACCCAATGTTTTGCCTAAATATCAAAATCCTAGCTATTGTGATTCCTGAGACATCTGTGACAAAAATCAAATTGGAAAGAAAGAAACAATGAACAAAAGAAGAGAATGATACATATATGGAGGCTGATACTCTCTCACACAATACAGCTAGTCACACCCAATATTTGTACCAAATTTTGAAATCCTAGCTGTATGGTTCCTGAGAAATCTTCGACAGAAATTAAATTGGAGAGAACGAAAAAAAGAGGGAATGATAAGCAGATGGAGGCTGATGGTCTCTTATATGATACAACTAGTCATACCCAACGTCTGTTTCAAATTTCAAAAACCTAGGTCAAGTGGTTCCTGAGAAGTCTTTGACAAAAAAAATATAATTGGAGAGAAAGAAAAAATGGACAAACAAAGGGAACAATAAGCAGAAGGAGGCTGAAGTTCTCTTACACTATACAACTAGTTATACCAAACATTTGTACACAATTTCAAAATCCTAGCTGTAGTGGTTCCTGAGAAGTCTGAGACAGAAAAAAAGGTTAATTTAATTGGATAGTAAGAAAAAATGGACAAAGGGAATGATAAACAGGAAGAGGCTGATGTTTTCATACATATTACAACTAGTCATTACCAAGGTTTGTACTAAATTTCAAATACCCTTACTGTAGTAATTTCTGAGAAATCTCTGACAGAAATCTATTTGGAGAGAAAGAAAAATGAACAAAGAGAATGATAAGCAGCAGAAGGCCAATTCTCTCTTACACTGTGCAAATAGTCATACTTAACGTTTGTACCAAATTTCAAAATTCTAGCTGTAGTGGTTCCTGAGAAATCTTTGACAAAAATTTAATTGGAGAGAAATTGGGGAGAAAGAACAAGAATTCCGTGGGATGCGGTGTCTCGCCTGCTGGCGCTTTGTCACAAAACAGAGCTAAATCAGCAAAGATGTATGCATGAACCAAGTTTCTTGGCTCTAGCCCCTACAGTTTCTGAAAAAACTTGACAAAAAATTGCAAAGTAAGTCAACCACAAAATGTTGGTAAAGACTCAATATTGATGATGACTTGAGTTCTCTTCCAGATGAATGCATGAACCAAGTATCATGGCTCTAGCCCTTAAAGTTTCTGAGAAAGACCTAAACGCTAAAACTTGACAAAAAAATTGCAAAGTCAGTCAACCGTAAAATGTAGGTCAAGACTCAATCTTAATGATGGCTTTCAGATTTACTCTTTGAGACGTATGCATGAACCGATTTTCATGGCTCTAGCCCTTATAGTTTCTGAGAAAATGACCTAAACACAAAAACTCAACAAAAAATTGCAAAGTCAGTCAACCGTAAAATGTAGGTCAAGACTCAATATTGATGATGGTTTTGAGATTCACTCTGACAGATGTACAAATGAACCAAGTTTCATGGCCTTAGCCCCTTTAGTTTCTGAGAAAATGACCTAGACCTGAAAACTTGACAAAAAACAGCAAAGTCAGTATACCGTAAAATCTAGGTCAAGACTCAATATTGATGATGACTTTGAGATCTACTCTTCCAGATGTATGCATGACCCAAGTTTCATGGCTCTCAACCGTAAAATGTAGGTCAAGACTCAATCTTAATGATGGCTTTCAGATTTACTCTTTGAGACGTAGGCATGAACCGATTTTCATGGCTCTAGCCCTTATAGTTTCTGAAAAAATGACCTAAACCCGAAAACTCGACAAAAAGTTGCGAAGTCAGTCAACCGTAAAATGTAGGTCAAGACTCAACATTGATGATTGCTTTCAGCTGTACTCTTCCAGATGTATGCAAGACCCAAGGTTCATGGCTCTAGCCCTTAAAGTTTCTAAGAAAATGACCTAAACCCGAAAACTCGACAAAAAATTGCGAAGTCAGTCAACCGTAAAATGTAGGTCAAGACTCAACATTGATGATGGCTTTCAGTTGTACTCTTCCAGATGTATGCATGACCCAAGTTTCATGGCTCTAGCCCTTATAGCTTCTGAGAAAATGACCTAAACGCCAAACATCGACAAAGTTTACGCCGCCGATGAGGACGACGACTACGACACCGGAAAAGCAATACATATGTCTCGCCTCTGCTTCGCAGGCGAGACAAAAACTGGAAAACAAAGGGAATGATAAGCTGGAGCAGGTTGACTCTCTCTTACACGGTACAACTAGTCATACCTAACGTTTCTACCAAATTTCAGATACCCTTCCCGTAGAAGTTTTTGAGAAATCTTTTATAGAAAATTAATTGGAGAGAAAGAAAAAATGGACAAATAAAGGGAATGATAAGCAGCAGGAAGCTGATTCTCTCTTACAGGGTACAACTAGTCATACTTAACTTTTGTACCCAATATCAAAATTCTAGCTGTAGTGGTTCCTGAGAAATCATTGACAAAAATTCAATTGGAGAGATATTGGAAAGAAAAGCTGGACCAAAGAAGGGAATGATAAGCTGGATCAGGCCGATTCTCTCTTACACGGTACAACTAGTCATACCCGATGTTTCTACCAAATTTCAGGTACCCTTACTGTAGAAGTTTTTGAGATATCTTTGACAGAAAATTAATTGGAGGGAAAGAAAAGATGGACAAATAAAGGGAATGATAAGCAGCAGGAGGCTGATTTTCTCTTACACGGTACAACTAGTCATACTCAACGTTTGTATCAAATTTCAAAATCTTAGCTGTAGTGGTTCCTGAGAAATCTGTGACAGAAAAAAAAAGTTTAACAAACACACACACGCACACAAACATATAAACGGAAAAACCAAAAACTATATACCCCCTACATACTTCGTATACCGGGGATATAATCACAAAATATTTAATATTCAAGTTTGTGTTTTCTGGCAAGCATGTTATAATAACAAGTATTCCATATTATTTCGTATATTTCAACATCACAGATTTTCATGTAACAATCTACAACAGATGTTTGAAACAGCTGATAATGTAACACAGGCCAAGAAAAGCTATAGGTAACCTTGTCTTCAAAAACGTATGTGACGGTTTCTCATTAGATACAACCCAGTGTGGGAAGTCCAATGGAATCTAATACAATACGTATTCTGTTATAAGACAAGGATTTCTCTTCCAAAACCACCCCAAATATCTAAATCTGTCTTATAAGGCAGACCTAGATTTTTGGGGCTGTGTTTGGAAGGGAAAGACCATCTTATAGCATAATTACACAAGACTGATTAAATACTTGAAGTCATCCTCAAGGAAAAAGAATAAGCATTATTGTTTAGGGGCCAAAATGGCCAAAACCAAGACTTTTACATTATTTCTCTCAAAACAAAGGGGGCCAGCCCGAAATTTAGGGGCTAACGGCAACTGGGCCCTTGTTAGTCTTTGTCCCTGATTCTAGAGGGAGAAAAACCTTGTCTTATAGGTGATTTTTCTTTGTATCAAGTATTTTGTTAAAAAAAAATCTTCACTTGTACTTATCTGAGGCCTTAGCATACTTACGAAAGAAGTCTAGCATAATGCCTGAAAGAAAAGAAAAGGGAATAAATATGTTACCGTTACCACCTAATTTAGTTTAAATTTCTGTTCAGATGTACTGAAATAATACATGTACTTCAAACACTACCATTTAAGTCACATCAATGGCTGGGAGAGGAGGAGGAGGAAGGAGGGACTTGGAAGACTGCCATCCAGAAATCCTATAAACGTTTACTATTACTATAACGATTACATTTAGTACTTACAAAGCTCATTATGTGTTGCTTTCACCACACAGTACTATTCCTGGGGAAATGCCATTTTGACTCTATTCACTTTTTTCAGCAGTCAGTTCAAAAGATCATCAGGAGCTGATGTTGTACTGACATGCATCTAGGCTTGCAGACTTAAAACTAGAAAATGTGTTTATGAAACACTATGCCCCCAACCATATGCTTGTCTCTAGAGAAGGTTCATCCAATAATGCTTGTACCTTTGTACCATAGGCTTACAATGCACTAAGTCGAAAAAGGGGCTTAACTCAGTCAAAAATTTACGAATTGTTTTCGAAAGTTAATCAGGTCATCTACACCTTGGGCAATATCAACCTGCAAAAATCAAAAACTGATCCTAGCATCAGGGGTTCTCCAGATATTTTGTTCACAAGCTTCCATAGGCAAATAATGCACTAAGTTGAAAAAGGAGCATAACTCAATCCAAAATTTACAAATTATTTTCAAAAGTTAATCAGGTGATCTACACCACAGGCAGTATCTTCCTGCATAAAATCATGCTCCTAGCATCAGGTGTTCTTGAGATATTTTGTTCACAAGGTTCCATAGGCTTACAATGCACTAAGTCGAAAAAGGGGCATAACTCAATAAAAAATTCATGATTTCTTTTCAAAAGTTAATCAGGTCATCTACAACACAGGCAGTATCTTCCTGCAAAAAATCATGCTCCTAACATCAGGGGTTCTTGAGATATTTTGTTCACAAGGTTCCATAGGCTTACAATGCACTAAGTCGAAAAAGGGGCATAACTCGGTCAAAAATTCACGAATTGTTTCAAAAGTTAATCAGGTTATCTACACCTTGGGCATTCTCATCCTGCAAAACCTCATGATCCTAGCATCAGGGGTTCTTGAGATATTTTGTTCACAAGGTTCCACAGGCTAAGTCGAAAAAGGGGCATAACTCTGGAAATACATGACCAGCGGAAAAATAAAAAAATACTGGTCTGCTTATTTTCCATATTGATCATGTGTATAAAGTTTCAAGTTCCTAGCTTTTATTGTTCTTGACTATGTGTAAGGGTACCTTTGTACCATAGGCTTCAATGCACTAAGTCGAAAAAGGGGAATAACTTGATAAAAAATTCACGAATTTTTTCAAAAGTTAACCAGGTGATCTACACCACAGGCAGTATCTTCCTGCAAAAAATCATGCACCTAGCTTCAGGGGTTCTTGAGATATTTTGTTCACAAGGTTCCGTAGGCTTACAATGCCCTAAGTCGAAAACGGGGCATAACTCGGTCAAAAATTCACAAATTTGTTTCAAAAGTTAATCAGGTCATTTCCACCTTGGGCATTCTCATCTTGCAAAGCATCATGATCCTAGCATCAGGGGTTCTTGAGATATTTTGTTCACAAGGTTCCACAGGCTAAGTCGAAAAAGGGGCATAACTCTGGAAATACATTGCCAGCGGAAAAATAAAAAAATACAGGTCTGCTTATTTTCCATACTGATCATGTGTATAAAGTTTCAAGTTCCTAGCTCTTATTGTTCTTGACTATATGTAAGGGTACCTTTGTACCATAGGCCTCAATGCACTAAGTCGAAAAAGGGGAATTACTCGATCAAAAATTCACAATTTTTTTTCAAAAGTTAATCAGGTCATCTACACCACTGGCAGTATCTTCCTCCAAAAAATCATGCTCCTAGCTTCAGGGGTTCTTGAGATATTTTGTTCACAAGGTTCCGTAGGCTTACAATGCACTAAGTCGAAAAAGGGGCATAACTCGGTCAAAAATTCACGAATTTGTTTCAAAAGTTAATCAGGTCATCTACACCTTGGGCATTCTCATCTTGCAAAGCCTCATGATCCTAGCATCAGGGGTTCTTGAGATATTTTGTTCACAAGGTTCCACAGGCTAAGTCGAAAAAGGGGCATAACTATGGAAATACATAGCCGGCGGAAAAATAAAAAAAATACGGGTCTGCTTATTTTCCATACTGATCATGTGTATAAAGTTTCAAGTTCCTAGCTCTTATTGTTCTTGACTATATGTAAGGGTACCTTTGTACCATAGGCCTCAATGCACTAAGTCGAAAAAGGGGAATAACTAGATCAAAAATTCACAAATTTTTTTCAAAAGTTAATCAGGTCATCTACACCACAGGCAGTATCTTCCTGCAAAAAATCATGCTCCTAGCTTCAGGGGTTCTTGAGATATTTTGTTCACAAGGTTCCATAGGCTTACAATGCACTAAGTCGAAAAAGGGGCATAACTCGGTCAAAAATTCACGAATTTGTTTCAAAAGTTAATCAGGTCATCTACACCTTGGGCATTTTCATCCTGCAAAACCTCATGATCCTAGCATCAGGGGTTCTTGAGATATTTTGTTCACAAGGTTCCACAGGCTAAGTCGAAAAAGGGGCATAACTCTGGAAATATGTGACCCGCGGAAAAAAACAACAACATGTTTTCGCTTATTTTTCATACTGATCATGTGTATAAAGTTTCAAGCTCCTAGCTCTTAAGGTTCTTGAGTTATAGATAGAGGACAGACAGACAGACAGACAGATGGACAGGCCCAAACCAAAATGCCCCCACAATTTCTCCGAAATTGGGGGCATAATAAATCTTATTAATATCAACACAAATTTTGCAGCTTTATTTTTATACTTACACAATATTTCACCTCTTTCATAGAAAAGTAGAAGAAATTTTCTCAATGCAGAGCTTTGAAAATGTAAAAGAAAAAAAAAAATGTTTTCTTTTTCTTTGTGTGATGCCTTTTTTATCCTGACTTACCCCTCTCCATAGACATACAGTCCATAGTTGGGAAATCTTTTAATCACAGCCTTCTTCATTGGAACTTTCTGAAAAACATCAGATGCACTGTAGGGTCAAGTCGGGTAAATTCGGGACAGCGGGTAAATTCGGACATACCATTGCAAACAGTGAAAATCCAGATGAGACAGCTCATGATGAGCCGTCTCATCAGGATTTTCACTGATTGCCCAGTTAATTTTGTTTTAATTCCAAGCAACTGAGATATATAAGAAACAATGTCACTGTCCGAATTTACCCACTGTCTGAATTTACCCAACTCTACCCTACTGAATTACAGCTAACTTGTCTTAAGAGGCCACACAAAAGAAGTACAAAAATGGCCCCCAGAGGCCAGAGGCAGGTAAGGTATTGTTCAAATGTGATCATCTCCATAAGAATATGGATGCAGATGTATGATCCCTTAACAGATTCATTAGCATCAATTTTGTTTCAAAGAATATTGAAAAGGCAATGCTCCATTTATGATTTAGATATCCCTGAAATGGAATTTCAGAAAATATCATAGCAAATTTTCAAAAACACAATTATTGCCTTTGGATATGAATAAATAAAATAAACAATAAGGATAAACAACTAAAAATAAATTGTAATAACAATTAGAATGTTAATAATTGTTAAGACCATTTATGTTTCTGAGACCTTGATATTCAGACTGAGATATGATAACTTAAAAAAAAAAAAGATAGCAGAACAGGAAAAAAGGTTTTTTAACACACATAAACTGAAAAAAAATACAGAGAGCACATGAAAGTTCCTCATGTATTATCATCAGACACAGACTCTAATGTGGATCGAGTTCTGATTCTTACCATTTACTGCATTTCAAGATGAAGATGCTGCTGCAGCTATACAATAGAAAAGAATGAAAATTTACTTCATGCTTTAATGCTTTATTAATTAGCAGTATTAACCTCTTTTAGCTAATATCAAGTACAACAGGGGCCTTCTAAGGAAAGCATATATATTGCCCATTTTTGTGAAGACCTAAGCGCTAAAGTGAAGGGAGCAGGAGAACTAGGTCCCACCCATTCCAGTACCACCGTCCAAACGCTTACACGGACGGTTTTAAGAATTCTTTTTTCCCCAGGACAATTGCAACTTGGAATGGCCTTACAACCGAAGCTGTCTCTTCGGAGACAGTTGATGGGTTTAAGGCCAAAATTTCACCTGTCATCATGGTCAAAGTTGACCGAGGACAGTACAGATAGAAAGAAAGTAAAGTGCCCTTTTCTGAGAAAATTTATCATGCCCTTTTTTTCGTTTCAGGGGGAAGCACTAAATCTACATCTACATCTACATCTACCAATTAAGTGCATGGCCAATATTGGCATAGTCGCACTGTGAACAACCTTAAAACATTCATGCTGGGAGGTTCTTATGTACAGTTAAAATCAGATAAAAACATGTTGTTCACAATCACGGTCTTAGGACATCTGCACTGACAAGGAGCTTGAAGTCATTCAGAGTCGGTGCAGATATGACCTTGGCAGGCAGACCATTCCAGAGACGGACTGTTGATGGAAAGAAGGATCCCTTGTAGGCGTTGATGGAGCAAAATATTGGCAGGAAACGTTGATGGTGTCCTCTAGTTGCTACTCCTGTGGCTGTCAGGTACTGGCCTAAAGGGATTTCAACGAGGTTATTGACGATTCTGTACATCATTGTGACTTTGCTCTGGTCTCGCCTTGATTGAAGGTCCTCCCATCCAAGTTCTTGCAACATTGAAGTGACACTGCTGGTTCGGCGGTAGTCATTGCAGCAAAACCTGGCGGCACGGCTCTGTACAGACTCCAATTTGGCTATGTTGGATTTTGTCACTGGGTCCCATAAATGCATGTTATCAGCTGAATGCTTGTCATTGCTATCCAATATCTGAAAAAATGTTTCCTCAGTAGACAAATGTCATGATGGATGTGCATTTTGTAAAGTGCGTGAAATCTTATGAGCGTGAATTCTGATGCTTGGACAATACTAATAGGAGGTTTTTTCGTGACGCACTTCCGGTTCTATAAATTGACTCGGGATAGCCCTGGCCGTCAACCTGGCCGAGAGTTACTATTGAAAACCAGTGTTTTTATGCCAATTAATGTGGTGAAGTGATGCTTTTTATAATAAATGGTAAAAATAAATAGTTTATATTAAAATTATGCATAATAAACTACTTTATTATGATTTTGATATATATTATCATTTTTAAAATGTATTTATTTATTTTTTTTTAGGATCTATATTAGCATTTTTGAAATTCATTTCATCTTCTACAATAAAAGTATTCGTTAATTACTAGAGAGCGTTTCTCTTCTTCTTTATATATGATAAATAATGGTAATAATAATGATGAGAATAATAATAATAATCCAGTGGCCAACGATAAATATCGTCAATGTCAGTCTTTAAGCAATAAATGCGACGAGCTGCCCGGAAATTTCAATGGCGTGAGCAGGAAAATTCCTTCCAAAATATATCTTTAACCCAGCTCGTAATTAATATACATTTAAAAAATAATAATTTATTTTCATTTGAGGTTTTTTTACATGTCTACTTGTAAAAGCTGATCGCCGGGAAAAGTAACGTGAAAAAGTTGGATGCCATCGGATTTGGCCGCTCGGCGCTTATTTCCTCCACAATCCGGAAAAAACATGATCACGTTTATGAAATAGAAGTTGTTTACTGGATTTAAATTATATCAATTAAAATGTAACAGATGTTTAAACATTCACTCAGTTGTGACTGATTGAAGTGTCTGGTTAGATAATCTTTAATTGTTAACTTAACTGACATAATCGTATAGGCTTGTAATATACGTGTTATAGTAAAATTTTAAGTATTTCACACTTCGTAGATTTATGTGTCCTGTCGGTGCTTTGATATACATGTATGACACGCTAAAATTCGTCTCAGAATGTGGCCTTACTGAACATAGATTTGAGTAGATTTACTCGGCAATGAATTGCCGATGCGACTAATGATGTGCTCTACTGTTCACAAAGTAATTTATTATTCTTCTAATCTTAAAACAGTTTGCTCAAAGTGGATTACAGTAAGTTAATTTAGTTTTGTTCTCGCGTTTTCATTTTCTCAATTTCTACAGCAACAAATCCTGTGAATTTAGCAAGTGAAGTCTTTCCTATCCGCAGTGCCGTGCTCATTTTACATTCCTCTCTGAACGTGGTTGAATTCTTTTTATAAAGTTTCATACTTATTTTACACTTTTGTTTCAAACTTTTTAAAAAATTTGTTATTATAAGAAATAAATAATCTATAGAAAACAGCATGTTTAGCTCTGTAATTTAGAAAAATCTGGTGTTTACCGAAAGAATTTCTACCTTGGATTATCATGGGCCGTGATAAAATCCTGTATTAAATAAGATCAAATTCTGTGATTTTCTGTCGAAATATTTTGAAAATGAGCGACAACATATTAAAAGATAAGACTCTCAATAGTCCTTTTAAAAAAATACGGTTTACTACCACAGAAAAACTGATTTTTGCATGATGAAAATCTGCATTTTACACTGTGAAACATAGTGCTGGCCGATGAGCTGTTAGCGATTGAGACTGGCAGTAGTGATTGGTATTGCACAAGCTGCAAGGCGGATTGCGGCCTGTGCAGTCGTGCGGTTCTCAATGGTCATAAGGCAGTTCAATGCGATGGTTGTGAACTGTGGCTTCACAATGAATGTTCTTTTATTTCGGACACTGATTATGAAAATGTATTGACTTCTGGGTGCACATGGATCTGTCCAAAATGTGAATTTTTCAACTTCTCGGATTCCTTTTTCGATGATCAGTTGAATCTAGTGACTGAGAATCGATTTAATCCACTGTCAAAGGATAAGAATGTTAGGCTTTCATCAAGCAGTTCAAATGAGTCAAATTTAAATGGCAAGACTCTTGGCGGTTTGAAACTTGTTAGTTTGAACATAAACAGTATTAGGGGTAAGAAATTGGATTTATTAGCTTTCCTTGATGTCCACCAACCTCAGGTTGTGGCTATTCAAGAAACAAAAATTGACAGTTCAGTTGCAACTTCGGAATTGTTCCCTGAAACATTCCCCTATAATGTATTCAGGAAGGACAGAAACCTTCATGGTGGCGGAGTGATGCTTCTCATTCATAAGGACATCCCGCACATGCCCTTGTCAGAAATAGAAAACGACTCAGAATCAGTTTGGGTTAAAATTTTGGCAAACAAAACTTCCCACTATGTAGCAAGTTGGTATCGTCAGCCCGGTGGCTCAAAAGAGGAATTTCAATTGTTTCGTGACCAGTTAGATCATATTAGGACAAAGCACAAGGGAAATAAGCTCCCCTCAGTTCACGTACTAGGGGATTTCAACTTCAAAGATATTGCTTGGCCAGACCGACTTAATAAGTCAGGATCAGTGTTAAGTCAGTCAGAGGGACAAATGTTGATTGATGTCATGAATGACCATGGTTTAGAACAACTGGTGAATTTCCCGACTCGGGAGAAAAACACATTGGATTTAATTCTCACTTCGCTTCCTGGTCAGTTTCAAGACCTACATTCCCCGGACAAACTTAGTGATCATGATGTGATCTCAGGAACATTGAAAATTTATGTCCCCCCAAAAAAGAAACCTCGGAGGAAAGTGTTTTTGTACCAAAAGGGAGATTTTGAATCAATGAGGAAAGAAGCGTCAGACTTCGCAAAACATAGATACTTCAATGGTTACTCGGACAATCGCTCAGTTCAGGAAAACTTTGACTTGATAACCTCCTTTATTCAGGAGTCTGCTGAAAAGCATATCCCCTCAAAAACCAGTAGGTCAACCTCTTCTGTTCCTTGGATAACCCCTGAGATAAGAAGGAAGATTCGTAGAAGAAATAAGACACATGCGAAGGCCAAAAAGACTGGCAGTAGCAAACTTAGGTCAAAATTTGAATCTTTGAGAAGGGAAATTAAAGCTGATGTGAAAGAGCAACATGATTTGTATGTCAATAACTTGGTTGGTGACATAAAGGCTAATCCCAGAGACTTCTACAGGTACATTAATAGTCAAAAGAAAGATACTCAAGGTATCCCACCCCTAAAGAAGAGAAATGGTGGTGGTGTTGCCGAGTCAGAGTTGGAACAGGCTAATGAATTTAACGGTCAGTTTTCGAATGTGTTTAACAAAAGTGAGCACACCCAAGTCCCCCTTCCAAATCGCTCGGCTCCTTTCATGGAGGACATTCATGTCTCGGCAGAAGGTGTAACGAAACTTCTTAAGGGCTTGAACCCATCGAAAGCTTTAGGACCTGATGAATTGCATCCCAGAGTCTTAAAAGAACTAGCATCTGAATTAGGCCCAATGTTCGCTCATCTCTTCCAACAATCTATTGACTCGGGTGAAATCCCCAAGGAATGGTCTCTTGCAAATATATGCCCACTCTTCAAAAAAGGAGATAGGTCTTTGGCTTGCAATTACCGACCGGTTTCTCTAACTTGTGTACCATGCAAGTTACTCGAACACATTGTCTGCTCTAATATTATGGCACATTTGGATGAACATAAACTTTTGTCAGACAGACAACATGCTTTCCGTAAGAAACATAGCTGTGAAACTCAATTGATCACGGTTATAAATGACTGGGCTAAAATCTTGGATAAGGGCGGTCAGGTTGACACTTTTATCTTGGACTTCGAGAAAGCTTTTGACACTCCCCCTCATGAATTACTTAAATGTAAACTATACGGCTATGGTATTGGTGGGAAGACTCTGAAATGGATAGATTCTTTTCTCTGTTACAGGCAGCAGCGTGTGGTGGTAAATGGAGTTAAGTCGGATTGGGCCCCGGTTTTGTCAGGTGTCCCCCAGGGCACTGTGCTTGGACCATTGTTGTTCTCGTTATACATTAACGATATAACAGAAAATATTGACTCGGAATTAAGACTTTTTGCTGACGACTGTGTTTGCTATCGTGAAATCAGAGATATTGAAGACACTGTGAAACTTCAGGAGGATATAGATCATTTAGGTTGTTGGGCAAGGAGTTGGGGCATGAGATTTCAACCTGTTAAATGCAATATAATGCAAATTACAAGGAAACGGATCAAGAAGATCAATGCTTCCTATACCTTAGAGGGAACGGTCCTCAGTAATGTAGAAACTATCAAGTATCTTGGCATAACCATTGCCAATGATTTGAAATGGAACACACATGTCAGTAATATTTGCACAAAGGCTAATAGGACCCTCGGCTTCCTCAGACGTAACTTGGCAGCATGTCCACAAGATGTTAAGGAGTCAGCATACAAGGGACTGGTGCGTCCAGTCCTGGAGTATGGCAGTTCAGTTTGGGACCCTCAAAGTATACTTCTTCAAGATGAACTTGAGAAGGTGCAGAAAAGGGCAGCTAGATTGTAACGGGAAATTACACATATGAAACTGGGAGTATGACTGGCATTCTGGAGAAACTTAAGTGGGAATCCCTAAAAAAGAGAAGGAAAGATAGTAGACTTATAATGCTTTACAAAGGTCTGAGGGGTGCAGCCAGTATACCCATAAATGACCTTGTTCCCCCAAATAGGCGTACCAGGAATCATCATTCCCTGACATTTCAAACCCCATTGGCTGGGACTGACATTTACAAGTCCAGTTTCTTCCCCCAGACTATTAGAGATTGGAATTCCCTGGAAGATTCAGTTATTTCTGCTGCTGAGTGTGCAGAGGATTCAGTTACTAAGTTTACTTCTCTTATAAGGGCTAGGGACTAGCTTCCCTGATTCACAGGTCCTGGTGAACGATTGTCTTTGGACGTATCACCAGTAAACAATTCTGATTCTGATTCTGATTCTGATGAATTGACGGCCAGCTCTGTGCGCATGCGCCAGATTTACGTCATAATGGGAATCCTTAAAACCTCCTATAGGAGGTTTTATCGTGACGCACTTCCGGTTCTATAAATAGACTCGGGATAGCCCTGGCCGTCAAACAGGCCGAGAGGTACTATTGACAGCCAATGTTTCTACGCCAATTTAATGTGGTAAAGTGCTGCTTTTTTATAATAAATGGTAAAAAATAATAGTTTAAATCTAAGTTATGCATGATAAACTAATTTATTATGATTTTGATCTTTATTAGCATTTTTAAATGTATTTATGTTATTCTTTTAATGATCTATATTAGCATTTTTGAAATTTGTTTATTTTATTCTTTTTTATGAAGGTATTGGCTAACTGCTAGAACATTTGTCTTCTTCTTTTGAAATTTAATGTTATACAATAATAATAATAATAATAATAATAATAATAATAATAATAATAATAATCCTGTGGCCAACAAGAAATATCGTCAATGAAGGCGACGAGCTACCATGCAGGAAGTTTCCGGGTTTGTACAGGAAAATTCTTTCAAAAACGTATTTTACATTTTAACCCAGCTCGTAGTTAATTTTAGATTTATTCCCAGTTGTGTCTTTTTCCATGTCTATCTGTATAAACTTATCGCCGGGAAAAGTAATGTAGACTGAAAGTTTGGATGTCAACGGATTTGGCCGCTTGGCGCTCATTTCCTCCACAATTCAGAAAAATAATTTGTGGACTGTGATCACGTTAATGAAATAGAAGTTGTTCTACTGGATTTAAATTATATCAATTAATGTAACAGATGTCTTTAATAAACATTCAGTTGTGACTGATTGAAACGGCGGGTTCAAAGTGTCTAATTAGAAAATTGTTAACTAAACTGACATGATTGAATAAGCTTTTAATTTACGAGTTAGTAGAATTTAAAGTATTTCACACTTCGTAGACGTATGTGTCCTGTCGGTTCTATGATGTATATAATGACACGGGAACTTCGCCTCGTCCCTGTCCTTACTGAACATAGAATGGATTAGATTTACTCGGCAATGCCGATGCGACTGATGATGTGCTCTACTTGTCACAAAGTAATTTGATATTCTTTAAATTTTAAAACAGAATGTTCTTAGTGGATTACTTTTAATGTAAGTTATTTTCGTTCTGTTCTCGCGTTTTCATTTTCTCAACTTATTATAAAGACAAAGCCTGCGAAGTCTTTCGTATTGGCAGTGCAGTGGCCATTTTACAGTCGTCTCTGAACGTGCTTATTTTCTTTTTATATAAGGTTTAATATTTATTTTACACCTCGAATTTATTAATAAATCTGTCATCTATACAAAACAGCATATTTATATTTCTGATTTAGAAATAAAATCCGGCGTTTACCGAAAGAATTTCAACCTTCAATTATCATGCGCCGTGATAGAATCCCGTATTAATAAGCGCAAATTCAGTGATTTCCCATCGAAATATTTTTGAAATGAGCAAAAACGTGTTGAAGGATAAAAGAATCATAATCATATTCAAAAATTACGATTAATTAACACAGAAAAACTGAGTTTTGCATGATGAAAATCTGCCCTTTTGCACTGTGAAACATAGTGCTGGCCGATGGATTGACGGCCAGCTCTGTGCGCATGCGCCAGATTTACGTCATAATGGAAATCCCTAAAACCTCCTATAGTAGTTTGGTGAGACCCTTATGAGAGTTGTCATTTTTGGCATGCATACCAAATATTCAGGCCTTTCAAACATGTAAGTCATTTCACAACGGTTGTCTCCATAATTAGTTATGACATCTAGAACACCGATTACTATCAGGAAAACAATGAAAACAGAGAAAACAAGCGAAAGTGTCCCCGCCATGACCGAAGAATCAGTGTCAATTCAGACGCTTATCAGTTGATGAGTAATGGGCACGTTCGACATTCCTAATCGAGTATATCCGAAAAAAATCAGTTGTAGATGTAAAGGCAATGACCGGGAACTGACAAAGTCGTTTACCACATCTGCACTGAACACCGGATGGGAAAGAAATATAATAAATTAAGACAGCACACAAAGCAAAACTAAACAAGCAGAGGGGTCAGCTCGATCAGCAGATGGCCGGGAGGCTATTCTGAATAATGCTCAAAAGTCAATGACTAAAAGAAAGGGGACAAAGCAATCACAATAATAGTAATAATCCACACCTGAAGAATGAGATATGTGAGATGTTCAAAGGCATGCGTTCCTTTCTCTAGCTTTGCTGTCAAGGTCCATGATTCACAGGCGTACAGAAATTTGGATATGACAAAGGGAGCTCATCAGTTTCACTTTTGATCCTACAGATATGTTGTTATCTCTCCGGCATATTGGCTGCAGCTTTTTCAGAACTGCAGTGGCTTGTGCAATCCTTGAGAGAACATCCGGTTTAAAGCTGTCATCTAAATCTACGACAGTTGCTCCAAGGTATGAGATGCTCGTCACCATTCCCAGCTTCTGTCCTTTCATCTTGATCCCTCTGGACGCCGATTACTAAAACCCGGAACGGCCGGAACAGCCGGAACAGCGGAACATACATTTTTTTTATTATAAATATAATTCAGCATTGACGCTGTTTGTAATCAGTTTGGTCTTTTCAGCACTTATATCCATTTTATACCGTGTGCAGGTATTGTTGAGACTTATAACTGGAATTATAAATTCCTGCTCTTTTTCAGCAAGAGCGCCAATGATACAATTGGTAATAGTTCTGCCACCTATGCTTACCTTTCCATCATGTTCTTTCAGAGCATCAGACATAATCCTTTCGAGAAAATGTTGTAGAGGGCGTGCGGAAGAAGGCGTCCTTGTCTTACTCCAACTGTTGTTCTGAACCATTCTCCCGTGCTGCTTTTCCTCTGAACTGCACTCATAGAGGTACTGCACTGAATTTGCATTGATGCTGTACTTCCGCTTGGTAGCCCATGAGCTGTATGCTATACCCTGCCAAATGTTTTTTCTTCTTGTTTTAATCTATGAGGACATGGTACAGGTTCTGCTGATGTCGAGGGCACTTTTCACACAGGATTCTAAGGTTGAAGATCTGTTTCGTGGTGCTCCTTCCGGCTCTGAACCCAGCCTTGTCTTCAGAGGTTATCTCTTCACCTTGGGTTTTAAGTATGTTCAATATAAATTACACTTGTAAATGTCAGTGGGGTTTGAAATGTCAGGAATGACGCTTCCTGGTACGCCCGCTTAGGTGTAAAAGATCGTTTGTGGGTATACTGGCTGGCTGCACCCTCAGACCTTTGTAAAGCAAAATGAGTCTGCTAGCTTTCCTCTACTTTATCAGAGAATCCCACTGCAGAATGCCGATCATACACTTATTCGGTTTCTAGAGTGTCTAATCATGTAACTGACTTCAATGCTCGTAATAAAATTCTAACTGCTAAGCTTCTCCAACAGGGCTATCGGTATCATAAACTTCGAAAAAAGCGTTTTCAAAATTCTATCGCCGACACTATGAATTGATTTCTAAATTCAAGGTCGGATTAAAAAGTCTTTTGCAACAGGGCCTATCAGAACCAGAATTTTATGGTGACTTAGTTTATAAATTCAAAAAAAAGTTGTAGGTAGCTCTGATATTTTCTGATCAGTTCAGTAAAAAAATGTCGTTCGTTACAAATGTACTGGATATAACAATAATGTAATGCTACAGTCTGCATGTTTAGTAATTAACCCAATGATGGTTAATAACTTTGCTTCCCTCTTTAATTGCACGCCGGTTGGTCATGTATCAGACTTAGTGATGGGCCCGACTTAAAGCAACATAGTTTAGTTGGTTGGGGCCGGAGTTTGCCTTGTCTGTTGATTGGTTATTCGGGGTCTACTGATGGTTTTCTTTTGCTCCGGTATTTCAGTGGTGGTGTTTGACTTCCCAGGGGTCTTTTAGTGTCGTAATATATTTTTTCCGTCGAGTCCTCATCTCTGATTCATAATAATCATAAAAGGTCTTATACGTGATTTGTTTGTTTCCGATGATGATTCATAGATGGGTTAGGAAACCTTCATGCGGACCAAACAGCTAACTAAATGTTTCGAACCACTGCAGAAGCAGAGGGCGAGGTTTGGATCCAGTAAACCATGTTTAAGACCCCCGCCCCCACCCCCTCACCCCAGAATCTTTTACTGACCGTTCCAAGGCGGTACTTCTGTTGTGGTTCCTTGATGTAACATGCTTGTCTGCTTGTCTATGTTCTTTGGCGGGTTGGTCACCTGTTTTGCTACCCAATCTGCCTTTCGTTTTGATTTGTTTTGTAAGTTAAAAATAAATAGATGAAAAAAAGTTAATGCTGTTTTTGATTAGGGTAGCTGAATGACCACCTGTTTGGGAAAGAGCTGCTCATTCGGTTTACCGTGCGTGTCTTTCGTGAACTTGTATCAATTTTTCCGTGTGTATGTGTGGTTCTTTCCCTGCTGGTTTTGAGGGTGGAATGTGGGATTTATTTGTATTAATTCCTGATCATTGCCTATCTTTTTACTTCCCAGTTTCATAGCTGTAATATTGCCTAAACATAAAAGCAAAAACAAATAGAGCATGTGAGCAGGGACTCACGTATACCCCCGGCCAGCGCCACTGCCTAATAGAAACACACTTAATACAAAACTTTAAAGCAAATGATTATGAACGATTAGCAGGAGGCTTATACATACTCTCTTGCTTGATACAACTAGTCATACCCAATGTTAGGCCTAAATATCAAAATCCTAGCTGCAGTGATTCCTGAGAAATTTGTGACATAAATTTAATTGGAGACAAAGACAAAAAAGACAAAAAGGGAATAATAAGCAGAAGGAGGCTGATACTCTCTTACACGATACAGCTAGTCATGCCCAATATTTGTACCAAATTTCAAAATCCAAGCTGTAGTGGTTCCTGAAACAACTTTGACAGAAATTGAACTGGAGAGAAAGAAAATATGGGCAAACAAAGGGAATGATAAGCAGAATAAGGCTGATGGTCTCTTATATGATACACCTAGTCATACCCAACGTTTGTAACAAATTTCAAAAACCTAGGTATAGTGGTTCCTGAGAAGTCTTTGACAAAAAAATTATTTGAGAGAAAGAAAAAATGGACAAACAAAGGGAATGATAAGCAGAAGGGGCTGAAGTTCTCTTACACTATACAGCTTGTTATTTCAAACAGTTGTACCAAATTTCAAAATCCTACTGTAGTGGTTCCTGAGAAATCTGTGACAGAAACAAAGTTTTATCTTATTGGATAGAAAGAAAAAATGGATAAACAAAGGGAATGATAAGCAGGAACATGCTGATCTTTTCTTACATGATACAACTAGTCATTACCAAGGTTTGTACCAAATTTCTATTACTGTAGTAATTCCTGAAAAATCTATGACAGAAATTGAATTGGAGAGGAAGAAAAAATGAACAAACAATGGGAATAATAAGCAGCAGGAGGCTGATTCTCTCTTACACTGTGCAACTAGTCATACTTAACGTTTGTAACAAATGACAAAATCCCAGCTGTAGCGGTTTCAGCAATATCTTAGACAAAAATTTAATTGGAGAGACGTTGGAGAGACAGAAAAACTGGACAAACAAAGGGAATAATAAGCTGGAGCAAGCTGATTCTCTCTTACACGGTAAAACTAGTCATACCCAATATTTATACGAAATTTCAAATCCTAGCCGTAGATGTTCCTGAAAAATCTTTGACAGAAAGTAAATTGGAGAGAAAGAAGAAATGAACAAACAAAGGGAATGATAAGCAGAAGGAGGCTGATGGTCTCATATGATACAACTAGTCATACCCAACGTTTGCAACATATTTTAAAACCTAGGTATAGTGGTTCCTGAGAAGTCTTAAACAAAATAGATTAATTTGAGGGAAAGAAAAAATGGACTCGCAAAGGGAATGATAAGCAGAAGGGGCTGAATTTCCCTAACACTATACAGCTAGTTGTTCCAAACATTTGTACGAAATTTCAAATCCTAGCCGTAGATGTTCCTGAAAAATCTATGACAGAAAGTAAATTTGAGAGAAAGAAGAAATGAACAAACAAAGGGAATGATAAGCAGAAGGAGGCTGATGATCTCAACTTTGACAGAAATTGAACTGGAGAGAAAGAAAATATGGGCAAACAAAGGGAATGATAAGCAGAATAAGGCTGATGGTCTCTTATATGATACACCTAGTCATACCCAACGTTTGCAACAAATTTCAAAAACCTAGGTATAGTGGTTCCTGAGAAGTCTTTGACAAAAAAAAAATTGTTTGAGAGAAAGAAAAACTGGACAAACAAAGGGAATGATAAGCAGAAGGGGGCTGAAGTTCTCTTACACTATACAGCTAGTTATTTCAAACAGTTGTACCAAATTTCAAAATCCTACTGTAGTGGTTCCTGAGAAATCTGTGACAGAAAATAAGTTTTATCTTATTGGATAGAAAGAAAAATGGACAAACAAAGGGAATGATAAGCAGGAACAGGCTGATGTTTTCTTACGTGATACAACTAGCCATTACCAAGGTTTGTACCAAATTCCAATTACTGTAGTAATTCCCGATAAATTAATGACAGAAATGTAATTGGAGAGAAAGAAAAAATAAACAAACAAAGGGATTGATAAGCAGGAGAAGGTCGATTCTCTCTTACATGATACAATTAGTCATACCCAAGGTTTGTACCAAAATAAAAAAATCCTAGCTGTAGTGGTTCCTAAGAAATTTTTGACAGAAATTTAATTGGCGAGAAATTGGAGATAAAGACGAACTGGACAAACAAAGGGAATAATAAGCTGGAGCAAGCTGATTCTCTCTTACACGGTATAACTAGTCGTTCCCAACGCTTCTACCAAATTTCAAATACCCTTACTATAGTGGTTTTTCAGAAGTCTTTTTCAGAAATTGAATTGGATTGAAAGAAAAAATGAACAAACAATGGGAATGATAAGCAGCAGCAGGCTGATTCTCTCTTACACTGTGCAACTAGTCATACTTAACGTTTGTACCAAATTTAAAATTCTTGCTGTAGTGGTTTCTGCAAAATCTTTGACAAAAATTTAATTGGAGAGAAGTTGGAGAGACAGAAAAACTGGACAATCAAAGGGAATGAAAAGCTGAAGCAGACTGATTCTCTCTTACACGGTACAACTAGTCATACCCAATATTTGTACCAAATTTCAAATACCTTACTATAGTAGTTTTTGAGATATATTTGACAGAAATTTAATTGGAGAGAAAGAAAAAATAGACAAACAAAGGAAATGATAGCAGCAGGAGGCTGATTCTCTCTAACACAGTACAACTAGTCATACCCTACGTTTGTACCAAATTTCAAAATCCTAGTTGTAGTGGTTCCTGAGAAATCTGTGACAAAAAATGTTAACATACACACACAAACAAATAAACGGAAAAACAAAAACTATATATCCCCTACATACTTTGTATACAAGGGGGTATAATGAGTGTCTGGAGTATTTCCTTACAACAAAAATATTCTCAATTTCTGCTATGGAATTTAAATGAAAATGATCCAGATCTGTATTGATTCTAGATATAAAACGGTTAATAGGGCAAATTTTATATATTTTAGTTACAGTTTTGTCAAAAATTAATATATTCCACTTCAGTACTTTTTGCTGTGGGCTAAACTATTCCAAAGTAGAAACCTAATATAGTATACTGGGTGAATGTGAAAAATTTAGTGTTACTTTACTAGAAAATAGGCTGAATCTTTTGCAGCGATAGGGGAAAACTGTTTCTTATAATTTTCCGTCAGACGTGTGCGCGTTTACTCGCCAGGTAATTGGTCACTCGGGTATAGCTGTTTTAGATGAGTAAAGTTATCCCGGTTTGTATGCCGAATGCATTAATTTGCAAGCGTCTATAAGACCCAGATCAATCAGTTTTCATTTGAATTTTTTTTATACGGCGTTTATGGCCTGGTGTACACTAAACCGAAAGTAGACGAACGAGGTCACGCATTAGAATGGAGGAAAGATATGATACAGCGCTGTTAGGTATTTTGCAGAATGAAGGAAAAGTTGAGAAATTCCTTGATGTGATACTTGGATTCCTCTATAGAAGGTTACCTTTATTATTATATGTATTTAAGCAGAGGAAAATCTGTTAAAAGTTCCAAGAGGGACAATAGGACAAGACAACATGTTTAGCTTTTAAAAAAGCTAAAAGGTTTATCCCTTGGCAGTTCATGTTGAAAGTAGGAAACTGGTAGCATTATAGTGCACCAGTCATTTGCAACTTTGGCTACTCCAGGGCATATGACTGCAAATCCGCGGTAGGCCTACTACAAGCTCTGCACTGTGAGACAAATGCCTGATCAAATCATAGTTCTATACCAAAACATCATATTTTTCATTAGATATTTATATGTCAAAAACATAGATATCCAATGAAAAAGATGGAAATTTCTTTTATAAAAAACCAAGGTTTTGGCACAGAACTAATCAAATCCTTGTTAAAAGCTCTGATCCCTTGGGAGTATGTTCAGATGTCTTAATTGCTTCCATTGTTTCAATCAATTATTTTTACAGTTAATCAAAAGCCACACACATGCACAGCACTGCACGGATAATGCTAAGGTAAAAACACTGAACTTTAGCCCCACTATCTCTGGCAGTTCCTCGGACATGCAAGCTCGGACATGGGGTAGCTGGGGTTGCTAAAACTTTCTTCATAGCCACTGCACACAACTGTCAATGAGATTCAACTGTAAGGCGTAAAAGCACCAAAAGCCGTTTATGAGGGTCTCAATGGGGTACCTCTGAAATCAGTAAATTTTCAGCCCAAAAATCAGTAATCAGTAAAATTTAAGGGCAAAAATCAGTAATCAGTAATTTTATGGCCAAATCTGTAAAATTACATGTCGCAGCCATTATCCCTACCTCAAACCAGTGATGCATACTTTAAAGACTCCTGAAGTAGTATAAGAATACTCTTTTTTATCCGAAGTTGATGCTAACACATAGAAAGTCAGTTTTTCTAGGTATAGATGACACAGATGCATTTAATGAGGAAATGAATGCAATATAACCTGGAAAATAATCCCTGTTTTCACATTGTTACTTAAGGCAGAGATTGTGCATCAGTTTGACAAAATATGGTAATGGCATGTAATGTAGCAATCTATTAACTCTTGCATGATAAGCATGGCATGATGATGATCTAGTTTGTCACATTGTGCCATTTTATCTGCTGTACAAAGAAGTCAATCTAAAATGAGTACAACAGTTACTTTACCAATTACTGGTGACAGACCTTATTTAAGTACTGACTTAATAAGACATTGTAGTCTTGTGATCAATCTATTCTATTCTATTCTATCCCATCCCATAACCTTACTAGGTCGTTGGGGGCAACACAGCTGACTTTGAAATAATCCCTTTCCACCTTGTCCTGTCTTCAGCTGCCCTAGTTGAGCTGGCAAAGTCCATCCCTGCTCACTCCTTAATATTGTCTTCCCATCTCTTCTTCTGTCTACCTCTTTTTCACTGTGCCCTGTAGAATCGTCTTTCCTAAACCAGAAGACATTGAGACATGTACAAACCACATAAGTTTCCGTTTCTTGACCAGCGTCAGGAGTTCATCATATTCTCCAATGGCTGCTTGGATCTTCCTGCAAACCTCCTCATTGGTGATCAGTCAATATGATTTTATTATACTGTGTATCATAACTACATGTACATAAACTACTGTTGTATCGTGACATGATTGCAAATACATCTTCCATTTACCCCTACAATCACATCACATTAACATGCCTATGTAATTTTGACCCCCTCGAAATCCAGTTTTATACCAGTAAAGCTGGGTTTTTCAGGGGGATACATTATTTCTTCATGTTATGCATATATCTGGGGTCCTTTAATGAAGTCTTGTGTTGAATATGAATTCGTGTAGTATTTTGACAACACCAAATCTGTTCTACTGAAAAAATATACAATTTAATCATCCTTTTTACCATTAAATGATAGTGGAAATGCCAAGGAACAGAAGTACATGTTCTTGCATAGGCTTGTGAGCCTAATGTGACTAAGTTACTGACAGGGGATGCAACCACAATTTTAACATTGTTAAGGTAAATGGGTACACCTGTCCTGGAAAAGACCAAAAAATTTCTCTCCACAGAATGTGTTTAAAAATCGTCATATGTAATATTTAGGTATAGTACATTATAAATCTAAGAAGAATAAGGAGGTACATAGGTTCGTTTTCGAGCCATGGAGCCATGACCATGAGGGTATGCAAGCACTTCTGACTAACAAAAAGTTGTAACTGCACATATGCAGTAGATTTCATGGATGACTTAGTTCATATTATGCATGTATCCCTATTTGCCACACATAAAAAGCTTGCAGGTTTATACAGTCAAACCTACTGAGAATGCACGTGACAAAACGTTTCTTTTAGCAGTTACGATCATTAATTTTATTTAATAATTGAATCTTCCTCATTTAAAATTAAATTGGAGTGAACTAATAACGATTTTTCGGCGATTCCGGTAACCACTAACCACATGTGTTGCCGCTAGCCGTTAAGTTTTTCACTCTTATTTCGCTAATCAGTATAATTTTCGGCCAATTCCATTAATCACTTAGCATAGGCAACGCCGCTAACCGGTAAAATTTCCTCTCAAATTTCGCTAATCAGTACTTTTTGGGGCCGAAATTCTCTAATCAGTTAACCCCATTGAGACCCTCGTTTATAGCGAGTGTATTAATTTTAACTAATTAGAAAATTCATATCCAGTAGATGAAATATATACAGGATGGTGATACAAATCTCAAAACCCCTGCCAAATAATTAACCATTTTAATGGTATTAATGGTATTAAAATAAGTCAATGATTGATTCATTACTACCCTAATGTGCTTAAGTATTGGGACATCTAAAATAATTAATTTTCCATTTGTCCCAAATGGAAAATTCATTATTGTTAGGTGTCCTAATATATACACACATTATGGTATATCTTCTTGGGAGCAAATTCTTTCCTTTAAGAGTTGACTCACACTGAGATCAGTGGCAAAAAATAAAAATGCAAGAAGTCTTTCTCCTGGAAGTGTGCCCATTCACCCTAAGATATCTTTTTCTTTGCAGAACTGATTTCTACAGAATCATGAAGAGTAAAGATGACAAGTTGGGATTTCCTCCTGGAGTTGCCATTAGAATGATCGCCAGTGTAAGTGGAAAAACAAACAGAAACAAAGTATTGTCTAACCCTTACTATACAGGGATAATTTAGGGAGAATTGACTTCTCCCTCCAGTTGAAATAGGGAGAAGTGGTAGCTCCCTATTATGGAATTTTTCATTTAACTTTAAGGAAAACAGTGATTGTTCACAATATTGACAGTAAATTGAAAGATTAATAAGCTGCAATGGTAATAAATTGCCATAACAGCTTATTTGTGGAATGATTTGATGAAAATTCTATAAAAAAAAAAAAAATTATTTTTTTTTTTTTTTTTAGGGAGACCCCCACTTCACCTTGAGCCAAATTTAGGGCGAGGTTTCGGCACCTAGGGCGATTATTTCTATTTTTGCCAAAATTGCCACCTAGCTTGATCCCTGTCAGACTATAATTACCTTAAGTATTATATAACCCAGAAAGCAGATAATGGGCCGCCTCAGCTGGATCTATGCTGTTGGCAAATTCAACTATTTTCGTTTTTAACCCTTTTAGTGTTAATTACCTCTTACACCACAATGGTTCTCGTAAAATGCCAACATATTAAAACAAGCTAGAGGTTGTTCAGTTGTTCATAGCCCTGTTGCCATTGAAGCATTAAGTTGGTTTAAACTATAATTTATTAAAAATTTATTTAAAATTTATTTGTATAAATTGTGTTACAAAACAGAAATAAATAAATTAAATTACAATATCTATATTATACACATGGGATTCAGAAGGAAAGCATCAGACTTATGCAAGTCTGTATCCCACAGGTGAGGCCCAGCTAGCTAGCTAGATGTATCTTAGGCATGAACAGCATATGAAGGGGAGGGCCCAGTTGTCTTCTTTAACTGCATGGCTTTTAATCTGCCTTTAACTGCATGGCTTTTAACCTGCCTTATTTTGAATCAGGTTAAAAGCCATTCCATATTGGCTTCAGCTCTTTTAGAGCTGCATTGGCTTGTGAAATCCTTAAGAGAACCTCCGGTTTTGAGCCTTCATCTGATAATTGCTCCCAGGTATTTGAAGCTTGTAACTGTTTCAAGCTTCTGTCCTTTAACCTTGATCTCCTTCTGGACGCCACTGACACTGTATACCTTGTGCAAGTTTGCATTGATATTGTACTTCGACATGGGGGCCCATAAGGCTGCATACCATACCCTTTCAAGTGCTTTTTTGAAATCTATGAAGGCATGGTACAGATTCTGCTGATGTTGAAGATACTTTTCACAAAGGATTCTGAGGTTGATAATCTGTTCTGTGGTGCTTCTTTTGGCTCCAAACCCAGCCTGTTCTTCAGCGACAATCTCTTCAGCTTGGGGTTTGGGCCTGTTCAATATGACTTTCAGCATGACTTTACTCGGATTGACTGATGAGGCTAATGGTTTAGTCTGTAGCTCTGGTAGAGCTGTAAGCTGCCCTTTTTATACGCCCGTTTTGAAAAAACGGACGTATTATGTCATGGCGCTGTCCGTCCGTCCGTCCGTCCGTCCGTCTGTCCGTCCGTCCGTAAACATTCTTGTGCTCGCCATAACTCAGTAACCGTTTGGGATATCTTCATAAAATTTTGTAGGCATATGTATTAGGTAGGGGGAACGTGTCGCATACAAGAATGGTTGCTCCCCCTTCCTTGGTTTCAAAGTTATGCCCCTTTGATTGTTTTTTACCCTACAGGTCTTGTGCGCGCCAGAACTAGATAACCGTTTGGAATATCTTGATGAAACTTCATAGCAATGTGTATGAAGTCCCAATGATGTGTCGCGTACAACAATGGTTGCTCTCCCTTTCTTCCTTTCTGAGTTACATCCCTTTTATTAGTTCTTTTCTGCTATTTTTGTGTATACTTATGTTGTGCATACATTAACTCAGTAACTGTTTGGAATATCACGATGAAACTTTATAGCAATGTGCATGATCACAAGGTAATATGTCGCATATAAGAATGGTTGCTCCCCCTTTCTTAATTTTGGAGTAAACTCCCTTTCCTCCGTCCATAAACATTCTTGTGTGGGCCATAACTCAGTAACCATTTGGGATATTTTCATGAAATTTTGTAGGCATATGTAGTAGTAAGGGGGGAATGTATCGCATACAAGAATGGTTGCTCCCCCTTCCTTAGTTTCCAAGTTATGCCCCTTTGAGTGTTTTTTTTTTCCCTGCAGGTCTTGTGCGTGCCATAACTAGATAACTGTTTGGGATATCTTCATTAAACTTCATAGCAATGTGTATGAAGTCCCAATGATGTGTCGCGTACAACAATGGTTGCTGTCCCCTTCTTCGTTTCTGAGTTACATCCCTTTTATTCTTTTAGGCTGTTTTTGTGTATACTTATGTTGTGCATACATTAACTCAGTAACTGTTTGGAATATCATGATGAAACTTTATAGCAATGTGCATGATCACAAGATGATGTGTCACATATAAGAATGGTTGCTCCCCCTTTGTTAATTTTGGAGTAACCTCCCTTTGATCATTATTTTTAGGTATTTCCATTCACTCCATATCTCCTTAAACCTTTGAAATATTAGAATGAAACTTTGTAGGAATGTGTGTAATAATAGGGCAATGAATCCTGAGCAAGAACCATGACTCTGGCTTGCTTACTGGATTATCTGCCCATGCATAAATTTCCTGTTTACTCTGTAACTCCTTAACCGTTTAGAATATTTTAACACAACTTTATCGAGATGTGTATATTGTCAAGGGAATGTATTAGAACCAAGAATGGAATATCTAGTATATGTTGTATATGAATTATCTCCCTTGTTTGACAGGCATTACTTAACTTAGGAGCCACTTCACCTTGGAAGCTGATTTTTGGTATACTAATAGAATTTGATGTGTTAAATTTTTAAATAATGTTGCCGTCATTAATTAAAGTGTGGTTTCCCCTGTTTGTCTGCCTGTCTGTCCTTTTGTAAACAATCTTGTTCATTCTATAATTCCTTAATGACTATAAAACGGGCGTGTTATGCGCCGCTTGCGAAGCCCTTGTTAGAGAGTGTAATATAAATCAGCGACTGAGTCTATGGGGTTGGTCATTCTCCTGTTCTCCAGATCATCTTACTGGTCTTTGACAAAACATCAATCATGGTCTCCCCACCTGCTTGAACAAGATCTGCTGGTATCAACGCCTGTGACAAGCAGAAGTGAGACAAAGGTGTTACTTTTCTGGTGGCGGGAGCATTGTTGGGACACACTTTTGGTGAGTTTTCTGGTTTAGCTATGCTTTGTGACAATGCCCTGACAGGCGAGACTCCATCGTCCACAGAATTCTCGTATAAAACATGCATGCAATATATATTTTGTTTGTATACTTGTTCAGCCAGTCACATATTGGTTAGTGCATTTCTATTACAATCTATATACTGTATTAATCCTAATAAATGCCCCTGCTCTAATAAACGCCCCCTGCCTCTTTTCCAAAAATAATAATATATTAACTTGCATGAATTCATGCTTCTTTGGATGAGGTAGCTCTTTGACATCGAGTCTACTGCTAGAGGAGCAAATTCTTTCCTTTAAGAGTTGACCCCTGCTAAAAAGGGGGACAAAAATAGTGAAGTTGCTTCCTCTTCAAGTATTTGGCAGTTGCTGATTTACTACACTTCAGTCTAAATAACATCCCTTTCATAAAATGCAACACCCACGGGGCGTTCAGTAGCATTAATATGGTATCCTATATCTGTCCATCTGATTTGGGGACTACTTAGTTTGCTCATGTACTTCTGCCACAAAATTTTGGGTTCCTGAGGTGACTCTGTATACTGTACACGAACCTTGTCCTTTAGGGATGGAGATTAATTAGAACCACCATGAAAATTCTTAAAATTGGGACACCTAAAGTGATAACCATATAGAGCAGTAATGCATCCAAAAGATGCAGATAGAATGGCAAACAGTGTAGTGCTCATTGCAGTCTGATCAGGGTCTGCTCTGTTTGCCCAGAACTATCTGTTCCAATATTTTTAATTTTTACAATATTATTTTAGATACACAAGAAATATGAGGATATGGCTGAAGCTGCTATAAAGGCGATGGAAAAGCAAAGGGAGCAAATGGAGAGAAAGAAAATGGAGAAACAGAGTGCAGGTATGGATCCCAGCAGGTATCATAATGACCCTTAAATTTCGGACACCTGAAAGTCAGACAATTACTGTTTAAAATTCTTAGAAAGTGAATTTTACACATATTAATGCATCCAAATGATGCTTAGTGAATGGCAAATGTTTATGACCCTGATCAGCCTGCTCGGTTCATCCTTCATGTAAGAGAGCACGAAAAACATAACAAGGTAATGGGTGGGTGGTGGGGTAATGTTGACAGGTAACATTTCCTAAGAGCGGGATTGCGGAAGCGGAACTTGGGAAAGACATTTCACCTACAGCGGAATTGCGGAAGCGGAACTTCAGGCACAGATAGTCCCAGAGCGGAGTTGCGGAAATTGGCGAACTTGAGCAGAGTTGCGGAAGCCGAACTTCGCAAAAACATTATCTCTTGAGTGGAGCTGCGGAAGCTGAACTTCGTGAACACATTACCCCTTGAGCGGAGTAGCGGAAGCGGAACTTCGTGAACACATTACCCCTTGAGCGGAGTTGTGGAAGCGGAACTTCGCGAACACATTACCCCTTGAGCGGAGTTGCGGAAGCGGAACTTCGTGAACACATTACCCCTTGAGCGGAGTTGCGGAAGCGGAACTTCGCAAACACATTAACCCTTGAGCGGAGTTGTGGAAGCGGAACTTCGCGAACACATTACCCCTTGAGCGGAGTTGCGGAAGCAGAACTTCGCGAACACATTACCCCTTGAGCGGAGTTGCGGAAGCGGAAGTTCGCAAACACATTATCGCTTTTTGATGGCAAACTGCTAAGCCTAAGTAATTTGAAAAAGTACTGATGATAATTCTAAACTAATGTGGAGCCAGAGGGAACCCAAAGGGCCCCTGACAGACCAGGGCCCCAGGCCCCTGTGACAAAGCTATCTAGGCGGTTGCCCATCTTTGTGGTAGCGCAATGAAGAATGGCAAACTGCTCAGGCTAAGACAGGTAACTTAAAAAAGTACTAATGATAATTCTACACTAATGTGGAGCCAGAGGGGCCTTCGGGCCACTGATAGATCAGGGCCGCAGTCCCCTTTGACAAAGCTATCTAGGGGGTTGCCCGTTGGTGTAGCCATCTTTGCGGTAGCGCAATGGAGGATTTTTTTTTAGCTTTAATTCGTTATTGACAAAGCTGGTGTTGTAGTGGCAAACTGCTCAGGCTAAGACAGGTAACTTGAAAAAGTACTGATGATAATTCTACACTAATGCCGAGCCGGAGGGGGCTCAAAGGGCCCCTGATAGATCAGGGCCGCAGGCCCCTGTGACAAAAGCTATCTATGCGGTTGCCCGCTTCACGAAGTTCCGCTTCCGCAACTTCGCTCAGAAGGGACTGTCTTCAAGAAGTTCCGCTTCCGCAACTCCGCTCAGAAGGGATTGTTTTCACGAAGTTCCGCTTCCGCAACTCCCCTCAGAAGGGACTGTCTTCACGAAGTTCCGCTTCGGCAACTGCGATCAGAAGGGACTGTCTTCATGAAGTTCCGCTTCCGCAACTCCGCTCAGAAGGGACTGTCTTCACGAAGTTCCGCTTCCGCAACTTCGCTCAGAAGGGACTGTCTTCACGAAGTTCCGCTTCCACAAGTCCGCTCAAAAGGGACTGTCTTCATGAAGTTCCGCTTCCTAAACTCCGCTCTGAAGGGACTGTCTTCACGAAGTTCAGCTTTCGCAACTTCGCTCAGCAGGGACTGTCTTCACGAAGTTCCGCTTCCGCAACTTCGCTCAGAAGGGACTGTCTTCAAGAAGTTCCGCTTCCGCAACTCCGCTCAGAAGGGATTGTTTTCACGAAGTTCCGCTTCCGCAACTCCCCTCAGAAGGGACTGTCTTCACGAAGTTCCGCTTCCGCAACTCCGCTCAGAAAGGACTGTCTTCATGAAGTTCCGCTTCCGCAACTCCGCTCAGAAGGGACTGTCTTCACGAAGTTACGCTTCCGCAACTTCGCTCAGAAGGGACTGTCTTCACGAAGTTCCGCTTCCGCAATTCCCCTCAAAAGGGACTGTCTTCATGAAGTTCCGCTTCCTAAACTCAGCTCTGAAGGGACTGTCTTCACGAAGTTCAGCTTCTGCAACTTCGCTCAGCAGGGACTGTCTTCACGAAGTTCCGCTTCCGCAACTCCGCTCAGAAGGGACTGTCTTCACGAAGTTCCGTTTCCGCAACTCCGTTCAGAAGGGACAGGCCTCACGAAGTTCCGCTTCCGCAACTCCGCTCAGAAGAGAATGTCATCATGAAGTTCCACTTCCGCAACTCTGCTCAGAAGGGAGTGTCTTCATGAAGTTCCGCTTCCGCAGCACAACTTGGAATTGACTGTCTTCACGAAGTTCCGCTTCCACAACTCTGCTCGGAAGGGACTGTCTACACAAAGTTCTGCTTCTGCAACTCCGCTCAGGAGGGACTGTCTTCACAAAGTTCCGCTTCCAGAACTCCGCTCAGAAGAGAATGTCTTCACCAAGTTCCGCTTCCGCAACTCCGCATAGGAGGGACTGTCTTCACAAAGTTCCGCTTGCGCAACTCCGTTCAGAAGGGAGTGTCTTCAGGAAATTCCGCTTTCGCAACTCTGCTCAGGAGGGACTGTCTCCACGAAGTTCCGCTTCTGCAACTCTGCTCAGAAGGGACTGTCTTCACGAAGTTCCACTTCTGCAACTCCATTCAGAAGGGACTGTCTTCACGAAGTTCCGCTTCCGCAACTCCACTCAGAAGGGACTGTCTTCATGAAGTTCCGCTTCCGCAATGCTGCTCAGAAGGGACTGTCTTCACGAAGTTCCACTTCCGCAACTTTGCTCAGAAGGGAGTGTCTTCACAAAGTTCCACTTCTGCAACTCCAAGGGAATGTCTTCATGAAGTTCCGCTTCTGCAACTCAGCTCATAAGGGTATGTCTGCAGGAAGTTCCGCTTCCGCAACTCCGCTCAGAAGGGAATGTCTTCATGAAGTTCCGCTTCCGCAACTCCGCTCATAAGGGTATGTCTGCAGGAAGTTCTGCTTCCACAACCCGCTCTAGGGGTAATGTGTTTGCTAAGTTCCGCAATTCCACTCTAAGGTTAATGTGTTTACAAAGTTCTGCTTCTGCAACTCCGCTAAAAGGGCAATGTGTTTGCAAAGTTCCGCTTCCGTAACGCCGCTCTAGGGGTAGTATGTTTGCAAAGTTCCGCTTTCGCAACTCCACTCTAGGGGTAAAGTTCCGCTTCCGCAATTCCATCTTAGGGGGAATGTGTTCTTATAGTTCAACCAGTTTGAAGTCATTTTCGTGCTCTCTTACATGAAGGATTAGCCGCCTGCTCCTTCAGAAGCAGTTTGATCTGGCTCTACAATGTTTGCTCAGACCTATTTGTCCAAATATTTAGGGTCATTACAGTATTGCAAGACAGATGCACCATTATGAACAGAGGCCACTGTCAAACTCTTCTTATTTTCTCTAAAGATGTACTGTGTATGTCTTAAACATACAATATGCCCTTAAAGATACAAAGAAGAGCTTAAAACATACAGCCCCAAAAGACAGTGAGAAGAGTTTGTTCCTTTGTGCTGCTGTTGGCTTAATTCAGATGAAATTTTGATGTCAAATACATAGCTGCCAATCAAGCTGACGAGTCAATGTAGCATTCTTTCATGTATATGTAGCATAGCCCAGGGTATTCAGTTAAATTTGCAAGACTTACTTGTAATTGTTGTGTTGTTGAAATAGAGATATTACTGGTATTTCAGATGTGAAAGGGTCATCTATACAGACACTCAGAATACCATTGGCATGCTCAAGATCATCCATTTGTAATTCAAGCTGGATATCTGGCATAATCATCCTGTTATTTATGTGTGTATATTTTCCATTTTACAGCAACAAACAAAAAAGACAAAGACAGTGCACTGGTGTCAGAATCATCAAAAACAACTGAAGAAAATAAGAATGTTAGTGTAACTCAAACTGTACATACTGGTAAGACAGAGGATAAGAAAGCAGACAACTCAAACATTGCAGCAACAAAAACAGACCAGAACGAAATAAAAAGTGATAAAGTAAACACTGTAAATAGTGAGAGCACAAATTCTTTAAAAGATCATAGTGAAACTGCTGAAGAATCTCGGAATGTTGCCATGGAAACGCAAGAAGTTGATAGTAAGAAGGCTGAAGGAGATACTGGGAATGAGATAAAGACAAAAGAAGGAGTGATAGACAAAAAAGATAAAAAGGCAGTAGATCCCAAGACTGGAGAGGAAGATGAGGACCCTGAATTAACTAGGTATGATGGATGGATGGTTGACTTGCAGTTTTACCTCCTTTTCAACAGTATTTCAGTCATATCAGGACAATGGGAGGGCGATAAGGAAGGCTATATGTGCAATGGAACCATGTTTTACAGTTGGAAAGATTTCCACCTCAAGTGGGTCTCGGACCAGGGACTGCTAGATCAGTAGGCTAGTGTTTAACCAACTGAGCTGCTGGGGCTCCTAATTAAAAAGGCACTGGAATACTGTAATGACACAAAATATTGAGGCACCTTAAGGTATATGTTTTTCTGCCACTTTACAAAGGGAAGCAATTTTTGTGACTTCCTGTTTACTTTCATGGAGGGCAGAGCTTTTCTTAAATGGGGTCTACTCTAAAAGGAAAGAATCTGCTCCTTAGGGGGTACAAGAACCACTGGAAATGAGACTTAAGGAGTTTTAATGCACATGTTGGTTATTTACTTTGGGAGCCATTCGTCACGGATCCTTAAAAAATCTCAGTGCCCTGGCCAAGGATCGAAGCAGGAGCCTTTTGGTCTAAAGGCAAACACTCTACCAAGTGGCTTTAAAAGCTAATTTGTACAGCAAGACAGTACAAAGGTATGATATACCAAACCCATACTCTAATAACTGTATGCCACAGCCTTATAAATATGCCTATTTTTGATGTGAGATCATCTTACAACTCATACCTGGCCAAAATGGCCCAAAAAATAACAACATATAATGTCTACGGAAGGTTGTTAGTGTTACATGTACTATCTTTTTTTTATTGATGACTGGTCCAATTTTGCTCTATTTTGATTTATTGCTAGGCAACAGAAAGTGTTCCAGGATGACCCTGAGAGTTATAATGGAGCGAGAAGGGAGCACTATAGATGGGCCCAGTCAATTACTGATGTTGACCTCCGAGTGAATGTAAGACAGACCAGTACTACCATAGAGCCTTTTTATATTCATAATGTTACACTTTATGTATTCACCTTAATTTTGGTGTTGTTGACAGAAAAGACATATTGCACCAGTCATTTGCAACCACGGCCCCCCTGTATGTCAAATCCCTGGTAAAGGTCTCCGCCCCCTAGGGGATCATATGAATATAAAAATCCATATTCTGACAATGTGTTGCGGTAAATTTAGTTAAAACACGCCACTATTTTCCCTGCTGTTTTGGCGGGAATCAAAAGTCCGGCATATCCTTGGCACTGCCAGGACACCTCTTAGGTAAAAACAGGGTACTTAAGCCCCACTATGCCCCCGCTATCCCCGGCCCCATGGGGGCCGTGGTTGCAAATGACTGGTGCATAATGCACTAAAATAATAATCCACCAATATCCTGTTTTCAATAAACATTTTAATCTAAACTTGTGAACTCACCAGATTTAAAATGTGTTGAGATGCCATGTTCATAAACTTTGTAAAATTTGATGCCACAGAATTGTTTTGCAATAGTTAAGTCACACAGACTGATGAACAGGTCGATTGGAATCTTCACAATTTGCAAATTCTTCACAATTGCTAATTTTGTTAGGTCCTTTCTCATATCTGAAAAATCTTTTTCAGGTTCCTAGTCATATCAAGAAAGGTCGAGATGTAAAAGTAGATACTAACAATAAACATGTCAAAGTGGAGTATAAGGACACATCAGGGAGCTTGGTACAGCCTGTTAATGGTGATCTTACCTGGGAGGTTCACAAGGACGAGACAGTGTGGAGCTTGGTACCAGGAGATCATATACATGTAGGTGATCAGTGCTCCAGGTAAGAAGGGGTAACAGGGGTTATTTAGTGATAATTTTCCATATTTCAGCATAAAAACATATATTGTGACCCCTCATTAGAACCGTCTCACCGAGACGGTTCTAATGAGGGGTCACAATGTATGTTTTCGTTAAGAAATAAGAAAAATTATCTCAGAATCATCCTCAAAACCCCACCTTCTCTGGAGCTCTGGGTGATACTACTTCGAAAATTCTAAAAATTAGGCCACCTAAAATGATTACCATAATTGTCCTAAAAATAAACCATTTGTTTTTACAATGCAGTAATGCATTCAAAAGATGCAGATAGAATGGCAAGCAGTGTAGATCATTATCAGTCTGACCTGGAACTGCACTGTATGTCAGATATATCTGTCCCAGTACCAAGAGCTTTAATTTATGGTAAGTTTTTATGCCAATGTAGCATAAAGGGGGCCAGTGGTGTAGTGTGTTTGTGGGGAGGTGTGGGGAGGGGGGGGGGGGGTTGGAGGGGGATTATAAAAACACTACAGAGAATTGCAAGCTTGTACGAGTCTTCATGGTTTGTGGATGAACTAACGGCCCTCTATTCTTGTTCCAGCTGATACAAGTTGTCAGAATATACACGTAGCTGCAAATGATACAAATATGCAGTAGAGACATTATAGCCTTGAAGGTGGTATAATCGTGGATATAAGAACTAAATCACGTGACAGTCACATGTCAAATAATTTCTTGTTTTTTTCTTATGACATTAATTAGACCACAGCACCAGATGAATAACCTGACACAGTTTCGATGCAAAGCAATACCGTTTTAATGTTAGGAAATTCATCCGCATGTGATTGGGCGATTTATTTATAATAAATGTCAATGGGTTGTAAATTCGTGGATGTGTTCCGCCGCATGATAAAAAATCGACGTACCCACGTCAGGTCACTTGTTCATTATTTTCTGTTTCAAAGACGCTTTTGGAAACCTTTTAGTCGTAAACAGATTATAAATAATCCCATCTTTATCTGATATTAATTATTAAAGGAAGATACCCACCCAATTAAACAGGATTCTTAAAGCTCCACCTTGACTTTCCTACAACTAAAAATTATTTACTGTAGCGTCATTGCCCTTGAACAGAACGAGTTCAAATTCACTGCATCACTGTATGGTTATATCCGCTTGAATACTAAATAACAGTATGCACAGACTGTTTTCTTTGGAAAAAAATACGAGCCTTGATTCAGTCTTACTCTCAAAACACAAGATATTTTTTTCAAGAAAAGGCAGATAAGGACCCCCGGTATAATAATTAAATAGGAGAACAATTTTGCAATTAGATTTTACATCCAAACTAGGACCAACTATTCACCGGAAGGCACAAAATTAGTAATCATTGCAATGTTTTCTCAGGCTGATATCCGAGATTAGAAAATGACCGCTTTTCAGGTATGCAAAAAAGAAATAACAAAAGAAGGCATAAAAGCAATTGGTCAATTTTTCAATAAAGTTTTATTCCCTATTTAGGCTATAGACATTTGCTTTTGTTATGAAATAAAACCTTTATGCATGGTTAAATGTTGGGAGAATAAACACTTAGCGAAACTTCAATTGCGCATGAATATTATGCAAATTACTAACACCCACGAATTTACAACTCCCACGATTTTACAACCTCCGACCATAGTGCAGTGTCCGAGTTGAAAGATGGTCAGTCATCACTGTTCCCAAATGAACCAATAAAGCCCATTTATCACCTGGCAGCTCATATAAGGTTAATAAGGTGAATAGGTACATCTTCATGTTTTTCCTATCTTTTTACTATGGGGGACAGCTTGTGTGACTTCCTGTTTGCTTCCCTGGACTATGAAGCCCCAACAAAAAAGGATCTACTCTTAAAGAAAAGAATTTGTTCCTAGAGCCTATTCTTTCCCTGAGAATTCAAACCTATTTAGAAGGTAGACAAAAACGAAAATAGCAGAGTTGCCATTTATTTTCTAATGTAGTTGCAGACTACAGTAAAACCTGTCTTCGTGGCCACCTCTATTAAGCAAGCATGTATTCAGTTCCCAAAGCAGGCAAATACATTGACATGTACCTGTATTAAGCAAGCACCTGTCTTAAGCAAGCAGATTTTGATCATCCCTTAGGTGCTTGCTTAATACAGGTTGGACTGCAGTCCAACCTGTATTAAAGTACCTAAAGGATAATTGAAATGTGCTTGCTTAATACAGGTTGCTTGCTTAATAGAGGTGGCCATAAAGACAGGTTTTACTATACATGTATATCAATTGTGATGCCAGTTAAAAAATCAAAGAGTCTTACTTAAATCCTACTAACTCAGTTTGATGTACATGTATATTAAAGCTCTTTCCTCTTATTTTTGCATATTCATTTTAGATCAACTTTGAAAAGAAAGAGGAGAGATGGTGGGAAGCCTGTTTCACAGATGAGCCCAAGATTAGCGTGAGAAAGATTGATGCAAGCCGACCCATGTCTGACCTTGATCAGGAGGCGCAGGCAAAGATAGAAGAAATGATGTACAATGATCGACAGAAGAAATTAGGACTACCACAGACACATGAATCAGTAAGCTGGCATCCATTTGAAAATGAATTAGTGTAAGAGATGTCTTGGCTTCCACAACAGTCCAAGGTTTTGGTGTTCTAAATTTGACTTTTTGTTTGCCAACACAAACCTGTGAAAAAATTATATCTTTCCTTTTATCATTCAGTGGTCAGTATTAAAAGATAGGCCTTATTGTATGGGTACACCTCCATGTTTGTCAACCATTTCTACAAAAGGAAACAACTTTTATGACTTCCTGTTTGCCTCAATAAACAAGATTATGACAGTATATCTACTTTCTGACAGTATATATACAACCATTCTGCAATACTCTTTGCTTAGAGCTGTCTGGATTCTTGAGGAACCATAATTATGGATGTGAACAGTGGAGATTAATAAAATGTAAGATGACTGGGTACACATTCAGGTTAGGTGAAGCAGCTCTATTTTCAGTTTTGCCTTCCTTATGAATGGGGGTCAAATTGGAAAGAATATCCTCCCTAAGGAATACTCTTGCTTTTAAGAGCAGAACCGATTTTGGAAGGGCTTTGTTTTCCAGGGAAGAAAACAGAAAGTCACATAAGTTGTTTCCCTTAATAAATATGACAGGAAAACATTGAGTTGTACTCACCCAGTGTTTGCTCAGATCTCTCTGTCCCAGTGCTAATAAGTTCTTTACATACTGAAGTGCACATTAAAACACCGTGCCCTGAGCAGACTGAGATTGTATACAAACCAGTATAGTCATGCATAATTTAAATGTGGGCAGCAACAAGAGGAAATGTACTTGTGGTGACAGATATCTGAGCAAACAGTGCAGACCCAGATCACACTGCTCCTAATGGAGCAACCTGATCAGGGTCTAGACTGTTTGCCATTCTGTTAGCATCTTTTGGATGCAAAACAGCATTGTAAAACCAGATTGTTTCATTTGTAGGATAATTATGGTAATTATTTTAGATATGCCATGTTTTAGAATGTTTATGATATTTCTTACAAGCCAAGTCCAGAAAAGGTGGTTCATTTTGGCATTATTGTCCGAGAACGTGCTGTTGCCATATATTGCAGTTTTGTCGAAATCCAGCTCATATGTAGTTCTGTTTGTTGGTTGAAGTGTTATATTTCTGTTGATTTCAGAAAATGCATGACATGCTGCGAAAGGCTTGGGATGCTGAAGGCTCACCATTCAAAGGACAGCCGTTTGACCCTTCTAAATTCTCTGTGGATCCCAGTGGTGTTATGCAGATGAAGCCATGAAGTTCTCATTATTTACTGATACTATTTTGGAAACTACTCTCAAGAGAGATCACTCAAGGAAGTCTAATAAACTGTTTGCCTCCCTTAATTAAAATGATTGCACAGTTCATCAAGATCAGAATTAAAGCTGATAGCTTTAATATAGAGCTCTTCTTCTGATCACAAATACAGCTACTCTTAAAAAAAAGAATTGGCTCTCTAGAGAGCCAATTCTTTTCTTTAAGAGTAGCCTCACTTTGAGGAAGGTTTAACCTACCTAAGAAGCAAGTAATATTGCTATATTTTTATACGCTGGTTTTGAAAAAACAGACGTATTATGTCGTGGCGCTGTCCGTCCGTCTGTCCATAAACATTCTTGTGCGCGCCATAACTCAGTAACTATTTGGGATATCTTCATGAAATTTGATAGGCATATGTAATAGGTTGGGGGAATGTGTGGCTTACAAGAATGGTTGCTCCCCCTTTCTTAGTTTCGAAGTTATGCCCCTTTGATTAATTTTTCCCTGCAAGTCTTGTGCACGCCATACCATAACTAGATAACCATTTGGGATATCTTTATAAAACTTCATAGCAATGTGTACGAAGTCTAATGATGTGTCCCGTACAACAAAGGCTGCTCTGCCTTTCTTCGTTTTAGAGTTACATCTATTTTATTAGTACTTTTAGGCTATTTTTGTGTATACTAATCTTGTGCATGCCATAACTTGGTAACCGTTTGGAATATCATGATGAAACTTTATAGCAATGTGCATGATCACAAGACAATGTGTCATATATAAGAATGGTTGCTCCCCCTTTCTTAATTTTGGAGTAACCTCTATTTGATTACATGTAGTATTTTTAGGTGTTTCTCATTCACTCCGTATCTCCTGAACCTTTTGAAATATTAGAATGAAGCTTTGTAGGAATGTGTATAATAATGGGGCAATGTATCCTGAACAAGAACCACAACTCTGGCTTACCGAATTATCTGCCCTTGGGAAAATTTCCTGTTTACTCTTTCCTTAACCATTCACAACTGATGTATATTATAAATCATGTCAAGGGAATGTAAGAGAACCAAAAATGGTATATCTATTTAGTTTATCTCCCATGTATGACTGCCAAGCAACTTACCTTGGAAGCTGATTTTTGGTATACTAATAGTATTTGAAGTGTTAAATATTTAAATTGTGTTGCAGTCATTAATTATAGAGTGATTGCCCCTGTTTGTCTACCTGTCTATCCTTTTGTAAGCAATCTTGTTCATTCTGTAACTGCTTTATGACATTTAAACGGGCGTATTATGCACAGCTTGCGAAGCCCTTGTTCTCCCTTGTTGCTGAGGGATCACCATTCAAGGAGCAGCCAACTGACCTTTCAGGTTCTGTGCAATTGTAGTTGTGATGCAGATAAAGCCACGTTCATAGAGAACCTCACATGAGGAGTTATTTCTTACAGACTTTTTCATAAATTTAGTACGAAATGGACAAGAGTCTGGAGTTTTATTGTATGACCATTTTTCTGCGCATTTTTGTTAAAAGATAATTTTCTGCGCATTTTTGTTAAAAGATAATGACAGTCTTCTACATGTTACTGTTTGCTTCATAATGTTTCACAATGTAAGCAAGTGATAAGCACCTTTATCATAGTTTATGTGAGGAAGTTGAGGCACATATTAAGACATGTCATACAATAATGAACATTGATTATTAACAAATACTACTTGTTCAATGTTCAAATCTGATTTCTGGGCATGAAGTGACTAAGGGTGTATGGATAAACTCAGGGGAAATCAGTTCTGTGATACCTACAATCAAACCTGGTAAAAAGTTTCCTTTTGGAATGTTTTAGAGGCATGTTGCACTTTTTTCTATCCTTGACCTGTATTTCATGCTCTGTTGACTTTGTAAAACTTCATGTAAAAAATTACAGCGACTGTAGCATTTAATCTATTTCTCTCAACATGGTAGGAAGCTTCTTTTTAGAATGTTCTTGAGGCATGTTGCACTTTTTCAACCCTTATCCATATTTCACGCTCTGCTGACTTCATAAAATTTAAAGTCCAAAATTAAATTGACCCTAGCGGTAAGTCCATTTCTCTAATAGAATGATACCTACAAGCATCAAACCTTGCATAAAGTTTCTTCTTAAAATGGTCTCAAGGGATGTTGCTTGACCTATATTCTACACCCTGCAGACTTTGCCAAATGTAATGTACAAACTTGCATTTAAGTCCCTTTCTCTTTAACACAATGTGTATAATCATCAAACCTGGGATGAAGCTTTTTCTTAGAATGGCCAACTGGGATGCTGTTATTATTTGTACCCTTGGGCTATAATGCATACTCTGTTGGCTTTGGAAAGTTTACATTAACCTGGCATCCACATTTGCTTAGACTCTAGCATTCAAGTCCATTTATCAATAATTTAGCCACTTACAATCATCAGACAGGGCATAAAATAAGCTAGTATCTTGAATTGTTCGACTACTATGATTTCACACTTTGCTGACTCTAGAATTTTACATTCAGACTTTCACCCTCCCTAGCTTAGAAGTCCAATTCACTCAAATTTTTAAACATAAATCCATCAAACCTAGCATATGCTTTCTTCTTAACGTGATCTCTACTACTTGGCAAGCCTAGGGGGGGGTGGGGTGGGGGGCAAAGCATTCTGCGGAATTCTCGATTTTAATATTTTGGAAATTCTTGAATGGAATACTGGTATTGCCAGTTTGTATGTCCATCTGAAGCATTTAACATTTTAGATTGTGGCACTAGCTTGAGATTTGGGTGAATCCCTGCTCACCTGCTCTAGTTGATATTTTAACTTGGCAGACATAGCTGACCTTTATTGGCCTACTTCTGAGGAGCTGTCTCATTTGGATCTATAGTTTGCTTCGTGTTTGTCCAATGCTAAATATTTGTTCACAATCTGTTCTTTTAGCAGTTTATGAAAGCAGAGTTTAAATTGAATAAACTTGTGTTTCAAGCCAGTTTTGTTGTTCTTACTGTACCAAGATGGGTCCGGTTCGGACTTAAAAGATATCAGTCACCATAAACTGGAGTTTCTTGACAGAAATGCTGTTAAGACTAATAAAGCTTTTTTTGGCTTTGGGAGGTATATTACACAAGAAGTTGAAGACACTATGTTGTTTGGCATGAAACTACAGAGACTGTTCCAATAGTTTAGACAAAACCAACACAACAGCATGTGCAGCCAGTGTCAATAGATTAGCAAGGGCATCCTCCCAGTATGATCAGTGTTCGGTGTGCACTTAAAGGGTAGCAAAGCTACCTCCATCCCAACAGCAACAAGGGCTTCGCAAGCGGCGCATAATACGCCCGTTTTAATGTCATAAAGGAATTATAGAATGAACAAGATTGTTTACAAAAGGACAGACAGGCAGACAAACAGGGGAAACCACACTTTAATTAATGACGACAACATTATTTAAATATTTAACACATCAAATACTATTACTATACCAAAAATCAGCTTCCAAGGTGAAGTGGCTCCTAAGTTGAGTAATGCCAAAGTCAAACAAGGGAGATAATTCATATACTAAATATACTAGATATACCATTCTTGGTTCTAATACATTCCCTTGACAATATACACATCTTGATAAAGTTGTGTTAAAATATTCTATACTGTAAAGGAGTTACAGAGTAAACAGGAAATTTATGCATGGGCAGATAATCCAGTAAGCAAGCCAGAGTCATGGTTCTTCCTCAGGATTCATTGCCCCATTATTACACACATTCCTACAGTTTCATTCTAATATTTCAAAAGGTTAAGGAGATACGGAGTGAATGGAAATGCCTAAAATAATGATCAAAGGGAGGTTACTCCAAAATTAAGAAAGGGGGAGCAACCATTCTTATATGTGACACATCATCTTGTGATCATACACATTTCTATAAAGTTTCATCATGATATTCCAAACAGCTACTGAGTTAATGTATGCACAACATAAGTATACACAAAAATAGCCGAAAAGAACTAATAAAAGGGATGTAACTCAGTAACGAAGAAAGGGAGAGCAACCACTGTTGTACATGACACATCGTTGGGACTTCATACACATTTCTATGAAGTTTTATGACGATATCCCAAACAGTTATCTTGTTATGGCGCGCACAAGACCTGCAGGGAAAAAAAAACAATCAAAGGGGCATAACTTGGAAACCAAGGAAGGGGGAGCAACCACTCTTGTATGCGATACATTCCCCCTACCTACTACATATGCCTACAAAATTTCATGAAGATATCCCAAATGGTTACTGAGTTATGGCGCACACAAGAATGTTTATGGACGGATGAAAGGGAGGTTACTCCAAAATTAAGAAAGGGGGAGCAACCATTCTTATATGCGACACATCATCTTGTGATCATACACATTGCTATAAAGTTTCATCCTGATATTCCAAACAGTTACCGAGTTAATGTATGCACAACATAAGTACAGTCAAACCTGCTTATGTGGTCACCTCTATTTAGGGGTCACCTGTCTTAAGCAGCCAACTTTTCTGGATCCCTTGAACCAAAATACAGTGCAAATGAACCTGTATTAAGGGGTCACCTGTCTTAAGCAGCCACTTTTTGTCCTTCCCTTGGCTGACCCCTTAAGACAGGTTTGACTGTATACACAAAAACAGCCGAAAAGAACTAATAAAAGGGATGTAACTCAGAAACGAAAAAAGGGAGAGCAACCATTGTTGTACGCGACACATCTTTGGGACTTCATACACATTGCTATGAAGTTTCATGAAGATATCCCAAACAGTTATCTAGTTCTGGCGCGCACAAGACCTGTAGGGTAAAAAACAATCAAAGGGGCATAACTTTGTAACCAAGGAAGGGGGAGCAACCATTCTTGTACGCGACACGTTCCCCCTACCTAATACATATGCCTACAAAATTTCATGAAGATCTCCCAAACGGTTACTGAGTTATGGCGCGCACAGAATGTTTACGGACGGACAGACGGACGGACGGACAGCGCCATGACATAATACGTCCGTTTTTTCAAAACGGGCGTATAAAAACTGACGAGACTGGGTGGAAGCCCATGCTGATCAGAGTCTTCATGTGGCGCACGTCACTTTGATGGTTTTGTCATGTTGCGGCTCATGCACAAATTTTCTGTCTTTAAATTAGAAATTTCTAAAGCTTTAATCACTCTTGGAGTTAAATAGATAACAAGGCAAATTTGAAGACCATCCCTTTTACTGTGTGCAATGTACACTTAAATAAACAACAGTCTTAATGAACTTTTTCCATCCTTGTTTTCCAGGCTTGAAGCGGGCCCTTCTCTGGTTTATACTGCACATTGACCCCATCTGGGATGAGTTTGTACTCGTTTCTCATATCTTGGTACACCTCTCGAGGCCATTTTGTGAAACCATGCTTCTTGGATACAAAGATCTGGAAATAGATATTGAAATTTATAAAGCCCATGCATACAACATACCTGTAACCATGGTAACAATATCAGAGCAAACAGTGCAGACTTAGATCAGACTGCTCCTGGAGCAGTCTGATCAAGGTCTGCACTGTTTTCCATTTTTGACAAGTTTCATGTTGCATACCCTTGAAGAGTTTTTGATAATAAGAGTTTTGATGGTGAATCTCGAGATAATTTTCACCCTTCACAAGAGCTGCCTTGCCTTTCCGAGGCAGTTCTAACATGGGCAATTAAGAGATCCTGAGATAGCACAAGCATATCTGATCAGTTCATATGAGTGTGCACAACTAATCAACCATTTAGAATCCACAACAGTTTGCTTTAGTCTTGGGCTTGTAGTTGGAAAAGTTTTTCATACTGCCAGTATACAGTATGACAGCGACTTCAACATTACTCTACCAGTGCAAGAACGCCACATTACTAACATCAATAATAACATGGAGCTGGGACTGGATATTTTTACATGCAGATCTGTTGAGAGCCAGATTCACGGCTCTGTGACTCTTTTTCACTTTAAACCAATAAGGAGCCACACAAACAATATTTATTCAACTATAAGATGGGGCTCCCTTAAAAAAATTGCCCAAAGTAAATCAGTCTTGAATAATTCACCTCTTCCAGAAAAAAAGTCCCAAAAATCTAGATCCTTCTTGTTAAGACGGACCTAGGTTTTTTTTATTCTTCTACGAGGGGAAAATTTCCGTCTTCTAACCCAGTAAATACTTTATTTGCCATTCTGCAAGCATTTACTTGACATATCACCCGCAGTAGAATCCACTGCATGTAAGGCAAACTTTCAGGTAACAGTGATTGGTTTAAACATTTTTTATTTTCAAAATTTCATATAACACACAAACATTTGTCATGAGCAAGAAAAAAGGATTAGAACGAAAGCACAAGTACTAATAAAGTTCCTCTCCTTAACTTTTTTTGGTTTACACATATTTTATAACACAGTGATTGGCTGGGGTGTCAAAATATCTATGCTTTTTTTTCTTAATTTTAATGTAGTTGGAATAGTGTTTCACACTGCCAGTAAACAGTATGATATAGCGACATCCAACATTACTATACCAGTTTAAGAACGCCACATTACTAACATCACTGGTAACATGGAGCTGGGACTGGACATTTCTAAAAAGATTAATCAACAGCCAGAATCAGATTTCTATTTTACAGCAAGGTGATACTTCTGTTAACCCTTTAAGTGCCAAATATTAAAATTGATGAATTGGCAAACAGTGTGAATCCAGATGAGGTGGCTCAAAATGAGCCACCTCATCTGAATCTACACTGTTTGCCCTCTAGTGTTCGAAATCTCAATATGATATTGCTTGGACGAAACATTTTTTGAAATTCTGCAGACGTAAATTTTGTCGTCTACTTTTTGGCGCATTAAGGGTTAAAACAAACCGTGGCATTGCATCTGAAGTGAGATAAGAAGTCATACTAATGACTGAGAGGCAATTCTTATGAAATGCTGCATCTTTAAATGGCTGACCTAATTACACAATGTGTAAAATGCAAAAACCCAACCAGCCTGCATATCGGCAGTCTTATTTAGTCTACCCAATTCTACATATACTGGGGAATGCATACCACATAAAGCAAAGTTTCAAGTCAGTATGAGAAGATGCCTAGACTGATCTCAGTGTTTTGCAGTATGCATATTGATCAGAGTCCCTATTACATGTGAATATTTTATCAGAACAAATAGGAATATATGTCTTGGAGTTCTAATCACAAATACGATAAGTATGAGATATACATGTACATAGCACAAGCATAACTGATCAATTCATACAAGTGTGCACCTCTAATCAACCACAGAATCCACAACAGTTAGCTCTAGTCTTAGGAATGTAGTGTAGTTGGAAAAGTGTTTCACACTGCCAGCAAGCAGTATGATATTGCGACTCCAACATTACTTTACCAGTGTAAGAACGCCACATTACTAACATCAATAATAACATGGAGCTGGGACTGGCTATATTTACATCCAGGTCTATTGACAGCCAGATTCACAGCTCTATGACTTTTTTTATACACCAATAACACGCCTACCAATCGCTCTCATGCGAAACCACGGTTCAGAACGCCAATCCATGAGAGGAGTTTCCGGTTCTGCATGAGGGGAGCCAAAAGCGTAAACAAATTTGACATCGGAACAAGGTTTGAGGTATTTATTTTCTCTGAAAACTATTTATGCAAAATATAAAAATGCTATTTTGTCACATATACATTGGTTCTTCGGCACATGAAAGGATTAGGCACATGGCCTTGCATTTTTCCAGATATGCATTTAGTACGGCGGAGCATGTGTTCAAAATCAATCTCGGCGATATATACATGTAGGGAAAAGTCGCATTCTCTTGCTTGATTTTGAGTCTCTGACCTTGTCAGTCGCAAAGAAGTGAACAAAACTACTGTATGCGTGAATCCAAACGTTGAAAGTAAGCTTTCCGTGATGGACAGTTTAGAATTTAGAATATATACGCAAAAACTTGGCATCGTCAGCCCGGTTCCGCATGAGATATTAGAAAATATAAGGAATTTTTATTAAACACAAAAACAGCATCAGAACAATAATTGGATCAAAACTTACTTGAATTCATTGATATATCATTATTTTATACATTGCAGATGACTTTCTGGCCGTTTTAATCCCCGTTTGTCTGCTTTTGAGGCATGCATTGGGGTTTGAAAGAGGGTTTGCAAAAGGTCATAAAAGACAAACGGGGAATACAAACAGCCAGAAAGTCATCTGCAATGTATAAAATAATGATTTATCACAGACCTCATGTTAGTTGTGATCAAATTATTGTTCAGAATCTGTTTTTGTGTTTGATAAAAATTCCTTATATTTTCTAATATCTCATGCGGAACCAGGCTGACGATGCCAAGTTTTTGCGTATATTTTCTAAATTCTAAATTTTCCATCACGATAAACTTACTTTCAACGTTCGGATTCACCCATACAGTAGTTCTGTTCACTTCTTTGCGACTGCCAAGGTCAGAGACTCAAAATCAAGCAAGAGAATGCGACTTTTCCCTACATGTATATATCGCCGAGATTGATCTTGAACACATGCTCCGCCGTACTAAATGCATTTCTGGAAAAATGCACGACCATGTGCCTAATCCTTTCATGTGCCGAAGAACCAATGTATATGTGACAAAATAGCATTCTTATATTTTGCATAAATAGTTTTCAGAGAAAGTAAATACCTCAAACCTAGTGCCGATGTCAAATTTGTTTACGCTTTTGGCTCCCCTCATGCAGAACCGAAAACTCCTCTCATGGATTGGCGTTCTGAACCGTGGTTTCGCATGAGAGCGATTGGTAGGCGTGAATAAGGGGGTACAAACAATACTTATTCAGCTACAAGATGGGGCTCCCTTAACAAGAGGCCCAAATGGGCCTGATATCACTCACCTGGCTATTGTGCAACGGAACCATTCTGATACAAAATTGGTCCAATTCCACTGAGAATTTCTCATTTTCACATTTTGCTACTTTTAGTAACAGAGGCCAACTTGCCTGGTCTTTATATATTTACTTTTGAAACACCTCAACGCAAGAATCATTTTGCCACAAATTTCATCAAAATCCATTCAGGGGTTACTGAGATATTGCCAGTTTCATGTTTTGTGCTATTTTTAGTAACGGCAGATGGCGGCCATCTTGGATTGCTAAAATGCAAAAAATCGAAAAGCCTTCATGCAAGGACCATTTTGACACAAATTTGGTCCAATACCATTGAGATTTTCTGATTTTCACATTTTTCTATTTTTAGTAACAGAGGCCAATATGACTGGTTTTACAGTTAGATATTTTGAAACATCTCAATGCAAGAATCATTTTGACACAAATTTCGTCAAAATCCATTCAGCGGTTACTGAGATATTGTCATTTTCATGTTTTGTGCTATTTTTAGTAACGGCAAATGGCGGCCATCTTGGAATGCCAAAATGCAAAAAATCGAAAAAGCTTAATGAAAGGACCATTCTGACACAAAATTAATCCAACTTCATTGAGATTTTCTAATTTTCACATTTTTCTATTTTTAGTAACAGAGGCCAATATGAATGGTCTACAGTTAGATATTTTTGAAACATCTCAATGCAAGAATCATTTTGACACAAATTTCGTCAAAATCCATTCAGCGGTTACTGAGATATTGTCATTTTCATGTTTTGTGCTATTTTTAGTAACGGCAGATGGCGGCCATCTTGGATTCAAAACGACTTCATGCAAGGAACATTCTGACACAAAATTGGTCCAATTCCATTCAAGGGTTCTTGAGTAATTGTCATTTTTATGTTTGTGCTATTTTTAGTAACACCAGATGGCGGCCATCTTGGAATGCCAAATTGCAATTAATCGAAACGGCTTCATGCAAGGAACATTCTGACACAAAATTGGTCCAATTCCATTCAAGGGTTCTTGAGTAATTGTCATTTTTATGTTTGTGCTATTTTTAGTAACGGCCCCCATGGTGGCCATCTTGGATAGTCAACTGGCACAAAATTGAAATAATTCCATTCAAGAACCAATTCTGACCAAATCTGGTCAGAATTGGTTGCATTTTCTTTAGATATTGACATTTGAGCAAAATCGGCCTTGTAAACGCTAAGTAGGTCACTCAGGGTTTTTTTTAAGCGCTGGTCCGTTGGCCCGGGCCCGTTGATATTGGCCTCGGCCCAGTTAAATCCCACTGTAGCAGGTCCGTCAGGCCAGTTGAATTTCGGGGAGTCATTTCGGGACATTCAGTTTGTTTCAAACTTGAAGCGAAAACCATCTGAAAACCAGTCTACTTTCGTTTTGCTACGGATGATTTCATTGGACGATCAGAAATGTTTAATCCAATGAAATTTCTCCTCGCATTGCAAATAGACAATATGGCCGACCGATGAAGTTTGGGGATGAATTGCAGAAGTCATATGTAAAAAAATGGACCCCAAAGGACTTCTGCGCTTATTTCAACCCCCGCCATCTAAAAAACAAAAACAGCTGCTTAAGTCTGATGAAGAAAAAAAGCCACCCGAGACAAATACGAACAGTCTGGCCACAATCGGTACTTTCAACCTGGGTGGTGCCTGAAGTGGCTCGAATTTGATGATGCCCTAGAAATGAAATGTTCAATTTCTAAAACTAAGGACACAGTTGGCTCTTATGTTACTGGATGCACCAATTACTAGAAAACCTCACTGCTATATCATAAGGTATCAGACTTGGCTTAATGGGTTAATTATCTTAAACATTCGGATACTAAACAACTACAGATAAGACTGGATATTTGGTGAGAAAGGATCATACATTTTAATGGTGCTTTATTTTATTGAATATAATTAGTCCTGTATATTCCGCATTGGAAAAATAGTCGGGCCAGTTGAAAATTTGGATGGCCAGTAGATTTTCAGGCCAGGTGGCCCTGCAGGCCAATGGCATTTTGGTCCCTAGGAAAACCCCTGTCACTGTGACCTAATTCCGCTATAGATTTTTTTTTATTTTTACAATTTTTAATACCAAGGTCCCACTTATGTTCCATGCAAACTTTCAACCAAATATACCAACTGGTTCTGGAGAAGAAGTTGATTTTGTTGTTTTTGCTATTTTTAGTAACAGCAGCCATCTTGGATTCTTGACCTGACCCAATTTTACAATTTTGAAACCCTGCAGTCTGGTCATGCTCCATGTGAAATTTGAGATCCATGGGCTCAGTGGTTTTAGAGAAGAAGTTGTTTGAAGTTGTTTAAATAGGTCATTTTTTGACATTGGCATTTGAGCAAAATTACACATGTAAACAGAAAGTAGGTCACTGTGACAAAACTACGCTACAGATTTTTTTCATTTTTACAATTTTGAATACCAAGGTTTCACTGATGTTCCATGCCAAAATTCAGACAAATATACCCAGTGGTTCTGGAGAAAAAGTTTATTTTGTTGTTTTTGCTATTTTTAGTAATGGCGGCCATCTTGGATTTTCAACCTGACCCAATTTTACAATTCTAAGACCCTGGAGTCAGGTCATGCTCCATGTGAAATTTGAGAACCATGGGACCAGTAGTTTTACAGAAGAAGATGTTTGAATATTTGTTTTTAGGTGTTGACGGACACATTCCGTGACGACGCACGACGCACGCCGGACGCATTGGTATGACAATAGCTCACTATGGCCCTTCGGGCCAGGTGAGCTAAAAATTGCCCAAAGTAAGTAAATCAGTCTTGAGTAATTCACCTCTTCCAGAAAAAATTCGAAAAAATCTAGATCCATCTTGTTAGACAGAAGAATTAGAAGACAATATTAAAGAGTGGACAGGGATGGATTTTGCCAGCTCAACTAGGGCAGCTAAAAACAGGACAAGGTGGAAAGGAATTGTTTCGAAGTCATCTGTGGTGCCCCAACGACCTAGTAACGTTATGGACAGAATAGAATAGAATCTTGTTAGACGGACCTAGATTTTTGGGATTCTTCTGCAAGGGAAAAATGTCTGTCTTCTAACCCAGTAAATTCATTATTTGCCATTCTGCAAGCATTTACTTGACATATCACCAGCAGTAGAATAAACTGCATGTAAGGCAAACTTTCAGATAACACAGTGATTGGCTGGGGTGTCCGAATACAGCTTTTTAAATTTTCATGTAGTTGGAATAGTGTTTCACACTGCCAGTAAACAGTATGATATAGCGACATCCAACATTACTATACCAGTTCATGAAAGCCACATTACTAACATCACTGGTAACATGGAGCTGGGACTGGATATTATTGAAGTTTATACACAAAGAGCTCAACCAATTTTACGGAAAAGAAACATTTTCGCATTGTACAATCAACACCGTCCTGATGTCACCTGATCTATTAAGCAGCCAATAAGAATATTTTTTCATGTAGTTGGAATAGTGTTTCACACTGCCAGTAAACAGTATGATATAGCGACATCCAAAATTACTATACCAGTTTAAGAACGCCACATTACTAACATCACTGGTAACATGGAGCTGGGACTGGACATTTCTACAAAGATTAATCAACAGCCAGAATCAGATTTCTATTTTACAGCAAGGTGATACCTCTGTTAACCCTTAAAGCGCCAAATATTAAAATTGATGAATTGGCAAACAGTGCAGATCCAGATGAGGTGGCTCATAATGAGCCACCTCATCTGAATCTACACTATTTGCCCTCAGGTGTTCGAATTCTCAATATGATATTGCTTGGACAGAACATTTTTTGAAATTCTGCATATGTAAATTTTGTTGTCTCAGTCTGCTTTTTGGCGCGTTAAGGGTTAAAACAAACTGCGGTATTGCATCTGAAGTAAAATAAGAAGTCATGCTAATGACTGAGAGGCAATTCTTATGAAGTGCTGCGTCATGCTAATGACTGAGAGGCAATTCTTATGAAGTGCTGCGTCATGCTAATGACTGAGAGGCAATTCTTATGAAGTGTTGCATCTTTAAATGGCTGACCTAATTACATAATGTGTAAAATGCACAAACCCGACCAGCCTGCATATCGGCAGTCTTATTTAGTCTACCCTATTCTACATATACTGGGGAATGCATACCACATAAAGCAATATTTCAAGTTAGTCTGAAAAGATGCCTAGACCCATCTGAGTGTTTTGCAGTATGCATATTGATCAGAGTCCCTATTTGTGCAATCCATTTACATGTGAATATTTTATCAGAACAAATAGGAATATATGTCTTGGAGTTGGTTGGTTGGTTGATCTGATGCTTAACGTCCACGGTAAACAACTAAGGTCATGTCGGGACGGTCAGTTAACCTAACCACACTATTCCTGGGCAGGCTTAGACCTCCTAAGCGGTTAACCAGTACTAAGTGCACATACTTTCGCCAGTAACTGACAACTGCCCTGTCTTGGAGTTCTAATCACAAATACCATAAGTATGAGATATACATGTACATAGCACAAGCATAACTGATCAGTTCATACAAGTGTGCACCTCTAATCAACCACAGAATCCACAACAATTTGCTCTAGTCTTGAGCATGTAGTGTAGTTGGAAAAGTGTTTCACACTGCCAGTAAGCAATATGATATAGCGACTCCAACATTACTCTACCAGTGTAAGAACGCCACATTGCTAACATCAATAATAACATGGAGCTGGGACTGGATATTTTTACATGCAGGTCTATTGACAGCCAGATTCACAGCTCTATGACTCTTTTTTTATACAACAGTAAGGAGGTACAAACAATACTCACAGTATCCGAACGCACTGTACCATCTCTTCCGGTTTTCATAGCGTTGAATCAAGAGTACAAAATTCACTTATAACCAGTAGTCGGAAATCATTATGTTTTGAGATTTTATCCGGACTCTGCTGGGTCATCTATAGTTATTCAGCTTCGAAAATGTACAGAGGTAAGTTTAATATAATTTGCTCTTTGGTCTTTTATTATATTGCCCTGTACAATGAAAACCTCATGGCGGTCACAGAAATTTTATTCCGAACAGCTAATTTAACATGAGTTTGTGTTGTGCAAAACCTAGCTATCAGCATGCTATCAAAACAAACCTATTGTAGATGGATAATGCCTTCCGTTTATTTTAAAGATTTTTATAAAACATGTAATAAAAGGCTCAGAATGGTTTTAGAATCATGCCAAGGGCGATCTGAATACTGTACCATTTACTATCCACCCATACACAACATTGTACAGGGCAATAAGGTAAAAGACCGAAGAGCAAATTATATTAAACTTACCTATTTACATTTTCGAAGCTGAATAACTATAAATGACGCAGCAGATTCCGGATAAAATCTCAAAACACAATGATTTCCGACTACTGGTTATAAGCGAACTTCGTACTCTCCATTAAACGCTATGAAAACCGAAAGAGATGGTACAGTGCGTTCGGATACTGTGATACTTATTCAGCTACAAGATGGGGCTTCCTTAAAAATTGCCCAAAGTAAGTAAATCGGTCTTGAGTAATTCACCTCTTCGAGAAAAAAATCGAAAAAATCTAGATCACTCTTGTTTGACAGAAGCAGAGTTGGGAAGACAATATTAAAGAGTGGACAGGGATGGATTTTGCCAGCTCAACTAGGGCAGCTGAAAACAGGACAAGGTGGAAAGGAATTGTTTCGAAGTCATCTGTGGTGCCCCAACGACCTAGTAACGTTATGGACAGAATAGAATAGAATCTTGTTAGACGGACCTAGATTTTTGGGATTCTTCTGCAAGGGAAAAATGTCTGTCTTCTAACCCAGTAAATTCATTATTTGCCATTCTGCAAGCATTTACTTGACATATCACCAGCAGTAGAATAAACTGCATGTAAGGCAAACTTTCAGATAACACAGTGATTGGCTGGGGTGTCCGAATACAGCTTTTTAAATTTTCATGTAGTTGGAATAGTGTTTCACACTGCCAGTAAACAGTATGATATAGCGACATCCAACATTACTATACCAGTTCATGAACGCCACATTACTAACATCACTGGTAACATGGAGCTGGGACTGGACATTTCTACAAAGATTAATCAACAGCCAGAATCAGATTTCTATTTTACAGCAAGGTGATACTTCTGTTAACCCTTAAAGCGCCAAATATTAAAATTGTTGAATTGGCAAACAGTGCAGATCCAGATGAGGTGGCTCATAATGAGCCACCTCATCTGAATCTACACTGTTTGCCCTCTAGTGTTCGAATTCTCAATATGATATTGCTTGGACAGAACATTTTTTGAAATTCTGCATACGTAACTTTTGTTGTCTGCTTTTTGGCGCATTAAGGGTTAAAACAAACTGCGGTATTGCATCTGAAGTAAAATAAGAAGTCATGCTAATGACTGAGAGGCAATTCTTATGAAGTTCTGCGTCATGCTAATGACTGAAAGGCAATTTATATGAAGTGCTGCATCTTTAAATGGCTGACCTAATTACATGTGTAAAATGCAAAAACCCGACCAGCCTGCATATCGGCAGTCTTATTTAGTCTACCCTATTCTACATATACTGGGGAGTGCATACCACATAAAGTCAAGTTTCAATTCAGTCTGAGAAGATGCCGAAACTGATCTGAGTGTTTCGCAGTATGCATATTGATCAAGGTCCCTATTTGTGCAATCCATTCAAATATTTTATCAGAACAAAAATAGAAATATATATATATATAATAGGAATATATATGTTGGAGTTCTAATCACAAATACTCAATACTTGGACCTAAAGAGTCAAGGCGTATGGGTACACCTCCATCCATTTTTGTCATTTTCATAACAGAGACATCTTTCATGAGCTTCTGTTTGCTTCCCTGACCGATGAAGCTCTTCCAAAATGGGGGTCTACCATAATCTGCTTAGACACTGGGACACCTAAAAACCATTAATTTTCCATTTGGGACAAATGGAAAATTATTGATTTAAGGTGTCCCAATACTTAAGCACTTTTGTGTACACTTAAAGGAAACAATATTCTCTGAGGGAATTAAATTCTTTCCTTTAAGAGTCGACCCCCATTGAGAATGGAGGCAAAAAGGTAATTTGAAGAGTTGCTTCCCCTGCACATGTAACTTTTCACATTAAATGACAGTGTTCCTTTTCAGGCTTATTTGGGGCCGAAATTCGGCCCCATTCCCAATGCCAAAAAGTATGTTTTTTTCCCAAAAAGAGTGCTAAAATTCCCAATCGAATGTTGGGAAAAAAAAACCCCGCAAAACAGTCTGTCGAACGCAAAAAGCCCACGCGGTGCCCTGGAAAAGGAGGTAAATGAAACGTCGACCGTACTAATAGTCAATTCCGCGATCAGTAGACGCTTATAAGAAGTGTAGTTATGTATGAAAGCGTTTAGTTTGACAGTATCACGGAGGCGCATAGCTATTTTAACAACCAGAATAATTTACAAAAATCAAGCGTCTTGACGATCTTGGAGACAGATTACAGTTATGGCGTCGCATAATGCGAAATACTATGTAAAAAAAATAAAAAATCTGATTCAAACAATTGCCAAAAAATTGACCTTTTATTCAGACAGTCAGCTCTTAAGGAGGCTGATAAGCATGATGATGAAGATGGTAGTTTAACCCCAACATTTTTTTGGATTGTTAGTAAAATTATTGATAATTAATGTCATGAATTTGTGTTAAAGTAATAAAGAGTGCTACAAGTTAATTGTAAGTTAACATATGTACTAGTTCTTCTTCCCTGACAAAATGCAGAATTATTCAAAAGGTCAGCCACAATTACTAATTACTTGTCAACTTTTCCCAATTTTGAGGTTTTACGCGTTATTTTTCCCAATTATAAGGGCCCCGCCACCATTCCCAAAACAGTGAAAAGGAACACTGAATGATTGTCAGAGAAATGAGAAAGGTCCACAAAACCAGAATCATCGTAAGTTACACCAGTCTGTCAGCAAATTGTTTGGCACATTGCCATCAATCAAATCACCAACAAGGGAGTAAAATTTTTGGATAATTTCATGTTTTAACTGATATTTAGGGTACCTGTGCCACAACTAAAGAGTAAAGGAAAACACTACCCACCCCGTCTGATGTAATATAGGTCTGGTCTTCAGACAGATGTATGATTTTAAGACTGCATAGATATTAAATGAATATAACATGCTTATATGAAAGGCACATGTTGAGGCTTTTTTTCTGTATGATGCTGGTTTTCCTAACTTATGTTCAAGAAAGGTTTTCTCAAATGTTTTCTCCAGGTTGATGATCTTAAAATATGTCCATGATTTTAGTCTTCTGTAGTTGGAATAGTGTTTCAAACTACAAGTAAGCAGTATGATATAGCGACATCCAACATTACTCTACCAGTGTAAGAACGCCACATTACTAACATCAACAGTAACATGGAGCTGGGACTGGATATTTCTAGAAAGGCCCACCAACTGCCAGATTCAGAGCTATTTGCTACAGTGAGAAGAAACTTCGGCATCTTGTCCAAAGTGATCTAATGAATCTGAGCGGCAATTCTCGTGAAATACTACCACTTTAAATAACTGACCTAATTACATCATGTCTAACATGCAAGGACCAGACCAGCCTGCATATCGGCACTCTAATTTAGACTGGCCTGTTCTACAGCTACTAGGCGATACATACCACATAAAGCCAAGTTTAAGGTCAGTAAGGGCAGATGTCTAGACCGATTTGAGTGCTTACAATTTGCATACTGATCAGTCTCTCTTACACTCAAACACATTTTCAGAACAAATTACAATTATATCTTGGAATCCTCAACAAAAACCACTTAATATCTAATCTCAGCAGTCAAGGTGAATGGGTACACCCTCCTCTTTTTCTCTCATTTATATAACAGGAACAACTTTCATGGGCTTTTGTTTGCTTCCCAGAGCGATGAAGCTCTTCCAAAATGGGGTCTACTCCTATGTGCTTAGATATTGAGACACCTACAAACCATTAATTTTCCATTTGGGACAAATTGAAAATTATTGATTTTAGGCATCCCAATATCAAAGCACTGTATGGTAAATGTAAAGGAAACAATATTCTCTAAGGGAATTAAATTCTTTTAAAGAGCTGACCCCCACTGAAAATCGGGACAAAAATGAAAACTGAAGAGTCGCTTCCCCTGAAAGTGTTACCTTTCATATCAAATGCTTGTCGAAAGAATGAGAAGTGTCCACCAAACCAGAATGATCGGTAGTTACACCAGTCTGTCAACAAATTGTTTGGCACATTGCCAACAGTCAAATCACCAACAAGGGAGTCAATTTTTTGGATAATTTCATCTTTCAATTGATATTTATGTACTTGTGCCACTTCAACTAAACTTTAAAAGAGTGCAGGAAAACACTAACCACCTTGTTTGACATAATGCAGACAGCAGATTTATTATCTTAAGACTGTACAGAGATTAAATAAACAGCACATGCTGCTGCTTTTTTCTGTATCATGCTAGATTTCCTAACTTGCGTTCAAAGAAAGATTTTCTTAAAGTTGTTGATCTTAAAAAAATTCCATTATTTTCCATGATTTTATAGTCTTCTAAGCATAAGGAGAGACCGGATGCTCACTGCGCTTTTTTTTCTCTCCTAATTTCCTGTAGTTGGAATAGTGTTTCAAACTGCCAGTAAACAGTATGATATAGCGACATCCAACATTACTATACCAGTTTCTGAACGCCACATTACTAACATCACTAGTAACATGGAGCTGGGACTGGATATCACCGAAGTTATATACACACTCATTTTAATCACAAAAGACAAAGCCCTTAGTCTGACAAGGGTGATGGTTTATTTTGTGAATTTTATAAAAATGTGTTCCATCATAAGGGGGTTCTAATGGGGTTCCTAACATGGATTTATATGGATATTGAGAAATAACAATGGATTCCAATCAGGCTGCTGGAATGCTCCAGCTGGCCTGAACCATCAGTATTCCTTGGGGTTACTTGTAGGTTTCCACGACACTGACATGGCATACAAATTGAGGGCCATACAAATTTTTTAAGTTTCTTTTTCTGCCAATAGCAACATGTTAATAAAATTTAATGAGGAAGAATTAGACTTTTCAAGATTCACCCTCAGAAACAGTTCATAAATTTCCCCTTAAGGTGAATGGGTATACCTTCATGTTTTTCAACCAATTTTACAAAGGGGAACAACTGTGACTTCCTGTTTGCTACTCTGAATGGCAAAGTCCTTCCAAAATGGGGTCTACTCTTAAAAGAATCTGCTCTCATAGGGGCAATTCTTTCCTTCACAGTTGACCCCTTGTGAGAAGGGAGGCCAAAACATGAAAGGAGTTGCTTCCCCTGAAAGTGTACTTATTTACCTTAATTTACTAATGCAGGAAACTGGAAAGACAGAGTAATACTTTGTTTTTCCTCTATCAAGACTCCCATTAAGCTGAGCTTTCAATGATGGTGTCAGATCCATTATTTGTGTTCTTTTTCCATGTTAATTCACTATACCCACCTCACCAAACTGTTCTTACAAGGAACCACAACCAGATTAGGTAGGATTCTTAGGATAAATCAAAGATAATTTTCCTTATTTTTCAATGAAAACATATGGTATTACCCCCAATTAGAACCATCTCGACAAGTCAGTTCCAATTAAGTATCACAGCATATGTTTTTATGGACTATTGTGGCAAAATCATCCCTACTGCCCCTTATATCTACAGCACTTGAGTTAACCCTTTTTACCGAAATGAATCATTGCTAATCAACACCATCCTGCTGTCACTTGATTTATTAAGCAGTCAGTAAGAACATTTGTATATGTAGCTAGAATAGTGTTTCACACTGCCTGTAAACAGTATGATATAGCGACATCCAACATTACTCTACCAGTGTAAGAACGCCACATTACTAACATCAACAGTAACATGGAGCTGGGACTGGATATTTCTAGAAAGGCCCACCAACTGCCAGATTCAGAGCTATTTGTTACAGTGAGGAGAAGAAACTTTGGCATCTTGTCCAAAGTGATCTAATGAATCTGAGTGGCGATTCTCGTGAAATTGGTTGGTTGGATTTGATGCTTAACGTCCACGGTAAACAACTAAGGTCATGTCGGGACGGTCAGTTAACCTAACCACACTATTCCTGGGCAGGCTTAGACCTCCTAAGCGGTTAACCAGTACTAAGTGCACATACTTTCGCCAGTAACTGACAACTGCCCTTCTTGAAATAGCGGAAGGAGAAACGAAAGTATGCGGCCAGACCGGGATTCGAACCCAGGACCTCTGACTTACGAGTCAGGTGCTCTACCGATTGCGCTACCCGGTGAAATACTACCACTTTAAATAGCTGACTTAATTACATCATGTCCAACATGCAAGGACCAGACCAGCCTGCATAATGACAGTCTAATTTAGTCTGCCCTGTTCTACAGGTACTAGGTAATACATACCACATAAAGCCAAGTTTCAGGTCAGTAAGGGAAGATGCCTAGACCAATTTGAGAGTTTACAATCTGCACATTGATCAGAGTCACTCTTTGTACAATCCACTCAAATATGTTTTCAGAACAAGTAGCAATGATATCTTGGAATTCTCATCAAAAACCACTCAATACCTGAATCTCAGCAGTCAAGGTGTATGGTTACACGGCCATCCTTTCTGCCATTTTTACAACAGGGACAACTTTCATGGGCTTCTGTTTGCTTCCCTGACCGATGAAGCTCATCCAAAATGAGGTCTACCCTTACCAGCTGAGATACTGGGACACCTAAAAACCATTAATTTTCCATTTAGGACAAATGGAAAATTATTGATTTTAGGTGTCCCAATACTTAAGCACTTTTGTGTACACTTAAAGGGAACAATATTCTCTAAGGGAAATAAATTCTTTCCTTTAAGAGTCGACCCCCATTGAGAATGGAGGCAAAAATGTAATTTGAAGAGTTGCTTCCCTTGCACATGTAACTTTTCACATTAAATGCTTGTCAGAGAAATGGGAAGGGTCCACAAAACCAGAATCATCAGAAGCTACACCAGCTTGTCAGCAAATTGTTTGGCACATTGCCAATGGTCAAATCACCCACAAGGGAGTCAAATTTTTGGATTATTTCATTTTTTAACATATTTAGGGTACCTGTGCCACAAGAACACTAACCACCCTGTTTAACATAATATGGGCCTACTCTTCAAACAGCAGATTTATGATCTTAAGACTGCACTAAGATTTAATGAACATAATATTCTTATATGACAGGCACATACAGCTGTTTTTTCCGAACTATGCTGTATTTCCTAACTTACGTTCAAAGAATGATTTTCTTAAATGTTTTCGCTAGGTTGATGATCTAAAAAATGTCGTTTATAGTCATCTAAGCATTAGGAGAGACAGGGTGCTAAGTTGCTAACAGCACTATTTTTTTAGTTTCCTGTAGTTGGAGTTGTGTTTCACACTGTCAGTAAACAGTATGATATAGCGACATCCAACATAACTATACCAGTTTAAGAACGCCAAATTACTAACATCAATGGTAACATGGAGCTGGGACTGGATATCACCGAAGTTATATACACACTCATTTTAATCACACAATACAATGAGCTTAGTCTGGACAAGGGTGATGGTTTATTTTGTGAATTTTATAAAAATGTGTTCCATCATCAGGGGGGTTCTAATGATGGGGTTCCTAACATGGATTTACATGGATATGGAGAAATAACAATGGATTCCAATCAGGCTGCTGGAATGCTCCAGCTGGCCTGAACCATCAGTATTCCTTGGGGTTACTTGTAGGTTTCCCCGACACTGACATGGCATACAAATTGAGGGCCATACAAATTTTTTAAGTTTCTTTTTCTGCCAATAGCAACATGTTAATAAAATTCAGTCAGGAAGAATTAGGCTTTTCAAGATTCACCCTCAGAAACAGTTCATAAATTTCCCCTTAAGGTGAATGGGTATACCTTCATGTTTTTTCACCAATTTCACAAGAGCTCATAAGAGCAAATTCTTTCCTTCAAGAGTTGACCCCTTGTGAGATGGGAGGCAATATATGAAAGGAGTTGCTTCCCCTGAAAGTGTACTTATTTACCTAAATTTACTAATGCAGGATTCCTGGAAACTGGAAAGACAGAGCAATACTTTGTTTTTCCTCTATCAAGACTCCCATTAAGCTGTGCTGTCAACGATGCTGTCAGACCCATAAATAATTTCAGTTCTTGTTCCACGTTAATCCACTATACCCACCACACCAAACTATTCTTACAAGGAACCACAACCAGATTAGGTAGTATTCTGAGGATATATCTGAGATAATTTTCCTTATTTTTCAATGAAAACATATGGCATTACCCCAAATTAGAACCATCTCGACAAGTCAGTTCCAATTAAATATCAGAGCATATGTTTTTATGGAATATTGAGGGAAAATCAAGCCAAATTATCCCTATTTCTCCTTCTTATCGTGAGCACTGAGTCAACCAATTTTACGGAAAAGAAACATTATCGCATATAATCAACACCACCTGATGTCACCTATCTATTAACCAGTCAGTAAGAATATTTGTGTAGTTGGAATAGTGTTTCACACTGCCAGTAAACAGTATGATATAGTGACATCCAACATAACTTTACCAGTTCATGAACGCCACATTACTAACATCAATGGTAACATGGAGCTGGGACTGGATAGGAATTATTTAGGCTATTAGCAAAGCTGTAGATAAGGAATATTTTTTAGGATAATTAGGAGTTAATTTTTCTCATTTCTAAAAGAAAACATGTTGTGACCTCTCATCAGAACTGTCTCACCGAAACGGTTCTAATGAGAGGTCACAATTTATGTTTCCATACAGAAATATGGAAAATTATCCCTGAATTACCCTCTTTATAATTCTGATTATTGTATCCAATGGAAGTGAATCTTTGCTCCAATGCCTTTGTGCAGTTTTCATTTTGTCTTTGTAATGATTTACGAAATTTTATTCCCCTGGAGACATTCATGAAATTAACATGTTCACACTACTTTGCGTAAACACATGTAACTACCATCTATCTGTACAGCTGACTCTTGCTATCTCAAACACACATATCTCAGAGCTCTAGATAAGAGGGAGTACTGAGTGATAATTAGGGATAATTTTTGTTAATTCTGCATAAAATCATATGTTGTGACCCCTCATCTGAACCGTCTCGACAAGACGGTTCAGATGAGGGGTCACAACATATGGTTTCGATGAGAAATAAGAAAAATTATCCTTAATTATCTTCAAATACTTCCTCTTATCTAGAGCTCTTATATCAAAGAATATAATTTGGACATAATTTCCTATTTGTCTTTACATTTCTACTCCTGTTAACCAAACTACTGGTATCTCGAAGTAATTTTCTGGGACCAGAAAATTTACTTTGAGACATCAGTATTTTGAGAAGAACTTCGAGATATCGAAAGTTGACTGTAGTTATTTACTGACAGAACCTATACTGTACCTTCTGTCTTCCAGGGAACTTAAACTTGGCACGTCTAAGAGCCTCTACAATGTTATTGAGATTGGCATCTCTGCCTCTCACAGACATGATGGGTTGTCCAATGTGAACCCTAGCAACTGTCCCCTGGGGCTTACCCCAGGCTCCTCTCATCCCTGTCTGAAGCCTGCAAAGAAATGATAATTTTTTTACAAAATGTCTTGGAACTGCGCCAATCACATCCTTGAAGACAGGACTGTCACAACATACTGTATATACAGTATCATCTGTCATACAAAATATCTTTAACATAAGGTGAAAATCAAAACTATGTCAAGATATTTCTTCTTTTTGTTACTGTTGTTGTGTGTTGGCTGATAGTTTTATGGACCCTAGTTCATGGTAATTTCCCAAACCTAAGACTCAAATTGACATCTGACAATCCTCAGGGTAGATTTTCTTCATCATCTAATCAATCTGACAATGTAGGTAAAAACATCATTGGATTGTCTACAGAGCTCCAGATAAGAGGGGGTATCAAGGATAATTCAAAGATAATTTTTCTTATTTCTCAACGAAAACATATGTTGTGACCCCTCATTAGAACCGTCTCGGTGAGACGGTTCTAATGGTGGGTCAGAAGGTATGTTTTTGTTAGGAAATATGGATAATTATCCCAAAATTATCCCTGTTACCCCTTCTTATCTGGAGTACTGTAATGTCTAGTTTTCATTTTCTTTTAAAAAGCTGGAAAAATTATCACCCAGGCATGAACTAAAGACCCTTACATTACTTAGCATCTCAAGCTTCTAGAAGTTTTTGTTTTTCCACACCATAATGCAAGGGAGTATTTGCTGGTAATTCTTGCATATTTTTTCTTATTTCCCTATTAAAAACATTTGCAACCTATACAAGGACCACTTCAATGTGGCTCCAGTTGAGTCCACTGCATGTTTTTTTTTTTCTTATCTATAGAGAATTCAGGAGCGGATCCAGAAACTTTGGAAAGGGGGTTCAAATTAGCTGAGGGGGGTTCGATTTGTGCAGTTTGACCTATTTTTTCTGAAATTCCCCATGAAAATGAAAAAATTAAGGCCGAAGAGGGGTTCGTTTGAACCCCCAGGGGAATTAACAATTTAGAGTTACTGTCTTGCAATTATCTCCTGATACTTAAAAGAGTCCACAAACTGGCAGAGTTATTGAAAAAAAATACTCACCTATCAGCTCCAGCACACGACAACATCTTGTTGATTCTGATCACATGGTAGGGATGAAGCCTCATTCTCATGTGGAAGGATTCCTTACCACAGAACTTCACAAGGTACTTGTTGGCACAGATACGTGCTGCCTCAAGGGCCTCTGACGTCAGCTGTTCATACTCATCAGACACCAAGTGTACACACAGAGGGAATTCGTCTACTCCGGCCTTCTTGCGGCCCAAGTCATAGATACGGATCTTAGGATCTAAAAGCAGAAAATGTAGTGTAATGTAAACTTAACTTCTCTACTGACATATCACTTTCTGCTACAGAAGACAGAAACTTAAAATTTTGTAATTTTTTGTACCATCATGGATGTATCTAGGATGACGTATCTTTGTGGCAGAAATGTCCATAAAGATATAGCGAATCCCAGCTTTACTTTTCCAGTTTTAGTTTTCCTGATTACTAACAACAGTAACTCGGAGCAAGAAACTGGCTAGGCTACTTCTACTTTACAACTTCAATTAATTTACTAAATTCATTTTCTTGTCTTCATGAAGTAGTTTTATAATAATTGAGCCGTGACACGACAAAACCAACAAAGTGGTTGTATGGCCAGCACAGACTCAGATCAGCCTGGGCAGATGCCCAGTCTGATCAGTCTAAGCTGTCCCCATGAAGGTAGCTTACTCTTAGCTACCCTTTAAGTGCTTAGCAAAGAGTCTGATCAGACTGGGCGGATGGGCGCACAACCACATTCGTGTTGCAACTCAATTATAAATACAATTTCCAACAGATTCTGTGATTTATCTCTATTGCCATATGATTTGCCCTGAGCCTATAAATGAGCCACTACGCGACAAAACCAATGAAGTGGCATGTGCGCCCAGCAAAGACTCAGTACAGCCTCACTGGGCATCCGATCTGATCAGTCTTCCCTGTCCACATGGAATTAACCTACACCCTTAGCTACCCTTTAAGTGTACAGCAAATGATCAGACTTGGCAGATGCACAGGCTGATTCACGTCTTAGGTCAGTGCAGTGTTGGTTTTGTCATGACGTGGCTCAAATTCTTTAAGCCTTTTGAGCAGGGAGATGAGTATTTCTGTCTTAGTGAACTCACTTGGAAATATTTTCATGCATCAAAATTTCATGCAGTAACTGGAAATTGAAGAATTATCAGCAGCCATCAGAATAAGCTTCTCTTCACTGTCTCACTATGACAATGTAGGTAATAAAATACATCATCACTGCTGATAAGATGTCCACTCACTGCATTACCTAGTAGTGTATTCTTCACTCATAAAAACATCACCCATCCTTAATTTGGGCAAGTTCATTTTGTGCTACTAAGGGATGTTTTTAGTAGGTGAATGGCTACACCTCCATGCCCGTCGGCCATTTTTTTTAAAGGGAGGCAACTTTTATGACTTCTGTTTGTGTCCTCAGAAGACAAAAGCCCTTCCCAAATGGGGTTCACTCTTAAAGACAAGAATCTGCTCCAACAGGAGCAAATTCTTTCCTTTAAGAGTTGACCCAAATTCAGAAGAGAGGCAAAAAGGAAAATGGCAGAGACGCTTACACTCAAAGTGTAACCATTCACTTTATAAATCTGTAAGAAAACAGTGCAGTCCCTAAATACTCACTTCTCATGGCTGTCACATTTAGCTGACAGTATGAGATATACGTGGCCTAACTTTGCAACTGCCTAACAGTGGCAGATTCTACTTTGCAACTGCCTAACAGTCAATATTCTAAAAAGAGACCACACTCAAGACCTTCAGCTACTTCTTTTGGTAACAAGACGTTTCACCCCCAAACCATTTCCCCCCTAGTCGTTTCGCCCCTAGTCTTTCGCCTCTAAAATTGAGCCTGGTCGTTTCGCCCCTAGACCCTGGTCGTTTCGCCCTCATTATATAAAATGTCCGTTTTCTTATGTTATCTTATATAATTTATCTCAATTAAAATAAAAAGAAATGCATTGTTACATTACTAATTAGTATTCTTGTTATGTTTTATGATTATATTTTATAAGACAAAAAAGAAAAAGAAAATACGTTTTTGTCAACTAGCCGGCCGAAGGATGATTATCGATGTTTACCCTTTAATCTAATTAACTAGATTTAACTAATTAATCTGTTATGATATTTACTCTTTTCTTCTTCTTCTTCTTCTTCTTCCTAAATGGCACGGAGAGATTAGATAAATGAATGTAACAAACAAGTTAATCTGAAATGACACCTTGTGATAATCACCTTCTTTATTGCTCTTAATAGACCAGTTAATCGCATGCTGTTAAACACGATTAGTGGACAAGTGTGAAAAGACATCTTTAATTCTGGCCGCATTGTCCCCTTAATTGGATCTTTGACTTTGTCTGTGATAAGTGGTCTTCAGCAGACGGCGCAGAACGCGGTGTCCGATCAGAGCCTGTACTGTTCAGATTAACTTTCGGAAATTCTGACAAAAATATGTAATTAAAATGTCTGAAATGTGTGGTAGAAGAGTTCATTAGGCATTTATGGGTTATTTCGTGTTTGTTTGTAAATCTGTTCAACTTGAAAAAGAAGAGAGAGAAAAGGAAAAGATAAAAAGGAGAAAGATAATAAAACGCATAAAGGTGACCATAAAAAAAGAAATAGAATAGAAAAGAAAGGAAAAAGACAAAGAGGAATAAAGTTAAAAAAAAATAACATTTACAAAATAAATAAATAAATAAAAGGCTGGTAAATGGTTACATTGAAATTTGTGAGGATATAAATCCACAAGCGTTTAATTGTAACAAGTCATAGTCACGCCTCCCCGAGGTGCCAGTTTGAAACTAAGGCTAATATATCCTTAGGCTGACGTGACAGGGCGATTTCAGAGAGTGCAGAAATGCATGCATATTCCTACTCAGGCAAAATTTAGACTTGAGCTATAGAGCTGCTATAAATCATTAACTTCTTTTAAAAATGTTACTATGATCGTAAGCGAAAATCACGATTTATACCAATAACCCCAGTCTACCTTTGTACATGCGGTCTAATATCGAATTAAGAGTAAATGACTGGTGTGGTTTATAATCATAGATCTGTCTAATCTGATGCTGCCAAATCTAAACTAAATTATATAAGTATTAATTTCAACATTTCTGCCCACTTCCTCCCTCCCCCGAAAATTTGGGGGCGAAACATCCAGTAGGGGCGAAACGACCAGGGGCGAAACATCCTGGGGGCGAAACGTCTAGGGGAGGAAATGGATTTGGGGCGAAACGTCCCGGAACCCTTCTTTTTACCAGTTCCTTAATGAACTTTTATCTCCAAAGAAAGAAATTCAACAAAACAGTCATCAGGTATAATCTGTTTCTTCAGATATACATCGTATGATAAGAAAACAATGTAGGTTATACAAGCATCATGTGACTGTTCAGATACATTATTTGAACACCCATCACACCTACTTCCATGACTTTTAACCATACAATGTATTTATTTAGCTATAAAACTGGTGTTTTACCTCTCTAGAATGACTGCAAATATCCAAATCAAGTCTTATGACTCCCTTCTCCCTGAAGCAGCCTGTATTTACATTTCTGCACTGTTTAAGGTGTAATAAGTGCACCTCTAGTTTTTTCCACCTTTTTTATACAAGAGAACAATTTAAGGACTTCTTATTTCCTTCCCTTTATAAGAAACCCATTCAAAATGGTGTGTCCTCTTTATGAAAAAAAATCAGCTCTTACAGTGTCTATTCTAGGGTGCGCGATTGCGGGATTCACGCTAATTTTTCTCATATCCCGCATAAATTCAGACCGAATGCGTGACAGTCTCGCGTAAAAAATAAACAAGGAAAACGTCCCAAAACCAAGATTTACTCTTGCCTCGCAGAAAATACCGCGGTTTTGAATAAAACGGCATCAAGCCATCATTGCCGAAGTTGTTTTCGCCATATTATGTCCATTAGAGTAGCTTCCCTTGACTTCACGGGTTCGATGAAATACCGGAACGAATTTCATTAGAGAGTGGGTAAGATGCGTAACCCGCACCCTCACCTGCGTTAGCATACCCGCGGTAGAAATTTATAAATCGCTGAAAAACTATGTATCAGCAAAATGATCACTGTAAACCCATTGAAATACTTAGATATAACAGTGCTCCAGATAGCGTCCGTATCTACGTATATTACGGATCATTTTTGGCCGATACGGATGTATTGAAAAAATTATCGGTACCCGGTACGGACGCTTTCAAGACGATACGGATCATTTTTTCCGGTAATATGTACCACCTGGACGAGTTCCCATAGACGCTTGCATTATAATATTATCAATTAGGCTGAACTTCCTTATGCGTCGCACTAACCGAGAAGCTGACTGATTCTAAATATTTCCTTCCGAATTAGTCTTTCTAATGGGTGGAAAATAGATTGACTGTAAACCAGTCGATTCAAACTGAAAGTAGGAAAGCATCGTTAGCATGGCTTCGATCTCTCAACAGGACAAGCAGGCCTTTATTCTGCGGTTTTTTAGACCTACTGACAAATCAACCGAAAATCATAGATGCGTCTATGAGATAATAAATGCTATTATCTCAGGTGCAGTTTTGACTGCATGTAGAAAAGGGAAAAAACATTCTGGTAGGTAGAAAATTGCAGTTCAAATCCAAATGTGATTCGCATGAACCCAGATCGTAATTATATTAGCACTGTAAAATTAAATTTTTTAACGCATATACATGAGGCATAGAACATGTTTGGAACATCTTGAAGTGTCTGCTGAGACAGGTAGTGTTAATATTAAATATGTTTTCATGTTACATCTGTCGGTTCAGTGCAAATACTGAAGCAGAATTGTGGATACTGATCCAAGAAAATTTTGACCAGTACGGTACTGATTGAAAAAAAATTTATCTGGAGCACTGGATATAAGACTAAAACCTTCAAATCAACTCAGAAAATATACAACTGGAATGTGATAGGATTTAGAACAGAAAAATCAATCTCAAACTGGGTAAAACAGGTCAGGTAAGGTATTACTGTATAGTCTTGGACAGGAATAAATGTCTAATGTCTAAAGTCAGTTCAGATAACTGTATAGTCTTGGACAGGAATAAATGTGTAAATGTCTGTTTTATGAGCTAAATGTTTTCTGTCTGTTCGAAAACTTTCCCCCCTATTTTTTGAAAATCCCCCCTATTTTTGAGATGGAGGGGGGAAAATCCCCCCTCATTTTCAGTTTCTAGAATAGACACTGCTCTTATGGAAGCAAATTCTTTCATTTAAAGGTTGACCCCATTTAAAAGGAAGCATACGTGAAAATGACAACTTCAAACTGTGTGAAAATCAATTATTTAACGCTAAAATTGTGAGTGCCAGCTATACCCACACATCTATTTGTCTATGTTATGGGCGTCTATCTGCAGTTATCAGAAAATGGTTCTCTTCACTGTCTCACTATGACAATGTAGGTAATTAAATACATCATGTCACTGCTGATTAGACTTAATATATATCCACCTAGAGCTATAGATAAGAGGGAGTATTTGGTGATTAGGGACAATTTTTGTTAATTCTGCATAAAAACATATGTTGTGACCCCTCATCTGAACAGTCTCGATGAGACGGTTCAGATGACGGGTCACAGCATATGGTTTCAATGACAAATAAGAAAAATTATCCTAAATTATCATCAAATCCTCCCTCTTATCTAGAGCTTTGCCACCTTTTTATTTTTAAATTTCACCCACTCTTAAATTGGGATGTCCATTTGTGAAATCACGGGATATTTTTATTAAGTGAATGGCCACCCCTCCATGCTTTTCAGCCATTTTTTTCAAAGAGAAGCAACTCTTGTGACTTTTATTTTGCTTCCGTGAGCTGCAAAGCCTCTGGGAGTAAATTCTTTCCTTTATTAAGAATGAAATTAAGAAGGACGGCAAAAATGAAATGGCGGAATTGCTTTCCTGAAAGTGCCCTAGAAATCAGTGTAGACCCTAATCAGACTACTCCAGAGGGTAACTGGCTTGGTTCGGATTAATGTCACTTTCAGTATTTTGTCAGCTTCCTCATTAGGTTGCTGGATGCATGACTGGGCGCACACCATGTAACATGATGTAGCACTACTTAGCAAAGTTCTGCCTTACAGGTCTTAATAAGGGACCTCAACTCAAGACTTGAACCGTCACGACTCACTTAAGCAATTTTTTACTAGTTCCAAAAACGAATATTTGAACAGTCATCAGGTATTATCTGTTTCTTCAGTTATGTCATAAGAAAACAATGTAGGTTATACAAGCATCACGTGACTGTTCAAATCAGGGGTTTCGCTAAGGACTGAATGACTGGTGGTCCACAGGACCAACTTATCCACAATTTAAGTGGTCCTCCCGATAGTTTGGCTATTCTTGGTTATCATGTGTTTTCATTTAATTTCCAAATCAGTTGGTCTGCAGGACCAGCTACCAAAAAAATCAACTGGTCATGCCCAAAAATCACTGGTCCAGGACCAATGAACTTATGGTTAATAAAACCCCTGCAAATAAACCCTTCATACACCAGGGGCATCTGCTTCATAAATTTTTTACAGCACATACCCAGATCAAATGACCTTTTTCTTCCGGAAGCAATTTGTTAAGTTCTGCAATTATTAAAGTGCATCAGTACATCTTCAACTCTGTGACATCCTATTTACTTCCCTTAATGATAAAGCCCATCCAAAATGGGGCCTCCTCTTAGGAAAGAATCAGAGCTCTAGATAAGAGGGGTATTTGATGAAAATTGAGGGGTAAATTTATTTCTCATCAAAAACATGTTGTGACCCCTCATCTGAACCGTCTCGTTGAGCCGGTTCAGATGAGGGGTCACAATTTATGTTTTTATTCACAAAAATTATCCCTAATTATCACCAAATAATCCCTATTATCTAGGGCTCTGAGAATCTGCTCCTAAGAAAGGGAATTCTTTTGAGTTGACCTCATTTAGAAGGGAGGCAAACATGAAAATCATCCCCTTGAAGTGTAGTCTAGTACTCCAGACAGGAAGGGGTATTAGTACCATATTACAGATACACAGGGTTCGAATTTAACTTTTTTCTCATTTGCTAATTTTAGCAAGTGCTCAATTTTTCTACTTGCTAAAACAGGAAGTCCACTTGCTTTTTCTCCGCATGCCATAATTTTATGTAATTATACCATTAAATGCCCTGTATTGTTAATATATGCTATTAGTAATGTATCCCAGCTGGGTGGGCTGTCGTTTTAGTTTTAAAAAAAAATCAGGCATAGGGCACCCTAGCCCAGACTATTTTCTAATTTCAAATTTATGGGCCGTTAAAGTAGGGGAAAGACTGGAAAAAAAAGGAAAAAGGCTGGGATGAATACAATGACTCATATTGACCTAGTGGTTCTTATTCATTATACTCCCTTTTTCCCTATTTGACAGACAGCATAAAGTACCTTACCAACGAGGCTTTATCTCACAAGGGCCATGCCTACACACCCTACCAGGTTCTCTTCACAGCTACTAGTTTCATATTCCAAAGCGACTCTGAGCTCTTTCTCCCACTTTTGTGCAGTTTTTATAGGGACAGTTTGGGGTTTTGGCTAATAGAGTCAGTCTTAGTCATGCCTGCATCTGTTTCTGTTTTGGTGGGTTTATTTTCAGAAGGTTTTTCCTCCTGATCCCCCGTTTTGCCCTTTTCCAGTTCACAATTAAAATCTTTCCATGATTATTGATTTGAGAACATGTGCTTTTTGATCAAACTGAAAACAGACGCTTGCAGATGCGGGTTGTCACAGACGCTTGACGAGGGGCCCTGTATTGGAGAATCAATATAAGGCAAGCGCCTGGGTGATCAAGACAAGTTTGGAACTGCACATCTTGTTCTGCACATAAACAAAAACTTTACAGTTCCGGATTAGTCCTTTGCACCGAGACAACTACACTCGCAAAGAAAATCAAGTGGGGGTTTCTTGGACTCGCAGTCTGTAAATTTTGGTCGCAGTTTGCGAGTATGCGAGTCTAAATTCGAACCCTGATACAGTAAAACTTCAATGACTCGAACCCTGATGGCTCGTTTACCCTGCCTCGCTAGAATTCGTTCTTGGGTCCCTCTAGGTCGATTTGTATAGAAACTAACCCTGGATGGCTGGAACTACCTTTCGCTGGAGCTAATTTTCATGGTCCCAGCCTGTTCGAGCCATTGAAGTTCTACTGTAATTTTGGGATAATTTTCCATATTTCTCCACAGAAACATACATTGTGACCCCTCATTAGAAGTCTTGACGAGACGGTTCTAATGAGGGGTCACAAAATACTTTTTACTGAGAAATAAACCTTCAAAACTTCCCTAATAACAAACAATTAGACAACAAAAGTTCATTCCCATGACTATTTCAGGTACATTTACTCGTTCTTGAAGCTAAATTCACGTGTTTGTGAAACAAAATAACTGGCAAATTTTTATCAGACATTTTAGAAAATTAACCTGATCATATCTATGGCAAGAAATAGTACAAAACAATATGCCTGATATTATTTTCGTTCTTGCAAACTCACCTGGCACACCACGGCAAAATCTTGACTTGGGGTATGGTTTGTTCTTGCAATATCTGTAACTAGAAAAGGCAACATACACATACATCATTGTTAAAATCATCATCAGATATCAGATGGATCATAAAAATTGGAACTTTACAGACAGATAGGTCTGAGCAAATGATGCAGACCTAGATCAAACTGCAAAAAAAAAAGTCTGATCAGTGTCTACACACTGTTTGCCATCCCATATGCATCTTTTATTTTAGACACATAATGACATAAATGATTTATGATTTTTTTTTACATCTGGAACATAGTTATTTTGCTTGGCCTAATACAAATTTTACGACTTCATTGCAAATGAACAAGCAATAATGCTTTTAATTTCCACTCATTTTGTACCTCCATCAAACTATATACCTAAATCAGTGTATTTTTTTAGCATATACCTTTATTTGAGCTTCTCCTGTTCACCACTGTCATGACTGTAAACCTCAAAGATTCTAAAATTATTGTAGTTATGCGCATTTAAATTAGAAAGGGTCAAATTACTTATTAGCAAATGGGAGTGTTCAAAGTGTGATGTAAGCCTTGTCAGAGCCGAAGATAGGCTTTCATCCTGCAACACCGGAGTGCACACTAGTACACGGGCTGTGTCCCCCATCGAGGGCTACGACGTAATGGAAGCTCAATAGATATCAAAATGCAGAATGCATGTGAAAGAAATGCAAAGGAACTCGTTTGTGGTTCGCCAAGTGTTATGAACTAGACTTTGGTATGGAGTGTAATAACAGATTTTTTTTATATTATTCGCCGTGATAGTCGCAGTTACGATCTACCACCTGCGTAGATAATATTGTACATACCACCGAGCTGGTCGGCGCCCCATTTTGTATCTGAAATAAAGAAAACCGAATATCAAACTCTGTGAAACAATGACATCACAAAAACTGGTTAATGTTTTATACTTTCAATAACTTTAAACAAGAAATTCTTCCATAATGATACGATGACATTCGATTTTTAAGCGATACTATTTCTCCGTGATCACATATGAAAACTCACCGTTGAGAAAGGACAACTTCCGGTTCCGGAATGGCTATCAGCATGACGGTCGTGCCAACAACGCAAATTCATTGGGCCATTATAAAAGATTAAGTACCTAGGTGTCACTAAAGTGCGACTATGTCAGTCTTGGCCACGCACTTACTTGGTAGATGCAGATGTAACTTTTGATCTGACATTGAACTCTACCACTGGAAATGTTTGCACAGAAGAAGAAATCCCGACGCATGCCCCAGGAAACAGCTTTCGATGGGACTGGATGTCCGGTGTTAGGGTATGGCTATGCATAAACAGCGTGGGACCCTTGTGCACTATGCGTAAAATGTTTGGCTAACATGGAGTCATCAAAAATAGCACACGAGAGAGCCAAGAGGCCCTGAATAGCTAAGCTGAGTAAAAAGGGTAAAGGTCAAACTAGGGTCATCATTTGAACAAACATGGTAGTTTGCAACTGTCAAAATATGAAAGATATTGGTTAAAGGTCAAAAAATAAGCTGAACCTCTATTACTCAAAATTGTCCATGTACTCATTTAGTTGTCAGACTGTATTTATCAAATTTTGCACCTTCCATGAACTCTTATGTTTAAGCATTTTCTCATAGAAAAGCATCCGAAAGCAAATTTGACCTCGCCATAAAAAAGTCAAGGTCATCCCGTGGTCATCAATTAAATAATCTTGGTAGAACTCCATTACTCAATGCAAAATACCAAGTTTCAAGGCCATTAATCGATTGGGTCTGGAGAACAGGGGCCATCATTTCAATAAACTCGGTAAAGGACTACTAGGCAAACATCTAAGTCTGGTGGTTCTGAAGAAGAAGATATTTTTATATATTTTTCTATGTATTTGTATTGTTCAAACCCAGGACCCCTGAGGCGGGGCCATTTTGGACCATAGAGCCATCATTTGAACAAACTTGGAAAAGACCACTAGGCAATGCATCATACCAAATTTCAAGCATCTGAACCGAGTGGTTCTGAAGAAGAAGATTTTTGAATATTTTTCTATGTATTTCTATAGTTCAAATCCAGGACCCCCTGGGACGGGGCCATTTCGGACCCTGGGGCCAGCATTTGAACAAAGGTAAAGGACCACTAGGCAATGCTACATACCAAATTTCAAGCATCAGAGCCAAGCAGTTCTGGAGAAAAAGATTTTTTTATATTATTCTATTTACAATGTATTTCTATGGTTTAAACACAGGTCCCCTGGGGCGGGTCCATTTTGGATCCTGGGGTCTACGTTTGAACAAACTTGGTAAAGGAGCACTAAGCAATGCTACATACTAAATTTCATCTGCACCAAGTTGTTCTACAGAAGAAGATTTTTAAGTATATTTTAATTTCAAACACAAGACCCCACAAGACACACAAGAGGACACACTTTTGACCCTACCTTCATGAAACTTTATCGGAGTGTTTATGTCTATAAAGTCTAGGAACGTTTGAAACTGGGTCACGTCTGGTCAAAAACTAGGTCACTAGGTAAATCCTTAGAAAAACCTAGAGGGCACAGTTTTGGTCCAATCTTCATGAAACTTTGTCAGAATGTTTATCTTAATAGAATCTAAAACAAGGTTGAACTGGGTCATGTCGGGTAAAAAATTATGTCACAAGGTCAACTCTTAGAAAACCTTGTGTGCACTCTAGATAATCTTCTGCATTTCGACAGACTTGAAACATGATACAACCTATGCAGAAGTTGAGGGCTGGATTTGGATTTTGATTGTTTCAGTTCCTGGTCTTTGCATACTTTTTACTTTTGTTACAGATTAACACGCGAAAAGCTGAAGACTATAGAGGGCACAGTTTTGAGTTAATCATCATGAAACTTTGTCAGATTGTTTATCTATATAACATCCCAAATAAGTTTGAAACTGAGACGTCGTTTTCAAAAACTAGGTTACTAGGTTAAATCTTAGAAAATGTTTGTATACACTTTAGAGGCACAGTTTTGAGCCAATTTTCATAAAACTTTGTAAGAATATTTATCTTTAAAAATCTAAGCCAACTCTGAAACCGGGTAATGTCAGTTCAAAAACTAGGTCACTATGTGAAATTTTAGAAAACCTTGTGTACACTATAGAGGAGACAGTTTTAATCCAAACTTGGCCTAGATTTAATAGAGATAATCATTCTGACAAAGTTTCATGAAGATTGGATGAAAACTGTGCCCTTTAGAGTGAACATTAGTTTTTTTTCTAAGATTTGACCTAATGGCCTAGTTTTAAACCCAACATAACCCAGATTCATACTTGTCTTACATATCTTCATACTGCTACAATAAATATATTGCGTTTCTCATTTGCTTCTTCATACAATGTAATACTGATCTTACCTTCTTCATGTTTAGCAGCTCGTTATTCATTGTTATGCCAAGACCTATTGTGCAAACTGAACATTTTCTCATCAGAAACCACTCCTGTCTTACTCTTATCTGTGTATCAATTTGGTAATAGTTTTAAATCTACATTCTTATGCTAATTCCCTGCTAGTCGAATACGGCTGGAAAACGGATTTTATACATCGATAAATCCCCTGAATCGGAATCATGGGGCTACTTGGAACTACATGTATTTTCTATTTTCTTTGTGGCGATTTCTAAGATACGCGATATCGCCGACGATTTTCAGATACAGAAGACTGAGTTGGAATTATAAGAAATTAAATTTATGGATTCTTTCGATGTATAAACGCCTGCGAATCACTCTTAAACTCGTGAGTGATTCACCGGCGTTTAAATATCGATTACATCCAAAAAATAAAATGCATTGCTTTGATATTGCTTCTCACTTTGATATCATCGTAGCATATGAAGCTGTCATTATATTTAGATACTAAGTTGAAATGCCGTCGATAAAATTTTGAAAACGTTTGAATAGTTTTCCTGACCAAGAGTGATTACTCTGTTTAAGCAAAGACATATTTTCCCCCAGAACTGATGAAGTGACTGAGCACAACGGACACCTCCCCTCTACAGGTTGTTGTAATCAAATTATAGCCGTAAGATCAAATGAGCCGCGACATGAGAAAACCAACGAAGTGGTTGTGCGCCCAGCGCAGACTCAGATCAGCCTGGGCATCCGCCCAGTCTGATAAGACTCTTCGCTAAGCACTTAAAGGGTGGCTAAGGGTATGATCTACCGCCATGCGGACAGCGAAGACTCTGATCAGACTTGGCGGATGCCCAGGCTGATCTGAGTCTGCGCTGGGCGCACAACCACATTGTTGGTTTTCTCGTGTCGCGGCTCAAATATGCCCCGAGCAGGGAGAGTGAACTTTTAAAAAATGCAGAGCTAGCTTATGATAGAAAACCCTTGTCCGTGTGTTATAAGCTACATTTCTCATTGGACCTTTTGAAGACTTATAAGACTTGCTGCTTGCCATAAGATCTCAAAAAGCTTTGCATTTGAGCAAGATCAGGCTCATGGAGGGGATCGCGTGTTTTTTGCCTTGAAACGCTGCACTGACGAATGTGACCGAATAGTCATGGTAAATTGCTTATTATTTCTCGTTTATTATGTTACACTGATTGTATAATGCGTCACTTTCCAGTCAACATCTTCCTGATTCTAACGACACTTTGATGGAACAGCAAAAATCCACACTTTGGACCAGAAAGTCAGAAAATATCGAAACTACAATGGCGGCGGTATCTGCACGGACGTCAGTTGAACTTTTGTGACAGAGCCCTTGCCCGAACCTCTGATTTCCAATTATTAAAGTGTCGTTAAAAGCAGAATGGTGTGGACTGGAAAGTGATGCATAACTCGACGAACGTAAAACATTTGAAAGAGGAAATAACAAGCTCATACAAACCAAGATTCAATCACAGCAGCGACATTTTTCCTCGCAGCGTATCAAAACAAAAACCACATGATCCCCCACCCTGAGTCTATTCACTAGAAAGTGAAGACCCCTTGAACTTTCCATTTAATCCCGGTGTTTGTATTATGCTCTAATGGTCGTTAGCCTCGGTGGACTTCGCTACAACATAAATTGAAAATCATCAGTCACCATTTACTTACAGTGAGAAAAAGCTTGTCCACATGCTGGAAACTGCAGTTTTCAACACATCTGATTGCTTCTGAGATCCGTTCTGGTTGGGTGTTGAAAATCAGAACTCTGGGGGTTTGTGAAAAATACGAACAACAGTCTGGATGAAATTTGATGGTTAGGTCTTTCCGATGGACGATATTGATCTGCATTAAACTTCAGGCAAGTCTGGTTTTAAGAATTCTTTTTTCCCCAGGACAATTGCAACTTGGAATGGCCTTACAACCGAAGCTGTCTCTTCTGAGACAGTTGATGGCTTTAAGGCCAAAATTTAATATCCTAGGGCAGAGCAGGGGTTAAGCATGGAATGCCTGCCCCTGAGGACTTCTTGTAAATAGTTTTAATCTGCTGGTGGCTTTGTCACAAATTCATTTATTTATTTATTTATTTTTTTTGTGACAACTTATGCGCCACACCAGAAACCTGTCATCATGGTCAAAGTTGACCGAGGACAGTAACGATAGAAAGAAAGAAAGAATTCAAGCAAGATCAGACTATTCACTTCAGAGTTATATGCCCCTTGAAATTTCCATTGATTTACGAATGAGGTGGTGAGGTGTGTGTGTGGTGCGGTGAGGTAGGGTGGGGGAGGGAGGTGTCTGCATGCTGAAAACTTCATTTTTCGAGGCATCTTTTTCAAACTTTGTAATATTATTACAAGTAATAATTCAGACCTCAGGCAGACATAAATTGTTGCACTATCGGATTGTAAGCCATGGAGCTATTCCCCCTTATATTACAAAAGGCTGTCCGCATGATAGCAACTAAATTTTTCAACAGGGGTTTCTTGAAACTTACACTCAATATGGTACGCTTAAGACATGGATTTTTTAAGCAATATTGAAATTTTTACTGCATGCTTGAAGTTTCCATTTACTTTACACAGTAACAAAAAGAAAGTTTCTGTATATGCTGGAAGCTACATTTTAAGGTAACCTTTATGCGTAAAGCACTTTTTCTGAACTTCGCAACTAATTTGTTGGTGTTTATCATTGGATTGCCAGCTGATAGTCTTATCATATATGACCTACAAGATTTGAGGTCATACACCCAGTAATCAGACATTTTATTAACCTCCAGCGAAGAAAACCGAACATCACCGCGGATGGTATTTCTCCAGCTATCGCGTAACTATAATCGCAGCCATTGCGTAGGTTTAGGGGAGGTAACTACCACACTATGCCAGCTGAATGTCAGTGAATGGTATATCGGCTTCACAGCTGTGCTAAATATACCGCGCGTACGTTTAAACAGCCATGCGGCATACACGGTTGTTGTCACATAACCATTGGCAATTGTGAATGGCTGTTTGCTGGGTTCATATGCAGAGCACCACTAAACGAAAGCAATCCACGATCGTGATACTAATAGTCATAAAAAATATCACGACAACCATACAAAGAGTACACCAACAACGTTTTCAGTTACAGTATAAAACTTGAAAATGCCCGCTAAAGGAACTGCAACACCTCAGGTAAGTGTAGATACTCATAAAAATATCATTTAAAAGTGTGATTTGTTATCGAGTTCCTTAAGTTCCCAGTCATCCTACATTTATGGACGCGGCGCCAATGTCATTGGTTTTCGTGCAAATTCTCTGCACAAGTACAAACTTTTAGAAAAAAGTTTCATGTTGTTAAGGGAAAGCTGAGTGCTCCAGACGAATAAATGGGCCCATAAAGCAAATTTCATATACATGTGTATATAAGTTGAAAAAATATTGGGAAAAAAAATGAAAAAAACGAAAGAAGTAAAAGAGAAATTCTATTTTTTAAGAGTTGACCCACCATTGAGAAGGAAGCCAGGGATCTCCCCATACCATTATTTAAAGGCATGTCGCTTGCAACATGCCTTCCTCTTCAAATCCACCTTTGCAACATGCCTTAATTTCCAATAAAAATTTATTATAAGCTATTATTTTCATTTCTTAGCCAGTAATGTTGTTGTAGATGCATTAAGGGTCATCAATAAATAATTTATAATGTAAATTTAGCCTAATTTGGACCAAACATTGCTATAGGAAGGATTTAAAAAATTGATTAACAAGTCAAAATCTGATTTTTTTTCTCGCCTGCGAAGCAGAAGCGAGACATATGTATTGCTTTTCTGGTGTCGGCGGCAGCGCCGTAAACTTTGTCGAGTTTTTGCGTTTAGGTCAGTTTCACAAAGTGCTGACAGGTGAGACACCGTATTCCGCGGAATTCTTGTTGTGTTAAAAGTGACATGCCTTCTGAAATTTCTGGGGAGAACACTGGAAGCAAAAATAGGAAATAGTAGAGCTCCTCTCATGATTGTGTATGGCTGAGTGGAATCAGGACAACTCGCCCCAAAGACAACTCGCCCCAAGACAACTCGCCCCACAAAAATCTCGCTCCAAGACAACTCGCCCCACTTTCAGAAGACAACTCACCCCACATTCTCAGACACTCACCGTACTTGAATATCTACGTTCTTATCCCAGATCCAGAACAGATGTCGCCCCAATTTTGTATACTTCGTCCTGAAATTAAACTTGGACACTGGGAAGTCGACCTGTCACTTGAGCCTATGAATAGGCTTATTTCTATACAGAGAGCTATGCTGAGTAGTTCAAGTTGTTCCGTCATAGGGAACAGTAGATGTCTCCAGCCGTTCATTGTTTGAAAATGACTTGATCGTTTTTATGTTGATAATTACACTGTTATTTGAAGCGTAATTGTTATCAAACTGTGGCTGTGAGGCATGCTATAAATATTCATTAATGCTTATTAGTATTTGTTGTCCCCTTAAGCGCCTAACGGGACAGGGTTTTAACATATTTACGAGGTAGGGCAAGTTGTCTTTGAGGCGAGTTGTCTCAGAATGTGGGGCGAGTTGTCAATACTGGCATAGTCGCACTGTGAACAACCTTAAAACATTCGTGCTGAGAGGTTCTTATGTACAGTGTCTTTGCGGTACTAGGCACCGGAAAATAAATAAAATCAATTCATGGACAAAACTAATAAAAAAGTTATATTATCTTACCTTGTGCTCTAAACAAACATTTCATTTCCCCAAATTGAGGCATCAGTCCACTGTTTCACTGACATAGCGTCGTATGCATTGCAAGCACATGGTCAATCCACCATCTTGGAAAGGGTGGCACGTAACTTTGCGGTAATTATAATATTTATGTATAGGCAGTCGTTCATGTTTCAACTGTTTTGAAAGTTGGTCTGAGTATAAAGAACATATTTTCCAATGTCATAAACACTTTAACTTTTATAAATTGTAAAAATTATCGTATTTACATATGTACAAAATACAGTATCATGTTTTGGCTTAGTTTAGTTTTTAAGGAGGCAGTATTGACATCTGAACACACTCTCCCAGTCCTATACAATGTCATAAATACTTTAACTTTTATAAATTGTAAAAATTATCGTATTTACATATGTACAAAATACAGTATCATGTTTTGGCTTAGTTTAGTTTTTAAGGAGGCAGTATTGACATCTGAACACACTCTCCCAGTCCTATACTTTCCCCAGCTCAGGTTCCAAACCGTGGAAGTAAACAAACACTTGTGCCTGTTAATCCCCATTTGATTATTGGTATTTGAGGTCAAAGATTTTGTTTATGCTGGGGAAAGTGAAGTACTGATCCCTCCTTAACACCCTGACCTCAGTGCAATACTGAAGATATCTCCAGTGTGTACAGAAGTCACACTGCCCCCATTTTACAAAGACAAGCTGTTGACATCCACGCAACTCTTTGAAATGATTGCATGCACAGCATTTGTCCTCATCAGCCATAGAACCTTCTGCACTGTCTGTGGAGTCTTCAGGTGTGTTTAAGCTAATGGGAACACCTTTTCTACTTGTACCGGATGTGCTAGGTTTGTCTTTGACAGGTTTTGAAAGTTTGCTACATTTAGGGTTACAGAGCTCTAGATAAGAGGGGTATTTGATGATAATTGAGGGATAATTATTTTTATTTCTCATTGAAACCAATGAGAAATATACCAAATTTCTAGATTCAGAGCCAATTATTATTTTTTTTTTACCTTTGAAATGTTGATTAGACTGTACTTTTTGTACCGTTTAATTAACATTCCAAATAATATATAACTTTAAGGCAGCATAACAAGAACATTTTCAAACACATATTTTGAATTTATTATTAAAATTGTGTTTTTTTTTCAATTAAATGATTCTACAATTATTCAGTTTATAATCAATTTCATCTGTCAGTTATAGTTACAAAATCTTTTCTCAGAGCAACTGTCATACTATCAGGTCATCTTTATAGATAAGTCAAGTGATCGTATAGTTTTCTAAGTTTATTAAAGTTTAACATTTCCGCAACTACTAACTACCCAGGTTCATAATAAGTCAAATTCATTGTTTCTTCTTTATTATTTCCTAGTTACAACCTTAAACCCAATCAAAAGCCAAAATCCTAATCCTAAATCTCCCGAGCGCGATGTGCTTCTGTTTTATATAATGAAAGGTCATGCACTTTATTATCATAAAGTTCGAAGAGCAATTTCCATGGTGATATTGCTTACGTATTTCATACTACCTCTATGCCTAACGTATTATTACCAAATAAGTTCACGGCATATACCTGAATCGCTATTTCTTGGAAATTGTACATGCCCTTGCTCAAATTACAGTCATGAATCATCGACCCATTTAGGCTACTTGAAATTACGCAGGTTTTCTGAGACACACCTAGTGCAAAGAGTTCTTAGTCCTAATAAAAATTGCTGAAAATCTAATTGCAAGTGCACTCTGTGACAGACCTTCCCTTCTTAAGATTTTATGGAATTTTTATAGCTTTCAAATTTTAAATTGCCTTATATAGTTCTTTTGAATTCATATAGAAACTTACATTTCTTCCTATATAAGAACTATTCCGAGTCTACCACAAATAATATAGCAAATAATTAAAATTCAAAAAGCATGCATTAAAATTACTCTTAATGTTTAATACACTTTGAAAGTCACTGTTCTAGCAAACTGCTCACTGCTTTATTCTTATATTATTCTAAATAAGTCCATTAAATATGAATGAACATCTTCCGATGCACTAACAAAGTCTGACTATAACTAAATTCATTCTGAAAGTTTTAAGCACTGTCAAAGTTTAGAATGCTTCACTGCCATCAGTCGTTGTCCTTCAGTCCACCCCAAATGCCATACGGTTGTTTAGAATATGACACACAGGCACGGTTGTTTTGGATGCCTGTTTATACCTGACCACTCATACCGACTGTCCAAAATTCTGGCTGCTAGCTGACAGGATTATGAAGTGTCCCAACGATAAACATATCTTCCCATATTGTCGACGCATGTTGCATTAAGCATATATTGCTGCTTCAGCATGATACAGGTATCTTGATTGGTATCTCCCACTTGAGTATTATATATCCACATTAAAGATATAATGTGTCCAGGCAACTTTTAATTCAGGAGAAAGTCTGGCAAGTGTCCATACAGGTAAGCAAAATAAAAGAGAGTTTCCCTGAATTAATTCACAGGTTATCTATAGTCTTGATAACGATACATCTAGTCTCTGACGTAAGCATAAGAAAGTTCCCTCGGTTTCTTCCATAGTTTCAATGAACAAAAATGTTCCAGCAAATATTTCCTCAAGGTTACTAAGTCACACTATATACATGTCCTCTATATATGACACACTGATTAAATACGGTTACATATGTCCACACTGGTAAACTATATTCTAAATGTCATTCTTTATTTACAAGTCACCAACCCTGTAGTCTCAAGTCCCTTCGAAATGCCAGCTCGAGGCATCTTAGAAAGTTCTACGTGTCAACATGACATAATTACGTCCATAACGTAATCCAACGACGATATCCTATTCTTCTCGTCGTTACCTCATGTCGGGAGTGATGGAAATTAACCATCTTCGAACAAACGTATGTCCTCTGATCTCTTTCAGCTCCCTAACCTTCAGAAAGGCTTCCTTGGATTGGCCTTCACTGGAAAAACTCAACACAACAAAACATGAGCAAAACATAGAGGCTTGGCAACATCATATGCACAAATTGCATATGAGACAACGAAATGCAAATCGAAAACAAACACCAGAAGTCAAAAAGATTCAATACTGCCAAATAATGTATCAACTGTAAGAAGTGCCAACAACCTCAAAAGAACATCACAACACAAAAGTCAACAATAAGTACAGATCAACCTTGACCTAGCTCTCCTTGTTTTGCCCATTCAGGTTAAAGTAACCTTACTCAAAATTTCAAACTCATACAACACAATTATACCCTTGGCATATAGCCAACCCATAAGGTACCATATGCATTAATTGATGCTGCGAACCAAACGCACCAGCTGCTCAAAGCTGACATCAACATAATGGTCCTTATACCACATTTCATGATGCATACTCAATGCATCATGCAACTCTTTAGTGCTAGTCCATATTGGTGCAGGAAAAAAACATCCTAAAGTAAACTTAACCTTTGACCGAAAGTCAACACCAATCTAACAGAAAAGAGTTGAAGATAATTTAAACATTCAAACACATCTAACAACGAAAATTGCAGAGAACACACCTTATGTATGTATGAAGCAATGATTCAAAACTTCACACAATCATATATCTCTACACAGCGAAATAAAGTAGTTAGGTCACAAACACAAAGTACATTCATACCGAAAAACCAAGTTTGTATGAACCCAATAATGGCATATCGCCAATCTAAGTCTAAGCACCTGCGGGGAAAAAATAGTTCCCAAGATTTTCTAGAAGCGCCTTGGACCTTAGCCAATAGTCCATAAACATGCCGAATAAATTAACTGAATTCAAAAGAAGATGCAAAAGCATGCCCAAGGTCAAACAAAACCAAGTTATATCTTGCATAAAACTCAAATTAATTTGTCGCCCTTAACAATAGCCTAAGTACAGAAACACCTTATAAACGAGAAGCTGTAGTTAAACTAATATGCAAATCAAAATATACGCTGATACGTTCCATCTGAACATGAAAGACATTTAACACATATTGTCAACCTCCAGTTTTGACATGCATGATGTGCATAAGTAAAACCAGTAGACGGCCTTACCTTGGATTGTTTCCAAGTCTTTGTTGACATCAATTAGCATTGAAAGTCCTTCACTAAGGTGTCGAATAAAGTTAAGTGTCCTCAAAACTGTCCATAGAAAAGTCCAAAATATTGTTATCACGAATGTCCAAGATAAAGTGTCCCAAATTATAAGAAATCCAGATATCCTAAGTCACGGCAACCAAAAGAAAGATGACTGTCATACTATCAGGTCATCTTTATAGATAAGTCAAGTGATCGTATAGTTTTCTAAGTTTATTAAAGTTTAACATTTCCGCAACTACTAACTACCCAGGTTCATAATAAGTCAAATTCATTGTTTCTTCTTTATTATTTCCTAGTTACAACCTTAAACCCAATCAAAAGCCAAAATCCTAATCCTAAATCTCCCGAGCGCGATGTGCTTCTGTTTTATATAATGAAAGGTCATGCACTTTATTATCATAAAGTTCGAAGAGCAATTTCCATGGTGATATTGCTTACGTATTTCATACTACCTCTATGCCTAACGTATTATTACCAAATAAGTTCACGGCATATACCTGAATCGCTATTTCTTGGAAATTGTACATGCCCTTGCTCAAATTACAGTCATGAATCATCGACCCATTTAGGCTACTTGAAATTACGCAGGTTTTCTGAGACACACCTAGTGCAAAGAGTTCTTAGTCCTAATAAAAATTGCTGAAAATCTAATTGCAAGTGCACTCTGTGACACAACACCAAAAAAAAAAAAATGCTCTATTGGCTTCCCATACCTTTGCACACGGATCTTTTGCGCACTGAGGTTGGTCATGTGATCAAAATGTTTACCATGCATGATCATGGATTCACCTCATTATGTAGACGACCTAGCAATGTCAGGAGGGCAAGATTTTTAGTGAATTCTGAAGTGAATATTCACATTTTAATGGATATGGGGGTAAAGGTTGGTGGCATTTTCTTTAAATTTTATGTGTACAATTTTTTCTCATTCATAACTTTATACCTTAAAACAGAGCATTTCAGTTCTAAATTTGGAACCAACAGAGCATAGACTTCTAGGTCAAAATTAGCATAAGAAAACAAACAACAGGTGGCACAGCTGTTTATTTATTACGGAAATACAGGTTTGCGTGAAGATTGCAATACCGCAAAGATAGATTAACCAAGTATAAGAGTTGGCCAACCATTGAGAACCTGGTTTTAACCTGATTTTAATATCTCACTTCTGTTAACAGTTTTAACCCTTTCATCATTCTTCACCTCACTTTTGCGCTTTTTAGTCTCATCTATTCATCTCACTTTTTTTCTTCATGGTGCGCAATCATCCTGCACATAATCCTCGCGAGGGGTGCTGCAGTACAACTAGATAGATAGATAAGGAGGCACAACAGAAAATGATAGAGCTCCTTCTCATGTTGTTGTGGTCAGGGGATGGTGCTGGGTAACTTTCTATACTGAGGTGTCTTACTTATTTGGATAATAGTACAGCCTACTCTGCTTGCAGTAGCTGCAGTAGAGGGGTTGTTTGGACAGTTTTTCTGTCCCACATTACATTTATATCTATTTTCTTTCTCCCTTTTTCCTGGAGACAACTCAGTATAGACTGAAATACTGTCTCAAATAGAAATTAAACCCCAAACAACCAACCAACCATCTCATGCAAGTGTACCCATTCACCTTAAATGTGTGTATGTATATTGTAGAAAAAGACTTCCAAAGCATCTAGAAAGTCAAAACGTAACCAGAAGGCACCTGCAGTATTGGAACCACCAAAGAAAAAGAAGAAACCTGCATCATTTGCCATGGACAGTGAAAGTGAGAACGACTCCAGTGACTCAAATGTAAGTATCAACAGGGCCATGTCATACCTAGATAAGAAAGGGATATGCAAGATGATTTACTGTAATTGCACATGAAACTTAACTCTGTTTCTTGGCACGTTTCTTGGCATTTTATTGATAAAGGATATTTATGCATTGCATTGCATGCCATATTTATTGCATTGCATAATTACAAGCATTCTGGTAACAGGTAGTAAATGAACTCGCCACCTGGGTAATTGATCTACCTGACCCAAACTCAGGTACTCGGGTACTTGTTCCAGCCCTAGCAGACTGAAAGCCCACAGATACATAAGGATTTCAAACATGTTAAGTCCTAAGGCTACAGGTAAATAGGCTACAAAAGCTACAAGCTGGTTAAAATCTCCTTCATGTTCCTGAGAGAACATATCAAATGATATATCAAATATCGATCTTTTTGAATAGATACAGTAACAGATATCGTATAAAAAAAATGATCGTTACCCAGCACTAGGGCTTCTACGTTTACTTCATTCCATGAAAAACAGAATGGGTTTGATGCTAACAAAAGTGAAAACAAGAAAGCTTTTCCCAAGATGGCACCATAATGTCAAGTAACATTATGGAAAAAAATTATGGCCAGGAATGTGAATATGCAGCCTAAAAAGATGTTTGAACAACGCTAGAATTTGGTGATTGCAACAGGATAATCCTTCCATTCCAACATGGCCTCAGCAACTACGTATATACAATCAACTCTCATCATCTCGAAATTCATTCCAAACTACTGATATGTCACAGTAAATTTTCTGGTACCAGAAAATTTACTTTGAGATATCAGTAGTTTTAGATATCTGGAGTGGAAATTTAATGATGAATAGGAAATGTGTCCAAACTATATTCTTTGATATAAGAGGGTACACTGATATCAGTGTTCCAGATACCAAGAGTTGACTGTAGGTAACTATGCAAGAATTAGTATAGATATGTTTGTGTGTATTTTAGGCACAGACTTCCAAAACATCAAGAAAGTCCAAACGTAATCAAAAGGCACCTGCAGTATCAGAGCCACCAAAGAAAAAGAAGAAACCGGCAATATGTGTCATGGATAGTGAAAGTGAGAATGACTCCAGTGACTCAGATGTAAGTACACACAGAGTATGGCATTGATGATATATGAGCCACATCATGAGAAAACCAACAATGTGGTTGTGCGCCCAGCGCAGACTCAGATCAGCCTGGGCATCCGCCCAGTCTGATCAGAGTCTTCGCTGTCCGCATGGAGGTAGCTTAGACCCTTAGCTACCCTTTAAGCGTTTAGCGAAAAGTCTGAGCGGATTAGGCGGATGCCCAGGCTGATCTGAATCTGTGCTGGGCGCACAACCACTTTGTTGGTTTTCTCGCGTCGTGGCTCATATGTGCTGTGCTTCAGAGAAGAAGGGATAACAGAGATAACTCAGGGAGAATTGTCCATATTTTTTCAGTAAACATAAATTGTGATGCCTCATTAGAACCATCTCGCTGAGATGGTTCTAATGAGGTGTCACAACATTATGTTTCCCTTGAGAAACAAGAAAAGTCATCTCAGAATTATCCTCAAAACTCCACTTTATTTATACCTCTGTTGTAGCCTATCTGAGATGATTTCTATTCACCCCCCCCCCCCCCCCACCCCCACCCCCCACATTAACCATTGTTTTAAAGCAGTCCTATGTTCTTTAAACTCACAATATGGTATAACTTGGATGAAACATTTTTTTCAAATTTTGCAGAAGTAAATCTTGTTATCCTTTTAGGATTTACAAGGATTTACAGATTACTATAATGTGAATAGTAAGGGTCTACTATTAGAAAATATGTCAAAACATTTCTAGCAGAGTATCATCAAATCAACAGTGCATATCTGGATAAGTTCAAAAAATGGCTGGACAAGATTTTAATTGTTTTTTGCGGGGAGGGGTGGGGTTAAATTACATCTTAAAAGAGCTCCCGATATGGTTTCGGGAAGATATCCATAACAGACACTGCATGGGGTCTGAGTCTGTATTTAATTATAATTCAAAGACAATGTGTTTTTAGGCTCTTACACAACAAATTGTCCATGGACATTTTGGTACGTCAAGGTTTTTTTTTTTACAAACTGAATTTTTTTGGCATCTATATAGAAAATATGAGCCTTGACACACAAAAACCAACAAACTGGTTGTGTGCCCAGTGCAGACTCAGATCAGCCTGGGTCTCCGCCCAGTCTGATCAGACTCTTAGTTGTGCAATTAAAGGGTAGCTAAGGGCCTAAGCTACCTCCATGTGGACAGACAAAAACTCTGATCAGACTTGGTGGATGCACAGGTTGATCTGAGTCTGTGCTGTGCTGCCCGTGGTGCACAACCACTTTGTTGGTTTTGTCGTGTCGCAGCTCATATGAACAGTGACTGAAATTGTTAGGAGACACATGTGAGTCCTTGTAAAATAATTAAAGGATCTTTTACAGCCAAAGAGAACCAAAATTAGCTGCTTTTATGCTGTACGGAAATGGCTGGTTGTTCCTTTCTCTAGAAATGTCTCAGTGAAGCATTTCTAATTAGAGGCTGCATAATTTCTTAAACACTCACTGTTTATTGCTTTGCATTTGTTTGACAGTGTCATTTCAAGGCGTGGACTGCAAACAAGTTGAATTTACAGAAACGTTGCAGTGTATGATTTTTCTTTCTGTTTAAGGTATCTGTCTCAGAATTGAGATCCAAAGTACTGGCTGCAATGTTAAAGGTAAATATTCTAAACAAAGTGAATATTCTAAGCAAAAGGAAGACAAAAGAACACCACACATTTACTTGTATGGTTAAGCCACTATGTTTACCATCATTTTTATAAAGGGAAACAGTTTTTATGGCTTTCTGTTTGCTTCCCTAGCTGAATGAGCCCTTTCAAAATGGGTCTTCTCTTTCAGGAAAGAATTTGCTCCTTGGGCATGAGGGGAGCAAATTCTATGACCTAGGCAAAGAAGACAGTGATAGAGTTTATTCCTATGTAAGAGTACCCATTCTCCTTAATTATACCCCCGGTATACAAAGTATATAGGGGGTATATAGTTTTTGGTTTTTCCGTTAATATGTTTGTGTGTGTGTGTGTATGTTAACATTTTTTCTGTCACAGATTTCTCAGGAACCACAATAGCTAGGATTTTGAAATTTGGTACAAACGTTGGGTATGACTAGTTGTACTGTGTAAGATACAATTAGCCTTCTCCTGCTTATCATTTCCTTTGTTTGTCCATTTTTTCTTTCTCTCCAATTAAATTTCTTTCACAGATTTCTCAGGAACCACATTAGCTAGGATTTTGAAATTTGGCACAAACGTTTGGTATGACTAGTTGTACCGTGTAAGAGACAATCAGCCTTCTCCTGCTTATCATTCCCTTTGTTTGTCCATTTTTATGCCCCCGCCATTTAAAATGGGGGGGCATATAGTATCACCCCTGTCCGTACGTACGTACGTAGCGTAGGTACGAAATGGTTTCCGTTCAATATCTTTTGAAAGCATTGGTGTATTGAATTCATATTTCATACACAGCAATATAATAATAAAATACAGGTCAAGTTTGATGTTGGGTAAAATCCGGCAATTATTGTGGGAGTTATGGCCCTTTTTCGACTTCTGTTTCTATGAAAAAATGGTTTCCGTTCAATATCTTTTGAAGGCATTGGTGTATTGAATTCATATTTTATACACAGCTATATGATCATAAAATACAGGTCAAGTTCGATGTTGGGTAAAATCCGTCAATTATTGTTGGAGTTATGGCCCTTTTACGACTTCTGTTTCTATGAAGAAATGGTTTCCGTTCGATATCTTTTGAAAGCATTGGTGTATTGAATTCATATTTTATACACAGGTATATAATCATAAAATACAGGTCAAGTTCGATGTTGGGCAAAATCCGTCTATTATTGTGGGAGTTATGGCCCTTTTTCGACTTTATTTTGTATGAAAAAATGGTTTCCGTTCGATATCTTTTGAAAGCATTGGTGTATTTAATTCATATTTTATACACAGCTATATAATCATAAAATGCAGGTCAAGTTTGATGTTGGGTAAAATCTGTCAATTATTGTTGGAGTTATGGCCCTTTTTCGACTTCTGTTTCCATGAAGAAATGGTTTCCGTTCGATATCTTTTGAAAGCATTGGTGTATTGAATTCATATTATATACACAGGTATATAATCATAAAATACAGGTCAGATTCGATGTTGGGCAAAATCCGTCGATTATTGTGGGAGTTATGCCCCTTTTTCGACTTCATTTTGTATGAAAAACTGGTTTCCGTTCATTATCTTTTGAAAGCATTGGTGTATTGAATTCATATTTTATACACAGGTATATAATCATAAAATACAGATCAAGTTCAATGTTTGGTAAAATCCGTCAATTTTTGTAGGAGTTATGGCCCTTTTTCGACTTCATTTCATACAATAATGGTGTCCGTTTGTTAGTTTTTGAAAAGTTACTTGTTTCCGGGATATTTCTTTTGGAAAGTTGCATGGCATCCATTTCTGCGATAAGATACAGAATATCATCACATTCATCACATATCAGTCATGACATAACCCCCCCCCACCCCACCCACCCCATGTACTTCTCTTGATCCAAGAAGCACAATACATCTGCCCAAGGAAAACAATAAAACATGTAACACAGAAGTGTACCTTTGTGAACCTAGTTATGCTACAAGTGCCTTTACCTTAAACAAGGCGCCATCTTACTTAGGGCACTAGGCGGGGGCATCCGTGTCGTATGGACACATTTCTAGTTTCTTTCTCTCCAATTAAATTTCTGTCACAGATTTCTCAGGAATCACAATAGCTAGGATTTTGAAATTTGGTACAAACGTTGGGTATGACTAGTTGTAACGTGTAAGAGACAATCAGCCTTCTCCTGCTTATCATTCCCTTTGTTTATCCATTTTTCTTTCTCTCCAATTAAATTTCTGTCACAGATTTCTCAGGAACCACAATAGCTAGGATTTTGAAATTTGGTACAAACGTTGGGTATGACTAGTTGTACTGTGTAAGATACAATCAGCCTTCTCCTGCTTATCATTCCCTTTGTTTGTCCATTTTTTCTTTCTCTCCAATTAAATTTCTTTCACAGATTTCTCAGGAATCACAATAGCTAGGACTTTGAAATTTGGTACAAACATTGGGTATGACAAGTTGTAACGTGTAAGAGACAATCTGCCTTCTCCTGCTTATCATTCCCTTTGTTTGTCCATTTTTTCTGTCTCTCCAATTAAATTTCTGTCACAGATTTCTCAGGAACCACAACAGCTATGGTTTTAAAATTTGGTACAGGTGCTGGGTATGACTAGATGTACCACATAAGGGACAATTAGCTTTCTCCTGCTTTTCATTCCCTTTGTCAATTTTTCTTTCTCTCCAATTAAATTTCTATCGTAGATTTCTCAGGAACAACTACACATAGGTTTTTGAAATTTGTTACAAACATTGGGTATGACTAGTTGTATCGTGTAAGAAAGCATCAGGCTCCTACTGCTTATCGTGCCCTTTGTCCATTTTTTCTTTCTCTCCTATGAAATTAAACTTTTCTGTCCAAGATTTCTCAGGAACCACTACAGCTAGGATTTTGAAATTTGGTGCAAATATTGGGTATGACTAGGTGTTTGGTGTGAGAGAGTATCAGCCTCCTGCTTATCATTCCCTTTGTTTGTCCACTTTTCTTTCTCTCCAATTGATTTTTTGTCACAGTTTTCTCTGTTCCTAAGAGAGCCACAGTCTTCAGATTTTGTATACATCTTGAGAATGGCCAAGTTTATTGTGGAAAAGAAAATCAAAATTTCTTCTTGGGTTCTTCTGCATTTTTCCTTTTTTTCAATCTCTATCTCCAGTGGAATAAATGGGAAAATTAATGTCCATGATTTCTCAGATTGATATGTGACTAGGTTTAGGTATAGGTTAAAATTGGCTTGGTGGCATCATCTGGATGCTGCTGCTGACTTTAGGTCAAGGTCATTGACATAGAAGTTTCAACTTGTGTTGAAATTTTGTGTTAAATTTGTATTTTCTTTTGATTACATAATTTGCATGTTTTAATGGAACCATTGTGTATTTGTCTATAGGCCTTCCTCTGGATTTGTAATAGATTGTCAGTTCATCTCTGTGTTTTAACATTAGCTTTAAAGTTTTGTGTGTTTTTATTAGGCGGTGGCACTGGCCGGGGGTATAAGTGAGCCCCTGCTCACATGCTCTTGTTGTATTATAATTTGTTACATCACATGCATTTCCATTATGATTGTTGAAACAACATTGTATCTACCTAAAAGGTTTGTATGTAGTTGTTTAATAGTGCATCACCAGTGACTCCAATTTCACTTAAGGTGACTGGATACACCTCCATGTTTTTCATGAAGGGAAACCATTTATGTGACTTCCAGTTTACTTCCTTGGACAATGAATTTCTTCCAAAATGGGGTCTACCCATATGTGTAGGATATAAGCCTCCAAAGGGAGCAAATTGTTCCCTTTTAGAGTCGATCATCATAGAGAAGGAAGACAAACAAATAAATGGCAGAGTTGCTTCACCTAAAGTGTACCCAATCAGCTTAAAACATCTTTACGTCTAACGCTTTATGTTCCCTATGATTGTTACAGTCCCCACCCCTATGTGATGTTCTATCAGTGGCAGTCTTGAGACACAAAATTTGAACAATAAATAACAATTTTTGGTATTCAAAAGCTAATTTTGGTAAATTTGGCCACTTTTCTGCAATAAAAAAATGCCAGGGAGGCATTTATTAGAGAGATGGTGTTTATTAGAAGAAATATGATATCTGTAGGTATTTCACTGAGCCTATCCCAGTCACAATCCACATGTAAAAAATTGCTGCTAGATATATGCTTGGCAGTTGGTGCTTGTTAGAATGATAGCGATTTGATCATTTGAATCTGTTCAGCCCCACACCTAGTTAATAAAAAACTATGATCACATTTCTGAGTATTTATTTCTCTCTTGGAATTGATACGATTACACAAATATTTGAGTCTCAGCATAAAATATTTGAGTCTCAGCATAAAATATGAGTGAGAAGTGTTGGGTAAAAAAGTAAAAAGGTACTTAGAGGATGTCAAGCAAGGTAGATGCTGAACAGCCTGCTTATCCACACAGTCACATCTGTGTCTCTCTTCTTTGTTCACATGAGCAGTCATTAAATCCTTGGAAGCTTTACTGTCTGCAGATTGCTTAGCCCTTAAAGTGTAGAAAAAGACAACAAAATTTTGCATATGCAAAATTACAAAAAATGTTTATACTAGCTGGATCATTAATTGAGAACTCAAAGACTACAGGGCAAGCAGTAAAGATCCTGATGAGACAGCTCATCATGAGCTGCCTCGCCTGGATCTAAACTGTTTGCAGATTCAGCTGTTTTCATTATTGAGGCTCTAAGTTGCAAATTCAGCTATTTCATCAAGTGTTCAGGTCCTTTTCATGCAACCTTTCTCATTTGTGTTTACTGATATTTGTAGAGATATGTTGTGGAAGGTGAAAAGACAGAAAATGATAAATCAGACAGTGGTGATGATGATGACGATAATGAGGATGATAATAGAAATGACAGTGATGCATCGGAGAAAAAAGAAGTTGGTAAGCATTGCAACAAAAGGTTGTGCATGCTGAATATATAATTATAAACATATAAACATAGTGATTTCCTTTTCATTTACTTTTGTCAGTAACATGGGAACAATATGGTAATCATCAAATCTGAATGTTAAGGAAATACTGGTCAAATTTAACAATGAAGGCTGTGCACAGAGTTAGTGCTGGCCTTCTAAACAATATAGGCTACTTTCCAGTCTTGCAGTTGTTGTTGGGTGAAATTCAACATGTGCCTACAGTGTCTATTCTAGAAAAAGTAAAAAGTATGCAAAGACCAGGAACTGAAACAATCAAAATCCAAATCCAGCCCTCAAACCGTAGTTGGAAACAACTAAGATTACAAATAATCAAGATACAGAGAACATATGGCCAACCGAGTGAGCAGCTTGTTCCCAAAAGGTGGCCACTCAGCAACCCAAACCGAACCAAAAATAATAATAACATACATAAGGTAAAACATCACAGAAACTCTGACACCAAAAACAGGCAACAAAGAACCACAACAGAACTACCGCCTTGGAACGGTCAGTAATGAATTACTGGGGGGCTTAAATCGATTTTACAGGCCCAACCTAAAATCTAAAAAAAAAGTGAGGGGGGGGGGGGGGGGGGGGAATTTTCGAACAGATAGATTACTTTTCAGCAATTCCAGGGTTCGAATTTAGCACTCGCATACATGCAAAATGCAACCAACATTTACAGACTGCGAGTCCGAGAAACCACTACTTGATTTTCTTTGGGATATCAGAATCAGTGTATATCGGAACTGTAAAGTTTTTGTTTATGCGCAGAACAAGATGCGCAGTCACAAACTTGTCTTGATCGCCAATCCGCTTGCCTTATATTGATTCTCCAATACAGCGCCCCTCATTAGGCGTCTGTGACAACCCACATCTGCAAGCGTCTGTTTTCAGTTTGATCAAAAAGCACATGTTGCCGTTTCATTCAAAACAGCGGTATTTTCTGCGAGGCAAGAGTAAATTCTTTGTTTTGAGATTTTTTTTATTGTTTATTTTTTAAGCAGGACTGTCAAGCTTTGGGTATGAATTTATGCGGGATCTGAAAAAGATTAGCGTGAACCCCGCAAGCGCGCATCCTAGAATAGACACTGGTCTAAATTGTTATTTGATTGGTCTCCCACTTCTTTTTTGACCATATAGGAAAATGGTACATGGCCTAATTTAGGTAATGAACATACTTAGCATCATAGCATGTCTTAGTAGTTTCATCATATGGATGATTTGGTGGTATAGCAGGCTTTAGAAAAAGACCTTTTATCTTTCAGATCATGAAAGAAAAGGACCAGGACTGCTTTCAACGATGACAGAAGCACTGAAAAAATTGATAAATGTCCAAGAAAAACAAGGGCAGAAGGAGCTGAAAACAAACAGTACACAGTTGCATATATCTGCTCAACAGATTAAAAGGGAGAAACAAATTGATGAAGGGCGTGAACTGCCAAATTCAACAGGTTTACACACAGAAGAAAACATACAACAACATCATCAGGACATTGTGTACAATAATGAGGCATTACAGAACCAGTTTACACAGTATGTGCATTGTAAGAGAGAAGTTGAAAGACCAGTCGAAAATCAGCATCTAAATAATGATACGATTCATGCTAGTTCTTTGCAGAATCAAGCAAATCAGAGTGACAGTGCTTTAGAGAGCAGTTCTCCGCATTTATCTGAATATTTACAATGTCCAGAACCAGTTAACTTAAGTATTAAGAAAGAAAAGCCTGACTATGAAATGTTTCATCAGGAAAACCCAGACTTTGATATTTTCCATCAAGTAGTAAACAATGATAAACCTCAGATTAGAAAGTCACCAGAGGTACATGCAGAACTTTCTGAGGAACATGTGACTCATAAGAACTGTCCTCCTCCAAGTTCAGACTTGAGGACTCATTTGGAAAAGCCTGCTAATCACATTTCTCAAAACTTTGAATCTGTTCCCCACAGTATATTAAAAGAAACTCAGCCTCACAAAATGACTGGCTATCAAGAAATAAGCAGTAGTAAAAATCAGATTAGGAAATCACCAGAGATAAAATTAAAAAAATTGCAGGACCTTATTGAACATAAGGGCTGCTCTACTCAAAATTCAGATTTATTGACTGATTCAAAAAGGCCTGTGCATGAAGACATGTCTATTTATAATGACTCTGTTTCTCACAGTGTTTCCAGTGACATTCAGCCCCTGAAAATGACTGGCTGTCAAAGAATAGACAGTTGTAAAACTCAGATTAGGAAATCACCAGAGACGAAAACTAAAAATTTGCAGGAAATTACAATTCTTAAGGACTGCCCTTCTCAAAATTCAGATTTGTTGACTGAATCAGAAATGCCCCTGCATAAAGGCATGTGTCTTAATAATGTACCTGTTTCTGCCAGTGTGTCTAGTGAAAGTCATCCCCTAAAAATGAATGGCTATCAAAGCATAGATAGTGGTCAATCTCAGATTACCGGTAAGAAGCCACCGGAGATGAAAACTAAAAGTGTGCATGAACTTTCAATTCATAAGGACTTCCTTAGTCAAAATTCAGATTTGTTGACTGATTCAGAAGTGCCCGTGCAGAAAGACATGTCCTTTAATAATGAATCTGCTTCTGTCTGTGTATCCAGTAAAATTCAGCCACTGAAAATGACTGATCCTGAGACAACAAAAGGAAACACAAACATTTATGAAAACATTCAACCAGCAGCTAATTCTGGTGAACCGAGCAAGACTCACCAGTATATATGTGATGATAAAAATAAACAGCCAGAGAGGCAAACAGCAAATTCTCAGTCATATTCAGATGCATCAAATTTAAACAGCCAGCTGTGGAGTGGTGAAAATTTTCTGGAACGTTCAGAGTTTAGAATTCAAACAATAATCTCTAATCGTGAATCTTATGGAAGTAAAAACAGCCACAATTATGCTTCAAGTCAAGCCATCAATGGACAAAGTAATAGAAAAGTTTATAGCAATGCCCATACACATAGTCACAAATCTGACATACAGACTACCCTGCCTAATTTATATGTGCATTTATCGATACCAGCTTCAAAGTCAATTCCAGCTTCAAAAGAGGGTTTTCATGAAGATAAACAAAGTCCCCATTCTGTCACAGCTGAGCCTTCAGACTTGGATCAGAACAAAAAGAATAGTAACCAAGTAAACAGTACATCAGGTCTACAGTGGAATGGAAATAGTAAGTGTTCAAATTAAATGTACTAATATTTTAGCTTTGTTAAAGTGTTATCCCCCACCAAAGGTGGCGGGATATAGTTTTCTATTATAATATGTCTGTCAGTCCGCCATTCTGTTCTTCCATCACATCTGTCCAGAGCCATAATTAAGTTACCAATAAATAGAATTTGATGAAATTAGAAATAATTATATGTTATCATAATTAAAAATAATTATATGTTATCATAATGCACTAAGGCAGGTCAAGTTTCATAGGAATGGCATCAGTAAAGCATGAGTTATTGCCTTTGAATTGGTTTGATATTGATATTGACAAATTGAGTATAGCTAATATTTTTTGATTATTGTTTCGAAAGTGTAGGCACTTCCTTATTACCGCTCAGAAATTTTCTACCATTTCATACACAGATTAATGCACATTATGTACTTGTAAATGGTCAAATGAGTAACTTTGCCTGTATCTCAGATTTAATGTTGATTATTGTCAAAGCAGAAATCTGTCTGCATTATATACATGTTTCATATAAGCCCTTTGTTAATGAAAGCATGTGTGTTTGTGTGTGTGTGCCAGGGACTAGCAGAAGCGACACATATGAGCCGCGACGCGAGAAAACCAACAATGTGGTCGTGCGTCCAGCGCAGACTCAGATCAGCCTGGGCATCTGCCCAGTCTGATCAGAGTCTTCGCTGTCCGCATGAAGGTAGCTTAGTCCCTTGGCTACCCTTTAAGCGCTTAGCGAAGAGTCTAATCAGACTGGGCGGATGCCCAGGCTGATCCCAGTCTGCGCAGGGCGCATGACCACATTGTTGGTTTTCTCGTGTCGCGGCTCATATTACTTTGCCTTGTTGGTGGCAATGGCGGCTGCAAAACAGTTGTCTATTTTTATGCCCCCAATTTCGGAGAAATTGTGGGGGCATATTGGTTTGGGCCTGTCCGTCTGTCCGCTAACTCAAGAACCGTAAGAACTAGGAGCTTGAAACTTTATACACATGATCAGTATGAAAAATAAGCGAACACGTGTTTTTTCTTTTTTCCGCCGGTCACATATTTCAAGAGTTATGCCCCTTTTTCGACTTAGCCTGTGGAACCTTGTGAACAAAATATCTCAAGAACCCCTGATGCTAGGATCATGAGGTTTTGCAGGATGAGAATGCCCAAGGTGTAGATGACCTGATTAACTTTTGAAACAAATTCATGAATTTTTGACCGAGTTATGCCCCTTTTTCGACTTTGTGCATTGTAAGCCTATGGAACCTTGTGAACAAAATATCTCAAGAATCCCTGAAGCTAGGAGCATGATTTTTTGCAGGAAGATACTGCCTGTGGTGTAGATGACCTGATTAACTTTTGATAAAAATTCGTGAATTTTTGATCGAGTTATTCCCCTTTTTCGACTTAGTGCATTTAGGCCTATGGTACAAAGGTACCCTTACATAAAGTCAAAAACAATAAGAGCTAGGAACTTGAAACTTTATACACATGATCAGTATGGAAAATAAGCAGACCCGTATTTTTTTATTTTTCCGCCGGCACTGTATTTCCAGAGTTATGCCCCCTTTTCGACTTAGCCTGTGGAACCTTGTGAACAAAATATCTCAAGAACCCCTGATGCTAGGATCATGAGGCTTTGCAAGATGAGAATGCCCAAGGTGTAGATGACCTGATTAACTTTTGAAACAAATTCGTGATTTTTTGACTGAGTTATGCCCCTTTTTCGACTTAGTGCATTGTAAGCCTATGGAACCTTGTGAACAAAATATCTCAAGAACCCCTGAAGCTAGGAGCATGATTTTTTGCAGGAAGATACTGCCTGTGGTGTAGATGACCTGATTAACTTTTGAAAAAAAATTGTGAATTTTTGATCAGTTATTCTCCTTTTTCGACTTAGTGCATTGAAGCCTATGGTACAAAGGTACCCTTACACATAGTCAAGAACAATAAGAGCTAGGAACTTGAAACTTTATACACATGATCAGTATGGAAAATAAGCAGACCCGTATTTTTTTATTTTTTTGCCGGTCATGTATTTCCAGAGTTATGCCCCTTTTTCGACTTAGCCTGTGGAAACTTGTGAACAAAATATCTCAAGAACCCCTGATGCTAGGATCATGAGGTTTTGCAGGATGAGAATGCTCAAGGTGTAGATGACCTGATTAACTTTTGAAACAAATTCGTGAATTTTTGACAAAGTTATGCCCCTTTTTCGACTTAGTGCATTGTAAGCCTATGGAACCTTGTGAACAAAATATCTCAAGAACCCTTGATGTTAGGAGCATGATTTTTTGCAGGAAGATACTGCCTGTGGTGTAGATGACCTGATTAACTTTTGAAAAGAAATCATGAATTTTTTATTGAGTTATGCCCCTTTTTCGACTTAGTGCATTGTAAGTCTATGGAACCTTGTGAACAAAATATCTCAAGAACACCTGATGCTATGGGCATGATTTTATGCAGGAAGATACTGCCTGTGGTGTAGATGACCGGATAAACTTTTGAAAATAATTGGTAAATTTTGGATTGAGTTATGCCCCTTTTTCAACTTAGTGCATTATTTGCCTATGGAAGCTTGTGAACAAAATATCTGGAGAACCCCTGATGCTAGGATCATGATTTTTGCAGGTTGATATTGCCCAAGGTGTAGATGACCTGATTAACTTTCGAAAACAATTCGTAAATTTTTGACTGAGTTAAGCCCCTTTTTCGACTTAGTGCATTGTAAGCCTATGGTACAAAGGTACAAGCATTATTGGATGAACCTTCTCTAGAGACAAGCATATGGTTGGGGGCATAGTGTTTCATAAACACATTTTCTAGTTTGCATTTAGCTCTGTTTTATTACAATGCCCTGACAAGCGAGACAAGGCATTCTGCCATATTCTTGTTATAATAGTTACAATAATTGATTAAGATGTTCCGCTATACACCTTTTTTGAATATTTTGGCATGGAAGGTTTGCCTATTTATCAAACTCTTATTAGACTTTCAGCAAATCTATTGAGAGAATATCTCATAGCCTCACCCCAAATGATCCACGCTCTTAGCAGGTTTTGTTTCAGATCAAACCTTTATAGTAGATTTTAGTAGATTTGTACAGTTATATTATGAATGAGACTTACTTGAATCTCTTGATTATAGGTGAGAGTTATGAGATGTATTGCAAAAGAACATTGGTTGTGATGAATTATCCACCGACCATGAGAGAAAAAGCATTAAAACGACTATCTTCAGATATACTGTCAGTAAAGATACCTCCATTCTATGGAAAACAAACGTAATTATACCTATTCAAGTATTATTGAAATCTGTGTATTGAATTGATGGAGTTGAAAACGTAATAAGAACATGTTAACTTGACAGAAATAGAAAATATTTTTACTACTAAATATCAGTTTTTAAGAAAACTTGAGATCTTTTTGATGACATACTCTGTCACTCATGCATTACTGCCAAAGGCTAAATATATCTCTGACTTTTGCCCGCTACTGAATTATGCCTCTTCTTAGTAATTCATTCACCATTCACATTCAGATAAATTTACTTTCATATTGAAATACACTTGAATTTAAATGATCTTATCCATAACATATTTTTGCCTGTTTTAAATATAAATATTGACATAGCAAGTAGTACATGCATCATGTAATGAAAAACTGAAGACTCATATACAGTCAAACCTGTCTTAAGGGGTCACCCAAGGGAAGCCCAAAAATTGGCTGCTTAAGACAGGTGACCCCTTAATACAGGTTCATTTGCACTGTAGTTTAGTTCTGGGGACCTGGGAAAGATGGCTGCTAAAGGCAGGTGACCCCTTAATAGAGGTGACCACATAAGCAGGTTTGACTGTATGCACTAATCCGCATATCTTCATTACAAATCTGTATCAGTTTCGATCCTATGTAGCTTGAAAGTACTGTTGTATTTTAAATTATATATTTCTCTTACACCTAATATTTATCTAATTTCTCAATATGTTACCTAAGCACTTTCGCCTTTTGGCTTCCTCAGAGGTCTTCAGAAGTAAACCTCTGAAGAAGCCGTAAGGTGAAAGCGCTTAGGTAACATATTGAGAATTGCTCTGTTGATGATTATCTCTCCATTAATTTATATGAGCCAGTCTCTGTGAAAACCGGGCTTAGAGACATAAAAATGTATAACTGCATCACTGGAAAGATTTAGCTTTTTTGAACGTTTCCTGAAATTTTGAGAGGATTATCGTTACTCGTTATGAAGATATGAGCTTTAGCGTCATAGAGGTAGTGCAGTTTCTCGATTTGATGTTATTTACATCGTGCAAGTATGCGTTGACATCAGCGTCATAACGTTTGTTTGTATGAGCTGTTGGTGCATGTTAGGCAAAACAAAACTCAGCCAAAATGTGTGTTTGCTCATGTTTATTGTGTATGTGATAGCATACACACTATAATTTGAATAATTCAACATTCTTTCACAAATTATAGGACTTTGTGATGGTATACCATATATATTCAGCCCTTCGGGGTTACCATGGATTAAACGTTGTCATGGCAATGTATGTCATATTTATAAATGGATTTATAAATGGAGTTGGTCTGAATTCATTGGTTTTCTGTTATATTTCAAGGTCTAAGATATTTTCATGCAAATAAAGAGAGGTTCGAAAATTGATGAATTTTAGTGATTTTCAAAAGTTAACAATGTAGTTATAAGGTCATGTCATTAAGCTGGGTTTTCACAGAGAACGGCCCATGTATATATATGATATATGACAGTAAATGGGTAATACTAATTGTTGCGACTTAATAGCAAAATGGGTAAATAGACAATCTTCAATTATGTTAACTGAGTTCTATTTTTAGCTCACCTGGCCCAAAGGGCCATAGTGAGCTATTGTCATACCAATGCGTCTGGCGTGCGTCGTGCGTCGTCACGGAATTTGTCCGTCAACACCTAAAAACAAATATTCAAACATCTTCTTCTGTAAAACTACTGGTCCCATGGTTCTCAAATTTCACATGGAGCTTGACCTGACTCCAGGGTCTCAGAATTGTAAAATTGGGTCAGGTTGAAAATCCAAGATGGCCGCCGTTACTGAAAATAGCAAAAACAACAAAATAAACTTCTTCTCCAGAACCACTGGGTATATTTGTCTGAATTTTGGCATGGAACATCAGTGAAACCTTAGTATTCAAAATTGTAAAAATGAAAAAAATCTGTAGCGGAGTTTTGTCACAGTGACCTACTTTCTGTTTACGTGTGTAATTTTGCTCAAATGCCAATGTCAAAAAATGACCTATTTAAACAACTTCAAACAACTTCTTCTCTAAAATCACTGAGCCCATGGATCTCAAATTTCACATGGAGCATGACCAGACTGCAGGGTTTCAAAATTGTAAAATTGGGTCAGGTCAAGAATCCAAGATGGCTGCTGTTACTAAAAATAGCAAAAACAACAAAATCAACTTCTTCTCCAGAACCAGTTGGTATATTTGGTTGAAAGTTTGCATGGAACATAAGTGGGACCTTGGTATTAAAAATTGTAAAAATAAAAAAAATCTATAGCGGAATTAGGTCACAGTGACCTACTTAGCATTTACAAGGCCGATTTTGCTCAAATGTCAATATCTAAAGAAAATGCAACCAATTCTAACCAGATTTGGTCAGAACTGGTTCTTGAATGGAATTATTTCAATTTTGTGCCAGTTGACTATCCAAGATGGCCACCATGGGGGCTGTTACTAAAAATAGCACAAACATAAAAATGACAATTACTCAAGAACCCTTGAATGGAATTGGACCAATTTTGTGTCAGAATGTTCCTTGCATGAAGCCGTTTCGATTAATTGCAATTTCGCATTCCAAGATGGCCGCCATCTGGTGTTACTAAAAATAGCACAAACATAAAAATGACAATTACTCAAGAACCTTTGAATGGAATTGGACCAATTTTGTGTCAGAATGTTCCTTGCATGAAGTTGTTTTGATTAATTGCAGTTTGGCATTCCAAGATGGCCGCCATCTGCCGTTACTAAAATTAGCACAAAACATGAAAATGACAATATCTCAGTAACCGCTGAATGGATTTTGACGAAATTTGTGTCAAAATGATCCTTGCATTGAGATGTTTAAAAAATATCTAACTGTAGACCATTCATATTGGCCTCTGTTACTTTAAATAGAAAAATGTGAAAATTAGAAAATCTCAATGGAGTTGGATTAATTTTGTGTCAGAATGGTCCTTTCATTAAGCTTTTTCGATTTTTTGCATTTTGGCTTTCCAAGATGGCCGCCATTTGCCGTTACTAAAAATAGCACAAAACTTGAAAATGACAATATCACTGTAACCGCTGAATGGATTTTGACGAAATTTGTGTCAAAATGATTCTTGCATTGAGATGTTTCAAAAATATCTAACTGTAAGACCAGTCATATTAGCCTCTGTTACTAAAAATAGAAAAATGTGAAAATCAGAAAATCTCAATGGAATTGGACCAAATTTGTGTCAAAATGGTCCTTGCATGAAGGTTTTTCGATTTTAGCAATCAAAGATGGCCGCCATCTGCCGTTACTAAAAATAGCACAAAACATGAAACTGGCAATATCTCAGTAACCCCTGAATGGATTTTGATGAAATTTGTGGCAAAATGATTCTGGCATTGAGATGTTTCAAAAATTAATAAATATAGACCTGCCAAATGGGTCTCTTGTACTTAAAATAGAAAAATGTGAAAATGAGAAATTCTCAGTGGAATTGGACCAATTTTGTATCAGAATGGTTCTGTTGCACAATAGCCAGGTGAGCGATATCAGGCCCATTTGGGCCTCTTGTTTAATTCGACTTTGCAAAGCAAAGCAGTGCTTATTCATTACTTTTCATGTGCATCCCCATGCATCTGCATGTGCTGGTGCAAATGGGCCTTTGTGTGCATTTGCAAAATATTCACCTGTTGCATTCAGCTCAGTTTCTTAGTAACCACCAAACCACCAGGGATAGAGTCTTCAAACAGTGTTTGTTATACTCTGCCAATTTTTCAGTGACATTATACCTGAAATTCTTTCAACAGAAATCTCAGATTTTCTCAGACAAATAATTATTCTCAAGTCATTTAATTCTGTGTTTTGATTATTATTTCAGAACTGCATATTTGGTTTTTGCGAATGAGAGCATGGCGGAGAAAAACTTCAAGTTATTGAGTCAATTAAACACAGCAACTCAAGGACGAAAATGGTATTTTAATTATACAGGACCCAAGAGTATAAAGCTACCACTTGTTAGTGAACCATCAACATGGAAAATTGTTGGTATGTATAATTCTATTCTTGTTTCAGTCTTTTGACAAGAGGTTTGTTTTGCTTCCCTGAGCCAAATACTAGGTGATGGTGGTGTTGGAGTGGGGATGAGATGGGAGGTGGGTTGGGGATTTGGAAGCTTATAGTTAGGCAGTGGTCTGTGCTCCAATATAAGCATTTTCGTTTTTAAACATTCCTGAAACTACAAGGCTATAATTACCAAAGTTCATACGAAGCATCTACAAATGGGGAAATATAAGAGCTGTTATCTGTTTATGCCAGTTGCTCACTGCTTTTGTTACTATGACAGCTTAAATTTGCCATTGACTTTCAAACGTGAAACATTGGGCTCTTTCTGCTTTGGCATTTAGATATAATGTCATTTACAGATCTGTTCTTTAGGTAGTTTTGTATGATAACATATCAATTTATTTCCACTGATAAATTAGCAACAGAAATGCTGCAAAAGGGAAAACATTCAAAAAGCAACTCAACTGTAGCCTTAAGGCCCTTTCAGAAATGTTCTTTGCATAAGCATCTACAAATTACTGTTTTTCATGCCAGTTGCCATTGTACCAGTACTTTGGTTGCTATGGCAGAAATGGTTCTAATTGCCTCGGCATTGCAGATATAATGATACGTTACAAAAATGTTCTTTGCACAAGCCTGTATAAAATTTCTGGTTTTGATTCCAATTGCTCTTCAGGTAGTCCTGTATTATCTGGGTTTTCATGGAAATCTTAGTCGGTTAAGCACTGGCCTACTGATCTAGCGGACCGGGTTCAAGCCTGGCTTGAGGCGGGAATCTTTCCTACCATAAACGGGGTTCCATTGCACACAGCCTTTCATTATCATCCTCCCATCATCCTGATATAACTGAAATACTGTTGAAAAGGACATAAAATCACAAGTCATCCATCATCTCACGGAAATGATACATGATTTCATGGTCCTCTTGTGAATGACTTATTTGAGGATCCTTTTTTTTCCATAAAAACATAATGGCGTAATTCTTTATTAGATCAGTACAGTTAAATACTCATCTAAATCAAACATGATTATTCACTGAAACCAACAAAATACAGCTCTTACACAGTAGTTAGGATTGTGAAAAATCTAACATTAGTTCAAGTTATAAATCCAATAAGGTATTAAGGAACCAAAATGGACAAAATACCACGGTCATTTTAGAAGTGCTTGTAACAGGTTATATCAATAATTGTCTCGCCTGCGAAGCAGAGGTGAGACATATGTATTGCTTTTCCGGTGTCGTCAGCATTGTCTCGCCTGCGAAGCAGAGGCGAGACATACGTATTGCTTTTCCGGTGTCGTCGGCGGCGTAAACTTTTGTCGAGTTTTTGTGTTTAGGTCATTTTCTCAGAAACTATAAGGGCTAGAGCCATGCATACATCTGGAAGAGTACAGCTGAAAGCCATCATCAATATTGAGTCTTGACCTAGATTTTACGGTTGACTGACTTCGCAATTTTTTGTCGAGTTTTTGCGTTTAGGTCATTTTCTCAGAAACTATAAGGGCTAGAGCCATGAAACTTTGGTCATGCATACATCTGGAAGAGTACAGCTGAAGGCCATCATCAATATTGAGTCTTGACCTAGATTTTACGGTTGACTTACTTTGCAATTTTTTGTCGAGTTTTTGCGTTTAGGTCATTTTCTCAGAAACTATAAGGGCCAGAGCCAAGAAACTTGGGTCATGCATACATCTGGAAGAGTACAGCTGAAAGCCATCATCAATATTGAGTCTTGACCTAGATTTTAAGGTTGACTGACCTCGCAATTTTTTGTCGAGTTTTTGCGTTTAGGTCTTTTTCTCAGAAATTATAAGGGTTAGAACCATGAAACTTGGGTCATGCATACATGTGGAAGAGTACAGTTGAAAGCCATCATCAATATTGAGTCTTGACCTAGATTTTACGGTTGACTGACTTTGCAATTTTTTGTCGAGTTTTCGCGTTTAGGTCATTTTCTCAGAAATTATAAGGGCTAGAGCCATGAAACTTGGGCCATGCATACATCTGGAAGAGTAGATCTCAAAGCCATCATCAACATTGAGTCTTGACCTATATTTTACGGTTGACTGACTTTGCAATTTTTTGTAGAGTTTTCGGGTTTAGGTCATTTTCTCAGAAACTATAAGGGCTAGAGCCATGAAACTTGGTTCATGCTTACATCTGGAAGAGTAAATCCCAAAACCATCATCTGTATTGAGTCCTGACCTACATTTTATGGTTGGCTGACTTTGCAATTTTTTGTCAAGTTTTTGCATTTAGGTCTGTTTCTCAGACACTATAAGAGCTAGAGCCATGAAACTTGGTTCATGCATACATCTGGAAGAGAAGAACTCGAAGTCCTCATCTGTATTGAGTCTTGACCTACATTTTGCGGTTGACTGACTTTGCAAATGTTTGTCAAGTTTTCGCATTTAGGTTTGTTACTCAGAAACTATAAAGGCTAGAGCCATGAAACTTGGGTCATACATACATCTTTGCTGAGTGACAAAGCGCCAGCAGGCGAGACACCACATTCCGTGGAATTCTTGTTTTGTATTTGTCGAGCTAGAAACAAGGTGAAGAAACAAAACGTTAATTTCGATGCAAGATAATATTTTCTTTAAGAGCAAATGTAAGCTATTATTATGTACTTGTACCGTTTTCAACCCAATACACAGTTCCGAGCCACACCCAGAATGTCACACAAAATCACATGATATCGTATACCTGGCCAATGCAACGACAACTTAGCACGTGACATAGTCTCACAAACAAATCGCACGTGGTCAATACCAACATATGTCCGTGATTTTACCTTTCAGTTAATGAAGGGATGTATACCTGTTTAAAGAAAACAAACTAACACCACTTTTAATAAATTTACCCTGCTTTGCAAGAACAGAACGTATTGGAAATGCATGATGCACCAACTGCCATGTGTAGGCCATGAGGAGGCTGATTCTTCGCCATAGATCGCCAACATTTAGCAGGCACTTGCATTTGTCATTTGTTTTTCCGCCATCTTTGTGTAAGCTTGTGAGACGTAGTAACAGTAACTAAGCAGGCGGAGCTTAGCATCTTTTCTCGGAACTGTGTATTAGGGCGCATGCCCCTATAAGCGCACATTATGGTTATTTCTGAGGCATATAACAATAAGCGCACATATTTTAACTTGTTTATCCTTTTGTTTGCTTGTTTACAAGAGCTGAAAAAGCTATGGAATCTTTCATCATTTTTCACTTGTAAATCTTCTCTATCCTGCTATGACTATGAACAGCTTTTCTCCAATGTTTAACTTTTACATTTGCTTCCTCAATCCTGTAATATATAATAACTCGTAGAATTGTGCGCTTATAAGAAAGAACATTTACAACAAGTATTTGCAACTATTTTGAAAAAGTTAAGCGCACAGGGCGCTTATAAGGTTAATTAAGGTATTTTCCAGATGTTTCAGAGTCATGTGTATAATACGAATATTTTCAATTGTTATTGGGTTGTTATCCCCCGCCAAAGGCGGAGGGATATAGGTTTCTCCATGTCCGTCTGTCCGTCTGTCCGTCCATCCTTCCGTCCGTCTTTCCGTCCGGAGTCATAACTATGTAACCACTGGATGGAATTTTATGAAACTTAGAGTGAATATGTATCACCATAAACCGCTGATGCATGTGAAGTTTCATCAGACTGGCTTCAGTAATGCATGAGTTATTGCCCCTGAATTGACTCAAAATCAATAAAATGAGCCATAACTATGTAACCAATGATCGAAACTTCATGAAACTTAGAATGAATATGTATCATCATAGACCGCTGATGCATGTGAAGTTTCATCAGACTGGCTTTAGTAATGCATGAGTTATTGCCCCTGAATTGACTCAAAATCAATAAAATGAGCCATAACTATGTAACCAATGTTCGAAACTTCATGAAACTTTAGAATGAATATGTATCATCATAAACCCCTGATGCATGTGAAGTTTCATCAGACTGGCTTCAGTAATGCATGAGTTATTGCCCCTGAATTGACTCAAAATCAATAAAATGAGCCATAACTATGTAACCAATAATCGAAACTTCATGAAACTTAGATTGAATATGTATCATCATAAACTGCTGATGCATGTGAAGTTTCATCAGACTGGCTTCAGTAATGCATGAGTTATTGCCCCTGAATTGACTCAAAATCAATAAAATGAGCCATAACTATGTAACCAATGATCGAAACTTCATGAAACTTAGAATGAATATGTATCATCATAAACTGCTGATGCATGTGAAGTTTCATCAGACTGGCTTAGTAATGCATGAGTTATTGCCCCTTAATTGACTTAAAATCAATAAAATGAGCCATAACTATGTAACCAGTTATCGAAACTTCATGAAACTTAAACCAAATATATATCACCATAACATGGTATGCACCTGAAGTTTCATCAGACTGGCTTCAGTAATGCATGGGTTATTGCCCATGAATTGACTTATAATCAATAAAATGAGCCATAACTATGTAACCAATTATCGAAACTTCATGAAACTTAAACTAAATATATATCGACATAACATGGTCATGCATGTGAAGTTTCATCAGACTGGCTTCAGTAATGCATGGGTTATTGCGCTTGAATTGGCTTAAAATCAATAGAATCAGTCATAACTTAATTACTTAGTAACCAATTATCGAAACTTCACGAAACTTAAACTGAATATATATCACCATAACATGGCCATGCACATAAAGTTCCATCCATATGGCATTTGTACTACAGAGTTATTGCCCTTGAATTGACTTAAAATCAATAAAATTAGCCATAACTAAGTAACCAGTTATTACCGAAACTTCATGAAACTTAAACCAAGTATATATGACCATAATGCTGTTATGCACAAAGTTTCGTCTGAATGGTATCAGTTATGTAAGAGTTATTGCCCTTGAATCAATTTATAATTGACAAATTCAGCCATAACTCAGTCGTCAATGAATAGAATTCTATGAAACTTATACATAAAGAACAAATCAGGGCCTCTTCAGCGGGGGATATAAATTCACTGAATTTACTTGTTCATACAATATTTCAGAAGTTGATCCTTTCATGCTATCAGTTGTTGATGCTGACAAAAATGTTTATCACGGAAAGCTGAGAAGAATGTTTCCTGCAGCGACAGAAATTGTGATACCAAGGATGGCTGGGATACACTCTCAAAAGTACCAACGAAGTTAAGTCTCTAGTGGTTTGTGTCTCAACTGTGAAGCAGAAGCTAGACATATGTATTGCTTTTAGGTGTCATCATCATTGGCGGCGGCAGTGGCAGTGTACACTTTTGTTGTGTTTTTGCTTTGTCTCTGTTTCTCAAAAAATATAGGGGCTAGAGGCATGAAACTTGGGTCATGCATACATTTGGAAGAGTAGACCTTATTGTCATCATCAGTATTGAGTCTTCACCTTCCTTTCACGGTTCACCAACTTTGCAATGTTTTGTCACGTTTCCATGTTTAGCCCTGTTTCTCAAAAACTATAAGTGCTTTAGACATGAAACTTGGGTCATGCATACATCTGGATGAATAAAGCTCAAAGCTTCCATCAATACTGAAGAGCTATAAGTGCTAGAGACATATAAATTCGATCATGCATCTGGAAGAGTAAAGCTTAAAGCTACCATGAACACTGGTATTGACCTACTTTTTACGGTTCACTGACTTTGTAATTTTTTGTATAGTTTTGTGTTTAGCTCTGTTCCTCAGAAACTATATATGCTAATGCCATGAAACCTGGAAGAGTAAAGCTCAAAACTGTCATCAGTACTGAGTCTTGACCTACTTTTTGTCGAGCCCGCTTGCGGTGAGCGAGACATAGTTGTTACAACTTCAGTTCGGTTTATGTCTGTGCGTGCGTGTGTTAGTGCGTGCGTGCGTCCGTCCGCATTTGTCCGGGCCATAACTTCAACATTTTTGGATGGATTTCAAAATAATTTGGCACAATTGTTCTCCTTGATGAGTAGAAGTGCCATTTGAAACATTTGTTCAGGTAGGTCCAAGGTCAAGGTCACACTTGAAGGTCAACTGATAAAATGGCCATAAATTGAGCTTGTCCGAGCCATTACTTCTACATTTGTGGATGGATTTCAAAACAATTTTGCACAATTGTTTTCCTTGATGAGTAAAAGTGCCATTTGGAACATTTGTTCAGGTAGGTCCAAGGTCAAGGTCACACTTGAAGGTCAATGATAAAATTGCCATAATTCAACATTTACGAATGGATTTCAAAATAATTTGGCACAATTGTTCTCCTTGATGAGTAGAAGTGCCATTTGGAACATTTGTTCAGGTAGATCCAAGGTTAAGGTCACACTTGAAGGTCAAATGATAAAACGGCCATAATTTAAGCTTGTCTGAGCCATAACTTCAACATTTACGAATGGATTTCAAAATAATTTGGCACAATTGTTCTCCTTGATGAGTAGAAGTGCCATTTAGAACATTTGTTCAAGTAGGTCCAAAGTCAAGGTCAAACTTGAAGGTCAAATGATAAAATGGTCATAAATCGAGCTTGTCCGAGCCATTACTTCTACATTTATGCATGGATTTCAAAATAATTTGGCACAATTGTTCTTCTTGATGAGTGGAAGTGTCAGGTGACATACATGTTTGGGTAGGTCCAAGGTCAAGGTAGCACTTGAAGGTCAGATATTGTAAGTGTCATAAATTGACCTTGTCTGGGTCATCACTTCTACTTATTTTCCTTTGTGAAAATTTGAAAAAAAAAAAGAAATATGCTGGCCGAGCATGATGTTTGGTTTCTTTCCAGAGTGAAGCAGTTACTTAGTCTTGACATACTTATAGGTCACTATAGCAAACAGCGGGCTCGACCAGTTGTCCCTGGACAACCTTCTAGTTACAGTTTATTGTCTGCAAATATTGTCAAGTTTTTAGCATTTTGCTCTGTTTCTCAAGAATGATAAGTGCTAGAGCCATGAAACCTCAAAACCTTCATGGATATTGCCTCTTGACTAATATGGTTCACTGAATTTGCAACTTTGCATCAAATTTAGTTCTTCTTTCTTAAGAACAATAAAAGCTGGAGCCATGAAACGTGGGGCATGCATAGATGTGTGACAAAGCACATGCAGGCCAGACACTATATTCCGCCAAATTCTTGTTTTCTTGTAGCATGCAGTTTGGTTGTTAACAGTTACTGTTGACCTATAATGTTTTTTTTCTTCATGCGCTGTAGCATGCGATGTGTTTGTTAACATTTGACCTATAAACCACACTTGAGAGATTTTGTCTTGCCAAGATATATATATTGCTTTTACAGCATCGGCATAAACTTTTGTCGAATTTCTGTGTTTGGCTCATTTTCTCTGAAACTATAAGGGCTAAGGCAATGAAACTTAAGTCATGCTTACATCTGGAAAGGCAAAGCTTAAAGCCATCATCAGTATTGAGTCTTGACATACATTTTACGGTTCACCGACTTTTTATTTTTTGGTTGATTTTTTGCATTTAGATCTGTTTCTCAGAATGCATAAGGGCTAGAGTCATGAAACTTGGGTCATACATACATCTGGCTGAGTAAAGCTCAAAGCTTCCATCAGTACTGAGTCTTGACCTTTTTACGGTTCACTAACTTTATGTACTTTGTTTTCAAATTTTCAAGTCAAGCTATGTTTCTCAACAATTATAAAGGCTATAGCCATGAAACTTGGATCATGCATGCATCTGGAAGAGTAAAGCTCAAATCAACACTGATATTGAGTCTTGACCTACTTTGTATGGTTCACCAACTTGACAATGTTTTGTCAAGTTTTCATGTCTAGCTCTGTTTCTCAAGAACTAAGTTTTCATGCCTAGCTCTGTTTCTGAAGAACTACAAATGGTAGAGCCGAGGAACATGGGTCATGCAAAGATCTGGAAGAGTAAAGATCAAAGTCACCATCAATATTGCCTCTTGAAGGTTCTTGGACTTTGCAACAGTCACCTCAAGTTTAGCTCTTGTTTCTAGGCATGACAAAAGTTAGAGCCATGATGTGTGGGACATGCATACATCTGGAACTGTGAAACTGACCAATATGCAGCATCTTGATCTAATGTTAGGGTTCACCGACCTTTCAAAATTTGCATTTTGTTTACTGATTCAGCTCTATTTTGTGACAAAACAGCTGGCAGGCAAGACACCACATTCTGCGGAATTCTTGTGTGACAAACAGTCACAAGCTTGGTGTTTTGCAATAAAATAGAAATACGTGAACTCACTTTGTAACCAAAGCTAAGCTGATGGCACACCCTCGCAAATACCCACTGTTTTATCTGTATATCTTTCATGGCCGTGGCCTTAAGCCATGAGAACCATTATGATACCGAACAATATATGATGCATCTTTTGTTCTTCCCTTGATAAGTGTACCAGGGTCATGAGTAAAGCAAGCTCAAAGCTTGATTTACCTACTTGGAGTACACTTTTTACTCTGGACAGGCAGAATTCCAATCAAGTATCAGAGAACAGCTGTGCAGAAGGTGTTCTGAGTACACCACTGTTCAAGATAGTGTGGTCGGAGTAGAGTAGTCATGTGATCTAACCAATATGGCTGACTTTCAAATTTCTGCTCGGTTGATGTTAATTTACTTTCTGCATCATATTTTTGGATCATTTCAGATAAATTTTAGATCACTAGCAACTGATATCATATCTATTGAAATATTATGCAGTCTACTGTAATATCACTGTTAATTTTTATTGAATGAACAACAAAACATCACTTGATTTAGGCAAGAGTGTACTGGAGTACTCTGCACACATAAATCAAGTATATTGGAATATATATATAAGAAAATATGGAGGAAAAAAACAGCAATAGAAAGCTAGACACAAACTATTGATATGTTTAATGATTACCAATGTCGTTCAAAACGCTGATCGGTAGATTCATTTTATGTGCATTTTAATATTTTCTGTGTTATTGTTACTGTTATTATTTTGTAAAGATTGTTACTGTTATTATTTTGTAAAGCTAGCCTTAGATAGGCTATAATTTGAAACCATTGTATAATTATTAATCTCCTTTTAAATATATTCATATATAATTTCAATTATTATGAAAAAGCCTATAATATGATTTTGTTGCTGTATCTAATGTTTGCTCCACACGTGTGCTCCACACGTGAAGTAACATGAAATCTTGCCAAGTCAGGGGCTGTGAGAGTAGTGGAGATAACAATGTGAAAAAGGTCTGTTGTCTTACAAATAAATATCAACCCCAATCAGCTGAGCTATCAGTCATTTCCCAGGTAAATTCCTCTACATGACTGACAACCAATCAGATCTGTTATCATCCTGGACATGTTTATCCTCAGATGTCTGGAGAAAACAGAGATCAGGTCTAGTTCTGGATTTTAAGATGACTGGGCACTTTATCAGCACATGGGGCTACCCCGGTTTACCTGGATTAGTTTTACTGCTCAGCAATGGCTTCTTAACAATGTTAGACACAATTTGAGCCATCACATCCTGCCTGGACAGTGTGGTAAAGTGTTGAGCAGTTGTAAGTTACAGAAAATTTAATGCAGCTGGTATAAAGTGAGCTGCCAAAGGAGTTCTATAGGACTTAGTCAGTTTCGACTGTTGAAAAATGTCCCAGGCTCCAGTGCTCAGGTCATAAAAATAAATGACAAACTCAGGTAAAATAGCACCAAAGAAAAAGAGGTGAGTCCAATCAGAGCAGCAACAGCATCATTAAAGTCTTCTTAGCATACAAAGGCCCTCTCTAGGCTCACAGCATCAAAATAGCTTAGCTGCCATGTGGCTGGCTTGCCACATGGCATTGTCTGCCATGCACAGTGTAGATGTAGTTGTCCTCTGTCTTCTGCAAAAGTTCTGAGATTAGCCACCTAAGTCTGCCTTTTATAGTACACCTTTGAATGGTCACCTGTCTCAAGTAGCCAGTTTTTAGCTCCCCTGAGCCGAAGGCTCCGGGGTAGCTTATAGGATGGTAGTCTAAGGCGTCCGGCTTCAGGCCATTGTCTGGCCGTTGTCAACATTTTCAAAGGACTTCTTCTCTGAAACTACTTGGCCAATTTCAACTTAACTTCATTTGCAGCCTCCATGCAAAGGGGGAAAGAATGATTATTAGCTCACCTGGCCCGAAGGGCCATAGTGAGCTATTGTCATACCAATGCGTCCGGCGTGCGTCGAGCTTCGTCACGGAATGTGTCCGTCAACACCTAAAAACAAATATTCAAACATCTTCTTCTGTAAAACTACTGGTCCCATGGTTCTCAAATTTCACATGGAGCATGACCTGACTCCAGGGTCTCAGAATTGTAAAATTGGGTCAGGTTGAAAATCCAAGATGGCCGCTGTTACTAAAAATAGCAAAAACAACAAATTTAACTTCTTCTCCAGAACCACTGGGTATATTTGTCTGAATTTTGGCATGGAACATCAATGAAACCTTGGTATTCAAAATTGTAAAAATTAAAAAAAATCTGTAGCGGAGTTTTGTCACAGTGACCTACTTTCTGTTTACGAGTGTAATTTTGCTCAAATGCTAATGTCAAAAAACGACATATTCAAACGACTTCAAACAACTTCTTCTCTAAAAGCACTGCACCCATGGGTTTCAAATTTCACATGGAGCATGACCAGACTGCAGGGTTTCAAAATTGTAAAATTGGGTCAGGTCAAGAATCCAAGATGGCCACCGTTACTAAAAATAGCAAAAACAACAAAATCAACTTCTTCTCCAGAACCATTTGGTATATTTGGCCGAAAGTTTGCGTGGAACATTAATGGGACCTTGGGATTAAAAATTGTAAAAATGAAAAAAAATCTATAGCGGAATTAGGTCACAGTGACCTACTTTGCGTTTACTAGACCGATTTTGCTCAGATGTCAGTATCTCAAGAAAACGCAATCGATTGTGGTCAGATTTGGTCAGCAATGGTCCTTAAAAGGAATTATTTCAATTTTGTGCCAGTTGACTATCCAAGATGGCCACCATGGGCGCCGTTACTAAAAATAGCACAAACATAAAAATGACAATTACTCAAGAACCATTGAATGGAATTCGACCAATTTTGTGTCAGAATGTTCCTTGCATGAAGCCATTTCGATTAATTACAATTTGGCTTTCCAAGATGGCCGACATCTGCCGTTACTAAAAATAGCACAATCATAAAAATGACAATTACTCAAGAACCCTTGAATGGAATTCGACCAATTTTGTGTCAGAATGTTCCTTGCATGAAGCCGTTTCGATTAATTGCAATTTGGCTTCCAAGATGGCCGACATCTGCCGTTACTAAAAATAGCACAAACATAAAATGACAATTACTCAAGAACCCTTGAATGGAATTGGACCAATTTTGTGTCAGAATGTTCCTTACATGAAGCCATTTCGATTAATTGCAATTTGGCATTCCAAGATAGCCACCACCCACTAAAAATAGCACAAAACATGAAAATGACAATATCTCAGTAACCGCTGAATAGATTTTGACGAAATTTGTGTCAAAATGATTTTTGCATTGAGATGTTTCAAAAGTAACTAAATATAGACAAGTCATAATGGCCTTTGTTACTAAAAATAGAAAAATGTGAAAATAAGAAAATCTCAGTGGAATTGGACTAATTTTCTGTCAGAATGATCATTTCAATAAGCTTTTTCGATTTTCTGCATTTTGGCATTCCAAGATGGCCGCCATCTGCCGTTACTAAAAATAGCACAAAACATGAAAATGACAACATCTCATTAACCGCTGAAGCGATTGAGACGAAATTTGTGGCAAAATGATTCTTGCTTTGATGTGTTTCACAAATTAACAAATATTGACCCGTCAAGTTGGCCTCTGTTACTTAAAATAGCAAAATTAGAAAATTAGAAAATTACAATGGAACTGGACCAATTTTGTGTCAAAATGGTCCTTTCATGAAAGCTTTTCAATTTTTTGCATTTTGGCATTCTAAGATGGCCGCCATCTGCCGTTACTAAAAATAGCACAAAACATGAAACTGGCAATATCTCAGTAACCCCTGAATGGATTTTGATGAAATTTGTGGCAAAATGATTCTTGCCTTGAGGTGTTTCAAAAGTAAATATATAAAGACCAGACAAGTTGGCCTCTGTTACTAAAAGTAGCAAAATGTGAAATTGAGAAAATCTCAGTGGAATTGGACCAATTTTGTATCAGAATGGGGACCATTCGGATACAAAAGCCAGGTGAGCGATATCAGGCCCATTTGGGCCTCTTGTATATTTGGTCCAGGTCACATGACCAAGATGGCCGCCATACCCATATATGGTAAAAACCTAAAAAAATCTTCTCCTGCAGAACAAATGGGCCGATTGCCTCAAAACTTGGTATGTAGCATCTGGGACACTAGTGCTACAAAGTTTGTATAAATGAAGACCCTGAGTTGTCCTTGACCTATTTTATGGCAAGGTCAAATTTGGTCCTTTAGGCTTTTGATTGGGAAAAACTGAAAAAGTGTGGTTTTATGTTGCTATTGTGCTATGTAATATGGAAATGCATTCAGATTCAACCCCTATGAAGTTCTAGAGGTCAAGGTCACCTAGTGACTTTGGCCAAAGGTCACCTGTCTGTTATCGGTCAACATTTTCAAAGGTCTTCTTCTCTGAAACTACAGGGCCAATTTCAATTAAATTTCCTATGCAACCTCCAGGCAAAGGAGGAAAGAAAGTTTATATATTTGGTCTAGGTCACATGACCAAGATGGCCACCATGCCCATATATAGTAAAAACCTAAAAAAATCTTTTTCTCCAGAACCACTGGGCCGATTGCCTTAAAACTTAGTATGTAGCATCTGGGACACTAGTACTACAAAGTTTATATAAATGAAGACCCTGACTTGACCTTGATCATTTTATGGCAAGGTCTAATTTGGTCTCTTAGGCCTTTGAATGGGAAAAACTGAAAAAGTACATTTTTATGTTGCTATAATGCTATGTAATATGGAAATGCATTCAAATTCAACCCCTATGAAGTTCTAGAGATCAAGGTCATCTAGTGACCTTGGCCAAGGGTCACCTGTTCTTTGTTTGTCAACATCCCCTGAAACTACTGGGCCAATTTCAATTAGATTTCATATGCAATCTTCAGGCAAAGGAGGAAAGAATGATTATATATTTGGTCCAGGTCACATGACCAAGATGGCCGCCATGCCCATATATGGTAAAAACTTTAAACAAATCTTCTTCTCCAGAGCCAATTGGCTGATTGCATTGAAACATGGTACGTAGCATCTGCGACACTAGTCCTACAGACTTTATATGAATAAAGTCCCTGATTTGACCTTGACCTATTTTATGGCAAGGTCAAATTTGGTCTCTTAGGCTTTTGAATGGGATAAACTGAAAAAGTACATTTTTATGTTGCTATTATGCTGTGTAATATAGAAATGCATTCAAATTCAACCTTGATAACTTTTAGAGGTCAAGGTCATTTAGTGACCTTGGCCAAAGGTCAGTTGTCCGTTGTCTGTCAACATTTTCAAAGGACTTCTCCTCTGAAACTATGGGGCCAGTTTCAACTAAATTTCATATGCAGTCTTAAGGCAAAGGGGAAGAGAAAATCTATATACTTGGTCCAGGTCACATGACCAAGATGGCCGCCATGCCCATATATGGTGAAAACCTAAAAAAATCTTCTTCTCCAGAACCACTGGGCGGATTGCCTTGAAACTTGGTATGTAGCATCTAGGACTCCAGTACTACAAAGTATGTATAAATGATGACGCTGGGTTGACCTTAACCTATTTAATGGCAAGGTCAAATTTGGTCCCTTAGGCTTTTGAATGGGAAAAACTGAAAAAGTGGATTTTTCAGTTTCTTTTGTGCTCTGTGATATGGAAATGCATTCAAGTACAATCTATATGAATTCTAGAGGTCAAAGTCATTAAGTGACTGTGGCCAAAGGTAACGTATTTGTCATTATTTTCAAAGGACCTCCTCTTAAATGTCTGGGCCAATTGTAATTAAATTTCATATGCAGCCCTCAGACAAAGTGGAAAAGAAAGTTTATATATTATGTCCACATCACATGACTAAGATGACGGCCATGCCCCTATATGGTTAAAACCATTAAAAAAATTTCTTCTCCAGCACCACGGGGCCGATTGCAAGTTGGTATGTAGCATCTAAGACTCTAGTACTGCAAAGTTTATATAACTGACTGATCCTGAGTTGACCATGACCATTTATATGGAAAGGTCTAATTTACCCCCTCAGGCTTTTGAATTGGAAAAGCTGTAAAAGTGCATTTTTCTGTTGCTATTAGACTCTATGATATGAAAATGCAATTGACCTCAATTCCTTTGAATTCAAGAGGTTAGGGTCATTTAGTGACCTTGGCCAATGGTCACTTGTGTTGAATATTTAAAGTTCTTTTCCTCTGAAACTATTAGGTCTGGTTGTTTTGCTTATCACCATTTTGGCACTGTTATTTTATGTCTACAAAAGATCGGTAAATTCATAGCGAAAACAAATGTCCAAAAAGTTCATATCACATTAAAGTCTCAGGGCTCAGGGGAGCGATCAGGACCTAATGGTCCTCTTGTTTATGTTTCCCTTGAGTGACCCCTTAAGGCAGGTTTGACTGTTCAAGTATGAGTACAGCCCATCAAAAGGGGAAAAAAGAGGAGATACAGTCTGGCTGTGCGGAAAATCCTTGTATTCTGGTATTTGTACTTGTCAGCAATGTGTGTGGGGCCTGATCTGAGATCCAAACTGTTTGCTGCCTAGACATCATTTCTACAAGAGTTAGTTATACCAATATTGTCAAAATATTCTTGATTTTGATGCAGACGAAAATTTTAGCAGACGACAAAAAATACCCAGCATGCAATGGTTTAATTATGCTCATTGAACATCTTTTTTATTTCAGGTATGCCTATATACACTTTTCAAGTGAACAGGAATGCCAAGTTGCATATGAAAACAACCAGAATCGATATCCGCTAATTGTACGGCATGGGTTGATTAGGAAGCAAACTCAAAGTAAGCATTCAGGTTTGTATACATATTGTAAAACAACCAAAGTGGGGTGAAAGCTGTAGCCTGACTGATACAAACAAATAAATACAGTGACCTTTGGTATTAAATTGTTGTGATAAGTTGTGGATAGACTGTAGTTTAATGTTACTGTTTGAGCTGGCATTGAGCTAGACCATTGTTTTGAGGGATAAATACAAAGAGTTGATGAATGCATTCTGATTGTCAGAGTTTGTTATCTTGAGAAATCAGTTGCATGTCTTTTCATGCTTTATTTAGCTCATCTGATCCAAAGGCTCAACTGAGCTTATAGTACAGGCTTGGGTTTGTTGTCCATCATACACAGTTTTATAAGACTTACATGTATATGGCCACAAGGCCAATTGTTACCAAATTTCATATGGAGCTCTGGGAATTGGGAGAATAAAAGTTTGTTGAAACTGTAAGGGTCCTTTAACCAGCATGGCTACCATTCCTGTATATGGTGAAGAGCTTAAAATCTTCTCCAGAACCAAAAGACCAGTGGCCTTGGAACTTGTTATACAGCTTTGGGTATTCAAGAGCTATCACATTTATTCAAATGATGATCTCATGGCCCTCATATTATATATAAAAAGGGCAAAATACAAGTATTTCTGTACTAATAGGTATAGCTAATTAAAGTTGAGTTATACATTGTATTTACATTTACATGCGCCTGTATGCTATTACATCAGAAATCGGAACAGAAAGAAGACAAAGCAGCTCTGATCAGTGTGATTCTGAACACTTTATTGAAGCAATGCCTGCAAGAACTTTCTTTGGTACCTCTCCTGTTGGTAAAATTATTCCTCAGACGAGCATCATTAATTTATCCAAAAATCAGAAGAAGAAGCAAAAACAAAAGGCAAAGAACAAAGTTAACAAACAGCAACCAAAAGTTGAAAAGACTCATACAGGTAAGTTTGCTTATCTTTGTAAAGGCAGCTCATTTTGAGCAATGCTGCACAGGATTTATTACCACATTGTTTTGAAATTTATACTGTATCATCTGGTTGACCATATTTGTAAGCGTGAAAAACACATGTCTTGGCCCTTAACTAACCACAGAGTTTCCTTATCAGCATTTAATTTGCATCTGGAGAGTTGTATAAGATTGACCCTTCTCATGCTACAAAAGTAGTTCAACTGACCTTAAAAAGAGGGTACCTTTACCTAAGAAGCTATAAGTTCCACAAACTTTCACCGATTTTGCTGATGATTTCACCCACTTAAAATGAAATTTAAGATATTAGCCTTTAATTTATGCTTTGTAGGAAAAAAGTGATTGCCTCCCTGGGGCCCAATATTATTGTTGAACATTTATCAACAGTAAAAAGTTAAATGGATCAATCTAGTGTGAAGAAACTCGGGATCAACCAAGTAAGCTGCCATGTTCCAGGAGTCCGACTGTCACTGCCGTCCAAAAATGGCAGTAACATGATTATCTGACAACCATTTAAGACAGTTGAAAAAAAAAAGAAATTCAAGATATTAGCCTTTTATGTAATGCATTGTAGGTAAAAAAAACAAACAAAATAAACAATTGCTTCCCTGGGGCCCGGTATGATTGCTGAACATTTATAAACAGTAAAAATTTAAATGCATGCCGTGTACATGCTCTTAGAGAATTGACCCCGACCGACCCGATTTACTGCGATATAAACTCGGGTTACTCGGGGTATCAATTTCACATGTGTTTCTAATGAAACTGGTCGTATAATCCTCCGGTATACCTATAAATGATACAGAATTATGCAACTTCGCAGCAGTGCCCCAGGTGGTGAAGATAACGCTGTTAACCGATTTTCTCTAGTTAAAAGTAAAACATAAATATCCCGCATCCTAATCTTGATATAAACTAGAAAATCGAAATCCTCGTTAAAAGTTGTGTTGTTTAGGCGTTTTGAACGGATTTCTGCGTTAAAATTTAAGCGTTTTGTAATATCACAATTTTGTAATGGCACGGAAACCAGCGAAACAGTATTCCCTGTTTTACATCCTTTATAAAAATAGTTCCAGTTGTATTGCAAACTCATTTTCGTGTGATACTTCAAAAATATGTCTTCAAACACACTGACTGTATTTAGAGTAAACGTAGACAAAACTTTATCATTTAATATGCGATTTTCTAGAGTATTTTATGAGAGCGTTCTTTAATCGGCGCACTAATACCTTGAATCAGGTTTCAGTAGCACCGCTGATAAACTACTACATGCTTGAATTACCTGTATTATAAACGGGGAACCAGAGAAATGGCAAAAGTAGTTCACAGAGCATGTATAGCTGATACCTGCAGTGTCCAGATAATTAGGGGCTGGCAAAAACATCTGGTCTGATTATCAGTTAGGCATAAATTTTAGGTTATTTTTCTCTAAGAGGATGTACACATCATGGATCAATCTAGTTTAAGATGGCTCAGCCAAGTTAGGGTGTCACTGAAAAAGCTGATATCGAAAAATTCGTAAGTTTTTGACATATTTTCAGTGTTTAAACATCTACAATACCAGTGATGCGGTTAAATACTTGCTCTGTTAGAAAGCAGATTCCCTCCTTCATAGTACAGCCTCCACTGTTTGGGTGTACATGGTGCCTGACAGGTTCTCAAAGTGACCTGCCCCATAAAAAGGTATATTGAAGCCATCAGGATGAGAAGGGTTAATTAACAGGTCTGTCCACTGGCAGCTGGGTAGTTTTTAGCTCGCCTGAACGAAAGTTCAGGAAGAGCTATTGTTGTCACCACGGCGTCCGCGTCGGCGTTCGAATTGGATGTTAAGGTTAAAGTTATTTAAAGACCCATATCTCCTTAACCCATGGATGGATTCTTTTGATACTTGCACTGTAGTTAGATATTGGTCCAAAGTTTAACAGGGTACCACCCCCACCCCACTCAGTGACCTTGATGTCAAGGTCATGGACTTAGAAAATTGGAGTTTTTTTTGGACTGGATGTTTTGGTTAAAGTTTTATAAAGCCCAATATCTCCTTAACCCATGGATGGATTCCTTTGATACTTGCACTGAAGTTAGATATTGGTCTAAAGTTTTCGAAGGTACTACCCCCACCCCCCCCCCACCCCTCAGTGACCTTGGTGTCAAGGTCATGGACTTAGAAAATTGTCTTTTTATTGATTGGATGTTTTGGTTAAAGTCTTTTAAAGACACATAACTCCTGAACCCATAGATGAATTCTTTTTATATTTGCACTGTAGTTAGAGCTACAGAATACTACCCCAACCCCGCTCAGTGACCTTGATGTCAAGGTCAGGGACTTGGGAAATTTTGGTCTTTATTAAAGTTTTGTAATTGCATACTGATTCATAATGCTTTGCAGAGATTTAGTTTATACTTGAACTGATGTTAGACACTTTTTTGAGTTTTTACAAAACACCTTATAATTACCCCACTGGATGACCTTGAAGTCAAGGTCATCGACTTAAATTTGTCTGAAAGATTTTGGTTAAAGTTTTATATTTATGAAGACATAATTTCACAGTGCCACGATGACAGACTCAGTTAATACTAATACTTGGGCTGATGTTAGATAATAACGGTTGATGGTACAGCTTAGCCTCCACACCCGCACCCCCCCCCCCCCCCCCCCCCCCACCCCCCCTCAGGTTTTTTTACCTCAAGCTCATTGACTTTGAAATTTTATTTCATTGTTTTATTTTAATTTTATTTTAAGACTTATTTCTGATATAGCTTTTGTTTATAAATGTGTTTGTATTTTGGACATGCTTGCCTGAAGTTTTATGCATAGCAGTCCACACCACCATAGCGGCTATGTGATGGGCAAACTCCATTTCAGGCGAGCTATGCTGTCAGGCGACAGCTCTGTTTAATTAAATTAGCAAACTACTTTTAATGACTCAAGCTTGACATATCAAGAATTGTCAGAATAAAGCGCGGCTTATGGGAGCTTGACTTTAATAAGGGCAATTTACTATGGACAATACTGGCCAAGTGAAATGAGATCAGATGCAGTGTCAGAATAAACAGTTATCCTAAGAAGTATTCAAACCCCTAAAATAATGACAGAGATATGATAATAGCACTGAACTGTGAAATAATCAAGTATGATACAAGTCAATGAAAATGTGTTTGAGATATTCACTGACATCAATAGACCGAGAAATATGTCACATTGACCTAAAATTAGTATGAGGTACCCCCACATTGTCAGCCCAGACCATTAACCCAAGAATGATGCAAATCCATAAAATAGTGTCAGTGTATCCGCAAACAGGTTAAGCCCCCAGTAATTTCATTACTGGAAATCCCAAGGCGGCATTCCCCCCCCCCCACCCCCCCCCTCAGGTTTTTTTACCTCAAGCTCATTGACTTTGAAATTTTATTTCATTGTTTTATTTTAATTTTATTTTAAGACTTATTTCTGATATAGCTTTTGTTTATAAATGTGTTTGTATTTTGGACATGCTTGCCTGAAGTTTTATGCATAGCAGTCCACACCACCATAGCGGCTATGTGATGGGCAAACTCCATTTCAGGCGAGCTATGCTGTCAGGCGACAGCTCTTGTTTAATTAAATTAGCAAACTACTTTTAATGACTCAAGCTTGACATATCAAGAATTGTCAGAATAAAGCGCGGCTTATGGGAGCTTGACTTTAATAAGGGCAATTTACTATGGACAATACTGGCCAAGTGAAATGAGATCAGATGCAGTGTCAGAATAAACAGTTATCCTAAGAAGTATTCAAACCCCTAAAATAATGACAATGATATGATAATAGCACTGAACTGTGAAATAATCAAGTATGATACAAGTCAATGAAAATGTGTTTGAGATATTCACTGACATCAATAGACCGAGAAATATGTCACATTGACCTAAAATTAGTATGAGGTACCCCCACATTGTCAGCCCAGACCATTAACCCAAGAATGATGCAAATCCATAAAATAGTGTTAGTGTATCCGCAAACAGGTTAAGCCCCCAGTAATTTCATTACTGGAAATCCCAAGGCGGCATTTCTGTTTTGGTTCTGTTTGGTTGTTTTATGTGTTGTTTGTTGCTATGTCTGTTATTGATATATTGTTTGTGATGTTAAGGCTAACCCCATGGCCACCTACATGAGAGATGGCTGTTCATGTGGCTGCCGCTGGTGATGTCCTTAGTGATGACTAATAATGTGTTGTCTTTTTCCCCACATGGTGTCATTGGTGGGATATCTTGCCTTAGAGATTTTAACAAAAATCACTGGACCATGAAATATAGGTCACACTGACGTACAATTAGAATGAGATCATTTAAAGTGTCAGCCCAACCATTAACCCAAGTATAATGCATAACCATGTAATAATGTTAGAAACATAATACAAAATCACTGGATCATGAAATATAGGTCACACTGACCTAGTTAACTTACAGTGCCAGCCGAAACCATTAACCCAAGTATTATACAAATCCATGACATAGTGTAAGAAATGTATCACAAAATCTCTGGACTTTTGAATATAGGTCACTGACCTACTTTTAGTTTGAGGTCAAACATCTGATCATACTGACATCAAAAAGTCTTAACTATATAAGGCAAAATCACTGGACCATGAAATGTACCTCATGGCCCATAAGCATCACTGCTTTCGGTAGATCTTTCCCAGATGTTCCTGTGTAGCAAGTTTGTAGACTCTTTTCCTTTTGGTTACTTAGAAGCTGAGTTAAAACATTAAAAGGCAATAGCTGAATATTTTCCTAAGTTCAATCACCCATGAAATATAGGCCATGCCCTATATGCATCAGTTCATTCAGTAGATCTTCCTGAGATGTACTTGTTGAGCAGACCCTTTCCCTTTTGGTACCTTAAAAACTGAGCTAAACACAACTGGCTTATATTTTTTCTATGTTCAAGTCTCAGTAAAATATGGTCCATGGCCCAGTATGCGATGCTTTCAGTAGATCTTCCCCTGATGTTCACATATAGCAGGTTGGAGACTCTGTCTCTTGTGGTTACTTAGATACTGGGCTAAACACAACGGGTGACTAATCTTTTCCATAATCAATTATCTGTAAAGTACAGGTCATGGCCCAATATGCACCACTGCTTTCAGTTGAGCTTTCTCAGATGTATCCCTGAAGCAATTGTGAAGACTCTATCCCTATAGATTACTTAGAAACTGAGCTTACACAGCAAGTGAATATTTTTTTCTATGTTCAGTCATCAGGGAAATATTGCCAGATATGCACTGCTGCTTTCAGTATATTTTCCTCCATGTATCTTTGGACCAAGTTTGAAGACTATTGCTTTTGATTACATAGAAATTGAGATAAATGCAGTAGGTGAATTATAGGTCATACATTCAGTAGATCTCCAGATGTATATATGCAGATTTGCTTTCAGTTGCATCTATGGAGCAGGTTTTCCCCAGTTGTAGCTATGGAACCAGTTTGAAGATTGTGTCCCTTGTGGCTACTTAGAAACTGAGCTTAACGCAGCAGTTGAATATTTTGTTTCTATGTTCCATCATTGTGAAATATAGGTCATGGCCCAGTATCTTTGGAGCAAGTTTGAAGAGTCTATTCCTTTTGGTTACTTAGAAACTGAGATTAATGCAACAGGTGAATACATAATTATTTTTTCTATGTTCAATCATTGGTGAAATATAGGTCATGGCCCAATATGCATTGCTGCATTCAGGAAATCCCCAGATGTATATATGGAGCTAGTTTCAAGACTCTATCCCTTTTGGTTTTAAAATTAGAAACTGAGCTATACGTAACAGGTGAAATCTTTTATTGATGTTCAACCATCTGTGAAATATAGATCATGGCCCAGTATGCATTCTGCCTTTAGTAGATCCCTAGATGTATCTATGGTGCAAGTTTGAAGACTGTATCCCTTTTGTTTTCCCAGAATTTGAGCTAAACAAAAAAGGTAAAATCTTTTATCTATGTTCAATCAGCTGTGGAATATAGGTCATGGCTCAATATGCAGCACTTCCACAGATGCATCTATAGAGCCAGTTTAAAGACTCTATCCCTTGTTGTTACATAGAAACTGTGCTAAGCAGAGCAAGTAAATATTTGTTTGTATGTTCAAATACTTTGTATGTTGAAATATAGGTCATGACCCATAATCTGTGGAGCAAGTTTGAAGACTCTGTTCCTTTTGGTCACTTAGAAACTGAGATAAATGCAACAGGTGCATACATAATTATTTATTTCGATGTTCAGTCATTGGTGAAATATAGGTCATGGCCCAATATGCATTGCTGCATTCAGGAAATCCCCAGATGTATATATGGAGCTAGTTTCAAGACTCTATCCCTTTTGGTTTTAAAATTAGAAACTGAGCTATACGTAACAGGTGAAATCTTTTATTGATGTTCAACCATCTGTGAAATATAGTTCATGGCCCAGTATGCATCACTGCTTTCAGTAGATCTTCCACAGATGAATACTTGTGGAGCCAGTTTGAAGACTCTATCCCTGTGCTTACTTTGAAACTGAGCTAAACACAACAGGTGAATATTTTGGTAACGCACAGAAAGGCCTACGCACACATTCACGCTGACACAGACACACAAAAAGGGTATTTCAACAGCATATCTTTGCTTGGCAGAGTCATGTCAAAAAACCTCAATAAAGAGCTACTTGGTCATCTTGTAACCATTACATTCATATCAGTTTGGCCTTGGGCATTAGATTTTACGAAATGGGGGCTTTGATTAGAGCTTAAAGAGTAGTAAAACAGACACTGCCCTAAACTTCTAATAAACATTATTGAGGTGAATTAATATATTTTCAGAGGAAGAAATTTCCATTTTTTGCCTGCTCAAATAGGATTCAACTCTTAAAGGAAAGAATTTGCTCGAGCTAATTCTCTCCTTGAAGAGTTGACCTTATTTGGAAGAGCTACGTTATCCAGGAAAGCAAACAGGAATTCATGTTTTTACCCCTTTGTAAAACCGATGGGAAATACAGACAATGGCAAGGCAATATAACTCTGTTTTTAGAAAAAAATGCAGGGGTTGTTTATTATAGCAGGGGAGTTTATAAGGATTAATATGGTACTCTTGAAAAGGATGTAAAATCAATCATCCTTCATCATCAGAAATATTCTCCACACTTGTCAGATGCCATAAGGGCGACAAAGCTAAAATTTTGCATACATATCCATGAAAGGCGAAACTTTCAAAAATATCAGTCTTTACAGAAGCCATAAGTGGGATGAAGCTGAATCTTTTTGACTAAATGTTTGTGAGATTATCCTGTACATAAATCGTGTTTTTGATTTTTAGATTTCTTGCTATTAGATTTCTTGCTATGGCACCTTAAGTTTCCATAGATTCACAGGGCTCAGCTTAGAGGACAGTTTTGGAGAAAATGTCTACCTATGCTTGCTGACTTCTTCCTATTTTGAGAAATGAGTGAGGTGACAAAATATGTTTGTTTACAAGAAAGGTCTCAGGTGCGCTGCATGACCATAAGTCCAATTTATATTTGACTTCACTGCAGTAGGCCATGTGGCGACTGTAAAAAATATCACAGTTCTTCATCATAGTGCAGATTTATTTTTCATTGCTTTAACTTTGACAATGGATTACCTAAGTCTTAAGCTGGCACTAGAGGTCATATGCAGCTTCCTAAACGACATTGCAGTTTTACAAAGAGACTTAATAAAACAGAGACTCTGGTTTAGTCCTGTATGTGTTCTTGGTTTACAGAGCCAGCCATTATAGATTTTTGTCGAATATGTACTGAAAAGGTTTGAAGCAGCCAGCTGCCTAACACTTAATAAAGTAATGTATAGAATACATACATATATTTTCCATTTATATTTCAGGCAGCAAAAAGAAAATTCTACAAAGAAAATGTAAGCAGAAAGCATCCAGACCCTTAAAAGAAAAAGCACAAGTGAAGAACATCTGTTGTGCTCCTCCTGTTGATGAAAGAAACACCACTTCACAGCATCACCAAAAGATAAAGCAAAGCCACGAAACTGAACAAACAAAACAGCAGCCTCTGAAAAAGTTCAAGAAAGGTATGTTTAAATGTCTTGTTGTCAGCACATTGGATCCATTAGGACCTGATGAGCTCATTGTCTGCAGGGATGTGGAAATGGTCTCTGTCTGTCCATCTGCAATACTTTTATCCATAGTGTAACTCCGAATGTATTAAAGGGATGGTCTTGAGATTTCACATAATGATAGAGGACATTGAGGAAAAATGCATTATAAAAGAACCATAACTTTGCCTTACTTACATTTTGTATTATCTCTCTTGGTGAGTTTTTGTCCGGAGTATAACTGAAGCGAATTTCTTTAAACTGCATACAAGACAAGTGCAGTGTCTAAGAACCATAAGTCTGTCTTGTCTAATTTTGTCAATAATCTCCCTTTTCATCCCCAAACCCAAAGGTTGTACTTATGGGCCTGGTTTTAGTCCAAATGTCGGTAAACATTTTTCCTGGCCACTCTAAAACTTGAATACCCTTTGAAATGTTTTGTGATATTTCACAGATATGTAGAACAGGTTATGACTATTTAGCTTTGACTTCATTTAGAGTCATTTTGAAAACAGATTTCTCCGAAAGCCGATGCTAGGGAGTGTGACTCGTGTAACGCATTTTATTTTTGGTAATGAACAGATTTAGTTAAATACAGTCTGCCATTTTTGCTTCTTTGATGTATTCCATGCTTCCAAGAGATCTAACTGTTCAGAACTTATGAATTTGAAATATATATTCCATATCTCAGAATAATCCTTTCAGAGCCACACCCAGAATGTCACTCAGATGTCACCTGATTGTGTGTAACTGACCAATGCAATGACAGCATGTGACATTGTCCCACAAACAAAGCCGTGTCACCACGCAAAATGTTATAACAACGCAAAATGTAATAAAGTTATAACATTTTGCGTCGATCAAAATTTTTCACCTAACGCAATTTGTAATAAATTTCTACATTCGAAGATATACTCTCGGTCTGAAGAAATATGATAAAACCCAGTGTTTATAAGCATGATAAGCACCTAACAAGTTCAGAAAAGACAATATCAAGTATCACTGTTCGATTTTATTTTGCATATAATACATCATAAAAGTTATAACATTTTGCGTCGATCAAAATTTTTCACCTAACGCAATTTGTAATAAATATATACATTCGAAGATATACTCTCGGTTCGAAGACATATGATAATACCCAGAGTTGATAAGCATGATAAGCACCTAACAAGTTCAGAAAAGACGATATCAAGTATCACTGTTCAATCTTATTTTACAAATAATACATCTTAAAAGTAATAACATTTTGCGTCGATCAAAATTTTTCCCCTAACGCAATCTGTAATAAATTTCTACATTCGAAGATATACTCTTGGTTTGAAGAAATATGATAAAACCCAGTGTTTATAAGCATGATAAGCACCTTACATGTTCAGAAAAGACAATTACAAGTATCACTGTTTGATTTTATTTTGCATATAATACATCTGAAAAGTTATAACATTTTGCGTCGATCAAACTTTTTCTTCTTCCACAATTTGTAATAAATTTCTACATTCGAAGATATAATCTCGGTTTGAAGAAATATGATAAAACCCAGTGTTTATAAGCATGATAAGCACCAAACAAGTTCAGAAAAGACGATAGCAAGTATCACTGTTCGATTTTATTTTGCATATAATACATCTTAAAAGTTGTAACATTTTGCGTCAATCAAATTTTTCCCCTGACGCAATTGGTAATAAATTTCTACATTCGAAGATATACTCTCGGTTTGAAGAAATATGATAAAACCCAGTGTTTATAAGCATGATAAGCACCTTACAAGTTCAGAAAAGACGATATCAAGTATCACTGTTCAATCTTATTTTACATATAATACATCTTAAAAGTAATAACATTTTGCATCTATCAAAATTTTTCCCCTAATGCAATCTGTAATAAATTTCTACATTCGAAGATATACTCTTGGTTTGAAGAAATATGATAAAACCCAGTGTTTATAAGCATGATAAGCACCTAACATGTTCAGAAAAGACAATTACAAGTATCACTGTTTGATTTTATTTTGCATATAATACATCTGAAAAGTTATAACATTTTGCGTCGATCAAACTTTTTCTTCTTCCACAATTTGTAATAAATTTCTACATTCGAAGATATACTCTCTGTTTGAAGAAATATGATAAAACCCAGTGTTTATAAGCATGATAAGCACCAAACAAGTTCAGAAAAGACGATAGCAAGTATCACTGTTCGATTTTATTTTGCATATAATACATCTTAAAAGTTGTAACATTTTGCGTCAATCAAATTTTTCCCCTGACGCAATTGGTAATAAGTTTCTACATTCGAAGATATACTCTCGGTTTGAAGAAATATGATAAAACCCAGTGTTTATAAGCATGATAAGCACCTAACAAGTTCAGAAAAGACGATATCAGGTATAACTGTTCGATTTTATTTTGCATATAATACATCATAAAAGTTATAACATTTTGCATCGATCAAACTTTTTCCCTAACGCAATTTGTAATAAATTTCTACATTCGAAGATATACTCTCGGTTTGAAGAAATATGATAAAACCCAGTTTATAAGCATGATAAGCACATAACAAGTTCAGAAAAGAAAACATTAAGTATCACTGTTCGATTTTATTTTGCATATAATACATCTGAAAAGTATAATATTTTGCGTCAATCAAAATTTTTCCCCTTACGCAATTTGTAATAAATTTCTACATTCGAAGATATACTCTCGGTTTGAAGGAATATGATAAAAAAAAACAGTGTTTATAAGCACGATAAGCACCTAACAAGTTCAGAAAAGACAACATCAAGTATCACTGTTCGATTTTATTTTGCATATAATACATCTCGTTTGAAGAAATATGGTAAAACCAAGTGTTTATAAGCATGATAAGCACCTAACAAGTTCAGAAAAGACGATATCAAGTATCACTGTTCGATTTTATTTTGCATATAATACATCATTAAAGTTATAACATTTTGCGTCGATCAAAATTTTTCCCCTAACGCAATTTGTAATAAATTTCTACATTCGAAGATATACTCTCGGTTTGGAGAAATATGATAAAACCCATTGTTTATATGCATGATAAGTACCTAACAAGTTCAGAAAAGGCAACATCAAGTATCACTGTTCGATTTTATTTTGCATATAATACATCTGAAAAGTTATAACATTTTGCGTCGATCAAAATTTTTCCCCTAACGCAATTTGTAATAAATTTCTACATTGGAAGATATACTCTCGGTTTGAAGGAATATGATAAAACCCAGTGTTTATAAGCATGATAAGCACATAACAAGTTCAGAAAAGACGATATCAAGTATCACTGTTCGATTTTACTTTGCATATAATACATCATAAAAGTTATAACATTTTGCGACAATTAAAACTTTTCACCTAACGCAATTTGTAATAAATTTCTTCATTCGAAGTTATACTCTCGGTTTGAAGAAATAAGATAAAACCCAGTGTTTATAAGCATGATAAGCACCTAACAAGTTCAGAAAAGACAACATCAAGTATATCTGTTCGATTTTATTTTGCATATAATACATCAAAAAAGTTATAACATTTTGCGTTGATCAAATTTTTTCCGCTTACGCAATTTGTAACTTGATATCGTCTTTTCTGAACTTGTTAGGTGCTTATCATGCTTATAAACACTGGGTTTTATCATATTTCTTCAAACCGAGAGTATATCTTCGAATGTATAAATTTATTACAAATTGCGTTAGGGGAAATATTTTGATCGACGCATAATGTTATAACTTTTCAGAGTATTTTATGGAAAATAAAATCGAACAGTGATACTTGATATCGTCTTTTCTGAACTCGTTAGGTGCTTATCATGCTTATTAACACTGGGTTTTATCATATTTCTTCAAACCGAGAGTATATCTTCGAATGTAGAAATTTATAACAAATTGCGTTAGGGGAAAAAGTTTGATCGACACAAAATGTTGTAACTTTTATGATGTATTATATGCAAAATAAAATCGAACAGTGATACTTGATATAGTCTTTTCTGAACTTGATAGGTGCTTATCATGCTTATAAACACTGGATTTTATCATATTTCTTCAAACCAAGAGTATATCTTCGAATGTAGAAATTTATTACAAATTGTGTCAGGGGAAAAATTTTGATCGATGCAAAATCTTATAACTTTTAAGATGTATTAAATGCAAAATAAAATCGAACTGATACTTGATATCGTCTTTTCTGAACTTGTTAGGTGATTATCGTGCTAATTAACACTGGGTTTTATCATTTTTCTTCAAACCGAGAGTATATCTTCGAATGTAGAAATTTATTACAAATTGCGTTAGGGGAAAAATTTTGATCGACGCAAAATGTTGTAACTTTTATGATGTATTATATGCAAAATAAAATCGAACAGTGATACTTGATATCGTCTTTTCTGAACTTGTAAGGTGCTTATCATGCTTATAAACACTCTGTTTTATCATATTTCTTCAAACCGAGAGTATATCTTCGAAAGTAGAAATTTATTACAAATTGCGTCAGGGGAAATATTTTGATCGACGCAAAATGTTACAACTTTTAAGATGTATTATATGCAAAATAAAATCGAACAGTGATACTTGCTATCGTCTTTTCTGAACTTGTTTGGTGCTTATCATGCTTATAAACACTGGGTTTTATCATATTTCTTCAAACCGAAAGTATATCTTTGAATGTAGAAATTTATTACAAATTGCGTTAGGGGAAAAATTTTGATCGACGCAAAATGTTATAACTTTTAAGATGTATAATAAGCAAAATAAAATCGAACAGTGATACTTGACATTGTCTTTTCTGAAGTTGTAAGGTGCTTATCATGCTTATAAACACTGGATTTTATCATATTTCTAAAAACCGAGAGTATATCTTCGAATGTAGAAATTTATTACAAATTGCGTTAGGTGAAAAATTTTGATCGACGCAAAATGTTACAACATTTATGATGTATTATATGCAAAATAAAATCGAACAGTGATACTTGATATTGTCTTTTCTGAAGTTGTAAGATGCTTATCATGCTTATAAACACTGGGTTTTATCATATTTCTTCAAACCGAGAGTATATCTTCGAAAGTAGAAATTTATTACAAATTGCGTAAGGGGAAATATTTTGATCGACGCAAAATGTTACAACTTTTAAGATGTATTATATGCAAAATTAAATCGAACAGTGATACTTGATATCGTCTTTTCTGAACTTGTTTGGTGCTTACCATGCTTATAAACACTGGGTTTTATCATATTTCTTCAAACCGAGAGTATATCTTCGAATGTAGAAATTTATTACAAATTGTGTAAGGGGAAAAATTTTAATCGACGCAAAATATTATAAGTTTTATGATGTATTATATGCAAAATAAAATCGAACAGTGATACTTGATATTGTCTTTTCTGAAGTTGTAAGGTGCTTATCATGCTTATAAACACTGGATTTTATCATTTTTCTTCAAACCGAGAGTAAATCTTCGAATGTAGAAATTTATTACAAATTGCGTTAGGTGAAAAATTTTGATCGACGCAAAATGTTATAACTTTTATGATGTATTATAGGCAAAATAAAATCGAACAGTGATACCTTTTATTGTCTTTTCTGAACTTGTTAAGTGCTTATCATGCTTATAAACACTGGGTTTTATCATATTTCTTCAAACCGAGAGTATACCTTCGAATGTGGAAATTTATTACAAATTGCGTAAGGGGAAAAATTTTGATCGACGCAAAATGTTATAAGTTTTAAGATGTATTATATGCAAAATAAAATCGAACAGTGATACTTGATATTGTCTTTTCTGAACTTGTTAGGTGCTTATCATGTTTATAAACACTGGGTTTTATCATATTTTTTCAAACCGAGAGTATATCTTCGAATGTAGAAATTTATTACAAATTGCGTTAGGTGAAAAACTTTGATCGACGCAAAATGTTATAACTTTATTACATTTTGCGTTGTTATAACATTTTGCGTGGAGCTGCATGTTTTTCAGTGTCCCAAAATAAGTCATGTACCTTACAGTTAATGAAGAGATGCATATCTGTTTAAAGTAGGCGTGGCTTCGGAAAGGTGAATTGGCTAAACACATTTACGGTACATGTCATGGGCCATACTAGCTAGTTTCGGCTGTTGAAGTTTTATCAGCAACTCTCAGTACTGATGGACATTGAAAGTCAGAGGTTGCAGTAGTTAAGAATTGTTGCTGGCATTTAGAAAGGAGTGTTGCTGTTTCAGACACCAGTTGTTTTAAGTTATTAGTAATTCAGTCGAGCAATGAACATATCCTGGCACTTTCATCAAATCTTTTTTCATGAAATACTGCTTTTCATGACCCGGTACCACAAGAGAAGAACCAAATAAGCAATATGCTTTTGTTTCGAACCTAAAATTTTCATGTATTGTACATACATGTTGTGAAAAATTACTGAAATATGGTTAAACCAAGAGAAGTAGAAATGAGTACTATACAGTTACCTTAGCTGATCGATACTTGACAAGATAATTTGCTGTTTTCAAGAGGAGATCAAAATGACCCATGAACTTCAAAAGGAAGTCGCAAATTGACAAAAAAATATCCCAAATTCTTCAGCTCATCAGTAATTCTCTGATATAAAAAAAATTGGCACTGGAAACGTAAGTAATGATAAAAGATATACTGTGTCTTAAGCTAGTAATGTTACTAAAAATTTATATCAGTGTTTCATAATTTATTTTCAGCAGTCAACACTTGTGAACTATTTGTTGGTGGTTTGAAAAACATGACTAAAGAAATGGCAGAAGAAAAAGTAAAAAGTCTCTTTCCTGAGGCTGCAAATATTGATATAAAGATGGAAAGGACGGGGGCAAGACAGTATGTATACTTTAAACAGAAAATTGTTTTGATCTTGTCATATTTTATTTGTGACATAATTGCGTACCTATATCTCTTTAATAAAAGGAATTGATCTGATAACATACAGAAAATTCTATAGTGAATCAGAGATGTAGATAAAAGGGAGTATTTGATGATAATTAAGGATAGTTTTTTCTTATTTCTCATTGAAACCATATGTTGTGACCCCTCATCTGAACCGTCTCATTGATATGCTCATCGAGACGGTTCAGATGAGGGGTCACAACATACGTTTTTATTCAGAATGAAAATTATCCCTAATTATCACCATATACTCCATCTTATCTAGAGCTCTTGTGAATGCCAGTACTTCCAAGGTGATTGAAATGCTGTTCTTCATACTTACGTCAGTGATTCATGACATATATATGTAGAACTGTTAAAATTCAGTTCAGTTTTCTTTTTTGGTTTTCCTATTAATTCCTTAATTACTTATATAAAAGTGTGATAGCTCTAAAGTGTCAGGTTCTGATCAAAGCAGAGCCCCTTTGGCGGGGACACAAACTTTATGCTATTCACAATATATCAACTACTTTAAAACTAAAGCATTTCCAGTACACCAAAACAGTTTCGTCTAACCTAAAGCTTAATTTTATGACAGGAAGAATATGAGATCTGTCCTGCCAGCTTTATGTCCCCAGGCGTCAAAGAAGTCTGTAGTAATGGGCTCCATAGAAATGGGGTCCGTTGAATTTTTATGCCCCACCCTTTGAAATGGCGGAAGGTCATGTAGTGTTACCATGTCCATGCGTGTTTGTTTTTATGTTACCAGAATCATGCACAGCCCATAACTTCGTCCTGCATGGTGGTATTTGAAAATTATGTGGCACAAATAATCATTACGACAAAATGTCAAATGCATCTTTGTCTCTTGTACTACAAAATGTATAAAATGATGACCTTTGATTGACCTTGACCTATGATATGGCAGGGACAAATTTTTATATGCCTGTTTTGAAAAAAACGGACGTATTATGGCATAGCGCTGTTCGTCCGTCTGTCAACACTCTTGTGCGCACCATATCTCAGTAACCGCTTGAGATATCTTCATGACATTGGGTAGATATATATATTAGGATGGGGCAAAGTGTAGCATACAGTAGTGGTTGTTCCCCCTTTCTTAGTTTTCGAGTTATACCCCTTTGATTATTTACCCTACTAGTCTTGTGCGTGCCATAACTAGATAACCGTTTTGGATATCTTGATGAAACGTCATAGCAATGTGTATACGGGTCCAACGATGTGTCAAGTTTAACAATGGTTGCTCTCCCTTTCTTCGTTTTGGAGTTGCATCCCTTTGATTAGAATTTTATGCTGTTTTTTTGTATACTAATCTTGTGCATTCAATAACTTAGTAGCCATTTGGAATATCTTGATGAAACTTCATAGCAATGTGCATGATCACAAGACGGTGTGTCACATATAAGAATGCTTGTTCCTCCTTACTTAATTTTGGAGTAACCTCCCTTTGATTAGTTTTTAGGCTAGCCCCATTCCCCCATTCACTCCATAACTCCTTAACCTTTGGAAATATTTTAATGAAACTTTGTAGGAATATGTAAAATAATGGGGCAATATATCATGAGCATGATCAACATCGCGTTACTTATTTCCTGAATTATCTGCCCTTGCATCAGTTTCTGTTTTACTTTATAACTCCTTAATCGTTGGAAATATTTTAACAAAACTTTATGGTGATGTGTATATTGTCAAGGGAATGTTTTATGATCAAAAATGGTACTCAAGTTTACTTAGTTTATGAATTATCTCCCTTGTTATTCGACTCAACTTCTGAGCTGCTTTACCCTGGAAGCTGATTTTTGGTATACTAATAGTATTTGAAGTGTTAGATGTTAATAACATTGCAGTCATTAATTACAGAGTTGTTTCCCCTGTTTGTCTGCCTGTCCATCCTTCTATAAACAATCTTGTTCATTCTGTAACTCCTTCATGCCACTGAAACGGGCGCATTATGCGCCGCTTGCGAAGCTCTTGTTTCTGTAAGGCTTTTGAATGGGAAAAGCTGAAAAAGTGCATTTTGTTGCTATGAGACAATATTCTGACATGGAAATGCCGTCGACAATCATAAAATCTCATATGCATTTGACATTAGACCATATTGTACAATTGGCCTTGGAGTAACTTACCCTAGAGTACGGACTCTGAATGGACTAAGGTGAGCTACAGGACCAATGGTCCTCTTGTTTGTCTAGCTTGTCGTTTCTCTTTTCTTTCTCCGACGCTTTTGGAGACGTCTCGATGTAGACTGAAGTACTGTCTGTCTACATCTTGATGTAGACTGAAGTGCTGTCTCAATGAGCCATTAAACTCAAAACAAACAACCAACTTGTCCGAGCTTTGAAGGCAAAATAAATGCAAGTAATTTTGACCTATATTTCATGGCCTATGATTTTTCCTTTTATCTTATACAAGTCTGCCTCTATGAACCTAGTTATCGTACAAGTGCCAAGTACCTTTTCAGTCAGAGTTACTAGCTGTAACTCCTCCTTCAGTTATTAAGCCAATTTTCATAAATTTTTTAGGAAATTGTTATCTTATTCAGCTTTTGTTTCTCTTGAACTATAAGGGCTAGAGTCATGAAATTTTGTACATACTTACAGCTGGAAGAGAAAGCTTAACATAACTTTTACTTTGAGATCATGATATAAATTTTGCGCTGCCCTTATTTGACCAGTTTGCGTTAAGCTTCTAATTGTGCTATGTTTCTTCAGAACTGTAAGGGCTAGAGTCATTCTTGGTCCATTCTTACACCAGGAAGAAGAAAGGTCAGACCAACAATCACTATTTCGTCATGACCAATATTTTACACGAATCCGGGTTTTTTCCGATCCTATTCTCTTTCTGTCTGGTGGTTTCAGTCCAATTTCAGGAGTGAGTGGTTTCATCCCATTAGGGGCCATAATTCAAAGGTGGGTCATTTCGGTTCAGTTTTAGGGTTGAGTCGTTTTGGCCTGATTTATTGATTGTACAGATTTCATCTCATCTTTTTCATTGGCAATTACAGCAGTTAAGAACTTTTCTTGTAAAATGCCGTCTTTTATCAACTTAGTTACACTGAAATAATTTTCACACCTCTAAATTGATAAACCTTTCCGAAACTACGACTACTTTAAACAGGTATGCATCTCTTCATTAAGTACAAGGTAAATCACGGACTTATTGTGGGAGATAAAACACGTGGGATTTTGTTTAAGTAGTGTATACAGTCTGAAAATAGGCAGTTAAAGAACACATGACACTGTTATCACTATTAACTGGCATCAAAGATAAATCAGAGATGTGAAGGAAAACAAAATGAACTACAGTCCACAGGATAATGTGTCACGGTCAGCAAGTTTTTTTAATATAAAAGATAGATAGATAGGTTGATAGATGTGCAGGCAGACAAACAGATAGATAGATAGATAGATAGTTAGATAGATAGATAGATAGATAGATACCGGTATGCAGGCAGACAAACGGATAGATAGATAGATAGATAGATAGATTTCTGATTAGAATAAATCAATAATTATCGTCAGACTATATAAAGTAAGTCAGGAAACACTTTTATTATCCATTAAAAATCGGGCCGAAATGGCCCACCAAAACTGAGTCGAAACGACTCACCCCATGAAATACGACCAAAACGACCTTGGGCACGAACTGGAAAAGGACCGAAACGACCCGTTACCTTTTACACCTCACCCACTTGACACAATTTCATCTAGTTTGTCTCGCCCTGTGAGTAGCAGAAACGAGATATTGATGGTGGCGGGGGGTTGTGTCAAACTTTGTGTCAAGTTCTTTTTATCTTTATTTAATGACAGTGTGCATACAGGCGAGACATAACATTTTGTGGCTATTTTTTCTGGTTGTCTCATCTGGGACTGGCAGAAAGGATGATACATGTAGGTATTACTATTCGGCCATAGGTGGCATAAACTTTCGTTGAGTTTCTGATTTAGCTGTATGTTTCAATGCATAGACAGGCTAGACTGGTACCGCAATCCGTGGAATTCTTGTTGAGAAGAACAATACACAATACTTACTACCTATCATATAACCATAATAACCATATTGCTGACAGACAATAGACTTTTATTAGACACTGACAATTAAGGTTTGAGACTCATTATGGCAAATACAGGCAAATTGGTAAATACCGACGTACAACAATAAACGTCTCAATCTGACATTACTAATTTCGTTTAACATCAGCCCTTCAGCGTTAAACGAAGTTGGTAACACCAGGGTTCGAGGTTATAAAACTTGAGAATAATCTCAAACTCAAAATAAAGCAAACTGATTGGCTGCTTCCGAGCATGTGCTCGGAAGCGGCCAATCTGTGTGCTTTATTTTGAGTTTGAGAATGTACTCAAGTTTTATAACCTCGGGGCCAGAATATGATGTTTCCCGTGAATGATGATTGACGCCCTTTACCGATGTGTCTATATTTGTGATTATGGGTATGTAAATATTTATAGTCCATTTGCTTCCAAATGCAAACAGTGTTCCCAATATTTTCTCAAAATTGGCCAGAGATACAAGATTTTTGAATCGCTCATTATCTCACCTGAGCCGAAGGCTCAGAGGTGAGCTTATAGGATGGGAGTCGAGCCGTCGTCCGTTAGTGCGTTAGTGCGTGCGTGCGTGCGTGGGTGCGTCAACACTTTCAAACATAAATATCTCAGGGACCAGTGGGCCGATCGCAATCAAATTTTATCTGAAGCATCATTTGGGTGGGGGAAAGGCTGCGTTTGGTTTTGGTGCCAATCAGCTCAGAACTCTGGTTTCCATGGCAACAGATAGCCCCCATAGGGTTATAATGGGGAAAATGGCGTCATCACGTTTTCTCGAGTGCTTTTGATTAGATCCGTATCATACTTGCAGGTAATGATGACATACACAAGAGCTTGGATGAGTTCGAAATTTGGCCGGATTCGAGCACAGACTACGGAGTTAGCTGCCCTTGAGCGTTTGAAAAAAATCCCATAGGGTTATAATGGGGAAAATGGCGTCATCACGTTTTCTCAACTGTTTTTGCTTAGATCCTTATCATACTTGCAGGTAATGATGACATACATAAGAGCTTGGATGAGTTCAAAATTTGGCCGGATTCGAGCACAGACTACGGAGTTAGCTGCCCTTGAGCGTTTGAAAAAAATCCCATAGTGTTATAATGGAGAAAACAACGTCATCACATATTTTTAGAAAAACTTTGTCATCGCTCTATTGCCTACATTTCTCAACAGATTTTAAAATAACTTCACACAAATGTAGGGCATGACAATATCTCGAGCAAGTTTGACTTTCAGGATGCTGCGCCCAAGGTCAAGGTCACTGTGGCTTTTTTTAGAAAAAAACTTTGTCAGCGCTCTAGCACCTACATTTCTCAGCAGATTTTAAAATAACTTCACACAAATATAGGGCATGACAATATCTTGAGCAAGTTTGACTTTCAGGGTGCTGCACTTAAGGTCAAGGTCACTGTGGCTATTTTTAGAAAAACTTGGTCATCGCTCTAGCGCCTACATTTCTCAACGGATTTTAAATCAACTTCACACAAATGTAGGGCATGACAATATCTCAAACAAGTTTGACTTCCAGGATGCTGCGCCCAAGGTCAAGGTCACTGTGGCTATTTTTAGAAAAACTTTGTCAGCGCTCTAGCACCTACATTTCTCAATGGATTTTAAAATAAATTCACACAAATGTAGGGCTTGACAATATCTCGAGCAAGTTAGACTTTCAGGGTGCTGTGCCCAAGGTCAAGGTCACTGTGGCTATTTTTAGAAAAACTTTGTCATCGCCCTAGCACCTTCATTTCTCCATGGATTTTGAAATAACTTGACACAAATGTAGGGTATGACAATATCTCAAGCAAGTTGGACTTTCAGGATGCTGTGCCCAAGGTCAAGGTCACTGTGGCTATTTTTAGAAAAACTTTGTCACCGCTCTAGCACCTACATTTCTCAACGGATTTTAAAATAACTTCACACAAATGTAGGGCATGACAATATCTCGAGTAAGTTTAACTTTCAGGGTGCTGCAATCAAGGTTTTTGATTAGATCCTTATCATACTTGCAGGTAATGATGACATACATAAGAGCTTGGATTGCAGGATTCGAGCACTGACTACGGAGTTAGCTGCCCTTGAGGGTTTGAAAAAAAATCCCATAGTCTTATAATGGAGAAAACAACGTCATCACATTTTCATTTTTCATCGGATCCTCTTCATACTTGCAGGTAATGAGGATATTCATAAAAACTTGGATTAGTTAGCATTTCGGCTAGATCCCACCACTGACTATGGAGTACCTGCCATGAGCATCCAAAAAATCAATGTCGCCACTTTTTCTTGGTTTCTACCGATCAGATCCTTTTCAAACTTGCAGGTAATGAGGAAATGCATAATATCTTAAACAAGTTCAAATTTTGGCCAGATCAGGCCAACCACTACAAAGTTAGCTGCCCTTGACAGCTCTGTCTATTGTGCTCTTGATCGGATACTTTTTAAACTTGCATATATTAAATGAGGGCATACATAATGTTTTGGATGAGTTTAATTTTCAGCCTGATTGGACCACTGACTGTGGAGTTAGCTGCCCTTGAGCATCTTAAATATCCCTATAGGTTTACAATGTCACTCAGGTGAGCAATTGTTGCCCTTTGGGCTACTTGTTCTTAGTTTTTTCATGCTATACATAACAAAATCATTATATTTTAGAAATGTGAGGCTTTGCATAAATATATTTTTACAAAAACGAAAATGGACCCAAAAACGTGACATTTTCGCCTCTTAATAACAAGGTAGAAAGTTTTCGCTGTTGGAATTCCCATTTGCTCTTAAGTATTACAGCATGTGACCAATGCATATGCTGTCCTTAGAACAAAGTATAATTACTTGATTTTTTTTCTGAATCCATAAAATAGTAACACCTGACCAGTAACACAATGAGATATGCATACAGACAGGTGAATAAATTTTACTATTTCACTCATATATGCCCACAAATGTAGCGTGCAACGTGTTTACGCTATTGTCTACAAACAATATTTCGGCTGATCTTACAAGTATACTATACTCTTCAGTGAAACTGCTCAGTTTTTGCATTACTGTTAATGGAACATGTTTTTCAAATCAAATATTTCGTATTCTGTTATGTATAGTTATAAGAATTATTAGGATAGTAAAACATTTAATGGCAGTTTTGACGTTTTTAAAGAAAATAAGCAAAATGTGTTTGCACTTGGGAGCAAACAGACTACACATCAGCTCTAAAATTCAGGCTTGAATCGACCTTAAAATTAGATGCATCCTGTTACCCGCCCTTGGCGAACTCGGAATAAAAGCATCGCAAACGACTGCGTGATACCCCGCCACTGCAAGCCTTTTTCACACACAGATTTTTCCAGATTTATTTTTTCTCTGTATGACTCCAGGGTGGGAGCAGCCTAGCCCCACTGAACACAGAGAAAAGTCTTTGTTATGACAGGACTTTTCATTACTCTGATCACTTACAATAAGCTTCCGATAAATCACTTACCACTCTATTCAAATACAATTTTAGTGAATTTTAAACTGGTGACCATGGGGCAGGGGCAAATAAACCATAAAGGATCAAATTTTAATCACCAGAAGCTTTTATTACTTCTATCATCAGATGTTAATTTATAAAAATCTGTTTCACATCAATATATATAGATTTTTATCATCATTTTATGCATGTATATAGCCCGGGGGGCAGGGGGAGATAACTCCCATGGGGTAAATTTGAGCATCACTGGAGGCTTTCATCACTCTGATCATTTGCTGAAAGTTTCAGAAAAATTGCTTCAAACTCTGATTTTATATGGAATTTTTCATGATTTTATTACATGTATATAGCCCAAGGGCAAGGGCAGATAAACCCTAATGATAAAATTTCTGTCCTCATACAAAGCTTTTGTTACTTTTATCATGTTTGTGAAGTTTCATCATGATACTCCTAGTAGTTATGGAACTAGAGGCTAGAAACCATTTTTTGTACATTGACAAGTGCCATAACTCTGTCAGAAATTATCGAAATTTGCCCATTAACAATCCCAAGCGACACATTCTTGATACAAATGCATATACAAAATTTGAAGGAAATCCATTGAGTAGTTAAGGAACTAGAGGCTAGAAACCATTTTTTGTACATTGACAAGTGCCATAACTCTGTCAGAAATTATCGAAATTTGCCCATTAACAATCCCAAGCGACACATTCTTGATACAAATGCATATACAAAATTTGAAGGAAATCCATTGAGTAGTTAAGGAACTAGAGGCTAGAAACCATTTTTTGTACATTGACAAGTGCCATAACTCTGTCAGAAATTATCGAAATTTGCCCATTAACAATCCCAAGCGAGACCTTCTTGGTACAAAGGCATATGCAAAATTTGAAGGAAATCCATTGATAAATACTTAAGTTATCGAACGGAAACGAAGTGCGGACGGACGGACGGACGTACATACTACGGACGGACGGACGGACGGACACACGGACGGCCAACGTGAAAACATAATACCCCGTCACTAACGTGTGGCGGGGTATAAAAACATGGTTGATTTTGTGCGCTGCTTTATTTTAATTGCACTTGTATCATTTGTATACCTTTCACTTTCAGTTTCGGTTTGGTGTCCTTCAGCAATGAGACACAATGTGAAGATGCTCTCGATAACTACAAGCCTGAACATCCACTGATTGTAAAACGCAATAAAAGAAAGAGATAACAGTTGATACAGGATCATAGACTAAATATCATCATTAGCATCATATTAGCAGTTATACAATGGTAGTGAAGAATAAACGTGCTCACAAATAGTATTGAAAGTGTATAGGCGATTCTTTGAACTATAAATGATACTGCTTGTGGGATTAAGCAACATTTCAAAGTTGGATTTTCGTTTATACGCATTTGTATGAAGTTTTACCACATACATGTATTATATATCAGACTATGATTACGACTGTCTAAAACTGATGTGAAATTTAAGTGGTTTACAATACAGAGAAAACATTTCCTGTAGATCCTTGTCGGTTTTTGTGTATCACTGGCCTTCGACGTTTGATCTGAGTACGCTGCTGAATATCTGTACACCACACTAATGAACACATAACCCTCCGTAGTTCCTCTTTACACCAACAGTATACGATTGGATTAACAGCTGAATTTGCCATGGCTATAACAGTTGTCAGGTTCTTGATGTTCTCAATCAGAATTCTGTCTTCCAATATGTATTTTAATGGAATAGCGACAGCAAACGGTAACCAGAAGACAACAAACAGTAAAAACATGAAAGCCATCATAATGCCTGCCTTCTTGTCCTTGTCGGTTGTACTGTGTTTACTGTGCTGATAGAGCTTGATAACCATCACACGTTGTTGAACACTCCTGATTTTACACGTTATTATTGTTAAGAGAACAGCTGACATTGGAAAACTGATTCCTATGGTAACTACAAATGCTGTGATAGTAAAAGCTTTTGGTAACAAATTAAAATACTCACATGAATGGAACTGGTTCCAAGTGTCTATTCCAAAAAGCGGTGCAGTGCTAATTGGAATGACATAACACCAGATTGCTGCGATGACAAGCTTCACTCTCTTCTTTGTAATCCAGAAGTTATAATGGAGAGGATGAAAAAGAGCAACATATCGTTCTACCGAAATAGCAGCTAGTGTTAATAGTGTACAACTGAAACTTGCAATAACAGATGTTGTTTTAACTAGGCATAGCCACTTGTTTTTGCCAAGGTCTGTATGGATGTAGATTAAAGCATAAAGCGGACTTGTTGGAAAACCAACTAGGAGGTCGCCTATAGCGAGATTTGCTATTAGTATGTTCATGCACGTATGCAGTTTCCTGAATCTAATTATAGAAGCTAGGACTGTGATATTTCCAAATAAAATACATGGTATGAGAAAAACAAGAAGACCAAAGTTGATGTAGTTGAATACTGCACCGTCGTGTTGCACAAAACCACTGTTTGTATTATTATTGATAGAAAGGTTAGTTTTGAGCATCAAAGCTGGTGATGGTGACACAGGTGTTGAACTTTCCATAATTGTAGAGGTTAATATCCTGTCTGTAAAAAATAAAGATTGTTAATATGGACAGCACAATCTTGAGCAAGTGAAGCATTATGACAGACAATGTTCAGTCTTTTTCGTTTATATGGTGTATATTCTTTGCTTCAAAAGGCTCATATTTTTTAGAACTTATCTAAGAGCATTTAGCTTCTTGGTTTCTGCCTATTGAAGACTATACGTTCTGCACAAATTGGCGGATGGGTAGATAAGCCAAAGCCGCCACAAATTAGTGAAATATTGGTGAAAGATGTCCTTTTGCCAATTTTCCTGTTAAAATTCCATATGTGAAATGAAAGTTCATACTATAGAGTCTCCGTAATTAGTATTACTCGTTACAAATGCAGAGTAAAAAAGAAGTACAACAGTATTCACAGTGTGATGAGACTGTAAATATGCATGCTTTGAGTCATACGACAACTGTTATTTATCATATTTTTCTTTAAACTGGTGTAACTTACAGTGAAGTACTTCAGATATTGGACACTGGGAATTAGATGTCAAAAAATGAAAAATTCGATGAAATGATTAACTTGTCTATACTTTATATAAATAGTCTATTTTTGCATTTCATATTTTATTTCGTCTTGTTTTGTTTTTCAAGTATATAAGATAATAGGAAAACACAGTCAAAATGTAGCATTTTCCTCTGTTAAATATATAGATCTATAAGTCTGTGATTAGAATTTTCTTCTAAATCGAGACTATTTCATTCTTTTTGCTGGTACGAGGGGTGATCTTTAAATAATGGAAACATGCATACATCTCATTAGCTATGTGTTAGACCAGTATTCTAGGTATATATAATACCTAAGAGGCAAGCATATGTCATATAATCAAGTTCCAAAGTACTGTATAGGAATATCGTTGTCATGGCAACGATGCCTTAAACTTAGTGGGGTTAGTCTCTAAAGTTTTGCAAATTTCAATGTGTATATGCTGCTAGTATGCAACAAAGAATGGAGAAAAGTTAATGATGGTGTGGTGGCTTGATGCACGTTGCTGATACTAAAAGAAATATGCAGTTATTCATGACTTGCCTTCAAACCTGGTAGAAAGTGATAGCCCTCAGTGGCAGGTCTTGGGGCAGGCAATTTAATTCCAGATTAATTCATTGCAAGAACATGAATGCTGAAATGTTTAGAACCCCAGAGAAGTATGAATCATTACGAAATTGCAACAATAATGACGATGTATCGACGTTGCAAGTTAATGCAGTGTCGATCATAGTCATATGATTGCGTCAATATGATACAACGTTTGTGCAACGTCATAATGTTGCGTTGACGTAGATATGGCGATGCCTACTTTGTCGTTATCATAAAAGAATTTATACTGAAATTAAATAGGAGCTAGATTTTTTTCTTGGGATTTTTTTTAAATATTAAGTGATTAACAATATGTAGAAATTGTCATACATGTAATATGGGTGCTTTACAAAATTAATGTCCCTCTTCCTTTTCAAAGGCAAAGAAAGACATGATTTTAATGCGTGTTGGATGAATGGTGTTAACAATGCATCCCTTTTCAGATCACTTTACATGTTTTTATAATAGCCCCAGATTGGCGTTTGTCATATTTCATGTTTTTGATTCATGTTTTTGATTCAGTTTTTTTCCCCCAAGATAAATACATAAACAAATAAATTAATGTCTCCTTGTACTTTCTTTCCAATCTTATTCTTAAGAGAATGACTATCCCCATAATTCTGGCATTAAACAAACGTTTCCGACAACGATGGAATTTTGCTCTAGAATTTTATTGCATGAAAACGTTCAGTGACTGTTTACAATCTTAGGTGGTAGACAGATGCTAAATTCCATCATAGCATAGAACTGGAATAATTGATATTGTAGACATATTGAAGATGTGCATGAAGATTTCTTATGACCAAAAATTTATTTTGAGGCAAAATTACGGGCTTTTGGACTTCGCCATTTTCAATGTTGGTTTGTGATGTAAGGTAGCAAGATTGTGTAATCAACTCCTCCCACAGCTTATTTATAACAGATCAAGCTGAAACTTTGCACACATGTTGCAGACATATTGAAAATTTGCATGAAGATTTTTGAAGGTCACAAAGTGTAATTTTGACAAAATTATGGGGTTTCAAACTTAAGTCATTTTCAGTGTTTGATATTAGTGTAATCAACTTCTCTCACAGTTTATGATAGATGGCTTTGAAACTTTGTACATGTGTTACAGACATAATAAAGATCTTCCTGAAGATATTTTATGAGAGAATAATTGTTTTTAGCAAAATTGCAGGCTTTGTACTAAGAGTATTTTTTTAATCTTCATTTAAAGTCTTCATTATACTTTGAAACTAAAAGGTGCCTGGACAGGTCTCAGAGCCACACTGACTGACATATTCCTCTAAACGTAGCAGCTGCAGACAGTGATCAGGTCAGAGACGTCTTTGTGTTAACTTGCGAGCACAGCCCCTAGCAAATTTAAAGAGTAAATACATTTCAGGAACGGACTGAATCAGATCCCAAACCCTATCCCCAACATCAAAGGGAAAGATTGACAAAGACATCCCAACAAACAATAAATTACAAGTGATAAGCCGAGTCAGTAGCTCTTTCCCAAATAGGTGGCAACTCAGCTGTCTTTGCTGAACTAAATAATTTAGACCAACAGAAGGCCAGAGAAAGACGCGATGAAAGGGCATCAGAAGGAAATGTGTAAACTGCGAACCTATAACGAGCCAATTTGAAGCCAAAAAAAAATCCGCTAAAATTTATGTCGCTTTGACAAGTCAGTCTTACGAGTTTTAGAACAGAAATAAAACTAGTTTTAGAATAATATTTATTTAAAAAATTTACCAGAAATTAGTCATTGAATATCCAGCTCAGATACTTCTGTTCAGACATTTAGAGAACATTGAAGAAGTCGACACCTCATATATTGCGGTTATGCTTCGTTAATTTTCCTTCTGTAAATAAGATTATAACTTTTAATCCATCCAGGTTCTTTCCATTGCTCCTCATCTGTGATCAGAGATGGTGCTTATGTCAGTCCAGCGTAGTATATTCGGCGAAAATGACAATTTTTATTTATACATTTTTTTTCGCAATAGAATGAATGTAATACAAATTGTTTCTTTCAAGATTCCGGTACTTGTTGCGATAAGATTCTCTCCAAATGCAGTGGTATTTTTCAAACCATATCACAAAGTAAAGAAATATTAAGTTTTGGTTGCTATGGTACACTATTAGTTGTTTAAAGTGTTAAAATGCTTCGAGTGCCATTAGCGACACACCTCGCACTCCCACGGCGCTCATCAAATATCCGTTCGGTCGATTTTAGAACAATGGCTTATAGCAGGGCAGATATGTGAAATAATTGTGCACTTTTTGATAAAAGCATGAAATTTGGCACAATGCTAGACAAAGCTATTCTAAGCATTTTCAGGGTGGATGCCAAGCCGGAAAATTCCATTTATGGCGGCCATCTTGAATTTCAAAATGGCCGCCATTGAAACTGCATTTTATGGCAAACAGAATCGGAAATCATTAGAAAGGCCAGTTTTGTGTTTCTGAACATGTTAAGCTGAACTCTAACCTGATTGTCTCAAACTTGTCTGTTATTCGGCATTTCTCACCTATGCTACTGGGCCTAGACATGACACGAATCGATAATTACATGTTTGTATTAAAGTATGGAAATGGAATACAGTGAATCACAATTTTTCACCACCTGGCGAACAACACCTTTCAAAATATTATAGTCATGCAGATTGAATTTTTTGTCTAGTGAATAAGACTTGCTAACTTGGTGACGATAGCAATTTTTTTACTTGTTAATTTTTTCTTGTTGCTTTAGTCTACATAATAAATCATTTTGCCTAGCTCATAATTTGTAAAAGAAGCAGAAAACAGAATTTAATCCATAAATGTATTTGTGTTTATTTTAATGCACAATGCTATATGGGGTTTTAAAAGGTAAAAACAATCATATTTGATGTGTAACGTACATAACAGTAACAAAGGTACTAACAAACAACAATGATCTAAATTAACCGAAATGGTGGTTGATGAATGTGGTCCTTACTGAACAAACACTATTATTCACTTTCAAAGTATACACATACTAGAAACAATTGATTTGCTTCTTTTGAATTAGTCAATGCAGCACCGAAAAATGACTTGAATCTAGAACGAAACGTTTTTGTAAGAATCCATACAACTTTGGAGAATGACTTCGAGAAATAAAAACACGTGTAAATGGTAAATAGTGTATCCTCAGTTTGATCTGTATTTCATCTTAAGTAGCCAGAAGTTTATGCCACTGTATTGAAAACCATCGTTGTATGTTTTAACTATTATTATTTGATTTAAATATGTATCTGAAGGTAGGTTTAGTGGTAACGTTGAGTAACATAATTGTAGTTTATATATAATTGTTAGTGGCGTCAGATCATTCGATTTGCAAACTGTTGTAAAGGGTCAGTCTCAGACTGCAGCTAGGCTTTCAATGATTTAAGTGTCAACCTGTCAACTATATTCAGATACATGTAGTATACGTAGATTTTTAATATTTCCTATAGTGCAACAGGAAAAAAGAAGATCTTTACGAATGACATACTCTCGCTCTGACTCTTTTAAAATATAGTTTTAAAGCACCTCACTAGCATAACCTTTTAATGACACATTCGACAAGTAAATATTTTGATCAGGGTTTAGGTCTAATATCACGTTGAATGTGTACCTGCTGAGTGGTAATAAACGTTATCTGTTTGTAAAGCTCTCGTCGATTGTACTGCATATTACTGTAAGGAAAACGAAAAAAAAAATGCAAATCTATATGTTGAGACATGAAAATTAGAGCTTCCCATCATCTGTCTGTTCACGAAGTGTAACTGACACTATAAATTACACCTAGTCTTTCCTGATCAGGTAATTTTGCACCATCTTTGCCACCATCTTTGCATATTACGGTTTACTATTATCAACACCTAAAATATTACAACAGCACTTTCAAACAACTTTAAATATATAATCTTTTGTATTAGTATATTCTTGGGTATTGTCAAGGTGTATTGTGGATACTGTTCATTACCAGCAGGACCTCATCAATAAATTATTTACCTCAGCCCCACCTCCCCCTACCTCTTTCGCGAAATGATTACAACAAACTAGGCCCTTTAAGGCAAAAAGATTAATTAGAATTACATTTAATTTGGTTAGTCCTTGATATGTATAGGTATAGCATTTTATTTGTTTCTTTCCTATACATAATGTTTTACTACATATAGGGTCTGACTAATTAGTTAGTTGCCCAATAAAATGGTTGTATACATTACTAGTTATCTTTTTTTCTCGTTTAATTTCTAGTCATACTGCAAGGTACATTTAGGAGATGAGAAACTGATATTTGCCTCGAAATCCTTATGTAGTAACATTGATTTATGTAGTATTTTTCATTTGCCATTGCATTTTGTACAGTTGGAAAACTGTAGATTATGATTACTTGTGAATATAAAATATTTGTTAATAACAACAACTAAAGGTCCCAATTTTAGGAACCCCTTAAGAGACTGCTGAATATATAAGCATTGACAAGATTAGAAAAAATAATACAAACAAAACTGCGGCATAGAATGAAAATTGTCATAAAAGGAAGAATTAATCGAAACCAACTTCAAATATCCATATAGCCTATAACTCAACTCCCCGTATCTTTAGCTTTCAGTTCATAATTTAGATATTTTATTCCCAAAGTCTTGCTTAAGGCATCAGAGGTAGGAACATTACAAAATAGAGAACGTAAAGCTGTGATGTAAAACTTATATATAGTATTTTGATACTATGCAGTAATTTTTCGATTTTAGATGATGATTTAAGTTGAGAAATGGCATTTCTTGTGTAACGTATACTACCCGCAGAGCCTTAACTAAAGTAAATAAGCTCTGCAACCAAAGTCTACATGTAACATTCTTTCCAAAATCTTCAAATGTCTGTTTATATTTCTCTTATCAATAGTCTTTCCTTTGTAGACACTTAATATGCTATATCTTTTCAATAAACACTGTAAGATAATGTTCTTGTATGTTTTGTAGATTGCAAGTCATACTAGACTCTCTTATACTAATAAATCAACGCTTTTAAGACGCTATTTTTATAAAACTGACTATTAACTGTTTATCTCTTGACTTTACTTCTGCATAAGATGTGCTGGCCTACAACGGCAGGGCTTTATTTTCTCTGCAGTAAGGTCTCTAATTTTTTAATATATCTTTATTTTAATTATTTTTTATACTACATATCATGTATTCTAGTGTCATTAAAAGGATGGCGAAACAGTGGAGTAGTTAGGCAAGTACGTTTTTAAAAAGGTTGATTTAGGTGACAAAAATAAATGCCAGAAAAGAGTGATTGTCTTCAGAACTTTTCATATCTAGAAACATTACTAGTCTGCAGTATCCTGTTTTTGTAACGTATAAAACACGCGTCATGACACCCCAAACCTAACTGTTAAAGTGTCAGAGGACTCAAGTAGCAAAGTTTCTTAAGGACTGCAAGAATGTCATATTTATAATATTTTTGAGACACAGTGAAGAAAGTTCAAAAGTGGTATTATAATGGACTATTATGACTCAATGTTATTTACGTTACTTCCTGTAGTGGAAAATGATAAAACTATCAAACAGTCTGTACTCATTCCAATATTTGAAAATAGGGAAAAAGGGGAAAAGGCTGAGGGAAACAAAACGAAATGTTTCTGCATTCAAATTATATGGTTCTATGAAATTATTCATAGTTAACATGTAATTAACACGTATAGGCTTAAAGGTAGGTTCCTGGACTAGCGATAACAATTATGTTCACAAAATAATTTCGTCTTTTTCTGAGTAGTATTGAATTTTCTTATTTTTCTGAATTTGTTGCTACTGAGAAAATCGTGAGATGTTGAAGAAAATAGTCGTTTTCCCTTTTGGTTTATTTTCTTTCGTTGGAATTCCAGTTCTAAAAATAACTATGTTTATTATGTCCATAAGTGCGCGATTTCTAATGCCATCATCCAAAGGTCAATTTTCTCTTGCCATTAGTTCTTCTAGAGGTCCTGGCATGGCGGATAGGTTAAAACTATCCCAAAATGCTATGCAGCATGACGTCAGCAGCGTTATCTATTTTTGGCGCGAACTAAAAATAGCGCTAACTGGTGTGCGAAGCAGAGTTAGGAAATCCCTTGCAAAACAACTTTTCTAATATTTTTTTGATTTACACTTTGTAGTGAAACTTATTCATTCCCTTTTTATAAGTGCTTTCTAACAACTTGGACGAAAGATCATCAAAATTATGATGCATTCCAAAGTACAGGAACCTACCTTTAACCCAAAGTCAGAGAGTTAACCGGTATAAATGAACACAATTTTAATAGGAACTTCTGCAAACACTGCTTTCTAGAGTTCTTCCATATGACATGGGGACTTTTGTCAGCTCAAAGTCTATATAAAATGTAATGGGCTCTGTTCAGTATACAACTTACCTATAAGGCAGACGCCATTTTGAAAAATCAAGATGGCCGCCGAAATAAGTAAAATTCAGCTTGGCATCCACCCTGAAAATTCATATATTGGGCCAGTCTAACTATGTACCAAATTTCATGCTTTTATCAAAAAGTGCACAATTCGGCCAAAATTTGTCACATATCTGCCCTGCTATTATCGAAATGGGACATAAATATCTCTTGTAACCAATTTGAGGTAGAGTGTATAAATATTATGTGAAGGACGGCAATTTAAGTATTTCTCTTACAGTAAATTAGTAAAGGGAGATAACTCACATTCTCATAATGGCTTAAATTTAGTTTAAGACATTACCGAAGCTAAGGGCGAGGGTTTTTGGAGCCCGTTAACCGGTTTAAGCGCCCCGTCCTCACCCTCCAGTAATTTATTAATAACCGTTCCAAGGCGGGGCACTTCTGTTGTGGTGCCTCAATGTCATTTTTTATTGTTGTGCATATCAATATTTTCTTTCATCTATTTTGTCAGTGGCAGTTTTAGTTAAGGTAGCTGAATGAACACCAGTCTGCGAAAGGACTGTTTGTTCGGTTTACTGTGCATGCCTTTCGTTAATTCTTTCAATTCACGTATATACGTCGGTCCCTAGTGATTATAAAGGCAGGGTATGAGGTCTGATTGTTCTATCAGTTTCAAGGGGAACGTCGGGTAACTTCGGACATGGGGGTAAATTCGGACATACCATTGCAAACAGTGAAATTCCAGATGAGACGGCTCATCATGAGCCGTCTCATCAGGATTTTCACTGTTTGGCCAGTTATTTTTGTTTTAGTTCCAAACAACTGACATATAAAGGATACAATGTCACTGTCCGAATTTACCCGCTGTCCGAAGTTACCCGACTCTCCCCATTCATTGTTGCTTTAAATACTCTGCACCAGAACTAAGATAATAATACCATTACAAATGATATAGATCAGGAATGGCTTACAAAACCGAGAAAATTTCGTTTGCAGTGTTCTTGTTTTGCAGTTGTTTATCTTTACAAGGTATTAACAAACACATAGCTGTGCGTAATTCCTCCTTACACCAACAGAATACGATTGGATTAACAGCGGAGTTTGCCATGGCTATAACGACTGTAAGATTCTTGATGTTTTCAATCAGGTTTCTGTCTGTAAAAACATATTTCAGTGGCGTAATAACAACAAAAGGCGTCCAGAAGATTACAAAGAGTAAGACAATGAAAGCCATCATAATGCCAGCCTTCTTATCCTTCTCTAATCGAATAGATAGCTTCCTGCGCTGGTTGTATTTCAGAGACGTAACTCTCTTTTGGAATTTTCGGATTTTACACGTCGTAAGGGTAAACAGAATGGCTGACGTTGAAAAGAATATTCCTAAGTTGGTCGAAAATCCAATAATACCGTACCATCGTGGCAGCAGTTCAAAATAATCGCAGGCATGAGTCTGGTCCCAGGTATTCACAAAGAGAGGCAGCACGCTGATAGGAATCAGCATAAACCAGAAAGCTGTAATTGCAGTTTTCACTTTTTTCTTTGTCAACCAGGCCTTATAATGGAGAGGGCGAAAAACAGCAAGATATCGTTCTACGGAAATAAATGCTAGTGTTGCCAAAGAGCAGGTGAAGCTTGTAGTTATAGCTAGGCTTCTAGTTAGACATAGCCATTTGTTTCTGCCAAATTCCATGTTAATATACATGAGGGCGTATAATAGCCCGGCTGGGATGGCAACCAAAAGGTCGCCCACCGCTAGATTTGCAATCAGTATATTCATGCACGTGTGTAATCTCCTAAATCTAATTATAGAAACAAGAACTGTAATATTTCCCAGTAAAATATTCGGTAGCAGCAGAACAAGAATACCAAAATTGATGTAGTTAAAGACTGCGCCGTCATACTGAACAAACCCATGTTGGGTATTATTGTCAAAAGAACAGTTGATTTTGTTTTCCGGATTTTTCATAATTCTTGAGATAGTCGGTATCCGTCTGAAAAAAAGATAAAACATTCAATACTTTTAGTCTAGGTACACGCATAAATAATACATACATACAAGACTCGTCACAGAACTTCAATTAATACTTCTGTAGGTATTCAAAATGGATTAAGGATGTCTGCTGACAGCAATTTCAGTTTTAGCTCGCCTGGTCAAAAGTTCAGGAAGAGCTATTGGTGTCACCCTAGCGTCCGCTTCCGTGTCCGGATTAGATGTTTTGGTTAACGTTTTTCAAAGACCTATATCTCCTTAGCCCATGGGTGGATTCTTTTGATACTTGCACTGTAGTTAGATATTGGTCTAAAGTCTAATGGGTACCACCCCCACCCCACTCAGTGACCTTGATGTTAAGCTCATGGACTTAGAGAAATGGAGTTTTTTTGTTTTGGTTAAAGTATTTTAAAACCCAATATCTCCTGAACCTATGGATGGATTATGTTGATATTAGCACTGTAGTTAGATATTAGTCCAAAGTTTTACAGAGTACTACCCCAACCCCCCTCAGTGAGATTGATGTCAAGGTCATGGACTTAGGAAATTTTGGTTTTTATTAAAGCTTTCTAGTTGCATACTGATTCAGAATGCTTGGAATAGAGTTAGTTTACACTTAAACTGATGTTAGACACTTGTACTGATGTTAGACACTTGTTTGAGTTTTTACAATACACTATATACTTACCCTACTGGATGACCTTGAAGTCAATGTCATCGACTTAGAATTTTGCCATAAAGATTTTGGTTAAAGTTTTATATATGAAGACATAATTTCACAGTGCCACGATGGAGTCAGTTGTTACTAATACTTGAACTGATGTTAGATAATGGTTCAGGGTTTTGATATATCCTGCCTCCCCCTACCCCTCAGTTCTTTGACCTCAAGCTAATGGACTTTGAAATGTCATGTGGATTTTTTTTATTTTTTTTATTTTAAGACTTATTTCTGAGATAGCTTTTGTTAGCTCACCTGAGCCGAAGGCTCACAGGTGAGCTTATAGTATAGGCAGGCCTCCGTCTTCCGTCGTCGTCGTCCACACTCTTTAAACATCTTCTCCTCAGAAACCACTGGGCCAATTGAAGTCAAATTTCATATGGAGCCTTTACAGGATAGGGGAAGAAAAGTTTATATATTTGGTCCAGGTCACATGACCAAGATGGCCGCCATGCCCATATATGGTAAAAACCTTAAAAAATCTTCTTCTCCAGAACCACTGGGTCGATTGCCTTGAGACTTGGTATGTAGCATTTGGGTCTCTAGTACTACAAAGTTTATATAAATAATGACCCTGGGTTGACCTTGACCTATTTTATGACAAGGTCAAAATTGGTCCCTTAGGCTTTTGAATGGGAAAAGCTGAAAAAATGCATTTTTCTGTTGCCATTGTACTCTGTGATAAGGAAATGCAGCAAAATTCAACTCCTCTGAATTTGAAAGGTCAAGGTCATTTAGTGACCTTGGCCAAAGGTCAGTTGTCCATCCTTTATCAACATTTTCAAACAACTCTTCCTCTGAAACTACTGGGCCAATTTTATCTAAATTGCATATACAGCCTTCAGGTAAAAGGGGAAAGAAAATTCTTGTACTTGGTCCAGGTCACTTGACCAAGATGGCCGCCATGCCCATATATGGTAAAAACCAAAAACAAAATCTTCTTCTCCAGAACTATCGGGTTGATTGCCTTGAAACTTGGTATGTAGCATCTCGGACTCTAGTACTATAAAGTTTATATAAACGATGACCCTGGGTTGACATTGACCTATTTTATGACAATGTCAAACTTGGTCCCGTAGGCTTTTGAATGGGAAAAGCTGAAAAACTGCATTTTTCTGTTGCTGTTGTGCTCTGTCACATGGAAATGCAGCAAAATTCAATCCCTCTGAAATTTAAAAGGTCAAGGTCATTTAGTGACCTTGGTAAAAGGTCACCCGAGAGTCCTCTGTCAACATTTTTAAACGACTCTTCCTCTGAAGCTACTGGGCAATTTCATTTAAATTTCATAAACAGCCTTCAGGCAAAGGGGGAAGGAAAGTTTATATACTTGGTCCAGGTTACATGACCAAGAAGGCCGCCATGCCCATATATGTTAAAAACTTGAAAAAAAAATCCTTTTCTCCAGAACCACTCGGCCGATTGTCTTGAAACTTGAAATCTGGAACTCTAGTACTACAAAGTTTATATAAATGATGACCTTTTCATTGGCCCCAGACCATTGAAACTTCATCAGTGCATGCACCTTTCCACTCCATGTCACCTACAACAAAACTAGGTCACTGTGACCTACTTTGATGAAAAAGCACCGCACATTTAGTGTTCAAGGTCAGTCCCATATCTCCCTTCTCATAGGCCCCAGACCATTGCAACTTCATCAGTGCATGCACCTTTCCACTCCAGGCTACCTACAACAAAACTAGGTCACTGTGACCTACTTTCACGAAAAAATACCACATATTTAGTTTTCGAGAGAGATCAGCCCCATATCTCTCGTTTCATAGGCCCCAAAATGTTCGAAACTCCATCAGTACATGCACCTTACCACTGCAGGTCACCCCCAACAAAACTAGGTCACTGTGACCTACTTTTAAAAAAAGTACATTTTTACTTTTCATTTACCCAAGATGTTTAAAACCCCACCAATTCATGCAACTTACCTCTTCAGGTACCCTCTCATAATGCTATGTTACTGTTTTAACATTTTTGAGTGCTAATATCTCTGTTACCTCATGACAGGTTCTTGCCTTGAATGTGTGATAAGCAGTTATGAAGACCGGGCGTAACCACATCATCCAAGCAGAGACTTCAGGCTGCAATTGATAAAGCTATTGCCATCTTATGCTTAGCATTTTCACTACTGTCAAAGCGCTAACGGGCTCGATATGCTGGCCGCGGCAATCTAGTTACTCAGAAATGGACTAGTATTTTTTTTTAAAGAGGATTTAATGTTTTAGTGCTTTCTAAATTAAGCTGCTCTAACTAATACAACATGTATATTCTTTTGAAATACCTACTTCCACCTCCCCGTGGTGACCATGGGGGTGGGGGGGGGGGAGCAGCAATAGACAATAGCCTAGCTAAACGGAAGAGGCACCAACTAACAAATAACACTAAAATTCGCTCAAAAGGGTAAATTTCTTCTCGCTCTAAAAGGCACTTTTCCTCCGCTCAAAAGGGCACTTTTTCCGCCCAAAAGGATACCTTATCCGCTCAAATGTCTCTCGCCGCCGCTTAGGCTTCTCTCTATCAAGAATGTTCAAGCGGAGTGATTCCGTTAAAACAGAAAAGACAACATAGTTGCCAGCCCGATTTCAAATAGCTTGGCACGAATTTTCCTCGAGTGAAAAGGAAATCGCACTTTGCTGGACTACCATTTTTTTCACGTGTATGTTCTCGTGGGGCACTTACCTTAAAGCCTTGGATTCTTAACTACGCAGTACTATCTCTATCAGTATTATCCTGAAATTTGATATAATTCCAAAAGTGGTGATGTTGTGAAAACACCCGTTATATTTATGAACTGGCAGTTATATTTATTAAAATAGAAAGAGTTCAGGGAAGTTATATACTTGAATCGCAACGCGCGAAAATGGTGCTTATGACATGTGCAAACCCAGCCTGCGCATCCGCGCAGTCTGATCTGAGAATTTGGATTTTGTACACACCATATATAGACTCTGAGGAATAAACAGGCTCAAAACGAAGGTTCTAGCTAGACGTAAAGACTCAGATCATCCTGGGCATCCGCTTGGTCTGATCAGAGTCTTCGTTGTCGGCATGAACGTAGCTTAGACTCTTAGCTACCCTCTAAGCGCTCAGCGAAGACTGGTCAGACTGGGCGCCAGGCTGATCTGAGTCTTCGCTGGGCGCACATGCCACTTTGTTGGCTTTGTCGTGTCGCGGCTCAACTAGCGTTCGCAAATACGTTAAGCAACATTTTGCGTGATATCTATGCTGAAACAAATAGCAATGAAAACGGGTTATTCTTTCAATTAAACCGAGTTTTGAAAACCGATCCACAGGGATCCAAGCTGCAGTATTGCTCTTCAATTTGTTTGCAAATACATTTGCTCCCATTAGTATAGGAGAAGACTAAGTGCTTTCAAAACGAACTCCGTGTCTCCTACAATTAACACTAAAGCCATAATTACAGAGAACAAACAATAATTGCTATCGACTTTGCTGAGGTCAGCAGATGAGAAACTTAGCAGAACAAGATAAACTGTCAACTGAAATGTATATATTCTGGACTGCATTCTTTGCTGTGTGGCGAAACAGACGAAGCTTGCGGCAGCAAATGAAACAAAAGCTGTTACCAGACAGCACATCTTCGCTAGCCAAGGATGCTAAGTCCACTTTGTTCCTTACATAAGGAACAAAGTGGACTTAGTACCCTTGGCATGCGAAGATGCAGACAGCATACTTCGCCTGAACCGGTGCTTCCCCATCCTGAATACAGAGTTCTAAGAATGTGACCTTGACCTTCAAGACCAATTAGGAAGGTAATGCTGGTACTGAGTAAACCTCTGGAGCAGTACTCTGTCGCCAGTCCAAGACAGTATAAACTATTTCCACCCAGACACTGTGAAACTATTTACCTTCAGGAAACTTTAACCAAACTTTTCACAGAATTTCTAAAGCATGAGTGTGTGCCCTTGACCTAAAGGTGTCACCAAGGTGGTTGGGGCGACACTGCATGAAACTTTAGACCATTATCTAACATTTGTAGAAGTAGTTCTAGTAAATTCATCAGAGGGTTAAGGAAATATGTGTTTTTAAAAGAAACAAAAAAAAAAAAACAAGAAAATCTCAAATTTTAATATATATTTTTTTTCATTGCATGTTCTTGACCTCAAGGCCACTGGGGGTTGTAGGGTGGTACTGTATGAAATGATAGACCATTATCTAAAATCTGTGGGCATTTTAAGCATATCCGTTAATGGATTATGGGCATATGGGTCTTTGAAAAACTTTAACCAAGAACATCCCATATTTTAAAAAAAATTCTATGTCCATAGTCATCGAGGGGGCAGGAATAGTAGTGGATAAAAAAACAGACTATTAAATAAATCTATCCATTTATTCAGGAGATACATGTATTGGTATTTAAAAAACTTTAACTAAGAACACCTATATTCTATCACAAAATTCCGAAGTCCATTACCTTGACCTCAAGGTCACCGAGAGAAAAAAGGGTGATATGTGTACAGTTTTATACGAAGCCCGGGAGGGGACACGGCAATACATATACTGATTTCGTTCCCACGAAATGCATTTCGTTCCCACGCATTACTTTTTCGTTCCCTCAGTTTAGTATTTCGTTCCCTCAAATTAATATTCCGTTCCTACGCTTTACTTTTTCGTTTCCACGCATTCCTTTTTCATTCCCTCAATTAAGTATTTCGTTTCCTCAGAATAGCTTTCCGTTTCCACGCTTTACTTTTCCGTTCCCTCAAAATAGCATTTCTTTGCCTCAAAATAATATACCGTTCCCACGCATTACTTTTTCTTTGCCTTAAAATAATACACCATTCCCATGCATTACTTTATCGTTGCCTCAAAATAATAATTCGTTCCCTCAAAATAATATTTGGTTCCTCCAAAACAACATTTCGTTTCCACGCATCACTATTTCGTTTCCACGTTCTAATATTTCTTTCTCTTGCAAAATAAATTCGTGTCCTTAAAATAGTATTTTGTTATCTCGCAATAATATTTTGTTCTATCACAGTAGTATTTTGAGCGCACAGATTACTATTCCGTTCACACGAAATGATATTTCGTTCCCACGATTTACTATTATGAAGCCTCGCAATGAATAAAACTACATCTATTTTTAGCTTTACACAGATCAGTGTATCATGGGCGTTGACAAGAGCTCTGTTTTGAATAAGGGCATTTTATAATTATAATCAGTTTGGTCAACATTATATTTAATCTTTGAACATGGCAATTGAATTACATGATCAGATTCTACCAACAATTTAAAAATAAGAAACTGAGAAAATGTAGCATCATTATAATCACAATAGGAAAACTTTACGCTGGCACAACGACTACCAAACGTTGGAAAACATTATTGGCGTTTCTGAACGTTGGGTCAGCGTTGTCCGAACATCGCGTGCTCACTCGGCGGTGTCGACCATCAGTTCGCGGAGTACTTGTATGGTTCACGACGGGCTCTGGGTTCGTGATCAGTAGAGCCACGATTTGTCCACATCTGTTACATTTGAGAGGTGGCTGGAGGTGCGCAGAGATGGTGATAGTGATGGCTGAATTGCTTCCAGTGAAGGGGAGTCTGCTTTTGTGACTTCCTGTTTATTTCCTTTGGCAGTGTGACCATTTCGAGGGGCCTGCTCTGGAGGGAAGAATTTGCTCCAAGGCGAGCAAATTCTTTCCTTTGAGAATTGGCCCCAGTTTTTGATTTGCAGAGACTGGGATGGCTGAATTGCATCCCTTATCATTTAGGTACTTGGTAAGACAGCTGACTCAGGGCCCGGAAATACTCCAGTAATTTAATAGTGACAGTTGACATAATAACCTTTGAGCTATGGTAAAGCTGTGGTGTGTGGTGTGGGTGTATCTCCATATTTTTCCGCCAGGTTTCCAAAGGGAGACAACTCTTATGACTTCCTTCTTGCTTCCCTAGGTGACAGTGCCTTTTCTGACAGGCCTGCTATGGAGCGATAGCATTTGCTTCGATGGGGGCAAATAAGTTTCTTAGGAGTTGGCCCCGAATTCATGTTAAACTAATCTCTTCATTTGTATCATCCCAGTCCGACGATGTGACACCTGTATAGATAACGCGTATGTCTCTTTACCTGTTGAAATCTATGACTCAATTTATACAGAAATTAATGTCAAAACAATTTTTGACAACGTAAATCATTTCTTTAACAAATTGTGCCAAAATTTATTCTGATATGACCATATAGCTCATTTTACGCTCTTTACGTTGATGTAATTTTCATCAAAATAAGTATGTGCCTTCATTCTTCCAGGTGAAGTTGAAAATAAGCTCATCGCCTCCTATTTAGCGAATATAAAAATTTGACAAAACGCGTGTTCCTAGACTTTGTCGGTAAAAACTTATTTTACTGTGTCTAGTTTAATTTTTTTCCCTGATATTTTCTTAAAATTTGCATTGCATTCTTTCCAAAGATATGAAAAATTCCGAAATAAATTATCGTTAAGATTCTTCCCTATTAACTTTAAAATACAGTCCACGCGCTTTCCGACTGCCGAATTCTTAGGCGTAAAATTTCTAAGTCCAACCTGATGCCGCACTAAACGTCGAGCCCAGACAGAGTATGCGAAATGTTATTTGTTGCCTATGCGAAATTGCTTTTATTATCAATCCGGCGGTACAAGAAAGACAGAAAATGTTAAGAAATGCAAAAAAAAAAGAAAAAAAGATGAATAAAAAATCAATAAATAAAAATTAAAACTAAGACAATAAATACAAAACAAACAAACAAAACTGACATATATCAAATGTGTAATATGTCATCTTACGTTCTCTAGATAAACAAATATATGAATGACTAGATTATCTGCATTTTTTTCTTTCTTTCTTAACAGGTTGGTAAGCAGTTATTTCGATAATGATCGTTTAAAACCAATTAAACACTTTGTTAGTTAATTGTCATTAAATGGCTTCATTCTCAACGTAACTGACCAACTGTGAAAGATACACTATTAAGTTGACTCATTTTAAGGTCAGTTCGTATTTTGTTCATCTATCACAGATTTAGTGTTTTGTGTTTCCTCTGGATTTATTTGATAATCTCTATGACAAAGTTGAATGAAGACCCTGATCAGTTTTCCTCTGGATTTATTTTCCAATCGCTATGACAAAGTCGAACCCGGGACCGCTATATCAGCAGGCCAGCGCTTAACTTACTGGGCTACCGGGGGTCCTCCGTTTATTGAAACATACTGCTCGGAAATATGACTTTCTAGAAGACTTCAAATACAGGTAATTGACCAGGCTAAGGGAAATCAATAATTATGGAAAAAGAGAAGAGAGAATATGCTTATAAACAGCTTATAGCTAGAAATGCCGGATTATAACTGGACCAAACTTAGTGTGTTGCTGTAGATCCGCACGAAACTGTGGTGAAAGTAACCATCATATTCTCGAAGACACTGGTTTACATATAGAGTGATGATGACTATAGGGACATGTAAATAAGTACAACATTCGATCACCGAAGACTCAGATTAGCCATTGCAGTCTAGTCAGAGTATTCTCGGTTCGCATGAACAGTATGCGATTCTTGGACATTAAAGAAGCGAAAAAGAAAAAAAAAAAAAAAAAAAAACTCTTATCTTTCTTAACAGTATTACGGCTGACCTTAGTATTTATAAAAAAACGATAACCCTGGTCAGTCTACACAGAAGTGACGACTACATTAACCCATTGCATTCTGGGTATTTTTTGTCGTCTGCTGAAATTGTCGTCTGCATCAAAAGTGAAGAATATTTTGACAATATTGGTTTAACCAACTCTTGTAGAAATGATGTCTAGGCAGGAAACAGTTTGAATCCCAGATCAGGCCCCACATTTGTGGGGCCTGATCTGGATCCAAACTGTTTGACCAGATATCCCTAAAGGGGTATGTCGAATGGAATGGGTTAAGTTCACCTGAAAAGTCTGCGATCGTTGAAATTTAAAAAGCAGGAATGAAGACCCTGATCAGTTTTCACAAATTAATAACTGATTTGAATATTAACTGTTCTCATAAATTTATGCCAGCAGTGAGTATTCAAATCAGCCTGCACACCCAAACAGCAAAACCGAAGGCTTTGATCAGTCAGCAAAGAAGATAACGCTGATTTGAATATCTACTGTTCACACAAAAGTTGCCAACAGTGAGTTTTCAAATCAACCTGCACCGCTAAAAAGCGAATGTGAATACCCTGAACTGTCTAAGCAGGTGTTACGACTTATTTGATCTGATTGTGAAATATTGCCGGGGGTCTAAAATTTAAAGGTGACCGAGAGTGTCATAACTGATAAGGATCACTGATTATACAATATACAGTGTGAAAAGTGTCAAAATTTCGTATTCCCTTGCATAATTTCTACTGATTTCTAACTGCATTCACTTCTGAATGAAATTATTTAAAATGTAAGCATTGTGAAAATAAATTAACAAATAAATAAATAAATAAAAATAGAACAAATTAATAAAATAAAAAATCTTGACTCTTTTTGAACAAATTTCTATAAAATCCTTTTTGTTAGAAAAATAACATGGTCTTGGATTATGAAGTGCATACTTTAATGCTCAAATAAGCCTGCGTATCTGCGCAAACGTATCATAGTCTTTTCAATGCAGTGTGTTTAGATTTCTAAGGGTTCATAAATACTTTTTGAGAAAAAAGAAAAAGAATTAAAGGAAACCCCACCAGAAATGCGAATTTGCGTATGCTGATCTGCGTCTTCAGTGTTTGCACATGTCGTAACTTAGATTTTTACGCGACGATGATCATTATCATAAGCTTCAACCACAGATGCCCTATGTACACATTTGATTTTCGAGTAGGTGAAAGAGTGAGATATATGATGGGGTTTACCGCACACCAGCACAAAAAGGCTATTTCGCACCGAAAACGCTTTGAAGAATACGTTTTATATGTATAAGGTCTGAAACGATTTTTGAATGCACAGTTGTAAGTATTTATTGTGTCAGCTTACATGTTCACACATTGTTGCCATGTCATAATTGTAGTTTGGCAATATATTACAAAATTGTACCTTAGTTGTTGGTGTCTTCCATTTATCAATTTATTCAGCGAGTTCGATGAAGACTGAAAAAATGAGGCGATAAATAAAAAAAAAGAAAGAAAGAAAAGATCTTCAAATGATGGACTGGCCATCCGTACGTGTATATTTTTCCTGTTTATCAATTAATCAACATGAATCCAAGTTCAATGATAGCTTCAGCAATTTTACCGGTTGTCAGTTATTCCCCGGTATTTGGGGTATAATAATAATGATAATAATAATAATAATAATAATAAGGAGCTACGTCACTTCGCACTAGCATCTGGAGATAATATACTAAAAATTGACATCAGAGGTGCTATATATTGAAAATAATAAGTTCATTGCAAATTATTTTTCTTCTTCTTCTTCTTCTTCTTCTTATTATTATTATTATTATTATCATTATATACTACCGCACATAATTTTAAAAGTAAAACTACTGTAAACAATAATTTACTCATACTAATTCATAGAAATAAGAAAAATCAAATAAATTAATTAAAAAAAAAGTGAATAAATAAAAGGTGCGAGGGGAAAAAAGGAAGTGGCGGGGAAGAGAGCTGATGTTAACGAAGTTGAATAGAGCTTTTCAGTACTGATAAACAAATATCCGATATTGGGTAGATTACCTTGATCTAGCTGTCCAGTCACGGCTGCCGCAGTCCCCGTATCTAAGGGATACAACTGCACTTACACTACAGACAGGTGTCTTTACCTGTACGACTTACAGGTAACTTCCCTTGCATATGGTATGAAATAGTGTGGTTTGTAGAGGGGGCACAGAGATTGGGATGACTGAAAGTACTAGACTGGGTGCAGTTAAGAACATAGATAAAATGACAATAATAATAATAATTGTAATACAAAATTATGATAATAAAAATAATGACAATGTTGAATAGAAAATAATAATAAAATAAAAAATATGGTTGGCCTTCAATACAAACGGAGTCAAATTAAGACTTGTAACATTTAGAATAAAGCATTTAGCCTAGAAACCAGGCTGCTAAAATACTCTATGGTTTTGCTTATACCACCACCGAATAATTTTGTGAGAAAACGAAGGAAAGAAATGTTAATTTGAGCGAACGAAATATTATGGTAAGGAAATGAAATAGTATTGCGTAGGAAAGAAATAGTAACCCGTGGCCACGGAATAATATCTTGAGGGAACGAAATTTCAATCTGAGGGAACGACAAAGTAATGCGTGGGAACGAAATATTAATTTGAGGGAACAAAATGTTATTTTGAGCGAACAAAATTGTAAAGCGTGGGAACGGAATATTATTTTGAGGGAACGAAATGCTATTTTGGGGGAACGAAATAGTAACGTGGGGGAACGAAATATTATTTTGAGGGAACGAAATGCTATTTTGAGGAAACGAAAAAGTAAAGCGTGGGAACGGAATGTTACTTTGAGGGAACGAAATATCAAATTGAAGGAACAAAAAAGAAAAGCGTGGGAACATAATATTATTTTGATTGAACGAAATATTAAATTGAGGGAACGAAATCGCAATGCGTGGGAACGAAATGCATTTTGTAGGAACAAAATCAGTGTATATATTGCTATGTCCCCTCCCGGGCTCCGTAGTTTTACACCATTAACTAGCATCAGTAAAATTATCCATTTTTGGTTCAGGAGATATGAGTGTTTAAAATCTTTAACCTATAATATCCCAAAGACGCCGCAGATGCCGAGGTGACAACAATAGCTCTTCCTGAACAAAATATACTTGTTAATAAACTTATTTTTTCTTGATTATCAACACTATCTTTAAAATAGAAATATTCTCGAAAAATGACAAAGTTCACAAAAGGTCAATGCGTCCTGAACGTGCCAGGAATAAGACATACCTATAACGGAGTTTACCTGTGTTAATATGCCTGTGAATCTAAATTACAATTTGTCATCAGATTAAGGTATAAGGTTACACCTCCATGTTTTTTCGCCAAATTTACAAAGTGGAACAACTTTTGTGACTTTATGTTTGCTTCCCTGAAGAACAAATCCCTTTCTAAAAGTAAACTATTTTTAAAGGTAAGAAATTCGTTTCTTTCAGAGTTGATCCTCCTCGAGAAGGGAGGCAAAAAATGAAAATGGCAGAGCCGCTTCACCTGAAAGTGTATCCATTTACCTTAAGTACGTCCCCAAAGTAGGAGACCCGGTAGCTCAGTAGTTTAAGCGCTGGCCTGCTGCTCTGGCGATCCCTGGTTCAAGACCCGCTGGAGACGGGAACCTTTAAATTCGTAAACGGGGTTCCATTGCACACAGCCTTTCATTATCACCCATGCATCGTCCTGATAAGACTGAAATGCTGTTGAAAGGGACGTAAATTCGCAAGTCTTCCATCCATCCGTAAGTTCTTTCCTTAAATCCTTTCAAGACTGGAAAACCATTTCTGGGACATATGCAAACAGTGCAGATCCGGTTCATACGCCGCAGAACGCGGCGTCTGACCAGGGTAAACACTGCTTACACGAATTACTATGTAAAATACAATAAAAATAAAAAACATCCATCAGAAATCCCTAAAACTAGAAATAGACACATCCAAATAGTACAGATGGACAAGTCCACTGGTAAAAAAGGGTTAAAAGTAGCCCCTCTAGAAAAAGGGCTACCAAAACTGCCCATTCTGACAAAATTGCCTCAGTCTCTTGTAGACATGGTAGTCAATCCATACACCTTGAACTGAAGATTGAAAAGAAAGCCTGCGTGACGGAGATAAATAAACAGTGTAGACCCAGATCAGGGGCCGTATTTATAAAACGACTTAAGTCGTTGCTATGCTGTTGCTAGGGCTGAATTTCTATGAAGGAGATTCCCTACAACTACGAAATTTGCTCTGGAGGAACAGTCTAAAAAGACTGTTCCTCCAGAGCAAATTTCATAGTTGTAGGGAACCTCCTTCATAGAAATGTAGCCTTAGCAACAGCATTGCAACCACTTAAGTCGTTTTATAAATACGGCCCCTGACTTTTTCTAAGTCCGACATTGGAAGCTACACTCATTTGACCTATTCCGGCGGATTCACATATTCCGGTGTATCCTGTTTCTTTCTCTGCAACGAAACAATGATGTTTAGGTAATTACTTTCAATATTTATTTGTCAAATCCACATATAGTAAGTATCTCACTTATCAATTAAAGATACGGAAAACTGAGTTTAAAAGCGTCTGGTAATGCATATTTAACAAGAAAATGACAAGTGTTTTCAGGCCAACTGTGAAAATAGGGCCGGACAATATTTGTGTAAACAAATATGTCGTAAACCTATATGTTTGTCGATTGCTCATTTTATTAGCTATCTAAACTGATATATATCAAAAGGAAATAAAATCATTTACTTAGGTTTATTGAAGTTTTAACTTATCAGCTCATTTAGCCTATTCTGGCGGATAGTATATTTTGGGAAATTCCAGTTCTGAAATCCATATTAGTGCTGCATTCTCGTCATGCAATTTGAATATTTAAGATCAGTTGTAAGTACAACTCAATGAGGCGGTTTTATTTTGAACTGATGATATCCTTTTATCACAGAATTCGGGATAAAACATCAAACATTGTACTTACGGACACTGAATCACCGAAATAATATTTCAGCGAAGACGTGTGTATAATCAGATGTTTTAAATACCAATTATGTCAGATAGTCACTTTTTTGCATAAAATCATCTTTCATCGAGCTAGTAAAAATCCAACAGTTTACTTTTGGGGCGCCCCTCGGTGGTTCTTTCAGTGTATTGTAAATAATATACAGATCCATCGGAATTGAAGAAGGTGCGTCGGAATAGGATAAAAGACAACGTCTGGTTATCGTAAGATTTCACTATCTTCCTCAAATAGTTTATGAACCCAAACAAAGTACCTTAACCAAGAGGCTTTTGTTTATTTACTGACACAAATAAATATAGAAATGACAGTAAAATTAGATTGTAGCGCACGGTCGACTGGAACGTGCGACGGAATAGGTCAAATGACTGTATTTCACACGGACGCTGAGGGGCGAACCAATGTCTTTTGTGCAGTGTAAAGAAGCGAGAGACGTATCCCCATCGCTATCCAGATGTCCCTGAACAGAAATCTGTGGCACTCGAAATATGCTGATCCCACCTTTAAGACCATATCATAAGGTGAATGGATACGCCTCCATGAATCGCTTCACAAAAGGGCTCTAGTCGTAAAGGAAAACAAAAATGCCCCGTTACTGCGGCTATGGATACGTTCCGCTGAGGTGCGGGGGTAACGTCGATATGAGAATTGAAATATGAAAGGAAAACAATTCTTTCTTCCGTTTAAAAGTTGCCAACCAATTTAGACGGAAGGCCCATCAGATACAAATGTCACATGCACTCTCTTTCTTACAGACATATTCATATTTCTGTCTGCTGTGTTCACAATTATTGTTCATTGGAACAGATCTAAGCCCGTGGTCAAGATACCGTGAACAAAGCTATTATATTGCGGTTGTGTCGAACTAACTTGTTATGTCTGTCAAAATCTATTACGTAAGCTTAAAGTACATCAGTCCTAGTTTATAGTTTATTAAAGTCTCATTTTGGTGTACAGCATCACAGTACATACATGTTTATATACAGACATATAAAAATACACCAAACCATTCTGTACAGAATTATAAGAGACTATGTACATCATGCATTACATATAGATTTATCTATCACAGCGGATAAAGGCTCCACAGAGTTAAAAATAATAATAGTAATAATAATAAAAAAAAATAATAATAATAAAACTTACGTGGCACTGCATCCATGGTGCCAGAGTACCTCACTTTCTAAAAAAAAAAACTACACACTGGAATCAATGGTTTCCCCCGTCTCAGCCACACGGCGCATGAATTTACCAAAAGCGGCACAGTCAGGTACAGAGAAACATGTGGCGGAAACCAATGTCCAAACAGCATGCCCCCCTGCACCGACTTTGTGCACCGTAATACATGCTCCGTGAGGATGAAAAGGGGAAACACTTTGGGGAAAAAGTCTACTATGTGGGAAAAAAAAAAATCAGACAGTTAAACGAAAAAATATGAAGTAAACAGAATTTCCGCCGTGTGCATCCAAGAGGGGAACGAGCATTACGCATTACAATAAATGAGGACATCCGCCACCCACACCAACGGACCAAGGGAAAGAACCCGCGAGTCACAAAGTACTTACTCACCAAGGAACTAGTACCAGAGCGTCACGTAGAGCTTCTCTGCGTACCACCCCCGCCTCTCGAGGAACAGTGTGCCCAGAGCAAGCGGAGACTACCTATTGGTAGTCTCATAATTATTATTGATCCATAAGACCCGCCTCCCTTTCACCCGCTCTTCAAATGTGTAGCGAGCGCAAATGAACTGAACTGAACTGAAATATGTGCCCCAAATTTAACAAAATGCGACCTTTTATTTGACATAAGATGTTAATGATATAGTCATTGGCAAGCTTAAAAAGAGAAAAAAAGAAAACCAGTGTGTAACCGGCCCTTTTAAGAGCCAGTTGTTAAGCCAAAACCGGAGCTCATTGGGAAAACTCCTGACGTTTCACAAGCAGAACTGTTGTCTTGTGCGCTAACCCACAGCAGTCACATAGATATTGTATAAGAGCCAGCGCTCTTTCCCACCAGGTCACGGGAGCAATGAACAGAATAAATTATCTTTTATTTCTGGGATTATTTTTTAACTTTTGTGGTCCATGTAAGTGTTATACATTTGTGCATGCCGATTTTTCCTTTAGCGATTTTAACAAAAACAAATGCCTTTGCAAATGTAAAATTCCGTATTTTAATGGCGTTGCCTGGATATTGTTTCGATGTTGTCTGCTCGCTGGGGCCTTTATACTTTGCGATATAGAAACTTCAGGTTTTGCTAAGAGAAGTTAAGTAACCTTTCAATATAGCATTTCATCTCAAAACCTTGCGTTCTTTTCTCTCAGTCTCGGTGAGGGTCAATGCAGAAAAATAACAATACGGTGGGAGTGCATCAGCAGGAGGTATCTTTCACTAGAAAAACAAAACGAAAAAAAACAAAAAAAAAAAAAAAAACGGGAATACTGTTTGAATTTTTGAACAAGTGGATTTTGCACCAGAGACCTGCGAATAGGTAGCACTTTTATCAGCCTGAGCATCCGTTTATATTAATTGGTTCGCATGAATGATTTACAAGCCCTGAAGAAATTAAAATTCAAAGAATAAGCGGACCGATTGTACACAAGGTAATTTCACGCAGTGCGGGATATTAAAGTAAATGGATACACATTCAGGTGAAGCAACTCTGCCATCATCTCTCAAGAGGGGTCAATTCATAAGGGAAAAATTTTGTTCCTGTAGGAGTGCATTATTTCCTTGAAGAGCAGGCCTCATTTTAGAAAGAGGCAAGAAAACGAGAAGTCAAGAAAGTTATTTCCCTTGGCATAAAATACATGCAGGTGTACCCACACAAATTACAAGTTTGTTTAATATAGTAAATGTGACCATTGTACACATATAGTACTATTGGGTAAAATTTTCAATTACAGAAATCATTTCTCCGATTTTGAAAGAGGCGATCAGACACAGTGCTAGAAGATACACATTAATGATTCGTTCCTTGGCTTCCTGGGAAAAAAACTTTGAAAAGAAAAATAAGATATTCGAACACGCAGCAAAACCAGGGACAACTAACTATGTAATGAGCTGTTATGTTTAATAGTCTGAATACTTTGACGATTAAATGGACGTCAATCGCCTCTGAGACTGCCCATTTGCTAATCAAGTCAGGCCCTTATTGTTGTCGCGTGCGCGTTTAATGATACAATCATAGGTGAAACTTGACAGCTCTTACATCAGAAAGTTCATGCTTACTTGACCGCGGGCTTATAGTATCTGTCAATCTCGTCCAGGTTTCAGAACTTCACTCCTCAGTTTAAATCTGGAGCCAGTAAGATCAGGCATGCCGTTAACATACATACTGTTAGGTACTTCTAAATGTCAGTATGACTTGGTGGCTAAAATATACGGCTGCTTTGTATTTTGAGGTCTTCACAACAAGAATTATATGCATTCTTGGATTGAATTACAGAAATAACCATAAGATATGTATATTATAGTTTATATTTTTGTTGTTGAATGAAAAATAAACTTTATTAAATAAGTCATTTACTACCTTAATTTGGTCAAATTTGGGAAAAATAGAACCCCATTTTCCTTCTTCAGAAATATATTTTTTTGCATCAACATGTAGCAAAATCCATGCAGCCAATTCACTGAATTGCAACGACCCTGATTAAGGATGTACCCTATTTGAAGCTGTACAAATGGAAGTCCCACAACAAATGCTTTATTTTGGAAACAGGATTAAGGCAAAGCCCCCCCCCCCACCCCACCCTTCGACGCGCACCCGCCCCAACAACCACAACATTTCGGGTTTTCCGAAGCTCTGATATTAATGTTTTTCAATGTTGCTGAATGGGTACAATAACTTCCAAATACTGGAAGTTATTGTACAGTTTGAGGGTCCGCCTCTTTAGTTATTCTGTACTTTCTTTCTTTAAATACTGTCATACGCTTGTACTGGCCACTTTCTGTAGTTATTTTGGTGTGTAGGGATTTAATTTAGCACTACTTAAAAGGAAATTGCACTAGTCATGCAACAAAGCATCGTCATTTCACAACAGTTTCTGCACAATTTGGGTTTAAGATTCCTAATTCCAATTGAGCGCTACCAGTTCATACGAACAGTCCGGCATTTTATATTAAATGTAGTCTGCTTTTTTATGCCCCCCCCCCCCCCCCCGCAATTAAAAATTGGGGGGGGGGGGGCATACAGTATCACCGCTGTCCGTACGTAAGCATTGAAAGCATTGGTGTATTGAATTCATATTTTATACACAGATATATAATCATAAAATACAGGTCAAGTTCGATGTTGGGCATAATCCGTAGATTATTGTTGGAGTTATGGCTTTCGACTTCATTTTGTATGTAAAAATGGTTTCCGTTCGATATTTTTTGAAAGCATTGGTGTATTGAATTCATATTTTATACACAGATATATAATAAAAAAATACAGGTCAAGTTCGATGTTGGCAAAATCCGTCGATTATTGTGGGAGTTATGTCCTTTTTCGACTTCATTTCGTATGGAAAAATGGTTTCCGTTCTATATCTTTTGAAAGCATTGGTGTATTGAATTCATATTTTATACACAGGTATATAATTATAAAATACATGTCAAGTTTGATGTTGAGCAAAAATCCGTCGATTATTATGGGAGTAATGGCCCCTTTTCGACTTCATTTTGTATGTAAAAATGGTTTCCGTTCGATATCTTTTGAAAGCATTGGTGTATTGAATTCATATTTTATACACAGATATATAATAAAAAAAATACAGGTCAAGTTCGATGTTGGGCAAAATCCGTCGATTATTGTGGGAGTTATGTCCTTTTTCGACTTCATTTTGTATGGAAAAATGGTTTCCGTTCTATATCTTTTGAAAGCATTGGTGTATTGAATTAATATTTTATACACAGGTATATAATCATAAAATACAGATCAAGTTCGATGATGGGCAAAAACCGTCGATTATTGTGGGAGTAATGGCCCCTTTTCGACTTCAAAATCCGTAGATTATTAAGGGAGTTATGGCCCTTTTTCGACTTCATTTTGTAAGAAAAAACTGGTTTCCGTTCAATATCTTTTGGAAACATAAGTGTATTGAATTCATGTTTCTATACACAGGTATATAATCATAATATACAGGTCAGGTTCGATGTTGGGCATTTCCGTAGATAATTGTAGGAGTAATGGTCCCTTTTCGACTTCATTTTGTATGAAAAAATGGTTTCGGTTCGATATCTTTTGAAAGCATTGGTGTATTGAATTCATATTTTATACACAGATATATAATCATAAAATACAGGTCAAGTTCGATGTTGGGCAAAAACCGTCGATTATTGTTGGAGTTGTGTCCTTTTTCGACTTCAGTTTGTATAAAAAATATTTTCCGTTCTATATCTTTTGAAAGCATTGGTGTAATGAATTCATATTTTTTACACAGGTATATAATTATAAAATACATGTCAAGTTTGATTTTGGGCAAAAATCCGTCGATTATTGTGGGAGTAATGGCCCCTTTTCGACTTCATTTTGTATGAAAAAATAGTTTCCGTTCGATATCTTTTGAAGCATTGGTGTATTGAATTCATGTTTCTATACACAGGTATATAATCATAAAATACAGGACAAGTTCGATGTTGGGTAAAATCTATCAATTATTGTGGGAGTTATGGCCTTTTTTTCGACTTCATTTCATACAATAATGGTTTCTGTTTGTTAGTTTTTTAAAAAGTTACTTGTTTCCGGGCTATTTCTTTTGGAAAGTTGCATGGCATCCATTTCTGTGATAAGATACAGAATGTTATTACATATCACAGTCGTGGGTATCGAAGTGCTGTTTGGGACCCCTACCTCAAGCACTTGACCTCAAGTGTGACATTGACAGACTAGAGAGAGTACAGAGGTCAGCTGCAAAGTTCATCACAAGCGACTACAAATCCAGACAAGAAGTATGTGTGACACAGATGCTCACAGACCTGGGACTACCCCCATTAAAAGAGAGACGTCGACAACAGAGGCTGACGTTCCTGTACAAGGTGGTGAAAGGGCATGTACCGTGGCTATCAATATATGAACATTATTTAGGCTTAAGGTCCCAGAGACCTAAACGTACCATCAGGGCAAACAGTTTGAAGACTTTGTAAAGATAATCATTGTTGAAACGTCAGTGTGCAGTGATAATCACTGTTTAAGCCTATTTCAGCTGAGACTGAATCCTTTAAGAACTGCTTTTTCGTTAGAACAATTTGTGATTGGAATAAACTTAATGAAAGTGCAGTAGGCCTAGTAGCTTGTGATTCAGTGGAAAGCTTCCGGAACATCATAACCAAAAGAGGCTAACTGCTCCCTCCCCCGTTGAATAAAAGCCAGTATTGGTATCTTCGACGCACCACAAAGATACTCTGTGCCCTGAAGAATTCGGCAACACGACTGTTAGATCAATAGTCACAGCAGAAAAAATTGGTTGCCGAGCGCACGTTGCAATTTGACGACAAATCCGGTAACCAATCCTTTTGTGCAACTTCCTGAAGATACCAACCACGTGTAACAGAAAACAATGCCTCCAAAAGGCCAATTTAAGTCCTGGGTAAGATGAAAGTGTGTGAGATGAAAGTATTAAGCTCACAAGAATTGCAAGCTTTTAAATTTATGACGATGCTATTTTCCATCTGACCAAAAACGTCAATGATACATCTGATGTCATTAGTTTTCGTGGTTAGAGCATTTGGCATTGTGTTGTTAGAAGATTTGGCCTTTACCATAGGCCGACTAGTGCTGCTTCACTTAGCAGCTCTCAGTCTATGCTTTAAAGAACATCAGCTTGGGGCAGCAAAAATGTCCTGACAAATCATTCCATGGAGTAGTCACTGTAGTGAATGGTGTTTCCAGTGACTATAATCCTCAGTGAACCAAACTTCAGTACCTAAGGACATTAGCTGTTCTTGGAGATAGACAGAATAGCAACGGAAATTTAATGCACCATTACATGATGAATTAATCCCTCTCACAACATTTATGATGAAAATAATACTCTGTGATCCCAATTTCTATTGTTTTCAACGCTTTTAAAAGCATGTGTCCGCCACCTTGTAAATAACTAGCAACCACAGGTGGAATTTTGAAAGTTTAGTAAATGAAAAAACAATTCATATCAGCTTATATCTAGCTAGCTGAAAACAGCAGAGTGCAGTTTATTTTTTCAAAAAATCTTCACTAGAACTGAGGTTAAACTGACCGATTTTCAGAATTTTTTCACCCCAGATTTGCCTTTTTATGCCCCCGTGACGATAGTCAGGGGGCATTAAGATTTGCCCCTGTCTGTCTGTCCGTCTGTCTGTCCGTCCGTCTGTCTGTTCGTCACGCTTTATGGTATAGAGTTTGTGTAATCAACTCCTCCCACAGTTTTCAATGGATCTGTTTCAAACTTTGCATACACATTGGGGACATATTGAAGATGTGCATGTGGATTTTTGTTGGACCTATAATTAATTTTGACAGAATTACGGCCTTTTGAACTTAGTCATTTTAGGCAAATTTTTGCATTGTAGGGTATAGAGTTTGTGTAATCAACCTCTCCCACAGTTTTCAACGGATCTTTTTCAAACCTTGCATACATATTATGGACATATTGAAGATGTGCATGTGGATTTTTGTTGGACCTAAAATTAATTATGACAGAATTACGGCCTTTTGAACTTAGTCATTTTAGGCAAATTTTTGCATTGTAGGGTATAGAGTTTGTGACGATAGTCAGGGGGCATTAAGATTTGCCCCTGTCTGTCTGTCCGTCTGTCTGTCCGTCCGTCTGTCTGTTCGTCACGCTTTATGGTATAGAGTTTGTGTAATCAACTCCTCCCACAGTTTTCAATGGATCTGTTTCAAACTTTGCATACACATTGGGGACATATTGAAGATGTGCATGTGGATTTTTGTTGGACCTATAATTAATTTTGACAGAATTACGGCCTTTTGAACTTAGTCATTTTAGGCAAATTTTTGCATTGTAGGGTATAGAGTTTGTGTAATCAACCCCTCCCACAGTTTTCAACGGATCTTTTTCAAACCTTGCATACATATTATGGACATATTGAAGATGTGCATGTGGATTTTTGTTGGACCTAAAATTAATTATGACAGAATTACGGCCTTTTGAACTTAGTCATTTTAGGCAAATTTTTGCATTGTAGGGTATAGAGTTTGTGTAATCAACTCCTCCCCCAGTTTTCAATGGATCTTTTTCAAACCTTGCATACATGTTGTGGACATATTGAAGATGTGCATGTGGATTTTTGTTGGACCTATAATTAATTTTGACAGAATTACAGCCTTTTGAACTTAGTCATTTTAGGCAAAGTTATTAAATTTTTGCATTGTAGGGTATAGAGTTTGTGTAATCAACTCCTCTCACAATTTTCAATGGATCTTTTTCAAACTTTGCATACATGCTGTGAATGTATTGAAGATGTGCATGTGGGTTTTTGATGGCACTAGAATTAATTTTGACAGAATTATGGCCTTTTGAACTTAGTCATTCTAGGGAAATTTTGCATTGTAGGGTATGGATTTTGTGTTATCAACTTGCTCCACAGTTTTCAATGGATCTTTTTCATACCTTGTCTACATATGGTGGACATATTTGAAGATATGATGAGGCATATTGATAGGTCTAGAATTAGCTTTGACAGAATCTCAGCCTTTTTAACTTAGTCATTTTGGACAGTTTTTTTCATGGCAGGTTACGTTTTCAATGGATTCTTTGTAGGTGCTTTATGGAAAAACATATCATGTGACAGGTGCTGCATGGGGGCATCATTAGTGTCTTACAGACACAATTTTCTAGTCCTTCAAGATATGACGGCAACGAAATTCAGTCAAATTTTTTATTGATTTGCTAATATCTCTGTTAATGTACAACAGAATTTCAAAATTCATATAACTTTTTAAAGCTTTTTATATCCTCTTTCATTTATAAGCAAAATTTTTGGAATTAAACTGAGTTTTGCCATCAGCATTTTTGTTTGAAAAGAGGACCTTTGTGTCCAAAAAGAGACCAAAAGTAGACCATTTTGGCAAAAAAATCATAAATTTTCAAGTCAACTAAAATTTGTATTTTCTCCACCATCAGTATAAAACCGATATGTGAATTTTGAAATGTTGCTTAAATCAGGAGTACATAGTGTAATAGTGAGGAGCTGTTTTTTTTACCAAATGAGCTGCAACATGACAAAACCAACAAAGTGGTTGTGCGCCCAGTGCAGACTCAGATCAGCCTGCAGTGTTCCTTTTCAAGCTTATCTGGGGCCGAAATTCGGCCCCATTCCCAATGCCAAAAAGTATGTATTTCTCCCCAAAAAGAGTGCTAAAATTCCTAATCAGAGGTTGGGAAAAAAATCGGCAGACAAGTCCGTTGAACGAAAATAGTTCATGAAGTGCCCCGGAATACAAGGTAAATGAAACGTCGACCGTACCAATAGTCAATTCCGTGATCAGTAGACGCTTATAAGAAATACAGTTATGCATGAAAGCGTTTAGTTTATCAGTATCACGGAAGCGTAGCTACTGAAAGAATCAGAAAAGATATAAAAATCTAGCGTACAATATGGCGGCACTCAGAAGATCGCATAATGCGAAATACTACGTGAAGAAAATAAAGAATTCTGATTCAAACAAGTGTAAAAGAATTGATATTTTAAAAACCTTTGCATCCCAAGGAATCTCAAGGTTGTGCATCCCTTCATATACTGGTTGATTATCAAAATTGAGCATCCCAATCCTTTCATTTTCAAAACCTATTCAGAGAAGCCAATTTGTAAACAAAACCACAGGTACTGAGTTTAGATACCCATTCAGTAATAAAGAGTGCTACAAGTTAATTGTAACATGATATGTACTAGTTCTTGTTTCTTGACAAAATACAGAATAGGCCAGCCACAATAATGAATATTACTTGTCAACTTTTCCCAATTTTGAGGTTTTACATGTTATTTTTCCCAATTGTAAGGGCCCCGCCATCATTCCCAAAACAGTGAAAAGGAACACTGGCCTGGGCATCCGCACAGTCTGATCAGAGTCTTCGCTGGCGGTATGGAGGTAGCTTAGACCCATAGCCACCTTTTAAGCGCTTAGCAAAGAGTCAGATCGGACTGCACGGATGCCAAGGCTGATCTGAGTGCGCTGGTCGCACAACCACTTTGTTGGTTTTCTCGTGTCACGGCTCAAATGTCATAGTCCTCCAAGTTTTAACCTGAGCCTTCTCTGACTAACAAAAGCCTTTTGATGATTTTTATTTGGCGGCTTTTAGCATTAGAGGACGTACGCATTGAAAAATCCCAAATTTTGTATTTCAGCTGCTGTTGGTGTGCTACATGTATCAGTAATATTCAATATTTTTCATTGTGTTTTTCCTTTCTATAGCTACCTTACTTCAACAGGAGCAGCCGGGCCGGGTAGCGCAATCGGTAGGGCACCTGACTCGTAAGTCAGAGGTCCTGGGTTCGAATCCCGGTCTGGCCACATACTTTCGTTTCTCCTTCCGCTGATTCAAGAAGGGCAGTTGTCAGTTACTGGCGAAAGTAAGTGCACTTAGTACTAGGGCTTCTATGTTTACACGGATAAACGGTAACGGTTCGTGTATATGTGCTAAACGTTTACAAAATTCACACATCGTTTAACCGAACCTGAACACCCGGTAAACCAACAAAAAGTTGTAATATCTTATGCAGTCGTCAGTAGTCAGTCTTAATGTACTTGACGGCATCCCCGGAAACGTCTATTAAAATCTTGATTTTCTCACTTCTGTGTACCGTACGCAAAGCGTGACATGTACACGTTTTGCCAGAAAATTGTGACGTCATAATCGGCAGCTAATTTTATAAGGTACAGATCAAAGGCAAGGTCATGTTTGCCGACAACACGTGTTGTGCAATAAAGAAAATTAGGACTAGATCTACCTCAGTATCTGTGTTTCATAGGATAAGCTTACCGCGAAGGTGAGATAATTGCAGCTTGTAACGTTGACAGTAATTATCAATTAACAGGATAATTGTGTCCGATGTTTTATAAATCTAATCCATGTAATTATCAAATACGGTGGAAATTGCAATCATCGGAGATTGAACAATAGTAAATACGTTTTCTTTTTTTAATACCGTCGGTTACTGCAAACTTTGAGTTGACCCCCAAAAATGACAGCGCATTATTGGATGTCACTGTGGTAACATAATTATAATGATTATCAGGTATGGGGGGCGTCTCATAGATGTCCGATACTAAGAATAAAATTTCAACGGTAATGGTCGTTTAAACGGAATCGTTTCGTTTTCTAGTGCTCGTGTAAACGTTTACAATATTTTGTAAACGTAGAAGCCCTACTTAGTACTGGTTAACCGCTTAGGAGGTCTAAGCCTGCCCAGGAATAGTGTGGTTAGGTTAACTGACCGTCCCGACATGACCTTAGTTGTTTACCGTGGACGTTAAGCATCAAATCAACCAACCAACCATCAACAGGAGCATAATACTTTTACTTGCTGACAATGTTGCCTGATAGAGGTGTAACGATACATCAATATATTGATGCATCATGATAGTAGTTGCCTTGATAGTGCTATTATGATAGTGTTGTCAACTATCGATAACTATCCCTGATACTGCTTTCAACTATCGATAGTTTTGATCATGTAAATTTTCATGTAGATTTTCATTTGTTCATGTAGATTTTCACCTTGTGAACTAGTTTTCATACGCCCGTTTGAAAAACGGGATGTATTATGTTATGGTGCTGGCGTCTGTCCATCCAGCGTAAACTTTTCATTTCCGGATAACTCCTCCTACAGTTTACATCCGATTGAGCTGAAACTTGGTATATAGTAAGACTATGAGGTGGACCAGCGCGTATGGTTTCAATGGTTACGCTCCAAGATTTTTAACGGAGTATTACAACCCTTTACTCAGAATTTTTGGGGTGTTCGTTTCCGGATAACTCCTCCTATAGTTTTCATCCAATCAAGCTGAAACTTTGTGAATAGTAAGACTACAATTTGGAGTAGCGCATAGTGTACAGAAATTTTGCTCCAATGATTTTTAGGGGAGTTACAGCCCTTTGAAAAAACTTGTCTATGGCAGTTTGTATGGCAATTCTTTAGCATTCCATAACTTGGTTACTCTTTTGAATATCATGATGAAACTGTATAACAATGTATATTAGGTTAACACAACGTGTCTCATACAAGAATGGTTACTCCCCTTTACTTAGTTTTTGAGTTACCTCCCTTTATTTTGTTATATTTGTACACCTCATATCTAGCTAACCCTTTGGACTATTGTGATGAAACTTAATAGTAATATTTATTAGGTTTGACACGATGTGCCTCATATAAGAACGATTGCCTCCCCTTACTTATTTTTGGAGTAATCTCCCTTTGAATATTTTCTAAGGCTATTCTTGTGCAAGCTGTAAGTAGGAAACCATACAGAATATCTTCATTGAAATTTATAGCAATGTGTATTAGGTTGAGGCTGTGTGTCTTATATAAGAATTATTGCTCCCCCTTCCTTATTTATGGAGTTTACCCAGTTACATCTGTTTGATTAATTTCTATGACTATTCTTGTGCAAGTCATTACTAGGTAACCGTATGGAATATCTTGACGAAACTCTGTAGCAATGTGTAATAGGTTGAGACAGTATGTCTAATTAAAAATAATTGCTTCCCCTTCCTTATTTTCTTTTTTTAATTACATCCCTTTGATTACTCTTTAAGGTTTTCTTTTGAGAACCCTAATGTTTGGAATATGTTGACGAAACTTTGTAGCAATGTAGACAAGGATGAAACAGTGCAAACAAGCAGTAACGGGGATATATTGCCCCGCTTGTGGAGCTCCTGTTGACACTTGTCATCCAAAAATTTCAAACAAATGTCATTTAGGAAGGGTCAGAGAAGGCTTGGTTTAGTTTTGGGTATGGAGGCCTGGTACTGAATCTTCAGCCCAGGTGTTGGCAGCCGGCAAGTCCTGTACGGGATTGCTAGCCAATCTACAGTGTCTATTCTAGGATGCGCGATTGCGGGATTCACGCTAATTTTTCTCATATCCCGCATTAATTCAGACCGAATGCGTGACATTCCCGTGTAAAAAATAAACAATGAAAACGTCCCGAAACAAAGAATTTACTCTTGCCTCGCAGAAAATACCGCTGTTTTTAATAAAACGGCATCAAGCCATCATTGCTGAAGTTGTTTTCGCCATATTATGTCCATTAGAGTAGCTTCCCTTGACTTCACGGGTTCGACGAAATACCGGAACGAATTTCATTAGAGAGTGGGTAAGATGCGTAACCCGCTGCCGCACCTACGTTAGCATACCCGCGGTGGAAATTTATAAATCGCTGAAAAACTATGTATCAGCAAAATAATCACTGTAAACCCATTGAAATACGTAGATATAAGACTAATTCCTTCAAATCAACTCAGAAAATATGTAACTGGAATGTGATAGGGATTTAGAACAGACAAATCTATCTCAAACTGTGTGAAACAGGTCAGTTAAGATATTACTGAAAGCGATAATAGTCTTGGACAGGAGTAAATGTCTAATGTCTAAAGTCAGTTCAGATTACTGTATAGTCTTAGACAGGAATAAATGTGTAAATGTCTGTATTATGAGCTAAATGTTTTCTGTCTGTTCGAAAATTGTCCCCCCCCCCTATTTTTTGCAAATCCCCCCTATTTTTGAGATGGAGGGGGGGGGGGGGAAATCCCCCCTCATTTTCAGTTTCTAGAATAGACACTGAATCTATGGGTAGTTCCTAAACTACCTTTGCTCAAAATACCTGACCTAGCACAAAAATACCTCATACAACAAATATTAAAAGAAAACACTCACTAAAATGCATGTTAGAAGATTTGAAGATTTTAATAAAACATCAAATTTGCTGAAAATTTCATGAAAATCAGACTTAAATTAAGAAAGATATGACAGTTTATAGATGGTAAGATGTTGAGCCGGGAACCACGAAATCTGTGAGTTAATGACGTCATAAACTCACAGTAAAAGATGAAAATCCTAAATGACTTTTGTTTGAAACAAATTGTAGATGAATAAAATGCATAAATCTATTTTTATACCCACCACACGTTAGTGATGGGGTATTATGTTTTCACGTTGGCCGTCCGTGTGTCTATCCGTCTGTAGTACGTACGTACGTACATGTACGTCCATCTGTCCGCACTTCGTTTCCTTTCGATAACTTAAGTATTTATTAATAGATTTCCTTAGATTTTGCATATGCGTTTGTACCAAGAATGTTTCGCTGGGGGTTGTTAATGGGCAAATTTCGATAATTTCTGACAGAGTTATGGCACTTGTCAGTGTACAAAAATGGTTTCTGGCCACTAGTTCCTTTACTACTTGGAGTATCATGATGAAACTTCACAAACATGATTGAAGTAACAAAAGCTTTGTATGAGCACAGAAATTTTTTCATCAGGGGCTATCTGCCCCTGCCCTGGAGCTATATACATGTAAAGAATCATGAAAAATTCCATATAAAATCAGAGTTTAATGCAATGTTTCTGAAACTTGCAGCAAATGATCAGAGAGATGAAAGCCTCCAGTAATGTTCAAATTTACCCCGAGAGAGTTATCTCCCCCTGCCCCGAGCTATATACATTCATAAAATGATGATAAATTAAAATCTATATAAATTCATATGAAACAGATTTAGATTTTCAGAAATTTACATCTGATGATAGAAGTAATAAAAGCTTCATGTGGTGATTAAAATTTAACCATTTAGTGGTTATCTGCCCCTGTCCCATGGCCACATGTTTAAAACCACTAAAATAGTATTTGACTAGAGTGGTAAGTGATTTATCGGAGGCTTGTTGTTAGTGATCAGCGTAATGAAGTGTTCAATTTGGGTAGGCCGCCCTGGGGTTATACAGAGAAAAAATTAATTTTGAAAAATCGATGTGTGAAAAAGGTTTGCGGTGGCGGGGTATCACACAGTTTTTTGCGATGCTTTTATTTAGTTCATGAAGAAATGATTAAAACTAAATAATACTGCAAAAGTTAGCAATTTATGCACTTATTCAAGATTAAAATATTTGTCACATGACAGGAACTTCCAAAATGGCGGCCTTTCAGACCGCAATTTTGTTTTTTTAAATCTTCATATCTTTCTTATTCTAAGTCTGATTTTCATGAAATTTTCACCAAATTTAATCGAGATCTACAATTTAAAGTCTGATTATATTTTAGTGAGCTTTTTCCTTTAAACTGTCTTACCTCTGACTCCTAGCCTAATCTAACATTTGTCTGACCAAACTAAGAAATCCGTGAATCCTTGCTTATCCTTAACAAATGAGCTGCGACACGACGAAACCAAAAAAAGTGGCATCAGAGTTTTTGCTGGCTGCATGGAGCTAGCTTAGACCCTAAGTTACCCTAAAGCACACAGCGGAGATTCTGGTCAGACTGGGCAGATGCCCAGTCTGATCTGAGTGGGCGCATATGCCACTTCCTTGGTTTTGTCGTGGCGTGGCTCAAATATTTGCCTAACCTTAACTGTACTGATCTCGGCAAGCCTCGCATGAGACTAAATAATCTAAAACGTAGCCTGAGATTATCTTGTCTTTGCCTCATCCCCATCAAAGATTCTGTTGTGCTTGCCTTGCAGTTTTCCCAATCTTCATAGTTAGAAAACTAATTTTCCCAATTCAGAAGGTCTCTGCCACATTCCTAAAGTATTGGAAAGGAACTGTGGAGTCTGAACACAAGATCAATCAGCCAACCATTGATAATGATTGTAAGAGACTACATGAAGCAATATCTGAACATTTTCTTTCATTGTAGACTCCAGGGGGAAGAGGAAGGGGTGGAGGAAGAGGCGGGGGAAGAGGCAGAGGAAGGGGCAGAGGAAGGGGAAACCCTAGGTTTGGAAGCAACTCGCCCATGTCAGAACCACCAAAGAAAATGAAGAAAATGGTAGCAGCTGACAATGAAGATAGTGATGACTTTGGGGATTCAGATGTAAGTTTTGAGTAGTTAGTGCTCCTTAATGGTGAGACAGGAGTTCTGAGTTAAAATTTAACATTTTCTGTAGGTTGCAAGTACTTGCTACTTGATAAAAGTTAGCAGAAAAACTAACATACATGTACCAGGGCCCAGTTGTCCAAAACTAAGGATGTTAGGTCTAAGTCGTTAAATTTTCAAAGATATTATATAGTAAAAGTAAAAAGTATGCAAAGACCAGGAACTGAAACAATCAAAATCCAAATCCAGCCCTCAAACCATAGTTGGAAACAACTAAGATTACAAATAATCAAGATACAGAGAACATATGGTCAACCGAGTGAGCAGCTTGTTCCCAAAAGGTGGCCACTCAGCAACCCAAACCGAACCAAAAATAATAAGAACATACATAAGGTAAAACATCACAGAAACTCTGACACCAAAAACAGGCAACAGAGAACCACAACAGAACTACCACCTTGGGACGGTCAGTAATGAATTACTGGGGGGCTTAAATCGATTTTACAGGCCCAACCTCACCCTCAGTTACTGAAGTGGTACAAAACATTTAGTTGGTTGTTCGGTTCGCATGATAAAACTGCCGCCATTTTCTGCCTGAAAAAATGCCATGCAAAAGCTCCTCCCAATTTTTCAGCAAAAATATTAAGATACTTGATTTTATATATACTAGAAGACTTTACGAATCCTTGACTAAAGTATTTGTTAAGCTAACAATGCTTTGAACAACAGTAGCAACAACCGTAGCCCTAGTAGCAAAAGTTTATGTAAAAAAAAAAAGCCTTTTTGCCACCCACATCTGTGTCATAATTTGCGACAATACAAAATTTCAGTATGGTCATAGGTATGGATAATGCTATTAAGTATATGGAATTATGTTTAGTCTTACAATCAGATGTAATATTTGAAAGAAAATCAGCTTGTAACAGAAATTACGTAAGGTTAGTGGATATATACTGAACAGTGCTCTAGATAAGAAGGGATAATCCTTAGATATTTTCCTTGTTTCTCAAGGCCCATTAGGGATACATATGTTGTGACTCCTCATTAGAACCATCTCGAGACGGTTCTAATGAGGGGTCACAAGATATGTTTTTATGGAGAAATTTATAAAGAAAATTATCCCTGTTAACCTTTTTTATCTGGAGCACTGCTGAATCACTTCTACAATTCATCTTTGCTTCCCTTCTCAATTTTAGTCAACCCTTAAAGCAGTCTTCACGAAACCCCGTCTGACCGCCTGACATGTCTGGTAAAAATTCATTCGGTCTGGTAAAAATATTCAGAATTTTCAAGTGCATTTTAATCATTTTACCAGATTCGGCCCTGTAAATTCTGGCAGACTTTCGTGAACTCTGTTAAAGGGAAGATTTTGCTCCTCTAGGAGTAAATTCTTTCCTTTAGAGAGAAGACCCCAGTTTGGAGGGGCTTTGTTGTCCAGGGAAGCAAATAAGAAGCCACAAAAGTTTTACCCCTCTATAAAATGGCAAAAAACATGGCGACATACTCATGATTTTGCTAAAAAAAAAAAAAAAAATTATAAGTGGATTTTTGACTGCAACAGCTTCATATATTCTTTTCACCCCAAAATAAAAAAAAATATAAGTGCACTTTATTTTATGTGTTGAATTCTTGACTAACAAATTTATCAAGCTTATGATGCTTTGAACAAATGGGCCCAGATTGCCCATATCACTGATTGGACCTCCTTTCATGTGCTTAAATATTGGGACACCTAAAAACCATTAATTTTCCATTTGGGACAACTGGAAAATTAATGGTTTTAGGTGTCCCAATACTTCAGCACATTAAGGTAGGTTTTAATTTAAAGCAAACTGCTTATACCTTCACCAGACTGTCTGTGTGCAACATATAATACCAGTAATATTTTATTTTCATTGAGAAATAAGCAAAATGATGTCAGAATTACAATCAAATGCTCAGTTTATCTTTAACTCAGATCTAATCAGAAAGGTCTGTCTTCTTGTAGGACTCTTTCACAGCTCTGAAGACCAAGTTAACCTCAGCAGGATTTAAGGTAATATTAAGAAATCATGACTTCTGTGATGGCCCAAAATATTGGGACAAAAGTGCAAGGGCAAACAGTCTGGCCCCTAATAGACTGCTCTTTAAGGAGAGTCTGATCAGACAGATAAGTGTCTGTACTGCTTGCTATTTAATTAGAAATTTTTATGCATCACAAAATTTTAGATTTTGAGATTTTAAGCAGTGCTCTAGATAGGAAGGGGTAAGAGGGATAATTTTCCCTCAATCCTGCTTAAAAGCATATGTTGTGACAACACATTAGAACTATCTCATGGAGACAGTTCTAATAAAGGGTCATAACATATATTGTCATTGAGATACTGGAAAAAAATTTCCAAGAAGTATCTTCAAACCCCTCCTTATCTGGAGCTCTACAAGATGTTTCTATATTAAGTGTATTAGGGTTATAACGGTACCATAAAATTGCCTAGTAAATTGCAGATTAGATGAAAAGGTACTTGTGCTAAACATAATCCACATCATTACCTTCACAAAACCCATATTGCCCATGAAGAAATAGTCTTGACTGAAATATGTGCACCATTTTTCTTATTGTCGCACCTGCTTAAGCAAGGTGCCATATAGGCGTTCGGTTGTCCGTCCGTTCGTCAACCCGTTCGTCCGTCCGTCCGTTCACATTTACGTCGACCCTAAATTTTAAGTCCATTCAAATGACTTTTTCTCTGAAACCACTGCATCCATGGTTCTCAAATTTCACAAGCTGCATGACCAGACTGCAGGGCTTCTGAATTACAAAATTCAGTTCGGTCCAGAATCCAAGATGGCCGCTGTTACTAAAAATAGCAAAAACAATAAAATCACTGTTTTCTCCAAAACCACTTGGTATATTTGGCTGAAATTTTATACGGAGCATTAATGGGACCTTGGTTATAAAAATTATCAAAATGAAAAAAATCTGTAGCGGAATTAGGTCACAGTGACCTACTTTCTGTTTACGAGTCCGAGTTTGCAAAAACGCCAATATCTTAGAAAAACTTGAACAGATTTAGGTCAAATTTAGTCAGAATGGTCCTTAAATGGAGTTCTTTGAAATTTACGTGAATAGAGACCATCCAAGATGGCCGTCAGCCATTGTTACTAAAAATAGAAAAATATGAAAATGACAATAGCTCAAGAGCCCCTGAATGGAATTAGACTAAATGTGTATCAAAATGATCCTTGCATGAAGCTGTTTCATGATTTTTTCAAATTGACCATCCAAGATGGCAACCATCTACCATTACTAAAAATAGCGAAAAACATGAAAACGATAATATCTCATTAACTGCTGAATGGATTTTGACCAAATAGGTTTCAAAATGACACTTTTATCTAGTTCTCAAAGTGAAGGTGCAAAACAGGTACGACATAGCATTCCGCGGAATTCTTGTTAGTTTATGAACTTGCGTAAAAACTGTCAATCTTTGATTTAAAAAAAATTGACGGGACATGTGAAGCAGCTACGCCATTTTCATTTTGGCCCCTTTCCTCAATATGGATAATCCATGATTAACTCTTAAAGGAAAGAATATGCTCCTTCTTTCTTGTTTGTTATGGAATGTTTTATTAAATCTCTCCATAAAGATATAAGTTGTGGTCCCTAATATGGAGCCACAACATAAGTTTTTGTGCAAATAAAAATCTAGAACCCAGAACCTAGAAAATAGTTGAATATACAAACAGAGTAGATCCATATGAGGTGACATACTAATGAGTCACCTCATTTGGATTTACAGTGTTTGCCCTTCTTTCTTGAATTCTTGGTTATGATAAAGATTGGACGAAACATTTTTTTGAAATTTTGCCGTGTCCACTTTTTGGGGCTTTATGGGTTAACTGTGCCCTGAACATAAGAATATCAGTATTTATGTAGATGATAAATAATGTTCATAAAGGAAGCCTGCATTATTTTCTCATATTCTTTTCTGCAGGGAGGCATGGAAGGAAGTGATATGGATTCAGATGATGATGGTATGTTAACTTTATTTAAGCCCTAGTCACACAAAATTGTGGGTGTGGGCAGGGAGTGTGGGGTTGAGAAGATTTTGATTCAGTTCTGGAGCTTGTTTTTATGTATATCCAAACAGCGAGGAGTCCATCCACACAGTATCTGGAGCTCAGTAATACTTAGTCTGCCAGAAATCCAGATCAATAGGGGTAACAGGGATAATTCGAAGATAATTTTCCTCATTTTTAGCTCGCCTCCGGCGTCGGCGTGAGCGTTAGGGGCATCGGCGACGGCGTTACCAAAACGTTTAAGTTTTTTAGCTGATGGGCAAGGCGCTGTCAGGCGAGGTATCCTGTCCCGGTGACTGGTCTTGTTCAATGAAGCAATTTATTAAGTTGTGAACCTTCATTTGAACTGTCTCCGCAAGATAGTTTTAATGAGGGGTCACAATACATGTATATGTTTTTATTGGGAAATATGGACATCTACCCCTGTTACCCCTTCTTATCTGGAGCTCTGGACACTGTTCACAAAACTCTGCATGACTACTGGGCATGTCTGGTAAAAATTCATGTAGTCTGGTAAAAATGTTTAAAATTTTCAAGTACATCATAATCATATTACCAGATTCAGTCCAGTAAATTTTCACAGACTTTCTTGAACCCAGAAGTTTGTAGAATTATGTTGAGGTAACCAGTCATCTCCTATGAATCATTTGCTTTTAAATATTTAAGGCATTTTGTGGTAACTTGAATGTATGTCTTTGTCATGTTAAATTTAAAGTCTTAATACAAATAATAACAAAAAATATGCACTACCCTAAAATAAAACACAGAAAGATAGATTCTGCCTGTGTGGTTAGACAAGACATTAATTTGAGTTTTCAGTAAAAATTCCAAAAAATTGGATCTCTAAAACAGTTAATATAATTCCAAACGATTGAACAGTTTAGTTTTCAATGAAGTAATGCATATAAAAGATGCAGATGGAATGGCAAACAGTGTAGTTCAGGAGCAGTCTGATTTGGGTCTGCACTGTTTGCTCATACCTGTCTATTCCAGTACTTATAATTTTTATGGAAATAAAGATTTCAACTTTGTAGTGCCAATGCAGAAACCCAAAAAGAGCCTTCCAAATGGTCAGGCTCCTAACCAGAAAGGAAAGTCAACCCCTGGAGGTAAAAACAAGCAGTTGGGACAAGGTCCAGGAAAAGGCCAGACCCCTGGTAAGCCCCCAACACCAGCAGTTCAGAAGGGGCAGCAGGGTAAAAACACACCAAAGTTTGACACCCCTATGAATAAAGGCAAAAATACACCAAAACCAGACAGTCAGTTGATGAAAAATAAAAACACACCTAGCTGGGACAATAAGGGTAAAAACACACCCAAACCAGGCACACCTGCATTAAAAGGCAAAGACACACCTAAACCACAAACTCCAGCTACAAAAGGTAAAAATACACCTTTAACACATGTTAAAGAACAGAATGTGAAAAAAGACAGCCCTGCTGGTGCACAAAAAGGTGGTGGCAAAGATAAAGGTGGTAAAAAAGAGGTTGAGTTTAAAGGTGTAAAAGTGACTGATTTAGTGACAGAAGAGGATGAATTTGAAGACGATGATGATGACGATGATGATGATGATGATGATAGTAGTGATGATAGTGGTGATGAAGGTGGTGTTGGAATTATGGGTAAAGCTGAAGAAGAAAGTGACGACGATGATGATGACGATGACGACGATGATGATGATGACGATGATGATGATGATGATGAAAGTGATGATGAGGAAGAAGAAACAAGTAAGTAGAGAGAGTTAAAGGTGTATGGCAGTACTCCAGATAATAAAGGGGTAACAGTTATATTTAAGGGATAATTTCAGAATATGTCCATTAAAACATATATTGTGACCCTTCATTAGAACCGTCTCGTCGAGACTGTTCTAATGAGGTGTCACAACATATGTTTTCATTGAGAAATCAGAAAAATTATCCTTGAATTATCCCTAATACCTCCTCTTATCTAGAGCTCTGTATGGCTACACTTGCATGTTTTTCCACCATTCTTACAAAGGGGAACAGCTTCATTGAAATTTGTTTGCTTCCCTGGCAGACAAAACCCTTTTTAAAGGGGTCTGCTCTTAAAAGAAAGAATTTGCTCCTATTGGAGCGAATCCTTTTCTTTAAGGGTTGACCTTCTTTAGAAGGGAGGCAAAAATGAAAATGATGAAGTTACTTTCCATGAAAAGATACCCATATTCCTTAATGAAACTTATTACCAAACAGTATGGACAAATGGGTTGGACCATAAGTAAACTAACAACATTAATTACGGTCCTCTCATTGACAAGACTTAGAGAATAAAAATTCCAGATAAGAGGGATATTTGATGATACTCTATAGATTTTGTTTACACATTTCTCAGCTGAAAATGTTTGTGGCCCCTCATCATCATGGAAATATCTAATACTCCTCTTAAATGAAGCCCTGATGTTATATAGTTATACTGTTATTTGTACCCCCAACCTCCGCCCACCAAAGGTGCAAGTGGGGGTTGCATTATTTGGCATCCATGTCAGCATAACAGTTTAGTTTCTTGTCCTCATGATAGCTCTTAAACCTGTGGGTTGAGTTTTACCAAACTTGCATTGGCTTAGACTGATCAGAGTTTTGCTTTTAGCTGTATAGGTTCATATATTAAGGCTCCATAGCTTATTCATGCAGACAGAAGACTGATCAGTGTGCATACAGTAGAACTTAAATGGCTGAAACCCTGATGGCTCATTTACCCTGCCTGGCTAGAACTCATTCTTGGGTCCCTAGAGGTCAATTTATATAGAAACTAGCCCTGGATGCCTGGAACTAATTTTCATGATCCAAAGCATGTTCGAGCCATTGAAATACTTCTGAATGTCAGCAGACTGGCCAGTTTCTCATTTTGGCGCGGTCCTTGCCCATCAGGGCCTACAAAATACATGGGCTGCCTGGTGCCTCTGTGGCAGAGCTGCTATTAGCTATAGCCAGTCCTGAGTGTCATTTATCTAAGGTCGGGTAAAAGTCCTAAAAAATTTGGAGGCAACATCTCAACATGACTGCATTATTGTTAAACCACAACTCACTCATTCACCAGTTTTGGCAGGCATATGATATAAGATACCTTTTCACATGATGCCAGTTACCGTAATGTGCGTATATATTGGGACACCTAAAAGTTATGAATTTTCCATTTGTCCCAAATTATTGATTATTTTTAGGTGTCCCAATACTTAAGCACATTAGGGTAAATATACATCTTATGGAATAGTTCTAGTGTCATTGCCAAAAAGTGATCCTTTGCAAAACTCTTGTTACATGCTTAAAGATGAAACTTATAGGGAACAAGTCATAATATGCCAAATTGTAACATAATGTTACCAGTACATTGTATTTTCTTTACTGTTACAGAAATATTAGAAAAGCCAGGACAGAAAAGAAAACTTTCTGAGCCACTATCACCAACAAAATCACAGTCACCAACAAAAGCACCGAAATCACCAACAAAAGAACCACTATCACCAACAAAAGCAAAACAACAGAAATTATCACAACCTGCACAGAAACCAGATCAGAAACCGCCTGAGAAGCAGACGGGAAAACCTCAGCAGCAGAAACAAGTGGAGAAACCAGGTTCAAAACAACAGCCTCAGGTGCCCCAGAAACAGAAGCAGCAGTCACAGCAATCTGGTAAACAAAAGTCATTGCTCCAGATAAGAAGGGATAACAGTGATAATTTAGGGTCAATTTTTAGCTCACCTGAGCCGAAGGCTCACAGGTGAGCTTATAGTATAGGCAGGCATCCGTCGTCCGTCGTCTGTCGTCCGTCGTCCGTCGTCCGTCTGTCAATATTTTCAAACCACATCTCCTCTGAAACTACAAGGCCCATTGTTACCAAATTTCATATACAGCAACTATAGGCAGGGGGAACCAATAATACTGTTTTTTATCCAAATCCCTTTTGAACTTTGGTTGCTATGGCAACTTAAAGTTTCCATTGACTTGTATGGGAAAAATTGAAAATTTGCATTTATTGCTATGTCACTGTAGATATTTTGACAAATGTTTTACAGAAATGTTCCTTGAGTAGTCCTCTATCAACCACGTGAAATTTTTATAAATTGCACAATTTGGCTGGTTGCCATGGCAACCAAATGGTTAAAAAATTCAAAAATCTTCTCCTCAGAAACTACGCAACCAATAAAACTTAAGCTTCACAGAAAGGATCTTGGTACTACCCTCTATAAAAATACTGTTTTTCTTGGCAATTACTCCAGCAGTTTGGTTGCAATGGCAACTTAAAGTTGCCATTGACTTATAATGGGAAAATGGAAAATTTGCATTTATTGCTATGTCACTGCAGATATTTCGACAAAACTTTCATAGAAATGTTCCTTGAGTAGTCCTCAACCAGCCATATCAAATTTATGCAAATTGAGCTATTTGGCTGATTGCCATTGCAACCGAATGGTTGAAAATAGAAAGAATATTCAAAAATCATCTCCTCAGAAACTATGCAACCAATAAAGCTCAAACTTCACAATAAGGATCTTGGTACTACCTTCTATAAAAATACTGTTTTTCTTGGCAATTGCCTGAGCAGTTTGGTTGCTATGGCAATTAAAGTTGCCATTGGCTTATAATGGGAAAAATGGAAATCCGCAATTTTTGCTTTCTGACTGCAGTTACTTGGATTTTTTTCCTACAGATATGTTTCTTGAGTAGTCCTCTATGATTCATATTCATATTAATTTTGTCCAAATCACCGACTTTGGTTAGTTGCCATGATGGCAACATAAAGGAAAAAAAAATTGAAAAAATATTCAAACATCTTTTCTTCAAAAACTATATAGGGGGATGAAGCTGATTCTTTGCATACATGTTCATGACATTAGCCACTACATAAATATTGTTTTCTATTATTGTTGCCCACGTGGTTTCATTGCTATGGCATTTTAAAGTTTCCATAGACTAACGACTCAGTCAACCTTGAAATTAGGCCACAATTAATTAATATTGTACAATTTACTTTAGAGTTACCTACTCTTGAGTGCTGAGGATGAATGGACTCAGGTGAGCTACAGGACCAATGGTCCTCTGGTTCATATTTCTATGCAAAAACATGTTGTGATCCATAATTAGAACCGTCTTCCTGAGACGGTTGAAGGGAGATGGTTGAAAGTTACAACATATGTTTTTGTTGAGAAATAAGAAAAATATGTCAGAATTATCCTCAAAACCCCTCCATATTTGGAGCTCTGATTAAAGTTATGAAGTTGTAGCATTTTAGAGCAACTTTGGGAATGCAAAGGAGTGCTTATGCTATATTCCTGGTGTGAAGGCAGATTATGTGTTAGTGTATAAAGCAACTTAGCTAATAACGCCTGCCCAGGAATAGTGTGGTTAGGTTAACTGGCCGTCCCGACATGACCGTAGCTGTTTACCATGGACATTAAGCATCAAATCAATCAAACTTAGCTAATACTGCTTGTATGTTACTGTGTCCTATATTTCATAGTTAAATTAATTAAGACAGCTACAGTACTTGAAATTGTCCCTTTTAAATTCTTGCACCCATTAGGCATGCTGTATTGTCCTCTCAGAGTTCTTATATAGAGGATCTTACATGAGTGCTCATGTATTATTGAATTTATTAAACGAGTTTGGGAAAAAGATAAGATGCGAGGCTTTGCCGAGCATCTTATCGGTTTTCCCCAACGAGTTTAATAAATTCAATAATACAGGAGCACGAATGCAAGATTCTATTTATCATATGACACTAAAATCGCATTTTATAAGCAAAATTTGAACTAAAACGTCACGATTTCGCCATTAGAAAACGCGACGTTTTTATGGACGTCAACGTATAACGTTACAACGTAATTTGCGTATTTAATCCACTAGTGGATTATCGTTTTTAATGCATGGCTTTATTACACTCTCAGATGCGGCGTCATATGATAATAATAGTTAATAATGGGAAAATCTTCTGAATAAAATCATAATGTGTGGGCACAATGTCATACAGTTTACATATACTGATGCAGAGCTCTAGATAAGAGGGAGTATTTGATGATAATTAAGAATAATTTTTTTTATTTCTCATCGAAACCATATGTTCTGACCCCTCATCTGAACCGTCTCAATGAGACGGTTCAGATGAGGGGTCACAACATATGTTTTTATGCAGAATTAACAAAAATTATCCCTAATTATCACCAAATACTCCCTCTTATCTAGAGCTCTGCTGAGGCACAGGGTTTACTTCTGCATGGCTACTAGTGTTTGGATACTCCAAATAAGAGGAGTATTTAAGGATAATTCTGAGATAATTTTTTCTGACTTCTCGTCAAAAACATATGTTGTGACCCCTTATCAATACCATCTCGGTGAGAGGGTTCTGATGAGTGGTCACAACATGTTTTATGGAGAAATATGGAAAACTATCACTAAATTATCCCTGTTACATGTACCCATTCTTATCTGGAGCACTGTTCAATATGGATACACTTCCAAGGGGGATCACTCTGACATGACAGTATTCTGCTGCCTTTCTCACAGTTCACTACTCATGGAGGAATGTGCTCTCTAGAGAGCATAGAGAGGAAATTCCTTTCTAGAAGAGTAGCCCCACATGAGAAGAGGTTTATATACAAATACTATTTTTCTTAGTTATTTCCCATGTAAAAATGGAGGATTGCTACACAATTTATATCTGCAAAATTTTAAGAAATTGTCTATTTTAGCTGTATAATATTGAGAATTCAGAGACTAGAGGGCAAACATTGTAGATCCAGATGAGGTGGCTCGTGATGAGCCAACTCATCTGGATCTATACTGTATGCAAATCTCACTATATGTATTTTCATTTTGGCGCATTAAATTTAATTATTGCAGTTTAGCCATACACCTTAAACCGTATGGATACATACCTATGAGTGGCCACCATTTTTACAAGGGAGACAAGTACTGTAAAACACTTGTATTTGGCGACAGCAAAATTTGGCGGTTTTTAGTTCGTCTGAACGAAAGTTCAGGAAGAGCTATAGTTGTCACCACAGCCTCCGCGTCGGAGTTCGAATTGGATGTTTTGGTTAAAGTTTTTTAAAGACCTATATTTCCTTAACCCATGGATGGATTCTTTTGATACTTGCACTGTAGTTAGATATTGGTCTAAGGTTTAACAGGGTACCACTCCCCACCCCACTCCATGACCTTGATGTCAAGGTCATGGACTTAGAAAATTGGTAGTTTTTTTGGACTGGATGTTTTGGTTAAAGTTTTATAAAGCCCAATATCTGCTTAACCCATGGATGGATTCCTTTGATACTTGCACTAAAGATAGATATTGGTCTAAAGTTTTAGAAGGTACTACCCTCACCCCCTCTGTTACTTTGATGTCAAGGTCATGGACTTAGAATATTGTCTTTTTATTGATTGCATGTTTTGGTTAAAGTTTTCTTAAAGACACATATCTCCTGAACCCATAGATGAATTCTTTTTATATTTGCACTGCAGTTAGATCTACAGAGTACTACCCCAAGCCGGCTCAGTGATCTTGATGTCAAGGTCAGGGACTTAGGAAATTTTTGTCTTTTTTAAAGTTTTGTAATTGCATACTGATTCATAATGCTTTGCAGAGATTTAGTTTATACTTGAACTGATGTTAGACTCGTTTTTGAGTTTTTACAAAACACCTTATACTTACCCCACTGGATGACCTTGAAGTCAAGGTCATCGACTTAGAATTTTGTCTTAAAGCTTTTGGTTAAAGTCTTATATTTATGAAGACATAATTTCACAGTGCCACGATGATGGACTCAGTTGATACTAATACTTGGACTGATCTTAGATAATGGTTCAGGGTTTTGATACATCCTAGCCCCCCCCCTCCCTTCCCCCCTACCCGTCAGTTTTTTTACCTCAAGCTCATGGACTTTGAAATTTCATTTCATTTTTTTTTTATTTTAATTTTTGTTTTAAGACCCCCCCCCCCCCACTTCCCCCCTACCCGTCAGTTTTTTTACCTCAAGCTCATGAACTTTGAAATTTCATTTTATTTTTAGCTCACCTGAGCCGAAGGCTCAGAGGTGAGCTTATAGGATGGGAGTCGAGCCGTCGTCCGTGCGTGGGTGCGTGGGTGGGTGGGTGGGTGCGTCAACACTTTCAAACATAAATATCTCAGAGACCAGTGGGCCGATCGCAATCAAATTTTATATGAAGCAACATTTGGGTGGGGGAAAGGCTGCATTAGGTTTTGGTGCAGATCAGCTCAGAACTCTGGTTTCCATGGCAACAGATAGCCCCCATAGGGTTATAATGGGGAAAACGGCGTCATCACGTTTTCTCGACTGTTTTTGATTAGATCCTTATCATACTTGCAGGTAATGATGACATACACAAGAGCTTGGATGAGTTCAAAATTTGGCCGGATTCGAGCACAGACTACGGAGTTAGCTGCCCTTGAGCATTTGAAAAAAATCCCATAGTGTTATAATGGGGAAAACAACGTCATCACATTTTTAGCTCACCTGAGCCGAAGGCTCAGAGGTGAGCTTATAGGATGGGAGTCGAGCCGTTGTCCGTCCATGGGTCCGTGGGTGCGTCTGTGCGTCAACAATTTCAAACATAAATATCTCAGAGACCAGTGGGCCGATCGCAATCAAATTTTATCTGAAGCATCATTGGGGTGGGGGAAAGGCTGCATTAGGTTTTGGTGCCGATCAGCTCAGAACTCTGGTTTCCATGGCAACAGATAGCCCCCATAGGGTTATGATCGGGAAAACGGCGTCATCACATTTTCTCGACTGCTTTTGATTAGATCCTTATCATACTTGCAGGTAATGATGACATACACAAGAGCTTGGATGAGTTCGAAATTTGGCCGGATTCGAGCACAGACTAAGGAGTAAGCTGCCCTTGAGCGTTTGAAAAAAATCCCATAGGGTTATTATGGGGAAAATGGCGTCATCACGTTTTCTCAACTGTTTTTGCTTAGATCCTTATCATAATTGCAGGTAATGATGACATACATAAGAGCTTGGATGAGTTCGAAATTTGGCCTGATTCGAGCACAGACTATGGAGTAAGCTGCCCTTGAGCGTTTGAAAAAAATCCCATAGTGTTATAACGGAGAAAACGTCGTCATCACATATTTTTAGAAAAACTTTGTCATCGCTCTATTGCCTACATTTCTCAACTTCACACAAATGTAGGGCATGACAATATCTCGAGCAAGTTCGACTTTCAGGATGCTGCGCCCAAGGTCAAGGTCACTGTGGCTATTTTTAGAAAAACTTTGTCAGCGCTCTAGCGCCTACATTTGTCAGCAGATTTTAAAATAACTTCACACAAATGTAGGGCATGACAATATCTCAAGCAAGGTCGACTTTCAGGATGCTGCGCCCAAGGTCAAGGTCACTGTGGCTATTTTTAGAAAAACTTTGTCAGCGCTCTTGCGCCTACATTTGTCAGCAGATTTTAAAATAACTTCACACAAATGTAGGGCATGACAATATCTCAAGCAGGTTCGACTTTCAGGGTGCTGTGCCCAAGGTCAAGGTCACTGTGGCTATTTTTAGAAAAACTTTGTCATCGCCCTAGCACCTTCATTTCTCCATGGATTTTGAAATAACTTGACACAAATGTAGGGTATGACAATATCTCAAGCAAGTTTGACTTCCAGGGTGCTGGGCCCAAGGTCAAGGTCACTGTGGCTATTTTTAGAAAAACTTTGTCAGCGCTCTAGCACCTACATTTCTCAATGTATTTTAAAATAAATTCACACAAATGTAGGGCATGACAATATCTCGAGCAAGTTCGACTTTCAGGGTGCCGTGCCCAAGGTCAAGGTCACTGTGGCTATTTTTAGAAAAACTTTGTCATCGCCCTAGCACCTTCATTTCTCCATGGATTTTGAAATAACTTGACACAAATGTAGGGTATGACAATATCTCAAGCAAGTTCGACTTTCAGGATGCTGTGCCCAAGGTCAAGGTCACTGTGGCTATTTTTAGAAAAACTTTGTCATCGCTCTAGCACCTACATTTCTCAAGGGATTCTAAAATAAATTCATACAAATGTAGGGCATGACAATATCTCGAGCAAGTTTGACTTTCAGGGTGCTGCAATGAAGGTTTTTGATTAGATCCTTATCATACTTGCAGGTAATGATGACATACATAAGAGCTTGGATGAGTTCGAAATTTGGCTGGATTCGAGCACAGACTACGGAGTTAGCTGCCCTTGAGCGTTTGAAAAAAATCCCATAGTCTTATAATGGAGAAAACCACGTCATCACATTTTCATTTTTCATCGGATCCTCTTCATACTTGCAGGTAATGAGGATATGCATAAAAGCTTGGATTAGTTAGCATTTCGGCTAGATCTCACCACTGACTATGGAGTACCTGCCCTGAGCATCCAAAAAATCAATGTCGCCACTTTTTCTTGGTTTCTACTGATCCAATCCTTTTCAAACTTGCAGGTAATGAGGAAATGCATAATATCTTAAACAAGTTCAAATTTTGGCCAGATCAGGCCAACCACTACGAAGTTAGGTGCCCTTGACAGCTCTTTCTATTGTGCTCTTGATCGGATACTTTTTAAACTTGCATATATTAAATGAGGGCATACATAACGTTTTGGATGAGTTTAATTTTCAGCCTGATTGGACCACTGACTGTGGAGTTAGCTGCCCTTGAGCATCTTAAATATCCCTATAGGTTTACAATGTCTCTCAGGTGAGCAATTGTTGCCCTTTGGGCTACTTGTTTTTATTTTAAATTTGTTTGAAGACTTATTTCTGAGATAGCTTTTGTTTATAAATGTGTTTTCATTATAGACATGAAGTTTTATGCATAGCAGTCCACATACCCCCCCCCCCACACACACACACCCACACACCCACCCACCACCACCACCACCACCACCACCCCCTCCCCCCTATCCATCAGTTTTTTTTTACCTCAAGCTCATGGACTTTGAAATTTCATTTTTTTTATTTTAATTTTATTTTAAGACTTATTTCTGAGATAGCTTTTGTTTATAAATGTGTTTACATTATGGACATGCTTGCATGAAGTTTTATGCATAGCAGTCCACACCACCATATCAGCTGTGTGATGGGCAAGCACCTATTCAGGCGAGCTATGCTGTCCGGCGACAGCTCTTGCTATAAATGGACCTTTTGGCGGACTTTAATTTTGGCGGATTTGTGATTTCTGGAAAAAAAAGAGAGAAGATTTATGCTGACATCATAAATTATGGGCCACTTGAGTCCAAGCTCTACAGGCTCATGGTTAATACAGTTCAACACATTCTAGTATTTCGTAATATGTACCATGAGTTGCTTCTGATTTAATCAACTTGGCTTGATTGTAAGTCAATAGAATTTGAACAAAATATTATTCAAATCAACTTGGCTTAGGTACTAATTAGTATAGCATGTCTAATAAGCATTTTCACACTCCGTGTTCTCCCGCTTGTTGTTTGCCATGGGGTCTCCTTTTGTTCTCATATATTCTGACATGTACTGGCTTTGGCTTTATGGTAGAGCGAATATATCACATGTCAACGGTAGTGATTTTGTTTTAACGATCATCAATTTTAATTGGCGGTATTTTAATTTGGCAGTTTTCTTCTTTTCCACCAATATCACAAAAATAAAGTGACCGCCAAATATAAGTGTTTTATAGTATATTGTTTGCTTCCTAGGTAGGTGAAACCAATCTCCAAGGAAGGCTACTCCTAAAGGCTCTTAATTTGCTCTTTGTTGTGAACAAATTCTTTCATATAGACAGAAAATTCTTCACTTAAAGAGTAGCCCCCTAGAGAAGGGAGAGAACAATAGAATCTATCAATGGTCTTCGATGCGGACAGGGTAATCCCAACCCGAGGGCATACGGGGTGTGTCGGAAACGAGGCTTGCCGAGTTTCCGACACACCCCGTGTGCCCTCGGGTTGGGATTTCCCTGTCCGCATCGAAGACCAATGATTGATTATTTTTCTTACCTACATTAATATTTACTTCAAACTGAACGGGGAACTAATAGGCCTATTTCATGCGAACATGTACAAGTGTAAGTAGTGCAACTGTGTCACCTTCATGGCTGCTGTAGTGAACAGACAAGTAAAAAATAGGTCACTGACAAATCTGCATTTTTATACCCCGCCACACGTTAGTGGCGGGCTATTATGTTTTCCCGCTGGCTGTCCGTGTGTCTGTCCGTCCGTCGTACGTCCGTCCGTCCGTCCGTCCGGTCGTCCGTCCGTGAGCACTTCGTTTCCATTCGATAACTTGAGTATTTATTAATGGATTTTATTCATACATGGCATGTGCATTGGTCTTGGGAAGATCTCGGTTGAGATTGTTAATGGGCAAATTTCGATGTCTTCTTATGGAGTTATTGCCCTTTTCATGGTCTTAAAAACAGTTTTTGGTCTGTAGTTCTTTTACACTTTGAAATATCTTGATCAAAATTTTGTCCCCCAGTGTTTATCTGCCCCTGACACATGCAGTATACATGTATGAAATCATGAAAAAATCAATATAAAATCAGATTTTTGGTATATCTTGATGAAATTTCATAGAAATGATTAAAATAACATAAGCTTTCTGTTACAAGTAGTATTAAGTCCACATAGGTTACCTGCCCCTGCCCCAGAGCTATATACATGTATAGAATTATGAAAAAATTCTGTTCATGAGGTTCATGTCATGATAAAAAAAAAATGTATAAAAGCTAGAAGACGGGGTATTGGTTTGCAGTGGCGGGGTATTACACAGTTGTTTACGATGCTTTTATTAGATTTTCTAATTGAAATTTATATTAAAGAACAAAATTTGTATTGAGACGACTACAGAAAGCGTGTGTATGACGTTAATTGTGAGGTAATGTCAACGTCATTTCAAACGTCAGTTGGTAACGTCTTCAAAATGGCGGCCTCCTCGACAGTGTTTGTCACGGTTAAACATTGACTATTTTGGATCTTTTTCCGACTTTAAGACCTTAAAACAGGCTATAATGGGATTATAAAGAATGAATAACCTTTCTTGGGTTGGATTTTATCGATGTAGCAATTCATTCGTATGAAAGAATAATGCATAAAGTATGGAATCGCCAAGTCGGGCGCACCGTATTTCAAGGAGCTCGTAGTGGTACACAGAATTCAAGCTCGTGTGAGCTGTCCCAGCCCATGGGCAAGACAGAATTTTCCAGCACCGCTAAAAATAGAACAAACTCTGTCTCGTAGGTAAGAAATACTTCTATCATATTTCTTTGGTTATAAGACAGGAGGCATTTATCTTCCAAAACAATTCATATAAGCTGGATCTAGATTTTTAGCTCACCTGTCAAGGTTATAGTATAGACATGATCTGTCCTCGGCGTCATAGTCAGCGTCGTCGGCTTCGTCGTCGTCCACACTTTTAAACACCAATATCTCCTAAACCAGCTGTCCAATCTTGATCAAATTTTATGTGTAGCATTGTTGGGATGGGGGATTGACTGCATTAGGTTAAAGGGTAGATTGGGTTGTCCTGCCAACCATGCCCCTGGGGCCCATATTGGCCACACCCTGGGGGTCATTAGCTCCCATACACTTACAATGGGAAAATCTTAAAAAAATCTTCTTCTCTGAAACCATGAGGCCCATAGCTTATATATATATAGCATGAATCAATGTCTAGTGATCCCCTACTAAAATCCTGCCACCCATGCCCCTGGGGCTCAAATTGGCCATGCCCCAGGGGGTCATTTGTTTATAAATAGCTATATAGCTTAAGAACCTTCAAAAATCTTCTTCTTTACAATCATGAGGCCCAGAACTTATATATATAGTATGTAGCAATGTTTAGTGGTCCCCTATATAAATCCAGCCAACCATGCCTCTGGGAACCAAATTGGCCACTCCCCGGGGTCATAAGCTCCCATAAACTTATAATGGGAAAAACTTCAAAAATCTTCTTCTCTGAAACCATGAGGCCCAGAGCTTACATATTTAGTATGTACCAATGTCTAGTGGTCCCCTACATAAATCCTGCCAACCATGCCCCTGGAGCCCAAATTGGCCACACCCCGGGGGTCATAAGCCCCATAGACTTACAATGGGAAAATCTTAAATTGATTGATTGATTGATTTATTGCTTAACGTCCACGGTAAACAACTGTGGTCATGTCGGGACGGTCAGTTAACCTAACCACACTATTCCTGGGCAGGCTTAGACCTCCTAAGCGGCTAACCAGTACTAAGTGCACATACTTTTGCCAGTAACTGACAACTGCCCTTCTTGAATCAGCGGAAGGAGAAACGAAAGTATGTGGCCAGACTGGGTTTTGAACCCAGGACCTCTGACTTATGAGTCAGGTGCCCTACCAATTGCACTACGCGGCCCAGCGAAAATCTTACAAAAATCTTCTTCTCTGAAACCATGAGGCACATAGCTTATATTTGTAGCATGCTTAAAAAATCTTCTTCTCTGAAACCATGAGGCCCATAGCTTATATATATAGCATGTATCAATGTCTAGTGATCCCCTACTAAAATCCTGCCACCCATGCCCCTGGGGCTCAAATTGCCACGCCCCAGGGGGTCATTCATTTATAAATAGCTATATAGCTTAAGAACTTTCAAAAATCTTCTTCTGTGGAACCATGAGGCCCAGAGCTTATATATACAGCATGTAGCAATGTTTAGTGGTCCCCTATATAAATCCTCCCAACCAAGCCTCTGGGGTCCAAACTGGCCACTCCCCAGGGGTCATAAGCTCCCATAGACTCATAATGGGAAAATCTTAAAAATCTTCTTTTATGAAACCATGAGGGTCAGAGCTTATATATTTTGTATGTACCAATGTCTAGTGGTTCCCTACATGAATCCTGCCAACCATACCCCTGGGGCCTAAATTGGCCACACCCCAGGGGGTCATTAGCTCCCATAGACTTTAAAAGAGAAAATCTTTAAAATATCTTCTTCTCTGAAACCATGAGGCCCAGAGCTTATATGTATAGCATGAAACAATGTCTAGTGGTCCCCTACATAAATCCTGCCAACCATGCCCCTGGGGTCCTAATTAGCCACGCCCAGGGAGTCATAAGCTCCCATAGACTTACAATGAGAAAATCTTGAAAAATCTTCTTCTTTGAAACCTGAGGCCCAGAGCATATATATGTAGCATGAAGCAATGTCTAGTGGTCCTCTACATAAATCATACCAACCATGACCCTGCGGTGCAAATTGGCCACGCCCAGGGGGTCATAAGCTCCTATAGACTTACAATGGGAAAATTTTAAAAAATCTTCTCCTCTGTAACCATGAGGCCAAGAGCATATATATGTAGCAAGTAGCAATGTCTAGTGATCCCCTACATAAATCCTGCCAACCATGCCCATGGGGTCCAAACTGGCCACGCCCCAGGGGTCATTAGTTCCCACTGACTAACAACGGGAGAATCTTAAAAAATCTTCTTCTCTTGGTTTAATAAACCATGAAGCCCAGAGCTAACTTCTTTAGTACATGTAGCAACGTTCAGTAGTCTCCAACTTAAATCCTGCCAACCATGCCCCCTGGGGTCCAAATTGGCCATGCTGCTCCCATACACTTGTAATGGGGAAGACTTCAAAAATCTTTTTCTCTGAAACCATGAGGCCCAGAGCTTGCATATTTAGTATGCAGCAATGTCTAGTGATCCCCTGCATAAATTCTGCTAATCAAGCACCTGAGGTCCAAACTGCCCACACCCCAGGGGGGGGGGATGTTTGTTTATATAGAGCTATATAGCTAGAGCTATATAGCTAAAGAACCTTCAAAAATCTTCTTTTATGAAACCGTAAGGCCAAGAGCTTATGTATTTAGTTTGTAGCAGTGTATAGTGGTCCTCTACATAAATCCTGCCAATCAAGCCCCTGGGGTCCAAACTTGCCACACCCCATGGGTCATCAAATCCTATAGAATTGCAGCCTGTTTATTAACTTACCTGAGCTAGAAGCTTACATTTTATAACTCAGGTGAGCGGTCGTTGCCCTTGGGCTACTTGTTGGGATTGTTTCGGAAGGGAAAAATTAAATTCTTGGTATAACAAGATATAATAAGACTGATGTAGATATTTGGGGTCATTTTAGAGAGGGGAAGACTCGATTTTATAGTCAAATAAATATGAGCCGGGACATGACTTAATTTTTGAATAGGGAAATTATCCTGTATCTTGTGGCTCCCAACAATTACCCTGTATGTTTTGGCTCCAACAAAACCAAAAAGTGGCATGTGTGCCCAGCGAAGACTCATATCAGCCCTGGCATTTGCCCTTTCTGATTAATTAGAGTCTTTGCTGTCCGCATGAAGCTAGCTTAGACCATTAGCTACCCTTTAAGAGCACAGCAAAGACTCTGATCAGACAGGGTGGCTGCGTCTTCACTTGGAGCACATGCCATTTTGTTGGTCCCGGCTCATATTGTAAATGAGACTGATTTCTCTTGGCAATGTAACCATAAACTTTAATTTTTTTATATCTAATATCAGACGATGCAGACGCTAGGACCTTATTTGTGAAGAATTTGCAGATGGGTGTCAAAAAAGAAGACTTAAAAGCACTTTCTAAAGACATCAAGGATGTGAGAATTAGGACATCACATGCCAAAAAGAAATATTTCTGGTAAGTTATTTTTAATCGCTGAAGGTCAAAAAAGCAGACGACAAAATTATGTCTGTGAAATTTCAAACACACAAGTGTTTCCTTTAAGCTTTATCATAGTCAGAATTCAAACACTAAAGGGCAAACAGTTTAGGTCCAGATGAGGTGGCATATTCTTAGCCACCTCATCTTGATCTACCTTGTTTGCAGTTTCAGTAATTTTTGGTACTTTAAAGCTCAATTTCACGTTGACGATTTATTCTTGGTGGCGACTTGCCTAAACTTTCGATAAAACCACAGTTTAAATTGATTTCATGTTCACAAAACCTACTTAATTCAACAGAGCCATGGTTTTGCCAGGTTGGTTATTCTTTCATGTAAGAAATCATGTAAAATTGTTTCACCAAGGATCTGGTATGAGCAGCGGAACTACAGCAACTTTAAAAGACATCACTCTGAGTAGGACAAGAAGACATCGCAGCAGAACTATAGAGCTGCCTCGGCAGATATCAGTCTATGAAAGTGCAATGTTACTAGCACCATAAATGAAGACATCATCCTTCAGTGCTTTTTTCTGTCACCTTCTGCGGGAAACATTGGTTGAAGTGGGTCATTTAGGGCGGCTTGGGCCTTTGAGTTAATGCGAAAGCATCTCTGACGATGTCTGCAGCTGCTGTGTCTCGCGGAAAGCGTCAATAGGTGTTCGGTCGTTTTCCATCGCAGTTTTCTTCCAAACTCTTGGGATATAGCAACACAATAGAAGTTAATACAGAAATGTGTGCATGTTGCCTGAATTTGATAGAGATAAGTTTGTACTAGTAGCACAAATGACATTCGCTTTTCGTTGTGCAGCAGAACTGGCTCTAGTTCAAAACACACCAGTATTGAGTAGCACTGCTGAACATGCATTGATTAAGAAGACATTACCCTTTAGAAGCGCAGCATAACTGGCGCAACAGGAGCTTCAGATGTCACCACTATTTATAGTATTCCTCAAAATTATTGAGAATTTTTTGCAAAGTGAAAATTAAGCACTGGCAGTTGACAGGTCATGTATATACTTAGTATCTTTGTTTACTTAGTTAACAACATCCCTCTGTGAACCTTTTAGCATACCAGTACAACTCATATATTTGGATTACAAATATTATCTCTCCTTGAATTGGGCCACCCAGAGATTTTTTGTCCGACTGAAAAATTATGTACCCTTACCAAATAAAACCGATATTTGTGGAAAAGATAATGACAAATCAGTTGATTTTTAATGGTTTTCCCATCTAGAGATAAGGTGTTGGCAAACTGAAAACAGAATTTTGTGTGAGCTTGTCAGCTGTAGATGCTGCTGGCGTTCAAACACGTGACTTCATTTCGAAAAAGTGCCCGAAATTGGGGAAAATTGCCGTTTTGACAGAGGGTATGTTGCTCTGATTCAGTCTTATTCTATACATCTCGACAGAAACCGCATAAAAACATATTTTTTGTAAGGCTTAGTCAACGTGCTTTAAAGGATATGGGTTTTGACATGATTATCTATACCTTGCTAAAAATATTCCGTTCAGATCACTAACAGATCAGATTTTTTGCTGTTTCTGATATTCTCAATATTTTTCCTAAAATATAACAGCCAGTCGCTGACTCAGAAACTGGAATAAGTAACTTTAAATTATGCAAAATATTAAAGACAACATCAATTATGTAGATGATGTTGAACAATGGAGAAAATAAACTATTTCACCTGAGATAGTCTATTTCTAGCAAAGGTAGTATAGCAAAACTTAGTCGAAATCAAGGGACATTTTTTTACAGGGGTGTACCCTAGCCCATCCTTACCTACCACTGACGAAAGAAAATGCATCATACTGTCATTTTTGTATATCAAACTTGAAAAAGAGATTCTTTTATTGTATTTTATGCGTTTAAAATATTGTTGAACATGTATGGCTGGCAACTGTGTGCCAAAATGCAATTCTCAATAATTTTGAGGAATACTGTATCTCTGTCCTCATACAAACTTCTCCTTCTGTTTCACTAAAGGGTGGTATTCTCTGAAGTAGTGCTAGATCTGCTGCTCTACTAAATGGGATGTCATTTGATATCGCAACTGCACCTTGTTCCCCTGCGCTATTAAATTGGGAAGTCTTCTGAAGTAGAGCTAGTTCGACTGCACTACTGAAAGGGGATGTCTTTTGAAGTAGGGCTAGTTCAGCTGCATCTAAAGACTGATTTCTATTATCACTACCACTCTGACTGGTGATTTCTTCTAAAGTAGTGCTAGTTCAGCTGCACTACTAAGGAGCTTCCACCATGCAGACAGCGAAGAGTCTGATCAGACTTAGCAGATGCCCAGGCTGAACCGAGTCTTTGCTGAGGGCACATGCCACTTTGTTTGTTTTGTCGTGTCACAGCTCGTATGTTGATACATTGCACTAAAAAATTTATGTCTTTACTTCAGGTATGCATTCTTGGAATTTGAAAGTGAAAAAATGGCCGAGAAAAACATTTCATCCCTAAATGGGAAAACAGTGATGGGTCAGCAAATAATTGTTGATTATACAGGAGCTAAGAGCAGCCACCCTAAAGCAATGACCCAGAAACGTAAGTATAGCTGTAACAATGAGTAGCCTTAATACTTAGAGCTATGAAAATGAAAATAGTTGAATTTGCAAAGAGCGTAGATCGAGATATGGTGGCTCACTATGAGCCTTCTCATCTGGATCTAAACTCTTTGCTCCTTTGCCTTTGATTTCTCAAAATGATATAACTTCAATGTAATATTTTTTGAAATTTTGCAGACGTAAATTTTGTTGTCTGCTTTTTTAGTGTGTTAAGGGTTTAAAATTGCTACAGAAGCTCTGACCAAACTATGCGGACCTAAGCCTCCGAAGGGAGCAGTCTGATGAAGGTTTGCACTGTTTTTTCCCATTCTGTCAGTAACTCTGTGACTAGATGCAATATCGCTGTTAGCTGTATATAAGAGGCTAAAAAACCTTTCGCACAGTTTTTATGCCCCCGTGACAATAGTCAGGGGGCATTAAGATTTGCCCCTGTCTGTCCATCTGTCTGTTCGTCACACTTTATAATAGGAAGTGGCTGCTGACAACCGGTTGTCACTAGCCTCACAGGCTGCTGACAACCGGTTGTCACTAGCTTCACAGGCTGCTGACAACCGGTTGTTACTAGCCTCACAGGCTGCTGAAAACCAGTTACAATTCATCCTATTATTTTCATATATTAAAACTCAAGATGTTTTAAGAATATTAGTTTCATGTTATAACTAGCCGTCGCCTTTATAGTATTGAGTTTGTGTAATCAACTCCTCTCAGAGTTTTTAATAGATCTTTTTCAAACTTTGCATACTTATTGTGGACATATTGAAGATGTGCATGTGGGTTTTTAATGGATCTAGAGTTAATTTTGACAGAATTACGGCCTTTTGCACTTAAGTCATTTTAGGCAGTATTTTTGCATTGTATGGTATGGTGTTTGTGTAATCAACTCCTCCCACAGTTTTCAGTGGATCTTTACTAAACTATACATACATGTTATGGATATATTGAAAATGTGCATGTGGGGTTTTGATGGAGTTAGAATTAATTTTGACAGAAATACAGCCTTTTTAACTTAGTCATTTTAGGCAGTTTTTTTGCATTATAGGGTATGGAGTTTAGGCAGTTTTTTGCATTATAGGGTATGGAGTTTGTGTAATCGACTCTGTCACAGTTGTCAATGAATATTTTTCAAACATTGCATACATATTGTTGAGATATTGAACATGTGCATGTTGGTTTTTGATAAAGTTATAATTACGTTTAATGCAATTACGGCCATTTGGACTTAGTATTTTTAGGCAGTTTTTGCATGGTAGGGTATGGACTTCGTATAATCAACTTCTCTTACATTTTGCATTGTATCTTTTATAAACTTTGCTGATGTATTGGACATATTTGAAGATGTGCATGTTTTTTTTCTTATTGAAGTGGAATTACTTTTAACAGACCAATGGTCATTTGAACTTAGACATTTTTAGACATTTTTAGGCTTTTTTTTCTGCGTTGTGTATGAACTTTGTACTTATAGCTGCTTTGACATTCAGCCTAGCAGGAAAGTTCTTTGAAATAATATTTGTTTATAATTGACAATTCAATGATGTACAGTGCTCTGAGACAGGTGCTTCATGGGGGCTTCATTGGTGTCTTACAGACACAATTTTCTAGTCTTGACCCTCATTTTGGCACAGTTGAACCTCAAAATCAGCTTTCAGACATCAATCCTCAAAGATCAGAAGCACCAGTCCTGTGGGATGCAAAAAGATGAATTAACTGTTTGTATCATTGGCTGATGAATTAAACTTAAAATCAAGAAATATTGTTATTTGAGCAGTTGTAAACCTTTGCTAAAAGACCACAAAATTTTATGACAGGAACTGGTATTTCAAGGTCAGAGGGTCCTTGGGACCGTCTCATCAAGACAGTTCTGATGAGGGATCACAACATATGTTTTGATGATGAAATAGAGACATATAAATATGATCTCAGAATTATCGGTTCCTCAGTGGGTTAAGCTCTGGCCTACTGATCAAGCAGACCTGGGTTTGAGCCCTGCTTGAGGCGAGAATCTTCCTACAGTAAGCAGGGCTCCATTGCACAAAGCCTTTCATTATCATCCTGACGGCGACAGGATATGACTGACAACATAAAATTGCAAGTCATCCCTCCATGCATCAGAATTATCTCCCTATCGTATCTGCAGATGATGTTTCTTTCTGACTTTTTCAGCTGAACCAGATCTAGATCCATTGAAGTTGTATGTTAGAAAGTATGAAGGCTCCGTGAACAAGCAGGAGTTGGAGAGCATGTTTCCACAGGCTTCAGAGGTGATCATACCAATGACCAAAAGGAGAAAAAAGATGGAGTAAGTCATAGTTAATATTGAATTGAGAATGAATTATTTGTTTGACAGAAAATTTTATGATGGGACATAAGGGCTTTAAATATAAATAAAATCGCTTAAAATTGCAAAAGAAAAGAATGTGGTGAAAAAAGGTCAGAAAAGAATGTGGTAAAAGAGGTCATGTAGACTTCCCTTGTGCCAGTGATAAAGATTTTGGCCAGACGGCATCACAAGAACCTTTTTAGCATACCACTAGAGTGCAAAGTGCTCATGGTAAGCTATTGGATCAGCCCTTATCCCAGTCATTTGTCATCAACACTTTACCCAGAGCTCCAGATATGAGAGGATAATTGAGAGTTAATGTTTATTTATTTCTTAACGAAAACATACATTGTGACCATTCATTAGAACCGTCTCGACGAGACAGTTCTAATGAGGGATCACAATGTATGTTTTAACGGAAAAATAAGGAAAATTATCACTAAATTGTCCCTGTTACCTCTTCTTATTTTCTGCACTGCTTTACCTTTTGACCATAATAGAGTTTATATTTTTCATGCAATCACAACCAAACTTACACAGTATTTTAGGAGCAGTGGTAGTGTAGTGGTTATTGCAACAGACTACCAATATCCAGGTCCCAGGCTCAATGTTATTCTGCTTCTCAAGTCTTTGAGATGAGACTATAGACAAGTTCCCATCTCCATATGTCTGTATGAATTATTTGTTGTTCTGACATTAAACCCGAGTTCACTCACTACACAGTATTTATATGGCCACAAGATTTGAGCCAAGGGCCTGAATCAGACTATTAACATCAGAGTTATTGCTCCTATTACTATTAACACCAGAGTAATTACCCCTTATAAAGTGTAAAATGCTGCATAGCATTTTGTGAATACATTGGAGGCTACTTTTGATTTTAGCAATTGTTACCATGTTTATGGCTACAGAATCTTGGTCAAGTTAAATATTAACCCTAACAGAGATGTGAAAAATGGTCTATTATCATCTTGTGAACACAACAGTTGCACATTTTTTTAGCACTCTTAGCCAAACTTACAGGGCTCTCGCACCCCTTTTTGGGAATGGGGCCGGGGCCTTTAGAATTGGGAAAAATAGCGTCATTTTGTCTAAAATTGGGAAAATTTTCATTGTTTTATGTGTGAAGCTTTCATTGTCAGACCAACACAACTTACATATGGTATCAGGGATCTCCCCAGACCATTAAGGCATGTCGCTTGCAACATGCCTTCCTCTTCAAATTACCTTTGCAACATGCCTTAATTTCCAATGAAAATTTATTAAACTACTATTATTTTCATTTCTTAGCCAGTAAAGTTGTTTTAAATGCATTAAGGGTCATCAATAAAGTATTTATAATGTAAATTTAGGCTAATTTTGACAAAACATTGCTACATTAAGGATTTTAAAAATTGATCAACAAGCTAAAATCTGATTTTTGTGCTAAAAGCGACATGCCTTCTGAAATTTCTGGGGAGAACACTGGGTATTGTTATAATTTCAGAGGAATCCAGTGAATAAGCAGACCTAGATCTAGCAGATAGTGAATCGTAATAAACTTTATCAAATAATTGGGATATTAGATAATAACAAAACTATTTGTGTGTGTTGAATTTTTCTTTCTTTCCTTTGAACTGGCAACTTCCCTATCTTGCCACTCTCAAACTGGAGACAAGACTGGGACCTAGAAAAAAAAGTGTTTCAATATAACAAAAGTATAACACTCTAGGTTTGAAGCATCTGTGAACTAAGCATAATGTGAAATTGAGAGAGAGTGGACTGTCACAATGCAGAACATGACAAAACTTTCAGTCCTGCAAGTACAAAACATCCACGGTATGTCACTATCACTATACTAACTCTTGGATGTCCCGGTAATCCTGTTTATGATTTTGGATATGGCCGAAAATGTCTGTGAAAATCAATTCAGGTACGAAACGCAAAAATAGCAGAATCATCCACCACAGTAGTTGTGCACTGCATAACCTACATCGTCATATGAGGTTATGAACCCAGTAAACCGCCATTACATAGAGTAAAGCGATAATAACCGTTTACACCGCATGACTGTGTATACGTAAGTTCGGTATTTTTAGCACAATTGGTATGAAGCTGAAACTTATCAGATAAACAACAGAATTTTACACTCATTAAGCATCCAATTTTAGAACATAAACTTATCCTTAGCCTGTTTATATAAATAATTTGTTCGGTTTTGCATGAAAAGCGACCCTACGCCATGTGCGTACAGCAGCCTAAATAAGACTTGCTGCCCTGATACATGTAGTTTCCATGTTGTCCACAGCTCGCAAAAAATGCACCAGCTGATCTGACTCTACCTTGTTACGTAATAATAATAATAATGATCTTTATTTATAGTCGCTTATCTTTTATTAACAACTAACACAAGCTTTCATCTTTTTCTAAATTTCAGAAATATGAATTATGTTTATCAAGTGTATATTTCAAATGTGTTTTGACGATAAAGTAAATATTAGAGTAGACTCCGTAGCTTTATTGTATAAACAAAGGATCGATTAGTATGGAATTTTAGCTCTTGCTGATAAACTATGCAGACGCTTAAATCTCGCTGAGTCTACCTTGGCTATTAATAGCATGCGCTATGCGCCTGCGTACTTTCTTCCCAGCGTTTTCACTGGGATGAGAATTACTAGGTACCTAACCTCGTACACGCTGGCGTGTGAGGGGAGGTAATCCAAACTACCACCACAGGTGAAAACTCCGATCAAATTTTAGCATGGGAAGGCTTTAAATTAAAGAATAAGTCAAAATATTGTTCACCACAACAATATTGGCCCTTGGAACAAAGAAAATATTAACATATTGCAGCGAAAATCGCTAGGCTATTCACCCTCTAATGGAAGGGAAGTAACTCTAACAGTACATGATAAAACCCGGTACCACTTTTGAGTAACAAAACATGACGATTTGGATTGAAAATGTAATCGCTTCCCGATTTTTAAAGTTATAAATTAAGTTCACATTTTTAGTTTTAGGTGGCTTTTTAATACATTTTGCATTGATGCAACTGCAGTATTCTTGGACCAAACAGGCTTAGTCAGATTGGGAATTTTTCATCTGGAATTGGGAAAAAAACATACTTTTTGGCATTGGGAATGGGGCCGAATTTCGGCCCCAAATTTCGGTGATCGAGAGCCCTGACTTATTATGTTTATGGTTACAAAATCTTGGTTATAGTTTATATTGGGCCAAATTGGATTATTAAGACCAGAGTTATTGCGCCTAATATAATGAAAAGAGATGAATATCATCTTTGAAGACATTAGATAAGAGGCATCATTTTATTAGCAATTAGCACAGTAAAAGTAAAAAGTATGCAAAGACCAGGAACTGAAACAATCAAAATCCAAATCCAGCCCTCAAACCATAGTTGGAAACAACTAAGATTACAAATAATCAAGATACAGAGAACATATGGCCAACCGAGTGAGCAGCTTGTTCCCAAAAGGTGGCCACTCAGCAACCCAAACCGAACCACAAATAATACGAACATACATAAGGTAAAACATCACAGAAACTCTGACACCAAAAACAGGCAACAGAGAACCACAACAGAACTACCGCCTTGGAACGGTCAGTAATGAATTACTGGGGGGCTTAAATCGATTTTACAGGCCCAACCTCACCCTCAGTTTCTGAAGTGGTACAAAACATTTAGTTGGTTGTTCGTTTCGCATGATAACCCTCTAACTCGTCAATGAATCATCACGGTAAACACATAAATCAAATTTCAACACCATGAAGAAGCAAAGACGAGGACTCAATAGATACAACGGGCCGTCTGACAGGTGGAGATCCCTGTCCTGCCAAACAACCCCACTGGAAATCTGAAGCAAAAGAAGGTCACCAGTTGAGCCCCGGTGGACCAAGCAACAGACAAAAAGGCTCCGGTCCCAACCAACTAAAATATATAGCTTTAGGTCGGGGCCATCATAGAGTCTGACGACCGATCCTCCGGTGTGCAATTAAAGAGTGCAGCAAAGTTATCAACCGTGTTTGGGTTAATCACTAAGCATGCAGACTGTCGCATAACATTTAAGTAAGTTTATGGCAGCAAGGTTTTGCCCATGTAATGCTACTGTTAACACTAGAGTTCTTATACTGAACCAAAAAAAAAATGCCCACAATACGATTTTTGCAGTTAACATAAATGTGCAATCATAGGTGTCCTTGAACATGATGATTTTATAAATTATGACAATTTCGCGAACTTAAATACCCATGAATGTGCCTAAAACTGCAAAACCACAAACTTTTGTCTCAGCAAACATAAAGACAATTACAGTATCACTAGATTCGGTATTTCTGTAAGAGTGGCCTCAACTACTTTCAGGTTGGACTGATATGCCATGGAAGTGAATACAGTCACTTAGGGGATAACTGTACTCAAAATTGTCATTTAGGGAGGTAAATCATCTGTTTTATGGTTGGAAATTTCGTTTTACGGTGAAATTGTGGTTTGGGAGGTAATCGCTGATTTTATGGTCGCAAATTTCGCTTTATGGCTCTGCTGGCGCGTCGCCGTAAAACAAAATTTCCAACCATAAAACAGATGATTTACCTCCCAAACAACAATTTTCAATACAGTTATCCCCACTTTTTCACATTTTTCACGTTTCCAAGTGTACTACTGTGCACTCATAGAAAGTGCTTTCAGCAACGTAAAACCCAGCCAATCAGAAGCGCCGTTTTATAATGATGTCGGGTTTGCGACAGTATATCGTAGAATATACTGTCACAAATTTTTGACGTTATCCATCCAGACGTCTCGTTTCATTTGTAAGTGCATTAGAATTTGATTTTCTGTTTCAGTTGTGGCTTTGTGCTGTTTAAGACAGAGAAATTATGTCAAGAAGCCTTCCAGAAAAACCAGGGGAAAGGAATGATCGTATCACAAGGAAGAAAGAGGAGAGGTGTGTAGATTTTAAAAGGGAAAGTTCTGTAATTATTCTACAGTTGCTGCACCTTACCCAATTACTGTATAATTATCCCCCATCAGGGTTGCCACAGTGAGGCAAAAGCAATTGGAAAATGTTTTTTTATCCAGGTCAGAAAAAAGGCAGGGAATTTTGTGGTTGGTCAGGAAAATTCGGCAAGGACTTGAAAAGTCAGAGAGTTTGAAAATTAATGGCTATGGCAGTCTTCAGAATATACTGAATCAGAGCCCTAGATAAGAGGGGGTATTTGGTGATAATTGGCGATAATTGTTGTGAAATCTGGATAAAAACATATGTTACGACCCCTCATCTGAACCGTCTCAGCGAGACGGTTCAGATGAGGGGTCACAATATATGGTTTCGATGAGAAATAAGAAAAATTATCCTTAATTATCAGCAAATACTCCCTCTTATCTAGAGCTCTGCTGAATCTGTTCATGGGGAAATGATGTACTTTCTAGAGAGATGGGTCAGGCTTATCTTTCTCCTTTTGGGGGCTACTCATAAAGGGAAGAATTCGCTCCCCTGTGTGTGTGTGTGTGTGTTCGCTCCCCTGTGTGTGTGTGTGTGTGTGTGTGTGGGGGGGGGGGGGGGGGGGGGGGGGGGCAAATACTTCCCTTTAGGAGTAACCCCCAATTTCCAAGTGATACGGGTAGCACTATTGAATCGTTGCATCTGTAAAAGGGGTATGGAAAAAATGTAAAATATCAGGGAAAAAGTCGGGAATTTTGAATAAGCGGCAACCCTGCCAATGGAAGGCAATGGGATATAGTTTTGTCTATGTCCATCCATGTGTACAGAGCCATTACTAACTAACTAGTTGACAGAATTTCGTGAACTTGAAGCAAGTATGTATTACCATAATGTGGTGGTGCAGTCAAGTTTTGTAAGAATAACTTAGTTGTGCATGAGTAATTGTCCTTGAATAGATTTAAAACCAACAAATTGCACATTCATGAAAGTTGGAAAAAGAATCACTTGTATATTTGGTGATTCTAGTTAAGTTTTTGTCTCGATTGTGACTAGCAGAAGCGAGACATACATACTACTTTTCCGGTGTCATTGTCTTAGAGCTCCAGATAAGAGGGGGTATTGAGGATAATTCAAAGATAGTTTTTCTTATTTCTCAACGAAAACATATATTGTGACCCCTCATTAGAACCGTCTCGACGAGACGGTTCTAATGGTGAGTCACAAAATATGTTTTTGTGGAGAAATAATGATAATTATCCCTAAATTATCTCTGTTACCCCTTCTTATCTGGAGCACTGTTAAATGTCTTCAGCAGCATAAATTTTACATTAAATTTTTTTGTGTAGCTCTGTTTTGTTACAATGCACAGAAAGGTGAGACACAGTATTTCATGGAATTCTGGTGCTGAAATGGCTTGTTTTGCATGGATTATTGACTTGAAGTGATTAAACTCATGAAACACAAAAAAGCAGAAAATGTTTCATCTCAATCTGTATTGAAAGTAAAAAGACAAGAGAACAAACAGTGTAAATCCAGATGAAGCAGCTCTTAACCATAAATAACCAATCTCAGTCACGAAATTTCATGACACATAAGCCATAACACTAAAGCACACCTCAAATTTTGTTGGAATGGTATCAGTAATGCATGTGATATTATTATGTCCCCCCACCAAAGGTGAGGGGGGACATATTGTTTTCAGTGGGGATCCTGTCGGCGTCAGCGTGACAGTTTCTTGTATGCACGATATCTCTTGAACCAATGGATGGAATTTCACCAAACTCATTGGGACAAACTTAAGAGCTGATTGAGGGAGAGGAATCCTATAAGCATTTTGCTTTCATTCCAATCCCAGTAACTATTTTTTGTGTATATCTTATGTTGCATGTGAGTGAAATTATGAATAAAAGTTGTTTAAACTAAGAGCTGATTAGATTTTGGTGACCGTGACCTCATTTTCAAGGTCACTGGAGGACTTAGATGACAATTTCTTGTATATGCGATATCTCTTGAATCAATGTATGGTATTTCACCAAACTTGCATGGATACATCATTGGGACAAACTTAAATGCTGATTAGATTTTGGTGACCGTGACCTCATTTTCAAGGTCACTGGAGGACTTAGATGACAGTTTCTTTTACCCACTATATCTCCTGAACCAAGGGATGAAATGTCACCAAACTTGCATGGATACATCACTTGGACAAGTTTAACAGCTGATTAGATTTTGGTGATCTTGACCTCATTTTCAAGGTCACTGGAGGATTGAGATGACAATTTATTGTACCCACTATTTATTTCCTGAACCAATGGATGGAATTTCACCAAACTTGCATGGATACATCATACGGACAAGTTTAAGAGCTGAATAGAATTTGGTGACCTTGACCTCATTTCCAAGGTCACTGGAGGACTGAGATGACAATTTCCTATTACCACAATATCATGAACCAATTGATAGAATTTCACCAAACTTGCTTGAATACATCACTGGGCCAAGCTTAAGAGCTGATTAGAGTTTGGTGACCTTGACCTCATTTTCAAGGTCACTGGAGGACTTAGATGGCAATTTCTTGTACCCATAATATCTCAGGAACCAATTGATGGAATTTCACCAAACTTGCATGGATACATCACTGGGACTAGCTTAAGAGCTGATCAGATTTTGGTGACCTTAACTTCATTTTCAAGGTCACAGGAGGACTTTGATATGTGAAAATTTCACAAAAGTTGATATATCTTGATTTCCACTTTACTTTCTTAGATATACCTTTGGGACAATCTCAACAGTTTACTGTATTTTGATTATCTTGACCCCATTTTCAAGGTCAAAAGCTAACTTAATAATGCTTATTTTCTTCTCTTAAAAATTAGTTACATCTTGGTCAGATTGACAGATATTCATCAGACTTGCATGAATATATCGTTGTGACAGGTTTAAGACATGTTTAGTTTTTGGTGACCTTGACCTATTTTTAAAGGTCATAGTCATCTATGTAGGATATCTTTAGAACCAGTGGATGGATTTTCTCCAAACTTGACTAGATATTTTACTTGTACAGGCTTTTTATGCCCCCGTGACGATAGTCGGGGGGCATTAAGATTTGCTCCTGTCTATCCGTCAGTCTGTCCGTCCGCCCGTTCGTCACACTTTACGGTATAGAGTTTGTGTAATCAACTCCTCCCACAGTTTTCAGTGGATCTTTTCAATCTTATGCCCCCGTGACGATAGTCGGGGGCATTAAGATTTGCTCCTGTCTGTCCGTCAGTCTGTCCGTCTGTCCGTTCGTCATACTTTACGGTAAAGAGTTTGTGTCATCAACTCCTCCCACAGTTTTCAGTGGATCTTTTTCTACGCCCGTTTTGAAAAAACGGACGTATTATGTCGTGGCGCTGTCCGTCCGTCCGTCCGTCCGTCCGTAAACATTCTTGTGCGCGCCATAACTCAGTAACCATTTGGGATATCTTCATGAAATTTTGTATGCATATGTATTAGGTAGGGGGAACGTGTCGCGTACAAGAATGGTTGCTCCCCCTTCCTTGGTTTCAAAGTTATGCCCCTTTGATTATTTTTTACCCTACAGGTCTTGTGCGCGCCAGAACTAGATAACTGTTTGGGATATCTTCATGAAACTTCATAGCAATGTGTATGAAGTCCCAACGATGTGTCGCGTACAAAAATGGTTGCTCTCCCTTTCTTCGTTTCTGAGTTATGTCCCTTTTATTAGTTCTTTTCGGCTATTTTTGTGTATACTTATGTTGTGCATACATTAACTCGGTAACTGTTCGGAATATCATGATGAAACTTTATAGCAATGTGCATGAGTACAAGATAATATGTTGCATATAAGAATGGTTGCTTCCCCTTTCTTAATTTTGGAGTAAACTCCCTTTTCTCCGTCCTTTAACATTCTTGTGTGCGCCATAACTCAGTAACCATTTGGTATATCTTCATGAAATTTTGTAGGCATATGTAGTAGGTAGGGAGAATGTATCGCATACAAGAATGTTTGCTCCCCCTTCCTTAGTTTCCAAGTTATGCCCCTTTGATCGTTTTTTTTCCCTGCAGGTCTTGTGTGCGCCATAACCAGATAACTGTTTGGGATATCTCGATGAAACTTCATAGCAATGTGTATGAAGTCCCAACGATGTGTCGCATTTAACAATGGTTTCTCTCCCTTTCTTCGTTTCTGTGTTACATCCCTTTTATTAGTTCTTTTCGGCTATTTTTGTGTATACTTATGTTGTGCATACATTAACTCGGTAACTGTTTGGAATATCATGATGAAACTTTATAGCAATGTGCATGATCACAAGATGATGTGTCACATATAAGAATGGTTGCTGCCCCTTTCTTACTTTTGGAGTAACCTCCCTTTGATCATTATTTTTAGGCATTTCCATTCACTCCATATCTCCTTAACCCTTTGAAATATTAGAGTGAAACTTTGTATGATGTTTGTAATAAAGGGGCAATGTATCCTGAGCAAGATCCACGACTCTGGCTTGCTTACTGGATTATCTGCCCATGCATAAATTTCCTGTTTACTCTGTAAATCCTTAACCGTTTAGAATATTTTAACACAACTTTATGGAGATGTGTATATTGTCAAGGGAATGTATTAGAACCAATAATGATATATCTAGCATACATGTATTTAGTTTATGAATCATCTCCCTTGTTTGACTTTGGCATTACTCAACTTAGGAGCCACTTCACCTTCGAAGCTGATTTCTGGTATACTAATAGTATTTGATGTGTTAAATATTTTAATAATGTTGCCGCCATTAATTGAAGTGTGGTTTCCCCTACTTGTCTGCCTGTCTGTCCTTACATAAACAATCTTGTTCATTCTATAATTCTTTTATGACATTACAGCGGGCGTATTATGCGCCGCTTGCGAAGCCCTTGTTCAATCTTCGCATACATGTTGTTGACATATTGAAGATGTGCATGTGGGTTTTTCTTGGAGCTAGAATTAATTTTGACAGAATTACGGTCTTTTGAACTTAGTCATTTTAGGCAAACTTTTGCATTGTAGGGTATGTAGTTTGTGTAATCAACTTCTCCCACAGTTTTCAGTGGATCTTTTTCAAACCTTGCATACATGTTGTGGACATATTGAAGATGTGCATGTGGGTTTTTGTTGGAGCTAGAATAAATTTTGACAGAATTACGGCCTTTTGAACTTAGTCATATTAGGCAAATTTTTGCATTGTAGGTTATGTAGTTTTTGTAATCAACTCCTCCCACAGTTTTCAGTGGATCTTTTTCAAACCTTGCATACATGTTGTTGACTTATTGAAGATGTGCATGTGGGTTTTTGTTGGAACTAGAATTGATTTTGACAGAATTATGGCCTTTTGAACTTAGTCATTTTAGGCAAATTTTTACATTTGTAGGGTGTGGAGTTTGTGTAATCAACTCCTCCCTCAGTTTTCAATCGATCTTTTCCAAACTTTGCATACATGTTATGGACATATTGGGGCCGGGCCGCGTAGCGCAATCGATAGGGCACCTGACTCATAAGTCAGAGGTCCTGGGTTCGAAACCCGGTCTGGCCACATACTTTCGTTTCTCCTTCCGCTGATTCAAGAAGGGCAGTTGTCAGTTACTGGCGAAAGTATGTGCACTTAGTACTGGTTAACCGCTTAGGAGGTCTAAGCCTGCCCAGGAATAGTGTGGTTAGGTTAACTGACCGTCCCGACATGACCATAGTTGTTTACCGTGGACGTTAAGCAACAAATCAATCAATCAATCAATGGACATATTGGAGATGTGCATGTGGGTTTTTGTTGGAGCTAGAATTAATTTTGACAGAATTATAGCCTTTTGAACTTAGTCATTTTAGGTAAATGTTTGCATTGTAGGGTAAGTACTTTATGTAATCAACTTCTCCCACAATTTTCATTGGCTGTTTTTCAGACATTGAAGACTTGTTGTGGACATAGTGAAGATGTGCATGTTGGTTTTGATAGGAAAAAAATAATTCTGAAGGAATTATTGCCTTTTAAACTTAGTCATTTTGGGCTGCATTTTGCACTGTAGGGTATAAAGTTTGTGTAATGTTTTCAGTGGATTCTTTGTAAATAGCATTTGTGCTTGAAAGGTGCTTTAGGGATGTACACATGTCCTGTGACAGGTGCTGCACGGGGGCATCATTAGTGTCTTACAGACACAATTTTCTAGTTATTAATTAGAGAGGATGCGAAATGGGCTGGTGGGGAGGGGACATCAGTTTTTCTCTGAAAAACATTTCTAGTACTTTAATAGATTCAAAATCAGACTTTGGTCCCGAAATGTCAAATATAGACAGATTGATAAATACTGCGTCAGCATCAGTCATTCAGACACTGTATTCTGCCTTGACCAAAGTTGTTTAAAACTTGGCTGTCTGACTTCTGCAGAGAAGAAGCAGTAACAGGGATGATTTGGGGATTATTTTCCATATTTCTGTGTTAAAACATACATTGTGACCCCTCATTAGATCCGTCCCACGGAGACAGATCTAATGAGGGATCACAAGATATGTTTCCATTGAAAAACGTTTCATTAAAAGTAGGAAAAATTATCCCAGAGTTATCCTCAAAACCCAACCTTATATGGAGCTTTATGTCAAGTTGGTGATGAACAAAGTTGGTAAAAGTAGAAAACAATTTTAAGTGTTGCAACAGTCAGGAAAAAAAAATCAGGGGTCAGGGAAAAGTAAGGGAATTGTATGGTTTGTCAGGGAAATTTGGAAAGGGCATGAAAAATCAGGGAAAAGTCAAGAAGTTTGAAAATTAGTGGCTAGGGCAGTCTTCGGAAAATATTATTATTCTTTTCAGGGCGAAAAGCTGTACTTTCTAGGCAGATAGTTCAGGCAAATTCCATCCTCATTTGGGGCTACTGTTAAAGAAAAGAATTTGCTCCCTGGGGCAAAGTCTTTCTGTAAGAGTAACCCTGAATTTCTAAGTGATACAGTTAGCTCTGATGAAGTATTGAAGTAAACAGTAAAATCAACTTTTGGATCTGTTGAAGGGTGGAAAACTGTAAAATGTCGGGAAAATAAGGGAAAAGTCAGGGAATTTTGCAGATGAGGATAAGTGGCAACCCTGTCTTGGGAAGCCAGTGTTGAACAAAGTTGGTATTTTAAACAGCAGAATGTTTGTGGGTCTAAAATCTTAAGGTGAAAGGGTAGACCTTGTTTTTTTTCACCAATTGTAGCAAAGAAAATTGCTTTTGTAACTTCCTGTTTGCTTCCGTGGATGAGGTAGCTTTTTTGAAACATGGTCTACTCAAAGAGGAGCAAATTCTTTCCTTTAAGAGTCGATCCCTATTTAGAAAGGAGGCAAAAAGAAACGATAGACAGAGATTCAGATAAGAGAAGATATTAAGGATAATGTCAAAGATAATTTCTTATTCTTTTTTCCCTGACCTCTCTCTATTAGAACTATTTCAATGATCTTATTCTTTTTTCCCTGACCTCTCTCTATTAGAACTATTTCAATGAGACTGGGCTAATGAGGGATCACAATATATGTTTAAATGGAAAAATAAGGGAAATTATCCTTAAATTATCCCTGTTACCCCATCATATCTGGAGTACTGGATGGAGTTGCTGCCCCTAAAAGTATACCTGTTAACCTTATTGGTAATTGTTTCAGATTTAATGCCAGCAAAACAAGTCACCATACAGGATGAGACTAAAAAACAGTTGCAACCTAAAGCTAAGCAGTCACAACCTCAAGCGAAACAGTTGCAGCCTCAAGCTAAACAGTTACAAGCTCAAGCTAAGAAACAACAAGCTGAGGAGAGTAGTGATGATGACGAAGATGACGATGATGATGATGAGGAAGAAAGCAGTGAAAATGATGAAGCGCCAGCAAAACAGTTAAAAGCAACAGTGGCAAGTAAAAAAGGACCAGCAGAAAAAATGCAAGTGGATGAAGATGACGATGACGACGATGATGATGACGACGACGATGACGATGATGATGATGATGATGATGATGATGAAGGCAGTGATGCTAAGGCAAAGGTCTCTAGTACTAAAGGGCAAGTGAAGAAAATGGATATGGATGATGATGACGATGATGATGATGACGATGATGATGATGACGACGACGATGATGATGACAACGACGATGATGATGATGATGACGATGATGATGACAATGATGATGATGATGATGATGAATGAACTTTTTAACCCTATTGCACTTAGAATGGCCAAAACTCTAATGAGTTTTGGCTGTTCGGAGTGCAACAGGGTTAAGGGTGATAAGTTTTATCATTTGGTGATGTGACTTTTAGAAAATATCTGATCTCAACAATTCTGAGAGGGAAGTGGAATGCTGTATACCAGATTCAGTTGTCCTGTAGCTCTTTGCATGGGGAGGCAGTCCTTTCAGAGTGCTATATTAGATGGTATAGCATTACATTTATTGCAGATTTAAATTGTCTAGAAGTTACTTGGCCAGTCTTGTCCAGAAACAAGTCTATAAATCTAAATTGAGATCTAGTAAACAGTGATGATAGTGGCCTATGACACAGCCCTGAGCATTATTGTTTGTAGGTACCCCATATGGAGTTATTTACTCTTTGAATGGGACCTATACTCCTGAATTTAAGATAGTTTTTCTTTTATGTTTATTTCAACAGTATGAAAAAGACAAATTGATCCAGACTTTTAAATTAAAATGTGAACTCGGACAATTTTATCTACAGGGTTTGGGTCAGAATCCCCTATAGTTTCCATATTTCTCTGTTAAACTTATTTGGGCTCATTGAAGCCACTTAGACACTATGGTTCAAATGAGAAGTCAGTATATGTTTTGATAGATGATGAAATAAAATTTCCTCAGAATTTCATTTGACATCCTACTCCCCATTATCAGAAATTCAGCTCTACCTTTCTCTTATATCTCTCTATCTGGGAGATGGCTGGCTATAGACTGAACTACTGTCCCATAAAACCGAGAACAATCAGTTCATGTATGGGCCCCTATGATTTAGTGGTTAAGTGCACTGACTCTTTGTTTGCTAGGACTCTTATCACTGTGATTTGAGCTTGGCTTTGGTTATATGTGAAACAGGTAAGTATTGCAAAAGGGAGGAGAGCACACTGTTTTGCCCACCTTTGATGAACTGTCGGCTTTGCTATAAGTGAAAAGTTCTTGAAGGGCAAAAAACCCAAAGAAAAAACAACAACAAAAAAACTGTCTGCCTTGGATCTCATCGATCATGATATTGTACAGAATCATGTCATGTCATATTCACCATTTCATTGCCTCCGAAAGCCTGAAATGTTCATTTACAGTGTCACACAGAGGCGATAATTTTACGATATTTTTGTCAGTTCTTCATGAACACATATGTTGAGGCAGTTCTAATGAGGGAGCACAACATGTCATATGTTTGGTTTTCATAGAGAAGTAAGAAGAATTTCCAAGAATTATCCCCTGATAATCCTCAAATATGAAGCTGCTTCTATCTTTTTTTATACCAGTCAACAGTTGCAGGTTTGGGTTTTGACTGAGCTCTATTTAAGACAGGGTTCATGTATTTGTTGGTACCTTAAATTACGGATAATTTATCCCCCATCTTATTGACATGTTGTGATCCATCATTAGAACTGGCTGCTTAAATTGGATTGAATGAGTAGTCACATTTCTTATGGGGATTTAAGATTTTTTTTCACCACTCTTCATATCCAGAGCTCTATTTCTACCAGAAGTCCTATATAATCTGTTGTTTAAGGCTGTTTAAGAATGTGTGTGTAAGTTTGAGAAGAAAATGTACATAAAATTTGTAGTTTTGTGTGGATGTTTTTAATAGTATAGAAAAATTGATTGTGAATGAATGAATGGTTCAAGTGGTGAATAAAATGGGAGTTTTGATGATATTTCTGGGATAATTTTATTTCTCCATAAAAACATATTTACGTGTATGTAGTTACCCAGCATCTATGAAAGCACAACAGCATGATTTATGGAGAACGCAAAAAGCTATCATACTCTTATCACCAGTACCGCCACCTGGAGCTCTGATGAAAGATATGAGTGTATCTGTGAGCGGATTCTTTATTCTACAAAAGTATTAGCTATTGTTAGTGATGTTATGGTGATGTTACATATACAAAAGCTATTTGTTGACTTTTATCTTACTGAGCAACTGAGTGAAACAAGAAAATCATTTTAACAAGTTTAACATAAAAAACATATCCTTAAACTGGCTGATTTACTGGCAGGTGATGTGTAAAAATGATGTTGGCAAAATTGCAAGCAGTGCAGGCCCTGATCAGACCCTTGAAATAACAGTTTTGGGTCTTGTTTGTTGAGTTAGTTACTTATTCCCGAAAATTAAGGGTCATCGGTATACTGCCATGGTCCTAGGAATCAGAAGGCCTATCACATGTAGTAGCACTGACACAGATTGAAATTTGCCTTTGAGTATCCTGCATAACTTTGTGACCTTTTCTTAAACATTAGTTTAAGGTTGATGGGTACCGTTTCAGGGAAAGCAATTCTGCTGTTTTCATTCCTGTCTCCCTTCTCAGTAGGGGTCAACTCCTAAAGGAAATAATTTGCTCCTCTAAGAGCAAATTCTTAGTTTAAGAGTAGAACCATTTTGCAATGATTTTGTCACTCAGGGAAGCTAACAGAAAGCCATGGAAGATGTTCCCCTGCATATAAACACAGTATCCGAACTGACTGTACCCTCTTTTCCGGCTTTCATAGCGTTGAATCGAGGGTACGAAATTCGCTTGTAACCAGTAGTCGGAAATCATTATGTGTGAGATTTTATTCGGAGTCTGCTACGTCATTTATAATTATTCAGCTTCGAAAATGCAATGAGGTAAGTTTAATATAATTTGCTCTTCGGTCTTTTACTTTATTACCCTGTACAATGAAAACCTCATGGCAGTCACAGAAATTTTATTCCGAGCTGCTTAATTTAACACGAGTTTGTGTCGTGCAAAACCTAGCTATCATCCTATTATCAAAACTAACAAACTGTAGATTGATAACGCCTTCCGTTTATTTTAAAGATTCTTTACAAAACATGTAAAAAAAGGCCCAAAATGGTTTTAGAATCATGCCAAGGGCGATTTGAATACTGTACTAATTACTACCCACCCATACACGACATTGTACAGGACAATAAAGTAAAAGACCGAAAAGCAAATTATATTAAACTTACCTCTTTACATTTTCAAAGCTGAATAACTATAAATGACGCAGCAGGTTCCGGATAATATCTCAAAACATAATGATTTCCGACTACTGGTTATAAGCGAATGTATGTACTCTCGATTCAACGCTATGAAAACCGGAAGAGATTGTACAGTCAGTTCGGATACTGTGATAAATGGTGGTGAAACATGAAGCACTACCCATACATCATAAGGGCAACTCGAGGCAAAATAGTAAAATGGTAGGGAAATGTCAGTCATCAACAAACATCAGATTCCGTTATTGTAAGCTGTGTCACCAAAGTGTCCATGTCACTGGGTGGTTAGGGCTGCAAGCTAGAAGAGAAAATTCTTCCCTTGAGTTGATCTGCAATGAAAAAGGGAGGCAAAAATGAAAATGGCAGAGGTTCTTCCCACTAGAAATGTACACCTTCACTGGAAAATCACTTCAAAATGGGAGCCGGCTAAAATTAAAAAGCATAAAATATGAAAGAACAATGTCGGGCAAAGGTATACTATGATACGGGCATAGCCAAGATCCAGGTTACCATGTCGGTAGGGCACCTGACTCGTAAGTCAGAAGTCCTGGGTTCGAATCCCGGTCTGGCCACATACTTTCGTTTCTCCTTCCGCTGATTCAAGAAGGGCAGTTGTCAGTTACTGGCGAAAGTATGTGCACTTAGTACTTGTTAACCGCTTAGGAGGTCTAAGCCTGCCCAGGAATAGTGTGGTTAGGTTAACTGACCGTCCCGACATGACCTTAGTTGTTTACCGTGGACGTTAAGCATCAAATCAAATCAACCAGGTTACCATATTTATAAGACTATAGGATGGGGTTCTACAGTCTGTAGAATTAACCTCAGATATTTAACTGTCTAACAAAATTCCCTGTAAGATCAATTTTTCTGTTCAAAACAGTCCTGAAAATCTAGATCCATCTTATAAGATGGATTTAGATACTTGGGATTGCTTTGAAGGGCAAAGAGTCTGTTTTATAACCGATGAAATATGGTGATTTGTTCATCAGTGATCTTTTGAGTGTCCAGAGATTGTTGTTGAAAACAGGGAAACCTGTGATCAGATTCTGTGGATACCCTTAATAATTTTAAAGCACTGGGACAGATAGGTCTGAGCAAACAGTGAAAACCCAGATCAGACTGCTCCTAAGGAGCAGTCTGATCTGGGTCTACACTGTTTGCCATCCCCTATGCATCTTTTGGAGGCATTACTGCATTGAAAAACCAAACTGTTACCCTTGAGGACAGTTATGGTGATTACTTTAGGTGTCCCAATTTTTAGAATCTTAACAGTACACATTTTTTTATTCTTATTATTTGAGCCGCGACAGGAGATATCAACAAAGTGGTTGTGCGCCCAGCGAAGACTCAGATCAGCCTGGGCTTTTTGCCCAGTCTGATCAGAGTCTTTGCTGTCCGCATAGAGGTAGCTCAGACCTCAGACCCTTACCTACCCTTTAAGTGCTTAGCGAAGAGTCTGATCAGACTGGGCGAATGCCCAGGCTGATCTGAGTCTGCACTGAGCGCACAACCACTTTGTTGGTTTTCTCGTGTTGCGGCTCATTTCATGGTACATGTCACAAGACAGCTTTTCCTTTGACCTGACTGAAATTTTATCTCTTGTACATTTAAAGACAGGGGAGTTGCAAGATTCATTAAAATAAGACCACATTGTACAAAGTTTAAACATATATTACATGAAATAAACTGTTTGTACATGTACAATATATAAGAAGAAAAAAAAAAAGCAAAAAAAAATGTTGTTGTTTTTAATTACCATCAGAGCTCTATTTTAAAATCACATTTCGGAATCTTGGTTGCTGTATGAGTTAAGCACTGGCCTGCTTAGCTAGCGGTTGGGTTAGAATTAAAATCTAAAAAAGTTCCTTCAAGAGCAGAGAATACATACAGAAGTAGGAATATGGGCCAGACTACGTAGTTTCGGCTAATAAAGCCTCGTCAGTGACCCTGACAATATCTGGTGACGAAACCAAAAAAGCATACTGTAATTTCTTAATTTTAATTGGGCAGTGGATTCAGAGACAGATTAATTTCAAAAAGATCCAAATAATATAAAGACGATGATCTAGAATAATAGTCTAAATCTATCTCAAATTTTCGACTAGAGGTGTAAATCTTTTCTACTGTAAATGGGTTTCCATAGCACACAGCTTGTCATTATCACTATGCCATTGTCCATCTTCCCAGCCTCAAATCATGTTTAAATTTAAAGAGTAGCTACACTTCAGGAACTGACTGAATCAATCCCAAACCCTATCCCCAACATCAAAGGGAAAGATTGACAAAGACATCCCAACAAACAATAAATTACAAGTGATAAGCCGAGTCAGCAGCTCTTTCCCAAATAGGTGGCAACTCGGCTATCTTTATTGAATTACCTATTTTCTATTTTTATTATGCCCCCGAAGGAACTTCGGGTGGCATATTAAAATCGCACCGTCCGTCCGTCTGTCCGTCCGTCCATCCGTCCGTCTTTCCGTCCGTCCGTTACAACTCATGTCTCAGCTATAACTTTAAAACTACTGCAGCAAATTTCATGAAACTTCACAGATAAATAAAGGATAATGTGAAGGTGTGTCGCGCACAAGACTTAGGTCCCTACGCCCAAGGTCAAGGCCACAATTGGGTCAGAGGTCAAATTGTGTCTTAAAATCGTGTCTCAGCGATAACTTAAAAACTACTGAAGCAAATTTGATGAAACTTTACAGATAGATAAAGCAAAATAAGAAGGTGTGTCGCACACAAGACTTAGGTCCCAAAGCCCAAGGTCAAGGCCACGGTTGGGTCAGAGGTCAAATTGTGTCTCAAAATCGTGTCTCAGCAATAACTTATAAACTACTGAAGCAAATTGAATGAAACTTCACACAAAGATGAAGCATAATGAGAAGGTGTGTCACACATAAGATTTAGGTTACCATGTTCTAGGTCAAGGTCACAATTGGGGTCAAAGGTCAAATCTTGCCTCTGCGATAACTTGAAACCTGCTGAAGCTACTTTCATCAAACTTCACAGAAAGGTAAACCATAATGAGGAGGTGTTTTAAACACAATATTTATGATCCCAAATCAAAGGTCAAGGTCACAATCTGGAGTGAGAGGTCAAATCATGTCTCGGCAATTTCTCAGAAAAGTACCAAAGCAAACATTACAGAAGGATAAAGCCTACTGAGAAAATCTGCCATTCACAATACATACATTTCCAAATCCAAGGTCAAGGTCATAGCCAGAGGTCAAAGGTCAACTCATTTATCCTCAATCACTTACAAACTACTGAATCAAACTTCATTAATTTTCAGGGAAAGGTAAAAAATGAAAAGTAAGACAAATGAGAATGTATGTCATGTGCAAGACTCAGTTGTCACGCTCAAGGTCAAGGTCACAACCAGGACTCAAAGGGGCCTTCGGGGGCATTAGTTACACACTGTAACATTTCTTGTTATAGAAGGGTTAAGATGAGAACACAATAAATTAAACAGCACCGAACATAAAACAAATGCAACCGCAACGAAAGTACCGCCTTGGGACGGTCAGTAATAACTACTGTGGGGGTGGGGGTGGGGCGTTAAACCGGTTTTACTGGGCCCAATTCTTCACCCTCACCCTCCGCCGCGGTGCACACAATTAGTTGGTAGTTCGGTTCGTATGGAGGTCGATCATCACGGTCAAGAAAAGACCGTGATGAAGCAAGGATGAGGACTCGACAGCCAAAACTTGTTAAGACACCTGAAGATCCCTGGGGCACCAGCAACACCACTGGAACACTGGAGCAATAGAAGACCACCAGTTGAACCCCGGTGGGCCAAGAAACAGAAAAACATCCGGCCCCAACCAACTTATATATAGCTTTATGTAGGAGCTATCATAGAGTCTGAACCCCGACCCACCGGCGTGCAATTAAAGAGGACAGCAACGTTGTCAACCGTGATTTGGTTAACCACTAAGCATGCAGACTGTCGCATTACATCTATGTTATAGCCAATGCGTTTAAATCGCATGATATTTTTCTTAAATTGATCAGGAAATTCTGTTTTCCCTACGATTTTGCGTAATTTATATACCAAGTCACCATAAAATTCATGTTCCGATAGGCCTTGTTGCAAAAGTGACCTTAAGGCGGACGATCCCGGAAGAACTCTGTTCTTGCTTGTTTAAAAAACAAACAGAGTTATTGTTCATCATCAAATCGACTAACTGTGGAGTATATACAGTTATAATATACACTTACAATATCTACCGTAAAGATTCTAAGTTTTCGGGCACATAGGTCTGTACAAACAGTGGAAACTGAGATCAGACTGTTCCTTAGGAACCAGAATGATCAAGATCTTCACAGTTTCCATTCCATCTGCGCATTTTTGTCGACATTACTCTGTGGTAGAACCGAATAACAGGAAAATAAATAATAGGGCAAGGACCGGCTGTGCTTGCAGCAGGTGCAGAATTTGGGCAGTCTGTTTTGGGGATATTTTGAACTTAGACATTGTTTTTCTAGGAAACAAAACGGTGAAATGCTTGTTTTTTTGTTTTATTCTTTAACATACAATGTAAGTTTTACTAAAATAATATGCATAAGCATGCCCCATCGATTGATGATATTTTTCATGACGTTTTTCATGAAATTCAATTTTCTTGCATTTTTTCAAAGAATGTAAAAATATACTTATTAACAAGAAAACTGCAATTTTTTGTTATCAGTTTGTTTCAAATATCCTATATTACAGATTATATGATTTGCTGAAATGAAAGTGCATTCATGTGCTAGAGATATGAATTTTAATGGAAAATGTGTAAAAAAAAGTATGTAGAAATACAAAATATTGTTTTTTAGGAAAACAAAACGGTGAAAATTGTATTTTTCTTACCCAAATGTTTTATAGCTCTTTGGGTTATTTAGACGGTATAATGGTTTGAATGCCCCGCCAATATTTCTATTCAGTATTCGTCTACCTTAACCCTGTATTATATTTAGAAACCAATTCAAAGTGTCTACGATAAAATTTAGAAAAAGCTTTCCGAAGTTTATGATACCGATACCCCTGCTGTAAAAGCTTGGCAGTCAAACTTTAACATGCTCTGTTTAAGATTGCAAGTAGCCTGTAAAATATGTATATAAAATATTATGACACTGGGGCCATCAGGCAGGTTCCTTTATCATATTATTTCCACACTATATGATGGTTTATGAAAACCCATGCAGATTGGAATTTATGTTACATGTAGTTTCTCTATGTAATTGGATATATACTTAGAGCCAAAAGTAACTTTACACTATATTCAAACTCATTTTTTTTCCTAAACTGAACAAAGTATTTGATTCACTAAAAGAAATTTTCCAGACAAGTTCTCAGTTCATTTGAATGACGTCAACGTCAGCGTGGGTATAATTTTTTTTCTCCAGAATTCAAATTTTCGGCACAACTGCAGTTTTAATGCACATTTCACTATCTGGTGTGTCTCCCTTGTTCCTGAATTACTACTTGGCACCTCCTACGCATCGACTGAACATAACGTCGAATGATGTATTGTGGAATGGCCTGCCACTCCTGGTTCAATGCGGCTTCGAGCTGTTGAAGATTAACAGGCTGCACGCCTCGAACGTACCCGTCTTCCGAGTTCCGCCCACACATGTTCAACTGGGCTTAAATCGGGACTCAGCGACGGCCATGGCAGGGTATTAACGTTTTGCTGGCGTAGAAAGTCTATAGTAAGTCTGGCGACATGCGGCCTGGCATTGTCTTGTTGGAAGAGGCGAAGACGATGTTGTGCCAAGAAAGGTAACGCGAGAGGCTGCACTATCGTATCGCGGTAGCCTACAGCATTAAGGCGTCCGCGTACCACATGTAATACTGTTTTTTGGTCAGCGCTGAAACCAGCCTACACCATTATTCCTCCGCCACCCCATCGGTTATGTTCCAGGACACAGCACTGAGCGAATCTTTCACCCCTACGCCTGTAGATCCGCTTGTTATCGTCGGCAAATGACAGGTTAAACTTGCTTTCGTCCGTAAAAAGAACCTCACGCCATTGTTGCCTGGGGCACCCAACGTGATTGTTTGCCCATGCTAGACGATTACGACGATGGAGTCCTGTTAGCACGGGTCCTTTGTAAGGTCTCCTGGCGAACATCTGGTTGGTGGCAAGTCGCCGTCGAACTGTCTTTGCGCTGATACGGCGGTTATGAGTGCCCACCGTGTTCCTAGCGGTTTCTGTCGCTGGCGTAAACCGACGTCTGGCGTGTTGCAACCGAATATAACGATCCTGGTTTGGCGTTGTCACGGGCGGTCGGCCTGATCTCGGAAGGTCCTCCAGGCCTTACCCTTGCTGGAAACGTCTCCAATATTTCTGAATTGTAACTGGAACAGTTCAGAATTCTCGCAACGTGACGTTTGGCCGTGCCGGCTTGTAAAAGTCCAATCGCCCTATTTCCATTGGCCAAAGAAAGCCTACCCATTATGATTTCGACAAAACTCCGACAGTATTTTTGTAGGACTATCGTCAAAGAATGTGTACATAAAATTTTATCACGGTTTAGCAGCACGTGCACCACAAGCATTTTGTACACCTGTGCACTGGTGCAGAAATGTACAGAGAATTGGCATTATGTTTTGCTAACAATCGATAGATACCAAAGTACTGAAGTATCACCTAAATTTGTTGAATTCATAAACCTACTGGTTAAAAATATATTAGCATATTAAAACTGTAAAGAAACTTTTGGCCTTAAGTATATATACTGGGCTAAAAAGTTAGGGATCAAACATTTGACTGAAGCTCAAATCGTGAAAAAATGATCTAAAAATAATTTTCTTCTGTTCAATACATTTATCAAAGTGACACCGGACCGCATGAAAATTGGTGGGATCGGATCACGTGACACACCAGTAGAAAGTAATAAACAGATATACCCCTAAAATTGAAGTGAAGTTACCATCACCACAAAATTGAATATCCATGGCTCTTAGCTTTATCCCTGCAAAATTATTGCCAGTGCTCATCGATATCTCTGGGGGTCTGCTTAAGGTGGTGATTTATGGTAAATGTAAAAATCTGCATAAAACCATAAAAAAGTAACGTATCTCCCTGAAAGTTAGCAGACTTCTTATTTTTGTTGTTCTTTACTGTACAGTTTAGAATACAAAATAGACGTACATGCTGCTTAAAAAAGTGTTTTTAGAAGGCAAGATCAAAGGGTAATTTTCTGCGAATAAATCTAGAAAAATAATATCGTTATTGAAAATTTACATAGTGCTAAAGGTGCATTATTCCTGTGTATTAACGTTTGCCCAAGCCCTCGTGTATTAACATGTTGCAGCCCTCACCGCTGCACGGTTCGGGCTGCAACACGCTAATACACTCGGGCTTGGCAAATGTTAACACACGGAAAAGAATGTTTTATCCGCTTATCAAATACAGGTATTTCTGAAAAGAAAAATGTAATTAAAATCCATACTGACACCCCTTATGTTGCGAATGGACCGGCCTCTGCAGCAAGATAGAAGAGTCCACTTGGCATAAATGGGTTAAGGTGTATGGACACACCTCCATGGTTTGGCCGCTAGTATTTTAGTAGGCATTTTATAGTATACGCACAACCAAGACACCGATCAGCCAGCATATCCACCCAGTCTGGTCAGAGGCCCTGTTTCATGGATCTTGCATGACAGCACATGCGCTGGCTCTTCTGAGTCTGCTGTTTACATTGCTAAGGTGTCGCAGCTCAGTCATCCAGTCATTATGACGGGTTTGTTTCACCCTATCCATTTGAATGTTAACACTGATTCTATCCTCACCCGTCATGTGACTTCATGTCAGACCGTATTCAAAGTCCCACTTGCTTAAGTTTGATACAGTCATTTGACCGGTTTTGACGCACTTTTAATTGATCGTGTGGTACGCTTTCAATTCCCAATTATTCTTTGATTTCTCTGTGCCATAAAACGTCTCAAAGCCTCTTCTTCAAGCCACGTTGTTTTCGTGCAGAAATTATTGAGGAGTCCTAGAGAAATGTTATGATAAAGTAAGGTGGTATTTTAGCCTATTCCGGCGGACCTTTTCAGTTTCGGCGCACCAGCATATTATTTGCCATACCGTGAATGTAAGGCCTCGGGCTCCGAAACGGTAAATTGTTTCCTTATTACTAGCCCAGTGGAAGATAATTTTATGCAAAAAAAACGCCTGTTTGATATCACGATTATTCGAAACAACACATTAAAGTTGGCCCTACTCCGAAAAATTAATCCAGCCATTCAGTGGTCCGAAAACGTAATGCTTAACGTTGTAGCAATGAATTTAATGGTCGAAGGATACCATCCTTTCCAAATATTGCCACCAAATGGTCTTTTACTTTAAATTCATCTCGAATACAGTAATGGACATGACAAGAATGTCAGTGGGTACCTTGGAAAGAAGATTCCGTGAAAGCGAAATATTTATCCTCCGGAATAGGCTAAATAGGCTAATGAATCAAAAATTAAAAAAAAACAAAGCAAACAATTTTATTTGCCTTTGGTATTTATCAGCAGAGATTGCTTATAGAATGAGGATTCGATATATTTAAATTTTTACCACATATCTGTTAACACAGTTATTGTCCTTACCGTTTTTCACAATTGGTCTGAAAACACGTTCAAATTGTCTTGCTAAATATGCATTGTTTGCTAGTTTCAAACCCAGTTTTCAGTATCTTTAATACAGAAACGAACCCATTACTATATATGGCTTTGACTAGTAAGTGTTGACAAGAATGTCCATAAAAGTATCCGGCCGAAACTTTGTTTAACGCCGGAGAAAAACTCGAAATACTTCGAGACAGGCGAGTGCGTCGGAATAGGCTAAACAAGTGTATTTGTAAATACGTTTCGGAAAGGTGGGCCTCATCATCTTGCCACCCCGCCCGCATTTTACCACTTTATCATATGCAACGCGAGACTACCCCCCCCCCCCTATTCGCCCGCATTTTACAACTTTTCCATATGCAACGCGAGACTAGTTCATGTTCAGAGAACCAAATTTCTAAACCTATTTATTTTGTATCGTAGTATTTCGCCATCAGTTGTGCACCTAAAGTTGTATATTTCTTTTCTTTAAAAAAAAACCAAAATAAATAAATATTGTCAATAATAGTCCATCCGTAGGCGTTTTGCCCGATATAGACATCATAAGCTACTTCTATAAATGAATTTTAAACCAACGCACAATGAAAATTCTCAACCGGGTTCTGTAAAAATACTCGGTCACCTCCATTTTCTGAAAACGGCATAAACTATGCTTAATAACTACCATTAAATGCCCCCCGCCCCCCCCCCCCCGTGAAGATCGGATCGGTTTACATGCTAATCTCTACCCACTAGGCACACAACGTTGAATCAACGTTGATTCAACGTCATGACGTTGATTCAGTGTTGAATCAACGTTATGTGTCTATTGTGAAAGCAAACTTTCAGACAGTTTTAGGACTATATACGTTATTTGAAGTTCCGTGAATAAAGAAATACACCGCTTTTCAAGAAACTTATCATCCCTCGTACAACGGCGTCAATGCGCAGACGCGACGACGTTACTTGGCAGAGAGATGCATTATGGGAAATATTCACCTAGCAACGTCATTCCAGAAAGGCGATTATTGTAATAAAGCAGCAATCAAATTTCATGGCGATAAAAATTAGGCGTTTTCAGTCTTCGGTCACTTAGAGCCGATGGCGAAAGGAAAGAAGAAAAAGAAGAAATATTCACAGGCTGATTGTGATTCTTCTACTGCAAAAGAATCCGTAAGTTGATGTTATCATGTATTTAAAATAAACTTTATAAAATTATAATATACGAGATTGCCTAAGTATCTCATTTACGACTTTGCACGATTAAAATTATTCCTTTATCTTAACAAGCACCTACACATGTATTTCGAAAATGATTATTAGGACGTTTCCTAAGCCCAATCGGACATTTTGGCTGTTCGGCACCCCCAAACCACCCCATTTTTTTGCCTGTGTAATTTGCATTGGTAGAGGATCGAGTCCAGCCTGCCATGCTGCTGTTAAGTTATGTATGTTATGTATCCGGTTATCAAGGCAGTACTATAGTGTACCACTGATAATTCTAAGAAGTGGAATAGGCCTAGGTAGCTAGAAGCAGACAATGCAGACCCAGACCAGGCTACGAATACAGGAGCAGTCTAATGAGTATATATGAGCCGCGACACAAGAAAACCAAGTAAGTGGTTGTGCGCCCAGCGCAGACTCAGATCAGCCTGGGCATCCGCCCAGTCTGATCAGAGTCTTGGCTGTCCGCATGGAGCTTAGACCCTTACCTACCGTTTAAGCTTTTAAGGAAGAGTCTGATCAGAATGGGCGGATTTCCAGGCTGATCTGAGTCTGCGATGGGCGCACAACCACTTTGTTGGATTTCTCGTGTCGCGACTAAATTATGCTTTTTGCCAGTCCAGCTGCTTCTTCTGGATGCATTACTGCGTTAAAATCTAAACTATACCATTTGAGGACAAATACGATAATTATTTCGGTGCTCCATGTTTTTTTAGAATTTTATGGTCTATTTTATGGTCTATCCAAGTACAGATGTTGCGCAGTCGCGATAGACAACCCTGCATATGTTTTACCTGCCAGACATATAAAATTTGAAAGGAGAAAGGTTCCTAAACAAATTGCCCGACTGAGAACCAAACCAGGGCCCTCCTGCACCAGAGGCGAACGCTGTGTAACTACGGTGCTGCACGGTAGTACAAAGTTATCTTTAAGCTAAACGACCTGTTTAAAATGCAGAGCTTCTTCTGCTTCTGCGGTTTACTGGCCTCCTTCAACATGTTGAAGATTATATGCCAGGACAGGGTAGCGCAGTCACAAAGAACAATTCCTCTAATGAAGTGGCCAAGATCGAAATAGTAAAACGTCACTGAGTGCTAAGAATACTGTTAAAACATCCGTATTTTATGGTGGCTGGTTTGTGCCATTTCGTCTTTTCGCCGCGAAAAGACACCACGCGAAAAGACGAAAAGACGCCATGCGAAAAGACGAAAAGACGAAAAAATGCCAGGCGAAAAGACGAAAAGACGAAATAACGCCATGCGAAAAGACGAAAAGACGAAACCCGCCACGCGAAAAGACGAAATTTCAGCGCGAAAAGACGAAAAACGCCATGCGAAAAGACGCCATTTGAAACTCTTAATTTGTCGTCTTTTCGCGTGGCGTCTTTTCGTCTTTTCGCCTGGCGTTATTTCGTCTTTTCGCATGGCGTTATTTCGTCTTTTCGCGTGGCGTTATTTCGTCTTTTCGCGTGGCGTTATTTCGTCTTTTCGCATGGCGTCTTTTCGTCTTTTCGGCGCGAAAAGACGAAATAACGAAATGCGAAAAGACGAATAGACGAAATAACGCCACGCGAAAAGACGAAATAACGCCATGCGAAAAGACGAAAAGACGCCAGGCGAAAAGACGAAATAACGACACACAAATACCCTTCTATTGATAGCTGTATTGATTCCTGTATTGATTCTAAGACAGTTTGTCTGAGTAAACAATATAGACTCATATCAGACTACTGCTAACGCAGCTACAGAAGCAGTCTGATCACAGTATTTGCCACTGAAATGCTTTTTAATCTATCTTTTTGACAGCTAAAAATTGTAAGGATAGACTATAAAATTAACGTGCACTGGGGTCGGCAACATTTTCGGTCAGTATGGTACCGTTTAGATTGAATTACAAATTTGTGCCTTGTTGACTGATATCAAACACAGATATGATCAAGATAATCAGTGTCAAGCAGCAGTCTTATGAAAATTAGAAGGGATTTGCCACTGAAACTAATAAAACTTGTTAAAAGTGAAAAGGATAGCTATAAGTATTAGTATGGGGTCGGCAATAATTACAGTTATTGATTAAAAAATCTTGGCCATGTTGACTTAAAAATTAGCAGACGCAAATTTACGCATTAAGGAGCATAGGCAGACCTAGTACATTGTTGTCGCAAGCATTTTTGAGAAATACCGTCAAACCTGTCTTAAGGGGTCACCCAAGGGAAGGACAATAAGTGGCTACTTAAGACAGTTAACCCCTTAATACATTTCATTTGCACTGTATTTTGGTTCAAAGGACCAAGAAAAGGTGGCTGCTTTAAGACAGGAGATCCCTTAATAGAGGTGACCACATAAGCAGGTTTGACTGTATAGCTGAATGTATGCCGGGTCGCGTAGCGCAATCGGTAGGGCACCTGACTCATATGTCAGAGGTTCTGGGTTCGATACCTGGTCTGGCCACATACTTTTGTTTCTCCTTCCGCTGATTCAAGAAGGGCAGTTGTCAGTTACTGGCGAAAGTATGTGCACTTAGTACTGGTTAACCGCTTAGGAGGTCTAAGCCTGTCCAGGAATAGTGTGGTTAGGGTAAATGACCGTCCCGACATGACCATAGATGTTTACTGCGGACGTTAAGCAATAAATCAATCAATCAATCAATAGCTGAATGTATACACCTCCAAGAAAGATCTCTCTAATATTGAACATTTTGTCCCCTTCTGTCATATTGACAAAGAGGAACAACTTTTGTGACATTCTCTTTGCTTCCCAAGATAGGAAAGTGAAGCAAACAGAAAGTTAGATTCTTAAATAGGTCTACTCTTCAAGGAAAGAATTTGCTCCTAGAGGGCCAAATTCTACTTTCAAGAGCTGACCCTCCTTAAGAAAGGAGGCAAAAATGCAAAATTGCTTCCCATTGAGAGTGGTCTCGTTCACCTTAAGCACAGATGCAAATATGTTGAAGCCTGTGTCTCCATGCATCCTACGTAAAAATACTAGTAACCGTTTTTCTTTTCTTTTCTTTTTTTTTTAAATTTGAACAAGTAGATTTTAATATCTCGAGCTGTATCATAACATACGCAGAATGGTTACCAATGCAGAGCCTGACCAGACCACTGTTTTCCTAGGACACATATGTCCTAGGATTTAGGATCATAATGGTAACATGGTCCAAATCTATTACTTAATGCTAGCACCTTATCTACTACTTAATGTGTTTTCTGAGTAAACTGTGTTACAATATTATTGTTCAAACTGAGAGATCGAGAGAATTGGGTAAAACGTCCCACCAATGCTAAGGTCGTATGAAGACATGACCTCGCGGTTTAGAGTCACATCTGAAGGACCACTGAGGCGAGTGTGTGTGTGTGTGAAGAGGGGGCGGGGGTCGAACTGACTGCAACCGCTGGTTTAGTCTAGTCTATCCCATAATCTTGTGAGGTCGTTGGGGCACCAAAGATGACTCTACAACACTCCTTTTCCACCTAGTCCTGTCTTCAGCTGCCCTATAGTTGAGCTAGCAAAATCCATCCCTGTCGTTTAAAGAAGACTTGTAGAGGAAGTAACGGTAGTTGTGCCCCTTTGTAAAAAATGGCGGAAGGGGGCACATTTTCAATATTAAATTCTTATATATTGGGACGCGAAAGCCAAAGAGAAGTCTAATCAGGCTCTGCTCTGTCTGCGATTGGCACGTCTTTAGAAAACTATAAACTTGTTCAAATTTTGGGTTAGCTGCAGTCAAATGTATGTCAAATTAGGGAAAATACTGTATCATTATCTTTTCATATCATAACACTTACAACGAAGTGCAACAATGTTTCAGTGTTTGTATAGACACCTTCGTCTTCCATAGTTTGAGAGAGATTACATGGTCAACAAGTGGTTAATCTTTTAGACAGTTTAAGATCAAAATTAAGATAGGTTGAAACTTGTTTGGATTATTTTACTCCAAAACATTAGGACGGCTCATTTTCTTTTCTGCCCGTTCAGTAGAAATACTATAATGACTTCTTTCCTCATATTTTTGGTAACGTTTTTAAAAGAACAGTTTAGCGGCAAAAACTGCAAACCGTGATTAGTACACTTCTTTACAGATTGCATTCTGATCAGGGTCTACACAGTTTAAAAAAGAAACACCTGTCTAAGTATTCAAAGTATCAACTGCATTTAGAATAGGATTTATTGATACATCTTAATGCAAAACATGTGATGCGAAAAGACGAAAAGACGAAAAGACGCCATGCGAAAAGACGAAAAGACGAAACGACGCCATGCGAAAAGACGAAATAACGCCACGCGAAAAGACGAAAAGACGAAATAACGCCACGCGAAAAGACGAAAAGACGAAATAACGCCATGCGAAAAGACGAAATAACGCCATGCGAAAAGACGAAAAGACGCCAGGCGAAAAGACGAAAAGACGAAAAGACGCCACGCGAAAAGACGACAAATTAAGAGTTTCAAATGGCGTCTTTTCGCATGGCGTTTTTCCGTCTTTTCGCGCTGAAATTTCGTCTTTTCGCGTGGCGGGTTTCGTCTTTTCGCATGGCGTTATTTCGTCTTTTCGCCTGGCGTTTTTTCGTCTTTTCGTCTTTTCGTCTTTTCGCGTGGCGTCTTTTCGCGGCGAAAAGACGAAAAGACGAAATGGCACAAACCAGCCACCATAGTATTTAAAAGTTAAAAGCTGTACATTCTTTGGCCAGTTACATGGCGGACACCCTGGCCTTGAAGGCACAGAGTGACTCCACTTCTGGTACATCTGATGGTAGGGTGTTCCAGTCCCGTACTGTCCTTGGGAAGAAGGACATCTTCTGTCTGTCTTACAACTGATTGTCTGGAACGTTCTGTGATCTCGCCTTGTCCTTCTTCTTGGAGGAATCAACCGTCTTTCTTTGCTATGTCAACCATTTCGCTGTCTATCTTGTACAGCATACAGAGGCGAGCATCCTTCCGCCTGTCCTGCAGGGTACGCCAGTTTAATCCCTTTACGGTGTCTCCTGCTGACATAGCGTGCTGCCCGTCGTTGTACCATCTCGATTTTCTGGGTATTTCCCTGGGTGTATGGATCCCATACAGGACTTGCATATTCCACGAGAGGTCTAACGAGGGTGAAGTATGCTTGCTGCTTTATTGCTGTTGATGCTATATTCTGATTTCTTCGTAAAAAGCCGAGGGTTCTGTTCGCTTTAACACATATGAGCCGCGACGCGAGAAAACCAACAATGTGGTTGTGCGCCCAGCGCAGACTCAGATCAGCCTGGGCATCCGCCCAGTCTGATCAGAGTCTTCGCTGTCCGCATGGAGGTAGCTTAGACTCTTAGCTACGCTTTGAGCGCTTAGAGAAGAGTCTGATCATACTGGTCTGATGCCCAGGCTGATCTGAGTCTGCGCTGGACGCACAACCACATTGTTGGTTTTCTCGCGTCGCGGCTCATATATTGTTAATGTGACAGTCCAATTTATGGTCATTGGTGATGGTTACTCCTAGGTACTTTGCAAATGGTACTCTGGACAGTATATGGCCATGCAAACTGTACTCTTGACCACAGGGTATAAACCAGTCCGCCAATTTTCGCTTCCTGCAGAGACTGTACATCATATTTGGCTTCCACCGAGACTGTCCGCGATCTCTTGCTTCCTGCCGAGACTTCTGTACATGATAAAAGGCTTCCTGCAGAGAATGTCCGCGTGATTCTGCTTCCTGCCGAGGCTCTCGGCAGGAAGCAGAGTTACGCGGACAGTACTCTTGACCACAGGGTATAAACCAGTCCGCCCATACTCTCCTTTTGAATATTATCTCTGCTCTTTAAGGAACTAACTTTTATATATATGTATTCTAAACAGGTTTGCAATATTTGAACCCCATTCGGATTGACATCAGTCTTTATATGGGCTGCCTTGTTGAAACTCGAAATTACAGTATCCTTTCTCTGGCTTTCAATGCCAGTTCATTCAGGGTCACTGAAGAGAACTTGACAGTCTGGCCCATACTCTCCTTTTGAATATTATCTCTGCTCTTTAAGGAACTAACTTTTATATTTTATTGTTGTCCGTCTTGAAGGCTGGATGAGAGATTATTTATGAACTCTAGGAGCTGTGTCACAGGATCTGCATCTTCTAAAACCATGCTGCAATGGATACAGGATATTGTTGGCTTTACCATGATTCATGATACTGCTAGCAGCTATGTGCTTCATGAATTTGCAACAGACACTGGTGAATGAAATTGGCCTGTGGTTCTCCGCTTGATAGAGCTGGCCTTTCTTAAAGACGGATGTAACATTCGCTCTGCGCCAGTCAGAGAGAGAGAGAGAGAGAGAGAGAATAGATGACGCGGTTTAACCGCCCTGTCAACAGTATTTCAGTCAGATGTGGGCCGATGGGAGGGTGATAATGAAATGGTGTGTGCAGTGGCTGGAAATTTGGACGCGGGATTCGAACCCGGCCCAGCGCTTAACCAAACTGATTTTGCATGGCTGAGACAGAGAGAGAGAGAGAGAGAGAGAGAGAGAGAGAGAGAGAGAGCAATACATATACGCACAAAGGTGGGTGACTTAGTAACGTAGATAGATAGATAGATAGATAGATAGATAGATAGATCACTTGGTTAGAAGCCTAGCGCTTAACACACTGATCTTAACTGGCTGAGAGAGGTAGAATGCAATGCATATACGCAAATAGCTGCGTAACTTTGTAAGATAGATAGATAGATAGATAGATAGATAGATAGATCACAGGCTCAGTAGCATAGCTTCGCTGTCGGCATGGAGGTAGTTTAGACTCTTAGCTACCCTTTAAGCGCACAGCCATGACTCAGATCAGACTGGGCGGATACCCAGGCTGATCTGAGTCTTGGCTGGGCGTACATGCCACTTTGCTGGTTTTGTCGTGTCGCGGCTCATATTTGTACTTAATATAATGGCGGCCACTTTAGGTTTGATACAGGCGATTTAAGAGTGATTGATTACTTTTTTCATACTATGCAACAGACTTGTGATTTCAAAGCCATAAAAAGCGATTTACAAAGAGATTTACAAAGCCTTTGATAAAAAAAAATAAAAATGAAATAAAAATAAATAAATAAATACAATAAAAAAATGAAAAATAAAAAGGAAAAATGACTTTCAGTACTAATTTTCTTTCACAGCATGGTACGAAGATTTACCATGGAGAAGCTCCTGCCATCACAGAATGCACTTGCTTGACACAGCCTCCGAGAAGAAAACGATTTCTTCCGTGTTTAGCAAGGAACGAGACACCACCAAACTGTCCCATCCATTCAAGCAAGGATAGCACTGTGGTCCAGAAACCTAAATCTAAAGGAAAAGAGAAGGATGCGACCAAACAACCATGTCTCGTCAGGAGAATTGGACGATGGCTAATGAAAAAGTTGACCAAGGGAAAGAACGAAGAAGAGATTCCTACGGAGCTCTTGGAACCAGAATCAGCGACTGAATGTGTAAACATTGATGAACCTCCCAGGCTTCAGATACTTTGTCATCAGGCTCTTTGCGCCAATAGACCAGAAGGGACTGCACAAGCCAGTAAAACCACCGACAACTCTGTTGAGCCCGAGAGCATCGATAAAACAATGGAGAATAATGTCAACCCAGAAACAGATAGGAATACAGTGATTTCTTTGACGGAATTGTGCATAGCAGTGGCACACAATACCGATAATTCTGATCCTAATGATTTGGAACATAATATTGACGACACCAAAACTGATGATACTGAAGAGAAAGACAATCATGACACAAAAGATTCTGAACTAGACAATGTAAGTTTAAGTTCCGAATGTGACGGCAGCGTGCTGATAACTATGATTCAGCTTTGCACTAAAGACGTCAATGCTGATGACAAAGCAGTTGCTGATGCAGACTCGAGCAATGCAAATGACGCTGAAATTAACAACAAAGAAGTAAATCTCGACTGCGACGCAAAACAATTAATGTCACTGAAAGACATCTGCACAGCAGCAATAGAAGCTGCCAAGGCAAAGACAACGGATATAATTGAAACCGAATACACAGGTAGAAAAACTACAGACATTAATGACAGTAAACATGAATATAGTGACGAAGAACCACAATCTAAAGAATCTAAATGGAAAAGTATTAAACAAAAGAATGATGACCTGAAGCCCAAATGCTATCAATACACGATGCTATCTCTGAAAGAACTGTGCAAAGCAGCGGCAGCATATCCTGATAATTCGAAACACTATACCGATAACATCAAAACCAATCATATTGATAATCAAGACAATAAAGACACAAACGATCCTGAATTAGACAAAACAAATTCCAAATATGATGCCAACGTGCTGATGACTTTGAGTCAGCTTTGCGCAAAAGAAGTCACCAATGCTTATGATAAGAACAACACTAGTATGGACGACAAGATGAGTACGAATGACGCCGTACTTTACACCAAAGATGTAAATCTCGAATGCGACAACAAAAAACTGATGCCTCTGAAAGACATATGCATAGCAGCAATTCAACCTGCTAGTGCAAATACAATGAGTGTAATCGACAGCAAAAACAGCCCGGTGAATGATGGAATACCTGCAGAACTTACCGAATCTAACAATACGAGGGTATTTTCTCTAAAGGAGATGTGTTCAGCAGCAATTAGAAACAGCCATGGTCTGAAGAGCGATGCCTGTAATAAGACAGCAGAACAAGTTCACGACAAAGTATGCAAATCAAACGACAACAAAGTTGCCATTACTGAAAATAACCTAGAATATGACGAAAACTCGACAAAGGCGTCAAAGGACTTATGCTTAATGACGGTGGGAAATGTTGATGATATGAAGGCCAGCATTTATGATACTCAAAATGACCAGAATTGTGAACAAGACCTGGAAAAGTCAAATAAGGAAAAGGACATTGATCAATACATGACAAAAGAAAGTGACACAAAGAAAGAATGCTCCAGAGAATTACTTCACCTGGCAACGAACCTGAATAAGCTTTCTGAAGCAACAAAGAACAACATCGATAGCGGTGGTATAATAAAATCAACAAACCATAATGAGGAACACACTGATGGCGCAAATCGTGAGCTGGCTAAACAAAACATTGAAATTAAAGCCACACACAAAAGGCAGGACAAGGCTGCTACAAGAGTGAATGGCAGGGGCAGAGAGACACAACAAGACATAATGATGACAAAAATAGATAAGACTGTTGATGCCGCTAGGACAGTGACAGATGAGGCAGGAATAGGATATCAAAAGGACAACAAAACAGACAAATATGAAACAAAAATGGCATCAGAAGATGGCAGTCAGGATGTTAACCCAGAATTAGTCTTACCAGTAGAAAATCTTTGTCAGCTTATGGTGGATACTTATAATGAGAGGCGATACGGGACAAAAACAAAATCAAGAAAAAAAGCCAGACTGCAATTTGGAATAGACTACTATATAGACATGGAGGGGAAGATCATTGGTGGTAAACTTCCTGAAAATTTACATACACTTACTGACAACGAACATATGCTGCCAATTGTTAATGATAAAAAGAATATGAAGAAAGGAAAACAGGGAAAGGTCAATTCACATCCCGCAAGAAAGGCTGGTAAAGACAGAAAGGAAGAAAACGGTGCACGTCAAAGTAGTCACACTTTACCAGAGCAGGAAACTGAAGCTAAGTTGAAACCAAACTCGAGGACTAGTGGGGATGAGAATATGACTTTGGCTACTCTATACTGTGATGGTTAGTATGTTCTGCTCATGACCTTAGAATACAATGTTTTGAAATATAAGAATGAGTGACATGCTGCTACAATAATTAAGGTCAAAGGGTAATATGCGGCACAAAACTGTAAAAAAAGTAATCATCATTATTGAACATGCATTTAGATACTCCTATGCAATGAGAATAATGTTCTCTCGATGCCTTTTTGTCATTTTTAACTCTTTCACACAGTATCAGTTTGAACAAAATAGAAAAAAAACTCTAAAAATAGTAGACACATCTGTCTACAGATGAGTTGACTTTTTTCAAGTTTTTTTTTATCTACATAATTATGGTTGTAAAAAACTGATCTCACTCTACTTCTGTTAAACTTGATAATGCATGAAAGAGTTAAATAATCGATAGGCTTTTACTCTCAATGCAGTGAAGTACCTCAGACCTAAATACATTTTCAATAATGAAAGTTATTTTTAAGATTTTTGTCCCGCCAAATACCTACTCTTCGATCTTTTTTTATATAAACACTTTTTTAAATCTACAAGTTAAGTACTTTAGAATTCTAATTTCAGTTCAGTTCAATTCTCCTAATGACGTTCCTTAAGTGGCTCAGCGGTACGTAACCATAGTTGCACGCACTTGGCGCCGTGTGTCGTCCAATTTAGAATTATAAAATGTGAGAAACAATATAAATAAAGACGGCACCTGCAAAGTTTGGGAAGATCTGTAGTGTTTACAGCAATTTATGTCTTTTTTGTATTCATTAAGCATTAGTGATTGGCACCACATTAAGCCTAATACAAACCAGATACCTTAGAAATTGTCAGAACTCAAGATCCTGGTCTTACACAGTTGAAGTTTCATTTTTCATTAGAAGCAAAGTGACCGATGGTTTACCATTTAGGCTCTGAATAACGCCACACTTTTATAACATGCAACGCACCAAGTGTTTTCAAAGGTTTGATATGGTACATTTCAGATGTCGTTTATATCTCGAAAACAACAAGGAAAGCTACCACAAACCAGACTCCATCTGAAGTATCAGAGCTTGTTGAAGGGCAACGCGGACCAGAGCAAATGCATTTAGGGGTTGAAGGACAGGCACGACCAGGTAGGCAATTTTTCAAGGGACCTCTGTGATAACACACACACACACACACACACACACACACACACACACACACACAATGGCATATGCAAGCAGAGAAGATCCTGATCCACCTGTGCACCTGCTTACTCTGATAAAAGCCTTTGTTTCTCAGTAGGAGCCCCGGTAGCTCAGAAGGCTAAGCGCTGGCCTGCTGATCTAGTGGTTTGAGTTCGAGCCCCACCCGAGGCGGGAAGTTTTTCAATCGTAAACGGGTTCCGTGGCACACAACCTTTCACTATCACCCACCTATCGTCCTGATATGACTGAAATACTGTTATAAAGGACACAAAATCGCGTCATCCATCTATCTATTTGTTCCTCAGTATAATGATTTTGAATAGAAGAACCATACTTTTTGTAGCAAAAAGCTCTGATCAGACTGCATAGCTGCACAGGCTCATCTGGAGCTTAGCTTGGTGTATTTGCCACCTGTGAGGTTATCAGTGAAATGCCTTATTCATTTTATATGTAATTCTTATGTTGCTTTGGCTAAAATCATTATCATTGGTCACTATTTCGGTAGTATACTGTTTAAGATATATGGAGTCATCTCCATGCTTTTTCGTATTGCAAAGGGGAACAATATTTGTGACTACCTGTTTGCATCCTAGGAGGACAAAGCTCATTCCAACTGGTCATATTAAAGAAAGAATTTGCTCTTGGAGGAGCAAATTCTTCCCCGTATCATGAAGGGAGGCAAACAAATGGAAATGCCAGAGTTACTTCCCCTGAAAAATATAACCATATACTTCATTGCGAGTTGATAATGAATACATTTCTATGGGAGAATAAAGAAAAATCAGGAAAGTAGGTTTGAGTCTGTGAATTTAAAGTATATTAAGGAAAGTACGAAATGAAAATTATGCTTTTCCTAGTTGTATTGTTGTCAGATATATTGATTTAAGATGAGATTTTTAGACTTCACAGCGATGCCTTTTGCATGGGAAATCACGGGCCGTATTCATAAAGCCACTTAAGTCGTTGCTATGCGGTTGCTAAGGCTAAATATCAATATAGGAGATTCCATACAACTATGAAATTTGGTCTGGAGGAACAGTCTTTGTAAGACTGTTCCTCCAGAGCAAATTTCATAGTTGTAGGGAATCTCCTTTGAAATTTGGTCTGGAGGAACAGTCTTTGTAAGACTGTTCCTCCAGAGCAAATTTCATAGTTGTAGGGAATCTCCTTCAAAGAAATTTAGCCTTAGCAACAGCATAGCAACCACTTAAGTCGTTTTATGAATACGGCCCCAGATGCATATTTCAGTGATCCAATAGTACTTAACTATTTTATATGCTAACTTGTGCTTTTGTTAAGTTTCTTAGTAGAAAAAACCCTGCGTGGATTATAAGGTAAGTTCTCTAATTTATTCCTTTATTTGGATACCACAAGAGATTCCGAAATATTCGTCTGCAAAATGTCCTCTGTTTTAATTCAGTTGGTTTTGATTTTGCAAAATTTGTCCAGTCTAAACGAGCCGCCACGGAAGAAAGGTTCTTTGCAAACCTAATCTAGGAATCCGGGAATCTTGCTAGGAACTTTATTTTGCGCCTGTATAGTCACCTGGGGCCGTATTCATAAAACGACTTAAGTCGTTGCTATGCTGTTGCTAAGGGTAAATATCTATGTTGGAGATTCCCTACAACTATGAAATTTGCTCTGGAGGAACAGTCTTTGTAAGACTGTTCCTCCAGACCAAATTTCATAGTTGTAGGGAATCTCCTTTATAGATATTTAGCCTTAGCAACCGCATAGCAACGACTTAAGTGGCTTTATGAATACGGCCCCAGGGTCCACACCATTTGTGTGCTTCGCAGTGGCTATTAGAAAACTGGTGGAAGTTTTATTGACTTTATGGTAAGATGCGACAGAATTCGAAATAGATCGCAAAACTTATCAGGACAGATAGGTCTGAGCAAACAATGCAGACCCAGAGAGAGGTCCGATCAGGATCGACACTGTTTGCTTCGTTCCATATACATCTTTTGGACGCATCACTGCACTGTTAAACCAAACTGTGGCAGAGCTCCAGATAAGAAGGGGTAAGAGGGATATTAGTGGGATAAATTCCAATATTCCTGCATAAAAACATATTTTGTGACCTCTCATTAGAACCGTCTCAGCGAGACGGTTCTAATGAGGGGTCACAACATATGTTTTCTTAGAGAAGTAAGAAAATCCCTGTTACCCCTTCTTACATGTATCTGGAGCCCTGACTGTGGTCCATTTAAGGTCAGTAACGGTACTAATTTTAGGTGTCCACAATTTTAGAATGTATACAGTGTCCTGGCCCCGAGGTTATAAAACTTTTTTTCATGCTCAATTCAGCTGAGCATGAAATTTTACCTGCTAATAAATAGTAAATTACTGGTAAGTACAGTTGTTTTCCTGCTCAGTTTAGCTGAGTTTGTAATTTTTTCTGCGTAGAAAATGAAAATGCCAACATTAATTGGCAGTATCATATTTATCAGCAGAGAAAATTTCATGCTTAGCTGAGTTGAGCATGAAAAAAAGTTTTATAGCCTCATGGCCTGATTATCTAGGGTGAAAACTCTGCCAGAGTGGAATTTGCCCACCCACTCCATGTGTTATTGTTGTTATTTCAATTAGTCTTAGCGGAGCATCCGATGAGTCTCAGCGGAACGTACCCATGGCTGCACCCTCGGCGTTCGTCTATCGTCAATCGTCCCTTTCGTTCCGTCATCGTCCGTCAATCCTGCGGAGTGTTCAAGGCTCTGCAACAGGCCCCGAGGTTATAAAACTTTTTTTATGCTCAACTCAGCTGAGCATGAAATTTTACCTGCTAATAAATAGCAAATTACTAATAAGTACAGTTGTTTTCTTGTTCAGTTTAACTGAGTATGTAATTTTCTCTGCTTATGAATATGAAAATGCCAACATTAGTTGGCATTTTCATATTTATCAGCAGAGAAAATTTCATGCTCAGCTGAGTTGAGCACGAAAAAAGTTTTATAACCTCGGGGCCTGGTTTGCATGCGTGGATGAAGGAGTACTCTAGCAGGCAAAACTTATGTGATCATCATTATGATATTTTATAGTAGGCAAAACTTATTTTTTGATCATTTTTAACCATCATTACTATGTATTATTGTACGAATCCCGTAAGGCTTATAAATATACATTTTAAAAACTGAAAATTCTATTTTATTGTCAAAGTATTGACTACATCTACAATTATTTTTAGGAAGTGGGAAGGACGACGAAGCATCAGAATCTTGCGCAACACAAGCCTCAGGTATGTAAAAGCCCTACTTAAGTACCGTTCCATGTAAGGATCAGGCAGATGGTGGAAAGTGACATGTCTCAGATATCGCTGAAACTTATTGTATAGTTGAGTATTGATGAAAAAATAACCCATGCAAAATATTTCCAGTTTCTTTCAAACCGTTGCCATGGTAACCAGTATAACACATTTTGAGCGAAAATCACACAATTTTATAAAATAATTCATGTTTTTGGCACAATTTCAAGCCAAAGTCTACTCATATATATTTCATGTTCAAACATACAGTTTATACAGTATAAATATTTGAGGTGTCCCACATTTATTCAAATTGAAACTTATACTTTTTCACAGTGTGGGTTGGCCTTATCACTGAAAGAAACATGGTATGGTCAGCATTTTTTGCCAAATCCTCAAAAATGAGATTTTTTAGCATTTTTGAATGCATTTATCTTCTGACAGCAACACTATATAGCAAAGCGGCTGTTACCTGGGTAAAGTCAGTTGTCACTACAAACAAAATGTAGATTCAGATGTCTGTGTTTTGTGGGTATCTTTTAAGATAATTGGCTTTAAATTTCACCACTTTTACAAAAGTGAAAAACTTTCTGATTTCACAAACCTTGTAGAATGCACTGGTAGCTTGCATATATGGTGGGTAAAAGTGCATTTAAACATTCATAAATACAGATGAAAGAACCAGGAAATCTGGTTACCTTCAAAAATGAATGTAATGCATATTCTAAGGGGTCTAAGTACCCCACCCACTTATAAAGCACTGTAAAATCAATGTGAAACTTAGATGGTGAGTCAAAACTAGCACGGCTGAGATATGGCTGGTAAAATGTGTAAGAACTTATTTTAATTGAAAATGTAACTGAAACAAAGTATGTATAGTGTCTTTTAAAACCGTTGCCATGGTAACTGAGATAACAAATTTTGAACAAAAAACATGTTATTCTTTGGTAAAAATCTACTTTTCGGCATATTTTCATGCCAGTGTCTATATACTTATACAAAATATATGACTTACTCTAAAGATTGTTTATACCTTATCCTTATAGATGTACATATGAAATCAATTTTATCACAATCTAGATATAAAATTAGATGTCTGTGTATTTGAGTAATGTTTACTGAATAAATGGCCGTGATATTTATTAAATTCAAAAAGTTTGAAAACTTGAAAATTTCTCAAAATTTAAGAACTGGACAAGTATAGTGCATGTTAATCTTTAACAATTGCATTTAAATAGTCATAAATAATTCCAGTAGAACTATGACTGCTGATAGCCCTCAGAAAGGAATGAATATTCTTTGGGGTCTAGCTATCCCACCCACTGTAAGTACTACACCAATGAATGTGATCCTCAGTCAGTCAGTGTAACTCAACATATTCCAGCTATGGCTTATATCTCATGTATGTCTGCACTTGACAAACCATTTGCAAAGTGTAACTGGTTATTGAATATATAATAACTTTTTATCTGGGCTTTCATGACCAGTCAGGATTACGTCACTGATTTTGAGCCGAGTCTGTTGTTAGGTGGTGAGGAAACGGGAGATCCCGAGAAGAGCCACCTGACTACTTGCAAGCAGAACTTGACTTGTCTCGTATATGACCAGAGTTTGGCTCGATTCTACTGAGGGGAGATTACAAGCGATTTAAAGTGCTAAAGCGGCCTTAACCACACAGACAGGATGGCCCCCAAGGTAGATTGAAAAATGAAATAAATTGTAACTTCTTCACATTTTTAAGCAATGGTCTTGTCCAGACAGATTCTTCACCATTTAAAGCAATGCTCTAGTCCAGAACAATCATACTCAGAAGAATTACTTGTACTCTGTAAATATCTGATGCATCAAGATAATACATGACATGTATTCTTAAATTTTTAACCTGTGCCAGGGTTCCGCAAAAGGTCAATCATCAGAAATATTGCTTATTCAGATTTCTGTTATTCTGAGAAAATACACACACAAAAAGTTTAGTTTGATTTGGCTAAACGGTTTAAGCTTTTGACAAAGTCAAATATGGCCATTTTTGGCTATCAAGGTCAGTAACTCAGCGTTGGCGGAATGTAAGTTGTTGTAGACTTAATGCATGTTCTGTTCATCTAAAAGAATGGTGACAATCCAATCAAAGATGAATGAGATATCCTTTGAGACATTTCCCTAACTATGCAAAAATGTCAGTATTTTTATGAAATGAAACGGTAATGCTTTTAAGCCGCTATCATAACATTCCTCATCTTCAGTTAACAACAAGGCTGGAAAGGAACAAAAACAATTAAGCAACCAGCTCTGTGCATCTCCCTCCCCCCCCTCCCCCCTTCCCCCCTCAAAAAAAAAAAAGAAAACGAGGTGTTAGCTCTTTCCCAGCAGGTTGCCATAATGTAAATAGCCAAAGACTACAAGAAAACGGTTGAAAAATGAAAATTAGAAACCAAATCACCCCAGAAGCACCACCAAAATTTAAGTTACATAGTTTGTTTGTGTTAAGGACTTCTATCTTAAAGCTTGTCAGGCTATGCTCCATACACAAATACATATTTGCACCCATGGTCAAACTAACTACAAAATGAAAAATCTGGTCTGGATGGATCTGTCTGAGATTTTAAGGTGTCCTGTTTTCTTGCAAGTTTGATGAAGATCAGGTTAAATCAGCCGGACAGCAATGAAACAGTCCATTTGTTCCTGACCAGAAGGGGTTTGTGGTAAGACTTAAACTGTTGCACACCAAGTTTCGAGGTTATTTGCTTGTTGGTTCCAAAGAACAATTTCAATGAGGAGAAGGTTCATAGGTGAGCTTATACATAGGCAATCATCCGTTGTCGATCCGTCCGACTATTATTCAACATATTCAAACGATATCTTCTCTGAAGCCATGAAGCTGTTCCTTGTCATACTTTACATATAAATTTTACATATAACATATGTAGGAAGTGGTGGTATGGTTGTGCGGGTAAGGGGTGGGGGCAGGGTTGGTCGTTGGGGGGGGGGGGGGGGGCACCACAAACGACTTCAATACCCTTCCACCTAGTCCTGCCTTCAGCTGCCCTAGTTGTGTTAGTAATGTCCAAACATCCCCAGCCGCACCTACTGCAAGCACAGTAGGTCCTTGCCCTACTATTACCCAAATCAGTAGGACGCCCCGGCATTGAAAGTTAAACACAGCACCATCGCACAACCCAATCACACCCAGCTGCATAACTTGCGAACTATAGGCCATCGAAATTTTTGTAAACAAAAGTTTGTGCGACTTTAGCTCCCAAACGAAGTCCATCTCTGAACACTCCTTAATATTGTCTTCCCATCTCTTTCTCAGAATACCTCTTCTTATATTTCCTTTCACTGTGTTCTGTAGAATTGTCTTTGCTAAGCCAGAAGACATTCAGATGTGGCAATACCACCTCAGTTTCTTGACAATAGTCAGGAGTTCATCATATTCTTAAATGGATGCTTGGATCTTTCTTAGTATTTACTCATTTGTTGCTTGGTCCTTATATGTGATGCTCAGTAACCTTCGGTAGCTTCTTATTCCAAAGGCCCGCATTGTTTTCACTAACTCTGCTGTCAAGGTCCATGACTTCAAAAGCAAAATACATGTGTGTATGAAAAAGGAGCACATAAGTTTTACTTTTGATCCCAGAGATACGCTGTTATCTCCCATATTGGCTTCAGCTTTGTCAGAGCTGCAGTGGCTTGGGCAATTCCTGAGGAAACCTCGGGTTTCGAGCGATCATCTTGGACATTGCTCCAAGGCATTAGAAGCGTTTTACCATTCTCAGCTTCTGTCTTTTTATCTTAATCTCTATCTGGATGTCATTGGCGCTGTTTGTCATTACCATCATGGAGACCTTCACTTGGAACTTTAGTTTATATGGTAATTGTTCCCACCCCGTATATAAAGAACTGACCAATCAGATTCAATTCTGGTTGTCGGCCATTACACGCTTCAAGGAAAAGCTTGAAACCAGCTACAGCTTCAGTTTTCACGGCTCGATGCATGGTAACTTTAGCATGGTCACGTGATTTTACTTTAGTCCGTACTGCTGGTGTTCATTTGCAAATGTACGGACTATGGGACCAGCAATAGTTCGAAGTTAAGTCAGCCCATGGTGTATCTTGGGCAAATTTCATCCTGACGGAGCTATCCCTCTCCAGCCTGTTTATGTTGACCACAGCCGAATTCCATCGTAACTATATGGTTCGCTTTGTTCATGAATTTATGGCCGTTGACTTAAGATGTCTTCCGCATTGACCGTTGACTTCTTCTAACTGACCTCTACGGTTGGGATCTCGTGTGGGTGAGAACGTCTTATTTCCTTCCAGCAAGTCACTTACTTGATCACTGCCTTAGATACTAGAAATGTTTTTGACAAAAACAGATGTACCCGCCTGTGCTTATCCAGCAGTATCATTTTTCCTAAATACTGCCATGTTAAGACCTCCTGTGACCTTGAAAAACAGGGTCAGAGCACCAAAATTCAATAAGTTTTTTTCCATCTCCGGATTATACACTTGTCTATGCTTGGTTATAATACATAAATCTCTTCTGGAGGTATGTTGTAGACAAGCCATTTTTAACATCCTTTGACCTCTTGTGACCTTGAAAATGAAACCTTGAAATTTAATCAGTTCTTTTCCATTCCCAGTGATATATGGTGCAAGTTAGGTTAAAATCCGCCCAACCAATCATGAGATATGGTGCAAACAAGCCACTTTTAACATTCTTTGACTTCCTTTGACCTTGAAAATAGGGTCATAGTCACTAAAATATAATCAGTACTTTTGCATCTCCAGTGAAATATCTGTAAAAGTTTGGTTTAAATCAGTTCTTACATTCAGAAGACAAAGGGCAGACAAGGCATTTTCAACAGTCTTAGACCTCTTGTGACCTTTAAAATGAAATCAAGGTCACTAAAACCTAATCTGTTTTTTTCTCCATTTCCCAATGATATAATTATGCAAATTTGGTTTAAATCCATCCATTCATTCAGGAGAAGTGCAGACAAGCCATTTTCAACATTCTTGGACCTCCTGTGATCTCAAAAAAAGGGTCAATGTCACCAAAATCTAATCAGATTTCCCCCCCCCCCCTTACCTAGTAATATATCTATGCAAGTTTGGTCAATATCTACTTATCCCTTCAGGAGATAGAATGCAGACAAGAAGCTACGCAGACGCTTACGCCGACAGGATCTGCACCAAAAACAATACGAAAAAATAAAGAAAGAAATAAATAACCAAACTCAAAGCTTCCTGATGACTGGGCCTATCCCTACCAACGTTGATCCCTGAAATCCAGATGGTATACCAAGCTGGGCAAGCAAGGCTCGCTCGAGTCTTTCCCGTAACATATGACTGTTGAATTCAAGTTGGAGCTCTATACAGGCCGCTGACTTCTTCTATGAAGACTTCCGCACGTTGATTCTATCTTCACAGTTGATCAAAAGGATGTAACTCAAAAATTAAGGAAGGAGGAGCAAATATTCATAAACTTGACATACCCTCATAACCTATTTCACTCAAGTTTCACAAGATATACCAAAAGCTTACGTATTTATGGTGCCCACGAGAAAAGCCTTAAAACTAGACAAAGGAATATAACTCCAAAAATAAGGAAGGGGAAGCATTTATATATATGTGACACACCAATTCAACTGAATACTTTCATCAAGACATTCCATACAGTTATTGTTATGGCTTGCAGAAGACCAGCCTTAGAAATTAGTCAAAGGCACATTATTCCAAAAATAAGTAAGACAAAGCAATCATTGTTACATGTGACATCGTCTTAATCTCACATACATTGCTGTCAAGTTTCATTATGACTACCCAAGGGTTTCTTAGTTATGGGGAGTACAAAGATAGTCTAAAAATAATCAAAGGGGTGTAACTCCGAAAGTAAGTAAAGAAGAGCAACAATTCTTGTATGAGACACACTGTCTATACCCAAGCTTCATTATTACATTCCAAAGAGTAACCTAGTAATGGAATGCACAACAATAACCTTACAAACTGCCATAGTCCTTTTTTTCTAAAGGGTGTAACTTTGCTTAAAATCATCGAAGTGAAACCTCCAAACAACATGCCCTTCTCCACATCATAGCTTGATTATTTGCAAAATTTAAACTTGATATTGGATAAAAACTGTGAGAGAAGTTATCCGTAAATGAACATGCTAAAAATCCAAGTAAAGAGCTATAACTCTGCTGTAAATCATTGGAGCATAACCTCGAACCAATATGCGCTGCTCCATTACATAGTCTTACCATATACAAAACTTCAGCTCAATCGGATTAAACTGTAAAAGGAGTTATCCAGAAACGAAAAGTCGAGGGCGAACGGACGCCAGCGCCATAGCATAATACCTCCCGTTTTTGCAAACAGCACAAACATGTTTATTCAGTGGTCCTCTACAAAATATACCGTTTACGTTCAGCCACTTAATTTGGACAGACAGAAAATTTCCCACAAGAAGATATTTTATGAATGGTTATGGCCGGACAACAAGCAAAATGCTTAACCAAAATTCGCCCATGCGTATGAAATGTTTGGGTGTGTTAAACAAAAGTAAATGTCATATTTGCATGAAATGGTAAAGAAGTGACTCATTATTAATTATAGTACTTTGTATGTTTATCTAAATATTCATATATCAATTTTAAAGTGTTTGAGTAAGTGGGTGGGGTATTTAGACCCCGTTGCATATGTACGTCTTAAACATTGATTAAACACAGGTATATATATTCTCCAGATATGTTTTTGCTTATTAATACTTTAGGAAATGAATAAATGCGTTATATTATCTGCTTTGATTTGCACAGATAAAACTGCCAATGCCTCTCAAACTGATATCCATAATATTTTTTGAATTAAACTTAATTCTCTGAGGCTATACACCCCGATTTTATAAGTTCCCATTTAAGTAAATTATTGGTTGTAAAGTGTCGAAACTCAGGCTACCAAATGATGAAAACTGACTTCTAGGTTGTATTAAAATTGATCGGTTAAAGGATCATTGTATCATGCTTAAGAGGTATAATGCATGTGTATTCCATGGTTACCATGGTAACGGCATTTGCACTGTACAAACTATGTAGTAATGTTTAAACCCGCCTCCATGTTAAAGTGTTTCATGCATAAAATTTCATCAGAAATGAAAACATATCAATTTCATGAAGAAGGCTTTGCAATCATATTCCAGTGTAAGAAAGTGGGTGGGGTAATCAGACCCCATTTCAGGTCCTTTTCATGTATCTCTGAAGTTCCCAAAGAGTAATTATTCTTAAACATGTATTAATAAATGTTTTTATGCATTTTTACACATTCATCATATTTAATACCTATGAATCACCTAAGGTTAATAGAATAAGGAGGTTTTCATTTATTTGTTATGGTAGTAAAATGCCAGGGGATTTATCTTTGAAATTTGACCCAAAACACAGATATCTGAATATGGTCCTTATTTGTGCTGACAACTGACATTATGCGTACAGTTGCCATTTTGCTGTGTTGTGTTGCTGACGGAAGATAACTTCGTTTAAAAACATTACTTTTTGTGGTTTTTGAAAAAGTGCTGACCCCACCACATTCCAAACTCTTAGTACACTCAAAGAGAATGATGGCAGACCTTTATTCTAATTTTAATTTTCACTCCATACATCAAATATTTACATGAGACAAATCATTATTTTTAAGTATGGGACGTTCAGGAGTAGACAGTTGCTTAAATATGTTCAAAAAAGCGATTTTTCGAGCAACAAAACCCAGATTTTTGTGAAAAATGTGTTATCTTGGTTACCATGGCAACGGTTCGAAAGAAACCGGAAATATTTTGTTTGAGTTACTTTTTCATCAAAAGGCAACCATACATGGAATATGAGTCAAATCTGAGAGATGTCACTTTCCACGGTTTTCACTACAGCTGCCTGAGCCTTATACGGAATGCTACTTAATTATCATTCAGAAAATTAATGAGAAATATCGTGCAACAGTCTGCTCAGAGTCTGCACGGACCGTCATTCAGCCGACAGCTTTGCTAAACATCATCACGTCAGGGAGACGCAGGTAGAGGGATACACTAAAATGAAAGGCTTTGTTTTCTGTATCGAACCCAGGACCTCTGGTTCTTGAGTCAGAAGCGCTACCGACTGCGCTACGCGGCTCGGCTCTCATTAAGTATACATGTAGCTCTATTTGAAGAAGGGAGTCACTTAACTGGGAAGTAATTACTGATCTCCCGAGGTTGCTTTTCTTGTAAAAATGGTATCGAAGCATGTTGATTGTTTTGATACATTTATTTGGCCCATTTTAGTTTTTGAAAATATTGACTTAAAATGGAGGAAAGGGTGTTTCTTTAGAAGCTGAGTACATGTGTATATTGTAACAATTCTCTATTAAAATATTGATTATATTTTTAGAGGCTAAGAAGGACCAAATAAATGGAACAGAGACTTCATCAGAATCATCCAACGCAGAACAGACCCCCGGTATGTAAAAACCCTAAATGAGCCGCGACAAGATAAGACCAAGAAAGTGGCATGTGCGCCCAGCGAAGACTCAGATCAGCCTGGTCATCCGCTAAGTCTGATCAGAGTCTTCGCTTTTCGCTTAAAGATAGCTAAGGGCATAAGCTATCTCCATGCCGACAGCAAAGACTCTGATCAGACTGGGCGGCTGCACCGGCTGATCTAAGTCTTCGCCGGGCGCACATTCCTTTTTGATGGTATTCTCGTGTTGCGGCTCGCTAATTATCATACAGAAATTAATGAGAAACATTTTACAGACTCTTGAACAGAGTCTGCGCAGACTGTCATTCAGCCGGGAGGTGCGGGGAGATGTCTATTCTGAAAGGCTTTGCTCTCTCTAGCATATAAGCTGTTCTTACATAAAAGAATTTGCTTTCTTTAGAGACAACAAATTCTTCCCTTCTTTGAAGACGGGGTAGCAATTACTACAGTAACTAAAGTTGCTTCCTCCGAAAAATAGCACAAAACCAGTGCGGTGATTATGAAAATATCAACTTAAACAGGGAGGGGAGGGACGTTTCTTTTTAAGCTGAGTATATTTGATTGATTATTGTCTAAGGTCATGTGCGTAGGCAATCTAAGGAATAGCTTTTGCTCTGGAAGCGTTTTAGAAAAGTCATGAATGGTTGAATATTATTTTCTGGTGACTGCTTGCCATTGGTATTTTCAACGGGTTTGATCAGGTCCACAAGTACCAGAAAAAAAGTCGACACGGAGACAGTCTGTTAGTATCACTTCTCAAAGTGCCTGACATTTCATACACAGGTCACTTCTGTTTAGTGACAAAGCCTGCTAGCTGATTGGCTTAGGGTAATTACATGGAATTACATGAATTTTGAAAGCCGACCAGAAATCAGATAGATTAAACCCGAGAATGTGCAATGACACCGAGGTGAAGATTGACTTGGGTTTGGTAGAGGTGCGATTTGACCAAGTTACAAGTCCACTGACTACAAAATTGATGTGTGCTAAGCATAGACCCAAGCTTTTTGTGAAAGCTCATACTTGTAATTTTACTATTTTTAGGGGGTGTGAAAGGCCTAACAAAAGCATTTGAATCGTTGTCAGAATCCTGCGCAACACAAATCTCAGGTATATTATCCTATATGAGCAAATGAGAACTAATGTTCAGTAAACTGATCAGGGTCTGCATTGTCCGTCATCAACAAATTTATAACATATCCTCCAACAGAACAAAATAAACTTGTTTGAGATGTACGGATACACTGACAAGGGAGATAACTGAGACGTGGACCTATCTGTTTCCCTTCTTATAAATAGAAGAAAAGAATTTGCTGTCTGTAAGGTAATCAGGTACTTTTTCAGGGGAAGCAACTCTGCTGCTTTTCAATTTTGCTTTCCTTCTCTATGGGATCAACCCTTAAAGGAACGAATTTATCGGGAGCAAATTATTTTCTTTTAGTGTAGACCCTTTCGGAAAAGGAACAAACTCTTTTCTAGACCCGGGATGGTTGCGGTCGGGCGATGGTGCTGGGTTAACTTTCAGTGCCGAGGCGGCCTACTTATTCTGGCTGAAGTGTTGCTCTCTTAAAATCGATCTCGCCCATGAACGCAATGTTTATGAACGAGTGTTTCCAAGATGTACCAGACCTGATTAAAATGTGAAAATGGCTTTAACCCTAACCGTAAAACCAACCTTAACCATGGTGTATCCATGAAACTATAAATGAGGCATGACCCTATAAAAACAGCAAAATGGCATGTGTACCCAGCGAAGACTCAGATCAGCCATGGCATCCGACGAGTCTGTCCGGAGTTTTTGCTTTGCGCATAAAGGCTATCTAAGTGTCTCTTCTCTCATTATGTTATTGTTTTTGTCGTGTCGCGGTTCAAATAAGGATACCCATCACAAACCCAACCCACTCAAGACATTGAAAGAAGAAGGCGGAAGCAAAATCCATTACGGAACAGAACAGTACAGTTTCGATAACAGACATACCAGTCAAACACAGGGAAACTGTACATGAATACAACAAACATCAAAAGCTATACAAAATATATACTGCTCACAAAAAGTAGGGGATATTATGACATAGGAGCGAGTACAAGAAATAATATTAACGGCTGGGTTAGTTTATTGTTGTATATTGACAGAACACTATTCAAGTACAAATGTAACAATATTCAGCTTAAACAGGAACGCTCACAGCAGGTCATGTGATCTAGAGCAGCACATAAAGGACTATGGGGTCGACACCTCAATTTCACATCGGCGAAAAACAATCTTTTGGACCCTCAGATTCTGTCAATTATAAAACTACTCATAATTTTCCAAACTGAATACACCCACTTTCGTAGGCTTTATTGCGTTATTTAAGGTGTAGAACCGTTACAAATGTCACCATATGTGAGACAATTCACCACACAATAGTAGTTTTTACGCCTACCATTTTCTCCTGTGATAAAACCGCATGAAAAAAGTATCTGTATCTTGTTAACTGAGGCATTAGGCGTCTCTCTTAATAAAGTTTGCATAAAAAAAATTATCAGTCATTGATGTGCTGGATTCATGTGAAATTTGGGTGTCGACCCCTTGTCTACTTCCAATTTTACTCTAGGTCACGTGACAAGCTTACTCGTATCAATATTCATATTGAGGGTCTCTATGAATATTTGTTTTATGAATTATAACAGTTAAATATTCATCTAATTATTTTCCTTACTTCTGCTGTCTTATATGTCTAAATATCCCTTACTTATTTTGAGCAGTATACTTATAAAACGTGGACACCTATAAAGCTGACCATAATGCTAGAATACAACAAGCATTGTCCGCATCAGAAGTCACCGCCTTAGAACTGACACTAGCTTAACCCATTAATGCCCAGTATCCCATAAAAGAGGCACTGACAAACAGTGCAGACCCAGATCAGACGCCGCAAAACGCGGCGTCTGATTCAGGGTCTACACTTTTTGCATAAGAAAAATGAGTACTTTTCCTCAAAAGAAAATAAAAAAATATATGATTATAATAAACTAAACCAGACGGACAGCCCTATTATGAGGAATAGACTCATCCAAAATATAAGAATAGTAGAATCCACTAGGCATAAATGGGTTAAGTATATTATCTATTTACAGACACGACAGCGGCTGAACCCGAAAGCCAAGCTACAGTAACCAGCCAAAGATGGCACAGGAAGAAAAAGCAGAAGCGTAAAAGAGCAAAGTGGTATTAATGAAACTGTTATAGCCGTATCATATTTTGCACAGATTTAATTTTTTCTAAATATGTACTTACGTCTGATAACATAGAATAAAAATGTGAACATAAAAAGGAAACAGACAAAAGCATCTTACTGTGTACAACAGGCATTGTAAATCTATTAAAATATTCTTTTTTTAAAACAACAAAAAAAACAAAAACAAAAAAAAACCCCAAAAAACAAACAAAGCAAAAAAAACAACAACAACAACAAAAACAACAACAACAACAAACAAACAGAAAACAAAAAAAAAAAAAACACAAAAAAACCTACATAGTCCTCCCAGTGGTGTAAGCATCTTTAAGTATTCCACTTTAAACAGCGGTTGTACCTTCACTATTTGATGACATTATGCCGGTTGATATGCATACAGTGTGTCATACACCAGGCAAAAAGTAGGAGGGAAGGATTTTCAAAATCACATGCCTCTCCTTCAGACATAGCATTTTTATCGTTCGTTCCCCATAATTGAGCAATGAAATAAATGTATAGGATCCTTCATTAGGTACGTTTTATTTTACCACATATCGAAGTAAGTCATTTTGGTTTTCAGGCAAAATGATCTAACTAATTTTCTAACACTTTTTATAAGAAAATCAAGACTGCTTTATTTGCTAGCAAATTATGGACATTTGCAATCTAAAGCTTGCAGTGATATCTTGCGATAAAATAATGCACGAGTTTACACCACTGGGAGACTGTGTTAAAATTGTAAAACACTGCAAATGCAAATAAATACATATATTGTATCACTGTAAAAGCACTATAACGCATTTGCAAAACATTTTTAGTTGGGTTTTACGATCCTTTCGAGAACATTTCGCTCATGTCGTACCGATCGTTCTGCAAAGGTGGGTGTAAACTATCGTTCCAGGAGAAAAGTCACGTGATCTTCAAAAGCAGAACTTGACTTTCTCACCTGCGCCCAGACTGAGTCTCGAACCCAGAGGGGTGAGAGACCTAATAACCATGTGTCTCTCGCCACTGTGGGCTCAAGTCTCGCTCGTAGCGCAGGTAAGGAAGCCAAGCTCTGGTTCCAAAAGGTCAGGTGGTTTTTCTCCATGAAATTTGGCTTTCACTCACCTTTTCTTAACAATCGGCTCAATATGAGAGAAAAAATCTCTGAAAGCCGTAAAATCCAACCAAGTAAAATTGTGTCTGCAATGGCATAAAATGGGGTTAAGTGCTGAGAAGACCAAACTGACGATAAACAGCGACAATGGCATCCAGAGAGAGAGAGATCAAGGTAAAAGGACAGAAGCTCGGAACGGTTACAAGCTTCAAATGCATTGGAGCAACTGATGATGGCTCTAAACCGGCGTTCTCTTAAGAATTGCACAAGCCACTGCAGCTCTGGGAAAGCTGAACCAATATGGAGAGATAACATATCTTTTGGATCAAAGATGAAGCTGATGCGATATGTTCTCTTGTCAAATCCATATTTTTATACCTATGGGTCATGAACCTTGACAGCAGAGTCAGAGAAAGATTGAAGGCCTTAGAGATGAAATGGTACCGATGGTTACTGAACATCTTGTACATGGACCATGTCACTTATGAGGATGTTCGTAGAAAGATCCAAGCAGCCATTGGAGACTATGACGAACTCCTGAGCTTGGTCATGAAACGGAAACTGAGGTGGTTTGGCCACGTCTCAATGTCTTCTGGTTTAGTAAAGACGATTCTACAGGGCACTGTAAAAAGAAAAAGAAGAAGAGGTAAACAGAAAAAGAGGTGGGAAGACAATATTTAAGAGTGGACAGGAATGGACTTTGCTAGCTTTACTAGGGCAGCTGAATACAAGACTAGGTGGAAAGGGATTGTTGTAAAGTCACTTGTGTGCCCCAACGACCTTGCATGATTATTTGATAGACTAGACCGGACAATAAAGCAATTTATTCGTTTATTTGCATTTGCAGTGTTTAACAATAGATCAGTTAATGCTTGTATTTGTAAATACTCTCGCCTTCTCGAACACTGATATCTCAAAGTACCCTCTTATATCAAAGAATATAGTTTGGACTAATTTTCTATTTTTATTTCAATTTAAACTCCTGCTATCTAAAACTACCGATATCTCAGAGTAAATTTTCTGGGACCAGAAAAATTACTTTGAGATATCAGTAGTTTTGGATGAACTTTCGCTTTGAGATACTGAGAGTTGACTGAACTTACTGTAAAACTTGTAGCACCGTAAATACAATGTATGCATGAGCTGTATTATTATACCCCTCCACACGTTAGTGGTGGGGTATTATGTTATTCTGTTGGCTGTCCGTGTGTCTGCTTGTCGAACGTAAGAACGTCCGTCCATTCGTATTAAATATGTGCATTGGTCTTGGAAATGTTTTGCTCTGGATTATTATTGTGCAAATTTTGATATCGTCTGACAAAATATTGCCATTGTTATTTTCCTGAAACTCGCAACAAATTGTCAAAATAATATATACTCAGCGGATAAACTCATGTATAAGACTATGAAAAAAAAAGGTATTTGAAATCAGAGTTGAAAGGAATTTTTCGAAAATTAACAACAAATGCTCAAAGTTGAAGCTTCCTGTGATGACCAAAATTTTCTTTCGGGGAAAGTTTTTTGTTCCTGTCTAGAGCTGTATTGGTTTGCAGTGGCGGGGTATCATGCAACCTTTCAGGTTTGTAATGTTTTTTTATTGTAAAGACTCTGTTACTAACACTAGATGTATAATAATCAAAATCACATAAGTCTCTGAACTTACTTTTGACAAAATATATGTAATAAAATGCTTTTCGATGATTGCTTATTTTCTGCTGTGTTATTACTTCTCTGTGTACTTAATTAGTGTATCACCGTCCCATGGTCCTGATATAACTGAAATAATGTTGAAAAGGACGTATAATCGCAAGCCATCCATCCATCCATCTCAATGGACAACTCCTGAACAAAAAAATTTCCCCGTTTAAGTGACACCTTCAAAAGAATAAATGAGCCGCGACACGAAAAAACCAACAATGTGATTGTGCGCCCAGCGCAGACTCAGATCAGCCTGGGCATCCACCCAGTCTGATCAGAGTCTTCGCTGTCCGCATGGAGGTAGCTTAGATCCTTAGCTACCCATTGCGCTCTTAACGAAGAGTCTGATCAAACTGGGCAGATGCCCAGGCTGATCTGAGTCTGCGCTGGGCGCACAACCACATTGTTGGTTTTGTCGTATCGCGGCTCATTAATGAAACCCTTCATCTGAGGGACAACTCTATGCTCTCTTTACAAGCGACCTAATGAAAGGCTGTATGCAATGGAACCCCGTTTACGATGAGAGAGATTCTCGCCTCAAGCTGGGCTCGAACCCGGCCCGCTAGATCAGTAGGCCAGCGCTTAACCCACTGAGCCACCCACCTTAGCTCCTGTGTCCCATTTCGAAAATGATTCGTTTATCAGGGAAGAGGAAACGGTAAAAGGTGTCTCATACAAAGAGCAATTATTTCTTATAGGAATTGTCCCACTGAAGAAGGGATTCATTTACCAAGGAAGCAAAATACTATTCTGTATAAAGTGTCATCGTAAGAGAGCAATTATTTATTATAGGAATTGTCCCACTGAAGAGGAGATTCATTTACCAAGGAAGCAAAATACTATTCTGGATAAGGTGTCATCGTCAGAAGGCAATTATTTCTTTAGGAGTTGTCCAACTGAAGATGGGATTCATTTACCAAGGAAGCAAAATACTATTCTGTGTAAGGTGGCATCGAAGGAGAGCAATTATTCTCTTTAGGAATTGTCCCACTGAAGAAGAGATTCATTTACCAAGGAAGCAAAATATTATTCTGTATAAGGTGTCATCGTAAGAGAGCTATTATTTCCTTTAGGAGTTGCCCAATTGAAGAAGGGATTCATTCACCAAGGAAGCAAAATATTATTCTGTATAAGGTGTCATCGTAAGAGAGCAATTGTTTCCTTTAAGAGTTGCCCAACTGAAGAGGAGATTCATTACCAAGGAAACAAAATACTATTCTGTGTAAGGTGTCATCGTAAGAGGGCAATTATTTCCTTTAGGAGTTGCCCAACTGAAGAAGGGATTCATTTACCAAGGAAGCAAAATACTATTTTGTATAAGGTGTCATCGGAAGAGAGCAATTATTTCCTTTAGAAGATGCCCAACTGAAGAAGAGATTCATTTACCAAGGAAGCAAAATACTATTCTGTATAAGGTGTCATCGTAAGAGAGCAATCATTTCCTTTAGGAATTGTCCCATTGAGGAAGTGATTCATTTACCAAGGAAGCAAAATACTATAATGTATAAGGTTTCATCGTAAGAGAGCAATTATTTCCTTTAGGAGTTGCCCAAATGAAAAAGGGATTCATTTACCAAGTAAGCAAAATACTATTCTGTATAAGGTGTCTTCGTAAGAGAGCAATTATTTCCTTTAGGAACTGTCCCACTGAAGAAGGGATTCATTTATCAAGGAAGCAAAAAACTATTCAATATCAGGTGTAATCGTAAGAGAGCAATTATTTCCTTTAGGAGATGCCCAACTGTAGAAGGGATTCATTTATCAAGGAAGCAAAATATTATTCTATAAATGGTGTCATCGTAAGAGAGCAATCATTTCCTTTAGGAGTTGCCCAACTGAAGAAGGGATTCATTTACCAAGGAAGCAAAATATTATTCTGTATAAGGTGTCATCGTGAGAGAGCAATTATTTTCATTAGGAGTTGCCGAACTGAAGAAAGGATTCATTTACCAAGGAAGCAAAATACTATTCTGTATAAGGTGTCATCGTAAGAGAGCAATTATTTCCATTAGTTGTCCAACTGAAGAAGGGATTCATTTACCAAGGAAGCAAAATACTATTCTGTATAAGGTGTCATCGTAAGAAAGCAATTATTTCCCTTAAGAGTTGCCCAACTGAAGAAGGGATTTATTTACAAAGGAAGCAAAATACTATTCTGTATAAGGTGTCCTCGTAAGAGAGCAATTATTTCCTTTAGGAGTTGCCCACCTAAGGAAAGGGATTCATTTACCAAGGAAGCAAAATACTATTCCGTATATGGTGTCAACGTAAGAGAGCAATTATTTCCTTTAGGAGTTGCCCAACAGAAGAAGGGATTCATCTACCAAGGACGCAAAATACTATTCTCCATATGGTATCATCGTAAGAGAGTAATTATTACCTTTAGGAGTAACCATACTGAAGAAGGGATTCATTTACCAAGGAAGCAAAATACTATTCTGTATAAGGTGTCATCGTAAGAGAGCAATTATTTCCTTTAGGAATTGTCCCACTGAGGAAGGGATTCATTTACCAAGGAAGCAAAATACTATTCTGTATAAGGTGTCATCGTAAGAGAGCAATTATTTCCTTAAGGATTTACCAAGGAAGTAAATTACTATTCTGTATAAGGTGTCATCGTAAGAGAGCAAATATTTCCTTTAGGATTTGCCGAACTGAAGAAGGGATTCATTTACCAAGTAAGCAAAATACTATTCTGTATAAGGTGTCATCGTAAGAGAGCAATTATTTCCTTTAGGATTTACCAAGGAAGTAAATTACTATTCTGTATAAGGTGTTATCGTAAGAGAGCAAATATTTCCTTTAGGAGTTGCCGAACTGAAGAAGGGATTCATTTACCAAGGAAGCAAAATACTATTCTGTATAAGGTGTTATCGTAAGAGTGCAATTATTTCCTTTAGGATTTACCAAGGAAGTAAATTACTATTCTGTATAAGGTGTCATCGTAAGAGAGCAAATATTTCCTTTAGGAGTTGCCGAACTGAAGAAGGGATTCATTTACCAAGGAAGCAAAATACTATTCTGTATAAGGTGTCATCGTAAGAGAACAATTATTTCCTTTAGGAGTTGTCCCACTGAAGAAGAGATTCATTTAGCAAGGAAGCAAAATACTTTTCTGTATAACGTGTCATCGTAAAAGAGCAATTATTTCCTTTAGGAGTTGTCAAACTGAAGAAGGGATTCATTTACCAAGGAAGCAAAATACTATCTGCATAAGGTGCCATCGTAGGAGAGAAATTATTTCCTTTAGGAGTTGTCCCAATGAAGAAGGGATTCATTTACGAGGGAAGCAAAATACTATTCTGTTTTAGGTGTCATCGTAAGAGAACAATTATTTCCTTTAGGAGTTGCCCAACTGAAGAAGGGATTCATTTACCAAGGAAGCAAAATACTATTCTGTACAAGGTTTCATCGTAAGAGAGCAATTATTTCCTTTAGGAGTTGCCAAACTGAAGAAGGGATTCATTTACCAAGGAAGCAAAATACTATTCTGTATAAGGTGTCATCGTAAGAGAGTAATTATTTCCTTTCGGAATCGTCCCACTGAAGAAGAGATTCATCTACCAAGGAAGCAATATACTATTCTGTATAAGGTGTTATCGTAAGAGAACAATTATTTCCCTTAGGAGTTGCCAAATTGAAGAAGGGATTCATTTACCAAGGAAGCAAAATACTATTCTGTATAAGGTGTCATCGTTAGAGAGCAATTATTTCGTTTTGGAGTTGTCCAACTAAGGAAGGGATTCATTTACCAAGGAAGCAAAATACTATTCTGCATAAGGTGTCATCGTAAGAGAGTAATTATTTCCTTTAGGAATCGTCCCACTGAAGAAGAGATTCATCTACCAAGGAAGCAAAATACTATTCTGTATAAGGTGTTATCGTAAGAGAACAATTATTTCCCTTAGGAGTTGCCAAACTGAAGAAGGGATTCATTTACCAAGGAAGCAAAATACTATTCTGTATAAGGTGTCATCGTTAGAGAGCAATTATTTCCTTTTGGAGTTGTCTAACTAAGGAAGGGATTCGTTTACCAAGGAAGCAAAATACTATTCTGCATAAGGTGTCATCGTAAGAGAGCAATTATTTCCTTTAAGAGTTGTGCCAATGATGGAGGGATTCATTTACCAAGGAAGCAAAATACTATTCTGTATAAGGTGTCATCGTAAGAGAGCAATTATTTCCTCTAAGAGTGGTCCCAATGAAGAAGGGATTCATTTACCAAGGAAGCAAAATATTATTCTGTTAAAGATTTACGCCCTCAATATTTCTATTAACTTTCAAATTTCTTACGAAAAACTATATCCTAGGCATGATAAGGATCGCTTGTAAAAGTACTTTTATCTGTCTAATTTATGATTTGTGATGGTCACTGGAAGAAGGAAAATTTAAGAAAATGAAAAAGTTGGCGGGAATAGCGGTCCGCTATTCGCGCCAAAAATAAAGACTGGATTCGCCCGGACGTCGCGCTTGGAATTGGGTAACAAAATGTAACGTCAAAATGTCAAACGGTTTACTTTTCTGCCAGTAATGAGAATGTAAATGGCAGCTTTGAAACTGTCTCATACCGAAAGGAGCCAAACAAAGCAAAACACGCCACGGTAACAAAAGAAAACTGATCTGATTCTTAAACATCGTGTACGGACGACACTGTTGGGAATTAATTTTCAGTTTTACTTACAGTGTATTCATTTGGTCATTCACAACACGATGTGTCAATTAGCATTTATGAAAATGATATGAAATGAGTTTGCTATTCAAAGTCTATCGGAAGCTGCGACCATAAACCACACCTAATCCCGGCATTGTAGCTCTTAACCATTTCAGATAATTCATTATGTCTCTTTATACGCCCGTTTCAAAAACGGGACGTATATTGGTATGGCGCTGGCGTCCGTCCGTCCGTCCGTCCGTCTGTCCGTCCGTCCGTCCGTCCTGCGTAAACTTTTCGTTTCCGGATAACTCCTCCTACAGTTTAACAATGATTTTTAGCGGAGTTACAGCCCTTTACTTAGAAATTTTGGGGTGTTCGTTTCCGGATAACTCCTCCTATAGTTTTCGTCCAATTAAGCTGAAACTTTGTAAACAGTAAGACCTATGATGTGGAGTAGCGCATATTATACGGGAATTTTGCTCCGATGATTTTTAGCGGAGTTACAGCCCTTTGAAAAAACTCGTCTATGGCAGTTTGTATGGCAATTCTTTAGCATTCCATAACTTGGTTACTCTTTGGAATATCATGATGAAACTTTATAACAATGTATATGAGATTAAGACAACGTGTCTCATACAAGAATGGTTACTCCCCCTGACTTAGATTTTGAGTTACCTCCCTTTGATTATTTTGTTAGACTATATTTGTACACCTCATAACTAACTAACCCTTTGGACTATTGTGATGAAACTTGATAGTGATTTATATTAGGTTGACACAATATGTCTCATATAACAACGATTGTCTCCCCTTACTTATTTTTTGGAGTAACCTCCATTTGAATATTTTCTAAGGCTATTCTTATGCAAGCGATAAGTAGGCAACCGTATGGAATATCTTGATGAAAATTTATAGCAATGTGTATTAGGTTGAGGCTGTGTCTTATATAAGAATAATTGCTCCCCCCCTTCCTTATTTATGGAGTTACATCCCTTTGATTAATTTCTACAGCTATTCTTGGGCAAGTCATTACTAGATAACCGTATGGAATATCTTGACGAAACTTTATAGCAATGTGTATCAGGTTGAGACAGTATGTCCAATAAAAGAATAATTGCTTCCCCTTCCTTATTTTTTTTAGTTACATCCCTTTGATTACTTTTTTAAGGCTTTTCTTTTGAGAACCTTAATGTTTGAAATGCCTTGATAAACTTGATAGCAATGTAGACAAGGATGAAACGGTGCAAAAAAGCCATTCAGAAACGGGCGTATATTGCCCCGCTTGCGGAGCTCTTGTTTAACTCTGTTTTCTTGTCTTGCGTTTGCTTTTCCAGTTTCTTTCTTGATGTTTTCTGCAAGCTTTCTTGTCTCGGGAAAAAAATTCTGTTGGCAAAATATCATACATTTCTGGTCTTTCATCTTTGAGAAAATTCTTCTCCGATGACAAGGAAAAGAACTGCTGTAAAATGGCGCAGATCTGAAAATTGGCAGACAGCGCTTACAAACATAACGTTTACGCTTTATTTCTTTTATTTCTCGCCGCGTTACAAAATTTAAGACCGATGTAAATACGCATAACATTTTTATTGTTCCATGCATTTAATCCAAATTTTGCAGATAAAATAAATAGATAATGTACATTTTGGAAAACTGCTTTTAATAAAGATTGCTGTAATCTTTCTATCAAAATCTGTTTCATAATAATGACAGGTGTAACAATTTGGTATCCAATTTGAATTTTGTTACAGATTTTAAGACCGCATATTTTCTGATTTCTTTCAATATCCCTAGAGACAAAGAAACTATTCTTATATACTTTATAACTGCTACGTAAGTACATTTGAAGCATATGAAAATATTTTCAAAATTTGTTTACTCCGGTACAATAACTACTCTCCAAAGAAACCTACCCTGCAATTTTAACGTTAATTTGGTCGCAAGTTACACTTTGTTTCTGTTAAGCATACCTTCTTAAGATGACGTTCGTTGAAGAATAAACAATAAAATTGATATGGAGTTAATTGAGAGTCAATTCCTCTTTATGTTTGCTAATTTGCGCAAAAATTCGCATCGGCATTTCTATGTAGCATTCTTTTGAGTATGCCTACCATACGGAATTTGTTACAGAGTTACACGCATTTTAGCGCAAAAAGATGCCGTTTTTGCGCCGCCATGAGAGTTTACATTGTCTGAAAGCCACATATTATTTACCCGCAAATAAAATAAATATAGCTGGCGCAAATTGACCTGTCTCTTTGACCCCTCATTTAAATATATTAGTAGGTTCAGTTGATTTCACAGAGAGGGATAATTGAATTATAAAACAAACTTAAGGCCATCCTTTAAAAATATGTTTGTTGTGCTCCAATGCAAACTTAGCTGGATCGGTAGGTTGGGAGGAATTTTTTTTTCGGGTGCCACAAAGTGCTGGTTACGACTAAAATACATTTGCAAATAGTGCAGACCCGAATCAAAGTATTCCTTAAGAGCAGTCTGGTCATGATCAACAGTGTTTGCCATCTTACACTGACAGTCTTAACTCCGTTCAGCAGCCGTTACCCAATTTAAAGTTGACAATTACATGTATTATGATTAAATATTACTACGTACGAAAAGAAATGAAAGAAAGGACACAAAGGCCAAATCATAGATAGTATGGAATGCAGCGAAAAATTTTTTTATCATGGCCTTACAAATAACGAATCTTCTCAAGAATCACGAGCATTTCTACCAGAAATGAATTACTTCATGCAAGTGTGACTAGTTTACCAGATATACTTGCATAAACCTACAGACGTCTTGCCCATGTTAAATTGTGGGCACAACTGTATGTTCCTACTTCTATATGTATTCTCTGCTCTTGAAGGAACTTTTTAAGATTTTATTGGTACAAATAAAGTTTATCATTTCTCAAAAGGACTTTTGATTCGGGGCCGATAATGCAATGCATTCCAGAAGACATAATTTGTTTTAATCGCTTAATTGCAAACAGAAGCAACTGCAAAAGCATACGCCTCAAAGAGGGTTCAAAACCTGGGCAGGGAGAGCAGGAATGGATGGATAACGTGCAGTTTTACTTCCTTTTAGACAGTATTTAAGTCATATCAGGACGATGGGTGGGTGATAATGAAAGGCTGTGTGCAATGGAACCCCGTTTACGATCGAAAAGATTCCCGTCTCCAGTGGGACTCGAACCAGGGGCCACTATATCAGCAGAACACCGCTTAACCTACTGAGCTACCGGGGTTCCTGGACGCGTGTGTCTGAGAGAGAGAGAGAGAGAGAGAGAGAGAGAGAGAGTTGCATTCTACATCTTAATAGCATGTTACCCAAAGTGAGAATACAATGTAGCAGAAGATACATTAAGAGATACAGGGATAGTGTATTATATCAATCTACGTATCTGGATATCATTTCAAGGTCGTCATGATTCATGATACGGTAAACAATACCATGGGTGAAAAAGTAAGCATTATTCAGCATCTTGCCTCAACCTACTGCATGATGCTCGTGTTTGCAACGTTTCCATTCATCTGAGCTAAAAAGTGAATGCATACTCTCTCTGTCTCTCTCTCTCTTTCTCTCTCTCTCATAACCAGCTCTGAAATCAAACATTCATAAAAATGATAAAATTTAGGCGATTTTCCATACAGCATAGTTACGTGCCGAAACTCCTTGGCATTTGGAAATGGAAAACCGGCTTTATGAAGCAACACGCTCTGTAAATATCTGAGGCTCTTTTCTATGGCAAGTACTTTATGAAGGTTTCGGCGCCGAAGCTCTGCCTTTGTAAATACATGGCAGAAAGAGTTTCGACGCTGAAGCCAACTATAATATGCTCCACGAAAACCCGGGGGAGGGGGTGGTCGGGTGGTGCGATGGTGCTGTGTGTATCTTCCAGTACCGGGGCGTCCTACCGATTTGCACATTGTAGGACAAGGGCCTACTGTGCTTGCAGTGGGTGCGGGTGGGGGTTGTTTGGACATTTTTTCTCTCGTCTATCATTTCTCTTCTTTCTCCCTCTGTGGGAGACGGCCCGATATAGACTGAAATACTGCCTCAAAGGCCGTTAAACCCAAAACAATCAACCAATCAATCAAGAAAACCCGGCTTTAGGATATGGCAGTCATTCAATCGCGTAAATACGTGTAGGTGTTGTTCTGCTAGAAAGCTTTGTCTCCTATTTCGCAATGAATTGTGCTATTTTGCATATTCATGCATAAAGGTCAGAAAGACAGGTCAATTTGCGCCAGCTATACCCATTTACGATTTTAAAACAGTTTATGGTGTAACAGCCCAAAAATATTGCTTCCGTGGGGCCAATTTTATATCAGTCCGTGAATGTACCCCAATACCGTGCGCGATCATAGTTAATCAGGGTAAAGTTATATCATGAATAATTTCAAGACCTTTCTTTAATCGCCTTCAGACAGTTATTGGCTGAAATGAACTCAAGTGCACGGATTAGAGGTTAATGCTATTGTTAAGTTATTACCCCACCAATCATAAAATTCAAAGTGTGCTTGCAGAAACGCCTTTTTATTGCCACGTGGGAGTCAGTTAATTTGTGACGACAAAATGTTCGTGAACATTCAACAAGTGTATGCACTGATATATCGTCTCTGCCTCCGTATTAACAAAGATGTTTTCGCTGAAGATTGTTTGTACAAGTCTTAATTGTGTTGCATACAACTAACCAGTTTCCTAATTTTGTGATTATTTCGTAATGAAATACGAGGGAGTATACCTTTAACCGATAAAGCACATAAAAAAACAAACGACAAAAATTACTCTTGCAAAATTTGTTTTAAAAAGTTATATCATATTCAGATTTCTAGTACTATAGGACAAACAGAGAAGATCTAGATGAAGTGACTCATGATGAGCCGCTCCGTATTCATAATGAGCCGCTCCGTATGATGTACACTGTATTTCCTTTTTTTGGCACTCAAGGTTTTAAAACTGATAATTATGAAACTTATAAGGGTGCGTCATTGGAAATAGGAATTTGAAAATTTGATACATGACCTTTTCTCTTGAAACAAACATCGACTTTAGATCAGATAAATCACATGAATATGTCAGTAGGATATTTTCAAAAGGTAATAAAATCTTATGACCTCAGAGGAAAATTAGGGAGCAAACAATTGGACAAAATGCCTTAAAATGGTTACAGTTCAATCCCAAATTGAGGCAGAGATACATGGCCTTATTGTCCTCTTGACCTTTTAATTTCTTCCCATTTTTGTTTTGAGACGGCTGTAAAAAGTCTTCCAGTACTTCATTATTGTGTAGATTTTGAGCCGCGACACGACAAAACCAACAAAGTGGTATGTGCGCCCAGCGAACACTCAGATCAGCCTGGGCGCTGTAATATCTGTGGCTATTACTGTTTCTGTTTAAGAGTTTTAGTTCAGTCAAACCAGTGTTAAGCCATTCCGGAATTAGGTTACACACGGACACTAGTATCTTTCCTTTGCTAAGCTAAGCCAAAAATGCTAACTTTTACTCCTGTGGTCTGGAATGTCACTGAGTTGAGAAAGATCTATATTTTTGTTCGGTAGTCATACTAGGAGGAGGCTTTATTGCTGGAAGTGTGCGGTCTCAAAGCAAATCAGCTTCTGACAGCGAACTATATTTTTGCCTTATCACTGCGAACATCTTTGAGCGTCTCTCGAGATTGTTTTGTATTTCTCAACTCAGAGCCTTTTTGGAGACTGTTTAGACCTGCTCAGTCCAAAACCTTATAAGAAACCCTATTGTTTGATATATAGAAAGCCTAGGAAAGATATAAGTGAGTGTAGTTTTCTGGGGTGACAGAAAAGTTTCAGAAGCGCGATCCTTGAAATGTCAGAAAATCTGTCTCCTGACAGATTTTCTGAATGCTGTATTCCATCAAACAGAGGATGTTTTCCTTACCTTAAAGGGGTCTTACAGCATCTAATTAATCCATAGAATTAGTACAATCCAAGAAAGATCTTTTATTTTAGGTCTAAACCATTGAAATCTGTATGTAAACAACTGCAACCGGACTGACAGAGCGGCCATATTGAAAGATTTCTGACAGAATGTGTGTTTCCTTGTCTGGCATCTGATTGGTGGATTGAAGGTCAGATGGCAATCATATGACATTTCTCCCTGTTTTGATTGGCTGCTTTGTCAGGGTCCTTACCCTATATAAGTAAGACAACAGTTCTGTGGCGGGATCATTCGAAAAACTGACAGATTTCTCTGTACAAGAAGGGAGACAACTTTTGAGCCAAAAAGTAATTTTACTCCAGTACTGAGAAACAAAAAAAAGGAAATGACTAAAGAACAAACAATTTTTACAAACTTTGGAAAAATAAAAGGATGAGAAATTTAACAATTAAAATAAAGCCAAACTAGCTAACAGAACTTTTGCTGACCTAAGTTCAGTTTTGATAAAGATAGCAATAATTGAAATCTGATGTTTGTATTTCTATGAAGTCAATGACTGTATGGTCATGAACTACTTATCCATTGCCAACCCGAGTGGATAACAAATGGTGTCAGAAGTGGGATATGCTAGTTCTAAAGTATATCCTGTGATACGAATCCTTGCCGGACAGGACTTTTAACATTAAGCAAACATATGTGGTGACATTGCAACAAATTCATTAGTATGAAACTCTGAATTCTGGAAAGCAGAATAAGAACAAACACTGGTTCATTTTATAAATTTATTCTGATATAAAGCCTTCTAATCTGAAATATAAATACGGTGAAAACTGATACTCAACAAAATAACTGATATAATAATAATAATAAAAATAAAAATAAAAATTGAAAAACAAGGAAAAATGAAATAAAAATTGTAAAACAGGAAATAGAAAAAAAAATATAGAAAAACTGAAACAGAAAAATAACGAAACAGAAATCTGAAACAGAAAAATAACGAAACAGAAAACTGAAACATTAAATCTGAAACAAGCACAGATCACAAACATTTAAAGCAACAGAAAATATTAATTAAAAGGTACTACAAAATATCATAATGGCAGACAGTGATTCTGAAATAGAATTCAACCAGCAACCTGAAAATGCAGCAGGGGGAGATGTTAGGCAGGACATGGAAGATGAGGAGCACCCTCAGGGCAATGAAGTACTTGACAGGTCTACAGCGGACTTATCCTCTATAGATGATATGCCAGATCTTATGGAATTACCAGTGCAGCAACCAAGATCTAGGAGAACCTTAGAAGGGGAGTACTTGGGGATCCCTATCGATACTAATGCTCGAGGAGATATCATTGATAGAGCTAGGAACTCTGTCTTGAAGTCATTACCCATGAAACCACAGACATATAATGGAGATGAAGACTGGGAAGCATATTTGAACCATTTTGAGATATGCGCAGAACTTGGGAGATGGTCTCACCAAGATAAAGCACTGTCACTGGCTGCATGCTTAAGGGGAAATGCTCAAGTATACTATATGACATTAAAGCCTGCAGAAAGGAGCTCCTATCATGGTTTAACATTGAAACTGGGTCAACGATTTGGGAACACTCGACAACAGCCAATGTGGATCTCCAGACTTGAAGCAAGGACACGCCGCCCTAATGAGTAAATAGCAGAACTAGGTGATGATTTACGCCGCTTGGCTCAACGTGCCTACAGCAACATGAACCATGATGCCCGAGAGATGCTAGCTTTGAATCAGTTATACAAATCTGTCTCCCCAGAGTTGAAGTACAAGTGTATTTCAGATAACTGTACCTCAGTGACTAAAGCCGTGACTATCATAGAAATGTACGAGGGAATTCTCGGAGCTGAAACTGGAAAAAAGAAGTTTGTCCGCCAAGCTACAGTGAATCATGAGGACAGCCAAGCATCCACTGGACAAGCCACTAACAATAATGTGAACATTCCAAACTTGCAAAACACCATAAAACAGCTGCAGCTCTGCATAGAGAGACTAACAAGACAATATAATAATCAGGCTCGTGGTAACCAAGGCCCTGGAGACAGGAATGGTTCCTGACTTTGCTGTATATGCTTCTCTCCAAGACACCTACAACGTAACTGCCCAAATAATGAGCGTAACAGGAGGTATGAGCAGCCACAAAGACAACAACAGCACGAACAGCCAAACTACAATGGTAACCAGGAAAACCGCCGTCCATCGACCCAGTAGGCCCAAGGCCGATGGAAGTGGAAGGGCCTACAACTCAAGCAGATGAACAATTAAAACTTTGTTTGATTGGGAAAATTTATGAACATTCAAAAACATTTGACAATGGCTTCTACACAGACTGTAAAATTTGTGGAGTCAGTTCACATTACTTTATAGATAGTGGTTCAACTTCAACTCTCTTGTCACATAGAATCTACCAAAAGATAGACCTCAGTTTTAGGCCTCAGCTGAAAGAAAACAAGTTTAAGGTGAAAAATATAAATGGCATAGACATAAATGTATATGGACATGCTGATATTACAATTAGATTAGGGAAAACAGATTATATTCTCCAGGTTATTGTCTGTGACATCTCTCCAGATGGTATCTTAGGTCAAGATTTTCTCCTTGAACATGTCAAGAAAATTGATTATGAGAAATACATATTGCATACTAAGACTGACCAGATCTCTTGCTGGCTTGGTGGCAATTCCTCAATGACTTGTAGAGTTATAGCTGAAGAAAAGACAAGTATTCCTGCAAACTCAAGTGCTTGGGTAACTGTTAAAATTCCAAATCAAAAGCAATTAAAAACTAAGACAGCTTTTATTGAGTCTGTAAAGCCGCAGTCTCCGACACAACTTCTTCCTGGAGTAATACAAACAGAAGATACTGAAGAGTTAAGGGCCCTGAATATTATAAACTGTAGTGAAGAAACTGTCACAGTCTAACCAAATACTACCTTCGGAACCTGTACATCGATCAAAGAGAGTGAAAATACTAAAGTAACATTGCGTAATGTACAAACAGTTGTGGAACAGCCCTCAACTGCAGAGCTCCCAGAATACTTAGGCGACCTTTTTCGTCGAAGCTCCATCAATCTGAGTGAAAATGAACAAAATCAATTGAAGTTGTTACTGACAAAATATCAGTCCGTGTTCGCTCAGTCATCTGATGACTTAGGTTTTACGGATCGAGTCGAGCATCGTATAAATACCATGGACGCTGAACCTATCAAAGAACCAATGAGACGATTACCCATGGTCAAGCGAGATATTGAGCGTGAGGAAGTACGGAAGATGCTTCAGAAAGGTGTAATTGAGCCGTCTGTAAGTCCTTGGTCCAGCAACATAGTCCTGGTTAAAAAGAAAGATGGCAGCACTAGATTTTGTGTGGACTATCGAAAATTAAATGCTGTCACAAAGAAAGATTCCTATCCTCTTCCACGTGTCGACGAATGCTTAGATGCACTTGCAGGGTCTGTATATTTCAGTTGTATGGACATAAACGCTGGTTACTGGCAAATCCCTGTCGCCAAAGAAGATCGAGAGAAAACCGCATTTGCTACAAGCATGGGACTCTATCAATTTGTTAAAATGCCGTTTGGTTTGGTTGCAGCACCATCAGAATTTTGCCGCCTCATGGGAGACGTTTTCCGTGACATGCAGTGGGTAGAATGTCTGTTATACATGGACGACATAATAGTTCCTGCCAAAACTGTCGAAGAAACATTACTGAGACTTGAACATGTGTTTCAAAGACTTCAAAATGCTAATCTCAAATTAAAGTCATCAAAATGTATTTTCTTTCAAAAATCAGTTAAATTCCTTGGACATGAAGTTTCTCAAAATGGAATTCACACAGATAAGGACAAAATTAAAGATGTTCAAGACTGGCCGGTACCCCGTACCGTGAAACAGGTTAGAAGCTTTGTAGGATTGGCAGCCTACTATAAAAGGTTCATCGCTTCATTCGGAGAAATATGCAAACCACTCTATCAGCTGTGTGAAAAGAACAGAAAATTTGTCTGGACCGCTGACTGCCAAAAAGCATTTGACACTCTGAAAGAAAAGTTAACTACAGCTCCAATTCTGTCGTATCCTCTAGAGGGACATGAATTTATTCTCGACAGCGATTCATCACAGTTTACGGTTGGAGCGGTACTCTCACAGGAACAACACGGAGCAGAACGGGTAATCGCGTACATGAGTAAGACTATGAATAAGCATGGGTTACAGTACTGTACTACACGTAAAGAGCTACTAGCAGTTGTGACAGCTCTCAAACATTTCCATCATTATCTGTTAGGTCAGAAAGTAAAACTGCGAACAGATAATGCAGCAGTAAGTTGGATGAGAAATTTGAGAAATCCCTCTGGTCAAGTTGCCAGGTGGCTACAACATATTGAAACTTATGACATTACAGTGTCTCATCGCCCCGGAAGATGTCATGGAAACTCGGACGCCTTATCACGCGTTCCATGCAAAGTTTGTTTGCGACAAGAAAAAAATGAAAATAATGACCCTGATGGCCATAATCCTGAATGGCATAAAGAAAACGTAAACTCTGAAGCACATGATTCAACCAACTTATCCCGAGCAGTAACACGAGGGCAACAGAAAAGCGAAGCTACTGCTCAGCTGAAACATAGTCAATTCCTGTTAGAAGGCTGGGAACCGAGCAATGTACGTCAGCAACAACTGTCGGATCCTGTAATAAGCCATATCATTGTCGGTGTAGAATCTCAGTCACGACCCGAATGGACGCGCATCTCAGAGACTACTTCATTTACTAAAACATTATGGAGACAATGGGACAGACTTAGCATAATTGGAGGAATGCTATACAGAAAGTGGGTACCTGAAGAGTTACGAGAGACTAAATTTCAGTTAATAGTGCCTGAAATATTACAAGTGGACCTATTAAAGAATTATCATGATATTCCCAGTGCAGGTCATTTGGGCGCAGAGAAAATGCTCTCACGTATACAGGAACATTTCTACTGGCCTGCAATGAAGGACAAAATAGAATCCTATTGTAAACAGTGTGATTTATGTCAGTCCAGAAAACCTTCCAAACTCACAAGGGCACCTCTAGGACAAGATCCTGTTTCAGAGCCTATGGAAAAAGTATCTATTGACATCTTGGGACCACTACCACTAAGTCATCATTCGAATAGGTTTATTCTAGTAATCTCAGACTGTTTCACTAAATGGACAGAAGCGGTTGCACTGCCTGATCAGGAGGCATCCACTGTAGCAACAGCCTTTGTGAATGCCTTCGTATCGAGATTTGGTGCGCCTCTTCTACTGCTGTCAGACGGTGGCACTAACTTTGAATCCAAACTGTTTAAGGAAATGTGTAACTTCTTACAAATTGAAAAAGTTAAAACATCAGTCATGAGACCTCAAGCCAATAGTGTAACAGAACGCTTTAATCGCACGCTGGCTACTATGTTAACGATGTACTGTATCAGTGACCAGAAAGACTGGGATCTTTATTTGCCCCAGGTCATGATGGCCTACAGGGCATCCGTTCATTCGAGTACTGGACTCACACCAAACAAGATGGTCTTTGGCAGAGAAATCCTACTACCGATGGCAGCTATAGTAGGACAACCTATGGCAGAAACAGACATAACTGTGGATGAGTATCTCAAAAATCTCTAAGATAAACTGCAACAAGCCCATGAGCTTGCACGAAAAAACCTGAAAAAGAATGCTATGTACAGCAAGAAACATTATGACATAAAGAGTGCGAAGCGAGTTCTTCAACCGGGACAAGCTGTATGGTTATACGAACCCAGTAAGAAACCCGGAATATGCGTAAAACTAGCCCCAAGGTGGAAAGGACCATTTCTAGTTCTACAGCGCCTAGATGACTTAACCTATCTGGTGAAACGCAAGTTAAATACACCTGCTAAGGTTTACCACATTGACCGTTTAATGGCCTATCGCGGTAATTCAACACCAAAATGGTTTACCAGGGCATTAAAAAATCATAGCGCACATTAATTAACATTAAGCGCAGGACAGTCTAAAGGAAACTGTATAAACTGTAAAAGAGGAAAAACGTTATTCATACATTTTGTAGGAAATTCAATATTCATGGTTTCATTTTTGCCTGCAAACATTCTCATCTCATATCAAATCAAACTTAGACAAACGTGCCTTAGACAAACGTGTAACTGTCTTGGAAAACGACAATGATAATTTGGAGCAGTACAGTCGACGAAACAGTGTACGTATTTCAGGGGTACCTGAAACAGCAGACGAGGACACTGACAGTTTGGTTCTCCATATTGCCAGCAATCTAGGTGTAGACTTGTCCGACAATGATATTGATCGCTCACATAGAGTGGGGAAACTTAACGATCGCGGACGCACAGATGATGCATCAATGCAGAGCCGTAGAGGCCGTGACATAATTGTAAAGTTTGCTAGATATAACGCTAGGAGTAAATTGTACCAAAAGCGTAAAGAACTGCGGTCCATCCCGTCCATGACATTAATTTATATCAATGAAGACTTGACCAGGAAGCGTGCCAAACTCTTGTTTGACGCTCGTATGTTGGTACGTGCCAAACTGCTCAAATCAGCTTACTCCTCAGATGGGAAAGTTTTTGTTAGGGACAATGAAAACGTTCGCCATCTTGTCCGATTTGAATCTGACATGTGGCAGTTCGGTACTGTTGAAGACGCTAAAATACTTTGCGACAGAATGCGTAGAGTGCGGTCAACCGCGAGGTCTACCAGTGAAGGCGTTGGCATCGCCTCTCAGTGACTGTCCTAATTTGTAAAAGCCTGTTACTCCCGGCATTCTGGATAGGGAGAGCTTTCGGCGTTGGTTTTGGGACGAGTTCTGTTTTTACCCCGGGTTGCGGGCATATGTTGTGTCATCTCACTGGGGCTGCCTCAACGAGGCGGCTGCAGTGACGGTTCGCAGCATTTATTTGGAGTATGTCCCAGGATCAGAGCGGACTGCTCGACTTAGCCTGAGTGCCGAGCCTCAGTTTTCTTTTTGAAATAGTATGCACATCGAACAGACCGTAGAAATTGGACGTTTGATATTTTGACAATACAGCCAATGCTCCATACCTTGAAACCCAAGTTCATGTCGATTTACTGTTATCTCGGAGTAAGTTTTCTGGTTCCAGAAGAAATACTCCGAGATACCGGTAGCTTGGGACATTTGGCGTTGTAATGTCAAAAAATAGGAAATATGTCAGAACTATATTCTCTTATATAAGAGGGCACTTTGAGATATCAGTTTTGAGATAACCAGAGTCAACTGTATATAAAGTGAATTCTAAGTATAGCGATGCGATACATTTACCCTCCATCTGCACATACCCGAGTGAATGAGTGCTCTGTGGTAATCACATGATTCCTCTTTCCTTTCCGGGGTATTACATGCTGTGGCGATTCACTGGGACTGCTTCGCTGAGGAGGTTTCAGTGAGGGCTAGCTTATGCATTATTTCATTAGCATACCGTAAAATGTCCATGTATCATGACATACATACCACAGTTCTCTAAGATGACAAATATTGTTATTGCCAGGGCTTCAGACAGAGGGAGCATTTAGGGTCAGGCTCTATAAGAGTTTTATTTGTTCTCCTGACAAACATATGTTGTGCTCCCTCATTGGAGCCGCCTCGTCGGGGCGGCTTCTGTGAGGCATCATACCATGCGTACACCTCCCAAAGTTTATGAGCTGAACTTTGAATAAACCATCAAGATCTGAAGTATTGAGACATACATACTATAGTTTGATGATTCGAGTTGTAACTCTGAGTCCATGTACTAAGAGTGTCTTATGACGGTCTCTGGATGAGTTTTCTTGGCCAGTCACATGTTGTGGCACCTCACTGAGACGCTTCCCTGAGGTGGTTCCAGTGGGTGTCACGGCATGTGTAAAGCTATAAATAGTATAAATTATATTGAATGCTATTGAGCGCTAGGTGATAAATCCTTCTGAGTTCCAGACGCTGAGAGTTTCTAATAGCGATCTTTGGGTGAACAATGTTGTGGCATCTCAATGAAGACGCTTCACCGAGGTGGCTTCAGTTAGATGTCACAGCATGCTTAAAATCTCCCTCAGCAGGAAAACTCAACATTCATTAGGGGAGAGTCGGGTAGCTTCGGACAGGCGGATAAATTCGGACATACAGTTGCAAACGGTGAAAATCCAGATGAGACGGCTCACAATGAGCCGTCTCATCGGGATTTTCTCTGTTTGGCCAGTTGTTTTTTTTGTTTTAGTTCCAAACGGCAGACATATGGAGGAAATAATATCAGTGTCCGAGTCTGTACGCTCTCCGAGGTTGCCCGACTCTCTCCTATCTTAAAAAGTTTAGATAGTAAACATACCGTAGAAATTCTGTGTATTGCAACATACTTACCGTAGTTAGATGACAGGACTTGTAATTCCTGGTTCCATACGTTGAGGGTGTCGGGTGGCGCTCTCTAGATGAGTTCTCGTATGTTTTCCAAAGAGGCATATGTAAGGGCACCCCATTGAAAGCGCTTCACCGAGGTGGCTACAGTGAGGTGTCACATCATGTGTAAAACTTCCCTCAGTTTGACAACTGGCTCTTAATTATTTTGAGCGCTATAGGTGAAATATTTACCGTAGAGATCTGAAGTATTGTGACCATGATATAATAGTTAGATATTACGACTTGTTCTCGTTTCCAGACGTCGAGGAGGTCTTATGACGGCGACCATATGAGTTTTTGTTGTTTTCAAAGACATATGTTGTGGCACCACATTGGAAACGCTTTAATGAGGCAGCTCCAATGAGGTGTCACGACATTTGTATTCTATATGAAAACTGGGCTTTAAAAATTTTGAAGGGTACAAATGGTAAATATACCGTAAAAATCCTGAGTATTGCGACATACATACCATAGTTCTGGGTTCCGGACATTGAGAGTGTCTAATGGCGATCCCTGAATGGGTTTTCTTTGTTCCCCAGAGAGACTCATGCTGTGGCATCTCGTTGAAGACGCCTCACCGAGCTGGCTTCAATTGGGTGTCACAGCATGTGAAACATCTCCCTCAGCAGGAAATCTGGACTTTTTGAATTATTTTGAAAAGTTTAGATGGAATTACTGTATAACATACATAATAGGGCTTGTAATTGCTGGTCCAATTCGTTCAGAATGTAAAATGCGCTCTGCTCTCTGGTGACTTTTCGTTGTTTTCTAAAGAGGCATATTTGTTGTGGCACCCCATTGAAAACGCTTCACTGAGGCAGCTTCAATGAGGTGTCACAGCATGTGTAAAGCTAGACTGGGTTTTCATTGTTTTGAACGCTTTAAAGGCGATAAATATCCAGAAGGAATCATAACACTTGTGACCATCATATAATAGTTAGATATATGACTTGTTATTCTGGGTTCCAGATGTTAGAATGTCTTATGGCGGTGTCCATATGATTCTTCTCGTTTTCCAGAGACACAGGCTGAGACACCTCAGTGGAAAAGCCTCAGTGAGGCGGCTCCATGAGGTGTCGCGGCATGTGTTTCTGCATAAATATTTCGAAGGGTATAGATGTTAAACATACCGTAGAAATCCTAAATATTGTAAAATACATTCTGTAAAGGCGATGAATATAAATTAGTAAATTTAAATATTGTGACATACATACCATAGCAAGATAATAATGGCTTGTTCTCGCTCAGGGCTCCGCATGTGGGAAGTTTTCTATGGTGATCTCTGGATGAGCTCTGTTGGTTCTCCTGACAGACATATTTTGTGGCCCCTCAGTGGAAGCGCTTTAACAAGGCAGTTTTCAGTGAGGCGTCACAGTATAACTATGTGAAACCTCCCTTATCTTGGGCGCTAAGTATTTATAGCTTGAAAAGATGTATCACAGAAAATTAAATATCGCAACATACATACCATTGTTAGATGATATGGATTGTTACTACATGTAGAGTACATGGCGGTTTCTGGACGAGTATCTGTTTGTTTTTCAGTCAGACACATGTTGTGACGTCTTACTGAGACTGTTTCATTGAGGAGGTTTCAGTGAGTGGTCACAGCATGTGTAAAATTATCATGAATTGCTTTTTGTCTTTTGCTGGAGCGCCATTTCGGCGGTGATATGTGGTGTAACATGCATTCAGCAGTTGTTACAGGTATGTATCCTACTAAGTGCAAGGGAAGTAACCTAGTTGTGACTTTTTAATAGTTTTCATCTTTGTTGCATACCTTGGCATGATTATGCCGTCGGAATGCAAACAGAACAGATTCGGACTGGTCCTTTCACTTGCCATGTACTTGCTTGTCCCAGTTCTCTTACCTGTGATTATAATCTGTCTTCTTTTTTTTTTTTTCTTCTTTTTTTGTATGGCAGTCGTTGGTTTCCTTCCTGCTGACCATCTCGGTGTATTTTTGGAAAATAATGGTGTCTCAGCGAACAGTGTACGTTTACAGAATGAAATCTGTGTCTGCATATTAATCTGTCCTTTTAATTATTGATTTTGCCATGTCTCAATGATTATGATGTTCATACAGTGTCATTGAATGCTGTCACTTAACTTTGAATTAATTATTTGCTACAACCACCCAAGTTGCTTTCCAACTATTATGTATTTCTTTGTTATCTTTTATTATTATCTTTTCCTTACTTCCTTTCTGTCTTATCCTGTTTCTCTGACCGATTCCTTTGAAGTTTCTTGCAAAATCTGTGTCATGACAATCTTCTTATCTGCAACAACTGATCCTTATGATGTCTACCAAATTTATGCCGACTCTCCGAACATGCCATCAAGACGTCTTCTGATTTTCTTGGAGTTTCTACTTTGTAGCATATAATGTCTGGTAAGATAAAATCAGATGGTCTTGGCGGCTTCTTCGGAGTAGCTCTCACTCTGAAATTAGGCGCTTCTAAGAAGTTGACGCATAATAAATTCCATATATTCTTCTTGTTAGTGCTTTCCGTGATATTTTATGGAGATGTCATGTATAATATGTATTGCCTGAGTCTTACACTAGCTCTTCAGCGAAGTAATGAGTCGTACAGGTACATTAGAGCTCCGTTCAGTCATGTCCAAGCTCAGGTCACTCGTAATGTAAGCTTTACTCGTAATTTTATTCTTATTCTGTCAATTTCTGTATTTCTTCTTTGGCTCTCAAGTCTTTTACTTCTTTCTGGGGATATCCACCCAAACCCTGGGCCAGACTCTGTCAGTTCATCTGTTGATTCAAGTATGTCGAGCAGTAATAGTCTTTCACCCCTGTCTAATCATCTTAGTGTGATGCATCTTAATATCCAAAGTATTCTTCCAAAGATTGATATATTACAATGTGAAGCCCAAGCCTATGATGTACTTGTCTTTTCCGAGAGTTGGCTAAAACCGGAGGTTGATAGTAATAGTATTCTTATAGAAAATTTCTCGCCACCTCTTAGAACAGACAGATGCAATCGGTTAGGTGGAGGTGTCATAATATATGTTAGAGATTCTGTGACATCTAAGCGACGTAATGATTTGGAACTTCGTGGACTAGAAGCTGTTTGGGTCGAGATACAAGTAAAACGTAAGAAAGTCTTAATTGGAGGGTTCTACAGGCCACCTAATAGTAATACTGATTATTTTAACCTACTAACTGAAAGCATTGACAGAGCAATTAATACAAATATTGTCGATATTATCATTACAGGTGATTTCAACTATAATATGTTTTCAAATGAAAATAATAAAATGATAGATCTTATGAATCAATATAGCTTAAAATTAATAATTAAAGAAGCAACCCATTTTACCGAAAATTCTTCTTCCTTAATAGATCTGATTCTAATACGTAATAATGCAAACATACTAGCTAGTGGAGTTGAAGATCCGTTTATACCTGATCAAATAAGGTACCATTGCCCGATACTAGTACTCTTGAAGTTTTTACGCCCAGCCAACAAAACTTTTAAAAGAAAAAATTGGAGTTATCCACAAGCAGACTTTAACAAATATCGCAATCTTTTATCTCGACTAGATTTTGAAAACCATATAGAGTTAAATACAAATATTGACGATAATGTTAAGTTTATAACTGAATCCATTGCTGATGCAGGTGAACAATCCATTCCCAATAAAATAGTAACAATTAGACCCGATGATCACCCTTGGATAACATCTAACATACGAAAACATATCAGAAAACGCAAACGCACTTATAAAAAATACAAATGTACATCTAATGATTACTACTGGAACAAGTTTAAAAAGCTGCGAAACTTAGTTGTCCGTGAGATTAGAAATTCTAAAAAAGCTTACTTTGACAAACTTGAACATATCTTAAATAGTGAAAATGTGAATACAAAATTATTTTGGAAAACCTCTAAACAAGTTCTAAGTATACAAAAAGACTCATCTAAAATACCTACACTCTTGTCGTGCGATGAAGTAGCAGAGACTGATACACAAAAAGCAAATATGTTGAATAATTACTTTTCTTCTCAGACAGTTGTAAATGATGCAAATAAACAATGTCCAGAGCAAATTCTTGTCCAGCGCAATACTCTATCTTCGATAAATATTACGATGCAAGAGGTTAAAGATGTTCTTGATAACTTGAATGTGACTAAAGCATGTGGTCCAAACCATTTGAGTCCGCGTCTCCTTAAAGAAGGCTCCAATTTACTAGCCAAACCCCTTTCTATAATTTTCAATCGGTCCCTAGAGCAAGGCTATTTTCCCTCCCCTTGGAAAGACGGTAATATCACACCAATATATTAGAAAGATGATAAGTCCTTACCGTCTAATTATAGACCTATTTCTTTACTGGATCCCGTAGGAAAGGTAATGGAACGCTGTGTCCATAAACATCTCTTTAATTACATCAGTGAGAACCAGCTCCTTACTCCTTTCCAGTCTGGATTTATTCCTGGTGACTCTACTACCTACCAACTATTACACACATACCATTCTTTTTGCGAAGCTGTTGACTCCGGTAAAGAGGCGAGAGCAGTATTTTGCGACATAAGTAAGGCATTCGACAGAGTTTGGCACAGGGGATTATTGTACAAGTTGTCTTGTCTTGGGTTTTCTAACGATATTATAAAATGGTTTTCAAGCTATCTATCTGGCCGAAGACAGCGAGTTGTTTTAAGTGGATCAATGTCTGAATGGATGCCGTTACAAGCTGGAGTTCCTCAAGGGTCGATACTCGGCCCTCTTTTATTCCTAATATACATTAACGATATTGTTAATGAAATTAACTCTTCTATTCGTCTTTTTGCCGATGACACCAGCTTGTACATCATTGTTGACAATCCTCAGGCCGCCGCTTTAACTCTTAATCTTGATCTTGAAACCATATCTAAATGGGCTTCTGACTGGCTGGTGGACTTTAATCCACAAAAAACAGTGTCTCTTCTAATATCAAAGAAAAAGATACCTGTTACCCACCCGCCTTTAAAAATGAATAACACAGAGATTGCTGCATCATTAAATCACAAGCACTTAGGTATTACTTTTTCGAGCTCATGTACTTGGACAGAACATATACAAAAAATTACAGAGTCTGCTTGGACCAGACTGAACCTTCTGCGAGCGCTTAAATTTAAAATAAATAGAACAGCACTTGAAAAAATCTATATAGCCTTTATACGTCCACTACTTGAGTACAGTGATTCAGTATGGGACAATTGTTCAACTGAATGTAAAACTAAATTAGATTCCATTCATACTGAGGCAGCTAGAATTGTAACTGGCGCAACAAAGCTTTGCAGTATAGATAAGCTTCTTGCTGATCTTGGTTGGGAAACTCTCCAACAAAGACGTACTAAACATAAGTTAGTTATATTTTTCAAAATTATAAACGGTCTTGCACCAACATATCTATCTGATCTTCTCCCACCTCTTGTTCAAGAAAACAATCCTTATAATCTTAGAAATGCACGTGATATTCAGTCTATTCAAGCTCGTACCAATCTTTTCTTTAATTCTTTCTTTCCTTCAACCGTTAGAGCCTGGAATGAACTTTCTGAGGATATTAAAGACGCCAGTACAGTCGCAGTATTTAAATATCGTCTTGACAGGAATAGGCAAATCCCCCCAAAGTATTTCAGTGCTGGCTCAAGAATTGGGCAGATCTTGCATGCCAGACTTCGCTTGGGATGCAGCTCTTTGAATTCTGACCTTTACCGCAAAAACATTGTTGCTAGTCCGTCCTGTGCTTGTGGTAATTTCGAAAGCCCATATCACTTCTTTTTTGTATGTCCTAGATATAATACACTGAGGAACACTTACTTATCACAATATCTATTAACTCATAACACACATGATTTGCTAGCTGGTAAGCAAAATTCGTCAATCAGTGAAAATGAAACAATGTTTTTAAAAGTGCAGGAATTCATTATTAAATCCAAACGATTTGTCTGATGCTTTTGTGTGAATGATATAAGCGCCTTGCCCATGGTAAATTAAGATAACCCTCAAAACTCGACGTACTATTTGTTTTTATCTGGTAGAGATGCATTTGGATATAAACTTTACAGAAAGGAATCGGTCTCTTCTCTTCTCTTTGAACTATCTGTCTGTATCTATGTTTTCTATAACAGTATAATGTAGTAACTTAATTGTTATATATGTGAGAAAGAGAGTAATTTAAAATTGATAATGTTATTGTCTATGATTTCAAGTGTACTATTTTTTCTCAAACAGCTAGTGTTACAATGTATGTGCTGTATAGGGTAAATATATTTGTTAATTCTTTTTCAACTTCCTTCATTGGCATTGTAATATTATGAATCTTGCTCTAAGAATCGGTCTATTGATATTTTTCTATGTATTCCTTATTCTGATCATGTATCTAAATAATTTGAAATTCAACCCTGTGCAGTAATCGTTGGCACACTCTGGAAGTGTTATTCCCATGACATGTATAATAATATTTTTCTTCTTCAGATTGTAATATTTATAAAATAATGTACATTTGTGTAACTCTTTCTCTCCTTCTCTCTCTCTCTCTCTCTTTCTCTCTCCCTCTCTCTCTCTCTCTCTCTTTGAAATTCACGTAATATATCGGTATTTAGCCATTCTTATACTGTAAATTCCAATATGCTCCAGGAAATGACTTTATAAATAAGCATCTTGCTTACTGTCAAATCCTGATACTTTTGAAATTGTATTGTAGTATATGTATGTAATTTATAGTTAATAAAATATCGTTTAAACTAAACTAAGTCAAACTTAACTTTAGTTACTGTTAAACTTGAGATAAGAGTTAGCATTATTCAACTTAATTAGTTAAAATGTATTTGATGCATAGTTATATACAGTTTCAAGGACAGCGCTATTTACAAATTAAGCTAAAGGATAGTCCTACACAGATCTGCATCAGACTTTAAGTTTGCTTTCCATGGAAAATGTGCTTCTTGCAAGCAGATTCTCTATAGGAAATGTAGGACCATGCATGTTGATAGTAGCTAAGGTAGAAGTTGCATAATAGCCATTGTTAATGCTGTATAATGGGAACTTTTGGGCAGCAATTAAATTTCAGGAGTTTTAATCAATGATAAGGAACTTGGTGGTATATGGCATTTGTCATGTGTATCACTTCATTCCTCTTATGGTGTCTGAAGAGGCAGTGACTTTCCTTTATAAGACTTTATGCAGTAAAAGATCCCAATATATGGTAGTTGTAAGGTTAAGGTATGAAATGTTGTTTGTCAAAAGAGAGAGAATCTTTAGATTCTGCCAAAGAAAGGCAGGTGTACAAATGTTCGATTTAAACGTAAAATTACCGTAAACCACTTAAAATTGGCACAAGTTAATTTGTGCTAATATTCATTTATGTAGTTTTAGGAAAAAGTCTTACTGACATTCGATCTTAGCATCATCTGAAAGCAATGAATTCTTCTTTGATGTGACATTCTGTAACATGTTTTCAAGACGTGAAACATGCAAGATGTTGAACAAGATAAAATGAGGCAATTTACGGTAACATAACCAGTGAGATTTTACTACTTACGTTGCCATGGTTTGTTTCGGTTGATCAAAAGCATGTTTCATGTCCTGGTGCATATGTTTGATATTGAAAGAAAAAAATCCCAAGATATGGGAAAACGTAATTTCAACAATTGTATAAATATGTAGATATTCTAGTTGAATTTCGCATTTGAATTTAATGTTGCATTTTTGAAGTTACGGATTAGATTATTTTCTATCATAAGATTGCAAGATAGTGTGTGAATGATCGTTAGGAAATTTACTCATTCAGACTTTGTAAAAGCAGTAATAGCCCAGTCTCTCCGCTTGTATAAGTCATATTTAACAACTCTAAAGTTTCATCAAAATTATGATATGGGAAACCTAAACTGAAATATGTTGAGGAACCTTCTTCATCTCTCTGTATCCAGTAGTTCAACTGTGCTCTAGTAAACAGAAGCTGGAAGAAATTATTACTTTGTGCCTAGCTAAAAGGACAAGAAACGCTTAGTGTTGTGTAGCTGATTATTAGTATCATAAACAATAAAGCCATATGGTAACTCTAGAGAAAATATGAATGTGATGAATCGTGGCAGTGTGATCTGGCCTGATCACCCAGATGTTGCACTGTTGTATATACGTCGCCATAGGGACACACGAGCACTTGATAGGTCATACCCCCAGCTAGGGCAGGTGTTAAGACTGTAAAACCTGGTGAAAATATGTACCTGAAATTAGAAGAAAATAATGATGTGTTAGGTTATAATAATTACTGCACACACTGTAAGCTGAAATGAAGAGCTATAAGTACAAAGTATTAACTATACCAAATTTTGCACTGTTGACTGGATCTAAAAAAATAAAAAACTTTTGAAATTAGTTGGATGAAGTAACATACTCATAGACAATGCTAGCAACAGATCTTTCCGACAATAAACTGACTGTGTCTTCCCTAACTTCGAGTACTGCTGGGACATTTTTCTTAGTATGGTCTTTTACCTATTCTTCAGGATGAGTTCACATTGCTGGTTGTGTCCTGGGACCTTTGGCAACAGAAGAGAGCTGCGCCTTCGCATTGCATCGGCGCCACACTTTCGGCTACGAGTGGTCTGTCCATGGTGTCCGAGCAGTGAACACACAAGCAACCGGATGGCTGACCTGAAGAAGCATGTCATGCTGAAGCATCCTGGAGTTGGAGTCTCCAACGACTTCTTTTCGGAGGCAAGTGGCTTCTACCTGGCGTTGAACCCGGCTGACTACGCAAGAGTAATCACCCCTATTCCAATGGCATCACCCACAGCCCAGACAGCCATCCATGCAATGAGGCTCTGGCTGAGAGGAGCGGCCCACCCATCCAGATCAGCTAGTGAGTGGGAGGCAGGCTGGAACCTGGGGAGTGCGACACCTCTATGGGAAGAGCCAACTGCAGCCGTTCCAGCCTCCCCGGTTCCAGGAACCCCAGTTTAGCCTTACAGCCCCTCCCACCCGGAGATGACAGCCAGCCACCTGGTCATAAAGAATCTGGACGAAAGCGAGGACAAGGTCCAAGTCGACACTCAACTTGATGGCTCCTATCTGATCATAACTCTAAATTCAAGTGTCAAAAGATCGAGCACCTTGGGTCAGCTCCGCCAATCTTTTTCTGCTAAGCAGCCCCGGCCAGTAGGGACGGTAACGGAGGTAAAAGGTACCAGTTTCGAAGACGTCGCCAACAAGGTCAGCCAGCAACTAGGGATATCAGAGGTGTTTGTGGACCGGGTCCAGAGGTTGGAGCCAGCTCCTGGGCGCTTGCCAACGCCATTTCCAACGTGCAAGCCCCAGCCAATGCGACCTGTGACACAAGCACCCCTGCCACCACCCTCCAATCTACAAGCAGCCAGGAAGCCTGAACATGAAGCGACCCAACTCCTGTCTTGGGGAATTCTGCCCCTACTTCCACCGTGCAGAAGGAATTGGGACAAGGATGAGGTCGTCACCCTGGTAGGCAGGAACAACACCATGAAGTGGCCACCTTCGGGATGGAGGACCTTCACGGCAGAGAGACGCCTGCAGGTTTTTGAATTCGCTGCAGGCCTGTTGGATGCTGACCTGACAGGTTTCCCAGTCACCTCTAGATCTGACCTGCTGGAGAAGTACAACTTCATGGCTCTGCCGGGATCAATGCCTCCCCAGCCAGGCCCAAAGTCTGCGATGAGATTGGCAAACTATCAACAACTCAGGGCCATTGCCACTGGTGAGGAGCGGGACCTTCTTCTATTCAAGATGTACAAGAATGCCAGCCAAGATAGAGACAACGAGTTGGACCATCTCATCCGGATCGTCGATGGGGCTGGCATTCCTCTACGACTTGAACGATGAATGGACACCATACTGGGGGCGCCAGGCTGCCCCCAGCAGCACGATACAGATATTAACGTTTTGACGGGGGACGTTCTGCTGTTCCCCCGCAGCATCTTGGGAAGACTGAGGGGACGTCATGCTGCCCCCTCCAGCAAAAGGGACTCAGAAAGTACATTCATGATCTAACTTTGAGGGCCGCGCTGCTGTCCCCTCCAGCAATAGTAACTTGGAAAGTAAACATATTCACCTATAACAGTTCAAGGGACATTATTGTGGTATAACTCTGAGGGCCGCTCTGCTGTCCCCTCCAGAAAAAGGAACTTTAAGGAAATTCAGCTATTCAACTATAACATTCAATAGAGATTGGTGGTGTTCTAACTTTGAGGGCCGCGCCGCTGTCCCCTCCAGCAAGGTGTGAGGTACGAAAAGTGGTCCAGAATCAGAGTTGAATTCCTACACTGTGATCATAGTGCTAAATTTAGAAATTTTAACGGAGTATAATATTTAAAGTGGGGGAGAGTGTAATATCTGTGGCTATTACTGTTTCTGTTTAAGAGTTTTAGTTCAGTCAAACCAGTGTTAAGCCATTCCGGAATTAGGTTACACACGGACACTAGTATCTTTCCTTTGCTAAGCTAAGCCAAAAATGCTAACTTTTACTCCTGTGGTCTGGAGTGTCACTGAGTTGAGAAAGATCTATATTTTTGTTCGGTAGTCATACTAGGAGGAGGCTTTATTGCTGGAAGTTCGCGGTCTCAAAGCAAATCAGCTTCTGACAGCGAACTATATTTTTGCCTTATCACTGCGAACATCTTTGAGCGTCTCTCGAGATTGTTTTGTATTTCTCAACTCAGAGCCTTTTTGGAGACTGTTTAGACCTGCTCAGTCCAAAACCTTATAAGAAACCCTATTGTTTGATATATAGAAAGCCTAGGAAAGATATAAGTGAGTGTAGTTTTCTGGGGTGACAGAAAAGTTTCAGAAGCGCGATCCTTGAAATGTCAGAAAATCTGTCCCCTGACAGATTTTCTGAATGCTGTATTCCATCAAACAGAGGATGTTTTCCTTACCTTAAAGGGGTCTTAGAGCATCTAATTAATCCATAGAACTAGTACAATCCAAGAAAGATCTTTTATTTTAGGTTTCAACCATTGAAATCTGTATGTAAACAACTGCAACCGGACTGACAGAGCGGCCATATTGAAGATTTCTGACAGAATGTGTGTCTCCTGGCTGGCATCTGATTGGTGGATTGAAGGTCAGATGGCAATCATATGACATTTCTCCCTGTTTTGATTGGCTGCTTTGTCAGGGTCCTTACCCTATATAAGTAAGACAACAGTTCTGTGGCGGGATCATTTGAAAAACTGACAGATTTCTCTGTACAAGAAGGGAGACAACTTTTGAGCCAAAAAGTAATTTTACTCCAGTACTGAGAAACAAAAAAAAAAGGAAATGCTTAAGGAACAAACAATTTTTACAAACTTTGGAAAAATAAAAGGATAAGAAATTTAACAATTAAAATAAAGCCAAACTAGCTAACAGAACTTTTGCTGACCTAAGTTCAGTTTTGATAAAGATAGCAATAATTGAAATCTGATGTTTGTATTTCTATGAAGTCAATGACTGTATGGTCATGAACTACTTATCCATTGCCAACCCGAGTGGATAACAGCGCATATAGAGTCTTCACTGTCCGCATGGAGCTAGCTTAGATCCTTCGCAACCCTTTACGTGCACAGCGAAGACTCTGATCAGACTGGGCGGATGCCCACGCCGATCCGAGTCTGCGCTGGCACACATGCCACTTTGTTGGTTTTGTCGTGTCGGGCTCATTTTTCAGTTCCTTTGGGATCGTTGAGCTATGATGGTAACTTTGAAGATTGAGTACCGCTCAAGCCAGCGCTTTGGCTACACAGCCTCGCAAACGACATTGCTCTTATACGCTTATGCGCCTTTTCTCTAAATAAACCGGTATACCAATAATCGTTATTATATACCGTAATAACCCTATCAAACGCCCCGGAGGCGCTGCATTTTGCGAAATGGGGGCTTAATTAGAACCTAAATTGTAGTAAACCAGCCACTTCCAAAATTAGGGAATGAATATGCTCCTCTAGGAGCAAATTCTTTCCTTTAACAGTAGACCCCATTTCAAAGAGCTACCAGAGAAGCACACCGGAATTCATGCAAGTTAATACACCTTTTATACGAAAAAGGGGCAGGGACACCGTTTATTAGAGCAGACGCGTTAATTAGGATTAATACGGTATTTTCTTTGTTTCCAAGGGCACTTGATAGATTTTTATTTTACTTCACTGCATCCAGTGTTAAGTGCCGTGTGGTGGCTGTAAAAAGTCTCCCCGTAATCCATCAAAGTGTTAAGTTGTTTTTGATTTCCTTTGGCATCATTGAGCCCATGCTGGTAACTTTGAAATTTGAGTAGGCTACCGCTGAAGCCGGCGCTAGTCTCAATGAAACTGTTTTCGTTCTTTTATGTGACCTGTGGTTCCAAAGGCAGCCTTTATATGTTTTTATCAAACCAACCCTAGGGTCGAATTAGACACCGCCACAATGGTAATCCAAAAGTCTTATCAGCAAAAGTAAAAGGAATAAAAAAAAATCTACTCAAACAGTACAATGACCTACTGTATAATACATTCAGTTTATATAGCGAGTAGTACTTAATTTTAACAAGTGTTTGTTCGAGGTCCGATTTTTGTTATGTTTGAATTTAAAACAAATGATTTAATATTTGCTTCGTATCGTAAGATTTTTACACTCGCTAATTTATCAGACCAGTTGTAGTCTTTTCCAAATGCCCCAAGCAAAGCAGGATCGAGTCGGAAAACTTCGGACAGCGGGTAAATTCGGATATACCATTGCAAACAGTGGAAATCCAGATGAGACGGTTCATAATGAGCCGTCTCATCAGGATTTTCACTGTTTCCTCAATTAATTTTTGTTTTAATTCCAAACAACTGATATATAAAGGAAAGATAACTTTTGAAATTAGTGTATGCATAATATTCTCCTATTCCCGTGGAGCCAAGGATGTGTGCGAAATGGAAATGTTTTCTTTTGAAATACATATTGCATAATAGTAAAACCACAAGATTATTCATGTTTGTATTAACAACTTTGTCTATTGTAATTTCAAATCACTTTTTATATAAGCACTACTTTTATTGCAAGATTGGGATACAGATTTGAAAAAAGTCGATTGACTTTCTTCTGAATCCCATTTGTATAAAATATTGTGTTTAGAAATGTGTTTAAATGTATTTTGTATTTATGTTTATACAAATAAAATAAAGTTTAAACTAAAGGAAACCATGTCATTGTCCAAATTTACCTGCTGTCCGAAATTACCCGACTTTACCCTGCAGCTTACTGGAAGAATTAAGAGGAAGACAAACGTATAAATCATGTGCGGGACACAGCATCTCAAAGGCCCAATCACTATCTAGTCTTTGTGTCTGCTTGAAGCAATGTTGCATGTCCATAAGGCTCATTAATGAGGACTAAATGAGCCGCGACACGACAAAACCAACAAAGTGGCATGTGCGCACAGCGAAGACTCAGATCAACCTGGACATCAGCCCAGTCTGATCAGAGTCTTGGCTATGCGCTGAAAGGGTAGCTAAGGGTCTAAGATACCATAATGCCAACAGCGAAGACTCTGCTCAGACTGTGCGGATGCCCAGGCTGATCTGAGTCACATGCCACTTTGTTGGCTTTGTCGTGTCGCGGCTTCGTATCTTATCTTTTTCCCCAATAGTCTAGAAAGAAATAGCATTTTTAAAAGGCCTTCGCTATGAAAACTGGACGAAATGGGGAGATTCTAGATGGAAGTACTAAACTTGGTAGAAACAAACATTTATAATTTGATATGAAAACCCAGAAGAAATAGAGACATTGTGGATGGAGCCTATGACTACAGTCAGACAGCGACGTCACTGAATATATGGTTATGAATAGTGCGAAGGTTTTACGTACAATGGTAAAGTTAGAATAGTCGACTGTAAACTTTTCATTTATTTATCATATGACGTCGCATCTGAGAGTGTAATAAAGCCATGCATTAAAAATGATACTCCACTAGTGGATTAAATATGCAAATTACGTCGTAGCACTATGCATTGACGTCCATAGGGTCAGTTAAGGTAAACCCGGACAGTTTTTGCAGGGTCGCCACGATTCGTATTGCCAATGCTTTATTTGACCATGAAACACTGTTTCGGTATTCCGTAAGGCCAGAGGCATCCCAAATGTGCTATTTTCGATCAACTTTTGATTGGTTCATAGCATTTTAATGTCAAAACAGTCATTTAAAGAGCCAAACCGTTGAGTAAGGCAAACCCGGACATGGAGAAGGTAAACCCGGACAGCTGATTCCTTGTTAAATATATCGCCTTTCTAGATCTGTAGCTTGTTGATGCACTAAAATGAGTAATTGTTAGCATATTTCATGGTGAGACTAATATAGTATAAGATGGTAACTTTGATTTATTAATGTTAAATCGTAAACTATAAAGTTATGCGTGGTAAGTTCGTTCAGTCTGCTACGGGCCACCATACAAATTGTACTATATAAAACTGATTATTGTTGTTTAACTAAGTGTTATATTTTAACTGCATAGCAGAATGCACAAATATTACATTTCTAATTTCAAACCAATGAAAACATTTTATATTTCAGTTCTTTATGTGATATAAACCTCAAAAGTAGTTGATGTCCGGGTTTACCTCACACTGCATTTTAGCGGAAGGTAAACCCGGACATGTCACATTTTTGATAAAATATTGTTCAATATTTATTTTATTCAATAAATAAACATAGATCATGAAACTTATGTTATACCTGCACTAGTAAGAAACATAACTCTGTATAATTTTAAAGTAACATTTACGATCGCGTGAATTATGCAGGGACCAAGTTCACCATGAGTTGCAGCTTGTTTCGAATTTGTTGTGCAGAAAACAAACAGACTTGAGAAGGGCTAGATTCGGAGGCTGCAGAAGAATAATAAGCGTTCATATGATCTAACAATAAAACCATTAATCCGAGAAGTAAAGTGAGAAAGTGGAAAGAAAAAGAAATCTCTGAAAACATATTAATCAAGCTCTTTATTAGTGGAAAACAGTGAGTGTCCGGGTTTTCCTTCTGTCCGGGTTTACCTTCATTGACCCTAAAACGTCGCGTTTTCTAATGGCGAGATCATGACGTTTTAGTGCAAAATTTGCTAATAAAATGCGATTTTAGTGTCATATGATAACTAGAATCTTGCATTCGTGCTCCGGTATTAAACTCGCATTTTATCTTTTTCCCCAACTAATTTAATAAATTCAGTAACACATGAGCACTCATGTAAGATCCTCTATGTATTTTACAGTCAGTTGACAAATAGAAGACCACTGTTTCTGTCGGATATCATGACTGTTAAGAAGTGACCATTTAGTTAAGTAGTATTTTTCAAATAAACAGACACACACTAACTGACTATTACTTAACAAACTAACCAAAACTGATATTTCAATATTTTGCAATGCATGAATATAAGGAAAAGACTGCTCACACGAAGCAAAAGAGACTTCGTCGATATTTTCCCGTTGGTTTGACGTTTAACCTGTATGTGTAAATCGTCTGTAAAATGGAACGCTGTCATAAAGATGCTCTCCTACCTCCCTGGTTAGAAAAAAGGAGATTAGATTTCCCCCCTGATGAATGGATATCGTCGGGATGTGTTACCAGTAGATTATTAAAATCCATCTTTCTAAGAAATTATTATTATTACATACCGAAATTTTTTCACGCTGGTAAACTATTGTCATTCAGCAATAGATACAATCTAATGTAATAGGACCAGGCCCCGACAAGGGGTTGAACCCATGACTTCTGGATTCCAAAGCGAGCACAGTCTCTCCAGCTACACCTACAACGATTATGATCGTGACGTCAGCACTTTTGTCCCTGGGTTCATACAGCAATAGAAAGAAAGAAAGGAAAGAGAGAAAGAAAAACCTTAATATTTTCATGATCATTTCAGGTTCTGTATGTGATGTGAAATGAAAGGTGCCAAAGATATTGTAAGTAAATGCATAACTGATGTCTTGAGAAACACGAATTTACAACGAACTGTCTGTTTGTTTGTTTTTTGTTTAGGTCTAAGGATGTATTGAGATTTTGTAGTCGGCTCGGCATACGAAATCACCCCTTGAGAGCCTCGTCGCAGAAAACTTTCGAACTCGTATTCGATTCGGCCTAAATGTTTTCTTACCTCACCACTAAAAAAATGAATCGGAATCTAAAAACCAAATTATGTGCAGAAAGACCATCTGACTTTATACATTAGTCGACAAGGAATGTACTTACTATATCCTTGACAACTGCTGACTGATGTAGACTGATGCTATTAGCCAAAATCAATTCAATTCAAATTCAAACATATTTTATTGCCTTTGTACAACAAAAAGGACAAACAACGGGGTTGGGCTAGAATTTCTCACAACACTAGTTACAGCTCTCCCCCCTAAAACATATACAAAACGACCAACATGGCATTACAACAACTACAAAAATCAATGTCAGAATGTCATTCTCAACTTCCTAGTACAATTATTGACCATACAAAGTAGTCAGCGGTTAATTGCTTCCCTGACCAAGAATACGATACTGTCTCCTGTCATTGGCATCCATCATCAGCTAAATACATAACAACTCAGATTAGGCTCCGGAGAAGATTATTGGATGGCAGCTTCCGTTGTCCTTCTTTCGTCAGCATTTTCGAACTGCAATATGGCAGATATCAACCAGTTGTAATGTAACATATTTGAGGATGTTTTTTTTAAAAGCAGTCAATTTGTTTGAATACTCCACCTGAACGCAGAGCTCTGGTTTATCCATATCAAGACATTGCTACGCCTTGACCTTCCTGAGCCTGGCCAATGCAATCAGAGAAGTGTTTTGCAGCAATTGAGGAATGCCAATCCTCATTCAGTGCCAGTGTCGGGGAGTCTCGCCCTGTGTGGTCCTCTGTACATAGATGGATGGATGACGCGATTTTACGTCCTTTTCAACGTATTTCAGTCATGTCACGACGATGGGAGGTTGATAATGAAAGGCTGTGTGCAGTGGAGCCATGTTTACGGTTGGAAAGATTTCCGACTACAGCGGGGCTCGAATACGGGACCGCTAGATCAGTAGGCCAGCGCTTAAGCTACTGAGCTACCGGGGCTCCTTCCTCTGTACATGATAATATACATGACAACAGCCTGAAGAGCACAGATCAAGTGCAGATTGGTAACTGGCACCTACACCTTTCAATTGACTCAACCGGTGAACTGTTTCAGAGGGCTTCAGAAACACGTCAGTATTTCCTGGACGAATATTCAGAGTTACAGTCCGGAAGAGAATTGAAGATTCTGGTAACAGCAAAAGTATGGAAACCCGCTCCGCTAAGTGTATTACTCAGCTAATACATGCATTAAAAATTCTTCTGTGCTCAATATATTAGAATCGTCTAGTAGAGAACTGGTTGACCGATTTCACTAAATTCGAATGAAATTCTCGCTTGTATCGACAGACAGCAGAGTCCTTAGGTTTCCGACATTCTAAGACAGCTTAAGCAAGCCCAAACACCCGTACAAATCCAGAGGTCTGTGACGGTGCTCCGAAGAAATCAACGGCGGAGAACTATTACAACAACAAACGGCGTCAACGCGCGAACGCTACGTCGTTACTTAGCGTAGAGATGCATTACGGGAAATATTCACCTAGCAACGTCATTCCAGATAGGCGATTATTGTATGTAAGCAGCAATCAAATTTCATGGCGATAGAAATTAGGCGTTTTCAGTCTTCGGTCACTTAGAGCCGATGGCGAAAGGAAAGAGGAAAAAGAAGATTAAGAAGAAATCTTCACAGGCTGATTGTGAAATCTCTTCTACTGCCAAGGAACCCGTAAGTTGATATAATTCTTTTTCCTATAACGAGTTGTGTTCCTCTGGAACGTTCTCACTCATGCAAATAAATAATATGGAATTTTTAGAAGATATTGTTTCAGTAGGCCCCTAAAGACTGGCTTCTACGCACTTTAAATAAAAAAAAAACTTTAATTTATAAATGTTTGTTTTCTAAACGTGTATATTTCGAAAATTATATGCTTTGTATCTTATTAACTGAGAAATCTTGAGTTAAATGGGACCGTTTGAGTTTTGAAAAATAAATCAAATACATCTAAGGAAAGACCCCTAATTTTAAACTTTCCTGTTTAACATGAAAGAAGAAATCCATAGAACCTTTACTACGGCCGCAGCTCGAACTGGCGTCTTTAGCTCAAGATGTGAGCAGTCAACCACGTTTTTATAAAAGCCAGCTACATTGTAGTGCATTACTTATAAGTCAGAGGTCCCGGGTTCGATACCCGGTCTGGCCACATACTTTCGTTTCTCCTTCCGCTGATTGAAGCAGGGCAGTTGTCAGTTACTGGCGAAAATATGTGCACTTAGTACTGGTTAAGCGCTTAGGAGGCCTAAGCCTGCCTTAGGTTAACTGGCGGTCCCAACATGACCATAGCTGTTTACCGTGGACGTAAAGCAATAAATAAATCAATAAAAAAATGTTGGTCATACGGAGATGAAACCTCGGTTTGAAGATAATTCGGAAGACCGGGGGAGCTGGGTATCGAATCCGCAACCTAATGTGTAAATCACCGCACTACCACCGCACATAGCAGGGAAGGGGATGGAAGGAAGAGGCTGCAAATTCCACCATATAACTTGTTTTCCTGCAACCACACTACCGTGGGGAAACTCAACTATGTGTGTGTGTGGGAGGAGGTGGGGAGGAGGAGGGACAGGTATGCAAAAGCACGTTGTACTTTAGCAGATTTTCCCTTGGAAAAAAATGGCTATATAGTACTACATTTCTTTGCGGGAAATTCTACTGCATATAGTCCTTTTTTCGATTGGGAAATTTTACTATGAATTATTAGTAGGGGGAGGAAGAAGCTACTCTCTGACAGTAACCACAAAAAAGTTTGTTCCTTCAAGATAATATCTTGGGGACCTCAATATGCTTGTAATGAAATAAAGAATTAGGGGTTCCATTAACAGGAGACTAGCATAAGTCAATAATATGAAGGGGGTATCATTGAAAAAAATGGCACTAGGAACAAGACACATATCAACAACTTGCGAATTAGTCCGGAAGTTGGGGGTGTTCGTTCGGCTTCTGTCGCCTGTATTTACTGCCAGAGCGCCATTTTCGCTTATTTATTTATTTTTTTGGCTTTTATTCTTTTATTCTACAAGACCGGGCTGGCAGTCTTTTGCGAGTATGCACAGCGCCCGCTCAGAATATTTACTTTTCTGAGTATAGACCTTTCAACAAAGCTAAAGGGAATTAACTTATGACAATTTTCATGTAATTTCATTTATTTCTCGACAAACCTATACCCGCAATTAGGCAGGAATTCGTCAGCTTTATGGTAGGCTACCGACGTATTTTATAAAATGCTTCGCAGCCATGTGCAACTTTCAAGTTTAAGATATTTTAGTATACTATCTACCATAAGATGGCCCAATTAGCTCACTTTTCATTTTCATACTGTTTCAAAATTCCGAATTCTGAATTCCGAATTTGGTCATCGTAACTATCCAATACACTTGTTAGTTTCAAAGACTAGCATAGATTTAGGCCTAGAACGCGTTTGATTAAAAAGGTTTAAAAAGAGATAATATAACTTATTGTTCTACTTTTCTTTCACAGCATGGTATGATCGACCATGGAGAAGTTCCTGACATCACAGAATGCACTTGCTGTACTCAGCCTCAGAGAAGAAAACGATTTCTCCCCTGTTTTGCCAGGAAAGAGGTACCATCAAAATGCGCCATCCATTCAAGCAAGGCTAGCACTGTGATCAAGAAACCTAAATCTAAAGGAAAAGAGAAGGATACGACCAACCAACCATGTCTCATTAGGAGAATTGGACGGTGGATAGTGAAAAAGGTGACCAAGGGAAAAAAAGAGGAACAGATTCCTGCCAAACCCTTGGAACCCACATTATCAACTGTCTGTGTAAACGCTAATGAACCTCCCAGGCTTCAGATACTTTGTCAAGACGTCCTTAACGCAAACCGACCAGAAAGATCCATGCAAGCCAGGTTAACCCCTGACGACTCTGCTCAGCCTGGGAGCATCGATGTAAATGTCAACCCGCAGACAGGCAGAAAAATGGTGACATCTCTGAAGGAATTGTGCAAAAGAGTGACAGACAACACCGGTAGTAAAACCACATACATGTATATAAATGACAGCGAACAAGATCTTGCCGACGACCAAGCACAATCCACAGAGCATAACTTTGAGGCGGACAATGATGTAACAGTGATGTCTCTGAAGGATATCTGCGAAACAACATACAACAGCATATACGACCCAGAACCAGATACTGCTAGCATAAATTCCGAATGTGACGGCGGTGTGCTGATGACCCTAATTCAGCTGTGCACGAAAGTAGTCAGCAATGCTGATGACAAGGAAACTACAAATAAAGACGACAAGGTCAAGGATAGTGCCAATGATGCCGACACGTACATGAAAGATGTAAATCTCGAATGCGACGCAAAGAAATTGATGTCTCTAAAAGACATATGTTCAGCAGCAGTTACATCTGCTAATGCTAGTGCAGCAGATATAACCTACACCAAAACCACTGATAGGAAAACAACGGCCATTAATGATAGTGTAGAAGAATTTGCTAACGAAGAAACACTATTAAAAGAGCAGATAGAGAAGAAAACCAAAGTGAACAAAGGTGACATGAAACCAGAACATGACCAGATCAGAGTGATGTCCTTGAAAGATATGTGCCAAGCAGCAGTGGCAGTCTCTAATGGTTTAGAACATAATATTGATGACACCAAGAATGGTAAGACAATTGAAGAAGACAATAACGCCAAAAACGATCCCGAATGGCTTCATCGCCAAGATAAGCAAACAGATAAGCAAACAGGAAATCACGAAAGTTGTCTCCCTTTGTAAAAATGGTTGAAAAACATGACGGTGTAGCCATACACCTTAGTACATGAGGTTAAGGGTGGAAACTATTTTGATGTATGGTTTTACGGTCTGACCACCAGCCTCATGGGTCTCGGATTCGAGCCCCGCTGTAGGCGGAAACTTTTCAATCACAAACGGGGTTCCCTTGCACACAATCTTTCATTATCACCCATCCATCGTCCTGATATGACTAAAATACTGTGGAAAAGGACGTAAAATCGCAATCCATCCATCCATCCATCCATCCATCAATGTGTTAACACCAATGTTATGCAATTTGTTTTATTTCTTAGTCAAATTTGCTGTGACAGTTCCATAAAATCTATTAAAATTTAATGAGCCGCGACACGAGAAAACCAACAAAGTGTTTGTGGGCACAGTGCAGACTCAGATCAGCATGTGTATCAGTCTAGTCTGATCAGAGTCTTCGGTAAGCGCTTAAAGGGTAGCTAAGTGTCTAAGCTACCTCCATGCGGGCGGACAGCGAAGACTCTGATCAGACTGGGCAGATGCCCAGGCTGATCTGAGTCTGCACTGGGCGCACAATCACTTTGTTGGTTTTGTCGTGTCGCGTTTCAAATTTTATCATAACGCGTCCCATTATATTTCTAGCAGGACAGACATAAAGATACAGGTTTAAGTATGAAACTCTAAAAATGTATTTTAGCATGTAAATTTCCATTTTCATTATCAAAATATTGACTACGTGTACAATGTTCTTCAGGGAATGGGAAGAAGCAAACAAAAGAATTAGTGTCAGAATCCTACTTGGAGCACACCCCAGGTATGTATTTGAAGCCCTGAATAGTTATTTATACCACACCAACCATAAAATGTAAACTTGATAAAAAATTATTTCATTCAGGAGTGTCGTAGAATATAGTTATACCACAGTTTGCCCGTCTGTACGAGATAATCCACAAGTTTCTCGGATTACTTTAGCTCGTGTGGTGTCTCCCCGTAAGCTCCAGGATTATCTCCTCGTCCATGAGCTAAAATTAATCCTAGAGCTAAAATAATCCACGAGCTAAAATAATCCACATCAATTAAATCTTATTAATGTAGTATAGAAATAAAGAAGTACCCTCTAGGCGCCTTGGAATCAAAACCCACGCTGCGGCTGCTGCATCTTGCCATACAATCGGAACACCACTCGGCAAATTCCTTGATTCACGGAATTGGCCGAGCGGAGCTCCGATTGCTTGCCATACAGAAACACCTGTCTAACCGGTTGCTTCACTGAACTCCCCAAGTATATATTCATTGTTGCAGAACATAGACCTGGATGCAGATATGTCTTGCACTTATAACAATGCACATTCGAGCTGCAACACGAGAAAACCAACATGTAGCATGTGCGCACAGCAAAGACTCAAATCAGCCTGGACATCCACCTAGTCTGATCAGAGTCTGCGTTGTGCGCTGAAAGGGTAGCTAAGGGTCTAAGATAGCTTCATGCGGACATGGAAGACTCTGGTCGGACTTCAAGTCTTGGGGGTTGGGGAAGCCCTGGTTGATCTGAGTCTTCGCTAGGCGCACATGCCACTTTGTTGGTTTTGTCGTGCCGCGGCTCATTTTATTCTAAAAAATAAAATAAAAAATGACTGCATTTCAGAGATTGTGACGAGCCGAACAAAAGAAGCAGAATTGAAGCAAGATTCCTACGCAGAACAAGTCTCAGGTATATGAAAAGCTCTATACAATTATCATACAAAATTATCGAGAAAACACTGTAACACAGTCTGATCTGGGTCTGCACTGCTTATCATTCAGCGTAGTTTTTGCAGCAGAACAAATGAAAACTATGTTATATGGATAGGTCTACACGATTAGGCCTAAATTACTCTGACGTGGAAATAGTTTACCCCACCCACCCCGCAGTATAGAGACCTACTCTTAAAATCTTTAAGGAGCATCATGTCTTTAATGAGTACATTCTTCACGTTAAATGTAGCCCTCTTTGGAGAAAAACCAACCCAGCCAAGAAAGTTATTACTATCATACTAAAGTTGTCCGTCGTGTTAAAATGGCACCAAACCAGGGCGGTGATTATAGTTTAGTACTGTCACCCTTATGGGTTTCCGGAAATATTGACTTAAACAGGGACGGTAGGGACCTTTCCTTTTAAGCATTTTGTAAACAAAAAAAAGAACCAACATAAAGAGCACGTAACAGTGACTGTTTGGTTTAATCACGAAAAGCAGCACCACTTTCGTCTATTGTCTTGAACCCATCCTAATGGACACACGCCGTTTAAACAGCCTTTTATCGACGTTATTTTAAATCGACGTTGACAAGACGTTGTTTCAAAGTTGTGGGTCCGGTAAGTTCAGGTTAATGGGTACAACTTGTAGAATTGCTCCCCTTGAAACTGTGTGCATTCATCTTTACTAAGCGTTTCTTTTTACCGAGACGGTTCTTATGAGATGTCACAATTTATGTATTAATGTAGAACCAGGGAAAATTATAACATGGACTGGAGATGGAAGCCCAACTAGAAAGCCGAGCTTGGAAGCCCAGCTACAGATACTAAACCTGGATGCCCAGCTACAGAAACTGAACCACGACTCCCAACTACAGCAACTAGACCTGAAGGCCCAGCTACAGTCACTGACCCTGAAAGCCAACCAACTGCAACTCAAACTGGACACCAACCTACAGCAACTTAACATGGAAGCCCAACTACGGCATTTGGACCTGGAATCCCAATTCCTGCAACTTAACATGGAAGCCCTACTACAGCTGAACAAGCCAAAGATCAAACAGGAAGAAAAAACACGAGCGTAGAAAAGCAAAGTAGTATTAATGAAGCTTTAATATCAATATAATATGTCGCACAGGTTTAAAGTTTCAAAATATAGACTTACGTCTGACATAATAGAATAAAATTGTGAAAGGAAACAAAACGGACAAAAATATTTAATGAGTACAACAAGCATCATGAATCTAATATAATAATCCATTTTATTACTATAACCTGCATAGCCCTCCCAGTGGTGTAAGAATCTTTAAACATATCATTTTAAACAGCGGTTGTACCTTTGCTTTTGATGACATTATGTCAGTTAATATGTCGGATGATATGCATACAATATCATTTGCTGAAAAAATATGGCCGTTTGCAAAAAAAAACTTGCAGCGATATCTTGCGATAAAATAATGGTCGAGTTAACACCACTGGGAGGCTGTGTTAGACATTCTTAATTTATGTGCTGCCTCTATTTTGATCTATGAGAGAGTAACACCGTAAAAAAGGATTGAATTGTATAATTAATTATTGTGAAACACTGCAAATGCAAATGCATGCAAAAAATTGTATCGCTGTAAAAACATTGTAACACATTCGCGATACATTTTAAAGTGGGTTTTAAGATCCTTCCAAGCACATTTCGCTCATGGCGTCCAATTCGTTCTGAAAGGTGGGTGAAAACCATCGTTCCTGGAGAAAAGTCATGTGACCCTCAAAAGCAGTACTTGACTTTCTCACTTGTGCCCAGACGGAGTCTCGAACCCAGATTGGTGGGAGACCTCACGACCGAGTGTCTCTCGCCACTGTGGGTTCAAGTCTCGCTCGTGGCGCACGTAAGGAAGCCAAGCTCTGGTTGCGAACGGCCAGGTGATTTTTCTCCATAAACTCAGACTTTCGCTCATCTTTTCTTTACAATTGGCTCGATATGAGAGAAATTTTCTCTGAAAGCCGTAAAACCAAACCGTTTAAAAATTGTGTCTGCAATATTATAAAATGGAAATAGTGCTGAAAAGACCAAACTGATGACAAACAACGTCAATGGCATCCAGAAGGAGATCAAGGTAAAAGAAGAAGCTGGGAATGGTTTAAAGCTTCAGATACCTTGGAGCAATTGTCTCAGATTATGGCTCCAAACCGGAGGCTGTCTAAAGGATTGTACAAGCCACTGCAGCTCTGACAGAGTTGAAGCCAATATGGAGCGATAGCAATATATCTCTTTGATTAAAGGTGAAACTGATGCGCTCCCTTGTCATGTCCATATTTCTTTATGCCAGTGAATCGTGGACCTTGGCAGCAGTATTAGAGAAAAGAACGCAGCTTGCCTTTGAGATGAGATGCTATAGAAGGCTACTGAACATCTCGTTCATGGACCATGTCACTAATGAGGATGTTCGCTGAAAGACTGAAGCAGCCATTGCAGACTATGACGAACTCCTGTCCTTGGTCAAGAAATGGAAATTGAAGTGGTTTGGCCTGTTTTGGCCGGGATAGACTTAGACTAGACCAAAAGAAATCACTTATTTGCATTTGCAGTGTTTTGACAATAAAACAAATAATGATTTATTCGTTAAATAACGTAAAAATAGCTCCGTAAATACAATGTATACACGAACTGTATTATTATACCCCGCAACACGTTAGTGGTGGGGTATTATGTTATCCCGCTGGCTGTCCGTGCGTCTGCCCATTAGACTGTCGAACGTATGAACGTCAGTTTATCTGTGAGTCCTTCGTTTCCGTTCAATAACTTAAGCATTTATTGACAAATTTTCTTCAAACTGAATATATGCACTGGTCTTAGAAATGTGGCAAATTTCGATATTTTTGACAGAGTTATTTCACTTGTCAGTTGCCAAAAATAGACGGGAGTTTTCTGTAACTTACAGCAAATTATCAAAGTAATATAAGCGTTATGTCATGTTCAAAATTTTATCTCCCCGGAATTAGCTGTCTCTGCTCGGAGGTTATATGCATATATGTAAAACATTCTATCTGAAATCAGAGCTGAAGGGATTTTTCGAATACTAACATCAAATGCTCAAAACAGTAGAAGCTTCCTGTGATGATCAAATTTTATTCCGAGCGTGTTATCTGTCTCTATCCATTGCTATATTTGTTTGCAGTGGCGGGGTATCTCGCAGTCGTTTACGTTTATGATGCTTTTATTTATTGTGAAGACTATTACACTGTATGTATAAGCAAGAGTACATAAATCGCTAGACTTATTCTGCTTTTGAGATTACAAGTTATATGTGAGAAAACGTTTTTCTTTTATTGTTCATTTTCTCTTCTGTGTAATTACTTCACTGATCAGCACCGGGTATAATCGATTCCGCTAATTTTCGTTTCCTGCAGAGACTGTACATCATATTTGGCTTCCACCGAGACTGTCCGCGAACTCTTGCTTCCTGCCGAGACTTCTGTACATGATAAATGGCTTCCTGCAGAGACTGTCCATGTGATTCTGCTTCCTGCCGAGGCTCTCGGCAGGAAGCAGAATCACGCGGACAGTCTCGGCAGGAAGCCATTTCTCGAGGACAGTAGTCTCTGCAGGAAGCAAGAGTTCGCGGATAGTCTCGGCGGAAGCCAAATATGTCGGACAGTCTCTGCAGGAAGCAAAAATTGGCGGAATCGATTATACCCTGTGATCAGGGAAGTAAAACACTTTTCTGGTAAAAGTGTCGCTTAAAAAGCATTTATTTTCTTTAGCACTTGTACCACTGAAGAAGGGATTCCTTTACAAGGGAGTGAAATCCTATTTATACTATTCTGTTAAAAGTGTCTCTTAAAGAGAGAAAATCATTTCCTTTAGGAGTTGTCCCTGGTCACTGAAGAAGGGATTCCTTTACAAGGGAGTGAAATCCTATTCATACTATTCTGTTGAAAGTGTCTCTTAAAGAGAGAAAATAATTTCCTTTAGGAGTTGTCTCTGGCCACTGAAGAAGGAAATCCTTTACAAGGGAGTGAAATCCTATTCATACTATTCTGTTAAAAGTGTCTCTTAAAGAGAGAAATTCATTTCCTTTAGGAGTTGTCCCTGGCCACTGAAGAAGGAATTCCTTTACAAGGGAATGAAATCCTATTCATACTATTCTGTTAAAAATGTCTCTTAAAGAGAGAAAATCATTTCCTTTAGGAGTTGTCCCTGGCCACTGAAGAAGGAATTCCTTTACAAGGGAGTGAAATCCTATTCATACTATTCTGTTAAAAGTGTCTCTTAAAGAGAGAAAATCATTTCCTTTAGGAGTTGTCCCTGGCCTCTGAAGAAGGAATTCCTTTACAAGGGAATGAAATTCTATTCATACTATTCTGTTAAAAATGTCTCTTAAAGAGAGAAAATCATTTCCTTTAGGAGTTTCTGTTGAAAGTGTCTCTTAAAGAGAGAAAATCGTTGTCTCTGGCCACTGAAAAAGGAAATTCCTTTACAAGGGAGTGAAATCCTATTCAAACTATTCTGTTGAAAGTGTCTCTTAAAGAGAGAAAATCATTTCCTTTAGGAGTTGTCTCTGGCCACTGAAGAAGGAATTCCTTTACAAGGGAGTGAAATCCTATTTATACTATTCTGTTAAAAGTGTCTCTTAAAGAGAGAAAATCATTTCCTTTAGGAGTTGTCGCACTGAAGAGGGGGTTTTCTCAGTGAAGAGGGGCTTCATTTACCAGGGAAGAAAATACTATTCATACTATTCTGTTTAAGTTGTCTCTTAAAGAGAGTAAATTATTTACTTGGAGTTGTCTCATTGAAGAAGGGCTTAATTTACCAGAAAACTAAATGCTATTCAGACTATTCTGTATAAGTATTCTCTTAAAGAGAGTAAATAATTTTCTTTAGGAGTTGTCCGAGTAAAGAAGGGCTTCATTTACCAGGAAAACTAAATACCGTTCATACTATTCTGTATAAGTATCTCTTAGAGTAAATTATTGAACCGCGACACTACAAAACAAACGAAGTGGCATGTTCGCCTAGCAAAGACTAAGATCAGCCTTACCTGGGCATCCGCCCAGTCTGATCAGAGTCCTTGCTTTGCGCTTAAAGGGTAGCTATGAGTATAGGCTAGTTTCATGCGGACACCCAAGACTCAGATCAGACTGCGCGGCTGCCCAGGGTAATCGGAGTCTTCGCTGGGCCCACTTTGATGGTTTTGTCGTGTCGCGGCTCAATTTCCCTTAGAGGTTATCCCAGTGAAGAAGGGCTTCATTTACCAGAGAGGCAAAATACTATTCTGTTAAAGGTGTCTTCCTTGTAATCATGGAGGCTAAACTATACACTTTAGATGACACATTAGGCTTAACTTTGCTACGGTTGTGCAGGCTGATCCTACTATGTGCTACTTGCTGTTAGCACATGTGTGGCTCACATTGGGGCTGATCAGTTAACCGGAAATGGCTATCTGCTGTATGCACACGCATGGTTAAAGGCCTTATCGTATGCGAGTTAATGAAATATAATAAAAAATAATAATAATAAAATAGAATTAAACAATAGGGTCATTATGTCCTAATCGCTCCCCAAAGCCCTTAGACTTTACTTTTGTAGACATGCGATAACAGTGCAAAATTGGGGGTTAACGAATAATGGCGATTCACTGACTGATGGTAAGGTATATGTGTGTGTATTTTTCTTTCCGTATTGAATATTTCACTCAGTGTGCTATGCACAGCTTTCCACACCAATCTTCCGATTCTTACCAAACAGTGATGGGGCCACAAACAGTCTTACTTTGGACAGGGACTCCGTCACAAATGATTAAGAAAGTGGTGGATCCATTGCACAGCGAATATAAATATTCGAAACGAATGGATTGATGATCTAAAAGGTTTTACGTCCTTTTCAAAGATATTCAAATCACATTAGGACGATGGACGGAAGGATATTTATGAAGGGCCAGTTTAATGAATCACCATTTTTTTAAATTGTCTGCCAATCTTGCATTGTTCCTCAGCAGGCACATAAGGTTGAATAAACCTTGAATCAACTTTGATTCAACGAAGTGGTATAGTCCAGGGGCCGTATTCATAAAGCCACTTAAGTCGTTTCCATGCGGTTGCTAAGGCTAAATATCAATAAAGGAGATTCCCTACAACTATGAAATTTGGTTTTGAGGAACAGTCTTTGTAAGACTATTCCTCCAGAGCAAATTTCATAGTTGTAGGGAATCTCCTTCAAAGAAATTTAGCCTTAGCAACAGCATAGCAACCACTTAAGTCGTTTTATGAATACGGCCCCAGAAGAATAAGGGCGATATTGTGACAGACCTCGAGTTTGCGTTCAAACTTTTTTTCTTCATTGATTCTTGTAGCTGAGACATAGTCTTTTAAGAGTTTAACTGATGCGACGTTGTCAACATTGAGCAATTTGAAATATTCAAGATGGCGTCCAAGATGGCTTCCGCTTTGTGACAAAAATTAGATGTGACCTAGAAAAGCTTCAATAAGTCATTTTTTCATTCAAATTCTTGGAGTTCAGATGAAAGTTAAAGCTTTCAGAACTGTTTTTACCAAAGAAATCAAAATATATTCTATATCTCTCAAAATGGCCGACAAGATGGCGGCTGATATAAGGAAATTTGTGAAAAATAACCCAGACCATTAGTGTAGCGGGATCTGATCAAAATAGTTCACTTAGTGATACAAGCACCAAATTGGTATGCAAGCTTCCTAGATTATATGTTTTACAAAAATAACGTTGGCCACCAATATTTTTCAAGATGGCCGCCGTGAAGAAAAATATACGTTATTTTCCCTCATCGCAATACTGAAAGTCAAGGACTACGCAAAAATAAACTGTGATAAGTACACTTGAAATTGATAATTATAATCCTTATAATTTAGTTAACATATGTTTTAGCATAGCCTTTACAATAAAACAACAATGTCTTTATTAGCTTATGTAGTTTACGATACAGAAATTCTTTACCGTTGTTACCTAAACTGTAACCTTATAGTATTTACACGTGTATATGCAAGATTTCAATAGCACGAGTAATAAAACACACACTTGGTGAAATGCAGATGAAGGAATCTGGTATAGTTTACGTTACAAAAACAAAATATTATTAGAATAGATTTTAGAAGTTTTAAAGTCCAATCATAGGTTACACAAGTATTGTATTAAACCCTTATACATTTTTGTTTTTAAATTACTACTCATCCTTCTGTTTTGTCGATTCAAATTGGGTTCAGACTAAAGGTATATTTATTAGCATGTGGAGAATCATTTTGCTTTTATAAAATAATATAGTTATTTGTTAAAACTGAGCTATGCTTGTTTGGCAGACACCTCAAAGATCATTTACGTATATCACCTGTTCTCAGAGTAGGCGCGCAATAAATTTATAAAAACGTGAAATTATTTTTTGGGGGGAAATGCAAATTTTCTTTATTTCATGCATCATACTATATCTTAAGAATCATATGTCAAAATATCTGCATTCAGAGTGGATTCTGTAATTAGCTTCCAGCCTCTCCAAAGGCCAGGGGGTACACTAAAGGAGTAAATATTAGGTGCTACCCCTTCGTTAGTAAACTGCAAATAATATACATGAGAAAGTGTTAAAAGTAATGTTTGTGAAACATTTTAGCACATTAAAATGTTGTGCAAAGTAAAACAATAGATACTACTAAACTATCAAACCCCAAACGATTAGAATGTTAAAAAGTACATGTACTCATGCATTAGCTGACTCTAAACAGGCGCAAAGCATTGACTTCCATTTTCGTCAGAGCAAAACGGAAGAGGCTCTTGCGGATATTCTCATATCAACGGGTTGCAGTACCAATGCGTGTGAAATTAGCAAGGAAAGAAATAAGATAATAGAAAAAAGTAACAGCTGTAGAATAAATTTACTTGAGTAACGTAGCTTACATAATAAGTAAGCATAACAAGCAAATAAAAGGTATGAAAATCTAAACATCAATGACATTAAAATGTATTCTATTTTTACTGAGAATAATATAGCTTGTCATTAACAATTTTTTAAAACTGCGTAACCAATTTCATTAACTCAAAAACATAAAATTATATCAGAGAAAGGGAACTTGTACTGATTCGTATATTGATAGAATTATAAATATCTGTGTCACTGTCAACAGTGATAGCCATTTTTGCAAAAGTTACATATACTCTTTTAGTGTTTTTGTATAATATTTTTTTCTATCATTGTTTCAAACAATTTAGATATTTGTATACTACAAGACTACAGTGGATTTGTAGGGTACGCTATCAAATTAAATGAACAAGCCTGCAGTAACTTTCAGGTGACCCCCACCCACTATTCTTTGTAGTGACGTTAGACCTTTAATTCATATGCATAGATTTATAGTTTATACCAAGTGTAGAAGGAATTGTAGACAAATTTGATATCTGTCCATTATATATTGGTAACATTACTTACACATCAAATGACTAGGCAATAAAGAAGGTCATATGAAACACGGAATTAAATGATTCGAGAAAAATTATATGTTTGAGAAAATTTGAAGTTTCTGTTGAAAGGATTTTATTTTTCAGTGCCATTGAAAGTTGTCAGAACATTGCCATGCTCAGATACCAATGACGTCATAGATATTTTACCACAGCGCCTGTGGAATAACTCAATGTTGTGCGTCTGCTAGGATACTGGTGTTTTCTCGAAGCGCTGAGCTGGCATACTTGAATTTGTGCAGAGACGTCCCGCAAGATCTTCGTCTTAAAGCGTTACACTCAAATGACGTCGTGGTTATCACTATTAGCTATTTAGCGCGCAAAGAATATTCATTCGTTCGTTTATTCTATCGTTCACTTCAGTAATTCACTCATTCGCCCATCGATTCATATTTATTGACTTTTATTGACTGTATTACTGATAGATTGATATACAGTTGACACCGTGATCTCAAACACTGATATCTCAAAGGTCCCTCTCAAAACGAAGAATATAGATTGGAACTTTTTTCTTTGTCTTTTTATTTCAACTCCGGATATTTCAAACTACTGGTATTCAAAGTACTGATTTCCTGGGACCAGAAGATTTACCTCAATATATCAGTATTTTGAGATGATCTTGGAATTTAAGATATCAAGAAGTGACTGTAGGTATTGATCTTTCTGAATGGTTAGTTTAGTGATTATAAAAATTAAGTAAAGACATTTTATTTCACCGAGAAGATGACTGTCTTGGTGCATATCTCCTGATATCGTCAGGCGTTTCTACGTATATATACCGAACGGCAAGTGTATACACATATGCAATTAGGCGTTTAGTAGGTTTAGAAAGCGTCATTTTTTTAGTACTTTTTGTCCCTCTCTCTTGTCCATAACGCAATTCCTTTACTTCGTTACTTCATTATTATCAATAACTGCAGCTAATTAATAAGATATCTCTTCTTTCTAAAATGTTAAATGTCACTTGTATACGATGAATTATTTTTCGGTGACTTTTTTTTAAATTATATATCAACAGCTGGACATTCATACTGAAATTATCAAACAAACCGGAATGATCGTACGTCATTAGAGCTAAAACTCGCGTTCCTGGGACATTTTATGAGAAATCAAAATGATAATCTTTATTTCTAAAATTTAAAGCGCAATTCAGAAAGCTGCATATTTCTGTAATCTACAAACAATGTGCATTTCCTATATTCTTTGCTAATTCATACATGTTAATTCAAAATCTGACAAATAAAGTTTTCCTAAAGCAGTTCAAAATTTGGGAATGCCGTTTTTACGTCATGGGACAATTACTGAGAAATCGAAACTGGCATCTTAAAGTTTTTATTTCACGAACTGTCTTGAATAAATATATCTTTCTATAAACAGTAAACATTGTGCATTTCAGATAGATTTTAATCATACCCATCCTCCTTTTCCTTCCGTTTTTATATGTATTTGTTCATAACGCCGATGACATTTCTACTCTCGATGGACATTTTCTATTTACAATTATACTTCATATATTCTCCTGTATGAAATGTGTTAAACATACATAATGATAAACACTTTTTAAAGATTTGATATATTCTCGTGCGTTTTATTCGGTTCTTTGATCATTTTGAGATTGGAGGTGGCGAAAAATGTAACGCTGGACATGCGATTTTGGACTAAAAATCGTAAAGCTTTGCCGTTCCTCCTTAAACGATATATTTGAAATAATTGAAATATACACAGTCATATTCTGCAAAGTTTGAGCTTTCATTTGATGTATAACATGATTAGTTTCTGCTAAGAATAAAAGATTCTTTTGCAAATGACCCTCTGGAAGTGTGTATTGTTCGAACATCGTGCGCGACGTCAGAGCGCTCAGTATAGTGCATCTGCTAGGATACTTGTATTTTCGAAGAGCACTCAGTAAAGTGCCTCTGCTAGAATACTTGTATTTCCTAAGAGTATTTCCGAAGAGCGCGCAGAATGACGTTTAGAGGACATCAGTATGAACTCTCAGTTGCTAAAGTAGCAGGTCTATGACGTCACTGGTATCGGAGCATGACAACCGGTGCTTGCCATGCTCCGTCAACTGTTTGCTATGAGAGATAGAGAGAGGGGAATATTGTCACGCCGACACAGAGGCCGACACCAACATGATCCGCACTGCATCAATACTTCCCGGTCCCCACCCCCTCCCCCACCTCCCCCGCCTGTGCTTGAGGAACATAATGAGAAAAAATATCCTCTGAGAAAGCAGTTAGTAAGCTATATAACCATGAATAACTAGTGCCTTACTTTGTTTTGACGTTGTCTACTTTAATTCATCGGAGCAATTGTAACTTAATTAAGGTGTATGGATATACCTTCAAGTTTTCCGCCACTGTCAAAAAGGGGAACAACCTTTGTGAAATCCTGTTTGTTTCCCTGGACGAGAGATCCATATCCGCAAGGAGTCTGCTCAAACAAGAGGTAATTTGCTCAAAGGAGCAAATTCTAATGAGAGTGGAACCTTATTAGTGGCTATTCTCTAAAATGAGTGAATTCGCTCCTATTCTATGTTTTCCGCAACTGTCAGAAAAGGGAACAACCTTTGTGAAATCCTGTTTGTTTCCCTGGACGAGAGATCCATATCCGCATGGAGTCTACTCAAACAAGGGGTAATTTGCTCAAAGCAGCAAATTCTAATAAGAGTGGAACCTTATTAGTGGCTATTCTCTTAAATGAGAGAATTAGCTCCTATTCTATGTTGAATAAATATCACTGCATAAGAAAGCTGGCTTGGCTTTTATAAGCTCGCGAGTTCGTAACTGTGTAAACCGGAAGTAGCAAGTTTTAAACAGAGAATACATAAGATTAAGAACACTAACTGCTGTAATTTTTATTTGGCATAACTTCAACAGCAGTTCTGGAACAAGGGCAAAATACTCATAACGTAGCTTACATAACGTAGCTTACATCATACGATATAATTATGCATACTTACATAAACGAAGTAGCAAGTCGAAAGCTTTTGTTAGTTTTGCACTACCCTTGAAAGCATATCGATCATAAATATACCAAAATTCCCAATTTTTCTGTAGTTTTTTCACAGTTGCGATAACGTAGCTTACATCCTTATCCATTCTGCTAAACGTGTAATTTTCAGAGAAAAAATGCTTCAAATTTTAAGCGGTCAATGCATCCATGTAGTTGCTATCGAAATTGACAATCATACATGTTTGTTTTAAAGATTTACTTGGATGCGAAACGCTTGTTTGTTACTTGCTAACTAATCAGTATCATGCGGGTAACGTAGCTTACATACAACTTGGCGACAGTGCAGATGAGAAAAAAGTTTTCCGCAGGGAGGTGTGATTTATAAAATGGTATGTCAGGTTTGCGTATCTACATATTCTGTTCACTTTAGAAACATAATTTCATTACATTTCACATATGTTTTGCGGAAAAGGGGATGCACTTGTTTGTACCAGACAGAAAGACACGTGTTTTATGCCATTTTTGGCCTGTTCAGGCATCGAGAATGGAAAAACTTGTCAATGTGATGCTTTCATTCGCAACTGAAAATGAAGAACACATCTTTCAGCTGGAATGGAAGTATGTTTAAGCCATGTGAAATGTTTTTGAATAAGCGTTTAGCCTATAAGACACCAAATATTAGCACTTGTTTGTCTATTCTGAGAATAGGTGATATATTTGATTCTAGTTATATGTTAATGTCACGTCACTCAGAGCTCAAACATGAAAAAAAACTGTAACATATTATAAATGCTCTCCTAATGGTTACCCATATCATACGATTTAAGCAGAAGTAAATTTTTGTCGATAAGTGCTTGTGTGTTAGCCGTAAAATGTCGCCAGAGTATTGTTTTACTCAACAGATTTTCTTTTTCCCCCTTTTGAAATCTGAAGCTCAGACACCTTCCTTAGAAAAGGAGCGATGCTGAAGGTGCTCCAGGCTGTCTATCTCTGTTTTTCTCGTGAACAGAATCAAAGTCTGCTTTTACAAAAGTTTGATCCCTTTATTTCAAATGGACCGCCCTTTTTCAGATAATTTTGATTAACTCACTTGAAGCTGGCAAAATGTGTCCTTATAACTGAGTAAATATTATCTCTTTGCACAGTCTTTACACAGCATGCATGTCAGCATTATTAGCTTGTGTTGTTTACGTTACAGAAATTTTGGGTATAAAATTAATGCTACTTTCATGCAGTCTTAGTAATGAAGTGAAATGGTATCTATGCCAGGTTACAGAACTAATAAAAAGTATAAACAATAAAATATAATTAAATTATATAACAAAATGCAGCTTACTCAAGCTGGAAACAGGGGTACTAGTTGAGACCGCTACAGATTCTCTAGGGAGTCTTATGTTAATTCAAAATATGTAAGATATGTAGGGTAGGCGGATACTCACACAACAATAATTCCTTTAAGGGCGATGTAATATACTCTCCAAATATCAAACAAAGCAATCTTTGATTGTGGCACTCCCTTGAGACCTTTTAATTTTTTGGTACTGACAGCAGCGTAAGTTACTTTAATACCTCTATGGAAACCATATAACAGTCAACGGGCTAATTCAATTCCACCAAAAACACGGTCTCTTTGGACTCTGATCCTTGTTTTTGCAAGTTCAAATTATTAGAGAATAATATACCATTTCAGGCTACAACAGGACCTCTATGAGAACATGTAAACTACTTGGAACTAAAACAAGGCCAGTCAGGTAACACTGTGATATCAGTTCAGAGTACTATTAGACTACGCAGAAACACTGGTGCTATCACAGGTTACGGTTACTTCAAACCTTCCCCCAGGCTATACCAGTTATAGCTTTATGAATATGGTACCATGTGAGGCTGCTAAAAGACCTACTAATACCACCATATAGTGCAAACACTTTAACTTAAATAACCCTGTTTATGATCATTATTAAGGTAAGCCTAAAAATTAAAATCGGTCACGTTTATAACCTTGCAGCTGAGGTAATCCAAAATTTCCATAGACAATAGGGTATCTGCTAAATCGTCAACAAAGTCGTCAAGAAGACCTTTGTAAAGCACTGAAGGGATGTCAGCTCAGGCTTTTAAAAGTTGTTATCAGTGGGCACTACGGTACCATCTAAGGATATTACAAGACCTTCACAGAGAATATGGTATCAGATTTTCTAATGCAAGACTTTTTGTTGTGTCCGCTTGGTTTAATGCCAGATACCTAGGAACACTTTATGTTAGCCTTATGCTTGTCTGATAGACACTATGATAGCCGCTTGCTATACTAGACTTTCAAAAAAAATGTGGCAGCTGCTCAAGGTAGTGTAATGAAAAAAGGACACAGTTGTACCAGTTCAAGCTATTACAGGACTTCTTGGTAACTCTGATGTCACCACAAGCTACCTAACACAAGAATATCGGAAAGACTGTGGAGGTTGGTGCCACACTCTTTTAACAAGATGTCTAGGGAGACTGTAATGTCAGCTCTCAATCCTAATAATAATAATGTTGGTATCATCTTAGCTAACTACAAGACCTTTCAGAATATGTTACGTGCTCAAGCTATTTTGGAAGCTTTCCATCAAAATACTTCCTCTTTAGTGACAACCTTCTTCCATATACTGCACATACTACATATATAACCTCCCTTAACCAGATAGGTCACTGGGGCAGCACAAATAATTTTGAAACACTTTCTCTTCCGTACAGAGTCTGCGAACTCAAGACCTCTCCAGTTCTTTAAATTGCCTCGCTTTCTTCTGTCTGCCTTTTCAATCCCTTTCTTCCCCAGCCCAGACCATTGAAAACCTCTATGAAGATTAATTGAAGACTCGTGGCTAATTATGACTTCTGTCAGTTCTGTGGTGTCAGCTCGTGTAAATGTAAAACCTCTGTAATAACAACATCCTAGGTTTATAACAACTTTGCAGATATAAATTCAAGCCACTGAAAACTCTGTTTACAATTACTATAATGCCAAATCACTTTGATGAAACACAACAGTAGTTTGCTCCTAATATGTAGTTTGTAAAAAATCATGTTTTGGAAATTTTTGGGGTAACATATACTCAGTGACGTATATGACAGCGAAACATACTCTACATTTTGATACAAATGTATTAGTTTTATTTGTTGTATAAAATCATTGTAGTTTGTTTCACTGGTATAAATAAGATACTTTGTTTTCATCAAAATAAATATTTTGCTCATTTTGTCTTATGAAAGACCTAGTAACGTAAATAACATCAACTCTTTTCACTCTGAGGAAACATTTTTTTTTCTGTAGAGAATAATAAAGTATCGATTCCACAATGATAACCTTTCTATCTACGTCAGTGGCGATTTAGATAAGAGTCTTTCAAAAATAGACAACATTCCTAAGCATGATGCGGTAACGTAAGTCACTGCCAAAATACGGCTGTCTGATGGCAAAAACTGTCAAACTATAGCTGTTTCACAAACAAACTATTTTTCAAAGTTTGGGATGAATTTATTGGTAGTTCAAAGACTACAGGAATAGACGACAGTTGCTGCCTCTGCAAAATTGGCCAGCTTTGTATCCGATATTTCAGAGTTCTCACATTTACTTATCCTGCAAGGATCTGCCGTTGTACACTAATTTCTTCCATAATTGCGGTCGTTGGATATGTTCTGTGGATACCATAAATAATTCATTAAAGAGTCCTTGCATTAAAACTACTTGTAAAAAGACAAACAAACACCAAAATTGCAATGTATACAGCAAAACTCCTATATTGCTCTATTAGATCCACCATATTGGACGCCATCTTGATTTTCTCAAATTGCTCAAGGATGCCAAGGTGGCATCAGTCAGATTGTTAAAAGACAATATCTAAGCTACAAGAATCAGTAAAGAATTGAAGTTTGAACGCAAGTTTCAGGTCTAACTGGTTTTCTGCCGGACTAATTCTTCCCTTTATTAAATCATTTTCCTTTCCTAACATACTTTGAATATCGAATTTTGTTTCACTGTTTTCTCTGAAGTATAAAAGCTAGAATAAAAGTTGGAATACGTATTCAGATGGACACTTGAATTGTATCGTTGGACTGAGAATCTGACTCATATTCTTCCCTTTAGTTATCCATTATGTTTATTATCATATTTTGTGTTAAACTTTTCTCAGGAAGAATTCAAGCCTGAATCATCAAACTTGACGTGAAAATAGTTAACTCTAAAATGGTCGAAATTAGTACTGGGCACTTGGTTCATTTAGCTTTCTTTCTCTCTATACTTGGAACGTGTCCCTGGATGAGTTTGATCTTGGTCTAAAGTTTCACTCAGGCACGGTGTCATGTGCGTAAATTCCCCATGTAACATACCGTTAAAAATGGAAAAATTGAGCCATCTAAAGGAATTGCCATAATTGTCTCAAATGAACAGCTTGGTTTTCTAGTCTAGTCCAGTCTGTCCCATTACCTTATAAGGTCGTTGTCAGCCCTGGATCCAGGGGATGGGCTTTGGGGCTTCAGCTCCGCCATCTCGGCATCTGTGTTATGTATAATATGTAGGCCCTCAGATGATAAGAAGTATCTGATAACAGTTTGAAATAATTTATCCATGTGGTTTGATTAAAATATATGTTGTGACATCTCATTAGAATTGCCTCGGCGAGGATAAAATATATGTTCTGACATCTCATTAGAATCGCCTCGTCGAGGCGATTCTAATGAGATGTCCCAACATATATTTCAAGACAAAAAGACATTATCAAATATTCTAAACAAATTGATCCCTAATTATGACAAATTTCAAGCCCCTCCCCGCCACTCCCCAGACCAACACACACATATCTCAGCATCTCCAAGTTCCACCAGTTTTCCAGAGCCCCACCACTACGTGATGGTCTAGATCCGGGCAAGGTAGCTGCACCAAAAATGACTTTACAACAATTCGGTTCCGCCTGGTACTGTTAGCAGCTGCCTAGTTCTGGTACTAAGCAAAGTCCATCCCTGTCCACTCCTAAATATTGTCTTCCCATCTTTATTTCTGTCTCTCCCTTCTTCTTTTTCACTTCACTGTGTCCTGTAGAGTTGTCTTTTCTAAGCCAGAAGACATTGAGATTTGGCCAAACCACCTCATTTTCCGTTTCTTGGCTGAACTTAGGAGATCGTCATTTTCTCCAATGTCTGCTTGGATCTTCCTACGAATATCCTCATTATTAAATGGTCCTTGAACGAGATATTCAGTAACGTTCGGCAAGGGCTATTAATTGTTTTCATAACTCAACGGGGCGCTTCAGTTTCACATTTGATCCAAGTGATATGTTATTGTTTGTCAAGATTGGCTGCAGTGGTTTGAGCAATCCATGAGAGAACCTTCGATTTTGAGCCATTTATTTAATTATTCATTTATTTATTTATTTTAGTATATAACTAATCTACCATATTAATGGTAAACCATGTGCCCCCCTCCCCCTTGTTAAAACATTAAGCATACAACAACACACATATATACAAGTGTCCAGGTATGAAGAGATAAACAAGATCAAATCTAATATCATCTGAGATAATTGTTCCAAGGTATTTGAAGCTTGTAACCGTTTTCAACTTCTTACGTTTTACCTTGATCTCCCTCTGGATGCCATCAGAGCTGTTTGTCATTACTCTGGTCTTCTCAGCACTTATCTTCATTTTATATATCCTGTGCAGGTTATGTCTAGACTTTCAACTAGGGCTTCTCAGTAAGAGCGTTAACACAGGGTATAATGGATTCCGCTAATTTTCGCTTCCTGCAGAGACTGTACATCATATCTGGCTTCCGCCGAGACTGTCCGCGAACTCTGGCTTCCTGCCGAGACTTCTGTACATGATAAATGGCTTCCTGCAGAGACTGTCCGCGTGATTCTGCTTCCTGCCGAGGCTCTCGGCAGGAAGCAGAGTCACGCGGACAGTCTCGGCAGGAAGCCATTTTTCGAGGACAGTAGTCTCTGCAGGAAGCAAGAGTTCGTGGACAGTCTCGGCGGAAGCCAAATATGGCGGACAGTCTCTGCAGGAAGCGAAAATTGGCGGAATCGATTATACCCTGTGACTAGGGATTCTCAGCAAGAGCGTCAATATCACCGGCAATTGTTATTAGTTCTGCCGCCTGTACTAACCTTTCCCTCATGTTCTTGTAGCACATCAGACATAGGGGAGAGTCGGGTAACTTCGGACAGGCGGGTAAGCTCGGACACTGACATTGTTTCCTTTATATGTCAGTTGTTTGGAACTAAAACAAAATTTAACTGGCCAAACAGAGAAAATCCTGATGAGACGGCTCATTATGAGCCGTCTCATCTGGATTTTCACTGTTTGCATTTGTATGTCCGAAGTTACCCGACTGTCCAAAGTTACCCGACTCTCCCCTAATCATTTCGAGAAAAATGTTGAAGAGGGTGGGTTAGAAAAGACATTGTTGTCTAACTTCATTTGTTGTTCTGAACCATTCTCCGGTGCTGCCATTCATCTGATAGCCTAGTATAGCCTAGTCACAGAGGTGCACAATAGCCCGAACTAGGTTTGCATTGATATTGTACTTCCGCAAGACAGTCCATAAGGCTGCATGCCATACTCTGTCAGCTGCTTTTCCGAAATCTATGAAGACATGGTACAGATTCTGCTGATGTTGAAGATACTTTTCAACCAGGATTCTGAGGTTGAAGATCTGTCCTGTGGTGCTCCTTCTGGCTCCGAACCTATCCCGTTCTTCAGCGATTATCTCTTCAGCTTGGGGGTTTAGCCGTTTCAAGATGGCTTACAGCACGATTTTACTCAGATGACTGATGAGGCTGATGGTTAGAAGTAGTTCTAGCGGAGTTGTAGGTTGCATTTTAGGGAGTGTAATGATCACCGACTGAGTCCATGGGATAGGGCCATTCTCCTGTTCTCCAGATCTTTTTACAGATTTCTGTTAAACACAGATAATGGTCTCAACTTGGATTTTCTATGCAGTAATTCGTCAAGCAGATTGGATGGAAAACAATGAAGGCCCTGAGTAGACTGCTCATCTTGGAACAGTCTGATCTGAGCCTTCACTGTTTTCTCAGTTTCGTCAGTCCCAATACTTAGAATTTTAAAGGTAATAATTGAGCCGCGACACGAGAAAACCAGCAAAGTGGTTGTGCGCCCAGCGCAGACTCAGATCAGCCTGGGCATCCGCCTAGTCAGATCAGATTCTTCGCTAAGCGCTTAAAGGGTAGCTAAGGGTCTAATCTACATCTGTGCGGACAGCAAAGACTCTGATCAGACTGGGCATCCATGCCCAGGCTGATCTGAGTCTTTGCTGGACGCACATGCTACTTTGTTGGTTTTCTTGTGTCGGGTCGCGGCTCATATTATCTATTCTGCTGATCATTTTTTTGGATATACCAAAACATTATCAGATCTACTCATGCTTTTGTAAACAACATTATAAATTATTTACATTAATTATTAACATTAATATAAGATAGTATCGAAAGCCACATCGCTTATCAGACGAATGGCTCTTATTTAATATGGGTATACCAATGATAAAAAAATTACTCTGGGAAAATAATCAGCATTCTCAAATTAAGAACAGCAGCTGCACACAGTTTGTAACTGTCAGAGAGTAGCTTTCCCCCCTAGTAGTTTTTCCCCCCGGAAAAATGACTATGATTTTTCCATAGTAGAATTTCCCACCGGAAAAATGGCTATATAGTAGAATTTCCTCCCGGAAATATGACTATATAGCCAATTTTCCCCGGGGAAAATCTACTATAGGTGTTTTTGCATAGCCGTTTTTCCCCTTCATAGTGGATTTTCCCCCTGGTAATATGATTGCGAGAAAACACGCTACATATTGGAATTTGCTCCTTCTCCAATTATAATGCCGGGCCGGGTAGCGCAATCGGTAGGGCACCTGACTCGTAAGTCAGAGGTCCTGGGTTCGAATCCCGGTCTGGCCATATACTTCGTTTCTCCTTCTGCTGATTCAAGAAGGGCAGTTGTCAGTTACTGGCGAAAGTATGTGCACTTAGTACTGGTTAACCGCTTAGGAGGTCTAAGCCTGCCCAGGAATAGTGTGGTTAGGTTAACTGACCGTCCCGACATGACCTTAGTTGTTTACCGTGGACGTTAAGCATCAAATCAACCAACCAATCCAATTATAATAATGCGGTTCATAACTGAAGCAGAAATATGAGTACCTGTCCGTAAAAAATTGATGGATAATATATGCTAGAACCACCTGCATGTTTCCATCAGTCTGTCTTATCTTGTTTTGGGGGAAAACAGGTAGCATTTTGCTTTTCCGTGTTAGTCAAAAAAGGATATGAGTGTACGTGGTTGTGTGCATAAATTTGTTTAATTTTGTGTTTGTACAAGCGTTCATCTGTGCGTGCGTGCAGCAGTGTGCCTGGACTAGTGTTCGCCTTTCATGCAGAAGTCGTGGGCTCGACTCCCATTGGGACACATGTCCGATTATGGTTTTCAATGTAATAACTCCCTACTAAATCAAACATGACCAGACAAAGCACCCATTCGTAGGGGAGACCGGGGATAGTTGATGCACTTTTTAGACTTTTTGATATATCTCGTGACTGGACTGGCCAATTTTGATCATCTTCGCATATACTAAAAGATCTACCTTTCCTGCATTTAAAATCAAATAGTAATCTTTGAATTTTGGTATATTTTCCCTCCGTTTAAGTAGATTTCTTTGGCAAGTCAACTGCATCAACTTGCCCCAGTAGTGGGGCATGTTGATGCAATGCTTGGGGCAAGTTGGTGCAGACATTGTTTCTGGCCTTTACAAGCCCATGCAACGGATACTACAGGAAATTGACCGTTTCTATGGACAAATGGGGATATTCCTGCTTTCTTTATAGTTAGATGCCGCGATTTATCAAAATTATTTTAGCCATTGAAGTTATCTCAAGCGAAATATCTCTAGAAGGAATGTTTGTATATGAGTAATTGAACTATAAAATATCAAAATATTCTATAATTTTATTTATGAAACTTAAGAACATTTTAAACAGGAAAATATCATTTCATTGTTATAGTTGCTAAATTTAATGAGCCGGCCTCCCAGCAATTCGTACAATTTACATATGCGTCCAGCGAAGACTCAGACCAGCCTGTGCATCAGCATAGTCGGAACAGAGTCTTCGCTTGCCATACAAAAAAGGTATGGGGCCTTAGATATCCATAGAGCGCACAGCAAAGACTCTGATCAGACTGCGCGGATGCGCAGGCTGTATCGAGTGTTCACTGTGCACACATGTAAATTGTTGGCATTGCTGTGACATCGCTGGAATGCTATTGTATGTATTTTTTTAAATATAATAAAAGAGATACTACAAATCTGAAATGCTTAATAGTCCTACATCAGTTAGAGATCAAGCCCATCCAAATATTGTGAACAGCTCATGCAGTCCAATAGGATTTTATGGTGCATCAACTTGCCCCATGCTCATTGCATCAACTTGCCCCAACCATACCCCACGTGACATTCAGCAAGGTAGACAACTATTACACAATGTTTTCCTTCAGAAGAGTGTATGATTTTGAAGATTAAATATTTGTCTACCTGTATGCATAAATGAATTATGAACAACCAGAAACAAATGCGCGCTAAACGAAAAATTGCGAAATACCTGTAAATTACTTAGATGTGTCAAAAATGAACTCTTCTTCACCAAATTCTCATTTATCGTCCGAATTCCGCAAAACTTCAGGAAAAGATGGCGGCAGTCAATTACTGTCTTAATTCGTCATTTCTGACGTCCATAACGACGTCATTGTCTTTTTATTGCCACTGCATCAACTTGCCCCGTGCATCAACTATCCCCGGTCTCCCCTACATTTTCCTGTAGCTTGTCGTGGAGATCCCAACTTATTTTTATCCTTTTTTTTCTCCACTACACGGAAATTTTTATTTTGACAATAATCCAACACAAATATATATCCAATTTTATTTCTGCCCTAAACAACAAAAATACTAAGCTTTATATACCCTCTTAAAGAATTAAGTTCATAAGAAAAGCATGAAACATGCTTTTCAGTAATAAATCACTTGGAGCAACAAGTGCTAGGCAATGGAGCAACACGTGCTACGCATCGGAGCAACACGTGCTAGGCATCGGAGCAACACGTGCTACGCATCGGAGCATCGGAGCGAGCAACACGTGCTAAAGATAAAAAAAAATCGCTGGTTAGCGACACTCCCAAGCGGGAAATCAAAGTTCATACAGTTCAAATTTAATAAAATTCCTCAGTGAATTCACGATCTTTGTATATGTTTGTAGAAATTTCAGTGTCATTTATGTACTTGGTTATTTTCGTAACCGTAAATGTCATTGTCTGTTTTCTGGTTCTGATATTTGATACTTCCATTGCGGTTTCATCATCACTGTCTATTATGATTATATCATTAGGATCATCTACAACATTGTTCTGTTGCTGTTCCATGTTATCATTTCCATTCGTGTCATCATTTCCATGTGCCTTGTTCAATTCGTCGTTTCCATGTGCCTTGTTCAATTCGTCGTTTCCATGTGCCGTGTTCAATTCGTCACCACTAAGACCGTCATGAACATCACTCACCAAACTTATAGTGTCAGAATCAGAATTATCGTTAAACTCACCGGGATCACTCGCAGAATCAGCATCATTTATCCTCTGCGAGTCAACACAATCGTCATCACTGATGTCAGAAATCCACTGACTAACATCATAGCGTTCTCTGGTATTATTCACAGAATTATCCTTAAGTTGGTTCACATTGAATTGTCCCAAGATGTCGTTATATTCCTGGTCATAAGCAGACCCATCTGCTTCAGCAATTAAGTCTAATATGGAATCATCGTCACTCACATTTTCATAATAGGCATCTTCTGGTTGGTTTGCCCTGCATGCGTTCAAGGAACATTCACGGGCTGTCACCTCGTCATAACCGTGTTGTAGAATCAAATGTCTCTTAAGATAATCCCTACGGATGAATGTCGAACCACACCCACATATAACACAAGTATAATGTTCTAGGCCACTGTGACTCACATTAATATGCCTTGTTAGGTTCCGTTTATACGCATACATTCGACCACAAGTCTCGCACAGAAATGCCATAGCTCCAATCTGTTAGCAAACTGAAACGTTTATGCAAGAAGATTTATTAATAATATCCACGTGTAAGTGTGACACTAAACAACTGGCTACACTGGTATGTATATGAGAATATAACACGTGCAAATAATGACACTGGACAACGACTCCGTCAGTATGTAAACAGTTATAAATGTGAAATATTCACGTGCACTAAAACGACTCCGCCCATATCTATATGAGAATGAAACACGAGCAAATAATGCCACTGAACAACGACTCCGTCAGTATGTAAACAGTTGTAAATGTGTATATTTGAACTATTCACGTGCAAATAACGATACTGAACAACGACTCCGTCAATATGTGATATATAGAAGCGTACAGGGTATCAATAATGCTTTTACTATATACACTTGTTTTTTTTTTTTTTTTTTTTTTTTTTTTTTCATTTTTTATTAGAAACACATTTTTATTTTGCTTTTTGCTACACTAGCAGCCTCCCGCACAGGGTGTTTAATTTTCTTTTGTTTGCTTATTGGGCTGGTTTCATCGCGACCTGAGATACTGTCGTTATCCGTTGTTACTTCAATTGGATATAAGAGATTTAATGGACGACGTACGGTACGCCCTGACGATAACAGTACCTCAGCTGATCGCACATTGCCATCGAAACTCGGTACCAAATGGGTTACTTTCCCAAGTTTCCAACAACCACGTGGAACATCCTCCTTTAAACTCACAACGTCACCAATATTCACTGAAAACTCCGACTGCACACGTCCAGATTTTAGTTTGCTTTGTGTTCGTTCACGAAGGCTAAGTAAATACTCATCCCTCCAAGTTTTCCAGAAAGCATTCAGCAGCCTTTGACCTTTTTTCCATACCTGCAATAGTTTTTCTGCCGTGCTCTCGTATGGGTTATAATCAGGATCATTGCTTTTGTATTCAAGCTCTGGAATTCCAGTATTTGGATTAAGTGTAAGAAAATGTGCAGGTGTAAGAGTAATGCTAGAATTGATATCGTCAGAAACGTACACGAGTGGTCTGGCGTTCACAGTTGCAATGACTTCCTTAAGAATTGTTTCTAGCTGAACATATGTAAGTAACTTCCGGCTGATTGTTTTTCGTAAGGCTCTTTTCACAAGACCAACTAATCTTTCATAGAAACCCCCCATCCACGGGGCAAGCTCCACAATGAATATCCATTTGACACCTTTATTTGCTACATGGGTTTGTACTTCTTCACACTTAATTACGTTGCTCCAAACCAAATCCAAGGCTTTACTTGCAGTTTTAAAGGTAAGAGAGTTATCACTTATGATCTCTGAGGGACACCCTCTTAGTGCAGTAAATCTTCTGAACCCTAACAAGAATTCTCCTGTTGACATATCTTGTAACAGTTCCAAATGAATTGCACGAGTGACCAAACATGTGAACAAGCATATCCACACTTTCTTTGAATCATCACGGGATTTAATGTATAATGGTCCTAAGTAGTCGAGACCAGTTCTCGAAAATGGCGTGGCTTCTGTTACACGTGTTTTTGGTAGAGGGGGCATCACAGGCATTTTATAGGGTCCACCTTCTTGACGACGACACACCAAACAGTTTCTGAGTATCGATCGCACAACTGCTCGACCATGGGGTATCCAGTATTTGTGTCTGATGTAGCTTAATGTCTGGGATACACCACTGTGTAAAGTTTCTTTATGAATTTTCTCTATCTGAAGATGTGTTAGTTTGTCATTCTTTGGCAATAGTAAAGGTCGTCGTGCACTTTCACTCAAATTTGCGTGTTCGATCCTGCCTTTGCAACGCAAAAGTCCCTCATTGTCAATGTACAATCCCAATTGTTTTTGCAAATTGTTTGTCTTTCCATTTGATATTGCCTTGTAGACATCAGAGTACTGCCTCTTTTGACTGTAGGTAAGCCACATCCTTTCAGCTTCTATCAATTCACAGCTCGTTATCGTTCCATTTCTAGACTTTGGATCTCTCAACCTACTTATAAATCTAAGGGCAATGGCCGTCACTCTTATCAGCTTTGTGAGAGATGAGAATCTCTCAATGTTTATCCCAAGTGGCGTATCGGATCCTGAACTATATGTTCCTGAAATTGATTCATTTGTGTTCAATAACCCTGTTTCTTTGACACTCTTTGTTTTCTTTACTTCAGACTCATACTCTAATTCTGTCTTTTCATTTGTTTCACCCACAAAACTTGGCCATTCTTGTTCACTATCTGTCAGCCACGATGGTCCATGCCACCATAGTTCATTTTCCCTAAGATTCTGAACCGTTGTTCCACGAGAAGCAATGTCAGCAGGGTTTTCCTTTGATGTTACAAATCCACATACTATATCACTGTGACTCTTTATTTCCTTTACCCTATTCCTCACAAATACTGACACATCTTTCTTTGACACTATCCACTTTAATACACACTGTGAATCCGTCCATAAATACGTAGCTGCTATTGGAACCTTTATCTGGCTTTTGACAAAGCTCAGACATCTAACACCGATCACAACAGCCATCAATTCTAGACGTGGAATAGTATTGTTTTTCAGAGGAGCTAGCCTTGTTTTTGAAAACAACATATTTGCCACAGCCTTATCATCACTGTTTCTTTGTATCAGGTATACAACTGTGGCAAAAGCACATGCTGATGCATCACAAAAACATGCCAAGAAGTAATTTGAAGTTTCAGGATTCCCACTGGTAGTGATGCACCTCTTGATTTGAATTGTTGCTAGTTTGGTAATCTCTGATTTGATTTGTAACCAAACAGGTGTGTCCTCATCTCCTATTGCATCATCCCAGTCAATATGTTTGCTCCACAACGTTTGAAGAAACAGTTTGCCTTTTAGTTGGACAGGAGAACATATTCCGAGTGGGTCAAAAACTGATGCAATTTCTTTTAATACATTCCTCTTTGTAGGATTTGTATGTTCTGCTGTTGAATTAACTTCCTTTAGGACAATAGTATCACTACTTGTGTTCCACGTATGACCTAAAACTGTCATTGTTTCACAGCTAGCTCTATCCACACTATCAATGAACTGATTCACATTTTTGTCATTTGACACCCACTCTCTTAGGTTCATTGACGCTTCACTGAACATTGATTTTGATTCCTTGTACAGTTGTAATGCTTCTTCAATAGTGTCTGTTCCTGTGATTAAGTTGTCGACATATATGTCACTTTTAAGTTTTGATGCGATTTCACTTTCGTATGATTCCAGGTGATTTTCAATGGTTGCAGCTAAAAGAAAAGGGCTGGAAATAATACCAAACGGAACTCGACAAAATCTGTACTCCTGAATATTATCCTTTTCGACTCTAGATGTTTCACAATCTTTCAACCAGATGAATCTAGTTACATCCCTTTGATCTTGTTGCAACCCTATCTGTAGAAAGGCTTTCTCTATGTCAGCTACAAGCGCGATGTTGTTCAGTCTGAAACGCATCAACAGGCCACACAAATCGTTCATCAAAACAGGACCCCTATAAAGGCATTCATTCAAACTATTATTCGCTCTTCTGGTTTTGGCTGACGCATCATAAACTATACGTATCTTTGTCGTTGGTTTGAGTGGATTTATTACAGCATGATGAGGTAAGTAATGTGTGATTTCATTTGTGTGAGATTTGTCAACCTTTTCGATAACTCCTTTCTCCAACTGGTCCTGTATTATTGAATTATACTGCTTCATAAGATCTGGTTTGGTTGCCATCCTGAAAACACATGACTTTAATCGGCCCATTGCAAGGTCACGATTCTCAGGCAAATCTGGAATTTTTTCCTTCCACGGCCATTTGACTTGATACCTTCCATCTTTAAACTGAAGTGTTTCCTTGAAATTGGTCTTTATTGTTTCATCAATAGTTGTTTCAGGTCTATCACTGACTCCAATGGATTCCATGTTCCAGAAGTCCTCAAGGTTTGGTTTTGTGGGAGTAGCATCATCTAAGCTTTGAAAAACATTTGTTGAGGTTATGTTATCTCCATAAGTAAGAATCAACATGTTCATTTCTTTTCCTTCTGATTCGAATTCACTCGATCGACCTGTCAGAATCCACCCGAGCTTTGATGCAAGTAAATACAGACCAGGCTGTACTTCAATTTTCTGTGTTAGAATTATGTCTAGGTAATAATCATTCCCTATTAGTAAATCAACGGTGGATGACTCCGTCTCTGAGGGAATACTGTCAGCCATATCTAGACTTTTCACAAGATGATCTATGTTCCTTGATGAATACAGGTTCATAGCCTTTCTTTGAACAGTGCCACTGATTACTGGTACAATATTAGCAGTTATATCTAAATATTCTCCATTATTTAACATGATACTTAGCTTGGTTTGTGAAGTTTTAACCACCTTTGGCTTCTCACTTCCGAAAGTAACAAGCTTTATTTCCTCCTCTCCTTCTTTTATTAGTTGCAACCTCTTCGCTAAACTTTCTGTCACGTATGTCCGTTGAGAACCTGAGTCAAGGAGAATCCGTACTTGTTCACTCTTAGAGTTGCTCTTATTCTTTATCTCTGTTTTTGCGGTTTGCATTAGCACAATTTCCTCAGATGACACTAGTGCGTTTTCTGTAATACATTCTCCACTTTCTGACATTTCACATACCTCTTCAGTTAAATGAATGCTAGAAATATTTGAATTATTGAATTTCTTTGGGCATAAACTTCGGTGATGTGCATTTACCTCACCACAGTGTACACAGGCCTTGTTTCGTTTGCACTCTTTCGATAGATGGCCTACTTTCAGGCATTTGTAACAACTGTCTTTTAGTTGTTTCTTTCTTTGCTGGACAGTGCGATAGGTAGGACATTCGTCACTCCAATGTCTTTTCTCACAGTATCGACATTGATCATAGTGTCTGGTAACAGACATTTGTTTCGTATTGGCAACCAGTGCTTCAGCTGTTCCTGTACGAGGTTTTGCTCCTCCAAACTCATGCTGTTTCATACCTGTATTTGGGCCAAATGTAGGTCTCCTTAAACCTCGAGGTGGATCAACTCTTCCTGAAGTAGCTCCAGAATATGATTTTCTTTCATTGATGGCATAGTTATCTCTCTTAAAAGTCGACTCCGCTGGTGGGCCTTTCTTTTCTGCATGTTCACGGGCTGTTATATATTCATGCAATCTATCTCGTAAATTTTGCACAGTCCATTTGTTTTTAGAACCATTCAAAATCTCAAGCTGCAGGAGTACTTCTTCCGGTAATTTGGCTCTTATCATAGACACGAAAACATCCTGTTTTATGTCTTGCTTTAGTACTTCAAGGCTTCGGATATGTCTCTCCATATTGTCATACAAACTTCTTAGACTACTTGTCTTATTAGTTGCTTGGTGTAAATTAATCATTTTATTGTAGTGAAGGTCAATTACCTCTTGTGAATCACCAAATCTATCCTTCAATATGTCCACAGCAATTTGATAATTTTCATTTGACAGAGCTAACCCCAGTATAGCACTTTTTGCCTCTCCACCTACCTTACTGTTTAGATAATTAAACTTTTCTATGTTTGACAACTTCTTGTTGTTATGAATCGCGCATTCGAATGAGTCCCAAAACTCAGTCCATCTGAGTTTATTGCCAGTGAAAGTCACTATGTCAATTTTGGGTAATTTTACTGTTGTTGCAAGTTCCTTATCTTTCAATTCCTGTTTTTCAATAAGTTCACTTTGTTGTTTCATTTGATTTACCACCACTGTATTCATTTGCTTTTGTAATTCAACAATTTGATCAAATCCATATTTTTCTTTTGTTTCGGCCTTCTTTACCTTTATCAGGCTTATTTCTTCTTTGAATTCTTTGAGGTTTAGAACACACTCTAGCGCTTTGTCACACACTGATTCATTCTCTGTTACAAGCTGATTTGTAAGCTCAGTATCTTTGCTATCGATGGCGTCAGCCAGCTTCTCCGTCTGGCTTTCTACTTTATCAGAGTACATTTGTAAGCGTTCAATGCAACTGCCTATCTTTATACTCAGTTCCGCTTCATTGATCAATGGACCCTTGGCACTTTCTAAAAGATCTAAACCTATCTGGGTTTGCTTTTTCAAAATATTTATGTACCTAGTTCTTACTCCCTTCAGGTATGATACATTAGACGCCATATTTGGTTTGTTTCTATTTTACCTCAATTTGTAATTTTTATTCAAAGAACAAACAAAACTATTTACCCTAGTCCCGGGTTCCGGCACCAATCATGTCGTGGAGATCCCAACTTATTTTTATCTTTTTTTTTCTCCACTACACGGAAATTTTTATTTTGACAATAATCCAACACAAATATATATCCAATTTTATTTCTGCCCTAAACAACAAAAATACTAAGCTTTATATACCCTCTTAAAGAATTAAGTTCATAAGAAAAGCATGAAACATGCTTTTCAGTAATAAATCACTTGGAGCAACAAGTGCTAGGCAATGGAGCAACACGTGCTACGCATCGGAGCAACACGTGCTAGGCATCGGAGCAACACGTGCTACGCATCGGAGCATCGGAGCGAGCAACACGTGCTAAAGATAAAAAAAAATCGCTGGTTAGCGACATAGCTTACATGCGTATGTTTACGTATAAAAAAATCTGCGATGAGAAGAAATCACCGCATTGTCGTTCCTTAAATTAGTAATTATTGATTATTATAAAAATATGGTTGCTAAATTTGCATATTGATTTTTTGGAATTAATCACGTTTATTACCTCCATTGAAGTACCTACAAATTTCTTATGCGATTAATTCCGTAGAATGTGTCTGTTACATTCCGTTCCGGTCCGCAAAATACCAATAACCATACCAAGTTCGCTAATAGCCAATTTCCCGGTGGGGGAAAAACTACTATGGGGGAAAAGTGGCTCTATGAGGTCCGGACAATCCACTATATAGCCGTCCTTCCTATAGCCATTTTTCCGGGGGGAAAGGGGGAAAAACCACTCTCTGACAGGTACACTTTCAGGGGAAGCTTCTCTGTCATTTTCTTTTTACACAAACCCGCTACTCAAGGCTTTGTTGAGTCTTCCAGAACATACAAAATTAATTGCAGCACTATTATTTGCTGAAAATTGTGAAAAGCTTTTCCACTGCAAAAGCTGCTCACATTTCTTTTCAACAAAAATATTGGCATATTTGAGATAAAAAGTTTCAAATTTTAACGAAACGTTAACCAACGACGTCGTTACTTTTGAACAACCGGGCCCTGGGCTATACCGGTCATGATAAGAACCATATCAGTCTGTTTTATGACCAATCCTTCATACGCTTAATACATTGAGCAAAGAGCGTATAAAGGAATGCTTTTATAACGGTTTTAAAAGTGTCATGACTGGTGAGGATCAGATGTGTTAGTACCGATATCGAAACATGAACTAAACAAAAGGGGTTTAGAAGCCAGTCAACAGGCACACCCAAAAACGTTTGTCTACTGTGCTTACTGTTCCTACCCAACCCAATCTTCCATTTTTTCCACCAACTTGTTTCTATTTGACGACATTCATTTTCTCCATAGAATCGCAATGTCTTTTTTCATCCCGGGAAAGCGGACGAAGAAGACTGTGGTTTCAGCGAATGGTGTTTTGAATTGATCTCTCTCGTCATCAGTTACAAAAGCTGGATGCACGTACATCACCCGCCATGATAACGTGACACGTCATGGTTCTCTACTTGAACCATGCTATGAAGAACCTATTCAGCCGAATCCGTTCCTCACCAGTGACTATACGATCAATGCCAGTCCTTTTAGAACAATACACATTGGACTGGCATGGAACGTGGAAAATATTGTTTTGGAAGCGGACAGTCATGACTCGTAATATGACTGGCATTGATCGGATCAAAATATATTTGAAAGTTTAGGTCGATGTATAAATGTGCGGAAAAGACTCTGCTCAACTTGAGGGTCTGCATTTGACTTACTTGAAGTACATCAGTGTATAAAGAACTCTTTTGGTCATCCCTCGTAAAGTGTTTTCCAGATAAAATCGTGAACTCAACTGTCCAGCCCCGGATCAAGGGGGTTGTCTTTGGGGCTTCAGCCACGCCATCTTTGGCCTCTGTGTTATGTAACATATGTAGGCCTCCAGAAAATAAGAAGTAGCTGATGACAGTTTGAGAAAAATTACCTGTGTGGTAAGATTAAAACATATGTTGTGACAGCTCATTAGAATCGCCTCGGTGAGGCGATTCTACTGAGATATCACAACATATGTTTGAAGGCAAAAAAGATACCAAAAATTCTCATCAAATTGATCCATATATGTCATATATTTTCAAGCCCCTCCCCCCCCCCCCCTGATCCCGCCCTCCCGCCACACACATACATTTCAGCACCTCCCAGCCCCACCAGTTACCCAGGCACCCACCAGTACGTGGTCATGGGCCTGTATCCAACCCTGTTGTCCTTGCTTTGCGAGGGTAATTCCAGTTGAGACAATCATCCTCAAGAATATGCTAAATCTATTCGGAATAATGTTTTGTTGCTTTACGCCCATGGCAAACAGCTATGGTCATGACGGGACGGTCAGTTAACCTAACCACACTATTCCTGGGCAGGCTTAAGCCTCCTATGCGGTTAACCAATAAATGGACATACTTTCGCCAGTAACTGACAACTGCCCTCCTTGAATCAGAGGCAGGAGAAGGTTGTGTTATTGTTTAACGTCCACGGTAAACAGCTATGGTCATGTCGGGACGGTCAGTTAACCTAACCACACTAATCCTGGGCAGGTTTAGACCTCTTAAGCGGTTAACCAGTACTAAGTGCACATACTTTCACCAGTAACTGACAACTGTCCTTCTTGAATCAGCGGAAGAGGAAATGAAAGTAAGTGGCCGGACCGGGTATCGAAACCAGGACCTCTGGCTTACAAGTCAGGTGCCCTACCGACTGCGCTACGCGCGGCCCGGCAGCGGTAGGAGAAACGAAAGAATATGGCCGGACCGGGTATCGAATCCGGGACCTCTGGCTCTTTAGTCAGACGCGCTACTGACTGCGCTACGAGGCCCGGTCCTTCCTGAGCGTTCAGTACTGTTGGCGAAAGCCCCAGAGGAAACGTTTGGTGGATGATGCAATCAGACTTAGGGCTGAGGAGCAGCCTGATCAAGAACACCCTCAAATATATAAAGACATATGAGCCGCGACACGACAAAACCAACAATGTGGTTGTGCGCCCACCGCAGACTCAGATCAGCCTGGGCATCCGCCCAGTCTGATCAGAGTCTTCGCTGTCCGCATGGAGGTAGCTTAGACCCTTAGCTACCCTTTGAGAACTCAACGAATAGTCTTGTCGAACTTAGCGGATGTCCAGGCTGATCTGAGTCTGCGCTGGGCGCACAACCACATTGTTGGTTTTCTCGTGTCGCGGCTCATATCAAGATATAGCAAGACAGTTCCAGTGTCGGGGACTCTCACCTACCTTGTACAAGATAATATACACGACAGCAGAAGAGCCCAGATGAAGTGCAGATTGCTAACCGGCACCTACACCTAAAGAGCAACAGGGCTATCTTAACTCCTGGCCTGCAAACTCTTTAAGCGGGCTGCAGAAACACGTCAATTGTTTAGAGTTACAGTCGATTCCTGAACAGAACTGAAGACTCTGTAAACAGGTAAAGAATGGATACTGGCTCCGTTGCGTGTCAACATATACATTAAAAGCTCTTCTGTGCTCCATGAAGTTTAATTTTCCAGTAGAGAACTGGTTGACCGATTTCACTGAGTTCGAATTCAACTTCTCACTCGTATCGAAAGACAGCATAGTCTAACGGTTTCCGACAGTCTAACTCAAAACACCCATACTAATCTAGAGGTCTATGTCGGTGCTCCGAACAAATCAACGGCGGAGAACTAATAACAGCAACAGGCGTCGACGCGCAAACGCAACGACGTTACTTAGCGCAAAGATGCGTTATGGGAAATATTCACCTAGCAACGTCATTCCAGGACGGCGATTATTGTGATAAAGCAGCAATCAAATTTCATGGCGATGAAAACTAGGCGTTTTCAGTCTTCGGTCACTTAAAGCCGATGGCGAAAGGAAAGAAGAAAAAGAAGAAATCATCACAGGGTGATTGTGAAATCTGTTCTACCGCAAAGAAATCCGTAAGTTTATATAACCATATGGAATTTATAAAGATATTGTTTCAGTAGGCCCCTGAAGACTACTCACTTTAACAAAATACGTATCATTTAAAAATCTTTGTTTTAATAAACGTCCTAATTTCGAAAATAATATGCTTTGTATCTAATTAACTAAGATCTAATACATCTTGGGAAAGCGTCTTAATTATAAACTTTCCTGTTGAATAGGAAAGAAGGAATCCATAGAACCTGTACCCCTTTCGCGGCTCGAACTGGGACCTTTGCACAAGATGTGAGCACTCTACCACGGTTTTTTTTATATATAAACGCCCGTCACAACACATTTAGGTCATATGGATCGGATGAAACCTCTGTTTAAAACGTATTCGGAAGACCGGGGGAGCGAGGTATCGAACCCGCAACCTAACGTGTAAAACACTACACTACCACCGCACACAGCAGGGAAGGCTTAACAAATGTATACATGTATCTAAATTACTACACCCCTTCCTGCAACAAGACATTTGCCATGCAGTGGGTTGTCACTCGATTACGCATTCGTGCGAATTAAATTTTCGCACAAGCTCGAGTGACAACCACAACGCAGTGAATTCTTTACCCATTAGGCTCCGATGCTGCCATCCCCAGATAAGTCACCAAACATTATAAAGAAGAAGACAAATCCAAACAAACAAATGGAACCGGATTGCTTTGCACCAGAGGCGAACACTCTTACGCTGCTATAAAAGCCGGTGTAACAATGTAAAGGCCACTTTCTCTTAAGAAAAATTACCGTGGGGTCGTTATTCTATGGGGGTCACTTTATTTCTTTACACAGCTTTTTTCCAGTTCTTACCATTGTTGCATCCCTCCGCCCCAACCCATCACCCCTCCCCTACAGAGAGAGAGAGAGAGAGAGAGAGAGAGAGAGAACATATTCACGCCCATAGGAGTATGAAAAGAATGGGGTAATTATCATTTCTTTCCTGCTGCTGAAGTAAGGAACCTACAAACATGATCATTCCTTCATTCTAATTTCTTCCCGGACACACAAACGGACAAGCGTATTCAACGACGTTCGCATATGCATCACTAGGTTTCGATGGGACTTTTTTCCATCGCTATGTATTTCCTTACCGCACATACATACACATGCAAGCTTGTAGAAAGGGACCAATATTTACAGACAGATGCTTGCACAAACACATATGAGCCGCGACGCGAGAAAACCAACAATGTGGTTGTGCGCCCAGCGCAGACTCAGATCAGCCTGGGCATCCACCTAGTCTGATCAGACTCTTTGCTAAAGCCTAAATGGGTAGCTGAGAGTCTAAGCTAGCTTCATGCGGACAGCGAAGACTCTGATCAGACTGGGCGGATGCCCAGGCTGATCTGAGTCTGCGCTGGTCGCACAACCACATTGTTGGTTTTGTCGCGTCGCGGCTCATATATACATACACTATGCGCCCACAACCATGTACACACATACCATTGTTTTGGCAGACGCAGAAATACAGACAGCCGAGCTGTTTCTCCCCTAAACAAAGATAAGACGGACAGATTGACTGACATATGCTGGAATTTCTCTCACCCGGCGGTATTTTTTCAGCAGAATTTCGACATTTCTGTGTTAGTTGAGGACCTCACTGTGATGAGGGACATGAAGGAGGAGGCAGCAAATTCCACCATATAACATGTTTTCCTGCAACCTCACTACCGTGGGGAAACGAGAGGGGGGGGGGGGGGCTGGGGTGGAGGGGGAAAAGATATGTGAAAACACGTTTAGCAGAATTTCCCCAGGAAAAATGGCTATATAGTATCATATTTCTTTATTCTGCTGCATCGCTTTTTCCCGGTGGTAAATTTTACTCTGAAAATATCAAAGCCGTGTTTCTCAGGGGAAAAATTAGTGTAATGGGAGGGAGGAGCCACTCTCAGACAGTAACCACAAAATACTTTGCTCCTATTATCTTGAGGGCCTCAATATGCATAATATGAATAATATGAAATAAAGAAAATAAATTTCTCTTCGTGGGTTCCGATAACAAGAGACCAGCATAAGTCAATGATATGAAGGGGTATCACTGGAAAAAATAGCAAAATGGCACGAGGAACTGACAAGACACAGATCATCTTTCGAATTAGTCCGGCACTCAAGCGTCTTCGTTCGGCTTCTGTCCCCTGTATTTACTCTCAGAGTGCCTTTCCGTTATTTTTTTTATTCTACAAGGTCGGCCTGGTAGTCTTTTGCGAATATGCACAGCACCCGCTCAGAATATCTGCTTTTCTGACTACTGACCTTTCAGCACTAACTCTGCGACTCCTTGCGACCCCCTAGTAGCCTAGTGCGTTATGCACCACTCTATTGTCGCTCCAAAATATATTTGCTATGCCCCCGCTATGCAAAGTCGGTTCAAACGAGGGGCCAAATGAAGAAATAAGTAAAATTATCACATTATCCACAGATATTCCCCCACCCCCTTTTCCGGACCCATATGATTGATCCGACTGATTGCATTCTGTTTTGTTCGCACGGTGTAAGGTAACCTCTCCAGTCACCTTGTGAGGCTTTGCACGATATGGACCTCAGGCCAGGTACGACAGCAAACTCCGTGTATGCTATGGACCCCAGGCCAGGAACGAACAGCAAACGCCGTGTATGCTGAATAGGTATACCTCTAGTCCGAGAGCCCGTGGTAGGTTTATTCATGTGGTCGAGGCCAAAAGGTTTGAAGGTGTTTTCTTATGTAAAAAAGTGTGCTAAATTCAAAAATCAAAGTCTTAAAAAAATCCATTGATGCACAAAGTCGGTATACTCAAAAGATTACACACGGGGTGCTCAAAATCTCGAAAGAACGTCAAAATGGGGGTACCCTTATATTTAGTAATATTTTCAGCCTTCTGCGTGCACTGGAATATTAATTTTGATATCAAGCAATACTTAATAGATGTTAAAACAGATCAAATAACAATTTCTACATTTTCTTTGCCATATTATGGAAAGCTCTACTTTCAAAATGAAACACCTTGAAAAAAGCCACGAAAACTGGTGATTTCAATATTCAACTCATAGGTAGATAAAAATATTAATAAAAAACACCGAAAGTAGCAGTTATTATGCCCCCGGCACAATAAGTATGTTGAGGGGTATATTGTTTTTGCCTTTCCATCCGTTCTTCTGTCTACCCATCCGTCTGTCTGTCCATTTGTCCGTCAGTCCTTCCGTCCGTTAGTTAACATTTGCGTTAAAGTTTTGCATTCAGTTTTATCTTTGCTCTGTTTTCCTGAGTGTATTCATGGAAACTTGTTCATGTGAGCTTAGTATTACTTCAGGATGGATGCTGATCAGCTTGCATCACCTGGAAGGTTCTACAGGCCTAAAGTCAAGGTCACAGACTTAAAAACTTGTAAAACAGTTACGCTAAAATTTTGTGTTATGTTTTTGCTTTTGCTCAGTTTTCTTGAAAGTGTTTTACTGGAACTGGTCCATATGTGCTCAGTGTTACTAAAGGATAGATACTTATCAGTTTGCATCACTTCGATGCTGCTTTTGGCCTGAGTCAAGGTCACAGACTTAGAAATTCATATAATAGTTACGTTAACGCTTGCGTGAAATATTTGCTTTTGCACTGTTTTCCTGAAAGTCTAAACTGGAACTATTACATATGTGTTTAGTATTACTGCAGGATATATACTGCTCTGTTCGAGTCACCTTGATGCTGCTGCTGACCTAAGGTTAATGTCAAAGACTTTGAACTTTATATAATATCTCTGTAAAAGTTTTACTTTGAAGAGTGTATCTTGAAATGGAACATTTTGAAATGTGACTGGGTCTATTGCTGGGCTTGACTGATTGTCTGCTTGTCTGTTTGTTAACATTTTTTGCATTAATGTATTATGTAAAGTTTATTTTCTGTGGGCGGTGGCTCTGGCCGGAGGTATACGTTAGCCCTGGCTCACTTGCTCTAGTTGGGCTGGAAAACCAACTTCTCATCACAAATTTTTCGTGATATTTTATGACTTTGTTTAAATTATTTTTGGGGATGAACATGTTCGAAGCAAGATAAAGTTTGACACATTGGCGATATAGCAACCTCTGTACGTTTATATTGTTCACCCACATATTCTTTATCCCGTCATTTTAAATACATTTTAAATATATTTTTTCTTTCTGTTTTCATTCTTTTTTCAAGTAAAAGGGAGGCAGTTGTACAGAAGGAGAAATACCAGTTGAATGTGAGTTTAATGGGGCTTTGCCAAGTGAACATAAAAGAATATGGAGGGTTTTGAAGTGAGCGTGTGCCTCTGCTCAGTCTCATCTGTAGTTTTGATGTCTGTTCACACACACTATGGGCCTTCACAAAACTTCGGCCAAAGACACAGATCCCTGATTGCTGTAAAAGGCCGTGCATGCGCATTTAAACAGCCACCTAATGGTTAAAAAACCTTGTTCGCTCGGCGAAGTCCGCGTATATGGTGATATCCAAGGACGTCTACAATTTCATTCCTTTTTCATTTCAGTAAGAAGATGGAAACAACTGATCAGACAAATGAACTACGCAACAGTGAAACATGAGAGTATTATATTGGCGATTCTAAACGAAATCTGAAGCAGAAGATAGTCCCTTTTACAGTCCCTTTTAGGGTACCATCAAACAAAGATCACAATACAGGTCATGTTTGGTCTCACCTTTCTAGCTGAAGAATATGTTCAGGCTAAGCTGAAGTCTTGATTCGAAATCAAAGGACCTGATCTTAGGTTTCTTTCAATATGGCGGAGGCTCTGTTTTAAGTGATGAATCAAATGATGTCTTTCTTTTTTTTGTGTGTTTTTTTAGGGATCTGACACTTGGATTTGCAAACATTCTGATAATAAACATTCTGATAACATATACCGACAGTATCATGAAGAGTACCGATCCCAGACAATGTTTCAATGCTTTCATTGTAATTAACCCAAGCAATGTTCATTACAAGTCCTGGCTGTTGTGTGAGGCCATCAGATCTAGAACACTTCTTTGCTATTTAGAATCGCCATACATAATACACTCACGATTTACTGATGGTTCTCTTGTCTCGTCAGTTGTTTACGTCTTCTCCCTGAAAAGAAAAAAGAGGAACGATATTACCATGTAAACGGACTTCGCCAAGGGAACAAGTATCTTTACAGAAACCATCAGGTAGATATTTAAATGCGCATGCGGGGCCCTTCGCAGAAATCAGGGATCTGTGTCTTTGGCCGAAGTTTTGTGAAGGCCCATAGTGTATGTCAACAGACCAAACGTCCATCTGAGACTGACCAGATGCACAGGCTCACTTCGAAACCCTTCGCTGTTCTTTTGAGTTCGGTTGGCAAGGCCCAATTTAGCTCATTTTCAACTGATTATCCTCCTTCCTGTACGACTGTCTCCACCATTTTACCTGAAAAAAAAAGAATTAAAACAGTAATAACGTATTTGAAACGTATTTAAAATGATTTTTAAAGAATATAAGGCATGGACGAACAATATAAAAGAACAGAGGTTGCCATATCGCCAATGTGTCAGACTTTATCTTGTTTGGAGCTCATTCTTCCCCAAATGACTGAAGCCAAGTCCAAAGAAAAATATCTCGAATAATTTGTGGCTAGAAATGTTTTTCAAATCCCCTTAGTGCAATAAGCAGGGGCTCATGTATACCTCAGACCAGGGCCACCGCCTTCAGAAAATAATTTTACATAATACATTAATGTAAAATGTTAAGAAACAGACAGGCAGACATTCAATCTTACACAGCAATAGACCCAGTCACATATCAAAAGGTTCCATCCCAAGATTTGGCAATAAGCAAAAGAATACACTCTTTAAAGTCTAACTTTTACAGATATATTTTATATGTATATAAAGTTCAAAGTGTTAGACTTGACATAAGGTCAGCTGCAGCCTTAAGGTGACACAAATTGATCAGTATCTATCCTATAGTAACACTTAACACATATTCATTCATTCAGTTCCAGTAAAGACTAGCAGGAAAACAGTGCAAAAGCAAAATCATCAGTCTAAACGCAAACTTTAATGCAACTTTTGTACAAATTTCTAAATCTGTGACCTTAACCTTTGGCCAGCAGCAGTATGCAGATGAAACAAACTGATCAGTATCTATCTTGTAGTAACAATAGACATATGAACCAGTTCCAGTAAAATCTTTCAAGAAAACTGAGCAAAAAACTTTAACGTAACTGTTGTACATATTTCCCAAGTCTGTGACCTTGACCTAAGGCCAGCAGCAGCTTCCAAGTGATGCAAGCTGATCTATATCCATCCTGTGGTAACACTTAGTACATATGAATAAGTTCCCGTAAAGACTTGCAGGAAAACAGAGCAAAGAAAATACACTTTAACGCAAATGTTAACTAACGGACGAAATGACTGACGGACAAATGGACAGACAGACGGATGGACAGACAGATGAACGGATGGAAAGGCAAAAACAATTTACCCCTCGACATACTTATTGTGCCGGGGGTATAATTACTGCTACTTTCGGTGTTTTTATCAATATTTTTATCTACCTATGAGTTGAATATTGAAATCACCAGTTTTCGTGACTTTTTTCAAGGTGTTTCATTTTGAAAGTAGAGCTTCTCATAATATGGCAAAGAAAATGTAGAAATTGTTATTTGATCTGTTTAAACATCTATTAAGTATTGCTTGATATCAAAATTTATATTCCAGTGCATGCAAAAGGCGGAAAATATTACTAAAAATAAGGGTACCCCCATTTTGACGCTCTATCGAGATTTGGAGCACCCCATGTGTCATCTTTTGAGTATACCGACTTTGTGCATCAATGCATTTTTTTAAGACTTTGATTTTTGAATTCAGAACACTTTTTTACATAAGAAAACACCTTCAAACCTTTTGGCCTCGACCACATGAATAAACCTACCACGGGCTCTCGGACTACTCCATTTATTTTCGCCATTTTCTTTTAGCAGAACAGAGTTTAACTCGGTTTCCGGGCTCTCATCGCCAAGGGAAGCAAACAGAAAGTCATAATTACAGTCAACTCTACACCTGCGGAAGAAAATCCGTTTATTTTGTCATGACAATCACATGGAGCATTCGTGTGTCGTCATACTTTAATTTTGACTGATGCTCGGTTCAAACTAAAGGCTTAAAGTAACGATCGATATTATTGGCTGGCGTACCAATTTTGCTGCGATCAGTGCTCCGCCTTCTTTTTTGAGGTCGGCCCTCGCTAACCTGTTCCTTGTCAGTCATATACCAAACACACTTCATGACCTTACATAGATAGTATATTTCCGAGTGTTTTTAAAGTTTTAACTGAAGATTTCCGCCATTTTACGAAGGGCAACAACTTTCGTTGTTACTACCTGTTTACTTCCCTGCACGACATGGTCCTTCCAAACGGCGTCTAGTCGTTAAGGAAAGGAAAAGCCGCTAGTGAAGCATTTTTTCTCTCAAAGCATTAAGATTGGGGAAAATTCCACAAAAAGAAAACTGCGAATGCACTGGGCTAAACCAGAAAGCTTGCCAAAAGATTTATGTGGCCGACGACGAAGCTACCTATGTTTTATGGTTCACTTCTGCTAGTCGCAGGCCAGACACAAACTGAAGATTTGTTTCCCAGGGGATCCTGAAAGTCTAAGATACACCTTAAAACACGGACCGTAATGTATAGTCAAATTAGAATTAAACGGAAATGCGAGAATCTTCTGTCTTTCATCTGTATGTGTGTTCGTGACCATTTTTTCGTCATAATTTGTATTTTTTTCACACGATCTGTATGTAAATAAAATCAAAGACGAAACAGAACATCACTAATCATCCCCGTTTACCATACCCCAAACACCTGAATAAACAGCAAAGACCCAGATCAGATTGCTACAAGGAAAAAACTTATCCGGCACTGTTCCCGATTCGCATGGCTCGGTGTAGAGTCTACTTTGCGTTTTATTTATTATTTTCATTTATTTATTTTTAGTTTGATCATCAACATCAAGGATATATACTACATGTATGTGTAAGTTATAAGCTGCAAAACCCAAGAATAATGGAAAATCTTTTCTTTGCGAATATAAGGACAATCCAGTCTGCGCAGTTTGGCCACGGCACACGCAAAAATTAAACAGAATATTGCACATTTTAGGTGATTTAGTACACTTTTATCCCTTTTCAGTTTTGCCATCGGGTCAAATTTTAAAGGAAAGAATTTGATCCTCGAACAGCGAATTTTTGCATAGACACATTTAAGAAGCGTTTCATCGCCAAAGCAGCAAAGAAGTAGTCATCACTGAATAAAGCTCATATAAATAGCACTGCAAAGGTCTCCAGTAATTAGTAATAGTAATTTGTTTTTACCTTGCATTACAGTAATTCCGATTTTGTGCTAATCCGACTCTTTTCTGAGGTCATGGTGGATTTTCTGTATTTTGACAATAACAAGAGAAATTACCTCGGAATTACTATTGCTAATTACAGGTCTAAAATTTACAAATATGACATCTACCATGCAAAATTTAAATGGGCAGTTTAAAGTAGAGTTACTGATCGACTGAAGATTACAGTTTCTTTGATGATTTCAGTAACTACATGTATTGCGTAATTGAAATTTTTTATTCAAGTTCTATTTTCGGGGCGAAACACTTGACCTCGCAACGGATTTCCTAATCTGGATATCTACAAACTTTGGCTGTCATGACTTGAAGCATCGGATGTAAATTTCTTATGACATAATTATGCAAGGCTTCATTTAGCCGACAAAGAAAAAAGAAAGCCTTGAATTATTATTTTTATGGTTACCAAATCTTTGGTGTGAAAAGTGTCCTGTTAAAAGGTTTTGCACAATGATATTTCAATATGATTATGCGAATGTAGAAGGCTCTGATCAGACTGCGCGAATGGCCAGGCTGATCCGAGTCGCTGCCGTTCACACTTTCCGTAGTCAAGTTGAAATTATATACTCCGCGATTTCAGAATAGTTTCCGAATTCTGATTGAACACTTAAAATTGTCAATAAAATGTTTGAAACAGTTAATTGATTATTTGATAGCCGAACAAAAGACGCACATGTACTTTTCATATTTTTTCGACAGAGCAGTGTCTGGAAAGTCACGTGCTAGTTGTGAATGACTGACAGGTTATTTTTGTGTTTTTGTAAAACCACTAACGATTGGCTAAGACTTTTGTTTCATCTACCCGTTACTTGTCTGGGTTGACAGACGCTGGAGATGAAATAAGACACGTCACAACGTAAAAACTCGATGCGATCTACATGACAAAATAAACGCTATTTCTTCCGCAGGCTTAGAAATCTCAGCGTCGATGTTCATCCCAAACTTCTGATATCTCAAAACATTAATTTTGGTTCCAGAAAATTTACTTTGAGATATCAGTAGAGTTTAGATGAAAATAAAATGGAAAATTTGTCCAAACTGTACTTTCTGATAGAAGAGGGTACTTTGAGATAGCAATGTTAGAGATATCGAGAGTTGGCTGTATAGTGTTTCCCCATATTAAAATAGCAAAAGAAACATAGAGGTGCACCCATTTAGCATAAAGAGCATACGTTATTCAGTGACAATATACCTACAACATGCGTTTTGGACAAATGAGACTTGATAGCACGCGATTAGGCGGGAATTCGTTAGCTTTATGGTACCGACGCAGTTCATTAAATGCTTCGCAGCCATTTGCAAATTTTAGTCCCGCTCCTACAAGTTTGAGATATTTTAGTATACTCTTACTATCCAATAAACTTGTTAGTTTCAAAGACTAGCAAAGATTTACACGGCGTTTGATAAAAAGGGGTTAAAAAAGAGATATAACTTTATGTTCTACTTTTCTTTCACAGCATGGTAAAAAGAGTAACCATGGAGAAGTTCCTGACATCATAGAATGCATCTGCTTGACACAGCCTCAGAGAAGAAAACGATTTCTTCCGTGTTTTGCCAGGAAAGAGGCACCACCAAAATGCCCCATCCATCCAAGCAAGGATAGCACTGTGATTAAGAAACCTAAAACTAAAGAAAAAGAGAAGGATACTACCAAACAACCATGTCTCGTTAGGAGAATTGGACGATGGATAGTGAAAAAGGTGACCAAGGGAAAGAAAGAAGAACATATTCCTGCCGAACCCTTGGATCCCACATCAGCAACTGTCACTGATGAACCTCCCAGGCTTCAGATACTTTGTCAAGAGGTCCTTAGCGCAAACCGACCAGAAAGATCTATGCAAGCCAGTACAACCACTGATGACTCTGCTCAGCCTGGGAGCATCGACAAACCAACGGATGTTAACGTCAACCCGCAGACAGACAGAAAAATGGTGACTTCCCTGAAAGAACTGTGCATAAGAGTGACAGTCAACGCCGGTAGTAAAACCACATATACAAATGACAGCGAACAAGATCATGCCAACGACGAAGCACAACCCACAGAGCATAACTTCGATAATACTGATGCCACTAAAACTGATCAGCCAGATAAGCAAGACAATAACGGTTTATACGATCCAGAACCTGACACTGCGAGTATAAATTCCGAATGTGACGGCGGTGTGCTGATGACCCTAATTCAGCTGTGCACGAGAGTAGTCAGCAATGCTGGTGACAAGGAAACTACCAGTATAGACGACAAAGACAGCGCGAATGATACCGACCTTGACACGAAATATGTAAATCTCGAATACGACGCAAAGAAATTGATGTCTCTGAAAGACATATGCGCAGCAGTAGTTACATCTGCAGATGCCAGCAGAGCAGATGTAATCTACACAAAAACCATCGATAGGAAAACAACGGCCATTAATGATAGTGAAGAAGAAATTGGTAACGAGGAAACACAACCAAAAGAACCTATAGAGAAGAAAACCAAACTGAACAAAGATGACATAAAACCAGAACATGACCAGATCAGAGTGATGACCTTGAAAGATATGTGCCAAGCAGCAGTGGCAGTCTCTGAAGATTTAGAACATAATATTGATGACACCAAGAATGGTAAGACAAATGAAACAGACAAGAACGCCGAAAAGGATCCTGAATGGCTTCATCGCCAAAATAAGCAAACAGATAAGCAAACAGGAAATCACGAAAGTTGTCTCCCTTTGTAAAAATGGTTGACAAACATAACGGTGCGCCCATTCACCTTAGCACATGAGGTTTTAGGTCGAAACTTTGCCATTTTGATGTATGGTTTTACGGTCTGACCACAAGCCTCATGGGTCCCGGGTTCGATCCCCGCTGTAGGCGGAAATCTTTTCAATCGTTGCACACAGCCTTTCATTATCACCCATCCATCGTCCTGATACGAGTAAAATACTGTTGAAAAGGACGTAAAATCTCAAGCCATCCATCCATCCATCTATCCATCCATCCATCAGCCCCATGTGTTAACATCAATGCTATGCAATTCTTTATTTTCTTAGTCATTAGTACAGCATATTGCAGTGACAGTTCCATAAAATCTATTAAGTCAATAGAGCCGCGACACGAGAAAACCAACAAAGTGGCTGTGTGCAAAGCGAAAACTCAGATTAGCCTGAGCATCCGCTCAGTCCGATAAAATTAAGCGCTTAAAAGTTAGCTCCGAACCCGAACTCTCTTCATACGGACAGCGAAGATTCTGATCAGACTGGGCGGATGCCCAGGCTGATCTGAGTCTGCACTGGGCGCACAACCACTTTTTGGTTTCCTCGTGTCCGCGGCTCATTTATCATAACATGTCTTATTATATTTCTAACAGGACAGACATAAGGATGCGGATTTAGGTATGAAACTCTGAAAATGTATTTCAGCATCTAAATTTCCATTTTTTAATCAAAATATTGACTACGTGTACAATGTTCTTCAGGGAATGGGAAGAAACAAACAAAAGAATTAGTGTCAGAATCTTACTTGGAGCAGACCCCAGGTATGTAATTAAAGCCCTGAATAGTTATTAATACCACACCAACCATAAAATGCAAACTTGATCAAGAAATATTTCCTAAACTTAAAAGTCTACATTCACATAGTTATACCATACTTTGCTCCCCTGAACGAGATAATTCACAAACGTTTACTCATGGATTACTTTAGCTCGTGGATAATCTCTTCGTAAGCTCCTGGGTTATCTCCTCGTCTATGGGCTAAAAATAATCCTAACGTTAGAGCTAAAATAATCCACAAGCTAAATTAATCCACATTAGTTAAATCTTATTAAAGTAGTATAGAAATAAAGAAGTACCCTCTAGGTGCCTTGGATTCAAAACCCACGCTGCGGCTACTGCATCTTTCCATACAATCGGAACACCGCTCGGCCAATTCCGTGATTCACGGAATTGGCCGAGCGGAGCTCCGATTGATTCACCTGTCTTACCGCTCCCCAAGTACATATTCATTGTTACAGAACATAGACCTGGATGCAGATATGTCTTGCACTTATAGCAATGCACATTTGAGCCGCAACACGAGAAAACCAACATGTGGCATGTGCGCACAGCGAAGACTCAAATTAGCCTGGACATCCACCTAGTCTGATCAGAGTCTGCGTTGTGCGCTGAAAGGGTAGCTAAGGGTCTAAGCTAGCTTCATGCGGACATGGAAGACTCTGATCGGACTTCAAGTCTTGGGGGTTGGGGAAGCCCTGGTTGATCTGAGTCTTCGCTGGGCACACATGCCACTTTGTTTGTTTTGTCGTGCCGCGGCTCATTTTAGTCTAAAAAAAATGACTGCACTTCAGAGATTGTGACGAGCCGAACAAAAGAAGCAGAATTGAAGCAAGATTCCTACGCAGAACAAGTCTCAGGTATATAAAAGCTCTGTACAATTAGCATACAAAATTATCGAGAAAACACTGTAACACAGTCTGATCTGGGTCTGCACTGCCTATCATTCAGCGTAGTTTTTGCAGCAGAACAAACGAAAACTATGTTATATGGATAGGCCTACACGATTAGGCCTAAATTACTCTGACGTGGAAATAGTTGACCCCACCCACCCCGCAGTATAGAGACCTACTCTTAAAATCATTCGTTGTTTTTAAGGAGCATCATGTCTTTAATGAGTAAATTCTTCACGTTAAATGTAGCCCTCTTTGGAGAAAGACCAACCCAACAGGGAAAGTAATTACTATTATACTAAAGTTGTCTGTCCTGTCAAAATGGTACCTAACCAGGGCGGTGATTATAGTTTATTACTGTCACCCTTATCTGTTTCTGGAAATATTGACTTAAACAGGGAGGGTAGGGACGTTTCCTTTTAAGCTTTTTGTAAACAAAAATGAAGCAACATAAAGAGCACGCAACAGTGACTGTTTGGTTTAATCACGAAAAGCAGCACCACTTTCGTCTATGTGTCTTGAACCCACCCTAATGGACACACGCCGTTTAAACAGCCTTGTATCGACGTTATTTTAAATCGACATTGACACGACGTTGTTTCAAAGTTGTAGGTCCGGTAAGTTCAGATTAATGGGTACAAATTGTAGAAATGCTCCCCTTGAAACTGTACGCATTCATCTTTACTAAGCGTTTCTTTTTAAGCTGAGTATGTTTCAACATTTTGACTATTTTTCAGGGTGTGAGAAAGCCCAGACAAAAGAGGAAGGATTGTTGTCAAAACCAAAACAAATCTCAGGTATTGTAAAACACTATATACGATATGTAATTATGCTATAGAAGCTAATGAGAAATCAGGGTCTCAACTCACTGTCATCAATAGTATTATAACCCACCCTCCAACAAAACAAACGCAGCAGGCACATGACGTCAGTTCGACATCATTTCGACGCCATGTGGTCGTTGGATGCATGGATACACCGACAAGGGAGATGACTTTGGCCTCCCTTCTCATAGAAGAAAATAACTTGAGCCGCAACACGAGAAAACCAACAAAGTGGCATGTGCGCCCAGCAAAGAGTCAGATCAGCCTTGGTATCCGCCTAGACAGGTCAGAGTCTTCGCTGTGCGCTTAAAGGGTAGCTAAGAGTCTAAGCTATCTCCATGCGGACAGCAAAGACTCTGATCAGACTGTTTGCAGGACGCGCGAGCACTTTGTTTGTTTTCTCGTGTTGCGGCTCATTTTGCTGTTTTCAAGAGAAGTTTCCTCTAAATGGGGCTGTTCTAAAAGGAAAGAATTTCTCTTTTTATAGAAAAGCGGCATTTTTTCTTTTATTGAGGCTACTCTAGAAGTAAAAAAAAACGCTCTCTTTTAGAGCAAATTCTTCTCTTTAAGAGCAGCCCTCTTTAGAGAAGTTCTTCACCAACCAGGCATGAAATTACTGTTCTACTAAAGTTTTCTCTTTCGTCAAAATGGCATCAAAACGTGGGGGTGTAGCTTTCAGCCTTAGAGTAACATCAAAGATTAAAAGGATCCATTACGCTGTTTGTCATTTCACTTTCTTTCTGAAAACAAATACCCACTTGAAAATGATGGGTGGACTGGCCCAGATTCAATGGTTGACAATTCCATTATGGAAATTGGCAGTTTAATGAAATTATACTGTAAGAAATATACAAAGGCACACAAGTCTGTCAAAACTTAAGTGCAGCAGAAATAGAAATAGGTTAATTGGACACAAAATATTGCTTTCAGAACTTGACCTTGACTTTAGTGAGACAATATTAAAATCTAAGTTCTGCAAATCATCTTGATATGATGAACGTTTGAGCCAAGTTTCAAGAAAATCTTTCCATTGGTTTAGGAGATTAGGAGCGGATGATATTTATACACAGACAAGTGGATGAGCAAAGGACAGATTAACCGATAGACAGATGAACACCACAATATAATATGTCCTGATGTTGATTATGTTTTTCTTAAAGTATCAAATATCAAACCAAAATCATATACAGTGTTAAAATTAGGCAGCAGACACGAAATCAAGTATGAACTGTACAAACATCATTCCACTGAAACTAAAAGTAGGTCTATGGTTCCTCTTTTCTGCACATCGTCTGATAATGCTTTACATTTGTACAAACTTGTATGAAGAAATCTTAAATGGTTTAAAAGATTTGGAGCAGACATGAAGCTAATATGCAATTACTATGGGAAAATACAAAGAGGCATAGTTCTGGTATAACTGGAAATAGGTGTTATGGTTCTTTTTCTCTGTATAGCGTCTAATGGTGCTTTATATTTGTACGAACATTCACGAAGAAATTTTCAGCGCTTTAAGAGAATGGAGCAGACATGAAGCTACTACAAAATTACCGTACGAAAACTACAAAGGGGCATAATTCCCTCAAAACTGAAAGTAGTGTTATGGTTTTTTTCTGTATAGCGTCTGATGGTGCTTAATATTTGTACAAACATCCCCGAAGAAATCTTCAACGGTTTAAGAGAATGGAGCGGACATGAAGCTACTACCAAATTACCATACAAAAACTATAAAGGGGCATAATTCCCTCAAAACTGAAATTAGGGTTATGGTTCTTTTCTCTGCACATCGTCTGATGATGTTTTATATTTGTAAAAACTTTCATGAAGAAAGCTTAAACCGTTTTAGAGATATTGAGTGGAAATGAACTATTAGAACTTTTAGGCGTGACCTTGACCTTGTCGGACATTGTTAGAATATGGATTCTGCACATCGTCTTGATGAAGTGAACATTTGACCTTAGTTCCAAAAACTTTTAAGGGGTTTAGGAGATAAGGAAAGGACATGTAAAGTTCACAGACAGAAAGACAGACAGACAGACAGATGGACAGAAAATGCCATGACATAATATGTCTTGTATCATGACCGGCGTATATAAAACACTGCAGCATGCTTTTTAGTCATTTTATCATCCGCTGGCGAAAGTGCTGACCTCTTAAAATCGCGTATAAACAAATTTATGAATCTGTGTTTTGAAAATTTTCAAAGACGTACCATACCTTGTTAAGAATGTCTCTTATTAAAGCAAATGGCCATAATACTATGGAGGTCTGATTCCAAGCTCAATATAAGAGCGGATATTGAGAATAATTCAGGGATAATTATTCTTACTTCTCACTAACAACATATGTTGTGATCCTCATTAGAACCGTCTCACCGAGACGGTTCTAATGAGAGGTCAATATTTATGTATTAATGTAGAACCAGGGAAAATTATAACATGGACTGGACCTGGAAGCCCAACTAGAAAGCCGAGCTTGGAAGCCCAGCTACAGATACTAAACCTCGATGCCCAACTACAGAAACTGAACTTAGATGCCCAACTACAGCATCTGGACATGAAGGCCCAACTACAGCCATTGAACCAGAAAGCCAACCAACTGCAACTCAAACTGGAAGCCAACCTACAGCAACTTAACATTGAAGCCCAACTACGGCATTTGGACCTGGAGTCCCAACTACTGCAGCTAAACATGGATGCCCAACTACAGCTGAACAAGCCAATGCTCAAACAGAAAGAAAAAACACGAGCGTAGAAAAATGAAGCTTTTATATCAATATAATATGTCGCACAGATTTTAAGTTTCAAAATATTGACATACGTCTGACATAAAAGATTAAAATTGTGAAACAAAACAGACAAAAATATTTAATGAGTATAACAAGCATCATGAATCTAATATAATAATCCATTTTATTACTTTAACCTGCATAGCCCTCCCAGTGGTGTAAGAATCTTTAAACATTTCATTTTAAACAGCGGTTGTACCTTTGCTTTTGATGACATTATGTCGGTTAATATGTCGGATGATATGCATACAATGTCATTTGCTGAAAAAAATATGGTCGTTTGCAATAAAAAAACTTGCAGTGATATCTTGCGATAAAATAATGGACGAGTTAACACCACTGGGAGGCTGTGTTAGACATTCTTAATTTATGTGCTGCCTCTATATTGATCTATGAGAGAGTAACACCGTAAAAAAGGCTTGAATTGTATAATTAATTATTGTAAAACACTGCATATGCAAATGAATGCTATCTTTGTATCGCTGTAAAAACACTGTAACATATTCGCGAGAAATTTTAAAGTGGGTTTTAGGATCCTTTAAAGAACATTGCCCTCATGGCGTCCAATTCGTTCTGCAAAGAGGGGTGAAAACCATCGTTCCTGGAGAAAAGTCATGTGACCCTCAAAAGCAGTACTTGACTTTCTCACTTGTGCCCAGAATGAGTCTCGAACCCAGAGGGGTGAGAGACATCACGAGCGAGTGTCTCTCGCCACTATGGGTTCAAATCTCGCTCGTGGCGCACGTAAGGAAGCCAAGCTCTGGTAGCGAACGGCCAGGTGATTTTTCTCCATAAACTCAGACTTTCGCTCATCTTTTCTTTACAATTGGCTCGATATGAGAGAAATTTTCTCTGAAAGCCGTAAAACAAAACCGTTTAAAAATTGTGTCTGTAATATTATAAAATGGAAATAGTGCTGAGAAGACCAAAATGATGACAAACAACGCCAAATCAGATCTCCATCCAGATGGAGATCAAGGTAAAATACGAAGCTGGGAATGGTTTAAAGCTTCAGATACCGTGGAGCAATTGTCTCAGATTATGGCTCCAAACCGGAGGTTATCTAAAGGGTTGAAAAGCCACTGCAGCTCTGACAAATGTGAGTCCAATATGGAGCAATAACAATATATCTCTTTGATCAAAGGTGAAACTGATGCGCTCCCTTGTCATGCCCATATTTATGCCAGTGAACCATGGACCTTGGCAGCAGTGTTACAGAAAAGAACGCAGGCCTTTGAGATGAGATGCTACCGAAGATTACTGAACATCTCGCTCATGGACCATGTCACTAATGAGGATGTTCGCTGAAAGACCCAAGCAGCCATTGGAGACTATGACGAACTCCTGTCCTTGGTTAAGAAACGGAAACCCAAGTGGTTTGGCCTGGTTTGGCCGGAATAGACTTAGACTAGACAAAAGTAATCACTGATTTGCATTTGCAGTGTTTTAACAATAAAAATAGCTCCGTAAATACAATGCACATACGAACTGTATTATTATACCCTCGCCACACGTTAGTGGTGGGGTATTATGTTGTCCCGCTGGCTGTCCGTGTGTCAGCCCATTAGACTGTCGAACGTATCTGTGAGTCCTTCGTTTCCGTTCAATAACTTGAGCATTTATTGACAAATTTTCTTCAAACTGAATATGTGTATTGGTCTTAGAAATGTAGCAAATTTCGATATTTTTGACAGAGTTATTTCACTTGATAGTTGCAAACAATGAACGGGAGTTTTCTGTAACTTACAGCAAATTATCAAAGTATTATAAGCGTTATGTCATGATCAAAATTTTATCTCCCCGGAATTAGTTGTCTCTGCTCGGAGGCTATATATGCATATATGAAAAACATTCTATCTGAAATCAGAGCTGAAGGGATTTTTCGAATACCAATAACAAAGCTCAAAGCAGTAGAAGCTTCCTGTGATGATCAAAATTTTATTCCGAGGGTGTTATCTGTCTCTATCCATTGCTATATCAGTTGGCAGTGGCGGGGTATCATGCAGTCGTTTACGTTTATGATGCTTTTATTTATTGTGAGGACTATTACACTGTATGTATAAGAAAGAGAACATAAATCGCTAGACTTATTCTGCTTTTGACATAATAAACTATATGTGAGAAAACGTTTTTCTTTTATTGTGCATTTTCTCTGCTGTGTAATTACTTCATCGATCAGGAAAGTTAAATACTATTTTGGTAAAGGTGTCTCTTAAAAAGCATTTATTTCCGTTAGCACTTAACCCATCGAAGAAGGCATTCATTTACAAGGGAAGCGAAATGCTATTCATACTATTCTGTTAACAGTGTCTCTTAAAGAGAGTAAATCATTTCCTTTAGGAGTTGTCCCACTGAAGAGAGGTTTTTCTCGGCGAAGCAGGGCATCATTTTGCTTTACCAGGGAAGCAAAATTGTTCATACTATTCTGTATAAGTATTCTCTTATAGAGAGTAAAGTATTTTCTTTAGGAGTTGTCCGAGTGACAAAGGGCATCATTTTCCCGGGAAGCAAAATACTTTTCATACTATTCTGTACAAGGTGTCTCTTAAAGAGAGTAATCTATTTGCTTTGGAGTTGTTCCTGTGAAGAAGGGCTTCATTTACCAGGGAAACTAAATACTTTTCCGCATATGCCACTTTGTTGGTTTTGTCGTTTCGCGCGTCAAATGTATTTAGATACGTATACGGTAACTCGCCCTTAAGTCGAATTTGCCAATAAGTCGAACAAATTAACCTGATTATATTAATATTTCAACTATATTCCATCTATACAGATATGGTGGCTATATTAATATAGGCAAGTGATATAGTACCTTAAAAGCGACGCCGAGGTGTTTTTATTATTGGCTGGCACCTCGACACGTAATGCAGCCAACTAAAAGTAAAAAAGAAAAAGTCCGAAATAAGCCGTGAAATATAAAAAAGGGCCAAATACGTTCTTCATTGTAGAACTAGCAAGTGATACTGACTATTACTACTCGCGAGCACCTAATCACGCCTGTGTATAAGGATTTAAGTCTGTAGGGTAGTTCGTCCTTGAGACGAACACCTTTTGTATTGCCTTGCGCTTTGAAGACCCTGGCTATTGACCCACATCGTGTTTTGGTGATGTAATGTCAGCTAGCACAGCTTTCAAAGCACCAAATAGATGCAACCGTTCAGTCATACTTCGTGAAACGAGGGACTAAGGAGGGTTTTTTGTCCACCTATCCAAATTAGCCCCTTACTCGAACAGACTTGCCCCTGACTCGAACAGATATATTGGTCCATCAATTAAACTTGGGTTGAATATATCCCAACTAATGACTTGATTAAAAATATACTTTATTGTTTGCCTGACCTTCAACTCTATGTACACTATTTACACCATAAATAAATCATCAAGATACATGACCCATACAATATAAAGTTTGAACATGGGCATGCATCCTGAGACTCCCTTCATGTTTCTCACACGAGAAACAAACCGCCCTCTGTATCTAATAACCATGTTCTTATCCATCACACCCTCCTATCTTAAGATAAGCTAATTGAATTTATTGCTTAAGCAGTCCAGTCTGATCAGTATATGTATGCACGTGCGAAACCATGTTTGCACGGTCTCAATTTCACACTTGTCTCTAAATGTATTTATAGGGTGGACGAGAGTGGGTTAAAATTTGTTCTATAATTCTTCTGAGGAAGAAGATATATGTGTGTCCTCGACTGAAAATGACGAACAATGAACAAGGAATTGGTTGGCGCGAGGGATACCCCCTTCTCCGCCAATCAGAACTCGTGTTCTATTTAAATGTCAATGACTTCAATTGGCGCGCGAGGTAAATTATTCGCACCAACCGGAACGCACATAACACTAAACTCTACACTCTCAGACTGGTCCACCGTTTAATTAATGGTTATGAAACATAACCACCACATTATAGGACAACCTCATGTAGGGTCTGTGATATCCAGAAAATCCGCATTTTTTAAATTATATATTTCTAAATCATTTTTGTCTGATGTCAAATTAAAACACTCTTGAGGAAATAATAAGACACACGGCAATCATCCCCGGATCCAGGGGGTGGGCTTTGGGGCTTCAGAACCGCCATCTGGGCCTCTGTGTCATGCAAAATATGTAGGCCTCCAGATAATGAGGAGTATCTGATGACAGTTTGAGGTAATTCATCCTTGTGACTAGAGTAGAATATATGTTGTGACATCTCAATAGAATCGCCTCAGCGAGGCGATTCTAATGAGATATCGCAACATATATTTCATGGCAAAAGTAGATACCAAAAATTGAGCTCTAATTATGTCATATATTTTCAACCTCCCATCCCTCCCCCACAAACACATACATCTTGGCTCCTCCCAGCCCCACCAGATACCCAGTGCCCCCCCCCCCCCAACTACCTGTTAGTCTGGATCCGGGCCTGGCAATGTACCTTAATGCAGATAAACCCACCCTTTGACTCCTGATTCATGTAAAACATTCGTTTAAGGGGCTTAGTTACCATGTGTACTATTTCATTTATGATAGTCGTAGACCCTTATTGCATGCACAAAACAAAAGAGGAAGATGTGTTTGTGGATTTAGTCTGTGACTGAATGTATGTGCTAGTGATACAGTGAGTAAACCATCTCTGAAACTATATGGCGAATCGGTGTTCGACTCAATGGCGAAGCACAGGTTTGTGTTAATTGTGAAAATTTTTGTTGAATTTACTTATTTTGACCAATAAATGGTTATCTTTTCGAGCATTAAGACGCCATGGATTAATTTAACAAAACTGTGACTGGGCCAGTAAAAAGGGAGGTCTGACTGGTTTCCGCCGTCACCATCAAATCGGAACGGCGACGTTGTAGGGACCAAAGAACTTCTTTAAGTATTGACAAAAGCTCCATTCTGCGATAATCCTGTGACAACTTATTCGGGGTTAGGAACCGTGTTTTCTTTTTATTTTGATATGCTGCAAGGAAAAAATGGCGATTCACCCAACAGGCAAATGACGACGCAATTGACGTTAAGGTGACGTCATATTTACGTCGATGTGATCACGTCGCATCGACGTCATTTCGACGTTATGTGCCTGGTTGGCATTGACTGATGGTGCATAGTTTTAATCCCGTGACCGAAAGGTTCGGGGGATATAGCGATGAGCCTAGCGTCCGTCCGTCCGTAAACATTTTCTTGTCCGCTCTATATCTTGAATACCCTTTAAAATATTTTCATGAAACTTCAGTTATGTAGAATAGGTCATGACGATGTGTCGCAAACAAGAATGACAACTCTTGCTTTCTTACTTTTTTCGTTATTTCCCTTGATTATTTTAGCTGTGATTTTGTGTTTGCTCTATAACTGGAATACCCTTTGAAATATTTTTATGATACTTCAAAGATATGCAGCACAGGTCATGAAAATTTGTCTGATACACGAATGACAACTCTGTCATTCATACTGTCCTAGTTATTTCCCTTTGGAAGTTTGAGCTGCAGTTAGCCGTCTCTGCTTTATATCTGTATAACCCTGACTTGCTCCTCAATTTCAATACCTTTATAACTTTTGAGTGTATCATATGCTATACATTGTGTACATGGTGGCTGATTGAGATTTTTACCTGTTTTTAGCGGTGTGGCATACTGTTTTGGTCTGAGTGTTAGATAATCATGCATGTGTTAAACATATAATGTCAATCAGAAGCATAAAAGAATGACAATATATTACTTATGTGTGTTTTGAAGCGCACCCTGTTTACCAAAGCGCACGGGGCCTTCGGTCGGGGGATTTGCCATCTCCTCTGATGGTTATTTTTTCCGAGTTTCCGCATTGAATATTTTCGTTCACTGTACCATGCACCACTCTTCCACACCAATCTTCTCTTCCGATTCTTACATAACAGCGATGGGGCCACAAGCAACTTTACTTTGGACAGGGACTCTAGCACAAAGTTTGCATTGACGTCCCTGCGTGATTATCTCACCATTTTAGTGTCGATAGTCTCTGATTCTTTTTCGTGAACGACTCCTTGTCCAAAGTATGAATCTCTATGGGCAATAAGAATTGGACAAATGAACTTCTGTAAAACACTTAATGTCTGCGGTATTAAAATTTCGAGGTTTAATGAAAATGAAATATTGGTGCAGAGTAATTTTGGCGTTCAAGATATACCCTCATACCATAGCTCCAAGTAATAAAAGAAAGTTGATTTTAGTGACAATTTTTCGCACTTTTCTATCAAACATATGAGCCCGTCCAGATAGAAATCGACCTTATGACACGCGACGTGAAACTGAGATAAGTGACGTCAAAGTTTGACGTTACGCCAGACGATTTTCCCGCTGTTTCACACGGCATATGATTCAAATTTTATATGAATGTTTATAGTGTGGGAAACCACCGTAGCCGCATATTTGTTGCCAGGGATCCAGAAATATGATTCTTTGGAGCCTTATGCATCACCAAAATTGCAGTTTGCGTTTATAACCGAATTAAATAAGTTGAAAAAAAATATTTTATTCGCAGATGCGTAAAAATGCTTGATACTGGCGGCAGTTCTGGTCCCGTTTTAGTTCATGTTCATGAATTTTCAGCTTTGATCTAGCGAAAATGTTTTTTTTTCAATTTCGGACAACAACAATAATAATAATAATAATAATAACTATATTATTAATAACAAAAGTAAATTCCCGAACCGAAAAAAAAAAATAATGATAATAATAATAACTATATTATTAATAACAAAAGTAAATTCCCGAACCGAAAAAAACCAAGCATATAGCTTTGTGTAGGTACATGTATACAAACAGCGTAAGCATTTTCATGCATTCACTGACATTGTTTACAATTTTTCAGTTTAAACTGCAAGACCGCAAACAAAATGTAGATAAAATCGTGTGTAAAAGCAATTTCAAGTTTTTATGCATTGCTTGTTTTCTATACCCAAGACTGCCAAATCGAAGGTAAATTTGCAATACGATTTTTTCCTCTCCTCCAGTGCCGGGGTGGAACATTGCAGGTCAAGGACCTACTGTGCCTGCAGTAGGTGCGGGTGGGCGTTGTTTTAGACATTTTTTCTCTGGTCTATCATTATATCTTCTTTCTCCCTCTCTCTGGGAGACCGCCCGATATAGACTGAAATACTGTGTCAAAGGGCCGATAAACCCAAAACAATCAACCAGTCAATCCTCTCCTGCCTGTCAGCGCTGACGAATGCCGGGTGACAAACGACAAAGGGCGGCATTAAGAAGTGTCATCTGAACCTTAATGTCTCTAAATGGTGGAAGACAACAGGCTTTCCAATTTTAACACAGTTTTCGGAGATCCTAAACCATTTTGATCTACTTACAATTCCCTGTCCAATGAGATGAAAATTGCGAATTTAAGTCAAAAGTCCGTCTGGTTGTTTTGTGTTGTTGTTTTTTCCTTAAGCTTATATAGTTTTATTTTTTTATTTCTTTTTTCCCTGTTTATATTGCTGGTGGTTGGTGGATTATATTTGTAAAATAAATTAACAAATTATAAACAAACAAAAAAACGATATTTTACTTTCGTTTAAAATTGTATGTTTGCTTTTCCACGGTTTGATAACTCAAAGTCCGTACCTGATACCATAGTGACGAATTTACTTTTGTTACGGACACAGAAAATATAAGATGTCATCCCTTTTCTATGATCAGGAAATCCATTTTAACCAAAAGCTGGTGTGGATGTGGAAAAGCGGGAGGGGGGAGGGGGGGGGGGGACTCGTAATAAAACGTAAATGAGTTTTACATAAAAAGGTTGGAAAAATTACGAGTCTTGTAAGTTATTCTATTCTATTCTATCCCAAACCTTACTAGGTCGTTGGGGCACCACAGATGACTTCGAAACAATCCCTTTCCACCTTGCCCTGTCTTCAGCTTTTAAGTTGGCAACTAAAATTACCTCCTTTCAAGTGAGTTTTTTTTAGCTTGAACAAAATGGTAAAAATACAACGTACAAGCCTGGGACCCCATTTGTTGTCTTACCTTTGTTTATATTGCATTGCTGGGCGTGAAACTAGAACAAGAAATTATGTTTTGCTGAGCAGTTAGACAGTTTTCTAAATTATGTTCTCTCTACTTTTTCCCGGCTATCTGGCACAGTATATGCTCATCAACTCACATTTTGTCACCAGTCATGAATGTTGAACAGCTTTTCAAAACGAATTTTGTTTAGGCAATTTTTCAACTGATAGGAGTAAGGAGACTTTAATAGAACATGCATGCAATTATTTGTACGCAAAATTTGAGCCGCGACGTGACAAAACCAGCAAAGTGGTTGTTCGCCCAGCGCAGACTCAGATTAGCTTGGGCATCCGCCCAGGTCTGATCAGAGTCTTCGCTGTCCGCATGGAGGTAGCTTAGACCCTTAGCTACCCTTTAAGCGCTTAGCAAAGGGTCTGATCAGACATGGCGGATGCTCAGGCTGATCTGAGTCTGCATTAGGCGCACAACCACTTTGTTTGTTTTCTCGTGTCGCGGCACAAATAAACTCAGCCTTTGCATCAGTGTCTTTGAGTCCACTAAGCCTTTGGGCCTGGTTAATTTTATGGTGAACAGGTGCCCCAAAGCAGAAGTGATATTTCTTGTGACGTGGCATATGCCACATGTGTATGTTTTCCCACATTTTTACAAAGGGAAACAACTTTTGTGCTTCCTGGGACGTAGCTCTGCAAAAATGCGCTCTACTTTTAAAGGTAAAATGCTGCTGAAGGACTCTTGCACAGAAACAAATTCTTTGCTTTATTAAAAAGAAATGACAAACTTAAAATTAATTGCTTACTCATCTTTAGAAACAGTTGAAGTATTTCAAAATATCTAAAGGTATGTTTTGCTTGTTTTTTGCTTTATGCACTCGAAGCCAAAGGAGCACCGGAGGTATAAAGTTTCCGGATCGTCAGTATACGTGCGAACGGCAGTGCTTAAGCATGTCGGTCAGTCCGAAATAAGTTTATTTAAGGAATGAATTTCATTTTTCTGAGGTTTATCGAAGTGTAAACTACATTGGGTCACGTGCAAAGTGAATGAACCCCATAGGGGTTCATGTAAACTTTGCTAGTGACCCAATGTAGTTTACACTTCGATTAACATCAGAAAAATTAAGTTCATTGCTTATATTTACACTCGTTTCAATCAAATCTTTTATGAAAAATCTTATATAAGCACTAAAATTGAAGCAATAAAAAATGTACACGCTGTTTTTCTGCTAATACCAGAACGGCGTGCGTGACGTCATGATGTTGCTGACGTCGAATCAGGTTGTAGAGAGCCATTGTTTATTTTGACGTCATCGACGTCGCGTGCCTCAATGTAATTATTGGAATGTGTGTAAACTACATTACGTTCCAGTGGTTTACTATGGGGCTTTTCAGTAAATACACCAAGAATGTAAATATTTCTTGTTATAGCTGCTTCGGAAAATATATTTTTTGATAACCGTTCGAGGTAAAGGGACCATACCTGGTATGACATTTACCTGGTTCAAAGCCTTTCCATCTTTTCTACCTATCCCAAGGGGCATGTCCTACGGTGGGACCAAAGTCTAGAGCTTTGTTACGGGAAAATTTACTCATACTGATTACCTGTGTTTGCTGTGTTAACGTTAATAATAATGATATGCATTTCAAGTGAAAACATTGATAATGGCGTTATCCATAACAGTGTAACGTGACGTCACGTAACCTTATTATTTCTAGCTTTCATTAGATACCTGTATGTTTAAAACTGCCATAACATCCTTAATAATCTAGATAACTTTTTGTTCTATAATGGCATGCGCATTCAGATAACATAAAACCTAAAAATCGAATTTTTATGTCATAAGGTCGATTTCTATCTGGACGGGCTCATATATTGTTGCGTCTATTATTGCCTCATTGAGGTGATTCTAATAGAATGCAACAATTTATATTTTCCTGGAAGGTTGATTAAATTAGGTGAATTTAAGTATACTTGTAAATTACCGTACATCTCATTACTAACAAAATGAGCCGCGACACGAGAAAACCAACAATGTGGTTGTGCGCCCAGCGCAGACTCAGATCAGCCTGGGCATCCGCCTAGTCTGGTCAGACTCTTTGTTAAGTGCTTAAAGGGTAGCTAAGGGTCTAAGCGGCCGTCATGCGGACAGGGAGGACTCTGATCAGACTGGGCGGATGCCCAGGCTGATCTGAGTCTGCGCTGGGAGCACAACCACATTGTTGGCTTTGTCGTGTCTCGGCTCAAATATCGATTGTTCAAATGAATGGATTTGTCGCTCTTGCAATCGCAACTTTTCTCATCATTCGCTTTTACACGTAGCAACACAATCAATAGCAGGAAATGACTTGAATTGTATAGGAAAGACAAGTTTCATTCGATATCATATAAACATCAGCTTACACCGACTATTTATGCATACAGATTCTTAAAATTCAATTCTTCTTCTGTGTATTGATGTTTGGATTTTTTTCTTCATAATTTTACGTTAATATTAAATTGGGGGATATTTAAGTTGTAAACATAACCCCTCAAATGGTATACTTATATAGTAAATTGCACTACAAATGCAGGGGGCATCTCTATTTATTTCGCGAGATTTTTTAAATACAAAGTTACATATTTTATGCAAACGGAACCAAAATCTGCAATAATCATTTTTTCTTTTGCTATATATTTTAACGGGAAAAACGCTGACAAAAGTGGAGGAATTCAACTATGTTTGAAAAAATATTCAATGTTTTTTTTTTTGCGCAAACCCCCCCCCCCCCCCCCCCCCCGCACTTCACCTCTATATACTCGAGTACATGTTGGCCATGTGACCTGGACTCTTTGAACAATTTTTTGTTAAATCACCCCCTGGAGGCTCTATATGAAATGTGTTTTCAACTGGCCATTTGGCTTCTGAGGAAATGTTTGAAAATGTCAGAATATGAGAGATCTGGGTCAAAGGTCAAAGAATGACCTTGACCTCTTGTACTCATAATTCTTCATGACCTCGTTAGGACGACTCTATATTCCAATTTTTGGGCCTAAATCTTCAACAACTTCCCATGAAATCTTATGTTCTAGCATTTCCCCATATTTGGTCTTGCTGTAAAAAAGGTCAAGGTCAACCCAAGGTCACAATTGAACAATCTTGATAGTACTGGAGTACCCAATGCTACAAACCAAGTTGCAAGGCGATTGTGCCAATTGGTTCTGGAGAAGATTTTTAAAGGTTTTTACCATATATGAGCATGGCGGCCATGTTGATCATGTGACCCAGACCATTTGAAGAAATTTTCGTTTCCTCCACCCCTGAAGGTTTAATATGAGATTTGGTTACAACTGACTCAATGGCTTTTAAGAAGAAGTTTTAAATTGTCAAACTATGAGAATCCAGGGTCAAAGGTCAAAGAACAACCTTGACCTCTTGTACTCATGAATCTTCATGTACTCATTAAGATGACTGATTCTACCAATTTTTAGGCCTAAATCTTCAAAAATTTCCATGAAATCTTGTTCTAGCATTTTCCAATATTTGACCTTGCCGTAAATGGCCAAGGTCAGCCCAAGGTCATCATTTTGAACAATCTTGATAGTACTCGAGTATCCAATGCTACAAACAAAGTTTCAAGGCCATCGGTCAATTGGTTCTGGAAGAGGTTTTTAAAGTTTTCACCATATATGGGCGTGGCGGCCATGTTGGTCATGAGACCTGGACTGTTTGAACAAATTTTCATTCCCTCAACCCCTGGAGGCTCTATATGAAATTTGGTTACAATTGGCCCAATGGTTTTTGAGAAGATTTTTTGAAACTGTCAAAATATGAGAGTTCTGGGTCAAAATGTCAAAGAATGACCTTGACCTCTTGTACTCAAAAATTTTCATGTACTCAATAAGATGATTGCATATACCAATTTTTAGGCCTTCATCTTCAGAACTTTCCATGAAATCTTATGTTCTAGCATTTTCCAATATTTGACCTTGCCATAAAATAAGTCGAGGTCAACCCAAGGTCATAATTTGAACAATCTTGATAGTATTCGAGTACCCAATGCTACATACCAATTTTCAAGGCCATCCGTCAATTGGTTCTGCAGAAGAAGATTTTTAAAGGTTTTAACCATATATGGGCATGGCAGCCATATTGGTCATGTGATCTGGACCGTATGAATAAATTTTTGTTCCCTCAACCCCTGGAGGCTCTATATGAAATTTGGTTTCAATTGGCCCAGTAATTTTTGAGGAGATTGTTTGAAATTGTCAAAATAAAAGAGTTCTGGGTCAAAGATCAAAGAATGACCATGACCGCTTGTACTCATAAATCTTCATGTACTCATTTAGATGACTGTATATACATGTACCGATTTTTAGCCCAAAATCTTAAACAGTTTCCAAGATATCTTATGTTGTAGCATTTTGCCATATCAAAGCACAAGGAAGCAAATTTGACCTTACTGTAAAAAAGGTCAAGGACAACCCAAGGTCATAATTTGAACAATCTTGGTAGTTGGTTGGTTGATTTGATGCTTAACGTCCACGGTAAACAACTAAGGTCATGTCGGGACGGTCAGTTAACCTAACCACACTATTCCTGGGCAGGCTTAGACCTCCTAAGCCGTTAACCAGTACTAAGTGCACATACTTTCGCCAGTAACTGACAACTACCCTTCTTGAATCAGCGGAAGGAGAACAATCTTGGTAGTACTCATGTACCCGATGCTACATACCAAGTTTCAAGGCCATCGCCTTATGGGTTCTGGAGAAGAAGATTTTTTAGTTTTTTTACCATATATGGGCATGGCGGCCATGTTGGTCATGTGACCAGGAACGTTTGAACAACTTTTCGTTCCCCCCTTCCTTTGGTAGCCACATATGAAATTTGGTTAAAATTGGTCCAGCAGTTTCAGCGAAGAAGTCGTTTGATATTGTGGACGGACAGACTGACGATGACGGAGCCTTCCCATCCTATACGCTCCCCCGGAGCTGCTAGCTCAGGTGAGCTAAAAAGTAAGATCTTTTCTTCTGGAGAGTGAGCCCCAGTAGCTCAGGCCTGCTGATCTAGCAGTCCCAGGTTCAAATCCCGCTGGAGGCAGATATCTTTTCGACCATAAACAAGGTTCCATTGCAAACATCCAATCCCATCACTCTGATAAGACCAAAATACTTGTTGAACAGGACATAACATCACGTCATATATCCATCCATCCTTTGGAAGAAAAGAAGCAATGTACTATCATATTTATTCGGTTATAAGATAGATTTTTCCCTTTCAAAACAACTCCAAAGATCTAGACTAGATCCATCTTGTAAGATGGATCTAGATCTTTGGGATTATTTCGAAAGTACAGCTTAATTACATTAGACTGATTTACTTATCTGCTGTATTTTGGAAGGATAAACTTCCGTCTTATAACCGAACAAATATGGCAATCCTTTAAAATCATTTCCCTTGTAACGATGGTGGATAACCATACACTGTAAGGTTGCTCAGGCTGATCTGAGTATGTACCGTTTGATGTGGTCACAAGGCATTTTTTCCCATCATGTGGCTCAAATTTTAATATATTTTGATATGGGTTTTATGGTCCTTTCAAGAATATTTTACTCATAGTGAGCTGTTTGTTTAGCAGAGGTGGGCAAAAAGCGAAGTTCCCAGCAAAAACCTACCTGACCTTCTGTAACCAGAACTTGGCTTTCTCACATCTGCAGGACTGAGGCTTGCAAACACAGCAGTGAGAGACCAGGGGCCGTATTCATAAAACGACTTAAGTGGTTGCTATGCTGTTGCTAAGGCTAAATTTCTTTGAAGGAGATTCCCTACAACTATGAAATTTGCTCTGGAGGAACAGTCTTACAAAGACTGTTCCTCCAGACCAAATTTCATAGTTGTAGGGAATCTCCTTTATAGATATTTAGCCTTAGCAACCGCATAGCAACGACTTAAGTGGCTTTATGAATACGGCCCCTAATGTTTAACAGTCAGCACTCTTATCCATTAGGCCCATTTCTAAGAGTCAGTGCTCTTATACGTAGGGCCACGGAAGCCTGTTTAACCCTTTTTTGACCAGTGTACTTGTCCATTCTTATCATTCGGATAATCCCATTACTAGTTTTAGGGGTTTCTGGTGAATATTTTCACTTTTATTGTACTTTGCATAGAAATTCCTGTAAGCAAATCATGTAGACCCTGATCAGACGCCGCGTTTTGCGGCGTCTGAACTGGGTATGCACTGTTTGCATGTCCCCAAAACGGGTATCCGGTCTAAAAAGGGTTAAGAGTCAGTGCTCTTATACGTAGGGTCACGGAAGCCCGTTTAAGGTTCAAGTAAGTAGGATAAGAAATTACCATAACATGAAATCCTATATAAATGAATGAGTGTTGTCATGTTAAACTTCATCTTATAGCAAAGTCAAAAAGAAAAAAAATGTGAAAACATAATACCCCGCCACTAACGTGTGGCGGGGTATAAAAGGCAGTGCTCACAGACGGACGGACGGACAGACATACGTACGACGGATGGATGGACAGACACACGGAGCATGTAACAGAAAGGTAATGTTACTTCGATTATTTCTGTGAAATTTCATCAAGGTATTTCAAAGCGTAAAAGAACTACAGACCAAAACCTATCTTTAAGACCTCGACAAGGGCAATAACTCCATCAGAAGATATGGAAATTTGCCCATTAGCAATCCCCACTGAGATATTCCCAAGACCAAAGCATATGCCAAGTTTGAGGAAAATCCTTTAATAAATACTCAAGTTATCAAACGGAAACGAAGTGCTCATGGACGGACGGACGACCGGACGGACGGACAGACGTACGTACGACGGACGGACAGACACACGGACAGCCAGCAGGAAAACATAATACCCCGCCACTAACGTGTGGCGGGGTATAAAAAGGAAAGACCCAGACCAGACTTCACACCCCCCTCCCCTCCCATCCCAGTCTGATCAGATTTCTACTTGCTCTCACATACAATCTATTTATCCTCTGGTATCTAAAAAGTGAACAGTAAAGATTTTGCAGGGAATGTTTTTTATTGTATGCATATATTATGATTATCGGTTTGATTTTACTGAACATGTTCCATGTGCAGGCCCAGGATTTACAACTATTTCATGCCTTGGTAGGCAACAAACAAATCTATTGCCACATAATGATGTGGACCATCAATGTGGACTAAGACAGCCAGGCCAAGGGTGACAGTATATCTTGTCATCAACAGCAAGGAGGAGTGACAGATCTGACTGTTGCCCATGGAAGGCATGAAGTTACTGTTTTATAATCCAATAAATGCAAAACCATGCTTCTATTATATCAGGAATCACCAGTTACATCTTAGGCCATGTAGCAGGGCAATAGTCAAAAACATTACAGATTTTGACTTATGTCTAAACATAGTCATCACTCGAAAACCATGGTATAATTCTGCATATACTTGGTTAGGTAATAAAACTGCATATTCATCAACATAATGGTCAGTAATCATTTTATTACAAGTCCAAGTAAGAATTTGCTGACTTGAGACATATGATGGTATGCCATAGATTATCTCGCAATGTAATGGCATTAATAATGAAAATGCAAAAGATGTCAGGATAAAAATAATTGACTACCTGGTCATTAGAACAAAAGTTAGACCTGCATATAATGTCAAAGTGTAATAAAATTGCATGCTACCTTTTGGTTATATGCTAATAGCACTTGTTAACATACTAACAAATCATAAAGCCAAATTAAAAGATAGAAATGAAACTGAGGCGAGAAACTTAAGAAATAAGAGCTTCGCAAGCGGCGCATATACGCCCGTTTCAGTGTCATGATGGACTTACAGAATGAACAAGATTGTTTATAGAAGGATGGACAGGCAGACAAACAGGGGAAACAATTCTGTAATTAATGACTGCAATGTTATTAAAACAACTAACACATCAAATACTATTAGTATGCCAAAAATCAGCTAAATTCAGGGTGAAGCAGCTCAGAAGTTGAGAAATGCAATAGTTAAACAAGGGAGATAATTCATAAACTAAGTAAACTAGAGTACCATTCTTGGTCATAATATATTCCCTTGAAAATATACACATCACCATAAAGTTTTGTTAAAATATTTCCAACAGTTAAGGAGTTACAGAGTAAAACGGAAATTGATGCAAGGGCAGATAATTCAGTAAGTAAGCCAGAGTTGTGGTTCTTACTATATGCATTGCCCCATTATTATACATTTCTACATAGTTTCATTAAAATATTTCAAAGGGTTAAGGAGTAATGGAGTGAATGGGGCTAGCCTAAAAAAACTAATAAAAGGGAGGTTACTCGCAAATTAAGTAAGGGGGAACAACCATTCTTATTATGTGACACACCATCTTAAAATCATGCACATTACTATAAAGTTTCATCAAGATATTCCAAATGGTTAATAAGTTATTGAATGCACAATATTAGTATACACAAAAATAGCCTAAAAAATAATCAAAAGGATGTTACTCCAAAATGAAGAAAGGGAAAGCAACCATAGTTATATGCGACACATCGTCAGACCCTCATACACATTATTATGAAGTTTCATCAAGATATCCCAAACAGTTATCTAGTTATGGCGTGCATAAGCCTAGTAGGGCAAAAAATAAGCGAAGGGGCATAACTTGGAAACAAAGAAAGGGGGAGCAACCATTACTGTATGCGACACTTTGCCCCATCCTAATATATATGCCTACAAAATTTCATGAAGATATCTCAAATGGTTACTGAGATATGGTGCACACAAGAATGTTGAAGGACAGATGGACGGACAGCGCCATGCCATATCTCAAATGGTTACTGAGATATGGTGCACACAAGAGTGTTGAAGGACAGATGGACAGACAGCGCCATGTCATAATACGTCCATTTTTTTCGAAATGAGCACATAAAAAGTTGTGTTTATAAAGTTTACATATATATAAATATTTATATCTAACAAGCACAGAACATCAAATCCTGTATGTAAAGTCATGCAAAAAGCCAGTAAGCCAATCAAGAATTCTGCAGAACACTGCCTTGGCTCACTGCTGATATCACAGGAACAGAGCTAAACCAGAAAACTGACAATGGTTTATGCCACCTCTGACCCAGAAAAGCAATTCCTATACAATGTATACAATTATTGTACTCTTTCCAGCAACTAGCAAAAAGTGAGATACATGACCATTCATGTATCTCGCTTTTTACTACTTGCTGAAAAGAGTACAATATCCATAGTTGGGGAAATAAAACGCAAAAAGGCGTCTAGAAAGTGAAAAAAATTGGCCCATCGTTCGAAAGGACAAATTTGGTATCATTTGAAAGCTTATTGTGTCTACTTTAACCATCAAGGTGTTGTCGCCTTCGCAAGTGGTGCCTAAAGTCAGAAAGTGGGGAGATAACTCTGTACCCTAACGTTCAAACAGAAATGTTTTTAAACCACCACTGTCGTCTAGTAACTGCATAAGAAAGCTTGCATCATAATTAAACATTTTATGTTTACATTGTATGAACTCTTATTACTGTGCAATTAAAACAATTAACATTTGCTTTTTTAAATATGATCACTTCGAGCGAAAAATGAGGGTTGTTCTTATACAAATACATTACGTGACCGAAAGAAAACCTTTATAATGTCCCAATTACTTATTTTTTGGCAAATTTTGAAGAGGAAACCACTTCAAATATGTAAGTTTGATAACAGTCATAAGTACAATGCAGATTATCAAAACAGAGTAATCGTTCAAGTAATAATAGATATAAATTTCAGCAATAAACGTTACATTTGCTTACAACAAAATTTACTTAATCGAATATATAGAAGAAAAGAATGCATTAAAACTATTTAGTTACAGATGTATAAAAAAAAACATTATTCCTTTCCAAACATGATTAAATATTGTTTACAGCTTGTTCCTATTACAGATATGATAAGGAAGCGCCACTAATACGTATCTATGCGCCGGGATGTAGACAGTCTAAAGTTAGGTTTTCGATCATACTTTAGCCTGGTGTGTGTGCTTCTATTCCTTTTGGTTTTAAGAGGGGATGTAGGATTTGATTGTAATAATTCCTGATAATTGCCTATCTTTTTACTGTCCAGTCTGATCAGTTTTTATTGTCAAAATTACTGACGAAATTATAAACTGAAAATTATTTATTATTTTCATTACTTATACATGTACTTTGTTAATGTAAGGGGTGGTTGGGTGGTGCAAAGGTGCTGCATGTAACTTCCAGTGCCGGGGCGTCCTACTTATTTGAATAGTAGTAGGGCAAGGGCTTACTGTGCTTGCAGTAGGTGCGGGTTGTTTGGACATTTTTTTCTCGTCTTTTATTTCTCTCTTCTTTCTCCCTCTCTTTGGGAGACAACTCGATATAGACTGAAATACTGTCTCAAAGGGTCGTTAAACCCCAAACAAACAACCAACCAATCGTTAATGTATGATCTGTCGCTATTATAGTTCAAAACATTTTGTAGTCATTTTTACACCTGTCTGCTGCAATGCAATTTTGAGCGCCAATACGTAGAAGATTATATAACTATTGCACGAAGCAACTTGTCAAACGTTTCACAATGGTAACGTATATAAAATATTAAGTGTTTCTTAAATGCATTTAAGTGATGCAGAATTGTTTTAATTTCATGAAGATCAACTTATAATTTTGAGTCTGTCAGTGCAGATGCATAGTTACTGTTAAACTAATCCCTGGGCCAAAGTCCCATTTAGTCCAGAACTGAAGCAATATTTGCATTATACGTTACCTTATATTGTTTCTTATTCTCAGTTATTAAAGTCATGAGCCAATTGTCTAACCTTTGCAGTATTATTTTCCATCACCTTTCACGTTGTTAAATGTAGAGTTTCTGTATAATTTTTGTGAGCATGAAGTCTTCCCGGTATAATTCCAGAGCTCTCTCTCTCTCTATCTAACATTTTGCCTTTTAAATTGCCACTTATATAGAAGATGTAGTTCAACAATGATGTAAAGAACAATGGGTAAAAATGTCAGTTAAAATTGGCGTACATGCATATATTTATCGGCCAAAGATAGAATGTGGTTACAAATGCGCATATTTACAGGCCCAAGATATGATTTTGTCTGCAACGATACGATAGGGTTATAAGCATGTATCATAAAGTTACATACGTTATCTACCATATCTGGATGTTTTATCAGTTCACATTCAAACGTCTCTTCCGTAGGCAGAGAAATTACATACATTCGCCGGAAACTAATAGGTGAGTCTGCATTGTACTGTCAGTTATCAGATTTAATCAGTTTTCCCAGTTGCGTCTGTAATAAGGAGACATTTAACTAGTTCTGATTAAAAAAAAAAAAAATAAAATAAAATAATAGAATAGAATTAGAAATATTAAGACTTTTTAGGGTTCCGGTCTTAGTCGTCGTTTCTAATGACATACAAAATTTCAGTCCTGTTACTTTACACTTATTGTTAATACTAGAACTTTACCTTATGTTATATAAAGTCATCATGTTTGGACAAACGTGTAATTTTAAAAGGTGACAAGTCATTTACAGAATAATTAACCGAAAAAAAAATAAAAGAAAAAAAACCCCCTCAAAACTCAGTATCAAACACTGCAGCAAACCTGTAGATTCAAAATAATGTAACTGTTGGACAGAGTTAAGCCGCTTCAAAATTATTGAATGGTTCTTTTAAAAGAAATTGTTACAGCAATGCTTCCATAATGAAATATCAAATATTCACCATAGTATTGTAAATAACCAAAACAGTGGTTTGCGTGGAGATATAATGAGATTTGACATTTTCTGAAGCACCCTATTTCATAAGCCGTTTGCTTGAATATCAATATGTAACAAAATGCTTATTTTTATCGATAATAACCATTTTGTGATTATGCTTCGACTGTCATGTTTTAGTTCATAGTTTCTCATAAGCATTACCTTTTTGGAAGAGTCCCGTTATTGAAAAATTAATGTGATTACTATTTTAAGAATATCTTTCATCCCTTATAAGGAAGTTTTGTTGTTTTTTTTTTCCAAGAAAAAAAAGCGGCCAAAATTATAAGAATGAAATCAATATGTAGCTGTTACAGTTACATCCTAGAGCGTTAAAGTAAAAAGAGGAAATTGAGGGTAGTTTATTGTTTATTCTAAATCCTTTTAAATAATCGTTACAAAAAAGATATTTCTTAGTTTACTTTTTTTCTCTACATTTTTTGTGATACAAACAACATGTAGAGTAATTACATAGGTGTTTCATATAAAAATGGTAGCGTAGACAACATAGAAAACGATCCATAGGTCTGACTAAGACGCCGTATATAAATAGTCAGTACTTGTTTGCATAATTCTCAATGATAGACAAAGAGTTCGTATTGTAAAAAAAAGAAAATCAAAAGCGTAATCCAAATATCTAGCTGTGCTGCGAGAAAGGATTGTATCTATTGGTAGGCTTCACATACGGTTTTTCAAGTACCGTATGTAATATATTCCAATTAAAATCCTTTAAAAATTAAGAATAAAAGTACGTAAGATACATAAGAAGTTCAGAAAACGAATCCATTTCAGAAACATGTCACTGACTAAAAGAAGGCAAAAGTTCCCCACAGCCTAATGGCCATAGGGGATGTGGGTGTAGGAGGCACAACTCATCTAGCTCATCCCTCTCTTTTCGCTGCATTTCCTTCAAAAGAAGGTACCTATTCATTTACTGTTGGGTTGATAGATTTTTCAGTTGCTGACCGGCCAGGCCGGGAGTCAAACCCGTGATCTCCTGCACCATAGCCGAGCGTCTCTAACCACTCGACCGAGCCTGTCACTGATATAGAATACTAAAATATAGATTTTAAGTTACTTTTTTTTCTCCCTTTGCAGGCTGCAATTGCATGTTGTAAACTCCTTTGTATTCTTTGGAAACAACGTTACACGTTACATTTTTGCACAGCAATTTACGCTAAGACAAAATAATAACGTCAAACTCACGTGTAGTCTTCTGATAAATGTCCCGGTCTTCTGTTATTTGTTCATGATTGAAACAATGTGTTCTCTGCCATTGAATGAACTCTTTAAGATTTTTATTTTAATTTGTCGAGCGTCTTAAATTCTCCAATTCGTCTCGGTTTCTTCCGTAACATTTCCGATTTTATAAAAGATTTTTAATTGCTTATTTCGTAAAGGATGTATACCCTTTACTATGGTTCTGTTAAGCAAATAAAAATTTGTAGCAGCTCAGTTAAAAAATATAATTCTTATTTCTGTTGATTGTTAACAAACAGCAATGTAATCCAAATAAGTATATAATTGTAAGACAAGAAGCTTCCTGAATAGCCCGTTAATTCAGTTTAACATTGCTTTAATATTTTTAAAATGTTTCCAAACTTGAAATTCTTCTTCTGACTTGTTATTTCGATGTTTTACGTCTGATGCTGTAAAATACGTTACGGTACCGTCACTGAGCCAGTCATTAGAGCTCAGCAAGAAAACCCCTTTGCAAATAGTTAAGTTTAGATTATCCTTTTGATAATCCAAGTAGAAAGAATCATTACAGATGCAATCTTGCACATTAATTTTAGAGTGCAACGGTTTTAGATAAAAATCTAAAGACAACAAACAGTTTTAAATGTTAATTCTTTAAAACAAAAGGTTTCACGTAAAGCTGTAAATGTATAAAATTTTGTTGGAGATAAACATGCATTGTTAAATATCAGAAGTTATGGTATACAAAATAAATTCACGTGTTTAAGCACATTTCTATTCTTCTTTCAGCTCATAGATAATTTCTTTCGCATGTTTCCATTAGGTAACGTATTTGACTACAGTTCAAGAAGAATGACTGCTGAAATAAACATGCTAATGCTTTTAAACTGGAATAGATATTAAACAAAAGAAGTATTTCTATGTAGAATTTGCATTTTTGTTCCCTTTTTATCATGGCAAAAATGATAACAAGCAATATTTAATAGTTCGTTTTTTTTTTCTAAGTCAAATTGTTTCTACATTAATCATAAAGCACTTGTGATATCTTTCTTATAATATTATAAAACAACCTATTTTGTTTTTAGCAAAAAGATATTTTTGACATGCGTACAACATATGTACACATCAGTCATACCATGAAAATGGCTTCCTTAATTTAAGACAAATTTAACAGAAATCAGCTATTTTGTTTAACTTATAAATCTTATACCCCCACTCCATCCCCGCCCCCACACGCCCTTCTCCCCCCCCCTTGCACCACCCTTACCCTCCACCCCCTTTTCACCGAAAACATGACTTTGGCACTGTTCTTCATCCTTAAGCATAACCTTCTATTTGTCCTGTTAGAAATCAGATTTATTTTTAGCGATGGGTTCTCTATTAAACTCACACAGCCGACAATTGACTTAAAATACTATTTTAGGTACGTATGTATGGTACAAATAATTTTTCGATAAAACAAGCATTTTTAATTATAACTTTCGTAAGCGTACTTTTTCAGTTGAAAAGATCAAAATAAACACTACATATGATATACTATGACGAAATTATCTGTTTTAGATTAAATACTTGTGAAGAAATGACTCCCTTTCGTAAAAAGCCCCCCCCCCCCCCCCCCCCCAAAATGCATTTTAGCCCAAAAAATTCTTATTCTGTTACCATAGTATCAGCAAATTTCTATTTTTTTTTTTTCGCATATAAACTTATATCAAAGGTTTTGCTATGTTACGAATAAGTATCATTCACATTTCGAAGAGTTTTGACAAATTTTATGGAGTTTCCATAGAAATTCCAGAAATCCACGATTTTATTCATAAATTAAATATTTTGTCCCAAAAATTCACTTTGGCACCACTTTGGAGAGCGACAACACCCGGAATCATAAACTTCAGTATTTCCTGCTTACAAATCAGTCAACAAATTTCTTTTGAACGATAGGCCAATTTTTCGCCTCAAAATTGGGCTCATTTCCCCGACTATAACAGGAAGTTATATCTTCATTCAAAATTTGAAGCTGCTACAATAATAGGAACCTTGAAATTTACCTCTTACAAAAATCTTAACCTGGAAAAATTGGGTCTGTCCGAAGTCAGTGGACCGTGACATATGGATCATCATACCCTGATTCTTGCATATATCTGTGGTACTAATATATATATAAATCCTCATACAAATTTCAAGTTACTACAATAATAGGCAAATTAGGGGTTACTCAGCTTACTCTTAAAGAATTTGCTCCCCAAAGAAGCAAATGTTTTCTTTTCAGAGTAGCCCCCCAATGAGGAAGAAGATGTGCTTGGATTATATCTCTATAAAGTATATCCTTTCTCCTTGAACAAAATATTTACATGTTCTAAAGACTGCCATAGTAGCCATTAAGTTTCAAATTCCCTGACTATTCAAGTCATCTCCAAATTTCCCTGACCAAACACAAAATTTCCTGACTTTTCCCTGACCTGGGAAAAATCACTTTCTAGTTGTTTTTTCCCTGAATGTGGCAACCCTAGGGAAATGGGTGAGATAATGATGAGGATAAAATAATCCAGATGCTAGGTTAGGAATAACTATGACCTTGGCCGGAAACAGGCCCATGACTTCCAGATTAAGAGTCTTCAGTGTGTCAATCCTTGACCAACATGATCAGACTACCGTAATGAGCCTAAGTATTGGGACACCTAAAAATGATTGATTTTCCATTTGGAACAAATGGAAAATCAATTTTTTTGATGTCCCAATACTTATGCACATTGCGGTATGTTTTCATGGGGCATGATAAAAACATTTCCAGAGATCATCATCAGTCATTCCTTCTCCTCGTTATCTGCAGCCATAGCTTTTGAACTTTCTGTCATGGTTCTTGGCTTTGTTGGTTGCTAATGTCCTCTTCTTTTCTCAATGCACTTCCTAACATCGCTTATGTTATTTTCAAACAGTCTGTCATATTTATCAGCCTGAAAAAGAAAGAGATCAGGCCCCGAGGTTATAAAACTTTTTTTCGTGCTCAACTCAAAGTCGTACTCAAGCGTCTGAGTTTATTCTCAGTTGAGATTTGAGTTCAGTTGGAGGTTATAAAAGCCGTTGAGTACATTCTCTGGTGAGCATGACATTGAGTCTGAGTTGCAGCCACTTGGGTAACGTCGATACGAGAATTGAATAGAACAGAACAGAAATCTTGAGAACGTTCTCAAACATATTTTTTTTAAATACGCAAGCGGTAGTTTGGAACTCTTTGATGTTAAAACAAGAGGGCCATGAGGCCCTGAATCGCTCACCTGAACTGGCAAGGTGGCTTTTTCTTATCATGTCTGAAATTGTCAAAATATGAGTCTTGGGTCATGCCCTCATTTTTAGGCCAAACTCTTCAAAACTTTCCATGAAATCTTATGTTCTAGCATTTTCCCATATTTGATCATGCCGCAAAAAAGGTCAAGGTAAACCCAAGGTCACCATTTGAACAGTCTTGGTGATACTCTAGTACTCCATGCTACTTACCAAGTTTCAAGGCCATAGGTGTATTGGTTCTGGAGAAGAAAAATATTAAAGATTTATACCATAAGTGGTAATGGCGGCCATGTTGTTCATGTGACCTGGACCGTTTGAACAAATTTTTATTCAATCAACCCCTGGAGGCTCTATATGAAATGTATTTACAACTGGCCCTTTGGCTTTTGAGGAAATGGTTGAAAATGTCAAAATATGAGGGATCTGGATCAAAGGTCAAGAAATGACCTTGACCTCACAATTCTTCATGACCTCATTAAGACAACTGTATATACCAATTTTTAGGCCAAAATCTTCAAAACTTTCCATGAAATCTTATATTCTAGCATTTTCCCATATTTGACCTTGCTGTAAAAAAGGTCAAGGTCAACACAGGGTCATAATTTGAACAATCTTGATAGTACTCAAGTACACAATGCTACATACCAAGTCTCAAGGCCATCGGTCAATTGGTTCTGGAGAAGAAGATTTTTAAAGGTTTTTACCATATATGGGCGTGGCAGCCATGTTGGTCATGTGACCAGGACCATCAGAAAAATTATTCATTCCGTCAACCCCTGGAGGCTCTATATGAAATTTGGTTTCAATTGACCCATTGGATTTTTAAGGAGATTGTTTGAAATTGTCAAAATATGAGAGTTCTGGGTCAAAGGTCAAAGAATGACCTTGACCTCTTGTACTCACAAATCTTCATGTACTCATTAAGATGACTGTATATACATGTACCAATTCTTAGGCCAAAATCTTCAAAACTTACCATGAAATCTCATGTTCTATCATTTTCTCATATTTGACCTTGCCGTAAAAAAGGTCAAGGTCAACCAAGGGTCACAATTTGAACAATCTTGATAGTACTTGAGTACCCAATGCTACATACCAAGTCTCAAGGTCATCAGTCAACTGGTTCTGGAGAAGAAGATTTTTAAAGGTTTTTACCATATATGGGCGTGGTGGCCATGCTGGTCATGTGACCTGGACCGTATGAATAAATTTTCGTTCCCTCAACCCCTGAAGGCTCTATATGAAATTTGGTTTCAATTGGCCCAGTGGCTTTTGAGGAGTTTGTTAGAACTTGTCAAAATATGAGAGTTCAGATCAAAGGTCAAAGAATGACCTTGACCTCTTGTACTCATAAATCTTCATGTAGTCATTAAGATGACTGAAGATACCAATTTTCAGCCCAAAATCTTCAACAGTTTCCAAGATATCTTATGTTGTAGCATTTTGCCATATAAAAGCATAAGGAAGCAAATTTGACCTTACCGTAAAAAAGGTCAAGGTCAACCCAAAGTCATAATTTGAACAATCTTGGTAGTACTCGCGTACCCAATGCTACATACTAAGTTTCAAGGCCATCGGCCTATTGGTTCTGGAGAAGAAGATTTTTTCAGGTTTTTACCATATATGGGCATGGCGGCCATGTTGGTCATGTGACCAGGACCGTTTGAACAACTTTTCGTTCCTAAGGTCCCAGGAGGCTCTACATGAAATTTGGTTACAATTGGCCCAGGGGTTTCAGAGGAGAAGTCGTTTGAAATTGTTGACGGACGGACGACGGACGGACGACGGACGGACGGACGGACGACGGACGGACGACGGAGCCTTACCATCCTATAAGCTCCCCCGGAGCCGCTGGCTCAGGTGAGCTAAAAAACCACTTAGTACGGGAAACTTTGTTGTTTGATTTCATTTCAATTAAGGCCAAAAGCGATGATCATGTCCAGTTGTGAAGCAGAACAACTTGCTAGCAAAACAAAGGAAAGCATGAAAAGAAAAAGAAGAAATTACCTTCTTCTTATATACGCAAATTAAAAGTCCCAGAAAGATGAGAGAATCCAGTGACAGAAAGCTATTTGTTGATATCAACACAAACTATGACCTTGATCAACTTGTGACATCAAGAATGACGTAATTATTAAAAGAGGTCGCATACCACTATATTCTGTAATACTGAGTGGCGTCTCATGAAAGGATACCTTATGGTATCTACGAACGGAATTCTCAGATCAACCTCCGCGGATATCGGCACAGTCTAATCACAGTTTTCCCAGTTCCCTTGTGCAATCTCTGGATCGCAGGAACTCTAGATCGTGAAAAGCAAAGTCTCGAAAACCGTTTGCTCAGTTGCCCTTGCCGACTTGAGTATGTTCATTGAGCGCATGTATAGCCTAAATTAGTTCACGCCACAGAACTAGATGATGGTGGATGATTAGCAATTTACATCCTTTTCAAAAGTATTTCAGTCATATCAGGACGATTGGGGGGGGGGGGGGGGGGGGGGGGGGAGGGGGTGATAATGAAAGGCAGAGTGCGAATCAAACCCTGTTTACGGTTGGCAAGATTTTCACCTACAGCGGGGCTCAAACTCTGACCGCTAAATCAGTAGGCCTAAGCCAGTGCTTAACCGACTGAGGTACCAGGACTAACTACAAATGAATTAAGAATAAAGAGAATGTGTGTAGTAAAATCTCCTCCCTCTCTCTGCACATGGAGGGTGGGGGGGGGTGGGGGGTAAATGTTGCGCATTTAATTCTGTTTTTGTTTGTTAGATTTTTTAAGTTCTTGTTTTTATTTAACGGAATACACTGTGAGAGAAACATGTGAATAGTTTTCTTATTTTATTTCTGTTGAGTCTCAAAAGCCACTGGTCTTACATGACAAGAAACTGGATTTTCAGTCCCGCATGTGTAATATCAGAGGTGTTGTAGGAATTTCGAGATTTTTTGGTAGAAAAACGTTTTCTTTTTAGTATTTATTTCATTTTTTTATATATATATATATATATATTTTTTTTTTTTTGTGTTTGTATGTGGTGGTGGTGGTGGTGGTGGTGGTGGGGTTACCCAAACATGTTTGTGAGTGTAGCCTCCTTTGCTTTTAGTTTTTATTTATTCTTTTTCCTTTATGATTTATTTTTAGTTCTTTTAGTTTAGGGTGTTTTCTTACTAGAAATGACAAAAATTTTCTGACGGGAACCATTGTTTTACTAGAATGACAGTTCCAAGCTTTATAAAAGTCCCTGTATTTTTCTGGTTTTGTTATATATTCATTCCTGATTTGATGCATGCACATAGCCCCATAGCAGGGACTGACAGATGCCAGTTTACTTAATTTTGATGATGACGACGTTTTACAAAACCGATGACCCCTTCTTGGGAACCGGTGATTTGAACATTACGATTTGTACAAACTTGAGTGAGTAAGTGTATCGAGTGTTCCCTGCAAAAAGAAAAAAAAACGTCTAGTTGGCTTAAATTGAGCGATCTACCTTGGTGGCCATATCTGATCAAGGTACGGGGCCATTTGTGCAAATATCGTTGCCCAAGCTCAAGGAGGCTTCATAAGAACTTTGGTACCATTCTGCTCATTGCTTCTGAAGAAGTCGTTTGGATGTGTTGACAGACGAGGACGACGGCACTTATACAAAAGCTGACGGACGAGGACGACGGCATTTATACAAAAGCTGCGCTCTTAGAAAGTTATTAATGTCATGCGAATAGATTCTTTACAGCATGCGCAAACAGGAAGTGCTCAGATTAGCCTGCGGCTCTGCATATTTTGATCTGAATCTATGAATGATGGAGAATCTAAAACAATAAATAAATAAATAAATAAATAAATAAATTAATAAACTAACAAGCAACATTGTCGATATTGTGTCCCTCGCCTTTAAAGCTATACTTACATGCCATTTCATCGTTTCCTAATTAAATCTCTCTCTGGCCCTCCCCCACCTAATCTGAACCTTACCCCATGTCATCCCACTCATAACCCATGTCATTATCCTAGGTTTGGTAATGTAATGTCAACTATAAATGTTTTTGACCCCAAAAAAAAAACACATCAAAAAACAGATGTCCCGCACCTGCGCTTTCATAGCAGTATCATTTTCCCTAATTTGCCAAGTTAAGATCTCCTTTGACCTCGAAAGGAGGTCCAAGGTCACCAAAACTTAGTAGTTCTTTTGCACCTCCTGATTATACACCTGTCAGTGTTTTGGTCATAATCCATCAATCCCTTCAGGAGATATGGTGTAGAGAAGCCATTTTTTCAACATTCCTTGACCTCCTGTGATCTTGAAAATAGGGTCAAGGTCACTAAATTACAAGCACTTCTTTTGGGTCTCCCAATGATATACCTGTGCAAGTTTAATTTAAATCATTTTACCCATTCAGGAGATAGTGTGCAGACAAAGCATTTTTCAACACTCTTTTCCCTCTTGTGACCTTGAAAATTAGGTCAAGGGCACCAACATATAATCGGTTCTTTTACATCTCCCTGTGATATAGCTGTGCAAAATTGGTTAAAATCCATTTAACCATTCAGGAGCCAGAGTTCAGACAAGGTATTTGTCAACACTCTTTGAGATCCTGTGACCTTGAAAATGGGGTCAAGGTCACCAAAATAAATTCTTTACAGCTTCTAGTAATATATCTGTGCAAGCTTGGTTAAAATCCATCCATTTATTCGGGAGATAGAGTGCAGAGAAGGCATTTTTCAACACTCTTTGTCCTCATGTGACCTTGAAAATGGAGTCAATGTCCCCAAAATCTAATCAGTTCTTTCTCCTCACATAGTAATGTATCTGCTATGCCGACGCAGATGCCAACAGGGTCCACACCAAACACAATATGTCCCCCATGGGGGGGGGGGGGGGGGGGGGGGGGGGGGGGGGGGGGGGTGGAGGGGGGGGACATAATCATTTAGGGTAGTTTCAGCTAAAATGCCATTCTCTTCATAACATCTGCTGATGCTTTATATTTGTACCAAGTTTCGAGAAAATACTTCATCTGTTTCAGAGTTATGGGACGGATATGATTTTTGACAGACGGAAGGATGGACAGACGGACGGAAACACAGACAGGCAGACAGACAGACATGAGAAAACAGTATGGCTCCCAGAGAGGTGAAACAATAATGTGGTCTGGTCGCTTACACAACTTTAACTGTTACAGCATATCACCATTGTCGCTGCTAAAATCTTTTTATGAAAAAGGTTTAAACAGAGTCATTGAAACAGTTTGATGACGCTTATTACCGTTATTTAAAGAAACTTGCGGTATAAAAAGTCATGTAAAAGAAACTCGCGGAATTAGAATTGATTTGTAGCTGCCCCGATTACTTGATGCGGATAATACCGAGTGGGGGGGGGGGGGGGGGGGGTAACTTATGCAATCGCAACTTTTATGATCATTCACTTGAACACGCAGCAACAGGATCGACAAAAAGAAAGAAAATCTAAAAAATAAAAGACACTTTTCCGTTACTTATTCTACTAGTCTGCTACCGGAATTGAGAAAATAGTAGGCTATTGATATTATAATACACGGGTGGTGCTGTTCATGTCTGAAGCCAATGATTCAGACACAATCGAACTCACATGACAACTTACCTTAGCCTAGGAAAGAAGACCATAGCGTTGAACTAAATATACTGAACGCCAAAAGAAACGCATACAAGTTTAGGTTCAGTTTTCTTCTGTCAACTGATTTATGGTTGTAAATCATATATAGCAGAAAACACTACTGAGGTCTGCCAACAATAAAAACTTATCTTCTTGCAAAATTAAACTTGGATTAAAGAGTTATCTCAATTTATCATGAACCATTCAAAGTTGTTGTAAGAGTTGTCTATCCTTTGGCGGTATAACAAATTGTTTCCAAAACACGACTCTTAAGTGTGGTTATGAATAAAACGTCGGTTTTATTACCATGGTGTTCTTCTTAAGAACATGACAGCAGTTTGAAGTTGAACATTTGTCAAATTATCTCCCTTGCAATTAAACAAATAGCAAAATGGGAAGTCCAATAACACTAAAAGTTCTGCAGTGCTGCGAAAAATTTCTTTGCAAACCTTTTTATTTTACTCTTGTTAATCCATTTAACCCCTTTGTATAAATGGTTCCTGTTCTTTTCAAGAAATACAGGGTGTTAAAAAGTCTATGGAAATCCAATGGTAAGCCAGTGTTACTGTTTCTACTGACAACTTTCACCTGATTGTTTCTCTAAAACGCAAGGCTCGACTGCTTTGATTTTTTCGATGTTTCTTACCCTTGCCACGGACATTATGTCTGGAGAAAATAATCAGCTGAGCATTATAAGGAAATTAAAATTCAGCTTCTGAAAGTATGGTGACTTTAAGTTTAACCCCATCACAAAAGCAAGCGTTCTAATCTCTAAAGTTTATGGAATATCGATGCGTTAAAGTGCTCATTCTGTCGGAATATCATAAACAAAGAAACTCAAAATGTCTAAATAAGAGTATATACCTATACCTTCAAATAAACTGGGCGTATACATTGTATGCATTTCTTTTGGCGTTCAGTATACATTTTTAGAGATTCCACGCTGTAAAAACGAATTTATACTACGAATGCGAAACTTTGCTTTTTGCGTCTATTTTTAGCTGATATCGGCGGAGCCGTACGTGCTACGGAAGACCATCACAACCTTTCCTTATCAGAGCCATTGGCTCCGATTATGACGATCCTCAATCGTGAAATAGGCAGATATTAAAGTGGGGTTTATCAAATAACCTGATGCTGAAAAGACACCTTATCGTGTAAATTCAGAGCAGAAAAGTATAAAGGTCTCTTCCGGTGGCACATCCGTAAACAAACACTTATAGGAAATCCCACACTATCGGGGGCGGTGGTCGGGCGATGGTGCAGGTTATAACTTCCAGTGCCGGGGCGTCCTACTTATTTGGATAAAACAGGGCAAGGGCTTACTGTGCTTGCAGTAGGTACAGGCGGGTTGTTTGGATGTTTCTTTCTCTCATCTATCATTTCTCTTTTCTTTCTCCCTCTCTCTGGGAGACGGTCCGATATAGCCTGAAATACTGTCTTAAAGAGCCGTTAAACCCAAACCAACCAACCAAACAACCCACACAATCAGAACCAACACTTACGGTATGAGTTCAAATCAAATGTTTGCAATATTTAAGTAGTTACATTCTCAAATGCAGAATCTTTGGGAATCATGATTTACCTGCGACTGGGTATCCCGTTATCGGAAGAATATAGAATATAAATATAGTTTCCATGAATTCTTAGGTTCTAGCATTTTCCCATATCAAAGCATTATTTCCAGCGTTAAATGAGAGTCAATCGAAAGAGGTCGGCACCAGCAGTACATTGTTGAGTAATAATTCACATCTTGTCAGCCAGTTATAGGTAGATATTTTACTCGCAATCCGTGCTCGTGATTTGATCTGCTTTACAGCTGACACACACAAACAGTGAAGTATTACTCAACAATTCACTGCTGAAGCTAATCTAGATTTTAAGGGACGATTCATTTATTGTCAGGTGGGGGGATTACATTTAGGGGGGGGGGTCGGAATTTTTGTTGGTGATGTACTGGGAGGGGGGGGTGGGAAATCAGAATTCTTCAATCAGTCTTCATTTTTAAAAATGTCTCAGCTTCTGGGGGGGGGGGGGGGAGGAGACCCCCAGACCCCATTACTCCTCAAATTTCAGACTCTTTTATTTCAATATCAAAACTTAAAGACATTTATGGAAATGTAACACAAAAAACTCGGGGCTGATTCTCACCGGTATCCAAGAACAGTATGAAAGTGTCTATAAAATCATATCAAGTAGATGATATTGTTCTCAATTAAATTTAGCCTAATGCCTGCGTTTGTGATATCAGCTCTCCAGGTGCCTTTTCATCAGCAAAACTACTGTGGCTTCTGGGGGCTGCCCCCCTGCCACCCAGAGTCCCAATTAGTATTATTAATAGTTGTAATTATTAAGCATTCGACAAAATGATTTCTGGATGCCCATAAGCAGAAGAAACTGCAAGAAATCCAGACAAAGTTAACACAGACCATGATCAGTTAACCTGTTAACAGGTTTTTGATTGCGGTCAGTCTGACATAAAATAGGTAATATGGCGTGGGTGGGTAGCTGGGATTGGGGGATTGTGTGTGCGTGTGTGTGTGGGGGGTCATAAAACTTTTGGTCACCTATCTGGAGGGGGCCGGAAAAATAATTCTGGTGAGACTGGGGGGGGGGGGGGGGGGGGGGGGGGGGGGGAATTTTGGTGAACCATATGAAAATGTACCCCCCCCCCCCCCCCCCCAACAACACACACACACCTGATAATAAACTAGAGCATGTGAGCAGGGGCTCATGTATACCCCCGGCCAGCACCACCGCAAAATAAAAACACATTTAATACAAGCAAATGTTAACTAACAGACAGACAGATGGACAATCTATTACAAATCCAGTGAAAGGGGGGGGGGGGAATTTTGGTGAACCATATGAAAATGTACCCCCCCCCCCCCCCCCCAACAACACACACACACCTGATAATAAACTAGAGCATGTGAGCAGGGGCTCATGTATACCCCCGGCCAGCACCACCGCAAAATAAAAACACATTTAATACAAGCAAATGTTAACTAACAGACAGACAGATGGACAATCTATTACAAATCCAGTGAAAGGCCTATAAACAAACACCAAAAGGTTCCATTAAAATAAATGCAAATTATGTTATCAAAAAAATATACAAATTTAACACAAAATTTCAACGTAAGTTTACATAAACTTCTATGTCTGCGACCTTGACCTAAAGTCAGCAGCAGCATCCCAATGATGTCAACTAATCAGTTTAAAGCTAGATGTAAACCTAATAACATAGCAATCTGAGAATTTTTTTCCATAAATTTTTCCATTTATTGCATTGGAGTGAGAGATGGGAAAAAGAAAAAAGAAAAAGAAGGCCAAAAGAAATCTTAGCATCTTGATTTTCTTCCCAGCAATATATATGGCAATTCTCATGATGTATACAAAATTTGAAGACTGTGGCTCTCATGAGAACAGAGAAATCTGTGACAAAAAGTTAATTGGAGAGAAAGAAAAAATAGACAAACAAAGGGAATGAAAAGCAGGAGGAGGCTGATTCTCTCTTACACAGTACAACTTGTCATACACAACGTTTGAACCAAATTTCAAAATCCTAGCTAAAGTGGTTCCTAAGAAATCTTTGACAGAAATTTTAATGGAGAGAAAGAAAAAGTGGACAAACAAAGAGAATGATAAGCAGCAAAAGGCTGATTCTCTCTTACATGATACAACTAGTCATACCCAATGTTTGAAAAGCATGAGAAGGCTGATTCCCTCTTACACAGTACAACTAGTCATACCCAACGTTTATACCACATTTCAAAGTCCTAGCTGTAGTGGTTCCTGAGAAATCTGGGACAAAAAATGAATTGGAGAGAAAGAAAAAATGGACAAACAAAGGGACTGATAAGCATGAGAAGGCTGATTCTCTCTTACATGGTACAACTAGTCATACCCAACATTTGTACCAAATTCAAAGTCCTAGCTTTAGTGGTTCCTGAGAAGTCTGTGACAAAAATTAATTGGAGAGAAAGAAAAAATGGACAAACAAAGGGACTGATAAGCAGGAGAAGGCTGATTCTCTCTTACACAGTACAACTAGTCATACCCAAGGCTGATTCTCTCTTACACAGTACAACTAGTCATACCCAAGGTTTACACCAAATTTGAAAGTCCTGGCTGTAGAGGTTCCTGAGAAATCTGTGACAAATCTGTGACAAAAATTTAATTGGAGAGAAAGAAAAAATGGACAAACAGAGGGACTGATAAGCAGGAGACGGTACAGCACGGTACAACTAGTCATATACCCAACGTTTGTACCAAATTTCAAAGTCCCAGCTATAGCGGTTCCTGAGAAATCTGTGACAAAAAATTAATTGGAGAGAAAGAAAAAATGGATAAACAAAGGGACTGATAAGCAGCAGAAGGCTGATTCTCTCTTACACGGTACAACTAGTCCTACCCAACATTTGTACCAAATTTCAAAGTCCTAGCTTTAGTGGTTCCTGAGAAATCTGTGACAGAAAAAATGTTAACACACACACACACACACACACAAACATATTAACGGAAAGACCAAAAACTATATACCCCCTATATACTTCGTATACCGGGGGTATAATGACTCCTCCCTAAATGACAGGAAAAGTGAGAGAGAGAGAGAGAGAGAGAGAGAGAGAGGCGAGTTGATGTCTATAGTTTTGACGTACAAAGTTTATTTACTAGATGTGCGGGTGCAAGGGTAAACAAGACGCTACATGATGAAAGCGAAGAAATAAATAGGGGTAGGTTGGTTGGTTGTAGCTAAACCCCAATTGGCTGTAGTGTGGATAAATATCTTTAGTGGTGTGCAACCTTTGCTAAATAGACAGTGTCATTTTGACGTCACACTTTATAACTGCAACGTCACATTGGAGCTGTACCAATAGCTTGACAGTTTATTTATATAACCGGGGGAAAACCGATCGATACTGAAAATCGAAGGTCACTGAAAATCACCTGCTGTTTTGGAGAAGGATGCATTTTCTTCGTCAATCGTCCTGCGAAATAGAAACGTCATGTCGTTCTAGAAAGTTGGTTTGCAAAGCTTGCATGCCACATAACATGTACGTCCTGCCTGCTGACCTACTCGAAATTCGGCGATTTCGGCGATTTACAGAGATGCATTTAGGAGAAGATTGACAGCTGAAGCAAAGGTTAGGGTTTTTCTTTCTCAGTTTTGGGGTGGAAGGGTAGTCCAATACCCTCATAACAGTCTGCTGCCTAAAGCGGTATCGGTCCTCTTTTAAATCCTCCAGCGGATTCGTTCCATGTTTGAACACGCCTGGTCATCTGGCCAAATTCCGTGTTTAACAATGTTTCTCACGTAAATGAGCCGCCATGTTGTTTTGCTTGAGCATGACTCTGAGAATGGTCCAGTGCTTGCTCAAGATTTGGACGTTTCATGCTCAACATCGTGCTCAACTTTGAGCATGAAAACGTTCTCAAAAGTTTTATAACCTCGGGTTTATGCTCAAACTCAGGAATTGTGCTCTCTTGAGTCTGAGAATGTTCTCAAAAAGTTTTATAACCTCGGGGCCAGGCCCCGAGGTTATAAAACTTTTTTCATGCTCAACTCAGCTGAGCATGAAACTTTCTCTGCTGATAAATATGAAAACACCAACTAATGTTGGCATTTTCATATTCATAAGCAGAGAAAATTTCATACTCAGCTAAACTAAGCAAGAAAACAGCTGTACTTATCAGTAATTTGCTATTTATTAGCAGATAAAGTTTCATGCTCAGCTGAGTTGAGCATGAAAAAAGTTTTATAACCTCGGGGCCAGGGTGAGCATCTACTGAAAATCAGTAATAATCAAATCAACACAGAGTAAGTGAACTTGAGTTTAACATTCAACCAACAACTAGGTCATATGGAGACTTCACAGAAATGATCTCTTATGAGGCCCTACATGAGAAAACCAACAAAGTGGTTGTGTGCCCAGCACAGACTCAGACCAGCCTGGGCACCCACCCAGTCTGATGAGAGTCTTTGCAGTGTGCTTAAAGGGTAGCTAAAGGTCTAAGCTAACTCCATGAAGACAGTGAAGACTCTGATTAGATTAGGCAAATGCCCAGGCTGATCTGAGTCTGCGCTGGGTGCACAACCACTTTGCTAGTTTTCTCTTGTTGCGGCTCATATTATTCTCAAAACCCATTGTAAACTGGACCTCCATCAACCTCAACTCAAATTCATTCAAACAGCTTTAAATCTTTTAGGACCAAGAAACAACCTTTACCAATATAAACTTGGCTGTACGATGATCAGAATAATACTTAGGTGTATGGGAGACATCCATGTTTTTTCTGCCACATTTATAAAGGGTAACAACTTTTGTGACTTCTTGTTTGCTTGTCTTGAAGATGAAGCTCTTCTAAAATGGAGTCACCTCTTAACCCTTTTTTGACTAGTGGTCTTGTCTATCCCTATCATTTGGATGAGTCCATTTCTAGTTTTAGGGTTTTCTGGTGGATGTTTCCATTTATACTGTATTTTTGCATAGAAAGTCCTGTAAGCAAACATTGTAGACCCTGTTCAGATCCCACGTTCTGCAGCGTCTGAGCTGGGTCTGCACTGTTTGCATAAGTCTTTAAAAAAGGTTTCCAGTTTACAAAGGGTTAAAGGAAAGAATTTGTTCCCAAGGGAGCAAATCGTTTCCTTTAACAGTTGACCCCAATTGAGAAGGGAAGCAAAATAAGAATGACTGAGAACTTTGTCAAAGACAGGTAAAGGCAAAATACCAATATAGAAGTGTTATGTGAGAATATGAAAACACACGCAAACTTTAAAAATAATCAAAGGGCTGGGGAGCCTTGAAAGGCAAATGCAAATTAATTATTTCACAATTTTCTGAACTTGGAGAGAATAAGTGGCATATAATGTGTTACAATGTATCAGAGAACCTAGGGTAGCATAGTTGTCTCAGAATAACATAAACAAATTTACAAGCCCAGTCAAAATTCTGGTCTTTTGACAAAACTGTATAGCTGTCAACTTGCAGAATGGTGTTAAGTACAATACATGTCAATTAAACTGTACTTACACTCTCCAATAATCTTGAATATAGCTCTTGAACTGTCTTACTCTTCTGTTCAAGATCTCTCTGTTTTTGTTTCACCTCATCTTCTTTCTTTCTTTTATAGTCTAACTTGGCACTTTTCATCTGGGCTTCTGAGGACTGTTTGTGCATACAGTTTTCCCGCTGGCTATAATGAAAACTTGCTGTAAAAGTTCTAAGTATAATAGAACTTCAAAGGCCTAAATAAGCTTAGGATCATGAAAACTAGTTCCAGCTAAAGGTAGTTCCAGCCAACCATGATTCATTTCTAGTACCTTTAGGGACCCAAGAACAAGTTTTAGTCAGGCAGGGTAAATGAGCAATTGAAGTTCTACTGCATTGGGCCAGAAAGGTCTGATCAATCAGTGCGGACAAGATCAGACTGCTCCTGAAGCAGTTTGATCAGGGTCTACACTGTTTACCTTCTATCTGCATCTTTAGGATGCATTACTGCATAGCAAAACCAAACTGTTCTATTTTTACACCAATTACGGTAATTACTTTCAGTGCTCCAATTTTTAAATTTTTGCAGTATTAGCAGCGACCATGATTACTCTGTATATTGGGACACCTTGATTAATGGTTACCAGGTAAATAAAATACCATATTCAAGATAATTTTCGCGGTGTTCCAATTTTCGCGGTGTTCCATTTTTCGCGGTCACTTAGAAACCAGGAATATCAAAATCATGAAATAATTTCCTGTTTCTTACAAAGTATCTTATGCAGACATAGTGTTCATATATTTTGTTTCTGTTTGCTTCGGTAATTGCTGGGCCTTTAACTTGAGCCAGTTCTTCCATTAACCTGCGGCAGCCCTGCTAACAACGAAAATTAACAAGACCTGTCACAGGGCCAGGATAGCTCGCCTGACAGCGCCTTGCCCATCACATAAAAAACTTAAACGTAAAACTTTAACATTTTGCTAACGCCGCCGCCGCCGCCAACGCCGACGCCAACGCTGCCGCCTGGGGTAGTTCAATAGCTCTTCCTGAACTTCGTTCAGGCGAGCTAAAAATTGCGAAAATTAATGTTTATGTTTTTGACCCTTAACCGCGAAAATTTGAACCTGCAAAAATTACCGCATATACGGTTTACATATAATTTCAAATGCTCTAAAAGATGTTACAATAAAAATCATTGCAGAAAATAATTTAACATGTTTAAGGTGAATGTGTTCACATTCATGGGAGCAACTCTGCCATTTTCAGACTCTCTGCCCTTCCCACTAAGGGTCAACTCTTTAGGGAATTTGCTCCTACCCATCTGAGTATTTGCTGTTAAATGAATTATCAGATGGATGCCTCGCGATTTTACCTCCTTTTTAACAGTATATCAGTCATATCAGGATGATTGGTGGGTGATATTGAAAGGCAGTATGCAATGGAACTCCTTTTATGGTTGGAAAGAATTCCGCCTACAGTAGGTCTTAAACCCAGGACCACTAGACCAACAGTAACCTACTCAGCTACCATGGCTCCAACATTTGCTGTTACCAAACTTAAGCATGAAGGTCCCATTTTGGTAATAAAACAGTGTTTTCCATCTCTAGACTGACCCAAAATATCTAAATCAGTCCTATGAAATTCAGCTATGAGATGCAGGTTTCTCTTCTAAAACAATGCCAAAAATCTAGATCCCTCTTAAAAGATGGATCTAGATTTTTGGGATAAGACATCGAGACTTTTGGGCTTGTTTTGGAAGGGAAAACTGCCCATCTTGTAACCAAAGAAATACAGAAGTGTCTTACTCTATCAAACCCTGACCTTGTTCTAGTAGAACTTTCATCAAAAAAAACAACCAGAAAAATCTATAGCCATCTTATAAGATGGCTCTAGATCTTTGGGATTGTTTTGGAAGGGAAAACTACCGTTCCTATAACCGAAGAAATACAATAGTGTCTTACTCTTTTAAACACTGAGCTTGTTCTTGTAGAACTTTCATCCGACTCTGATGCTGTAGTGACAATTTGGCCGCCTTCTCTTGCCGTGTTGTCAACATATGGAGTACCTGGTCTCTCCTTGCCCCAAGTTCTCGCTGCTGTTGCACTATATCCTGATCTTTGTCACTGTTTTGAGCTATCTCAGCATCTATCTCACTGAAATAATCTAGACATGTCAAAAGGTATCACAGCTGACCTCTGCTTGGATGATATAGTTATACCCTGTCTTCATAATTACTTATCACACATTCAAGATAAAAATCTGTCATGTGGTTACAGAGATATTAGAACTCAAAAATGTTAAAACAGTGTCCTAGTTTTATGGGAGGGGTCCTGGAGTGGTAAGTTGCATGCACTGATGGAGTTTCAAACGTCTGTGGTATATGAAAAGTATAGTGGTGACCTGGAGCAGTAAGGTGCATTCACTGACGAAGTGTCAAAGATCAGGGACCTATGAAAAGGGAGATATGGGGCTGGCCTCGAAAACTAAATATGTAGAACTTATCTGAACAAGAGGTCCATGCTGGACCTAAATCGCTCACCTGAGTTATGATGAATTAACATGGAAGATCATCTATTTGATGACGGTTAAACTGGAGCAGTTTTGCACTTTCCAATATATTATTCTGACAAAGTTTCATGAAGATTGGATCAAAACTGTGCCCTCTAGAGTGTACACAATGTTTTTCTAAGATCTGACCTGGCTATCTAGTTTTCGATCAGACAGTATTCAGTTTCAAACTGGGCCTAAATTTCATGAAGACAAACATTCTGACAATGTTTCATGAAGATTCAATGCAAAATAAAACGACAATTGTGTACACAAGGTTTTTCTAAGATTTGACCTAGTGACCTAGTTTTTGACCTTATGTAACCCAGTTTTAAAATTCATCTAGGCTTTATGAAGATTAATATTCTGACAAAGTTTCATGAAAATTGGATCAAAACTGTGCCCTCTAGAGTGTACACAAGGTTTTACTAAGATTTGACCTAGTGACCTAGTTTTTAATCCGACATGACCTTGTTTCAAATTTGGCCTGCATTTCATTTAGATAATCATTCTGACAAAGTTTCATGAAGGTTGGATCAAAACTGTGCCCTCTAGAGTGTACACAAGGTTTTACTAAGATTTGACCTAGTGACCTACTTTTTGACCCGACATGACCTAGTTTCAAATTTGGCCTAAAGTTTATCAAGATAATCATTCTGACAAAGGTTCATGAGGGTTGGATCAAAACTGTGCCCTCTATGTCATTTAAAGATTTATTTCTATTTTTAGCTCTGGTGGCCATCTTGTTCAGTGGAGTGGAACCGTTTTAGCAATTTTGGTTCAGGGCCATGAGTCAAACATTTCTGTGAAATTATTTTGAAATCGGTCCACTGGCTTGGGAGGAGATGTTGTTTAAAAGTTTTTGTATTTTTAGCTCTGGTGGCCATCTTGTTCAGTGGAGTGGAACCGTTTTAGCAATTTTGGTTCAGGGCCATGAGTCGAACATTTCTGTGAAATTATTTTGAAATCGGTCCACTGGCTTGGGAGGAGATGTCGTTTAAAGGTTTTTCTATTTTTAGCTCTGGTGGCCATCTTGTTCAGTGGAGTGGAACAGTTTTAGCAATTTTGGTTCAGGGCCATGAGTCAAACATTTCTGTGAAATTATTTTGAAATCGGTCCACTGGCTTGGGAGGAGATGTCGTTTAAAAGTTTTTGTATTTTTAGCTCTGGTGGCCATTTTGTTCAGCGGAGCGGAACAGTTTTAGCAATTTTGGTTCAGGGCCATGAGTCGAACATTTCTGTGAAATTATTTTGAAATCGGTCCACTGGCTTGGGAGGAGATGTCGTTTAAAGGTTTTTCTATTTTTAGCTCTGGCGGCCATTTTGTTCAGCGGAGCGGAACCGTTTTAGCAATTTTGGTTCAGGGCCATGAGTCAAACATTTCTGTGAAATTATTTTGAAATCGGTCCACTGGCTTGGGAGGAGATGTCGTTTAAAGGTTTTTCTATTTTTAGCTCTGGCGGCCATTTTGTTCAGCGGAGCGGAACCATTTTAGCAATTTTGGTTCAGGGCCATGAGTCAAACATTTCTGTGAAATTATTTTGAAATCGGTCCACTGGCTTGGGAGGAGATGTCGTTTAAAGGTTTTTCTATTTTTAGCTCTGGCGGCCATTTTGTTCAGCCGAGCAAAACCGTTTTAGCAATTTTGGTTCAGGGCCATGAGTCGAACATTTCTGTGAAATTATTTTGAAATCGGTCCACTGGCTTGGGAGGAGATGTCGTTTAAAGGTTTTTCTATTTTTAGCTCTGGCGGCCATTTTGTTCAGCGGAGCGGAACCATTTTAGCAATTTTGGTACAAGGCTATAAGAGGAACATTTGTGTGAAATTATTTTGGAATTGGCCTACTGGTCTAGGAGGAGATGTCGTTTAAAGAAATTGTTGACGACGGACAGACGGACGGACGGACGGACGGACGGACGACGGACAAATTTCGATCACAATAGCTCACCTTGAGCACTTCGTGCTCAGGTGAGCTAAAAAGTAAGTCACAGTGACCTAGTACTGCTGGGGTGACCTGGAGTGGTAAGGTGTATGCACAGCTGGAGTTTCAAAAGTATGGGGCCTTTGAAAAGCAAGATATGTGGCCGACTTCGAAAACTAAATATGTGATATTTTTTTAAGAAGGTAGATCTCAGTGACCTAGTTTTGCTGGGTGTGACCTGGAGTGGTAAGGTGCATGCACTGATGGAGTTTCAAGGGTCTGGAGCCTACGAAAAGGGAGATATGGGGCTGACCTCGAAAACTAAATATGTGGTACTTTTTTGCAAAAGTAGGTCACAGTGACCTAGTTTTGTGGGAGCCAATTAGCATTTTTGTGGGGCATTTTGTGATGAAGTTTTTAAGTCCTAGGGTCTATTAAACTCAAGATATGGCTGTAAAGGGATGAACAGACAGACAGACAGGGAGAGATGGATACACACATGCATCAACACCAAACGGGCAAATATGTCTCGCTGACAGCAAGCTGGCTTGACAAAAAGGTTCTGTAATACCCTTAGACTTGGGTGCCCAATTTATCTATAGACTTAGGGTTGAAGAGTACACATTTAGAGGAAGCAATTTTGCTATTTTCATTTCTGCTTCCCTTCTCCATGGGACTCGACTCTTAAATGAAGGAGCCAATTCTTTCCTTTAGGAGTAGACTTTGTCTTATGGGGAATCAAATGTGCTACGTGCTGCAAGTTGGTGATTTGGCTCATTAGTCACTTAGGCTTTCTAAGACCTAAATGTTTGTGGGTAAGCAGCTGTGGGTAAGCCTCCATGTTTTTCTGCCATTTTTTACATTGGGAAAAAAACTTTCCCGACTTTCTGCCTGTTTCCCTGGATGATGCAACCCTTCCAAAGTCGGGTCTACTCTTAAAGGAAAGAATTTGCTCTTTGAGGAGCCACATAATAATTTCCTGTAATATTTGACCCACATTGCAAAGTGAAGCTGAAAAGAAAATGTCAGAGTTGCTTCCCCTGAAGTTTACCCACCCTCAATTCCAGTTCTAATAACGTTTTACTGCCTTTGAACTGTATAAGACAGTTGGTGAATGTTGCATTTTTGTTCTTAAAACAGTCCATTCTTTACAATTACATTATTTAATTACAAGATCTATTTCCTGAAGCCTTTGTACTTCACCTCAAATTCTCTATACTCATAAACACAAGAATTGCGCAGAAAGCTATGTCACAACTGCAAAGTATTTTCCTCTGGACTACTCTACAGGCCCCGAGGTTATAAAACTTTAGTACGTTCTCAAACTCAAAATAAAGCACATTGATTGGCTGCTTCCTAGTACATGCTCGGAAGCAGCCGATCAGTGTGCATTATTTTGAGTTTGAGATTATTGGCTATGTTCAACAGAGGAAAAGTAGGTCAAGGTCAGCAAACAACACAGGCATTATGGACATGATGTCATGGTATATGCTTATGAGAAATTTCCTCACAAAAGAAACTTTTGGTCTCTGAGAAATGAAGCTTAATACAGTGAGTTGCCATAAAATTTGATTATGTTCAATACAGCTTGAAAATAGGTAAAGGTCAGCAAACAACAATGGTACTACAGAGATAATGGTATGATGTATGTTTGTATTTTCATCACAAAACATCTTTTAAATCTTTGAGAAATGAAGCTTAAAGAAGTGGGTAAACATAAATTTTGCTATTTTAAACAAAGCTTGAAATTAGGTCAAGGTCAGCAAACAATACCGGTACAGCAGAAACAATGTCATGATGTATGATTAGGTGAAGTTTCATCACAACATCTTGTTGGTCTCCGAGAAATTGAACTAAATGCAGTGGGTAAACATTGTTGCCGCCAGCCGCTGCTGCCAAGACCTACGATGCTGCTGGAAAAAGACCCCTATGCCGCTCCTGCCTGCGAAGTAGTTGCGACAATAAAAGGGAGATGAAAACTGTTATTGGGAGCAAATTAGAGAGAGAATGATTGAACATGAGTTTCACTTTAACGTCCCACCAACACATAGGTACCTCAGTTTAAGTCTCATCTGAAAGATTTGAGGAGCAGGGAATCAAACCTGCGATCCATGGATTTTCATGATTTTCCGGTAGTCATGTGCATTATCCACTACACTTTCTCCCCTCTTACAAATAAGGGAAGTAGTCACATTACGAAACATACAGCATATGAATGCATCAAATTCCAGCACTTACTTTTCTTTATTAATGCTCCCCTGGACAGCCTCTAGTAGCTGAAGACCTTTCTCAGCATTGCCAGCCCACCTGAGGACATTTTCTCGTTGTGTCTGTAGCTCTGTCAATCTATGTCGTTTCCTCTCTAGCCCGTCTTTCAGTGAGTTAAGCTGGCTCTTCATGTTATCCTGTTCATGTCGAACTCGTTCTGGTGACTGAACAATTTTCACAGACAATCTGTCAGCTTCTTCCCCAGCTTTTAGAATTGTTAATTTCATCTGATCCTGAGTGAAATTATAAGCAAAAAGACCTTATACGTTAAAGCCCCAGATAATCAGACCACTGGTATTTTTCTAATTTCTTTATAAAAACACAATAGATAATGTGGCCCTGTCATACAAATCCATTAGTTAGTGTTGGAGATACAATGTAAAATCACTGAACCATGAAATACAAGTCAGAGTGATCTATAAACAGAATCAGAAAAATTGCAGTGTCAGACTGTCCCATTTCCCAAGTATGAAGCAAATCCATCAAACAGTTTGGAGATATAAGGCAGCATTAAGAATGGGGGATTGAACCTGCGACCCCTAGATTTGTAGTCTAGTGCTTTGACCACTACACTATGGATGCTCCTGGCAGAAAAGAATTTGATTTTCTGGTGTTAGAATCCCTCCTTAAATGGGCAATTTTAGAAGTAAAAGAAAAATATTGGACCCTACAGAGGTAAATTCTTTCTATCAAAAGTACCATAATGTTACTATGTATTGGGACACCTAAAATTATTAATTTTCCATTTGTCCCAAGCGGAAAATTGATAATTTTTAGGTGTCCCAAAATTTAGGCACATTACGGTAACCTGTTTAATGAGGGAGGCAAATACTTCCAGATGAGTGACCTCTTTATAGGAGATTCACTTTTTCTTGCACACCATGTTTATAGGCGGGCTATAAGCCCGTCTATAGCTACGGTTGTCAAAACGGTTTAGCGGAGGGCTTAACATATCTCTGTTTTTGTAAGCCTACACTATGCGTTCTACATTTTGAAACAGAGAAAATAGTTCTGACATTTCTATATAGTTTCGAAAATCCAGCGCACTGAACAAGGCAGAATGATTCGTCATAATTAATGTTGATTTATTCAAATTGAAAAAGGCTTCAGTTTGCGACTTAAATCAATGTTTATCCCAGCGATCAAAGGGTATTAAATACATTACGTAAATTATTCGCCTTATTCGCCGATGGGTGATTACAAGTTGGCTTCTTTTAAAAAAGAATCCAAAGCAAAGATCTGCTGTGCCATGCAATGCATAGTTGAAGCCCACTGATTGTACTGACGTGTCATAAAGAATGAGATTACTAGGTTGTGGCCGCTAGGCAGTGTTGTTATTGACTTTCATCTTGTCTGACTAATATAACTGAACAAGAAAAAGACAGCAGTCATCATTTTATGTCTTACAGATGACTGCAGTTAAAAGTGATCTTTTGCAGATGGATGCAATGGATATTTAGTCTTTTGCAGAGTGACTGCAGTCAGCATTTAACCAGTTTAGACAGACTACGGTCGCTCTTTTATCGTTAGGAGTCAGTGAAGAGTCTTTTGTGGTCCGCCAGGAGTATTCCGTTACGCTATATGCAGTAAAAAGCTTGCCTAATGGCATTTCCTGATTAATTTGAAACCAGTGTAGAAAATCGCGAACATGCAGTCAAGACAACTTAAATTTACGCACTAAATGCCAACAAAGCACTTCATAAGTATTGCTGTACTGCTGTTTACCTATAAAGCGGCTATTGCCGCACCAAGGCACAGTGGCCCAGCCTAAATGATCCATTAGCAAAACACACAAGAGTCAGACCCCAATATAACTCAGTCTGCCAAATGTCGACATTTTTTTGATAATTAATTATCCTGTATTTTTTCCTAATGGTCATCTTGCGGTATGTGGAGGCCCATGAATAAAAAAATGGGTGAATGCATATGCCTGCATCCTTACTACTATTAAGAATAACAAACTTAATTTTCAACATTACAGATATTAAATGGGGACTCTGACAATGTCCTCAAAATCAATTGGTGGTGAAATTTGCAATGGAGCACCGTCTACAGTCGAGAAGAAGTTTGCCTTCAATATGATTCAAACCTTGACCGTGTTATGGTTGAGAAGATAAGGCAACGTTCATTGAACAAGTAACAGGGATGAAGGAAAACGCAAGCACCATTTCTTCCACCCATTCAATTCAAAACTGAGATCAATCACAATAGCTCCCCTACTGTATAAAAACAACACTTTTTAGAACTTTTTTTTCTTTGCTTAACAATTGTGATTTCTGGTATTCAATAAAATAATCTAAATATTTGACAAAACCCTACTGTTTTCAAAGAAGAGCTAGCTTATGGAAAGGTGTGCCTCTGTCATCATATATCATATGTCTGAGTGTTAACATTTTCAAAACATCTTCTCTAAACCTTTTGAATAAAATGCCCGCCTTTCAGTACTTTGATGTTTTAACTCTAGAACTTGTTAAAATGCTTAATTTTAGTGGTTGAGAGGTTTCTATTTGATTTTGAAAGAATGCGCCGCTTTCAACGACCACATTCGGATCTTTACGTCAACGTCTAGTGTGCATAAACTGACGTCATTTTTGCCGTCTTCCTGATGTCACCATCTAAAATGCCAACGTCACTTGACAACACTGATACCTGACCGCCAATACAACCAATGCATTGACAGCTCGTGATTTTTATCCGGTCCTGGGTGAGATAACATGGGTGAGATAAGATTTGCAGGTACACGGGAAACAGGCTGATATCCTTATCCAGTGTGCAAGAAATATTTGTCTCGCTTCTGCTAGTTGCAGTCGAGACAAAAAAAAATCATGGCAGTGTGCCCATTACAGCCATATTTTATAGCACTACCTACTTTATAAGCTATCTTCTCTGAAATGGTGGTTTTGACGTCAGTAATAGACTTCTGTATATTGGCTTGATTTCTGTGGTGTTCCTGCATTCGAGCCTTTGCATGCTCTATCTGTTCTTGAACCTTCAATATAGGAATAGTGAATTATTAAACATCAAGTTGACATTCTGACAATAACCGCACCGCAACCCCCCTCCCAACCCCCACTGACATTTTGACAATAACCGCACTGCCTCCCTCCCACCCCACCCGCCCAACTAAAAATTCTATGTATTGGGACATTGGGACAGTTAGGTCTGAGCGAATAGTGCAAACCCAGATCAGACTGCTCCTCAAGGTGCAGTCTGATTAGGGTTTTCACTATTTGCCATCCCATTTACATTTTTGGGGCACATTACTGCACTGTAAAACCATACTGTTCCAATTTTAGGACAATTATGGTAATTATTTTTAGTGTCCCAATATCTGGAATTTTTACAGTATATCAAGAATAACTCTCATAACTGAAACAGAGCTTAAGCATTTGCTTAAGTTGAGATCTACTTTGACAGCACATTTCATGGTGTCTGTTGGTTATTATTTTCTTGCCCTGGCCCTGAGGTTATAAAACTTTTTTCCTGCTCAACTCAGCTGAGCATGAAATTTTCTATGCTGATAAATATGAAAATGCCAACTAATGTTGGCATTTTCATATTCATAAGCAGAGAAAATGTCATACTCAGCTAAACTGAGCATGAAAACAACTGTACTTATCAGTAATTTGCTATCTATTAGCAGGTCAAATTTCATGCTCAGCTGAGTTGAGCATGAAAAATGTTTTAACCTCTGGGACAAGAAACTTATGTTGTGACCCTCATTTGAACCACAAAGGAGCCCCGGTAGCTCAGTGGGTTGAATGCTGGTCTGCTAAGCTAGTGGTCTGGGTTCAATCTGGGCTGGAGGCAGAAATCTATTCAACTGTAAACAGGCTTCTATGTTACAGTTTTTCATTATTACCGTCCTGTCATCCTGATATGACTAAAATACTGTTGAAAAGGATATAAAATCACAAGACTCATTCATCCATCATTTGAACTACTTCATGGAGGCAAGTCTAATGACGGGGTAACAGCATATGATTTTAAACAGATCAAACACAGATTATCCCTAATCATCACTAAATACTCCTTATCTAGAGCTATGAGTCAGCTTGCCTTAGGGGAGAGTCGGGTAACTTCTGACAGCGGGTAAATTCGGACAGTGACATTGTTTCCTTTATATGTCAGTTGTTTGAAACTAAATAAAAAATACCTGGCAAAACAGTGAAAATCCTGATGAAATGGCTCATTATGAGCCGTCTCACCTGGATTTTCACTGTTTGCAATGGTATGTCCCAATTTACCCCCATGTCCGAAGTTACCCGACTCTACCCTATCACAGAATGTTATAAGAAACTGTAGCCTGATTGCCCATTGTAGGGTTATTAAAACTGTACAGCAATGCAGACTGCATGCATCCTAACCAGTTTACATGTGAGCAGGCTGGTTTGGGCATGCTGTCTGTACTTGCTTGAAGACAGTTTATGTCATCACATACATTAAATTGCTTTATTTTTGCATGTTTTTTACTTTCCGATTTTAGTTTTGGTTTAGAATTACTGACAAGTTTTGGATGTGTGACCAAGCAATTGTCAGTCGCTATTTCCTTTTAATAGGCCATCAACTGGTCAAATAATCTGCAAGACTCTAAAGTTTGCACACCAATGATTCTACAAATATTATCAAAAATAAAACACTTGTGACTCTTCCAAGAAAAACCTGGACTTGTTGGGTTGTTTTGGAGAGGGATAAACCCTGTCTTATCTCTAAAGTATTACGGTAAATAAAATCTTACCTTAATCACTTCTGGTTCTTGCTGTGCCCTCACAGCCTTAATATTGTTGATCTTCTGTTTCAACTCTTCATTTCTCTTTAACAGTGTATCATGGTACTCTCGCTGCTGGTCCTGGGACAGAAAAGCAAAACATTAGCATTTACCACTGAAATAAAGCTAGAGAGACAACCATGAAATTTCAAGACCATTATTGTATCTGAACTAGAATGTGCCCATAGGACACAGATGCCCCTGCCTAGTGCCCTAAGTAAGATGGCGTCTTGTTTAAGGTACTGGCACTTGTAGGATAACTAGGTTCACAAAGGCAGACTTGTGTGGTACATGTTTTTCCTTAGGTAGATGTATTGTACTTCTCGGATCAAGAGAAGTGTGTGTGTGTGTGTGTGGGGGGGAGGGGGGGGTTGGAAGTTGGAAGGGGTGTAATGACTGTGATATGTGATAACATTCTGTATCTTATCACAGAAATGGATGCCATGCAACTTTCCAAAAGAAATAGCCTGGAGACAAGTAACTTTTCATATAATATATGAATTCAATACACCAATGTTTTCAAAAGATATCGAACGGAAACCATTTTTCATATAAAATGAAGTCGAAAAAGGGCCATAACTCCCACAATAATAAATGGATTTTACCCAACATCAAATCTGACCTGTATTTTATGATTATATACCTGTGTATGAAAAATAAATTCAATACACCTATGTTTTCAAATGAAATCGAACGGAAACCATTTTTTCATACAAAATGAAGTCGAAAAAGGGCCATAACTCTCACAATAATAGACAGATTTTACCAAACATCGAACCTGACCTGTATTTTATGATTATATACCTGTGTATAAAATATGAATTCAATATACCAATGTTTTCAAAAGATATCGAACGGAAACCATATTCGTACGTACATACAGGACGGACGTACAGGACATACGTGCGGACAGCGGTGATACTAAAGCCCCCCCATTTTTAATGGCGGGGGCATAAAAAATCAGTACTGATTTTGTCTTCCTACATACATTGTTCCTTCAAATATCCCCAGCCTTAGTTGCAATGCATTTTCCAAGCATATTACCTGACCTTAGATGGTAACAGGCACACCTAGTATACTCTCGAAAATTGCAAAAGAACCCTGACACCAAACTACAGGGGATGGGGAAGCTGAACAATTTTGTTGTCTTCCAAAAATTATTGTACAACCTCACATTTGTGGGCTGCTGTATCATCATGTAAGCATGCGCATGATCAAGGTAAATGTCTCCAACTCCAATGCAACCTCAACATGTGCCTAATGTATCCTACTCAAAGGAAGTTTTGCATCATGTAAGCTTTTTCCATATAGCCATATTTCACCAGTATAACAACATTCCTTAGCATACATGTAGCAATGAAATACATCTTTGATTTGATGGATTAGTAGTCTTTGAAAAAATATATGATGATGTGTAACCTCTTTTTGGGTAGTATATTTAACTTAATGTATTTAACAAATGGGTAGAAATTGCTCTTGATTCTATTCAGGCCTTCAGACTATTTCACCATCAGTTTCTTCATCTTTAAAGCAATTCCCCCACCCCCTCAGTCTGACTGGTCGGAACTGTAAAGGCTCAAGGTGAGTTGTATGAGGTTGATGACAATTCCAATATTTTTGTTCATCCTCTACAAAAATAAATGCTATGCTTCTACTGAGATATAAGAAACAATATCATGACTTTTTGCCCCAAAACCCCACCCTACTGACAACTATGTGAAATATCAACCAGAGCTCCAGATAAGGTAGAATTTTGAAGATAGGTCTGAAATAATTTCTCGCAGAGATGGTTGTAATGACTCGCCACTAGATATGCTTTTATAGGAAATAGGAAGTTATCCTAAAAGTAACCTTATCTGGAGCACTGATGAACTTACAATCCCTGCTTTGATAGCATCAAATGTATCCAGTCTTATCAGCTTGAATCTCTGAAAGTTAATGAGAGCACTGCATATCTTCTGTAGCCTACGGGCAGCTGGAAGGAACAAAACCAGAGATTATAATTCAGCCGCGACACAAGAAATCCAATGAAGTGGTTTTGTGCCCAGCACAGACTTAGATCAGCCTGGTCATCCGTCCAGTCTGCTGAGTGCTCAGACTCTTTGCTAAGCACTTAAAAAGAGTAGCTAAGGGTCTAAGCTATCTCCATGCGGACAGCGAAGACTCTGATCAGACTGAGCGGATGCCCAGGCTGATCTGAGTCTGTGCTGAGCGCACAACCACTTTGCTGGTTTTCTCGTGTCACGGCTCAATTATAATTTATTATTACCCCCAAGAGAAATACCTTCTCTGACACGGAAATATTTATCTTTCTTCTTGTAGGGGGTTGCTTATGTAAACTGATGGATTTGTGCAATGCTCTAGCAAGTACAGCATCAAATTCTGGTACACATATTTAAGCTGAAAAAAAGGTTAAAAGTGCAACAGCTACTCACTATTTTTCAAAGACATATATCGGTGTATTTTCCAAACTAAGCAATAACAAGAGGCCCACGGGCCACAAAGCTCACCAGATCTCTAGCTCAAAATTGCTATCAAATTTGTATTTCAAAATTGCCGTCACATTTGTACAGGCTAATACAAAATATACAACTACTAAGTCTCAGTCTGACAGTCTGCTGAGTTGATAACAAAATATGTAACTATTTTCCATATTTTGATTGCAGTAAATGCCATTTTTTTAATTTTCCCCATCGTAGGTCAAAGCGACTCTAATATTGCCATAGCAACCAAACGAAAGAGCCAATTTTCATAAAGAAACACAGCTTTTCAATTCCCTAGGCAAAGGATACTAAAGAAAAATTCTGACTCAATCTGTCTAGTGGCTTTAGAAGAGAATTCTTTTATGCTTTTTTTCCCCTTTTTTTTTTTGCTCTATGGCTTCCATGACAACCAATAAAAAGTGCAGCGGGACAAAAACATATAGCTGAAAGATGACTTCTCAAGGAACATTTCTATAACAGTTTTGTCAATATATCTGCAATGGCTTGGCAGTAAATGCCATTTTTCAATTGTCCCCATTATGTTTAAGTCAACGCAACTCTAAGTTGCCAAAGCAACCAAACTAAAGAGCCAATTTTTATTAAAAACTAGAGCAAGTGAGAAGGGGCTCACGTATACCCCCGGCCAGCGCCACCACCTATAGGAAATAAACATTGCATGCCCATGTAGGCACATATCACTAGGCTACATCTTAAGATTTCACAATAATCAAAACAATACAAACTTAAAGTTCTTTTTTAACACAATTGGTTATATAAATTTCAAAGTCTGTGAGCCTGACCTACAATCAGCAGCAGCAGCCAGATGATGTCAACAAAACTATCTCAACCTCGCAGTAAATCTAGTCGCACATCAAAAGGTTCCATTCAAGTATATCAAAAACATAAGCAAACAGATACAGCTCAATACAAACTTTAACACTGTTATATAAATTTCTAAGTCTGTGACCTTGCCCTTAGGTACTAATATGTGTCCAACCTGTAGTAATACTAAGCACATCTCAACAAATTTCAACAGAAGCTGTCAAAAAGATAGAGCAAAAGCAAAATCTTGAAACAAAACTTTCAAACAACTGCTGTAGAAATTTCTAAGTCTGAGACCTTGACCTTAGGCCTGCAGAAGCATCAGGGTGGTGCAAACTGATCAGTATCCATCCTGTAGTACCAATAAGCACATATCAACAAGTTCGAGTAAAGAAGTTCATGAAAACAGAGCAAAAGCAGAAACTTAACACAAAACTTTAATGCAACTGTTATATAAATCTCTAAGTCTGTGACCTTGACCTTTGGCCAGCAGCAGCATCAAGGTGATGCACACTGATCAGTATCCGTCCTGTAGTAGCACTAAGCACTTATGAAGAGGCTCTGGATAACAGAAGCAAAAGAAAAAACTTAACGCAAAACTTTAACGCAAATTTTATAAGAATTTCTAAGTCTGTGACCTTGACCTTTGGCCAGCAGCAGCATCAAGGTGATGCATACTGATCAGTATCCATCCTGTAGTAACACTAAGCACCTATGAACAAGCTCTGGATAACAGAAGCAAAAGAAAAAAACTTAACGCAGAACTTTAACGCAAATGTTATAAGAATTTCTAAGTCTGTGACCTTGACCTTTGGTCAGCAGCAGCATCAAGGTGATGCATACTGATCGGTATCCATCCTGTAGTAACACTAAGTACTTATGAACAAGCTCTGGATAACAGAAGCAAAAGAAAAAACCTAACACAAAACTTTAACGCAAATGTTAACTTACATACGGACGAACGAACGGACGGACGGACGAACAGACGGACGAACGGACGGAAAGACAAAAACTATATACCCCTTGACATACTTCGTATGCCGGGGGTATAAACATAAACTTTCAATCCCCCAGCCTAAGAAATACTACAGATGAAATCTGGACCTTATTGGAGCCATGGCTTTAGAGGAGATAATTTTTTAAGTATTTTTTTTTCATATTTCTTGCTTTTGGTTTCCATGGCAACTAATAACAGCAGCAGTGGCCAGAAAACATACAGCTGATAGAAGACTTCTCAAGGAACATTTCTAAAAAAGGTTTTGTCAACAAAACTGCAATGGCTTGGCAAGAAATGTAATTTTTCAATTTTCCCCACTATAAGTCAATGCAACTCTAAGTTGGCATAGCAGCCAAATTAAAGAGCCGATTTTCATAAAAAAACGCTTACTATCAATCCTCCAGCCTTAGGATACTACAAATGAAATCTTGGCCTTATCAGCCCAGTGGCTTCAGCGGAGATAAAAAATGAAGTATTTTGTTTCCATTTTTTTGCGTTTTGGTTTCCATGGCAACCAATAAAAGGTGCAGTTGGCCAAAAGACATATAGCTGAGA